>OX421865.1:7558928-8919642 GCA_949127965.1 Pandemis corylana | reverse complement strand
GGGGGGAAGAGCAGCTCTTGGTCCGGTGCACCTTGGGCAACGGCTAATGATTTCCTGGCAGTTTCTGAGGGATATCATTGACCGATGGCTAAGAGCCCGACAGGGGGGGAGGGGGGTCTTTGACCATTACCGTACAACGTCGCCGACATTTTGTCACACGATTTTTTAATTATATTTTTGTTACTTTGACACTGGCGAAGTTATCGTCGCTATAACGACTTGTTACGCCACAAATAAGACGAAGAAGAAGAAGTACTTAAACTAAAGGATATTTTAAGGTTAGTTTAAAAGTAAAATACAAAATTTAAAGTTACATCACCGGCCACGCGCTAATCTATAAATAACTCTCATTCCTAACTAATATCCCATCATTCGCATCAAGCACAAACACGCTCCCCACACGTCCACGAGATGTTTTGAAATAACAAGGCTAATTTAAAATCATTAGTTCTGCAAAGGGCCAAGCGAACTGTATCAAAGGGGCCGGAGTTAATAACGAAAGGTGAGGCAGAGATCTTTTCCAACGTGGCTTTTACAAAAATAATTTCACCTAGAAGGGGAGAAATCCCATGCATCTTGCAACTCAATGTACCAAGTTTCGACTTTGCAGTCATGGAATTGGGATGGGGCGGAGTGCACGCGAAAGTTGGTAGACTCTTCATATTCTAAAGGAGAAAACACCTTTTGTGTTGCTACTGACAATGCGTGTAAAATGTAGTGAGGAAGGTATGTGTTAGTAACTCGATATCTATTTACAGGTAGCAGGGACTGATGTTTTTTTATTCGACCGCTATCGACGTGATTATATACTAGTGTGATTACACCACATTACAGCTACATATTATCTAGTACTAAAAAGTCTCTGAGTAAGTCGCGGTTAAATATACAGATGAAAATAATGAAACTATAAATGGCCATTTAACATTATAGGTACGAAAGGTCAATTCTGAGCCCTGTGACCGTAGACATCATGGTGAAAGGGTGGACAGCGGAAGAACCATTATTTTTATTCTACTCGTGACACGTGAGAACTGCAAGCGACATGAGGCGGCATGATTTAGTTAAAGTACGTACTGAGTGAACTTTCGCGATATTCATTAAAAGATGTTTATTTTTTAAATTACACATTTAAACGACACAACATGAGCCAATTAAAGACGCGGGGAGACTAGGGCGCGACGGCGTAGGGGTGTATTTTTTATCGAGAGCAAGGTGGGGGTCAATCAATCGATTAGCAGATGTCACTCCTTGACTACTGGTGCGGTAAATTGGGCTCTTACTGCAAAGCGGGGGTATAATAAGGCAGAACGAATCCCGTCTAGTTCGCGATGAAATTAAATTTTAATCTTTGGAAGCAGGCACGGGCAATCTCATAAGTAGAAAGCAGTGGCTTTAATACATTTATGACATATTTGTTGTGTTTTAAATAAATTACTAAATATCTCAAGTTTACAAAGAAAGTTATTTCAATTCACGGATTTTTCAGTTACATTCAAATACGTCAACATATTTAATTGCATATTTTTAGTTTTTTTAAGTAAATTGTTTTATATGATCCGTAACAGTTCATTGACCTCTCTGCGTGCGCTGGGAACACAGCAAACTTAAGCTTAATTAATAAATCCAACTTAAATGTAAAGTGAAAGCTGTCCCCCAGCACTGACGCGGCAAACCGAAGCAAAAAATGGTAGGGGCCTCATTAAATTTTTCGCTTATTAAAAATTCCCCGCGCCCCGTCCCTCGCCGTTAGATGGGCAACTTTTTATCCCGAACGAAACAAAAGTTATGTTCCGCGGGGCACCGATCCCCCTTTGTCTTTCCACTCGATAATTTGAGTGAGATTTTCTCGCAATTTAAGATAAACAAAGAGAGCGCTTACCCTTAATTGGAAAGCAGAGCATTCAGGAAGGAACGTGACAAATAGACACCTCTTAACTTCTTTTCCACTTTGCCGCCGCCCTGGGCTATATTGGTTTTTTTCGTGTGCTGCCCAAAAGCTTTTGTTTGTTTAAGGAAATGTTAATGAGGAATTTAAGCCGCGGAGCAGGGTGCAGTGCTTAACTTTACTGACACGAGTCGGTCATTTTACTCATAAACACTTTAATTAATTAGCCAATGAACATCTACATTGCTACTCCGTGAAAGCCCACGTCCATGTCACGAGCGGATGTGAGTAGCGGAGTAACAAGGTACCTAAATGTTTTTTGTTCATTGAAATGGACCTCCGCAAAGTAACGCCAATTACAAAATTTGCTTTACGACAGCAAAATGAATTTAACGTTTAGATCCCCTTCAAATCTAAGCGGTACCTATTGAAGAAGACATGACATGTCTTTACCATAGATAAAGAAAACAGTAATACATTGCCAACGCAAGAGAAGGAGTGATGTAATACGAGTGTTAGATAGATAGACGAGATCATTTTTCATCTACTTCTGGACTCTAAATGAACCGAAGTGACACTTTTAATTGGAAGGAATAATGCTTCTTTGTCTTTCTCGGACGCCCGTGAGCTGGACAAATAGATATAATTATTTTAAAAATAGATTAGGTTCATTTAAATATCGAATATAGTAATTCACAAAAGGATTGTCAATTGGAATTGAAATTAAAATAAAACAAAATAACAACATAAACAAAACTAAATAAAATGTCAATGTAGATGGATTCACAAAAAGATCGTCATGAGAAAATAAAAAGAGAAAGTAATAATAATCGAAATAAAATTTCGGACGCTATCGGGCGTTAGTGAAAACAACACTATAGTGTCGGGTATCGGATATCGGTTATCGTCCTACACCGATATCAGATCGGATAATGTGAAAACGCTCTGAGTGGAACAGTACAAACTTCGGATTTCGAGTTTTGGAGTAGCCCCCCCCCCCCCCTCGTTATTCCTTGCAAGTCCCACCCCATTCGTTAGCTGCACTATTTGAATATGAGCTAGTTCGTCGGTTCGTGTTTGAGACCCTAAAGTTCGTATGTACTTTATGTTTTAGATTGAAGGGAAAGGTAGGCTTTGTTTTTCGCAATTACAAAGTTTTTAATTTAAACAGTATTGAACCCTATTTATTTCTCGGTAAATATTCATAGTCTTTCCACCCAAACACAACTTAACGTTTCTTGTTTGAAGTGTCAAAATGGAACACTATAAAAGGTTACCAATTTACTAAGATCCCGGTTGTGGGGAGAGGCCACAATAGAACTATTAAATTCGCCATGTCCTGTCCGTGGTAGGTACTGGAATAGCTCAGATATTCTTGTAGGTGCTACTAGAAACCTGTAACTTCAGATGGATGTAGGTATATGGATAGAAAGAATCATGCTGACAAAAGGCGGTCGAATACAATTTTGAAAATACTTAAACGGACAGGACCTTACCACTCTCTGTAAAGTTCTTGTTATCTATGATGTCGTATCTGTCTCATCCGTAGTAAGAAATAGAGAGGGAACCATAGATAACTGACATATAAGATAACCGGAGCTTTAAAGAGAGTGGTGAGACAGGCCCTAAGTCAGGGTTTCTTAAAGTGTGGTCCACGGACCCCTTAGGGGTCCGTGGCATGTCTATCAGGGGTCCGCGGTAGGTCAGTTAAATGTAATCATATTTATTAGGAAATTGTGTCGTAAACTTGACGAGACGCATCGTCGTCGTCGGGCGGCGAGGCCGGTCTATTCGCTAAAGAGCGATCTCTTCCAGACAACCTTTGGGTAGTGAAATTATCGAATGTTAAACTAAATAGGTACATAAAATCCAACAGAAAACAAAAAGGTAACTATATATAAGCGAAACTAGCAATAAAAGATTTTTTTTATTTAAATAAAGTTTTTTATTATTTCCCTAAAATATTTTTTGAGAGGGGTCCGTGAAGTTGTTTAAATTGTGAAAGTGGTCCGTGACTGCAAAAAGTTTAAGAAACCCTGCCCTAAGTATAAAAGTGTGGTTGTTTTTTTCTCGTTTACCTCGTGGTGTGGGATGTCGTTAGACAGCTCTTTTAAAAATATTGCAGGATTGCAAAGACCGCCTTTTGAGTCACTGATTTTTGGCGAAACTTTAAAGTACTTGTCTGTAGTTAATCATAGCTTTATTTACGTCTAAATAAAATTACAATTGCGTGCTCATGACATGAGAAGGGTGGTTGATATCGGTTACAATCGTGCAGTAAGAAACACTATGACCGCTCGCGTTGCAAGTGACCGCTTGACCGCACTTTGCAGTCTTGGGTTAACCAGTTTGTCGGTTAGCATAGTAATGACAACAGCAGGAACAGATGGAAAAATTTGAAGGCTCATCTACCTACGTGGTGTACCGGATTCGATTCTTGGCCATAGCTATAATTTTCGGACTTCCTGATATGTTCTGATTAATAGTCTTCCATGGTGATCTGGGAGTACCTAAAGAAAAACATAGAATGCACCAGTTGCCTCGCTTCCCGCGCAGATGGTAAAGTAAAAGCCCATCGAGGCAGTGGGCAAAAATCTACTACCCTTACCACCTATAGGCCCACAATCATGCTAAACGTGGCCTTTAGGTCTTGTTACCTTAGGTTCTGTCTACCCCGTAAGGAATAAACACATGATTTATGTATGTATGTATTAACCGTAAAAATAAAAGCTCATCAGAATTAAAATACTCGATACGAAAATCAATAGTAGTTAACAAAAACTTATAAGAAAAATGATTTTTTAACAAGTTTCAAGTCAATCCGACCACTAGGACATAGGTCAAATTTGACCGAAACTTTTTGCATATATAGGTATAGTTAAGTTGTTATATAGAACATTGTCCGTTAAATATTTTGAAGAAAGACTTTTAAAAATAGATCTTACTTAGGTAGCTTCGAATATTAATTTATTCCTTTTCTTCCGATTAAGAACACAATCAATATACACTAGCGACCTTTTATATAATTTGTTTTTAAATTTAGAACCGCGACCTTTTTTAACATTTTGGTGTCAGAAAAAAAGGTGAGTTTAAACAAGAGACATTGTTTTCCTACAAATACAACGTCCCTAAGACTTAGTAACAGTGCTACGACCGTACCTAAAACGTTATAAAAGTATCAACAAGCGTAAGGAATCATTAAAAGTGCAGACGTCGCGACCGGGGCGGTTGACCGCGCGTTAACCTCGCTAGCACAAGTGGCTGCGACTCTCACTTTTATACCATAATGGCCCCCTACACCAAACAACACATAAAGACTAAAGCAACCTATCATTTGGTTCTAGTATCATTAGGCTCTCTTGCAATGTCCGTCTCGATCGCTACCCCCGTCTTACTTGCTAATCCTGCTGCCAAGAAACAGTGCTTGCGATGCTGTGTTCCGGCAAGAAGAGTAAGACAGCCGGTAAAATTGGGACGTGAAGTATTCTATCTTAGCCCTCTTGGCTGGCAACGCATCTGCAACCTCTTGAGCTGCAGATGTCCATGGATAGTGGTACTTACTTACCATCTTTCTATATAATACAAATCAGTACAAAAACAAAGAACAAAGTAGACAATATGTGGTCTTATCGATTAATAGCGATCTCTACCAGACAACCAATAAGACAGAGAAAGAAGTTGGAGACAGTTTAATTAGGTGGCGGAAACAAATAGACTGGAGAAACGCAAGGATAATAAAAGAAACAATGCTTTCCTAGACGTATAAAAAACATGCCTACACAACCTGAGTCAAAATTTTAAAAATTTGATCACAACAACAAATATGAATGTTTACGATAATGCAGACGTCTGCTCATAAAAACCCTCCCCTAAGTAAGCACTCAAAAACAAAGGCCCCGAGCGCCTCGGCTTGTGAATATTTGAGAACTCTCTTTGTTCAATATTAAGTCAATGGGGGGGGGTAATTGATCTGGGATAAATCTATAAAGAGCTTGCTTACTGATGGATGAGGTTGCGAAATGTACGAGTAAGCAGGTAATTATTTACGAGGTATAGTCACCGAGAAAATCCTTTATCAGCCTTAGATTCAATGTCAGATGTAGGTACGGCTTAAAACATTAAAGACGCATTCGAGACTCAATCACTCACAAGTCAATGTGCCAATAAACCTTATTGTGTTTTATCTGATGTAGAATCTGTCATAAAAAATGGCATTTACTTGGTTGACAATATAATGCATCTCTAAAAATACCAAGCAATTTAAGATTGTCTTAAATTAAATAACGCAAAAAAACTGTCGATTATTTTTATTACTACCCATTTTAATTTCCCTATTAGTTGACTGTATGTACTTGCATTGTCATCTATCCTTATGTATACCTAATTCGTTTAAGAGTTCCCTCTTGCGTCGGTAAAACACTGACACGATAGTTTGAACTCTTAGCTCTTAGCGGGCGGGTACGGGTAGTGCGCCTGCCACCCGCACTTCTCTCGGCCCCCTTTGTCATCCTACCCCGCGCCCCTGTACCACTCGGGCGAGGACTATTGAGGCGGTCGGTCTATAGCCCCTTCTCGTGTTCATCATATCTTGTATAACGAACGACATTTAAGGTTTTCGCTCTTGGCGCATTCAGCCAATCTCTATAACTCACCTCTCCCGCTCCGTCCCACGAACCTCAGGTCGTTGAACTTTGCGACCTGATTCTTCATGACTGCAGTACAGTTCCGCAGCTCAGCGGAGCAGTTCTCGTCGTTCCCAGCTCTGACTGTGACCAATGTACCGTCGCCTACGTCGCCCAAAGCCACCACTTTGAAGGCTATAGGCAGGGTCTTGTTGGAGCGCCAGTGTGGGGGCAGCACTGTGCATACCTGGAAAAATTTTAGTTACAGACACCTCTAGAAGACCAGAAGTGCTTTATCAACCATCTGACCGCTGGCGCTGGAATTGTGGAAAACGGTAAGTCGAAAGAAATGGATCAAGAGATCAATCAAGTCAGAACAAGAGATAAGTAACTGTCACTCAAGCAGTGCATCATGTAGTGACATAAGCTGCACCACATCCCTGATCACTTAAATGTTGTGAAGGGACGTCGAAGCAGAATTTCAACCTCTTAATTGACGGGCTCTACGAGTATGTGTTCCGTTTCCAATGGTCAGATGGATGAATCTTCATTCGTGCAATTGAGTTAGATGTAAGAAATGATACTTTCAAGTTGGACCATCAGAAGCAATGAACTTAGTTGTAGACATCAGTTAACACTTTGTCACAAACTACTTAGAAAATCATCGACATAAAACTACTATCACACTCTAGACATGATAAACTATAATTTAGGTTTACGTCGATGACGTCTTGACCAAGTAGCCGATCTGCACGAGCGTTCACGCGTTTTGCTTGTTTAGCTGTCCATTGGAGCACAAGCTGCCAAAGGACTTCGGATTGTTCCAATACTAGAGTAACCTAAAAATTGTATTCCAAGATACTCACAACATGAGGGCTACCAGTCTTGACCAGCTCGCCGGGATGATCAGCCAATAATCCCTCCAGGGTCCTCTCCGCTAGAAGCTCAGCTGTCAGTGGCTGACTGGGCAAGGCACCGTAACTAGACGACGGCGCCTCATGGCCCAGGCCACTAGTCGTTGACGTCACTTCACTCGATAAATGCATCGTCTTAACACTTTATAGTACATTCACTTGTGCATTGTTGATAGTTGAGTCTGTCACATAATCAAATCGGGTATGTTCGCATTTTGGTCCGATACGATGCGCGTACGACGCTTTGATGACGCACACATTGTTGTGAAGCTACCTGTAATAAAAATTTGATATTAATCTAAACGTACAATTTCTTGGTACGTAACATATCTATTTATCTTCTATGTAAATAAAAATGAATGGCTAAAATGTGTTGCTATTTAAGCGCAAAACTAGAGAACAGATAGATTAATTCGTTTTTTTTTAATAGTGGTTGAATTCCGAGAAAGATTCTTATGCAGTATTATGGAAATAAGCTAGTTAGTCTCGTCCCTGGTGAGCAGTAGATGTTCCATGGGAGTTTGTAATTGTGTCGTACAGACACATCATTCAGACAGATGACGCTTAGCGACAAAAAATTCGCATAGTAACAAAAGGTCACGTGACAGTTAGTAACAGGTAGAAAAATTCGGAGACTACCCACCAGCTATGGGTGGTGTAGAGGTATAGCACGCGTCACGGAACGACGAGGATCCGGGTTCGATTCCCGGCCATAGCTTTACTTTTCGGATTTTTCTATGTGTTCTAATTTTCACTGACATTTAGAAATATAAACTAGTTAGTTAATAAAATTTTGTATTGCTTAGATTATGTATGGTGCAATTGATCTGCAAACTTAGACATCGTACTTTTTTGTGTTTATTCTGTAACTAAAACGACTGTAGGTACTCGTAGAAAAATAAAACTTAATTTAATTACAGGTCTGCAACCCGCGTAGTACGCCCAAAAATATTTTTGCCGTCGTTAATAAAGCCTTTTAAAATGTTACGCTGCCGTACTTCTATGACTTTTATTCCAACCCCATTCCTTACAGACAACACAATTGTGAAAGGGAAAACATGAAAGTGAACGTATTTTGAGGCACAATTTGCTTTGACAATCGAGTGTGTAGCGGGGGCAACTTCCGTGCGGAAATAGTGCGTACCGTTTCTCTACACTATTTGCTGACGTGAACATACCGCCTAGCAAGTATCTTGCAACTGCTTTTCTTATGTGACAAGGCAAGCAAATGGTGTATTATCACCGCTCAGCTACCCGAAAGCCAAAGCGTCATGCGTTGCCAAGTTATAGAGCTGAAGCTAGGTCTAAGTTCCGATAATTTCCTTGGATGTCTTAGTCTTACCTACTTGACACAACTGCTACTACCAACCACCAGTATATAAAGAACGTAACAGCGGAAGAAATTAGTAAGAATGAGTTACACCAACCTATATGCCCACAATCATGCTAAACGTGGCCTTTAGGTCTTGTTACCTTAGGCTTTGTCTACCCCTTAAGGGATAAAGACGTGATTTATGTATATGTGTATTGTAATGTCATGTACATTTATATTAAAAGATGTTATAAATTATTAGTCGATCCATACCGATATACGGTAATTATTACTTAACAATAACGCTAACCATAACCACCAACTTTTCCATGCTGGTCTGGAAGAAAAAAAACATAGAATGTAACAGTTGCTTCTCTTCCCGCGCAGACAGCGATGCGGCTAGCAACCCTTCACTATTTTGATTTCACTTTCCACCTATACGCCCACAATCATGCTGAATGTGGCCTTTAGGTCTGGTTACCTTAGGGCCTATCTACCCCGTAAAGACGTAATTTATATATATTTGTATGTTACGGTTAAAGTTACTTCACTACATAGTATAAAACAGAGTCGCTTTCCGCTTTCTGTCTGTCCCCATGTATGCTTAGATCTTTAAAACTACGCTACGGATTTTGATGCGGTCTTTTTCAATAGATTAAATAGAAAGGTTTATGTGTATAATTCTACGCAGACGAAATCGCGGGCAGAAGCTAGTTAACGATAATTAATCATAACCGACGATTTTAACGCATTATTTGAGAGAAAACCGGTGAAATATGAATATGTCAAAATGGTTGGTTATAGTTAAAGTCACTTGTTTGTTATGCTTCTGTTTCATTTTCCTATGTCAAACGGAAACAAAACATGAGTTTTTTTGTAATAGGCTTGTAACGGATAACTTTTTATGGATATAATTCAACAATACCGTAGGATTTATGATTTTGAACTAAATTAAAACTTTTATTTCAAACCTTAGTCCATACTTCCATGCTGGTCTGGGAGTAAAGAAAAAACATTGAGTGTTCCAGTTGTTTTTCTTCCCGCGCAGATAGTAAAAGTCCATCGAGGGAATGGGCGAAGATATTAGGATTAATGTCATAGGCGATGCGGCTAGCAATCCATCACTATTTTTGTTTCCCCTTTCCACCTGTACACCGACAATCATGCTAAACGTGGCCTTTAGCTCTTGTTACCTTAGGCTTTGTCTACCCCGTAAGGGATAAAGACGTGATTTGTGTACGTATACGTATGTTAGTCCTTGTTAGTTTAGGGCAACATCGCATTGCAGCAAGACTGCTTGTCTTGGATTTAACTGGGTTGGATTGGGTGAACTGCATTGATTGCATTTCTACATTTCTTCACATTTATTGTGTTTTCAATCAAAAACTATTTAGACATCGGTGTTGTCTCCAAAGTAGTAAGAGCGTAAGTAACACACATAAAACGAAACGGCAACTTTCCCGACCCATTTGTACATGTTTATCGCAGTTCAAAGTCATTTATGGAAATAAGAACTAGCGCCCCTCGCCACGCTTGGTTACGCCGACGGTTTATTTCATATTCCACTTTGATGTTTTTGTCTCGAGAATATCCTAAAATATGTACGTTTACAAGTTAACATTCATGTACCTACACGTATTGTACATATTGGGCTTATGTATTTCGCTCCTGTCAAACATTATGCCGATTTAGCTACGTAGGTATATTTTATCACATTATAATTGGCGGCTACTTTTTTTTTTAAACTAACCACCCGCAAAGGCGGGGACGTTAATAATAAACCTTCCTCTCGAAACATTATTATCTATGGATGAAAACCACATTAAAATCCTTTTCGTAGTTTAAAAGATCTAAATTAATCATACGTAACCGCTAATATTTTATATCACTACATAGTATAAAACATTCACAACATAATCTTCCATGCTGGTCTGGGAGTAAAGAAAAAACAAAGAATGTACCAGTTGCTTCTCGTCCCGCGCAGATGGTAAAAACCCATCGAGGGAATGGGCGAAAATCTTAGTAAACATGTTATAGGCGAGCGGCTAGCAACCCATCACTATTTTGATTCCTTTTTCCACCTATACGCCTACAATCATGCTAAACGTGGCCTTTAGGTTTTGTTACCTCAGGCTCTGTCTACCCCGTAAGGGATATAGACGTGATTTGCGTGTGTGTGTGTGTGTGACCCGTTGATTTCAATAACCCTCCGCTTTTTAAGTCAGTCGAAAGGTCCCGGATCCTTCCCGTTTAGTCGTCGGCAATAATACTTAAAATACACCCCTGCCCCGGGCGTGCAAACAGCCCGTTACTACGATATGTCGATCGCGATGTAAACCTAATTCCGGTAGCTCATACCCTCCGTGTTTGCTCCGTCGTAAAGGCTTAGGCGATTTGTCTATAATGCTGGCTTTATAGGCAGTCTTGAGTGTTGCGAGCGGATTTTTACTGACAAGTATTTTGGGGTTAGGACGTTTTGATTATGGCGAGTTGAAGGGTACGTATAGGTGAATAACTTAAGTAAATGACCAGTTGTATGTAGTAGTGTACAGAACTGATATGGGACTTAAGTCATTTTTCTAATTTGGAGTGTCAATTAGTCTATTCGCACACATTACTCACACATACAACAGTATGAAATAGAGTAATACGAAAGATATAATTCAAGCGTGTCTATTAGAAACTTCATTATAGCCCAATTTTATTCACCTCATTTACTTGAATTCTAGTCACAATTTTTTGTTTGTACATACAGCAATATAGTTCTGTTTGTACATACTAGATGTTGCTCGCAATTTTGTCTGCGGAGAATACGTTTATCGCGCACCCGCGGGAACTATACAATTCAGTAGTTAAGGTGTGAAAGCGGGACAAACAAACAAAGTCACTTTCACATTTATAATTCTACTAATATTATAAATGAGAAAGTTTGTGAGTATGTTTGGATGTTTGTTACTCTTTCACGCCAGAACGGCTGGACAGATCTGGATGAAATTTGGAACATAGATAGATTATAGTCTGGAATAACACATAGGCTACTTTTTATCCCGGAAGATTTCGTGATTCCTGCGGGATAGCGATAAACTAATTCTATGCAGACGAAGTTGCGGGCAACAGCTAGTATGAAATACTAATAAGCCGTATTGTTTAATACTAACAAAACATTTTAGTATCGACTAACGATAAACTCCTCCAAGCAAGCCATTAAACAATCAGGACGATTGAAAAACAAAACACGGTCGTGATTCCGCTGCGGATTCGCCTCATGAATACGATCGCAATAAAATCTTAGCGTAAAAACATACATAAAGGGCTGCTCGTAAATAATAAAGCTTGTACGGTCGTGTAGAGCCATACGAGTGGGTACCTCGTTACTCCACCCTTCCGCAAAGGAGGGTTCGCATTACATTCTGTCTCATTGCTCAATACTCGGACGAATGGACTGGGTTTTTGTGAAAAATATGGACCGGGAACAAAGTTGCTAACGCTTGTTTTTCTAGGACTGTCCTCTCACATCAAAGTGTATTGTCACATATAGAGGCTCTCTTCTGCTTAATAATAATAATGCATTTATATCAAACAACAACTTTGTTAATTAAGTACATAATATTATGCCCCTTAAGTCTATGTTAGTATTACACCTAAATGTTTAATTGATGGGCAATGTCAATAGCAAGTACATTGAATAAATTATACATAGCTACAGCGACAGTGATAATTTCTTAAGATTGACTATTAGTTTAACAAAGGCTTTCAAAGTGAATCTGCTGTGTGGAATTGAAATAAATGGAGAACATGAAAGTTAAAAGTTTGTTAATAGATTGCTTGAGTATCGATACGCTCAGACCACTTCTATCTAATTGAGCTGCTTATTAATTTCAATTTCTAAAAAGGTATCTTAGTTAGAGTAATTACTGACAAACGTTTTATGTGTTGATACGCCGTTATATTGTCCTCTGTATATAGATACTTAATAATTTAGTTAGATTTAACTTCAAACATTAGGGTTTGTACTTCCGCGAAATTAAGATCACTCTCAAATCCCGAACGTGCACCAAATCCGGAGCTTCACACGATATCAAAGCTCTGCTCAATTTAGTCAAATCGCACATTCGCGTCACATCTGCGCGTCTAATAAAAAATTCCGGCCCTCCGTTTCCCAATAACATCGATTATCGGACCAATTTTAAAGAGGAGTGAATGTGGAGGGAATCAATGGTGCAAAGGGACAAATTCCTAAGGGCTCTGTCCCGGGAGACGCTAGGGTCGCCTCGGACACGGATAATGATCATCCTACGGGTGGACCAGTGACGGTTACAAATGGGTTAGCAAATGTAATATCCGACCGTGTCCAACCCTACGGGGCGCTGATATTCAAATGGCGTCTTGGACGTAAGACGGACGGCGGATTTCCTGAGCGCAAGACATGCCCTGAATGTGGATTGTGATTGACACCGTTCCGAATGCAGGACCTTCCAACCTTGGTCCTAACTTTAGTGATACGAGTATAAAAGCCAAATAAACACATAGATTACGTTATTCCATGTTTACACAGTCGATCACAAGTAGTTTCAAAGCATCATCATGGTACGGCATACGATTTCGTAAAGCTCAGTCATTTCATGCGTGCCTCAACGGAAAATGATCGCTGTGCTCGGAGCTGTGCAGGAGTTTGCAGGAGTTTGCAGGAGTTTGGTGTCTTGCCATTTGGTGTTGTTCATGACCGACAGCAAGATACAGAAGACACCTGATGCCATGTAATGTCTCCGAGCGAACAGGTCAAATAATTATTGTCTGTCAAGTTCTATGTTCGACTGTATGTTGATTGATGTCTTTTAGGGTTTCGTATGCAAAGGGTTCCCAAAGGGACTTTATTATGTACTAAGTCTCAACTGTCTGCCTGTCTATCTCTCACTGTGCTGTATCTTTTGAACTGTAACAGGTATACTCAAGATTTTTCGGTGATGGAAAACATGGTGAGGAAACCTACACATCATCTGCGAAGTAATTCAATGGTATGTGTGAAGTTCCCAATCCGCACTGTTCCCGCGTGGGACCCGAGCCCATTCTGTAAGGAGGCCCATGTCCAGCAAGTGAGAGATATACATACCTATGGGCTGGAGATGATAAGGTTGGTAATAATAACAGTTAATAAAAATAAGTCAAGTTAAAAGTTTAAGAGGGTCCCCGCGCAAGGAACTCTTTTTCAATAAGTTAGAGTCAGACTCGCACTTGGTCAATTTTTAATCTTAAGACAACCGCCAGCAACCGACACGTGCCCCCTAGTTGTCATAAACAAGACCCTGTAATCAGCCAGTTACAGGGACAAGATGATTAAACAAGCGGCAAAGCCTTTTCAGCGTACAAAATAAAGTTAAATTTTGCTTAATTCCTGTGACTTTGCCGTAGTGTAAGGAATGGCGAGAATTCGTAGTGACGTCATTTATTAAAAGTCAACCCTTGTTTCAAATTTCAATTGGCATTTTGTTGCCTTGTTTTTGTATGGACGCCGTTACAATAAAAATTAAACTTAATAAACTCAGTAATTAAACGTAGTAAGAATAAGTAAGTTAATTTTGGAACTAGTCATTCTTCAACCTTTAATTTAAATCGCAGTATTCGGACTTTGTTCTGTTTTCAATAAGCCTTTAAAAGGCTAATTTGATGAAATGCGATCGTTGCTACCTTGCCAATTCACATCCGTTTTATAGGTACCTAAGTAGCTTCTGCCCGCGACTTCTTCTGCGTAGAATTATACTTATAAACCTTCCTCTTGAGTCACTCTACTTATTAAAAAAAACATCAAAATCCGTTTCATAGTTTTAAAAATATAAGCCCAGACAGACAGCGGAAAGCAACTTTATTTTATACTAGCTTCTGCCCGCGATTTCGTCTGCGTATTATACATAATATGAACCTTCCTCTCGAATCACTCTATCTATTAAAAAAAACCGCATCCAAATCCGTTGCGTAGTTTTAAAGATTTAAGCATACATAGGGATATAGGGACAGAGAAAGCGACTTTGTTTTATACTATGTAGTGATAGTGACTACGTAGTGATTTGACAGAAAGAAAGAAGGAATTTATTCCTTTTTGCAAGACACAAATATAAAAGAACTAGCCTTCAGTCCGCAGCTTCGCCCATGATAAATTATTTTTCCCGTAGGAATAGGTATTTTCCCGTGGTAAAAAGTAGCCTATGTCAGTCAGTGATAATGTAGTTTTCTAATGGCAAAAGAATTTTTAAAATCGGTCCAGTAGTTTTAGAGCCTATTCAATGCAAACAAACAAACAATCAAATTTTTCCTCTTTATAATATTAGTATAGATAATCACATTTTTTTAGAAAAAAAAAACAAGTACAAAAACACAGACATGAAAAATAGATCATCAGCGTTGTGTGTGTCTTCGCAAAAGTGAAACGCGGCTCAGCTTTACGCTGAATAGGCGAGGTGAGGTGCGGATTTAATCAACTATGTACATTCCTGACCTATCCGCCATTTCACTAAACTTCAAATTACAACTGGAATAATTAATTAAATTTTATAGTAATGTATTAAAAACAGCCGCACGCCCCTAACCCTTCCGCTGCGTAATCCCGCAAAGCGTACTTATTGCGATGCGTAAATCAGCTAATACGGGCTTCATAATTAATAACACTGCATTAGGGCAATGTGCTCATGTTTAATGCTTTGCTTTTTAACGTGGATAGGTATTTAGTTGTAATGGAACATTCTGGTATGCGTAAAAACAAATTCCTTTGCACTTCAGTCGGGTTTATCACAAACAAACTTTACCAAACGACAACGACTGATATTTCCGTTTTTTTTATATACGCAACTAACTATTTGTGCACCTTGATGAGTTGTAAAAGAATTGGAATCAAGAATATTCTTTTTATATACCTAATACTAGCCTTCCGTCCGCAGCTTCGCCCGCGATAAATTAATTTTCCCGTAGGAAAAGGTATTTTCCCGCGGTAAAAAGTAGCCTATGTCACTCAGTGATAATGTAGCTTTCTAACGGCAAAAAAATTTTTGAAATCGGTCCAGTAGTTTCGGAGCCTATTCAATGCAAACAAACAAACAAACAATCAAATTTCTCCTCTTTATAATATTAGTATAGATATGCGTACTGCAACGGCCTATTTAACATGTATAATACTATTTAACCTGTATCTGTTGCCATAAGAACGCAAAAAAAAGAATATTTTCAATTGCATCAACACTTCAACCTAAACGTCAACGCACAAATTTTCTAAATTCAAAACATTCGGTGCTCGAAATTCAAACATCGCGAACAAGTCGGGCAGACAATGCCGCCAACCCCATCGACAAAGGAACTAAGCAAAGGAATTATCTCACACAGCCTCCCCTCACGTCGTTTGTGCCATTTATCACGCAGAGACGCGAATTAAAATAATAAGGAGTTTATTGATTTAAGCGTAAGACGTGCTAAAAAGTTTAACTGATTATTCTGAGAAGATTATAGCCCTGTTTTAACCGACTTTTTAATGATTATTTAAGGTAGGTACTAATTTGAAAGTTTTTGAGAAGCAACTTAAGGTTTCTGAGTTCGAACTAAATTATCCAAAAAAAAATATGAATTATGAAAAAAATATATTGTTTTGAGTCAGTAACAACTTTTAGTCTGAAAAAATCATAATTATTACTTCACATGCGAATGAATTTACATTACTGAAACAGTTATGTTAAAATTTCAATATGACTGTACGAGATGTTTTATCAAATAGAATAATCCAGTATCATAGCCATAGTTCTCTGACGGCAAACAAAAAAATATTATTTACGAACATTTTTTTTCTTTGAGTTAATCAGAAACACGGCTTTGAGTAAGACATTTAAGTCAATTTACTAACTTATAATTTTGTTTACATATACTGCTGGCATGTCTAAATAAATAAATAAAAAATAAATATATTATAGAACAAGTGCCAAAAGTCAGCCGTTAAGAGGCTATGCAGTAATGAGTGTATTCCCGCCCCTAAACTTGTAACAAACGTTCGCACAATTACAGGTGAAGTTGGTAATGGGAGTTGCCTCGCTTTTTAACAAGTTTCCGGCGCAAGCTGAAGCCTATGGGTGTAAGGGGGATCCGTGCAGTGTTTTAATTTAAGACTATATCATAAAGTAACTTTTTAGCCCTTAATAAGGAATTAATTTTCAGTCGTTTTATATCACAAAGTATATATTGATCTGTACTTAAATGTTGTAGTAAAAAAATAAAAATTCTTTTTACTAGTACTATTTATACCTATGGCAACTCTGTAAATTTGAAATTGAAAAATGAGAACTCCCAAAACTATTAAGTATATTACAATTTGAAAACGGTAATTTGCGAACTTAATAAAATAATATTGAATCTTGTAGAGGTAATAACTAAGTATATAATAGGCAAAGCAAGTTTTTTTCTTTTTGTTTCTTATCGTTTTTACCCTTTTAAGGCGGGTATATTAGGTACTAAAAAAACTAGTATGTATAAATAATAATAAAATCATGTTTCTATTTACCTGACTAAATGCCTCAATAAAAATAATACTTTCAATTTACCGTGTTAAATATTCTCATTCTTATATGCCGAACTAAGATTTAACATTTTGTGAATGCGTAACATCGTTCCTTCATTTGATTTTAATTATGCCGCACAACAACAAATCCGCAAAACTACATTCTACATAAAAAGTATAAAAACACAAAATTAATTGCAAACTTGTTTACAAATAAATTAACGTCACGTAATAAGTTAGAGATAGCGGTTTATCACGTGTGCCGTTATCTCCGAAGTTTAATCGTCGCGGCGTAGTGTGCGCCCGGGCTAATGAGCCTGCGGTTAACTGTGCGCGGCGGGCCTTACCCGCCAAACTTCCAAGACTGCCAACTTTACATTAATTAAAACCTCAATAAAAAAAATACCTGAACAGCGTGCTCATTTCGATAAATAAATCCTGGCCACTAACACAAGTCCGCACTTTAGAAAAAAAAAGTTGGTACTGCAACCGCGAAGGCGCGCGTTCGCCGCCGAACCGTGGTCGACATTAAAACCTTAGCGGGAAAGAAACGGTCCCCTTATTACGTCTCGAAAGAAATTCACGCACACAGAGACACGGGGAAAGAAGTCCACCCACACAGGCGCGCGTCACTCCGGGGGGGAGTCGCTCTGTGTGGGTGCGGGTAGAAATAAGTATTAAAAGAGATAGTTGAGCAAAAGACGTGCACCTTCATATGACGCCGCACATCCGTGGGAAATGCTGGCTTAAAGGACCACTCTAATATTAAACAACTTCGTTGCTTTGTTTGGGAATGGCCTGCTTTTGATTTTATCTAGAATTTTCTAGAAACAACACCTAACGTGTCTGGCAAGTCAGATTAGCATTTTATATACCTCCTTAAAATACAGAATGTACAAAAAAGTAAAGATATACAAACAATTGCAATGGTATTAGTAATTATTGTAGGAAAGAAAACTAGATGCCTAATTTAAAAATTACTAAACTATATTTTTTAAATCATTATAGTTATGTCTATGTACTTACTTACCTAAGCTGTTTTTATTTGCTTCATTTTTCGTTTATTTTTCAGCCACTTTGACATATGCCTTTACCAGCCTGGAAAAAAATATATAATGGTCTCTTAGTTTTTATGTAAAAATGAAAAAACTTTCGTTTATTTTCTGAAAAAAAAACAGTGTCTTTCACCACCGTGTCAACTACAAAATGAATACTAAGAGTACTCACATTGACTTAACTTACAAAGGCGTATTTACTAGCATGAATTCTACAACAGGTTTAAAATTTCTTGACTAAAAAGAATAAGTTATGCCTTTTAACCTACCCTCCACCCTTACGCCTGCTTGCATATCTTATCAAAGAGACCTTACTTTAAAATATCTTCAGTAAAAATTTCGAAAACAGAAGTTCAAAGTATTAAAAATATCATCTGAATTCAATTTCGTAGCAGCGCGCAGCGAGTTCGTAGCTCAGGCTACGAGTATGCTACGCGAGTGCTACGGATCACCGAGCGGCCTGCGGTTACGAAGCGAGCTCTGCTCACTTCTGGTTAGCCGAGTAATAATTATCTTCCGAGCATTTTGTTTCTTATAAGGTTTCTTTTATTTTAAGAAGGTACAAATAAAACACTTCCATGCTGGTCTGGGAGCCAAGAAAAAACATAGAATGTCCCAGTTGCTTCTCTTCCCGGGCAGATGGTAAAAGCCCATCGAGGGATTGGGTGAAAATCTTAGGGATCATGTTATAGGCTAGCAGCCCATCACTGTTTTGATTCCTCTTTCCATCCGTGCGCCCACAATCGTGGTAAACGTGGTATTTAGGTCTTGTCACCTTAGGCTCTGTCTACCCCGTAAGGGATAAAGACGTGATTAAGTATGTATGTAAATAAAACACTACGATTAAAATGTACATTCGCTAATGTTTTTTAGTTTTCTAATTACATACTAAAGATTCTTATTTTTTATTAGCATTTTAAATAACCACAACCGTAATTTTTATAGGACTTTATCACCAAAACTTTCAAATACCGTAACTAAAGGGTGTTCTATCTGGAACAACTAAATGTCATTGTAATAAAAGATTAAATAACACGTATTACTTAGTATAAAAAAAATTCGGAAGCCAATATTGTCTCGGCCTTCAACCTTTACCGTTTGACAGAAAAAAAAGTTACGTGCAATCGTGATTCCGAGTGCATTAGACCAGGGGTTCCCAAACTTATTCACTACGCGCCCCCTTTCAAAAAAGAAAAAAAAATCAATCTGTACCCCCCGTTAGCCCAGCCCGTAGGCCGTAGGGCGGAACACAGGTAATTTAATTTTGTTAATAAGGTCCTAGATCGTAACCCATAACCCCCTTTTACAGGCCTCTGCGCCCCCCTTGGGTGGCGCGCCCCCCACTTTGAAAATCACTGCATTAGACAATAGGTAGGTACAGTCAGTTCAAATCTCTGCTAGTGTGATTGAGAATATTTCTGCTATGAAAAATAAAATAAAAATATATGTAGTAGCAAACTGACAGGCAAAAGGAAGTAAGTATTCATTTTAATTTTCATTAAGTTTTAATTACACCTCTTAGAGGCAGATGTGTATTACTGTAGAACTATTAACATACTTAATTGCATACGATGCCGACGTGAGTCATACCTACACATACATACAAACAATTTATTTCTTCAGCATTCTGTGCCATCGTAGTTTGTATGTATATTATTATGTTGTTGTTTAAGAAACCTTTTAATCTTGTATAATGGCTCGTAGCTGTATTTTTGAGTTGTTTTAGAAACAAAACTTGCTGGTTTACAAGAAATAGTCCAACTCTTCCATTCGTTGCAATAAAAAAATAACACAGTTTTTCTTTCTGACTGTACTTTTTGTTAGCTATATTTGCATTGTCGTCCATCGAACACGACCAACAGAGACCAAAGATTTTATTACAGACACACATACAGGTAGGTAAATCTGAATAAAATCTTGAAATAGCATTTTTCCTCTAGAAACACCTCATATTTCAAAGATACCGTATATATTCCAACGAGCAAGCAGGAAGTCTAAATATAGCATCAAAAATCATTCTGTCGTGTGTAAATATAGATAGAGTAATGATCAAATAATAACACAATTATAATTATAGACAGAACATTATCAACGTTTAGGCTGTATCATTCATTGAAATGAAATTTTATTTCGCAAGTGTTATTTTATTTAGCAATTAATCTAAAACATCCCCCCGAAATCAAGTGCAAGCATCAAAAAAGCCATAACACCCGACCTGAGAATGGAAATTTTATACCGTCATAAAATTTAACTGCACACTTTAATAACTAAAGCCAGAAGCCGATACAGCCGTTGACAAAAGGATGAGCGGCCCTCACCCACACACCTGCAACCACAAATGATCGCACTCACACCAACGCGCCGACCACACGCCCACCCGCCAAACACGCCCCAACGTCTTGGGTTTTCTTATAAACCACGTTGTGTTCGACGTCCCGCTCTAACACCTTACCGCATAGCGCGCTCTCTCCCTTCCGCAATGACGAGCCTCACATAAAGTGGAGCCGCATTCCCGCCTTTTTTCCCACTCCATTTTGACAGCTCGCGGCTCCATATCTGGCCAGAAAGTAAGACAGCGTTCACAACGTCTCCGATACGAAAACCAAACAATCTATTATCATTACCAACCATTGATAAACAACCTAACATACAAACTATCGGGCTTTCGAAAGCCTTAAAAAGTCTCTAATTAAAAAAATACTTTCGAATATTTCCGTATAATAACATATATATCGCAACAACACACTCCTCATTAAAATTAACGTCCTTAACTTTCTTCCGAATCAAACATCCCATCCGTAAGCGTCTCTAAATCATTCAGACATCCTTACAGTGCAGATAAATAATTCTACATAGGTACTCTGTATAGTCTACACAACACAGTTCTACTTATACAAATTTTCCCTGCAGCAACACTAAAGTTGCTGCGAATTCGCTATTTCCCGCAGTGTGCCCGTCGTCTTACCGACTAAGTGGCTCAAGACGCGTTAGCGGGGCGGGGCTGCGTGCTGTGGCCTCCCGCTATCGGCACACCAAAACACACATTTTTCCCGCCGCAAACCTCGCGCCGGGGTTACCCGCAGACCGAGCGAGAGGGAGCGCGCGCATGCGCGGTGGAAGGAAAATTCGCGCCAACTTTGACAGTTGCTTGGGGAAGTTTTGGCGCGCGGTCGTCTTGGCTTACGGATGCGTTCGCAAAAGGTTGCAAGATTTTTTTTTAATTCTAACGCTGGTGTAAGCGAGGGCAATTTAGCGCCACAGCCTCATATAATTATTGACAGATTACCAGAGTACAGTATCAAACTGTATAAAAGTTATAAAACTGCTTCTGTAATGTACCCTGTTGTCGTGAATGAATAAATCATTAATTTCTACGGTGACTTGAAACCGGGAAGTCGTCCACGGATTTTCGATGGACGAACACGGTTTTGTTAGGAATAAAGGCGCTTATTGCGAAATAGTTCCACACTTGACAGATCTACCTTCTTTATGAACGGCACTAAGATCATTTTCAATGTCAAACCGGACGGAGCATTGAACGGAAAACTCAATCGGCCTTAATAAAAGATTAGGGTTCGTTCACACGAAGCGTGGGTTGCGCAGAAGGAGAATTGATGAGCCTATGCCGACTAGGTAACTCGTTGATTAATGGAGCTAACTATAAATAACGGATCAAACTGACAACCAAGGATATTAAGTCGCAATTCTTTTAAAAATATTTCAATCATTTTACATCATTTACTGAACAGAGATGACTCTACGTGACGACATGTCAGTGCTCATTGACTCCAAGCAAAGACTTAGATTGTATCGTATTTTATTCTCTGAAATTTATCAAAGTTGTCGGTGGATTTACGAATAGTTCGTTTTATTAAAGTCAAAATGCAACAAATAAGCAAATAAATACATAACAAAAACACAAACAGGTGCAGAATAGCTTCAAACATTCACAGAGTTACTTTAACTATAACTTTACCCGTAACTATAACTATCGATTTTGACGTAATTGTATTTCATAGGTTTTCTGCCAAATATACGTCAAAATCGAAAGTTTTGGTTACATTTATTGTTAAAAGTAACTATAGGCGAAGCTCACACAAAAATTTGTACAAGTGGAAAAATAACTTTTTATTTAATCTAAGTTTGTGACGTCAAAGAATTTACATTTTAGCTTTGTTAACAAAATATAACGAGTCAAACTAGAATGTCATACATATGAAGTAGTCGTAGTTGATAGGCAGTTAGGTGGCGGGGTCGACCTCAAAGTGGCCGTAAGCGACCCGAAACTTGCATGGCGTGTGGCCACTGCGGGTGCGTGTAGGGTTACCATTATGTTCCTCTAATTATGCCGCGTTTACGGGAACGTTTGTGATGAATTGCGACTTTGAAAAGGTAATTTTAAAAGTTTTACCTAGGTCATTCACATGCACGCGATCATTTTCTACATTAGACGCATGTGAAGAGCCGTCAAAACTTTATTTGCAAACTCAAGTTATGTCACACGATGTATACGTATGCCTGTCGCGCGAACATGAGGCAGGATACGCTGGTTCCAGGTTTGCGGGCTTTTGATATCCGATAAAAAACTGATGCAGCTCGGAAATAGCAAGTTCGGCGTGAACTAGGCATAATCATTAGCAAATTGAATCCTACACGTGTGGCCTCGTGTATACGTGTGATTGTGAATGAACAGCTGCTTTAGCTTTTGCATGATATGATTTTTCTACTACAACTGGGACTGCCATTACGGATTTCAGACAGCTCTATCATTAAACCGTAATAAGGGCATACTAAAAAAACGGTTACTTTAACTTACCAGTTCGTACTCCTTCACATCCTTTCCCATCGTATTATTTCGGAAATATTCGTATTTGTCATACCACTTAAGTCAGACTCGTACGTCGGCATCATTCGGAAGCAATCGTGTGTTCACGATGGAAAAGGATTATTCACTACGTCTGTACATAAAAATATTCGACTAATCTCATAGCTAAGTAATTTCTAACGTGATTTTAAAGGATGGCTTAAATTTTAAAGTTTAAAATTTAAGCCATCCTAATTTGTCCGTCATTTTCACGCCGCTTGGTGCGCCTACTTCGCGGTGGGTGGCATATCACAACAAAATGGCGGAGCTAATCGCTGCGCGGCCGACCATTTGCAACCGCGGCCGCCGAATACACCGATAATGATAAACGATTTTATGCTTCAATAAGAGGACTTAGATTTACCTACCTACTATGTACCTGCTTTAAATTTTAATGGAAAGCTTAAACATGCCCTTATAAAGCGGTTTCTGCCATTTTTTATGCGATGGAGTGGCAGAACATAGACTTTACTTGTAAGAAATCACTGTAGACGGGCGGGACTATAAATATAACTTACCAAATAAAAAGGGCAAAAGTTTGGAAAGCTGTATAATTAACACAGCTCTTCTATTAGAAGATTATTATTAGAAGATTATTTGGTAAGATATTTATAGTCCCGCCCGTCTACAGGGAATTCTTACAAGTAAAGTCTTAAAATTATGCAGCTACAACGGTTATTTTATTTTCATATTGCACAGAACGCAGATACTTAAGTCCTGCCAGTATCAGTACGTTACCATGACGTCTTAATGCGATTCAATTATGACTCAGTTCAGGTTTTATACAAATCGCCGGTCCCGGGGAACAAAAAGATAACTGCAAAAACCAAATTTTTCAGGAAAAATAAAATAGATGTTTCGCTCAATTGTGACTTGTATATTGAACGTAAACGGTTGGTAGTTAGCTTTATGCAAAGTTAATTTTTCATTACGTTTCAATATGTTACTGTGGCACACGAGAAATGTCTCAAAAGAAAGATATTTAAGAAATAGTAACTTAGTCAAAATAGATCATTCACTATTACGCGTTAAGACGTATATCATTTTATTCGGTGTTTACCGAGGTCAAACGCTAATATTGTACCATTGGTGTACCATTTTATTCGACTAATTTTTAATGTGATTGCCGTGCAAGATAATAGTGCAATATCATTTTATTCCCGTAATTATTAAGATTATTTTTTTTACTAAGGGTTTTTAGGAGACTTTTATAACTAAACAATAATATGATATTCAACATTGCAATTATATTACGAACGATTCACATAGTAAAAACAGTCATTAATTTCTTAAAATCAAAGTTTTCCATTATAAAACGTGCAACAATACCACTAAAATTTAAGTATGTCTCAATCAAATAGCAATAAATGCCAGTTTCATAAAGTAACTAAAATCAAAAGTTTTTTTTTCAGACTAATAACTTTAAGTTTGAAGCATAAAATCAAACCAAATAATCTACGCATTTGGTATTATTTTTCATCAGTCTAATATAATAATAATTATATTATAATTAGTTCTTTCATTGAGCACTAACCTGGGGGACTATTAAACATGAAATCAGGTAAATCAATTGCCATCATCTTCGTCTTGGTTTTCATTAATTGCAGAACTAGTATTAACGCCCAGGGAGTCATAAAAGCCATGGCAATGGGCTGGGATGTCTCCTGACTTGCAAAGACTGTTAAGGTCGTCATGTAAAGGCTTACTTATAGGCAAGGGCTCTGTACATAGCACTTGCAGTTCAAAATCGTAGGCAGGATTTGAGTTGACTAAAGGAGCTGCGGTTTATCTTGTTCCCCGCTCGAAGTAAAATGATGCATTTTTGATACCTCTTTGTTTTTCATTAAGTAGGAATTGCCATATACTGCTACCGATTTCATTAGCTCCTCGTTTTGCAACCTGAGCATGCCATACATAGCAATAGCCTTTACTTCGAATGGAATCATAATGCCGGAATAAAGGATTGCCGATAAATGTTAGCGTAGGCAGACCCTGGAACTCAAAAGACACTGAAAGAAAAATACGACAAGCATCAGAGAAATAAGGAAGGTGTACGCCAAATTAAAAAAGAGGACAAGAAATCGGCAGATGCTCAGGTTGCAAAACGAGGAGCTAATGAAATCGGTAGCTGTATATGGCAATTCCTACTTAATGAAAAACAAAGAGGTATCAAAAATGTATCATTTTACTTCGACGGTTGCTGTGGCCAAAATAAAAACCGATTCATAGTTACAACGTTAAAGAAATGCTTCAAAAGGAGTTTTATAACATAAAAGCACTAATAAATAATAAGAATTGGGTCCAATATGAGGTAGGGCAAAAAGTATTATGGACACAGATAATGGAAGTGAGAGTCGCTTGCTCACAGCCCTCAATTTTACAGTATAAATATGATTTTGAGTCTGGATTCTGGATATTCTTAAATGAACATAGAATCTGTCCAAAAACATGAAGCAAGCGGGGAACAAGACAAACCGCAGCTCCTTTAGTCAACTCAAATCCTGCCTACGATTTTGAACTGCAAGTGCTATATACAGAGCCCTTGCCTATAAGTAAGCCTTTACATAACGACCTTATCAGTCTTTGCAAGTCAGGAGACATCCCAGCCCATTCGCCATGGCTTTTATGACTCCCTGGGCGTTAATACTAGTTCTGCAATTAATGAAAACCAAGAGGAAGATGATGACAATTGATTTACCTGATTTCATGTTTAATAGTCCCCCAGGTTAGTGCTCAATGAAAGAACTAATTATAATATAATTATTATTATATTAGACTGATGAAAAATAATACCAAATGCGTAGATTATTTGGTTTGATTTTATGCTTCAAACTTGAAAATAAATCTTTTGTTTTTAGTTACTTTATGAAACTGGCATGTATTGCTATTATGATTTTTGATTAAGCTATAATGATTAAGACATAGGTACTTAAATTTTAGTGGTATTGTTGCACGTTTTATAATGGAAAACTTTGATTTTAAGCAATTAATGACTGTTTTTATTATGACTGTGAATCTTTCGTAATATAATTGCAATGTTGAATATCATATATTATTGTTTAATTATAAAAGTCTCATAAAAACCCTTAGTAAAAAAAATAATCTTATCTAATAATTACGGGAATAAAATGATATTGCACTTCACTTATACTCCAATCACAGCAATAATTATATAATTTTTGAATTAATCAATCGAAATCGAACACTAAAACATATGACATGTCGATATTTAAGCCATTGTAATTTACATTCGACCCGTGCATGTGACAAAAGGATATGGCAATACTTTTTATAGTTCCTTTTCAAATGTGTAGTTTTGGTGAGCGCCATTGCACGAACAGTATCTAGCGGCTTGCGACGAGAATACAAAGATAACTGCGCATATCATTACTTAGCGATCTAATTTTGACGAGAACATAATAATATGGATGTTTGTCATGCGATGAGCTATAAATAAAAACATTGAAAACTATTGTATTATTTTTTAATTTTGTCATTTACCGTACAAAAAATGCGAAAAAAATTGAGCTGGTGCATTGGCACCTACGGATTCCAAATATGACATAAAAATAAAACTAAGATAATGGCGGTTATCATTTTGTTCTCCGGGGCCGGCGAAATGCTTCTTGATACAAACGAGTTAGAAACCATTTTTCTTGCAAGTATAAACTGCAATGGGCAACACTAAGACTTCACTTCTTTTTTACATGTAAGTATATCAACAATGCGCATACCTGAGTTTGTTCGAGCTATGTTTGTACGAGACATTAAAGTCGACACTCAATCAATTTCAACCTTTGTTAACATTAACAAAAGGTCCATCAAATCACGCTTCAGAGCGAGTGTGAACTAAACACCGTCGTCACTGAATAAATAACTTGACACATGTTCGCAAATAAACAATTTAAAATGTCAAGAATAGGGAAAGGGCTGGCAACCCTTTTCGTACTGACATTATGTTTTCTGACAACCAATTTTAGAGTTGTTTACTTCTGCCGAGTGTGGAATAGGGATGTGAAAATATAACCTAAAAATAAGTGATAAGGAAAAGTTATATCATTTTTAAAAGCCATGGTAGCCTAATGGTTTGTTCTGCCTGTGGCCTCTCAAGCAGAGGGTCGTGGGTTTGAATCCCGGGCTCTACATCTCTGAATTTTTCGGAATTGATGTGCGAAATAACATTGAAATTCACCATGAGCTTTTCAATAAATGAAAAACATCGTGAGAGACGAAGGAATTCAATGGTGTGTGTGAAATTCCCAATCCGCACTGGGCCCGCGCGGGAACTATAGCCCAAGCCCTCTTATTCTGACAGGAGGGTCGTGCCCAGAAGTGGGACATACCTATATAGGCTGATGATGATGATGATATAATTTTTAGTTAGTTCTTCTGATTCGAATAGCTCAACATTTGCCACATTATTTATAAAATGTGTAGGTACTACGATATTGATAATAGGTATATTATTATAACGAACATACTCGTCACGCTTTTAACATAAACTAACAGAGGAAAATATGGTAAAAATCCATTATCATAAATAAAATAGAGCATACAATCAAATTGCATTTTCACCGGAGATCGTTATAACTAAAATACAATACAAATAAAAAATAAGTAAATAATTTTTGCCAGTCAAACGTATTCTGAATCGCAATAATCGATTATTGAGTATCGATTTTAAAATTATGTGTTACATCCCTATCAAGAGGTAGGTACGGTTAATGGGCCTTTGCTTACTCGTGTAAAAAGCAAGCATAGAATCCAAAACTGCGTTAAACGATGAAAATATTTTACTTGTTACATACATACGTATATCACGTCTTATCCCTTACGGGGTAGACAGAGCCTAAAGCCTAAGGTAAAAAGACCTAAAGGCCACGTTTAGCGTGCTTACTTGTTTCAGGCTACATGTAAGTTACTTAATTTTTCCTTAGTATTTTACGATTTTATTTCTAAATATGTAGCTAAATGTCTATATCTAGTTAAAATAATTTGTTTCCTTATTTGATATCAAGCAAATTACGCGAACTAATATATTTTACGCGTTGTTTTTTTCTGAGCTTGTACATTTTTACAATTTTGTAGACTTGTAACAAAATTGATCTTTTATAATCCGTTTTCTACTCCATTGCCGGGGGTCTCCAGTAGTTGGTCGTAAAAACAGTCACTAAGCATTTAGTTAAGAGTCTGGACTCTAGCCAGAGATAAAAAGATTGTCGTTGGATTGTTAGATCAACTGTACTGTGTGATATTGCGTGTATTTAATATCGCAATAAGCGAGTGAGCTAACGGCGAGTTCGCTAAGCTAGTTATAATCGCGGGGAGCTGCAGCTGTGTCTGAAGAACGAGCCAGCTAGAGAGGGCCGGGTGTGATGTCGATATCGATAGTTTTCTTTATAGAGAGAATGAGATGAATGAATGAATAAGATTCTAACTTATAGTCCTCTAGGCTGCCAACGCATCTGAAATCCTCTATCTTGCGAGTGTCCGAGGGTGGTGGCGCTCGCTTGCCAGCAGGTGACCCCTTGCTCGTTTGTCTTCTTTATGGTATAAATAGTTATACATTTTTGAAGTTTTTGGCAAATGCATAAGATATGGTTGAGGCATAATAGCACTGATTTTTAAGAGAGTTGTAAAACATGTCACAAGTATTCCTGGTTTTGGTGAGTATTTTGTTATAACATGAATATTAGTTCAGTAGCACTCAGTCACAATTTGTGGGTAGGTAGCTATCTATTTGATGGAACAAGTAAAGTGAAGAATTGATTAAAAATTATAGGGATGTTTCAAAGTTTAGCGTGCAAAATGTTATAAATAATGTATAGGTAAAATATTTGAAATGACGGGGGCCTTACTATGACGTCTTAATGCGATTTGATTCCAACTCAGTTCAGGTTTTACCTGTCATTTTTAGTATGGATCTGACAGCCAGCGAACGTAAACTGAATCGGAATTGAATCGCATTAATACGTCATAGTACGGCCCCCGATCTTTAAACCGTAACGTATATCTATACCAGTAATAAAAACGTCGACATCGATGAACACCTGCCGCTAACATATCAAATTATCGATAACGGTACACCGACAACCCTTCCCACTGCCATATGCCGCCGCGCGAGCTCGCCCTTAAATTACAGAACTTCCCGCTCATAATAGAGAGATATGCCTTTAATATCTGCCGAGAGCAGCGCAGGCTTGTTTGCTTTTTGCCTGTTCTTATATTAGAAATTGTACGATGCACCTACAGTGAGCTAGGGTTATTACTCCAAAACCTAATTGGAATTGTTTTAAAGTGAAGATGCAAGTGCTCAAAGATGCCAGGACAACCTGCACCTTCCGTGAGGACCACACCTTTACCACAGTCTTACTTGTCAGTGCTTGCACTGTTGTTTTCTGTGGATAAAAAAACATAAGTCGAAAAAACTTTAATAGAAAGGGCAGGCCTTTTTCCTTGGCTCTATAAGGTGGCAATGTATCAGCAACCTGTGAGATCTGAGCCTCTAGTGTAAGTTTTCGCGTATAAAAACGTCTCGAACGCGTTCACGTAAACGCCTCAGTTACTATTGAAAAATTGGCAGCGACACTTGCGAATGGAAACGGCAACAAAATGAGTCTCTAATTGAGACATTTGCGTGAACGCGTTCGAGACGTCTTTAGTATTTTGTGACCGAAAACCTACACAAAGCATAGTGTTAATGGGTTTAATCACTTGCCATCTAGTAACAGTAGGTAAGGCTGTGGACGGTAGAAGAAACTGAATCACGTACTGTGTACCTTTCCTCATATAATTTTGCAATAATTTCTTTGGCAGGTGCATGGTGACTCATTATGACATTTGCAGTGAAAATGTTCACAGTGGTAGGCGATTCAGTTTCTTTCTGTACCACCCCAGCTTCACAACAAAGTCTAGTCGAATCACTAGCAAATTCCCGCGCATCTCAATTTCCGCAGCAATAACCCGGAAAAATTACATTACAAAATAGCCAATAAAGGTCCCCTCTAAAAAACGGTGCAATTTCAATCACAATAGGAGCTCCACTCGGCGGATCGCACCTGGTGACTATAACCGGAGGACACGTGCCCAACTAAGAGGATACTTAACTTAAGTGACCCAGGCGCTTGGAGCAATAAACCAACTGGAGACGTCAACAACGAGTCCTCTATAAAACAAGTTAAGGTTAGCGATCATACCCCTAAGGAATACCGCTCGAGATCGCGGCGGGCACGTGGCGAGCACTGAGCAAATTGCTGAGAAATCACCGGACAAATCGCTAGTGTTTGAGGGCCCTAATACGTTAGTTCTGTGTTCGTAGCAAAGTTATTAAGAATAGCATTAGTATTGTCGGTGTATACTTAAGTCAATCCTATAACCTTCTTTGGGTAGGTATATGATCGCTGCAGGTAAAACAATTAGCTTGCCTATGAGATGGACCGACCCGACCAAATACAAATCACAAATACTTGAAGCGACCATCACGATCAGTCTGCTAAGAATGAAAAGAAGATATTGACGTCAATGTCATAGCTTTTGCATAGAAATGAATGCAAACGACGCCTCCGGTTGTTTTAGTACTATAAGTGGGGCCCAAGTGCGCTGCCCGCGAGGTTTGGACGGTGGTCCTTACGCGTCCCGGACACCAGATGCGGCCGACGCCAAAAAATAACATTCCCCAAAAAACATTTGCGAAAGAAAGGGATATTAGTCTCCGCGGAGCAATAATCGGGGCCAATCGCCCACCGAGCGCGCGACACTTCCCTTATTTATACCCATTTATACCGATACTTCGTTCTATGCTGTTACCGCCGTAATATATGAACGCGTTTCAGATTTTGGTTTATTGATTCCCTGACTTGGGGGGCTGTATGAAAAATAGCTACGATTACAATGTGTGAACGTGACTTGCAATTTTATAGCTTTATTAAGTAAAAAAATGCACAGAAATCTCAAGTTTATGACAGTTTTCAAAGCAAGCAATCGAAGAATCCATGGATATAAAAAGACTATTTAATAGAGAGATTCGAAAGCCTATTAAATAACTAATGTTATAGTTCCCTACAAAAAAAAAACTAAAACAGTTAAGAGCTTCTTTCCTGAATCATCACACCGACATCGTACAACTATTATTGGATCTAGATCCATTCACATCCCTTTCATTCCTAGTCTATCACTTGTTTATCGGCATCTATTCCTATGAAAGTTTGGAATAGACCAGCAAATGCACGTGTCTCCTATTCCAAAGTACAATTACACTATTACGTGTAGCACGTTGTTAGTAAACATTTGCACTAGTGATTGCGACAGGTTGTTTGTCGTTGTCGGTGTTTTCCACCTCCTTTCAAGCCGCTGTTTGAGGGACTGTGGGAGTGAAAGGTAAAATTGATAAAATGTGCGATTATTTTAAGGTTTTCACGCAACTGACTTTTACTGTTACCGGACCACGTGGTGCAAAGCATAATGTGCTTAATCTCCTATATGTGTTCCTTTGTGGCTTTCTCGAAACCAAACACGTGGAGCAATTTTGAAGATTCTTACATGAATTGATTTTTTTGAATTAGCGAGTGTCACTGAAGTTAGGACAGTGATCAAAATTTAACATGGCGACCACCAGATGACACAGAATTCGCTTCCTCCTTTGCCACCTCCACGCCTCAGCTTACTCGCTTTTGCTGGATACATAATACTTTCAACTTGCTAATCCAAAACACTAGAACTAAAGTTACATCATTATGCAAAAACGATTCTACCGCTATAGGCTACAAGGCCACTTTTAAAGTAAAATGTTATTAGCAGATACAACTTTTTGGTTAAGCCGTTAGTCGTGACGTCGTGCTTTGTTTCGGTTCAAAATAGCATCTCTTATGACAGAGCCACAGGCTAAGCTTTGTTTTACTGGGACTCGAGTACAGTCTCCAGCGAGGTATTCCACTTCTAAGCCGATTTACCTTACACGTATTCACTAGTCACCATTGGGTATCAGAATAGAGAGGATAAGTCGTTTATTTTAATGAGATATTCGGGTCAGCTCAGATTTGGTGGCAAAATATGTGCACCTGAACCTATGTTCTGGTCACAGATGATGAAAATATAATATTTAGATGAAAAACCTCTCTATGATTGTAATGTCCCGCCGCGTAAAGATCTATCTGTCAATTAGTGTCGAAATTCAACAAAATCAGACGCAAAATCTCATAGTTGCAATACGTTTTAGGAATTAAGATTTCCTCTATTTTATGCAATTTCTCTATGGCTCTGGTATTTTATACATTTCGCCACCAAAATAAATATTTACAAAATATTTTGCTTACCTAAGGCTCGAAAGCCTAACCTAAGCCTAAATGCTTCATGCATGACAACAAGATGACAGCGCTCCTACCGGTGATTGTTTTTTTTTTAATTTAGAACTTTACAAAGAGACGGAATGCTGTTGAGATCAATCTTAGCAGCCAGTGCCACAATACTTTTAGCTATAGGTATAGGCACCTTTGTACCGATGTTATCTCGGCAGGGAAAAGGCGTTAATTATTCACAATTTCTACACATCGGCGTGCCTGGTTGTTAGTCTCGAGTCGAAGTTAAATAGAGGGGGACCGTCGCTTACAATTTTGTTAGGGTTCAATTTAAAAATAACCTATGTTAGGTATTTCTACGTGTTTTCAAGGATGTACTTTAGCGTGAGTTTTCAAGTTTTCATCGTATTTTATTTATGAGAACAATTTTGAAATAAAACAGATTGAGATAGTTTTACGCTGCGAGCGTCTCAAGCCTTAAATTATGAATTTGTCATCTAGCCTTTCCATTAATATTCAACATAAAAATAAATCGAAATAATATTACAAATAAACCATAGAGGTAAATGAGTTTGGTAACACCTGCAAATTTTTGATGGGTCGTTAAAAAGTGCTACCTTAACAACTGTTTTCGTTCATTTAAATCTTTTCAATGAGGAATAGTTTGATGTGTCATAAAAATATTAAAAACTAGATTATGTCCGTGGCTTCTCCCGAGTTGCAAAAGTCCGTATCGTGTGGAAATTCCAAAAACTGGTCCTTAGTTCTTGCCTAACTTGAAACTCCGTGATTTTAATCAAATTTTAAGCCCAATGTAGAAGTAACTTCGGGCTGTGAGTTTATAACGGCATTATGTCATTCAATCGACTACTTATATGTAGGTATACTTATATAAAATAAATATTAAGTAGGCATAGAAGATAAAAAGCTCGTAATAAAAACACATGCAAAGAAATACCTACCAAAGCTCACACAAACACAGTGCCCAAAAAATAAATAATCTACATGAAAAAGCCATCAAATCGTGAGTAACGTCAAACCAAGAAGAAACAACGAGATGTATTTTTAAACAGACGGCAAAAGGCTGGGGTGTCGTTCGCATTTCCATGCAAATGTTGCATAATTTAAAAATAACGCTGTCAATGCTGCTTATAAAAATCGTATTTTGTCGGTAGCACAGGCCTGTTCAATTAATTTGGAGATTACAGAATTGGATTATGTGGGGTCGAAATCAAACCAAAAATCAAAATCAAAACTTTTATTCTGTGAGTAGGTCGCAAAAGTCTTTTTTGGTGTTACTAACGCTTTCGGAAATCCCATCATGTTCATTGCATCATGAATCATAATTTTAGATATCTTATTAAAAGTCGTCTGATATCGGACATAAAGATCCAATCGCCTATGTGGCGAGAATCGGTAAGTAGGTATCAATTAAGAATACCTAATTGATTCTGGCATGCAAAAAAAATATTAGGAAACTGGGTGATACTTAATAGCTCTGAAAAAAAATTACCTAAGTAAATTTCGCCAAACGCCGCTTGCTGATTTGGAAAGTTCGTTTCGTGCCGTTTCGCTCACACTAATAGTTATTAATATGATTAAACCATCAATTTAATATAATATGTATAAAACACAATTTTTCTCACAAGTAATACAGATTATATTAAATTGATGGGTTAATGCGAATGCCAAGTCAATTTATTTATTTATAACATAAACGATTTTTTTATTTTGATATGGGCATTATTATGTTGTTAGGTTATCTAATTACGTAATAACATAAGACAGGAGGTCTCTTTAGTAGGGACTGAATAAATTAACCAACTTGGTATTACATGGATCTCACAACTTTTGACGGTATAAGAACTGAGTTGCGAGACTTGTTTTTTTTTACAAGTTCTGTTTTTGATGGGATATTGTAAACGCGAAAGTTTGTATCTAAGTATGGATGGATGGATGTTTGTTACGCTTTCACGCTAGAACGGCTGGACAGATCTGAATGAAATTTGGAACATAGATAGATTATAGTCTGGAATAACACATAGGTTACTTTTTATCCCGGAAAATTGCATAATTCCTGCGCGATAGCGATAAATGAATTCTATGCAGACGAAGTTGCGGGCAACAGCTAGTTGATAATATACTCTCCATGCCGTTCATACATTACTTCAAGTTTCAAGTGTCTACAAATGACGTTTGGCAGGTGGGGAAGGGGGTGAATTTTTGACACTTAAAAGTAATGACGAAGCGGCGCCAAAACAAATTATTCCAGCACTCACCTATCGTATTGAAATCAAAAACGCAAGCTAATAAACCAACTGTGCCGTATACGTTTAATCTCTTCAGAGCGAATAAGGTTGCTCATAAAATAAAGTGTGAAGCGCGCAAAAATCCTTGTCTCGTCCCCGTGCAAGATTACACATAAAAATGTTAAATGTTCCCGAACGCGTATTGAAAAAATCTAAGGGAAATGGCGGGAGAAATTGGCTAGAGGGGTGCAAACACGATATTATATCATACGGCGATGCGTTGAAAAGTGATACTGAATATTTGAGACGCATTTCGCTTTGGAGACAATTTCTTATTTAATAGAATACATACATATATCACGTCTTTATCCCTTACGGTGTAGACAGAGCCTAAGGTAACAAAACCTTAAGGGTGTATAGCTAGAAAGGGAAATCAAAACAGTGATGGGTTGCTAGCCGCATCGCCTATAACATGATTCCTGAGACTTTCGCCCATTCCCTCGATGGGCTTTTACCATCTGCGCGGGAAGAGTAGCAACTGGTAAATTCTATGTCTTTTCTCTACTCCCAGACCAGCATGGAAGAATAAGTAATAGAATAATTATGAATAGAAGACTTGGAAATATTGTTAAAGCGCAACTCTCTGTATTCAAAACATAATTAAATAGCATATACGTGAACTGTCGATTTTCCTTCAAGTGATTGAAAATCGTTTACTTGTGAAGACTACGTAGCTGGGGCGGGGGGACATTTCACAAAAATTAACACTTGGCTGGCTATCTGAATTAAAGACGAACGTGTGACGACGGGTTTGTCTCAACTGTAAGAGTATACCTAGTTGAGTAAGGAATCCTAACAATGGTATGGAGAGTAAGACAGCCGGGGAAATTACGGGCACAACAGGCATTTCATCTTAGTCCTCTAGGTTGGCAACGCATCTGCAATCCCCCCGGGGTTGCGGGTGTCTATGGGCAGTGGTGATCACTTACCATCAGGTGACCCACTTGCTCGTTTGCCTTCCTATTCACATAAAAAAAAAAAAAAAAAAAAACAAAGTAGGTGCCTCACAACTCTGCCTACTGACGTTTAAAACTTGCATGCACGCATTCTGTCCCGTAAAGGCCGTAAACATCAATATGTCAGTCAGTTCCCCTCGCTTGTTGACTGGCGCCAAACTCCGCTTTAATTCGTTTCGTCAAGGACTTTTTAATTTAAATCCAGCCTGTATGGAATGGGCGGCTTTATTGCGGGAACCAAGCTGTATACGAAATGGCTTTAGTCCTCAGATTATTTTTAAGATTACATACCTACATACTTACATAATATATTTAAATCACGTCTATCCCCGTAGATTACCCCCGTAGGTTAAGGGTAACGAGACCTAAAGGCCGCGTTTAGCATGATTGTGGGCGTAATAGGTGGAAAGGGGAATCAAAATAATGGTGGGTTGCTAGTTGCATCGCCTATTGCATGGTTCCTAAGATTTTCGCCCATTCCCTCGATTGGCTTTTACCATCTGCGCGGGAAGAGAAGCGACTGGTCCATTCTATGTTTTATCTTTACCTATTCCCAGGACTAACATGGAAAAATTTATGGGTGTAAAATCAATGGTATGGATTACGCGGTAGGTATTATCGTGATACGGTATGTCAATATAGGTATGTAGAGTGCGGATTTGCTGCGATACGCGTCAGTATTTCGTGGAACGGGAGTAGATATTGCGATTTAAGCTCTGTATGCTTTGTGTAAGTTTTTGGTAACAAAATACGTCTCGGACGCATTTGCGTTTTAAATACTATGAGAACTATTTGTTTGTTGCTTCGTTCCGCTGGAGGCGCTGCCAATTTTTCTATAGTAATTGACTGTAAGTAAACTATGACCCTATTGAAATTTCCCCTGCGTTTTAAGGATACAATGTTCCAACAAAAAGTGAACAGCAAACGTTTAGCACAAGGGTCGGCACGCGCACCGTGTTTATATCATATTTCCCATCCGACGGATCTGTTTTATTATTTCGATATAACCTCATCGGCAGCCGACTCCACCGAACAATTTCGTACCGCGCCGACCCACAGCCAGAAACTAAAACCAACTTTACTTTGCGCCGCACAAGATTGAGAGTCAAAAATTTTGCGTCACCATTTCGCGTCAAACCGTCATTCATACTAGGCTAACCTTATATTCTCGAAGAATGGTTGGTAAATTTTCAATACTCACTTTATTAGGGTGGAGAGCGGAAGGAGGGTGGGTGAAACGGTCTTTATTAGATTTGCTAGGAACGTGAACGGCGAATTGCATGGCCTGCGTCCGACACCTCGATATTGAAAATCAGTAGGTAAAATGTCTACAGGTTAGGGCTCCTTTGTAGAATTATTAACGAGGGCAAGACGTGCGGAAATGCTGGTATTTTATTATGTTAACATTAACTGATATGAAAACTAATAAGTCAATGTTATTTGGCGGAGGTCTAAGGTTATTATTTTTCAACAACTGAAACGATTTTAATGATAATGAACTATGAAGGGTAGGCACCACGTACCAAACTAAGTTACTATCCATTAGGCACACACTAAAACGGCATATTTCTATTTCCTTACTTCAATGTACCTACTGCCTCAGAAAAAATACTACGATGAAAAAGAAATATCTATATTTAAACAATAACACCTATTCTGGATTATTTTAGTTATTTTGCACAGAATCAGTTATTTTTTCTAAATTGATTTAAGCGCCATCTGTTTAAATTACTTGTAAACTTTAGTACTAAGTGTCTTGCCTACCTGAACGGTTTATGTTTATAAGAGAGTGATGAAGATGAGACTGTTCTCGCTGAATTTACTTCAGCCATTATTCACTAGATGTCACTTTTGTGACTAACATCACTCCATTTTACGTAGTTAGTTTTAAAATAAGTCTTGAAACAAAATAGACCACATTTTGTGTTATTTTTTATGTTTACTCTCTTTTTAATCAAGTAAATGATTCTGAATGATCAAATTTACACTTAAAAGTTTTTTGAATTATAAGAAATCGTAATATTTGATTTTTTTAACACGTTTTATTACCCAGATGTATAAATGAAACGTGAATCGGAGCTTAACGCTAAAATATCCGTGCGTTTTGATGCTCCTTACTCTTTTCGATAACTGATTATGAACCCTACGCAATTGTGTTAAAATCTACTTTGTAATCGAATAAATTATTAGCGCCACCTGATGGTAAGCAAAACTAAACAAAATCTAGCGTTCTTTCTTGAATTGAGGTTATGTTTCGTTTCGTTTTCGTGATGTGTCAACTTCAACGACGAAATAATATTCCTATTGAAATCTGATAAAAGTTGTGCCAGCAAAGTAAACAATGTCTGTTGTGATAGAGACTACTCTTGGTGATATTACAGTGGATCTTTTCTTAGACCAACGCCCTATATCATGTTTGAACTTTTTGAAGCTATGCAAAATGAAATATTACAATTTCAACTTATTCCACTCGATTCGCAGCGGTTTCATCGCTCAAACGGGTGATCCAAGTGGAGAAGGGTCCGGTGGTCAGTCTATTTGGGGCCTGTTGGATGGACCTGACAAAAGATTCTTTTCGGGCGAAAAAATGCCGAAAATACGTCACACTGATGCTGGCTTGCTTTCTATGGTGTGTACCGGTGAAATGATGGTGGGTTCACAGTTCTTCTTCACGCTTGGGCCCGATTTAGACTCCTTGGATGGTGTCCACTGTGTTATTGGCGAGGTCGCTGAAGGTCATGAAGTCTTACGCAAACTAAACGATGTGATTTGCGATGAAACACATCGTCCTTATCAAGATGTGCGAATTACACACACTGTTGTCCTCGAGGACCCCTTTAGTGATCCACCTGGGCTACGGGCTCCGTCTAGATCACCTTCTCCAAGTGCTGAAAGATTAAAAGGTGGCCGCATAGCTCCGGACGAAGAATTAGATGAAACCCAAGGAAAGTCTGCTGCTGAAATTCAAGAAATGATAGAAGAAAAGGAGGCTAAGGCTAGAGCCACTATCTTGGAAATAGTTGGTGATTTGCCTGATGCTGACATAGCCCCACCTGAAAATGTACTATTTGTATGCAAGTTAAATCCTGTCACAACTGACGAGGACTTGGAAATTATTTTTAGTCGTTTTGGCAAAATTGTTAACTGTGAAGTTATAAGAGATAAAAAGACTGGTGATTCTTTGCAGTATGCTTTTATAGAATTCTCTGATAAAAAGTCATGTGAAGATGCTTATTTCAAGATGGACAATGTTTTGATTGATGATAGACGTATCCATGTTGATTTTTCTCAGTCTGTATCTAAAATGAGATGGCTTGGAAAAGGTAGAGGAGTACAACATTTTAAAGATGGTGATGAGAAAGATGCTTATATCAAAAGAGAAATGTCCAGACGTTCTAGAAGCACAGACAGAGGTGATCTTAGGCAACATAGCAGAAACAAATTCCCTAAAAGTAGAAGAAATGATGATGAACCTGACAATAGTTACACAAGCGATAAAATTGATAAAAAGGTCACAAAAAGCAGAAGCCATAGAGACAGAAGTAGGAGTAGATCAAAAGCAGAATACTCCAATAAGAATGATAGAAGAGATAAAACTACAGATAGTCATAGAGATTCTGCTAAGTCAAGGTTGACTAACCATAAGACTGAGAGGTCAAATAGAATTGAAGAAGACAGGTCAAGGAGCAAATATGATGAAAAATCTAGGAATAAAAATGATGAAAAATCAGTATCAAGGACTGAAGATAAGTCACAACATAGAAATCGTGTTGATAGTGAAAATAGAAAAGACAATAAATCAAAGACCAGACAGGATGATATATCAGAAACAAAAGATGAGTATATTCGACGGAATAGGAATGAAGCCAGAGAATCCCAAAAAGAAGACCACCAATTAAGTAGGAATCAAGAAATACTTAAAAGTAGCAATGAGAAGAAACATTCAGGAAGAGATCAATATAACTCAGATACAAGAAATAGTAAAGACACAACTGAACATAAACAAAGAAAAGGGAGAGATGATAGATCAAGAAGTAGGGATGAACAAAGAGTCAAAAATGTCAGTAAAGGGGGAAATACAAATAAGAATCATTCTGAAAATGAAAAAGATCTTGAAAAAAATTATAAAGCTAAGCAAAGTAGTAGAAATGAAAAACAAGAGAGTAGTCATAAAAGAAAATATGAAGAAACGCAGAAAGATAGACATTTTTCTGAGACTGACAGATATGAAAGGGGTGAGAGAAATAATGACAAATATCAAAACAAGATAAAGGAACAAGAGGAAAGTCAGAATAAAATTGAAAAGAGAAGACAGCAAAACTATGATGAAAAGGAAAGAAGTGATTCTATTGAAGTTCGAAGGCATGAAGAGACACATAGTAGTAGACATGAAAATGAAGTTCTTGCTAAAAGCAACAATAAGCAACAGTCTCATAGAACAAATTGTGACATTGAAAAAGAAAGTCATAGCCAAAATGAACATGAAGTACACAAAAACAAAAAACCTAAAGAATGTAATACTGATCGTGATAATAGAACTAGAGATGAAAGTCATAAATCGCGAAATAAAGAAGAAAGAAGAGAACGTGATGGATCACACAAGCGAAAAGACACAGAAAATCACAAGGAATCAAAACACAATAAGACAAAACCAATAGAACCATTAGAAACTGAAAAATCAAATCGTGAACATTTAGATAAAAGGACTCCTACTCCAAGTGAAGAAAAAAGAAGGAAAAGGGAAGTGAAAAAGAAAGTAGTGAAGAAGGGTAAAAGAGCACCATGTGATAAAAAGAGTAAACGCAAGCCGTCTAGTTCTGATTCTTCGGATTCTGATACATCTGACACGTCTGACTCAAGTTCCTCTAGTGATACTAGTTCATCAAGCAGCGGCACAGATCATAAAAAAAAGAAAAGCAGAAAAAGGAAGTATTCTTCATCTAGTAGTAGCAGTGACTCAAGTTCTTCTAGTAGTACAGATTCAACAAGTAGTGATACATCAAGTTCTAGTTCGGACAGAAATAGAAAGAAAAAGAACATTAAAAAAGCTAAACAGACTGAAAAGAAGCCCAAACAGAAGTAATGTGGCTGATCTATTTTGTAATTAATATATAAATGCATTTTATGTTCATTATCTACCGGAAAGCCTAGCATTCTAGCAATTCTGAAGATATAGGGCATGATCCTTGTCACAGATGGTATACTGCCTTTTCGCAAAAATATTAATTCCCAAAAAATTCATATGGCAAATGCTTTTTTCTGAAACCATAAACTATTATTAGGTTAATTTTATAAAAAATCCTGAAACCGTTACAGTCTCAGAAGGAAACGCATTTGCCTATATTATGATGTTTTTGGTAATAGGGAATCATGATTTTTTTATTGCTGTCATAAAAGCTCATTTATGTAACAAACAATGTGAAAAACTTCTTTTTTTTTTAATAACTATCATAATAACCGATATATAAACTAACCACGATGCTTTATCTCTTTCTAAAAAAACAGAATTTTAATATGGAGTTTATATGGGCGTACCGTTTTATGATTATGACGTCAGATGTCGCGTCGTGCCGGATCTCTCTTTCTAATCGCTGTCTAATTAGTACATAGTTTAAAACTTATATTTTCCGTATTTCATGACTTTTACTTTTAATTTCACTTTTTGTCATCTCTCTGTTAATCATTATTTTTGATGCATATTCCCTATTGTTTTTTGCGAAACGTTAGTAAACATTATACAAGCTTTATTTCCACAGTTAAAGCTGAGTTTAGTCAAAAATATCAGAACACTGTAATTCTAATGCTTTTGACAATACAGTTGTACAAGACTTTTTAGATCATCCTCACCTCAATGATATATATTAGGTTCAATAAGTTTTTTTTATTATTAAATCCAAATTAATTTGATTGGATTAAATTTATTATAACTTATTCATTGAATTACATTTAATTTTGCTAGTTAGGAAGTAAGTAAAGTAGAATCAGTACAAAAATAAACATCATCTCGTTTTTATTTCTATCATATCATAAGCCTAATATGCGTAAGCAAAGCAAAATGTATACAATCATATAACCAATAAAAATTAAATCTAAATTTTCGATCACATTTTTTTGTTTCTGTCTTTCTGCATCATTCTGTTAGCATTAAAAAATAAGGACAGCCAGGGGCCTATTGCATAACAAAGTACAAGCTAATACTATTTTAGCGTTTTTGGTTGTAACTTGTACTTTTATGTTACACTAGCAAACCCGGCGAACTCCGTTTCGCCACCAGATGGCTGCTATAAACCTCACGGAGCCCGAGACCTTTCCAACGAATGCAAAACCGTGAAATCGGTTCGTGCGTTCTGGAGTTTTAGCGTCAGGAAGGAAAACCCGACTTATTTTTATATGTATAGTAGATAACAAAGTACCTACAAGATACAAATGTAAAAGTATCTAAGTACAAGCTTATAATTTTAGTGAATTCAACTTATAACTTGTATAATTCTGTTGCATAATAAAGTACCAGTAGTAAACTACAATGGCAAAATATCAGTCCTAAAAACTAATATAATTATTAAATTTTACTAGTTTCTGTTGCAATATGAAGCTCAAAATACAAATTATTTGAATTATTTCCATCATGTTTCCACCCACTTAAGGGGCACCATATTATTAAAGTACTAGTGTTGCCCGGGCCTTCACCCCCCCCCCCTTGCAATTTTTTTTAAGTGTTAAAAATTCATGTTATACCTTATCCAAACAGTAACAAACACAACTAAAAAGGATTATCCAATTCGGTGCAGTCGTTTGGAAGTTATGCGCGTACATACATTTCGACGATTCATTTTTATTTATATAGTTTAGTTGTAGTATTCGTTGTTGTGGTATTCAATCATGCTGAACCTGGCCTTAGGGTCTTGTTACTTTAGGCTCTGTCTACCCCGTAAGGAATAAAGACGTGATTTGTATGTATGTAGGTATAGGGTCCCCAATAAAATTAGTATTTTAACCTTTTGATATTTAGTAGTTTTTTATGTTTTGTTTATTGTACTTAGATAATGTACTCTCATCTACTCAAAGGTTAACTGGTAGAGAACCCTTATAGGGATAAGTTCGCCTTTGTGCATGTATTAATGTTATTTTTATTTTTTTGTAAATTGTATCTGTTTCTTTAATTTGTACATTAAAGCATTTACTTGCTTACTTACTTACTTTTCGCCGCCACGTCAAATAGGTACACAGGCCACGTTTAGCATGATTGCGAGCGTTAGGTGGAAAGGATAAATCAAAATGGGTTGCTAGCCGCATCGCCTATTATATAACATGATTCTCATAAGACTTTCGCGGCGAAAGTTTCGCCCATTCCCTCGATGGGCTTTTTGGAAAAAGAAGCAAGTGGTACATTCTTTTCTATGTTTTTTTTCTTAGCTCTTAGACCAGCATGGAAGGGCTCCTAGCCCTAACCTAGATACAACGAAACGAAAGGTAGAATCGATGTAAGAAAGAGTAAAAATTAAAAGAGAGCGCCACTTTCTTAACTTACATGGTGTCACATTTTTGATGTTAGAATGTTTGATGAAAACTTAAAACTCCTTTTCTTTCATCCACTTTTATTGTCTACAGTTTTTTTACATAAGCGTACCTATTCCGAAAAATGGAGTCTGTTGCATAATTTAAAGTGTGAAAATGACCACTCGAAAGTGGTGAAAAACTTGCTGAGTTTTAAATACGAGTAGCGTAGAAGATACTTAGGGCCAGGGCCGTCTTAAGGCTGGGGCCCTTGGGCACACAAGAATTTGGGGCCCTTTTGGAAAGTAAAAAAAGCGAATTATCATTATAATAACATTTTTTTACTAAGTATTTATTATAGAAATTGTCGGTCCTACGGGGCCCCCGGAGAATGGGGGCCCTGGGCACGGGCCCCGTGTGCCCTTATGGTGAAGACGGTAGGTATTGCTTAGGGCTCTCATTAATCTTGTGATGTGACCTAGTCAAACATTTGATTAGAGCTGTAGTTTTGAAAATATAAACAGATTTATACCACTTTCGAGAGGTATTTTCACACGTGCTTTAAAAAATCAGGAGCCAGGAATGTCATGCAGGTTTATCTTGCTGTCTCACTCACTGTTATCAGTTTGATACTTGAATTGGCAGATTGAGGGAGTGAGACAGCAAGACAACCCGAATGGCATTCTAAGGGTGTTACCACACCAATCGATCGATGGTAAAATGGAACAGTTGACGTCGATCGATAGTTTCTACTAGAGCTATCTATCGATCGACGTTCCATTCATTCTACCATCGATCAATGATCGATCGGTTGGTGTGGTAACACCCTTAGAGCTGTTATTAACATGACAGTGTAGGAGGGATGGTGTGACATGAACTACGAATTTCGGAGTAGACCCCCTACCGCTGTGCTCTCTAAACAAACATCGCCCTCAGATTCGTGTATGAGATTCATTAAATCTCATACACGAAATTTTAATATCGCTAGCCCGGCGCTACTACATCACCTTAACGATACCGAATTGGGGCCTGAACCGAACTATAGGGCAATAACATAATAGCCATTTACGATGCCACCTAGCGAAAGGAAATCATAAACTATGTTGATCCTCCAAATGATGGACCTATGTCTGTACGTTACGTACCTACCTTGTCGATGAGGATAGCACTACACTATCTAAATAATTCCTACATAAAGCTGAGAACTGAACAGTCTCTTTTTTAATATGATAAGAAAGATTGCAAATGCGTTGCCAGCCTAGAAAGCTAAGAATATCTTGCGTGCCAGTAATTTCACCGTCTGTTTTACTCTCTACGCCTCGGAATACAGCATCATAAGCACTGCTGCTTGGCGGCAAAATTAGCAAGCAAGACTGTAGTAGCGATCCGGGCGGACTTTGCACGAGGTTCGGCGATGAGTTCAGCCAATCGTCAAAAGATGGCACTTCGCATTATTATTAACTATAATAATGAATTAGGGATTGAAAAACCGATTTTACGGCCAAGTAAAAACCGGTTTTCACGAAAAAATACTGAACGATAACTTTCAAATTGATTAATGCTGCGTTTGCATGCTTTTTATTTAGTTGAATGAATTGGTATTACCAAACCTGAATATATCGCTTTGCGATGCCATCATATTCTGTAGTTTAAAGCGCAAGATGTGAACACGCTTTACTGTTTTTTTATTAATGTACCTACCAACAAGGAAAATCCAAATGTATTCAATTGTAATGCGATAGCGATCATATAATCTAATAAAACCCTATACAGGACGTCACGTAGCTCTGGTAAAATATGATAGCTATGAATCGAGTAGAGTAGGTAGAGCTTCGTTTTGTGCTGTTTAAGTGCCTGAACGAGAAGATGACTCTTGTTAGCGTCTGCTATTTCAATGTTCTCCTTCAAAAGGTCTTATGAGCATAAAGAATCATAGTAGACATATGTCATTTTTCATTAAAGCGACGCCGTTGTGTCCCGCGCTACTATAAGTCAATCAAATTGGTACATACTTACATCGTGTTATGTTTAGTGACTCACCTTAAAAGATTTTGTTTATAATAGTTATAATGTTAGTCCATTTTGTATTAGGAATTCAAATCCATTTAGCTGATCAATGCAGAATTTTTCGGTCACTCCGGATTTTTCTACTTGAGCAACGGCTGAATTATATGGAACCCACAAATCTACAGAATACCCAACCGCCATGATTCTCCAGATAGAGTACCTACACCGTTTATTTAACGCGTCGCTTCTTATCTACTAAAGCGATACGCTTTTGAGAGTTGAAGTCCACAAATCTGGAGAATGGCCAGTTGGTTTTTAAGTGTATTTATTCCTGACGCCCTAAATGAGAACCTATCAGAACCTACATTAGGTAACTACTCCTCCTTGGCATGCCAAATAAATACACGAGTTCACATATGTATACATTTCGAAAACATAACCCTCCTTTTGATACAGTTTGGTAACATTTATAAACGAAACAAAGTAGTTAAGTACATTTGCGAAAAGCTACTTAGTAGCTAGGTTGGGTGCCTACAGTAGGTAACTACTTAATTAAATGAAGGGAGTAATCCTAAAGCTAGAAAATCACGTTATGTAGGTATAGCTGCGGAATTTTCTTACCATTAGGAGACTGATAATTATGTCAAGATGAAATTTAAGGCCATTTACAGTTCGGAATGGGGCGTTCGTTTCAGTTTTTTCGACTGCAGTACCTGCCACAATTTCAGTTTCTGCAGAAATCGTAAAGGTATTCTGCAGATTAGTGGAACCATCAGATTACCTAAGTTCAAATTAGGCTCAAAGCTCAAAAGTAAAACTCATTTCCAGGTCAACTGCCACGGTTTCATAATGTTAAATGTGTCGTGATTAATAAGCAACGACGCCGTCCGCTATCTGTCTCGTCTGGGCACTTAACTCGCCTCTATACAGCAACCTGTTTATCTTTAGCCTGCTACTGGCTGCCAGGGTTGGGCTTTAGACATTACATAAAAACAAAAAGTGGCATTTTGAACGTTACCTCTTGGGATCACCTTGTTAGGTCTTGACGACCTTTACAGAGCATGAAAGAATACTAACTTACTGTTACTTATTCCCTCTTCAGTCTGGATTAAATTGTAGTAATTTTTTACCCTGTCTGATCATTCTCTCCCTCCAGGTATACTTAACTTACGTGTACGTAAACAGGAATCTGATAATTTCAGTCTGCTAAAGACTTCTAGGGTTGAACTGTAGATATCACAAGAAAAAGGTTTTCTCTGTTATCTATTGTTCCCTTACGCACTAACGTAGGTAGTGAAACTGTTACTCTAGACAAAGTCACTTTCGACTATCGGCAACGCTAAGAGAAAGGAATAAACTTGTATGAGATTGACATAAACCTGCGAAAAATCACGTTATCTAGCGGAACGAATACCTACTACTGGGACGCGTATGGTAACGCCAACATGCTTCTGGTTAGAAAGGGAGTAGAGGGAATAGGCAGAAGTACATAAGGTTTATTTATCTAACGCACTAAGCCCACTAGGCACTTAACTATCCTCTAGATTGCGGACTGTTTATCTTCGCCTGCTACTAGTTGCCAGGGTTGAACTGGGTTATTTTTTTCTTCACATTGATTGTTGTACGGTGGGAGCCTACTTCACTTGTAATACATTTATGCGTACCTAGTCAATTATATATAATACCGTGTGTTATTATTCTAGTCTGCAATGAGAAATTGTGCGCACACAGTAGTATTATTGATGCAGTAATCGCCAGGGATGAATTGCGGACTTTTCGTCTTATTTAATTAATCTAATCAGTTACTTTAGTTTTCTCTTAAAATGCTGCAGAGGAAATATCACATGGACCAATTCTTTCTGCAAAAGGCCTAGCCTACTAAGAAATGGAAAAAAAATCCTGATTTACGTAGGTAATAAATGGTCGGATACTGTATCATTTCCATCCTTAATCCGTATCGCATCGAATTGCCTATTTCAGAAAAAGTAGGCAAGGTTGAGTATCTAATTCCCGAGCCGAAGGGATGCTGATTAAATTTTCCTGAGTAAACTGAAAATGTTGGGGAAACTGTGCAGCCCTGTTTTCTCAAGGGTCATAGCAAATAATAAGAGCTAAGGCAGAATTCTGCAAACAATAAAATGAGACCAGCTAAACTTACAAATTATATAATATGGTACACACACAAGTGCAGACAAACTATGTAGTTGAGCTAAGGGCTAAGGGTTTAAATTCTCTAGAAACTAAGGTGATGTGATGCATAATATTTTACCCAGCCTCACTTTATTGTTTGCACAGCTTTTCATTTGATCTAAGTCTACCTTGCACTTGCACGTGTCTCTAAATGGGGAAATGGAACTCAAACTAAACTACCTATTTATGGCATAAAAATGTTGTGACAAAGATGTTAATATGTATATAGTTTAAAAAATTTACCCTCTAAGGGCACAGCAATTTATTATAAAAGAATCTTAAAACTAAAACTTAATATTATAATTACAATAATAACAATATTATTAAGCATTTATGAATTCAAATAACACTTCGTGCATCCTGCAAGTACCTAATTAAAGTTTTGTAAAAGAGGTAAGTAATTTTTTGAAGTTTAAATGGATAACGGATAACCCTAACAAGTTACATAGATGTATTCACATCAGCAAAAGGTCGAGACGCGAGTCGAAACTCGGGACTGTGTGCGTCAGAGGCTGATTATTGTTGGGCAGCAATTCGTCTCTGTGCTCGGAGCCTTACTGCGCATGCTTCGGATTTATCGACAGAAGCACCGGGTTTTCTCTCCAGTGGGCTCTGATAGACGCCACTCGCGCCCTGCAAGCGGCCACCTCACAATCGCATCCGGTCGTCTTCACTATCGCAACATTTAAATCGTTAGATAATATTTGACTGTTTAATATTGTTCGGAATATGTTAGCCGTTACTTTTACCGCGTTTTTCGCGGTTTTCCTCGTAGCCGATGCTGTGCCAACGCCTACGAATAACAAAGGTACGTTTAAGTCTTCTAAGTTTTTTTTCTTATCTTGATTAACCGTTCTTTTATTTTATTCAGATGTCTCTGCTTTAGGTTTTTGTGCTTCTCACTTAATTTTTGTTTCGTTAATTAATATAAATGTGTCATCGGATTGTTTGTAATCTTGTATTGATCAGCCGGTTTCTGCTGCGCTCTAAAATTAGCAACAGGTGTCCTTTCTGCGCCGTTCCGCTGTTGCGTAGTTCCTTCAATCCGGGATCAACTTGCTCTCTCTCATAGCCACGGGACCTATCACAGACTTTGTCTATAAATAGATGTATTGATCTGTGAAGTCAGATTACCAAATTAGGTCTGGTATTATTATTGGCTGCCTAATTCGGCTAACCGTGACACAAATAGAAAAACTTGGCTCCTATTTGTTAAGATACTCATTTAACTTTTCAACTTTCTGGGAATTCTGCTGAATATTATTTTGAATTGAAAATTGTGCCAAATTTTCTTCTCTCCCATCGAGTAAAGTAAAAATAAAAACCAGAACATTGCGAGCAGGTATTTGCACAACGTATCCGCCTTCCGAAAAAAGCACGTTACTTGAAAGGGGACTTCTTTAATATAACTTTTTTATTATTATTCATTATTATTCATCAAACTCCATTCAAAAGTTTTAGCGTGGTTTAGAACATGCAAAGTTCCACTATCATCAAAATCATCATCACTATAAGCCGCCATAAAATAATTTGCGGGGACCAGGGAATTTTGGAATATCCTGAAAACTGTTTTAGCTAACTTGGTAGAAGTCGGTTATCTTTGCGTGTTCAGATAAAAGCAGTAGTAAGACTTTGAATTAAAAACATAGATTTTTGTACTATCGCGTTAAAAGTTCGAAAAATCCTTTCTTTATGCACTTCTGTGATACTGAAGCCAAACTTTCAGTATTTAGCTTCAGTAATTTAAGCTGTGCGTTGTCTGTCAGTCAGTCACGATACTCTTTTATAGGTAGGTATAAAGATGTAAAATACTGATAATCAAAAGTTTTTATAGTTTAAAGTCAACTAAATACATATTACCGACCTATAAAAGGTATAATTTTACTAATTTAACGCAATTAAAAATATGTAGCTAATCGAAAGCATGCCTTTACTTTCAAATACTTGCCATACGACTTGACTATCATTGTCATTAAGTATTCTTGAATACCATCTTCACCAGCTCGCTTCGGTATGAGTCCTAACGTATTTGTTGTTTGTCAATAAGACCAAAATACGATCAATTGAATTTTAGATGCCGGTCCAATTGGTGAACTACCAGAAAATTGGGACCAAGCAAAAGACGACACACAGTCTTTATTCCTCAACAAGAGCGACAAAAACGATTTGGAACCGTATCCGCTCGCTCTCAGCGAAGAAGGTAACAATGGCCACACCAAAGCGAGTCTCACTCACATCCAATCTTCTCTAATGGGACAGTTCCTGATGCCTGCTGTGTCATGCAGCTTATTGACAACCGCGCGACTCTGTACTATACAAACGAATGGAATGCTCCTTCGGATTTATAATTGATTGTAATGACTTCTAAGCTCTAAATTTAGCTTCCACTAAACTACTTACTTATTTAATTGTGTAATATTTTCTTACCTTAATTTTTTTTCATCTTTCACAATCTTAATCATAATTTTGAATTGTTGCTGTATTGTAGGAAACTCTGAGGGTTACGAGCAGGGAGTAGCTCAGCGCTACGATGTACCGCCACAGTCGGGTGATCTTGATAATCTCATCATGCGACCCGAACTGTACGGAGAGCCCCCTGCCATGGAGGGACTGTCCTCTGGATACGATTCACGACGACGAAAGCGAGGAAGCGGGACCAAGGTCGGTGGGGCCGGAGCTGCCACTAAGGTAGCCACCAAGAACGGCTCAGGCAAAAAGAACCTCAAGTGAGCGACCATTTTATTTCACAATTACTTCATTATAATTTGTCCTTTGTTCAATTCAACAACTATTTTTAATATTACCAGGCCCGAGGAGCACGATTCTCTGTCACCCGTTGACTCGCTGTCCCATGACCGCGATGCTCACCGCAGTAAACGAGGAAGCGGAACCAAAGTAGGAGGTGCGGCGGCATCTGCTAAAACAGCTACCAAGAACTCTGGTGGCAACAAGAAGAATTTCAGGTATGTTTACAGATTTAACTAGTTTCTTGGCAAAACCAATACGAAATTATTTTGAACGTGACTGTTTTTTAAGGCCAATTTCGGAACGGCGCAAGCGAGACTCAGGCTTGAGCGCTGCTGACGTCAGAGCACTCCTGAATTTATGGGAAGCCCAAGAACGCAGAAAGCAGGAACAACAGTGGAACGCCAACCAATGGTCAACAGATCGTTATTACGGACGCATGAACCCGATTGAGGACGAACAGCCACAGGTAGACGAGAACGGTGACATCTGGTACAACGAGCCCGCGGTTATCAATACGCCCGAACGCGAATATCCTCATCACTCTTCGTACTTCTCGGAGCAGAATCGCATGGCTCAATCTCGCGGCTACCCTGACGTGTACCCCGTAGATCCAGCTGAGCTCGCCCAGAGGTATGAAGAAGCGCGACGCAAGAGGCAGTATGCCAACAAGATGAAGCGTTTCATGGTGGCCCGGAAGCGCTCCGATGGTTTGATGCGCCAGCCTAATAATGTGCGGCCTCGGGACGACCTGTACACGCTGGCGGAGCTGCTCCGCTCCGCACCACGTGTACAGGAACAAGATATTCCTGTTTATCGGCGACTGATACTTTAAACAGTCCGTTTGAGTAGTCCGGTGTCCATTCTTAACGTTGCCGTAACACCTTAAAAATGAAAGTTGTAATCGTACAACGAGTAGATCGCATATGGATGTCAGCACAATAAACTTTGTCGGATGGACGCCTCTTCGGCATTTGGGGTGGGAGATTGTCGCGCATTTAATTCGCAGTTTGTAGCGGATACCAGATTAAAAGTATGTGAAAATAGTAATAGTACACAATGACACTTCTTAGTACGTATGTATATTACAAAAGCATTAATTCTCATTCATAATTACCAGAAAAAAGGGAAAAGGCCTAAAAAAAATAAAGAAGTATTTATACTATCAAATCCTTCATTAAATCCAACAGTATGAATACATATACAGGTGATATAAGAATAGCGGTTTTATTTTAGCCTAGTCTCGTATAAAATACTTAGGTACGGCTATTTTATGTGAGTACCCCTACCTCGTTTCCTGCATATCCGTTCTGCGTACGTAAGTCTACGAATTAATATATTTAATCTATTAATTAAAAGTTAAATTAATGTGCAAAATTAGGATTCCGGAATGTTTATAATTGTGGTGAAGTTAAACTTCATATTTTATTAAATTAAATTATACCTAGAATGAGTTAGTACGTGTAAATTATAAACTTGCTGTATTAAACTAGTATTAACTGAATAAATGTTGTTTAATTTGGCATTGCAATATTTCTATTTTAATTCGGTTATTGAACCATTTCGAAATTTAAAATTGTAACCCATTAGTAACCTCCTCAGTGAATCATCATAATGCTGAAACCAATTCCTGTGATATTTTGTGGTGATGTATACATACACCTACTGCAGTTATTTGAGCATAGATTTAAGATTACTATCTAAACCTAACTACATAAATAATTTATTGAAATCCATAAATCGTACAATCTCTAACAATATACTTAAGTGAAAACCTCGACGGTCCTCTTTCCTTATAAGCTGTTTGTCAAGAAATATGACTGACTTAAAACGTCCAAAAAAATTCAAACATATTCCTGTCAATGCCATTAGGCCAATTTTTTGTATTTAGCTATTGGAAGCGTCTTAATTTAAGCTTAGCTACTTTTAGTTACTCCTAAGTTAATATGAATGGAGAGAAACTTAGAAAATTAAGTAACAACAAATTGGCAGTTGTAAGCCTCCACGACGCAGCTACGTCCACCAGTAACCCCTTCATCGAAGATGACAGCGCCCCGAGGCGGTCGACGTATGAGTCCTTTTTTTGGTTATGTAGTTATTTTGCAATGTTTATGAAACGCTTAGCCAAAGATTTATTCCACTCATTCCTTTACAACGTTTACTCTGAACGGGTGTTACCTGACCATATCGTCGACCTCATAAGTGTGCATAAAAGACTTCGTATAGAACGCGAGGAGCATTCGGGGACTTACAGCCGTTACCGATTCGTGAAGCACGCGGCTACTATCAGGTTGGCAGCAGTCGAATCATCCCATTAATTATTGCCTGAGAACATTGCTGGAACAACAAAATTAAGTTTCTCAACAGGACCTTCAAAACATTTAAGTCCAATATTCTTTGCAGTGAAGATGACAGCAACTTACCATGTACGTTCAGGACAAATATCACAGCAATACCCAATATTGACAGAGACCAACTGTTCATATTCAACTCCAGCAACATCAGCGAACCCAGCTCTGAGATACTCATCGATCTGAATAAGACGCAAAAACAAACAGTCTTGAGAAAAAATTATGATACTAAAGTACGTCATGCCGATGGGCCTTCAACTAGTAAAGAACATCCTCTAGAGGTCATCAGATCATTAATTATTTGCGACTCAGAGTCCAACGATGAACTCCAAATGATTGACATTAATCTTCAAAGCGAAGATGAATTATTACAAATACCCGATGATACGGACAATGAACCCGAATCAATTGTCCTAGCGTATTTGAAAAACAAAGATGCACATTTAGATTTTGAGGGGACCGTATTGTCAACGAAGAAAAAATCGTCTATCTTAGAAAGTGTTCCAAAAATGGAGACCATCATAGAAGGAGAACAGTTTTATACTTTCCGACCAGATGATGCCGAATCCAACCCAAATAAAGAAAACTCTGATACTAAAGAACAAACCAATAACCCACAAGATTAATGTAAGCCCGGAAAAAAATGTGACGTGACACTTAATATTAATGAAGTTTATTTATTTGTTACACATTTAATACACTTAATGGTTAGGTATCTATTAACATTAAACATAAAATTAACTTGATACTTTTACTCAGACTCCTGTCACTTCCTTTCGTTGTTGGAAACCACTGAACTGTGACCTAATTTATTTAACTTTAATTGAAATATAAACCTAACGACCCTATTTCAAGTAGGTATTGAGAAAGAGATATTTCACGCTAGTATTCGGTATCGTTTCCGCACCAAATCTCTTCCAAATTACAGGTTCTAGTGTCTAGAGTGTAAAGTCGCGAATCGGGGTTGTTGAGCCACTTACCAATGTTTGTAACTTGGCGGCGGAAGACTAATCGTCTAGATGTCGTCAGCTAAGTTAGTCGGTAACACTGGTCATTGGTTACATGGCTGGAATGCGAACAATAGCACAAGCGCGGATCCAGCCCTCAAAAAAGGTTGTGGTCACAGCTACTAGAAAATCGGCTAAGTACGAGCCGGAGCATGAACATGCTCATTAACAATCATGCAAGTAAAAGTGTGACGTCACAAGTCTATTAAGGTTGTGGGCATGCCCATCGTGCCCACAACGGTGGATCCGCCCTTGCAATAGCAAGTGGCTCACCAATCCCGGTTCGCGACTACACTTTGCTTCCAGTATGGTGGTTTTTCCCTAAGCTAGATGTGACAAGAAATACTTCTGCTTCACACAGAACTCTCGGACAGCTTGTTGGACACCCGCATACCCTCGTATCCTGGATCTCCAAGGTCTCTCCGCTATGAATCCGGTGGCTCAGTGTGCTCACTTGATTTTGCACGTGACAATAAGACTAAAATATTGCGAGATGCTGTCAACTTCCTCCATAGCGATAATGACTATCTGCATTTTGCTGAGATGGGCGATGACATGAGATTGGAATTGGCTATCAGGTGACCTTATTACGCAACAAATTCTAAACTATAATATTCTAGGTACGTATGTTGCTATAATAGTGATCAAAAACTAAGGTTAAAAATTCACTTATAATTCGGTTTTTATTATTACACCCAAAATCTTTAGTTTTCTGTTAAATTTCACTTTATAGCAATGGGATATCTGTCGTTTTTTTTCTACCACCTTTGTTGGTTATCAAATTTTTGTAAGTAGGTAAGCTGTTGCTGTTACTCATCAGATCTCAAAGCATTAAAGGTTTAAAAGTTTAATCTACTGTTTCTGTTTTTCTTAGACAAGGAGCTAACGTCAATGCTATGGACCAACTGGGTAGAACAGCTCTACATTTCGCCGTGCAATCGGGAAACATTACGGCTATCACTCTTCTGTTAAATTTAGGAATACACACAAATAAAAAGGATAACCTCGGAATGACTCCGCTCTCGTTATGTTTGATGAGAAGGTTTATAGTTCATATGCAATTTCTTAAGTATTTGGCTTATTTAGCTGATGCCTGCGACTCGGCCTGCGCAGAATTTGCTTATCGCTATCCTTCGGAAACAATTGCTATTTTCCGGGATAAAAACTATGTTGTCCTAAATATTTCATTAAAATTTATTCAGTGGTTTAAGCGTGAAAGCGTAACAGAAAAATAGAGTTACTTTCGATTTTATATATTAGGCTGCGTTTTTGCTCGATTAATATTTTGAATCTACCTAATAAGACTTTTATTAAGAACCAGCTTCTGCCCGCGACTTCATTTGCGTAGAATTATACATATAAACCTTCCTCATGAATCGCTCTATCTATTAAAAAAACCGCATCAAAATTCGTTGCGTAGTTCTAGAGATCTAAGTATACATAGGGACAGACAGATAGACAGTGGAAAACGACTTTGTTTTATACTATGTAGTGATTGATGATGATAAGATAATACATAATACCTAGGTACGTTACAACAGATCGCAACGGTATCCTTGAAGTTTTTTAAAAAAAAGGTAAGTACCTACGTAAAGAAGGTATTTTTCGATTACAGACCGTCTTTAAGAGTTGCCAAGCTGTTGTTCGACTATGGCGCTAAACTTATGCCTCGCACCAGCCCAGTCGATACAGGATTATTTCTACGTAAGTTAAAATTCCAATCCTTTGCAACGAAAACAATTATTAAGTACCTAGTGGAAGTGGACTATTGTTTGCGCAGTCGTCTAAAAATGTAAGAAAGATATGGCTGTGCTTGGATTGGCGGGAGCACCGCCGTGCCTCCTGATCGTATATATTTTTTTTAATACCTATGTAACTTGTTTCAAAACTTTTTCAGAATTCGTCATGATGTGCATTCCAACGCGTGAAGATGCTAAAATTTTACGACTCCTAATTGAAAAAGGGGCCTTAATAGACGACCCCCAAGCCCCGGGAGGTCGCTCGGCTCTACATTTCGCCGCCATGAGCAACAACTGCAACCTCATCAGGGTTCTATTGAATCTTGGAGCTAATCTATTGGCTATCAACCACCGAGGTCAAACACCTAGAGATGTTGCTGTGACTTTCCAATGTAAGGCTGCTGCCGATTTCTTAGAGTTGTGCATGGATGATAAGTCTTCCGAATAGTAAATTAAATCTTGAACGTGAATAACGAGGACGCCACGTGAATACTTTACAAATAAATTTAAGATTATTGATGGTCATTCGTTTCATTTGTTTTTTATATATTTATTTATTTTAAAGCGGGCTTCGTACATTTTGTCACATTAGCCCATAGGGCAACAGCGCATCACACAAGTGGATCAATATATTACACTAACTCATATTGTTGGTCACATCTGCCAATCCTGAACAGCATCAACGCGACGTCTGAGGCCAGTTGGGCTAAATATACCTAGAAACATCCCCGTGTCGTACCTACATAATGGCTGCTGCAACCAACGCTTCCCGTTTCATTAGTTCAAAGTAACGATTTTGCGTATTTGGCGTATCCTCTTAGTACTTACGAAGTATGCCAATACAAGCTGCTTCTCTTTTTTTGGCGTTGGTAGGTACACAAGGTTTATACAAATACAATAATGTCAGAGTACCTACACAGTAGTGACAAATTAAGTAAGGAAATTAGAACTATAATATACAAGCGCTTGTATTTCCACTGGTCATGTGGTCATAATCAGATTAATATGACATGACATGGCAGTATGATCATCACGAAACGGGGTTAACTACCAGGCCATGTTTAACAAATTTTAAATTTAATTTTTGCATTATTCAACAGTGTATTGAGTATATTTTAAAGTGAAAGTACCGTAGATTTTCCTTTTAACTTTTTAAATCGGTAACATGGGTTTCACGATTGACAAACAACACTATCGTGTGACATTTGTTCTTCAGTTTCAAATATGGCGGCCTTGTCGCAGTTGCTATTCTTTGCCAAACAATACTGAGAAAATTGATATAACCAACTATTTTTACCTAATTTTAAGTATATTTAAATAGATCTTGTACATTAGCAATATTTGTACTTACTAGTCAACCTGATAATGTGATATTAGTGTAACCATGGCTTCCAATCCGCAAGATTCGCCTGTCGTACATCAGAGTTTAACGTTTGTGGAGGAGATAGATTACAGTGAAATAGAAGAGTTATCGGTAAATATGTCCGGACACATGTATTGTTTTTGTAGTAAACGAGACGGTGATATAACGGAGTTGTCAACAGGTCGTGGGGAAGGGTGCGTTTGGTGTTGTGTGGAAAGGTCTATGGCGGAACACATTCGTGGCGGTTAAACATATCAACTCCGAGGCTGAAAAGCGTGAATTCTCTATAGAAGTGCGTCAGCTGTCGCGAGTATCGCACCCGAATATCGTACGGTTGTATGGTGCGTGCACACAGGGTACCCATGTGTGTCTCGTCATGGAGTATGCCGAAGGAGGTTCCCTATATAATGTCTTGCACAACCGTCCTAAACCCAAGTACACAGCAGCTCATGCTATGAGTTGGGCTCAGCAGTGTGCGGAGGTAAGTAGACGAAATACCTTATTACTCTTATTTCTTCACACACAGTACACACATAATTAAGGACTTAACTTAGTTATTAACCTATGCTCTCTCATTCAGAGGATCATGGGTTCCAGCCTGAGCTTACACTTCTAAATTCTTCAGAATGTATTTGTAAAATTACACCGCATGTGTGTAAAGTATCCAATCTGCACTGGAAACTAGAGCCCAAGCCTCTGCACCCAGCAGTAGAATGTGCACCGGGTGTCTCAAAAAACGTTGACAATACATACATACCCATCAGGATAGTGGGTCACACGTAAGGTTTAAAATACCTTGTTGCTATGAAATGTTAACATGCCTTTCATTACATTCTCAGTATTCATTCCTTTTTTTTTGTAATTTATAATAATGATGAAATACATACAAATTCACATTAATTGTGTGATTGCAGTTGTATTAGGAAACACAATAATGTCTCTTAAGTCAGTCTATTTTCCAAACAGACTTTAAGGTCTATCTAAGTAAGCTGAGGCATTTGCCCTCTATCTACTTTAAAATCTCACATTTCAAGCTAGTAGGGTTCGCCATTGATGGATATGTCAAGAAGGACATGATGTTGTCTTTAAACTAAGTTATTGTTACTGTTAGATTTGCTATGCAAAGTACTGTAACCGTTATTACTTCATACTATCATATTAATGGGTCCATTTGTAATTCCAGGGTGTTGCTTACCTCCACTCGATGAAGCCTAAGCCTTTAATACACAGGGACTTAAAGCCACCCAACTTGTTGTTAGTCGGTGGAGGGCAGCGGCTGAAGATTTGTGATTTTGGCACTGCGGCAGACAAAGCTACATACATGACTAATAACAAAGGGAGTGCGGCATGGATGGCACCCGAAGTAAGTACAAGTCACATTTTGATGAGTACAACATTTAAATAAAAAATAAAGTAAATAGAAAAATAGGTATTATATTTTAACTAAAATAAAAGACTGCAAATAAAATGGAGGTTATACATTAATTTTGTTGTTGTTGGTTGGTATTTCGAATAAAAGGACAGTTGTTATGTATATTTTTTATGTGTTTAGGTTTTCATACTTGTATAGGAAAAAATAAACCCTTACAGGATCACTTCATTATCTGTCTGTCTGTCTATCTTCTGGCAATCCCTCATTGATATGAGAAATACCATGAAGTACAAAAAAAATGGTGGCTTTTAAATGGAACCTTCTGCATGCTAGTCAGACTCACTCTTAGTCATCTAGTCCTACTAGATTGGCTTCATACATTCAAGTCACTTGAATAAAAAAACTTTCCCTGCAATACATTGATTTATTAATTTTGTTGCATTTTCATAGTATATACTTATAAATATATAAGTAAATTAACTAAATTTTAGGATGATAGAATAACAGAATCAGATGGTGCAAAGTACAACATCAATGATGTGGCCATTGTTTGACTAGCGATGTTTGTAACTTACTGAAATATCCTTATTTCTAGGTATTTGAAGGGTCTTCTTACACAGAAAAATGTGATGTTTTCTCCTGGGGTATCATTCTGTGGGAAGTGTTATCTAGAAGAAAACCTTTTGAAGAAGGAGGCTCGGCATTTCAGATAATGTGGGCGGTACATACAGGTATGTTATGAATGTGGTTTATGCACTGGAATGAGTATGATAATGCTAATGTTAATGGCTGACATAAAGCTAGGTTTCCACCGCATGTACAAAAAAATACAATACTTACACAAAAACATTGAAACATTTGCATACACACTCACAACGTTTTCTGGGGTGGATATTTAATTTTCTCCGTTTCCATCGCGTGTACGGTAAAGTGCAAAAATAAGTATTGATACGAACTTCTCAAAAGTATGTCCCACGACCTTATTACGCCGATGTAAGAGCGTATAGTACTTATTTTTGAAACTTTGACTAGATACATATTATTACACTTGACTATACAAAAAAATACAATACTTACACAAAAACATTGAAACATTTGCATACACACTCACAATGTTTTCTGGGGTGGATAATAATTTTCTCCAAGCGAGTATTGAGCAGAAGGGTTTGATTCATTTTCAACAACCTATAAACATTTTACTTTGCGGAGGTCCATTTCAATGAACAAAAAATTATTACCGCTACTTATGTGAAAGATAACCAATCCCGTGCAAAATATATATAATATGTGGGTAGATTATGTTTATTTGGATCTTTTCAGCATGTGTGTAATAGTTGTGCTCACTTTGAGAATGATCCCATAAAATAGAGGGATCGAAACCCGTCAGTGTTTTTGTGCTGTAAGGGATAGTTAAGTGTAGGATTTATATGTGTTTTATGTGGCAGTAGTGGAGGTAGGGATTGCATGAAAAACATATACTGTGGAATCCGTTTATAATGACATTAAGTAAGTAAGTAAACAACCTCCCGTTTTTTTAGGTAAATATTTATTTTAATAGAGAAAAATAGCATATTAAATAAAAATAAAAATTGTATGTAATAAGTATGATCATGTAGGTATGTATAATTTTCATTTCAAAACAAAAACAAGCTACGTGCCGAACATCGTCGCGCGTCAAGTGCCCTGCCGAACATTGCCAAAGGTGTAAAGCATTATAACCGGACATAACTTATTAAAAATGGGTCATAATAAACGAATTGTCACTGTAAGCGAAGTCATTGTATTGGACGTTATAAAGAGCTTCATAAGAAAACCAAACTTCGTCGTGCAATTACGTCATATTAAGTAGGCGCTTGGTCAATATAGGCGGAGTCATATTAAACGGATTCTACTGTATTTCACACAGGCTTGGTTATCTTGCACATAGGTAGCGGAGTAGCAAGGTAAATGTTTTTTGTTCATTTTAACCTACATATAAAAATCTACACAGAATGTGCAGAAATAATGTAGACGTTTTTTGCATAGAAAAATGATTGTCTAATGTTTTTTGTGTATTAAGCATTCACCCCTTTCACAGTTTCCAACTGTTTAAAAAGGTACAAATGTTTTATGTCCACTTGAAAGCGTGCTGGGCCTCATGTTGACCGAAATCATCTTCGCATGTAATTTTTTGTCATAGTTAAATCTATGGACCACTGACAGTGCGTAAAAGCATGAAATGTTGTCCTCAAAGTACTTGGTTTAATAACTAAAACAAAAAAGACTACATAAAATTAAAAAAAAAACTGCATGTAGTTTTACTCTCTTATCTACAGACTTGTGTGAAAATTATGTTACGCTTTACATCTTTGTACAAATATCTGATCCTGACTGTATTATATATGATAGGTACATTACATTTTCACAATAAGTAAGATACACAGATTAGATACTAATTCATAATGGCTTTAGTTTTTACTATTATTTCACAGAAACAGGTCTCCAGAATTTTGCTCTATCTAATGTTTATTACTTCTGTTTGTAATTTTCGAGACTAGTACATACAATTTCGTTTAAATATAAGTAAGTGCTTTTAAATATTTATGACAGTTCACTTATGACTCATAACATAAGTAATAATAGTCTGTTAATGTTGAGACATACAACAGACATTAAATTAAATCTTAAGGTGGTATAGTTGACGAAATATAATTTGCACCAATTGGTCTTATCGCTTTATATTTCGAGTACAATAGGTCAAAGGATTGAGCCGTCTTTGGCGACGCGCGTGCTATGTGTATAATGCGTACAAGTCTTTTTGATACTTTTTGTTTCTTGGATAGATAGGTAACAGTTTGAATGCACACATGAAGTTTATGCGAAACTGACTTCGTAAGGAAAATGTCGGTAGTTAGTATTATAAGTGTACTTATCCACAAAATTCAGAATAAAAATATCAATTAAGAGACTATAAATTGTTCGAAACTAAAATTTATAAAAAGCATTTGGCACCCTTGCAATTGCAAAAATTGCACACACACAGACACGAGCGATTGATATATACGAACCAATCCGTCGCAAATGTTATTATTGTAGTTATTTGAATAAAAACGATGAAATAAATAATGCTATAGAATTAAACTGTATTTCCACTTAATGGCTATCTCATTGTACTTTATATTTATATCTCAATTGAGAAATTGTCGGAACCTTGTCATACTTATGTCTCTGTAACCTATAGGGTTCTTGTTTGCTAATTTTTTATGAAACATTTTACAGGACAAAGACCAAATCTAATAGAAGGATGTCCAGAACCTATAGAGCAGCTGATGACACAATGCTGGCACAAAGTGCCGGCGGAGAGACCTAGCATGGCTAAGGTAACAATTTAATAATTTTTAACTATGTATTTCAGAAACTGACCAAATAGTACCAGTAGAATCTTACGTCGCCCAAGGTTCTTTACCTACTAGCTATCATAAGTGGGCACAGTTAATCCAAATGTTAAATTCGTTAATCGTTAATTAAAAAGTTAACTTCAATAATTGGTAGAGCCTAAATTTCCAAAAAAATAACGCAATTTAAAGTTAACCAAGTACAAAACAAAAACAAGTAGAAATAAGAATTAAACACACATTTATTTATTCGGATAATCCGTAATTTTGCATTAGGTATTGTGTGCAAGTTCCCCTTCATAAAAATTAGATAATTAATATTGACATCCATGATCGTTTAACCCGTAAAATATATTTGCCCGTAGAAACGAGACCTTCTACTGCAACAGTAGATGAGATAGCAGTGTCATATTCAATAAAATGACAAATGTAACGGACTAAAGTTAACGGAAGTTCAATTTAACAAAAGTTAAGAAGAACGTTAACAATTTTTGAACTTAACTTAAAAGTCGTCCGTTAAGCAGATTGATAACTTCGTTAATTAACGATTAACGAGTTAATGCTCACCTTTGCTAGCTAAGTTCATAAACTATAAATGCACCAAAAATTTCTTAACAAGAAAATAAGTCATACTGAAAATTTGGACTTTGCTGTTGAAAAAATACAACCCTCCATACAGTAATATATCTACTTACCACTGACTGGTCGATTCTTACAACTACAAAACTAATGAGAAATTGTAATTGCAATTTTTTTTTCCTATCATGAAACTTCAAATTAGCGATTTTCGTTTTGTTTTTATTTATTCACATAGTTATCTAAACCGTGGTAGCCTAGTGGCTTAAACTGTGGCGTTTCAAGCAGAGGGTCGTGCGTTCGAATCCCAGGCTCGCACTCGCACCTCTGTGTGTTCGAAATGTATGTGCGAAATCACATTTCAAATTTACCATGAGTTTTTTGGTGAAGGAAAACATCGTAAGGAAACCCGTACACATCTGCGAAGCAATGTAATGGTGTGTGTGAAGTTCCCAATCCGCAGTGGGTGAGAGGAGGCCTGTGCCCAGCAGTGGGACGTATGTAGGCTAGAAATGATAAAGATGATAGTTATCTTGCCGAACTAGATCAATTTGAGTTGTATTCATAGGTTTTGATTCACTTGAGGGTGTCAAAACTCGACCACAAATTGATCTGGATCAAGATCATTAGATAGATCCACTAATTAAAGGACTTTATCTGCATTTGCAAAAATATTTTCTACTTGAACAAAAAATCATTGCACCTAGAGTCATTTCAAGTTATGTCGTGCTTAAAAATACTTTGTTGATGTTTTCCAGGTAGTAGAAATAATGGCGGCGTTAAGCGACTTCTTCCCGGGCGCAGATACGCCTATCAACTACGACGATTGCGAGCAAGAAGACTCTGAAAGCATAGACGAGGAGTACATGATCTACGACACGATGGACAGCCTCGACAGAGACCCGGAGCTCTCCAACCCCGTCACTTACCCCACCGAGACGCAGTCCAATCCTGTACAACTCCGCAACACAAACAAACCACCCACCTCGCCGCGCCCTCGCAGCTTCGTAGAAACACAAGTATCCAAACTACAACATCTCATGGCTGCCGAGTCCCAGCCCAAAACGACAGCCCTACCACGGGAGGAACCAGACGTTCACAATAGAATAGGCCCCGTCAACATCCCTCAGCAATTCAGAAAACCGGAAACGCATTTAGACCCTGGCAGATCACCGGTCATACAGAGAACCTCTAGCTCACCTGTGCCTTCAGATAGGGTACAAATGCTAAGCGAAGGCAGCACGCCGCAAGATACTCTGAGAATCGCGAGGAGCCCTAACATATTCAGTGAAAGTTCGTCACCTAGAGGACTATCCCCCATAGTCAATTATAATATCGGTAATATGAATCCTAGGCATATAGATATAGAGCAATATTGGAATAGGGAGAACGACAAGTTGTCCCCGGCTAGGAGTCCTTTGGCTTCAACAAACACCAATTCAGTGAGTCGGGAGGACTACAATCAAAACTATTGTGACAGACTAAGTGCAGGAAATAGCCCAATGACGCCAATGAAGGAGTACAATGGGAACGTACCGAGATTGCCGGCCGACGCGAGATATCAGACCCCCTTACAAATAGAAGTAGACCCTGTGAGTCATTTTTTTATTACTTATCTACATAATGTCTATAAAATCAATTCACAATAATTGCTGATTATTCATTTTTATTGGATTAAGTGCAATAGAACCCGGTTCTGAGTATCGTTATCCTACAGCTGATACTATCAATTACTCAACGGAATATCTAAACATTGTTATTTGTTATCTATCGCATGAATCACCTTTTTCCCGTGTAAAACTATGGATTCGATCGTTGTGTTTCGCCCTCACCTTGCGTTTGTTACAAGGAAATTGGTGCTTATTTTCAGAACGCGTGGGAGCTGAGCGACGCTGCACTGTATGACTACGTAGAAGTCAAAAACATGGCGGGTTTCGACAAATTCTTCACGATGGGTAAGTTTTATCATAATACCAATGCCGCCTGGTTATGCATCATCACTGTGTCAGAGATAGAGTTGCCAGAAATGCTGGAATCCTAAATCATATTGATTGTTTGTTTTATCAAATTGATATATATAGATATATAGCTCTATTTATGATAACGATCGTGTATTGTTATATTTCTGCTTGTCACTATATTAGGTTGATGAAATATGGAAATAAAATGCTGAAGCTGATATTGCTTGAAATGTTTCACTAGATGGCGCTACGAGCAATGTTTACTTTTAGAAATGTTTTATTCCTGATTATTTCCAAAAGAACTTTAATTTCTATAATTTCAGGGACGCGATATACACATATTATATCATAAATTTTATAGCTGTTAAGTATAAAATAGAATTCTAATACGAACTGAACGAAATCTTCTCAATATTTTTATCACGTAGACTGAGATCGTAATAAATGCCATCAATATATCTTTGATAGATAATCGATGTGAAAACATACAACAGTGTTTTCGTATAAACAACTACATGCATGAAGTACAGAGTGATGAAGTGCTGTAAGTATCGAAAAAGACGCTTAAAAGAAACCTTTGCGAATATATATAATACAATCATAACGTTTGATTTAGATTTTAAAGTGTTGTGTAGAGTATTACGTCAATTTTACCATTATTCATCTGCGATCGTGATGATTTCTCTGGTATTGTAATACTAGCTTTTCCCCGTGACTTCGTACGCGTAGACAATAACGTAAGCAATCTATACCTACTGGGATAATGCAAAGTTCCTGCGGGGTTATAATATAGAAATTGTATGTATGTAGGTATGCATCTTTTCCGGAAAAGTGCAAAGCTGCCGCGAGAAATATAGAAATAACTGTTTAGATCAATTAAACAAATCACTAATAGAATGTGCTACATTGTTTCGGAATTTTATATTTTCCCGGATAAAAAGTAGCCTATGTCAATCAAGGACTTTAAGCATTCTATTTGTGAAAGAATTTTTAAAATCAGAGTGAAAGTTGAGTTCACTTATTTCCATCCCGCGGGAAATTAGCATTTTCCCGGAGAAGAGTAACCTATGTCAATCTGGGATAGTGCAGCTGTCTATTAGTGAAAGAATTTTTAAAATCAGCCCTAAAGTTGAATTCACTTACTTTTATCCCGAGGGAATCTTGCATTTTCCCGAAAGAAAAGTACCTTTTGCCAATCAAAAATAGTACAGGTTTCTATTAGTGAAATAATTTTTGAAATCGGCTCAGTAGTTTCAGAGATAACCTCCTAAACATAGAAACAAACAAAGTCAGGATATTTCCCTATCAGGATATTCCCTAATGGGAATTTCGAAAAATCCTTTCTTATTGCACCTCTATGATACTCTAGGTACATGCGTGCCAAATTTCAAATCTCTAGCTCCAGTAGTCTAGTCTGTGCGATGTCTGGCAGGCAGGCAGGCAGTCAGTCAGTCAGTCAGTCAGTCACGGTACTTTTAATAGGTATAGATATATCCTCAATCCGTTGACAAGAGATTTCAATTGTTTTTACAAGGTTTCTTCATTGCAATGTTTGTTGTACCTATGCATATGTCAAATGTGTACATTGTAGGATGGACGACAATGTTAGTATATACAGCAAAAAGGTTGTGTCGAAAATGAAATGTATAAAGAAAACTAATGAATTACTTTTGTTATGTAATGTTACCTTTACTATTACTTAATAATAATTAAGTTAAACAGAATTTTCAGTCGAATATTATCGTCGTCTCGCTCTATGGATTCTGGCGTAATACTTTCCCGCATATTCTATAAATACATGTAGTTTTTACTAAGATTATGTAGTCAGATTTAATCCGTCCGCGGCGCCACTATCGTACGTCCATTTAACTAATCCTTACACCCAACATCATGTCAATTATAAATATGAAACCAGAAAATCAAAATATATAATCTGGAGATTTCAGTGTTTGATTTACTTAAAACATGTGCGTTAGGTAAAATATCGTGGCACGTCTGGAATATAATAGATTCATCATCCTCAATAACAACATCAACAGATTATTTGTAGTAGAAAGCGGTATTAAAGGCTTCTTCGAAGATTTTAGATTCTACGGCGACTTTTACCAGTGAAACTGCCGTCTAATCACTAGCCATTGTTTATTGTTTTATTTGGAGAACAAACAGAAATAGATGTACACCGTGGGAACGAGTTATGCGACAAATTTTAACCGAAGATTCTAGTGCCTATTTGGACTAAAAAAAAGTAATATAAACATTGCTGGATAAAGGAGCAACCACACCGCCGCGTATACGCAGTGACGTGTCGTAGGCGTCACGTTTTCTCACCGTTTTTTCATACATCTTGTTGCGTAAAAGCACCGTCAACATCTTTTACGCACCGGTGTGGTCGGACCTTAAAACCTAGTTTTCGAGATAAATCTCAAGGTTAACATGTCTTTACAAAGTGACGTAATCACACACACGCACACACACGAATTACGGATCTAATAACAAACTTACCTGCCATCTGCCATAATTTTGAGTACTGGAAGAACTGTTATTAGCAGTTCTCGAGTTATGACGTGACCACGGAAAATAGGTATTCATTTTTTTTTATCACTTATAATTGGGAATGGATGATTATTTTAAAAGTGCTTGATGATTTTTCTATTGATAGGAATAACCATCCTTAGCTACAGAAAAAAGTGACAGGTTTTTCCATCGAGCCATATATTTTATAAAAATAAAAGCATTTTACTCAGTCACTTGGCGGCTCCTATACGGCTGATAAGCAGTACGTCCATAACATAACAAATAAAAAAAAGGCTGCTTGAATCTGTGGTACACAATGACATAAGTAGCTAAAAAAAGCAACGGCTAAGTGGCGCCGTCTGTGAATTGTTGGTGTTACTAAACCCAGTAACCAGTGAAATTCCCCATGTATGGTTGAGTATCAGCCGTATAGGGGCCGCGAAGTGACTGAGTAAAATGCTTTTATTTTTTTATAAAATATATGGCTCGATGGAAAAATCTGTAACTTTTTTCTGTAGCTAAGGATGGTTATTCCTATCAATAGAAAAATCATCAAGCACTTTTAAAATAATCATCCATTCCCAATTATTATAAATAGGTATTGCTAAATTAAACTAGTGTCCTCAGTATCGTTGCGTTGCTGCAGTTGCTTAATCGCATCGCGCAAGATCGGCTAGTAATGCATCATTGCATGCGTGAGTAACCACTCCGAAATAGCCCAAGTCCTTTTGCCAGGACATGCTGTTATGGTGACTCACGGCTTTGCTAGGCGTTGTCGTTCTCGGAACGGATAATTTTTACTCTTTTGTTTATGCAGTTTGTTTTTTACTAGAACGTTTGCGGATTGTAGTTAAAGGCATTTGTTTTTTGTTTTAATCATTGCTAAAAGTCTTTGTGCTAGTGAAAGTTACCATTATGACAGTGGGATAGGATTGATTCGCTGACTAACGGCGTGTAAGTTTTAATTAAAAAGTAGATGAATCTATTGAACAAGGATATTCGGATAAAAAGCAAATAGCAAACATAAACCCAATGTAATTTATAAATTACTTCTGGCTGCTTGCAACTCCGTCTGCGTAGAACTCGCTTATCGCTATTCCGCGGGAACTAAACAATTTTCTTGGATAAAACTATCTTATGTCCTTCCCCGGGGCTAAAACTATCACTGTACCAAATTCATTAAAATGAGTTCAGTGCTTCAGGCGTGAAAGCGTAACAAACAGACCGACCGACCGACAGACAGACAGACAGACAGAGTTACTTTCGCATTTATAATATTAGTAGGGATTATTTAGTAAAACTTTCCTTTCGCATGTCATTTGGTTGGGCGGATTTGCTTTAACGCCAAAACCAAGAATTGAATAAATGCAGAAGAAAAACAATTTAGCGCCTGTGAATATTTAAACTTGACTACGAACACGGGGGCCGTTTCTCCGCACTTCACACGCATAACATTCATTGCGTACTAGCAAATCTTAATAGCCGTTGCTGGTACTCGTAAAAACGCATGTGTATACAAATACGGTGGTTCCTAGAAGTTTCAGACTCGTCGCGACCCGAGACGAGAGCGAATACCGACACTTAAATATCAGGCGCTTAGTCACCGCTCCGCCATACAATTATATCCAACTTCCTATGTCTGTTTGAAATAGAACTCCTTATTCTATGTAAACATCTCAAACGGGTGTTTACGTTTTTTTTTTCGTCTGATTCAGTGGGATAAACAAGCACTGTCGTGCGCCTGGCGATATTTCTGATAGGCAATTAGCATGTGTTGACGCATTTTTGCAAGTGTAGTTATGTCCGCTCGCAGTAGGAAGGTTTTAGTAGTTCTAAGTATTTTTATGTAAGAATTTAATTAGCAATGGCGTTGTAATCGCACCTAATATTTTTAGTAACCAACGGATTTCCGATCAGATTCGGATGGTCAATTTATTTCAATAAAAACTCAGTTTAGCTCGTCATAAGTATATTCACGATGAAATGACGGAAAGTATCTCTTTGTATGGAATTTTCCTTACAATATTCAAGTTGAAAAATATAAATTCTACAATTTGTTATTTTTGCTCGTCAATTAAGTAGGTTATTACTTATTATAAAAAAAAATCGTCTGCTGGTTCAACGGGTATTTTTTTCCCGTTTGCGATTTGTTAATTCCATTTTAACAGACTATATGACTGATTATCCTCGGAATTTAGTTGGATAAGAGGAAAGTCAACACGAAAATATTTTTGCAATTCTTATTTCACGCGCAAAAAATACGTGATGGTTCGTTGTAACTCGTTCAACGGTTGATTTTTTCTTGCAATGATTTTTCGTTACCATTTTCCTGGACGGGATTTGTAGATGTCAGTTAAATCATTAGGTACTAGTGTTAAGTGACTATAAACTTGTTTATGGCATATAAGAAGCTTACTGGACATTTAATGGCTACATTACACTAATAAACGCCCACACCCGGACTGGTGTCATCCGTGGATCAGATCGCAGCCATCTCGCATTCCAATAAGAATCCACGATCCTATTAATTAATGGAACTATCATTTTTTGCAATCCATCACAACCACAAGGGCGAAAAAACTTAAAAGGTGGCCAGAAGAATGCATTATGATCACGCTTTGGCAATTAAATTCGTTTTTAAACTCAATCCGCTTCGCATGGTTTTCATAGAACTCAGAAAAGATAAAAACAAATAACAGCGGCGCCACTGTGTGTTGAGATGTTACACGCTTGTATGCGAATCGGTTAGTTCCATATTTAACCACGCGTTTTATTTGGCGTGTTGGTAGTTGCATTATTATATCAGTTGATTTGATGTACGGTGCGGTCCAGATGCGGTCCGGTCGGTCCCGGCGTGACTCACGCCTCGGAAGAGGCAGTGGACTATTTTAGACTGTGTCCGCTTACCTTCTAGGAAACGTGGTTCGGGACCAACGACCGATCGCAACCGAAGTATTGTTAGATCGGGAACGGGGTTGCTTGTTGGTTAACATCGGTTCCTTATTTTATTCTCGGTAACCCGCTCGTGTCGTGTCCAGGAAGCGTTTTCTATTCGTGTTGCCATTTAGATGGTGATCAACGTGCACTCAACTGTTTGATTTGCTTTTCTAGGAGCCACTAATTATAACGGAGTGTTAACTGAGTTATTTATGGTAATGTCACTATCTTGCTAGTTGTTGATCTGTGTGAGATTTATTAATTATCAAACTTATTACATCTCTTTGATAAATATTTCATGTTCTCCATCTTTGCTTTAAAGAATCAAGCTGGACAGGGAAAAACAAATGCCATGGTTATTTTAGTGAGCATTACACAAGCAGGAGAAAATACGTTAAAAGCACATGTCGCGTCAATATCGATTCGCAGATGGCTAGACGGATCGTCTTGTGTTTACCCGCCGCTTCCGGCCGGCGCGTGCGCCGCAGACAAACGTCGCCTTCGTATTGTGTGGAAAACTACGCACCAATACATATACGTATTAAATTTGAGGTACATTGAAACTGACACTTTGAGATATCCTTGCCATTTGTTTTCTTTAGTTTCATGGAATAAAAATCAAAGCTCTTTAAAATCCCGTACCTATTGTTTGGCTGAAATCCAGTTCGAAACAAAACATCACACTAACCACTTATTGTTTTCCTGCGCTAGGGATACTCTTCGTATATGGTAATGTGCTTATTGATTTCACTTTACAAGTGCTAATCATTCTGTCAAGCTTTACGTGCCAAGTTTTCTCTACTTCGACCGTATTTTCTCGTGAGATTGAAATTTTATGTGAAACTTTGTCGCATGCGTAATACGTCCTCGATAAATATTCCGCATAGTTCCCCGGCCTGCCCTGCTGAGTCAGGCCGACGTCAATGTGGTAAGAACAGCACAGCGTTAAAGTAAATAATAGTCGTAATATTTTCATGGGTGCCGTCGAGGCGAGCTTTTCGACCGTTATGCGCAGATCAAATAAACAAATGTGTTGATTTTTATACAGTAACGCCGGCCTTTGATCGCCGGACTCGCCAGCTTCCATCGATTCCCGTTACCGATTATCGTTTACATGTCCAAGAAAATCTATGCGGCTGTTACTTTTTTCTGCTTTAAAAATACAATCTTTAACTTTTCTATTAGTTAGTCGAAGTCGAAACGGCCTTTTCAGAATCAGATTCCTTACCGACACGTCGAGGCAGATGCTTGCTGAATGAAATATTGAAAGATTTCATTGAGCTTTCGCGCGACGATTATGTTTTTACGTTTTAAATTAAGCTAACGCATTATTCTGGTGTCACGAACACGGAGCGATGCGTCGCGGGGCACGCGTGAATCAGCCAGATACAATTAATCTAATTTAAGGTTATCGGGGAGGATTGGGACGGGCCGGGAGCGACGTACAGTCTCGCAGCCACAGTGCACGCCTGCACTCGGGTGCAGCCACGCGACCGGCGCCCGCGTCCCGTGCCCTACCGTACTCACCCACACACCGGCGAGTCGAGCATCAAAACAGTGTAGTAAATCGTAAACGCTCGCGCCCTCAACAATCCCCATGTTATTGTAATCCAGTGAAATGCCTAAAACAGACTGTTCTGTTCAAGTTTCGATAACAGTGCAACAAGACAAATTGGAATTGTTCCTTGACGTTTTCATGAGTGAGTATATTTGGTGTGTTGTCTTGTCAAATATTTGACCTGACGTCCGTCGCAATAACTTACATGACGCGTTTCCTTATGTACTAACGTTATGAGGTTTACCTAATTTATTAATAATAATACTTTAAAAAAATAGTTATTATTTACTCAAACATCCCGCGAATATTCCTGGTTCTACCTCTACTATCTTCGAAAAGATTCGTACTTTCTATGAGAATGTTTACATTTGAAATTCACCTTTATTTTTGGTTTCCGCAAATTATTCTTCTTTCCCTTTTATAGGCGTTTCTATCTGTTGTGGTCTATGGTAAATTGATATAGCCGCGTTTGTTCATCATGAATGTAACACCTTGTCAACCACAAGTTTTCTTGAGCATCGTCATTAGCAAGACCTTAGATAAAAATCAATTTTTTACTCATTATCTTGTATGAAATTGTATCTTAAATATAGGAATAGTCGCACAGAAATTGTGGTAGTCCACTGGTTCGACCTATGGTCTTCCAAGCGACGAATCGGCGGTTCGAACTCGAGTTAACACTTCTGAGAATATATGTGCGAAATTACATTTGAAATTTGCCTTAAGCTTTTCGGTAAAGAAAAACATCGTTAGCAAACCTACGCACCTTCGAAGCAGTTCAATGGTGTGTGAATGTTCCAATCGCCACTGCGCCCAGGTGGGAATTATAGCCCAAACTCCTTTAATTCTGAGCTCCTATGCCCCGCAGTGAGATGCATACAATATCTCTAAAAAAAACGGAATATTGCAGCAGGCCGTTGAGTTAGCTTGACTGATGTTTTTCAGGAGTTTCGAATCATAGTTGACAAATGCTTCCATACATTGATCGATGTTCAAAGTAAACTGCGTCAAGGGCGGGACTAAATTTAAAATCAAAAATGTTAATGGAAAATCTTTGTAGAGTTCAGTCTAACTAACACAGTCACCTGATAAAATACTCCGGAAAAAATCTAACAGACCTTACATAGGCTGGATATGGATTAGATGGATAGGTACACGAATAAGCTCAGACACCGTAGGAAAAGAGTAACAGGTTACATCAGTTAGATCAGTGTGCGTAGTGTAGGTTTTCGGTCACAAAACACGTCTCAAACGCGTTTGCGTTAAAATGACAAATACTATGAGAACAGTTTGTTGCTGTTTCGATCCGCTAGTGGCGCTGCCAATTTTTCCATAGTAATTGAGACGTTTACGTGAACCCGTTCGAGATATTTTTTTAATGTGAAAACTTACACTAGAGGCTTAATAGGCTTATTGTCTAACTCGCTCGCAATCGCCATCGTGTTCATTTTGACAGTTCATGTACGGGCTAACAAGTGGCATCGAAATCAGCTAGCTGTCACATTCATACAAGAACTGTCAAGATGAACACGATGGCGATTGCGAGTGAGTTAGACAATAAGCCTACTGCTTTAACCTATACTGATTGCGATATGTTAGAAGTAGTAGGTTGTGTCGTACTTTCGAAGGTCGTCACTACTTGCCACACGTTTCAAGACCTTGTCAAATTACAACTAAACCGTAAACACGTAACAGTAATTCAAGGCAGTGACAGCCTACGGAATTGCAAAAAAAAAATTACACCTCACTACTTCCAAGTCATTCTAACCAGGACAAATTAGAGCAAACCCAACTGATTATGTACTCTGTTGCTGATCGAAAATGGTACATTACCCGGACATAAGTATTTCACAATGGTATTGTCGGCTAATTTCGGCTTCTTAGAGCGTTGTCTCGCTCTAACATACGTGACGCCAATTGTCTCTTTCCAAAGACCGAAAAGAGAGACCGAGAGAGTGGAGTGGAGTGGGAGTGGAACAAGCTTTGCTTAGTTTGGGGCTAGGTCAATTGGTGCAATTTGTCCCAAGATATTTATTTATTTATGGTCGTCTACTGTATCCATGCTTATCTTTGATCTGCAGTTTCCATGCTCTAATTAGGTTGCCAGATTCATCTTACCACCATGTTTAAATTCAATAGATCTCGCTGCCTCTCGTTCGAACATGCAATTTGATTAGTTATGTCGTCATATTTCTCTGGCCGTGTTTAATTTTGCTTTGCCAGACGTAAATCTAACAATGGTTAGTCATAACTTGACCGTAGCAAAAACTGAGATGAACTTGAAAGGTTGTTTGACTTCTACTAAGCTGTCAAGGTCATTTCACGGCTAAATTATGTGTTCTCTTCCTGCTCCATGTAACAAGAATTCCATAAGAATTAACTTGCGTTAACACTTATTGATCTTGCCTGATAAATAAAACAATTGCACTTAAAACTTCACTTACACACATTTTAACAGATACGAACAAACTATTTCGATGAAATCGGAATTTACAGAGAAATTAAAATAAGATTACTTAAATTTTACTCTTGCAAGTCAAAGTCAAATCTTTAAACGAATTTCTGATAAGGCGATGCTACGCTCTGTGGTACTTACAACCAAATCAAGCTTGATATTTTTCAGCAATATCTGCTTAAATTTTTTTATTCGTCCGTATACAACTTTACCTACATATCTACCTAAATTACTTATCGCTAAAAGCAGATGAGCAATTAAAAAAACAAACTAGTATTTCATTATGTTACGATTACGAGTAATTGCTGTTAATAATTTCAATCGCAGTTTTGACTTTTTGACTAAAATATTCATTTAAGATATTATTTTATGCTCTTATATCGTCCTATACCTATATGTCACCTGGTGGTTCATATGACCCACATTTTTTGGTCATGGGCCTGTAGTCTATAAGAAATTATGTACAAATAGAAATACTTGAAGATTAAGTAGTTATTTAACGAAAAACCATCAAATTAAACTGGGCCAAGGGTCGCAAAATTGACATAATATTCGTTCCTAATTTAAAAATTATATTTTGTGGAAAACAGCTGGAGCTGCGTCTGTTATGAAATGTTTACTGGTTTTAAAAAGTTTAAAGTACCTATTGCTTTAATGATAAGGAAATTGAGAGTATGGATAGGGACAAGCCAAAAAAAACGAATCGGCTTAATTGATGATATGTAAATAATACGCCAAGTTTAAGTTAAATCATTGTTTGATTTTAACTAGTTTAGAGTATGCTTAATGTTTGTCATTAATTGGCCAGAAATAAACGTCGACTGTTTGTTAAGACTTTTAATACAGGAACCAGATACAAGGGTGGGAAAACTTATTTTTTAAACGCTTAGAAGATATCCGTAATCGGTAGTGCTTGATATGTCCCGGAATTTAGAGACTTTTGTTGATACAAGTTTTTTTTTTTTTTTTTTTTAATTAAAATCTAAAAGATTTTTTTTTCCAAATAGGGGCAAGCAAGTGGTTCTTATATTTTTCTTTTTTTGACACTATTGGCATGATATTAATTGAAAATATTGGAATTAAGGTTTCCGTTCCAAAATATAAGCTTTCATTTCCAATTTCACAATCTCCTCGATTTTTAATCGTGAGTTGAACAGTTTCGCAGTTTTAAAAAATCATGTCTGACGAGTTTAAATAATACTAGTTTTCAATATTGACAAATTATATTTAGTGCTCATATAACTCACATATTTCTTTATTTTGGTAATTTACGCTGTTAATTAGATATTATCAGTTAATGTTATTTAATTAAGTAAATTTTACTTTTTTTATAAATTTACTAGCTGGGTTCCGCAACTCGTTCGCATGGACTTCCTTTGTTTGGTTTTTGCTATTTTCGAAGAATGCATATTTTCGTTAGTATTTTTATATGTATTTACCGTGAACTTATTTAGTGCTACTGCCGTGTAAAATAAGAGTATTGACAGACCTAAATATTGAAATAGGATAGATACACGGATCATTCACGTATTTGTAATCGAGGCATGCTCGACAAGTTTCGAACCAATCCGTGCTTCTTTCTTAAGGTGAGCCCAAGCGGAAAGCCACCCGAGAATATTGAAGAATTAACACGGATAGTTTTAGAACTATACACGTGAGTGACCCGCGTGTTCTATTTTGATAATGAAATAATATTTGTTTCTCACGGTAGTTTTATATCAAAGAATATTGACATCCAACGCACCGCAGTAAAGTAATCGGCACTAACGATCGCCGACAGCGGAATAATCGGCTGTCATAAGGCTATGCCAAGAGCCCGCGCCTAGCGCGATCGCGCGGCGAGCGGCTTTCGGCGCGCCGATGAATCACCGCTAATTATTTTACGATGCGCGGTAGGGCTCGCGTGCACCGCAGATGTAAACAATTAAATATACTAGCTAGATTAATCCCAGCCACCGCCAATGCCTATGGCAACCGACACCTCGCCTTCCCGCTCGCTCGGCCGCTGTCCAATATTACGACCGGTCTAAATTTATTTCCATTGTTAACTCTTTATTGTAGCGACATCTCAAAGCGCGCTAATAAAACAACCCTCTTTGAAGATACAAAAATAATTCTGTTTACGTAACGGTTATCATGCGCCGAGTACCGAGCTCGCGCACTTCTATTTCAAGGGAACCCTTAAAGAACTGTTTGTTGAAATGTAACAGCGCTCGAGCACGTGCGCGCGGTTTATTCGTAGTGAGCGTAGGCCGCAATGATAATGTGGGTATTTCTGTTAAACAATTATAGCAAATTACCACAGCTTTTATTCGTTTCTGCTTTCCAGTGCGGTCGAGCGAAAGCGACTTTACATTTTTATTGCGCCAAATCCCACTCTAACACGAAATTAAGTGGGATTTGTTGATAAGTACATTCTTTTGTTGTCACAATAAACATTAGATGGGTGTCGTAAAAGATTGGCGTGGAGACTTTTTGCAGACGGCGCCTGGCCGGTGCCGTCCGCCATGATTCAGCAGCCCGGTCTGGAACCGTTGCCTTGCCTTTATAGCTGCTGTGGTTCGCAGGCACGGCCGGGCCGTTGGCATCGACTCCGCGACATGACTAACCGCCCGCTCTAGATACAATCAAAATATGTGACAAGTTTATTTCTATTCGGAACAACACATTCTGCCCCGCTCGATATATCCCGCCTCAAAGTTGAACATCTGCTGATTTTTTCGACGACATAAGTAGGTCGGGGCTCGCGCCTGCGTCACTGCCGGCCGCGGCGCTTACCGCGGGCTTGCGTTTACGCTAACCCGTGTTATGTCGGTACTCTATTAGCTCAGCTCTCGCGTAATCGCCTCTCACTGGTCCTTGTCACTCAAACAAATACTTTACACAAGTACTTATACCTATCCCGTGGCGTGTGCCAGGTTCTACTCGCGTATTTTGCCATCTGGCTTGCACATTCGAAAAGCAGTTTTAAGTTGCTATGATGACACTGTTACATCGTTATTTAAAAAAAGCTATCTTTTAAGTAGCAGGATTTAAAAATAAATAAAATCAAATGAAGAAAAAAGTCTTATTATTCACTTAAATACAAAATAAAGTGTATTATTCCTGCTGCAGCTTTCGAAGGGTATATTTTAAAATTTAAAAGTATTTGTATTGTTTTTATTTTGGCTTCAAAATATAAACCATTTAGGTAGATCACGTATATAGAGTCCACATACATAGAGTTTTAAAACGAGCATTTGCCGACTTAACGAATAAATAATGACACTGGGGCTTGCCTCGTAGGTACCATAGTGATATATGAAACAATAATTTGTTATTTATATAATTGAAAATTTAATAATGTGTAACCGAGCGATCGTTCTCCGAACTTTCCGAAGGGGCTGGTCGTCCGCGCGCCTCAAATACCCGCGTGAGTCAGCCGCGCTATTTCACAACGCCACCTTTGCCAATAGCTTTTGTATTACTTCCTATTGCCGATGCGAGTACTATCCTATCAGACATCTGTTACATATTGCACTTGCCCTTCGAATCGATTTATATTAGAGTTAAAAAAATACTTTAAGTTTGTTTCTCTATTGACAGGTTCTTTAAAATGTTGAAGCGTATTACTTGCGATACACACTCGATTTTAATACGATTAGGTTGCTCAATCAGATGTGTAGTATTTATATTCACGAGCAACGCCATTAGGCGGGGCTAGTCGTCAGACTGAAGGTAAACGAACAATCCCGAATGATAAACGACGAGCCAAAAGTCCAAGTATTCAGTGATGTATTATCGCTAAAGAATAGCCGTAGGTATTATGTCATCATCAGTAATAAAATGCCCTACTAACGACGCCACCGGCTATAATTCGCCTTTAATCCACTTCCGACTCGGCCCCTCGCCCACTCGCTGTAGTATACGAAGCTAAACAAAGATCTTCGGTTTGTTTAAAAGAAATATGTTACGCAAACGCCAAGTCTCTCTATCGAATATATTGGGCTTTTGAAACTTTGCGACGAAGAACCGTAATAAAAAGCTAATTTAGTTTGGTCTTAATCTTCCAGTCAGCTAAGGTCGTCGGCTTGGGTGCCAGTGCTCCTGCTTTGTATCCGCACCCAAACAATTCTTTGATGTGATCTGGAAACAATCACGTTAAATAGCACATTAATGGTGACTGGCCCAGTTCTAGTTTCGCAGTGAATTTGGCACGATATTGTAAACTGCCCTCTTTCCTAGCACAGCAAATACCCAAATAATGCCTCTCTTAATATAGATACTATCAAACCCTTGACGGGAGTGGAGCGTCTTACGTGCTTTTCGCACGAGTCATTCAAGCTGTCCGCTTTATACAGATTTGCTCATGTATTATTGTCCTTATTTACTTTTAAAATTGTACGCAAGGACGCCTAATTTCGCGTCGGAGATATTTCCGTAGCGAATAAAAGTGTCTCCGGTGAATCAGAGTTTTTTCGAAGGCTGGATGCGACGTAACACGCTGTCACCCGACTAACGTGATCCCAACATAAGTTTGGACATTCTGAGCATGTTTTGGCAATCGACGCTGAAGTAAATGCAGGCATTTTAATTTGGACAATTTATTATTTTACCCTACCACTTGGGACTGTTGTTTTTGTGCACGATTATGACTAAGACGAGACAGTTGTGGTTGTATATTATAGTGGTAGTGAAGTATAGATCTCGGTATATTTAGATAAGAGCTTCTTCAAACAAAACATCGATCAAACGTGCCAACAACCCTCTCGCAAGCAAAAATAACACCTAGCTTTGTTCTTTTCTTTACATTTCGTTTTTAGTCATGTTTATTTAGAATAATATTGATATCGGTTTTATTGGAATAAATATAAGTACGAGAAAGCTGCATAATGTGTTCAAAACAAGTGTAGAAATAAATTGTACAAGGGGTACGTTCTGCTCGCTCGTACTCTCATGCAACTCGTCAATGTCGAGACGCGTTAACCGACTCGGTAGACATTACCCCGATGGTCGGCTGTAACTATAAATCAGGTTGCTTATAGAATATTTAGTCGGGCCTTGGACAGTTTCCGCGAGATGTCAGCGCGACTGACGCAACCGGGGCGGTCTGCGGCCCGTCCCGACGCCAAATCGAAAACATATTAACGCCACCGATCAAAGAGAAGTTTCCTTCACACCCAGATTTATTGGATTACCGAACTAACAGACACGCAGAACACGCCACTCGAAAGACGGACCTGTGGGATTTTTCGACACGCCACTAAATCAAGCCGTCCCTATAAACCCATAATGTAACCTTTAGTTTACGCAATCTGGCCCGGTGAAATATAGCAGCTATATTTGCAACATTTCTAAGACTTGGTTACCTAGTATGTTTTGTTTGGCCCTACCTGCAACAACAGCCGTCACATGTCACCAGAGTCCATTAATGTCCGTTGCGAAGTATTTGCATCCACTAACGATCGCGCCACGGGCGATCGGTGCGATAAGAGTGCTACGATTGCCAACATGCCAACACAGATTGCCGTCCATTGTCATGTTTCAGCTCATGATTCCTAAACGGCTGAGAAACTGACACCTGAGCTGATTCGTCAAATGTGACGCGCATTGCTGACGCTCGTTATAATTCAATTATGTCACTAACATTAGTTACCGTCTATCAAATGACACATCTCGTTCTAAATTTGTGTCTATTTGTTTCTAAATAACGCATCTCGTTGCTTTCTCGTCCCAACTTTGGACCGTGCCAGAATAAAATACGCGTAAAATTTCCTGTTCCCGGTTTAAATTTTATGGTTCATCGAAGTTAGAAGTCGTAAAATTTAGCGTGTATTAGTCATATCCAGCCGGTGGGGGCCGCGAGCCGTCCGTCAACACCCCTGCGCCCGCGCCGCGCCCTGTCTTCGCCTCCGACTCGTTAATTATCGCTCCTCTAACGCCGCATTTGCGCTAATTGCTGATTATAAATACACGTATCACCTGAATTCTGAACATACCTACCTACTCTTGAACTTTATAAAAGCGTTTGAACATTATAAACGACGCTTCGAGAATTATTTTGCCGTCATAACCCGTCGAGATGTTAACAATGTGGTCTAGTTGCGGAAATTTAAAACAAATAACTCGTCTTCCACTTCCGCTGTTCGTTAAGATTTATGTGTTGGATTATTTAGAGCAGTCTTTAAGCTGCGTTAGTTATACGGGTGTAATGAGCTATTAAAGCGAGGAGTTGGCACGCGGCTCTGTCGTGCATTATTTTCTAAGGGCACGTGCTAGACGCTTCATGATACGTATGTCTATAATTTTTCATGACTCACGCGTAATTAAAAAAAAACTAGGACTTGCGGTTTTGCGAGCAAAAAACTAACTTATACGTAGATGTTTCTAAACGTGTCATTTCCCTTCAGTTAAAGACTATGGCAAATTAAAGGCAAGTAAACAATCTATATTAAGAATCTCCTTCAATGTATTTTATTAATTATAGATTATCAAACAGTTAAAGATGAATTTGCTGCGATTATGTAAAGGGCTAAAAACATCAGTAGAGAAATTAGTTACAATGTAAGCGATAGCAGTCTCCAGTGTTACTTAGTTGAATTATTATGATTTATTACACAGATGTGATTTAGGTGCACGGGTAACCATTCATAAAATATCTTGAACACACTTGCCACGCTACTGGCAATACCTCTACTAAGTTCGCTGTGAAAAAATTTAGCGGAAATTTCAAAGTTATTTATTTCATAAAAAAATATTATTTCAAAACATGATTTTTTTTGCCGACTCTAGGTACTTCATTATTGCATTGTCATCGGTCCTCGATTTATACAGAAAAAAATTTATGTATGTAACAAATTTACTAAATTTAAGTCGGCTCTGAAGCCGTAAGTGAGAGTCACGTGCAGAATTGACATATTTCAAAAGTTTATCTACATGCAATTCTGGGCCAAAACATTAAATAAGTTCATTAACACAAATTCGTTAAACTGTATAATATAGTTATCTTAAAGTCTTACCCCACCACATTTTTTTTATGTCGGCAGCAAAGAAGTAGGACTCCCCAAAATGCCTGCTTGTCTCTTCCCGGAATGTTAACTTCAGTGAATTTTCATTTGTTAGACAAACCTGATACGCCGAATATACATTTGCCATCATGCGCGAGTTATTATAATCAAACCTACTGGTTTGGTACTAAGTTGCAAAACCCGGTGTCTCTCGATCGGGTCTGATGAATTGTTTTTGTCACTTTTCCGAACTTCGACGCTATAGACGAGAAATACGATTATCAACTATTTATCACCGTTTTTGTGAAATGTAGGCTATTGGTAAATATCATTTCACTATTAAATAATTACAAATTATCGTTCGCAATCTTTAGGCACATAGTATTATACAACAAAATCACTAACTACGCAACAATGCTGCAATAATGGCAGAGTAAAGTTTATACGTTGGTATAGTTTAATAACCTGTCCGAAGCCGGGGCGGGTTGCTAGTTTATATTAAAGTTATAGGTATACAATTTTTAAACCTTTCTTCAAGGGAAGATAAATATTTTTTAACTTTCCAACTGATCCTAATACCATCGCTTCGTACGTATAAATTTTTGCGCACTGCACCTTTTATTGGTCGTGGCAATCGCTCTATGTATGTATAAGGGCCGGCGATGCTGCAATAGCCGGGCCCTTGATCTGCGCACACGCCGCTTGTCACAGCTACCCGCTGTAAACATGTTGACGCTACGTTGATGCACAACTTACGTTGTTCACTCCGACTTCAACTATTATAATCTGCGTCATAACTCTGTAATCAATTATGTCAACGTGTGTAAGGAATTTTGGCTTACTCCACTATTGTTTGACGCGATGATTTTGTCCCTACCAACTGTCCGAAACTTGTCGGTGTCATAGCGCTGTAGTTCAGTTAGCAACAGCAGACATCCTGGCATGGTAGAGCGATTTTCAGGAACAGATTTTCCGATACAGCTGCTCTAAATTCTGCGGATGTTAGTGTTTAGTTTTCGTGTTATGGTACCGGGGTCCCTAGCCGGTAGTAACGGGCTATATGCCGCGCCGCAGGAGCATGGGACATGGAGCCGGTGCCGGGTGCAAGAGGCGCGTGGGCGCGGGTCGTCGACCGGCTGCAGAGAGCGCTGCGCGCGCGCCCTGCCAGCGAAAACGGCAGAAAACCTCACGAAGGGCGGGCAGCACACGGTGTCCGCATTTAGCTCCGGCTGACGTCGCTGACTCACCGCACCGCGAATAGCGGCGGTTTGTTTGTTGCACCGCCCGCTCCCGGCTCTCCCGCCGATTATTTCGAGCGGGCGGCGGCGTGCAGTGCTCGGCGCACTGTCTCCGCGAGAGGACGCGCCATGACCCCGCTGCCCGCGCCCGCGCGCCTGCGCCGCCTCGAGCGCCTCGACGCGTGTGACGCCTCCGGCGGCATCGTCACCACCATCACCGACACAGTCAGCTGTAGTTGGATATTTTACAGTGAGTGTCGCCCCGACTCGACGCCCCCGCCTCGCCTCCGCCTATATGAGGCTGCGTTGCTCGGAAAACTCGCCGCGCGTCGCCTCCGCCGCTCTTCCTGACACGACGCCATGCCACTCCGTTGTTCGTTGCAGTTTACGTTTACGTTTTTCTTATATGTAAACTTTTGACATCGCCCGTCGTGAAATATTTCACAGTGACAGCTAAAGAACTTTTCTAATCGCGGTTAAAAGTTTTAAGAAAAAATCGGTGTTGCATCTTGTTATCACATCGTTGCACTTGTGTTGTTTTTTATTACTGATATCTAAACAATCCATAAACTATAAAAAAATGTAGTCAATCAGCAGTCGCCTTGTTTAGTTCGCTGCTGCCATCTATTTGTGGGGAAAAGAATCACATGCCGAAAGCAGAAATCTAGGTGAAGCGTCTGACATCAGCAACTCGAAGTAAATTTAACTCTTGACGTATTAACCCTGCCGTGGAAGTGCGACTGATTCCTCTAAACACACGGATTGTTCTCGTATTGCCTGCTTATAGTCGCCAATTGTTATAATTGCGTCTCTCTGATTCACGCCAGCACGTGAGGTGCCTAACAGCGCGAATATTAATACATTTTGCGCTCTGTTTATACTCGTATGTAAGCCCATCATGAGCTCCTGAAACTGTTGATTAATATGTGGTACTTTAAAAGACGTTCCCTGAAGGTCTAAACCAAACCCAAATGTTTGCGTTTAGAGATGTAGAACCACGAGAATTTGGTATCATAAAGATGTGTTTAGTGATTTCTCTGATCACACCGCTTTCATCTTATGTAAGGTATATTTCTATTAGATAATATTTTGTCTCGTTTTGGTTCTTAGATTTTTAGATAAACCTGACTTAGAAATGACTCGATTCCCATGGAACAGGCTATTTTACATCATACAGTAATCCGTTTGCGGATTAGCAGCGAAATCATCATTTTTACTTCAATAGATAAGTAAACATCATTAACACGAATGACTCTTACTATTACGATAAAAATAGGATAATTTTGCACTATCATCCAGATTCGGCAATTGTAGTCAAAGGCAACAGTTGCGTCATAATTAAAGGTGATATTAAGCTGGCAACGTATTGCACTATACCTATTACAATACAATTCACTTCTCCAAACTGTTCGTCAGAGTTCATAATTTACTTAATATACATTGTTGTGTTACATAATTAAACTCACTAGCACAGAAGGGCAAATATACAAAACAAAGTACCTATTACTTACCTTCTGGGCATTTTTTGTATCTCTTGGATAGCAAAGTGTAATCATAAATGTAATGTTGTATCAATACACGCAAATTACAAGTCCACGGACAAACAGCCTGTTTTGCAATACCGCAAAATATTTACCTTCTTTTGCAGTGGACAAGAAACTGCATTCCTGTTTCGCTACCACATTGAATGCATTATGCGTTTAGATTAGACCCTATTCATATGTTTTAAAATGACGAATTATCTTAAATTTTAAATCTGACCGTGACCAAGTCTTGGGCTACGACCACACCTGAGGGGGTTAAAGAAATAACAAAAACACCTGTTAAATGTAACCAATAACAAATAAACAGAACATTAGGTACTCAATATTGTGACAACTACAACAGTCAGTCGTCCGTCGACCGTTCCATGGTCCTTTGTGCAACGGACTATAGGCAGACTACTTGCAAGGCGGGGAGAGTGAGGTGCAATTCATGCCTGTTCACACCATCCGCATACACCCTGAGCGACGTAATAATCTCGGTCTTTCATGCTCACGCTCATGTTCAGGCTGAATGATCCGTATTGGTTAGCTCTATAACTAACCAGTGTTTTTCTTTCTCAGGCAACAGTAGTGGTTCCCCGTCGGGCGGCGCGCCGCCAGAGCCCGATCCCGCGCTCGACTCTATGCACATGATGCTGGACTCGCACCTGCGCCCCATATCACCGGACCTCAACAACGAGGAGTCCAAACGCATATTCGACGAGCACAAACAACTAGCGCAGGAGTATCTTAAGGTAAACATGATGACATGTGTAGACCAAACCGCACACTCCTGACAAGTGGCATAGAAAAAGGCGATGAAAAGGGGCAGAAACATAGTGTTGCTACGTTCCTTGTCATGCCGCAGGACATGACAGCGCACTAAAGTCGCATCTCGCGCGAGATATGCTCACCCGTCTCGTTTTTTAACTCACAAAATAACGAGGGTGAAGACTCGGGTGTAATAAGCCAGTCTGGAGTAATTGTTCTTTCGAACAAGTCAATCAGGACACTGGTTACCTAACAAAACTGCATACAATTCGATCTACGAAAAAAATATTGTTTTTTGGGATGTCTTCTGAATTACGGCTGTAGCTGTGACTAGTCAGTAATGTTTCAAAGCCCACGTACTAGTTAGTACACATTTTCAACTGGAATAGACAATAACACATTCAGTTATTGTCCAAAAATCTCATCATGTGGCTGCAAACACAAAAGTAATGCATTCCGTTTTTTTTACAGATCCAAACAGAATTAGCGTACCTCAGCAAGCATAAATCAGAGCTAGAGGAACAGATGGACGACCCGGAACTCCGGCAGAAAAGAGAAGTCATACAGCTGGAAAACGAGAAGGTATACTTGTTTGTTTTTAAACTATCAAATCGTGTCTCCATTGTTTTTTATTTGTTGAAAAAGCGTTTTCATTAGGCATGTAGTGGTGCCGATGGGGCCTAGTTTGTATACAAACACCACTAGGAAATGGCGAAAAACATGAAAGAACTCTTTGGAATTCATGGTCGGTTTCACGATTTCAGCAATCACATAAACTCATTTTGTAAAATTTATTATTAATACCCTATAATAACTAAAAATTACTCTCGATTCTGTTTTGCAAGATCATCTTTTAGAGCCTTTCGGCTCCATTAGGGTCGAATCGCTTAAGCTAAACCGCTTGTGATTAGTTATCATAAAACATGTCCCTAGCGCAGGGGTTCCCAATCTTTTTCAACCTGCGGCGCAGTTACAAGTTTAGTATTTTGTAACGGCGCCCTGCCTTAGCTAAGTTGTATTGTTGATATATTATTTACCGATGCGAGCGCTCAAATAGGTACCCGCGAATATTTGTGGTTTTGGAACTCACGGCGCCCCTCTTTACTTTCTACGGCGCACCAGGGCGCCGCGGCGCACACTTTGGGAACCCCTTCCCTAGCGTTTAAATAACAGAATTATCCTTGTTTTCCCAGGACTCATTGATCAAGCTCTACTGCAGTCTCAAGAAGCAGCTGGCGCGAGCGGAGACGGACAGCTGGCTGCTTCCAGAGGACATGCCGCACGAGTGACGGCGGCCGGCGCGCCACCTCTAGGGACCACAGTGACGTCACTCGCACCAGCGCAGTGCAGAGACACTTTACTAGGAGGCATCCGTAGAATATACGTTCTTGCATCATTGATCTCAACGAGCCTTCGATATGTCTTCCCTTCAAACCAGCACGATCAGTGCCCGATGAAACAATTCACGTAGTTATTTTCTGTGTTCGCTCTAACTATAATTTTAGATGCTATTTTGGACATAACAATAACCAAATGAAATTTATTACTTTTCTTTACAAGTGCAAAGCCGTCAACTACCGTGTTTTCTTTATTTTTTTAAATTCTTTAAACCTCGACCCTTGAGGTACTTGCCACCGATAACAGTAAGCATCCTTCAAAAACTTGACGGTTCTGCACATTGACACTAATGACATTGTACTTCTTCAAAACTTTAACTATTTTTTTTTGTATATTCATTGTATGTTACTTGTAATATTTTAAGCACGTTTTAGTGCTGTATAGTGGCAATACGCAGGTGCTGTCAAAATTTCTGTCCACAGAATGTGTGACGAAATTTGGAAGGCACACTACGAGGCAGGTTACACCAACACAGGTTTTATTATATTTTGTTATTGTATTCTGTGTGTTTGGATTTGTTCTGATTGTATAAATGTAAGATAGAAGTTTAGCAGTATTAAGTATAAAATAATGTTTTATAAATAAATGATTATAATATTATACCTGATTTTAATTTTGACCACCTTATGATTTTAATGCCTCTTCCACCGTGTCCAGAGACGTTCACATCCTTTACATAGCTTTTAAGGGTCTCTAGGTATCTTCAATTGCCCAAAGGGCAAAATACCCGGAAAAAGGCGTTCCGCCCTTGTGCGGAGCTGTTGAAAACCAGGTGGGCAAACTGGGTTACGGGCTCGTGGGCCCTTTTGTAAAAATGTCTAATTAGAATTACTACAAGGTCGACGGAATTCTTATTTCTATTCGGTTTGTCCTTCGGGCATTTGAATATACCTAGCCAATTTTATTATCAGTAGTGAGGATTTTTTTAACAGTGGGACCACTAGAACTAAACGTTCTACCGTTCTAGTAGGTTCGAGCTCTTAACGCATTCACTTCTAGGAATGCATGTATGCGCTTTCGTGATTTCCCCCCAGTGCCGCTGTCATGCTTTTGCAGTAATTTGAACGCACATGTGTGTTTGCGGCACCTCCCGATATCTGGTCTGAGAACCGTCTGCTGCTGACTGCTGTGAATGCGTTAAAGTTATATCATGTGGCGCCAAATGCTACAAATAAAACAAAACATAAAATTCAGTCCAAATATTTAATTTCAATAGTCACAATATAAGATTAGTAAACTTCAGTTGGAATGGTGTTCTTATTTTATTTAAAAATAAACTGCGAATTTGGCACTTAAATATCATTTTATCTGAACAATGCAGTGAGATTCTACGGTAAAGGTGGAACGACATTACCCTGATTCTACTTGAAAATTATTTTATTTTCCTATGTGATAAAAACTTAATTACTTATGAGCATCGATTGTTGATATCATACAAACTTTTCTTGTTTGTTTAGATACAGTACCTTTATGTTCTAGTACTAGTCGATTGTAGTAGTTTCGTGTTACTTACGTTACAATATATGTATAAATGCTCGCCCATTGAATGCGTTTACCGTTTTACTAAAGTTTGATTAAACGAATTCTCGTACAACAACTTATTTACAAAAAAAACATCCTTGTCTAAAGCACTAATATACTAATAATTAAATAGGTTTCATATGAAAAATACAACATAATAATTTCAATTTAAATACTTAAACTCCGTAATGCTGCGTCAATAAATATGTTAACGTGCAAAATTTTATTTATATTTGAGGCTTGCTAAATTACAGTTTAAAAATTAAATGAAATCCAATAAACACCACGTAGCAAAGGTTAGGCGTTGCTGTAGCTGAACAAGACCTCAAACATTTAACATTACGCGCGGACTATCCATGATTTGTGATGAAATACACCAAAATAAATATTTATATATGGACATGAATAAAATGCAAAACTTTAATTATAATTCGGCAAAGAGAGGACAAAAATGGCCCTCGATTGGCCGTCACTTACATAGCTTATTTTAAAAGCGAAATGGAACAAATCGACGTAATATTATCACTATTATAATACAGTCAATAGAAAAGTTATCATAATTTAATTTCGTTGTTAGGGGGCCGATCTTGATAAAATGTTAGCATTAGATAGGGGAATACGTGAATTTGAGTCTACATTTACACTACGCTACCATAGAACGTCTACTTTAGTTACGAAAAATATAACAAAGGCTATTCCACCAAGCCCTTTCACTTTAAATGCGATATGCACTAAAATATTTATACAAAGTTCCATATTCAATATCGTGAATTTATTTGAGACCTAATAAAAACAAGGCAACAGTTTTTATATTTACGAACATAATCTCTCCACATGAAAGATTTCTGCACATTTCTATGCTCCGCATGAAGCTTACTGTTTTGATTCTTATATACAAAGTTATAAGAATTAAAAATGTAAATTACGCCCAGAAATCTTTACATACCTGTACAACTAACGCGCACGTTATTATAGATCATTAATATTCCTTACCTACAACAATCTCACACTCGAAAAAACCTACAAATACATGATTGAAAACGCTTTAACACTCTGTGAGACGTGATATCACAACAAACTCGAGTATAGGTGACCGTGTACACATTACAATAACTTTAAAATTCAACGCGAGTTTCCTCGCTTATGCAAAGTTCACACTTGGCCGAAACTACGAACGTGTTCTCTGTCTATCTAAGCAGATGTAAACTTAGCGTCAAAGGGCATGTGAGTAGCAGTGTTGCATCATAAAAAAAATCAGGGACAACGTGAATATTCGTCGAATAAGTCGAACTAAAATCTGCTCTAACAGTAATCCAAACTTGTTTATTAAGAAATACCTCAAAATTAGTGCTCATAAAAGAAAAAAGAAACTGTTCAGAAAAACAATAAGTATACGAAGTTAATAGAAAGTCTGTAAAACAAAAATACCTAGTTATAAATAAAACATTTGCGAAAAAGTGTATGAACACCTCTCAGAATTTTCGTTTTCAAGGCAACACTTTACATCACTGTTAGATTTTTAGTTCTTTCAAAGTAAGACGAGACGAGTCCATCGGATATAATAGAAACCGACAAAACTATAACTTCTGTAATAATTTCCTAAAGTTAAATTTTCGCTAAGAGAATACAATATTTGTGGCAAACTTAAGGCTGTCTGGCAATGGATATGGCACAATGTGCCACTAGCCGTCCTTACCGATACATAAAACGAAACATTATAGATAAGTATACTTAGTGGCAAAGTCGTTAGCACCGCTATGAAAAAATAATGGACACAAAGTCTAAAACTAAATCTTTCGGATATTCTGCGTTGTCCGTTTAAAGTTGGACACCTCGAATCGGACAATGTAGAATGACCTAAATATTTTTATTGTTTCATGCTTCATCAACAATAATCGGTGTTTAGCCCTAGATGGAAAGACACATTCCTAGTAATTTTTAGCAGTTTTTATATCTCGGATTGAACACCAAAATAGTAACAATCATTATAGAGCATTGCCGACTAAATATCATGAGTCATTGTTAAAATTAAGGGTATAATATAATTTTAAATGTTGAATAAAAACTAGAAAATGAGCTGCTCACATTAAAATGATTGGTCATGGAAGAGAGTATCGTTCAAATAAAAGGTAATTTAACTTTCAATAAAAACAATACTTATACAAGAAACGAACTCCCATCTGAGAATGGCAGTATCGCCATCATAATGTGAGACCATGGCGACTCACATAGGTCATATAAAATTCCAATTAATACAAAATAACTCACTCTACAACACACAGAACAGATACATAAGTTTGAGCAATATTTATAGGGAATACAACTTATTACAGCATACCTTATGTATTGTCAACAATTCACAGGACTTCACAAATGTCGATACATCTAATAGATATAAAATTTCAGATATAGGAATAAGGAATAAAATCTGATATCTAACGAGGGGAAGACTATTATGGTCTGTCGTTGTTGATTCTGAAACAAACAATAAAATCACACTTCAATAAACCGAACCCTAAGGGTCAATGTAATGATTTAGATTGCAACATTCCACACGGCGTAGTGTATATAGCGGTCTCACCAGCGCGGGGCGGGGTGGGACTAGCTGTCCCGCTCGCGCGCGTTGCGCCTCGCCTGCCACTTGAAGTCGACCTGCATGAGCCACTGCTGGCCGCGCGACCGGTCGCACGCGCGCAGCACCGGCTTCCACACGTCGCTGGGCTCCGGCTTGTCGAGGCACATGCCCGTGTTGGTGTGCTTTATCGTGCGCGTCTGTAAACAAACAAATTAGTCTCAGTATTAGTAGCTATAGCTGTGTCGGGCACAATTACTCGATTACTCGTTTCTTTCTAGAAAGAACCGTAAGAAAACAACGGGTAGTCTCGTGAGCGACACAGCTCTTGTGTAGTGAGTGAGTGTGATGCGATGACCGGCATCCACCAAAGGATAATAGATGGCTCAGACTTTTCAATTAAAGTTGTAATCCTACTAATATTATAAACGCGAAAGTTTATAAGTATGGATGGATATTTGTTACTCTTTCACGCCAGAACGGCTGGACAGATCTGAATGAAATTTGGAACATAGATAGATTATAGTCTGGAATATCACATAGGTAAATTTTTATCCCGGAAAATTGCGCAATTGAGCAACAGCAAGTACATAGATAAAACAACAAAACGCTTTCACGATTTAGGCGCGGGAGAGGAGGGGGGGGGGGGGGGGGGTTGTGGAAGTTGCGAAGAATCTAAAGAAGTACAAGTAAGCTAAAAAAAACTGACTATTCTTTAAATGATAATTAACTCTGGAGCATCACTACAATGACCCATTTAATTCAGTAATTTACTTGTGTTTAGGACCCAAACACGCAAATAGCGCGGGTGGTAGGACCTCGTCCCCGGATCGCTACTACAGTCTTTAACGTTAATATTCACCAAGCAATAGTGCTTGCGCCGTTGTTTTCCGGCGTGGAGAGTAAGACGGCCGGTGAAATTGCAGGTGTTCTATTTTAGCCTCTAGGCTGGCAACGCATCTGCAAACCCTCTTGTGTTGCCATGAGATAACCATCTTGCTCGTTTGCCTTCTTTATAAAAAAGAAAAAAATACCGTAGTAAGCGCGTTCTGAACAGCGCAAAGACTACCTTAGAGTCGTACGTCCACTCCTGGTTGCCGCGCATGCCGTGGCAGCGGATCAGCTTGATGGGCCCGCGCGGGTGCGCCGCGTCCAAGCAGTTGTCGTCGGACATCACTTGCTTGCGCTTCGTGTACGCGAACACCTGTAGCACAAAGTACAAGCATGGTTTAATTTAACCTTTTAAGAAAGAAAGAAAACATTTATTCGTGGCATATAATACAAAAACAAAAAAAGATGTAGGTAAATAAACATAAGGACATACATCACGAAATGGTCCCGCCATTGACTCTATATGAAGTCAGTACATGCAGTGCAAAGTGCACCTTCATTTGACAAGATAAAGTTGACAGGTGCGAGTGACGAGACGTTTGGCGGTGAAAAGTTTAATGCATGACGTGAATGTACCTACATGCAAGACATTTGTATGCCCTGGGGCGCCGCATAGTGATATAAGTACGATTATTGTACATACCCTCTGTTTAACCTATGTTTTATAAATAAATGATTTGTATTTATGTTTGTATTTTTATTTATATATTTATTCTTCCATGCTGGTCTGGAAGCAAAGAAAAACATAGAATGTACCAGTTGCTTCTCTTCCCGCGCAGAATGCCCATCGAGGGAATGGACGAAAATAGGAATCATGTTATAGGCAATGCGGCTAGCAACCCATCACTATTTTGATTCCCCTTTCCAGCTATACGCCCACAGTCTTGCTGAACGTGGCCTGTAAGTCTTGTTACCTTAGGCTCTGTCTACCCCGTAAGGTATAAAGACTTGATAGGTGTTTGAGTGCGACGAAAACACTACTAAGCCGCATTTTTTTGTGTCGACATATCCTTTTTTAGTTAAGCTAGTTTTTTTTATTTTATTTGGAGTGTTTACCTGATTGCCGCCCATCCCGTGGCAGTAGCCCATGCCGAGCGGTTGGCCCGCCTTGCCACCGAGCGTGTCCAAACAGTTGGACGTCTCCGCGTTACGGATCTGAAATAATAGCGTTCCATTCAATCACCAGGCGTGTTACATCTCACGAATGATTTATTGAATCAGCGTTACTTTGCCGAGATCCATGTCTTGCTTGCTTGTGATAGCGGAGTAGCAAGGTAAAGGCTTTTTGTGCATCTCACGAATGCTCTGTCCAGTCGTGATAATTGACGTATCTCATAATACCGTCATTATCCTCATAAAGTTACTTGGAAGTCAGCAAAGAACCTTTTTATTTTGATTTAATGGGTTGGTAGAGCAAATGGGTCACCAGATGGTTAGTGAGCACCAAAATCATGGGCATACGCAATACCAGAGTAGGTACTACAGATGTTTTGCAGCCAGAAGGCTGAGATAACTCAGATGCTAGTAATTCACCGGCAGTCTTACTTACGTTGCACGACGGAACAAAACAGCGTAAACACTGTCATTTGGCTGTAGTTATAGCAAGTAAATTGGTTTTAACGATTCAACATCAAAGGTGGACTTGCACTGCCCAAGGTTACTCCAATATAGCTTCTAATCCAGGGTTAAGAAGTATCAAGACGTTATTGAACACTCATCCTTAATCCGGGTTAAAAAAACTTGTGGCATGTGCAAGTGGCTTTTAGGAGGCTAAAAATGCAAGCATTCCAACTCACCTCCCCGAGATAATAATAGTCGAGCGGCATCTGGCTCTCCGGGTATATGTTCTCGAGGTACCACCGGAAGCTCTTGCACTTGAGCTTCTCGCGAAGTTCGCGGCGCTCGCTCACGTCCCCAACGGGCACATTCAGCGCTCCTGAACCGACAACTTATGTTACAACGCGTCATAGATTCATCAGAGTCCTGGCCTTATGCTCAAACTCGACTCATTTCGCTCACTACTATGAGACTATTAGAGTCATTAATTTGAGAGTCAGAGGGACGGTATGATATGAACTTCGAAAATCAAATTTCGGAGTAGTAGGGTTATTTTCTTTACGGTTTTTACAGACGGACAGCATGCAGGCTGTAACGTAACAGCCGGCTGCCCATACACTTTCTATTGCAGTTCCATTGAAGTCTGCAACTGCACGCTAACTGCGATTGGAATGTATGGGCAGACTGCAGTTGCAGTTGCGTTGCAGTCGGAATGCAGGCCGTCTGTAACGGCCCTTACAAATAAAAACGACTCAACGAATCATTTAAATTAAATACTTTATTATATATTTAAGTACCTATGTCTGTGGTTGAACCTGACTGACTTGAAATTTGGTAACCATAATGTAAGATGTGGATAAATTTTATTGCAATCTAAATACAGACAGGAAAAAAAACTTGAATTAAAAATATATTTCCAACAAAAAACTAATTATAAATGTTTTTTTTTGCGTAAAATTTTAGTCAAGGTCTGGTCGTTTTCATCTGCAAGGAATTTAAAACTGACAAATAAAATAAGAGCGCGCCAAAACTTGTGTAATGTGGACTGTAAGCGTCTAACTAATAGACTTTGTAACGGATATTAAATTTAATATATCTAACGTTATTTTATACAATATAAAAAAAAACGATACATCATCCTCGCAATTAATGGCAGGCTCTCAAAATAAAATAAGTACTTAAAAAATATATTTCAAAAATGTTTTTTTGTTACCTATTAGTAATTTCCCGTATTTGTGTATTGTTATAAAGCAGATATATTTCATGAAGCACGTTCATTTCTATCTAATGACTGACACAAACAAAAGCGAAAATGAATGAAAATGCAACAAAATGATAATGGATTAGTCATATTAATAAAATTACAAATAAGGCAGCTGTTAGTTTTTACCATTAATTTTTGTATAATTATAATAACAAGCAATATTATAATGTTTCATTCCTTTGAACTCTTTTTAAACTGTCCAGTAATCTTATCAAATGTTGTGATTTTATAATTTCCTAAGTAGTCGATTAGTACCTTATATCAGGTACAAACAAGCAAAATTTAATTGCTCTGCACATGCGAAATAGCAATTCTGAACAGAAAATGCTGCTTCAAACTACAAAACACATTAGATACTATACCAAAGTTACTACAATCAATCAATAGAGAACAAAAAAAACAACGTCCATGCAAAAAACTAGACATTGCCAGAAGTATTTCTTTAAAAACAAACAAAAAACGCTCGCATTGTGAAACAATTACGCATTGACTAGGAACTCGTTTCTTTGGTTCAGATTCCGACTGCGTCCCTTCTATCACACAGTAGGAGAAAATGCACTGAGCGTCAAGAAAGCAGCGTGTATGCAATTCTTATCGAGGTACTGCGTGTACGCGAGCTTGACAACCATTGGCACCTTGGCAGTCACTCAGTTACGCCAGCGTCAACAAGGCCGTGCCGGCCCTAGCCTAGACCAGGGTATAGTAAGATTGCCGCCCTTCGTAGACGCTTAACACTGCGTAACTAACAGAGCTGTTCGAGAGAAAACTCCAAAAGGAATTATTAATTATCCTATCCTTCTCTCAACAGCGTTTCTAGACTTCCTATTGGTTGATTTTCTTGCACAGCTCTGGTAGATGCGTAGCCTTACACGTTTCTCTCTACCCCTCTAAAACAGCCATTAACTATTTGGTGTTTTGGCGTGCATTGTCTTAGGCGGCATCCATTAATTACGTGAAGTGATTTTGGCGATCTCCCTTTGGTGAGATTTACTCCTCCAACTTCCAAATCTCGCGTCCAATTGTTTAAAATGGGTATTTTAGTGTTGTTTATACGAGAATTTGAATTTCATTGCCTTAGATTCATAAAAAAAACCTTGTTTATTCGCATAACCGCGTTAAATGTTATAGTGTAGGTTTTAGTGAAATTTTAATAGCAAAACATGTTTACTTAATTTATAACGCACTAGCCTTCCGTCCGCAGCTTCGCCCGCGATAAATTAATTTTCCCGTAGGAATAGGTATTTTCCCGCGGTAAAAAGTAGCCTATGTCACTCAGTGATAATGTAGTTTTCTAACGGCAAAACAATTTTTAAAATCGGTCCAGTAGTTTCGGAGCCTATTCAATGCAAACAAACAAACAATCAAATTTTTCCTCTTTATAATATTAGTATAGATGAGACGGGGTGACATTCTGCACGAATGAACGTCTCACGTAATTTATGGATGCACCCTTATCTCTACCCCAGGGCTGGCGCTGGCGCGTAGCGTTCCGAACCTGGATTGATGTTGTAGTAGAAATGCTTCCAATCGTCGAGCCAGACTTCGGCAAGGCGCGCGTTGTTGTGGTTGACGACGCGCCCCGTGCCCCCGGGGAACGAGTACGGCGTGGTTTTGCGGAACACGTGACCCACGTGCGAGCACGGCGCTATCTCCAGCGTGCCCCCACACATCCACACCTAGCCGTGTTAGTGACAATGTTCAACGGACCACGGTCGCATCATATCGACACAATAAGATCTTAAGTATCTAGTAACCCAAATAACATATGATGTACCAACGGGACTGTTGGCATTAGACTGTATAAGTTTTGAAATATGTCTCTTTCAATCAAAGTTTAATTTTAACGCACCTTTTATTTTCGAAGTGGCCTTTAGGTTAAGGAATAAAGACATGATTAATACTTATGTGCGAATATGTATGTATTTTAAGTTGTGACACTGTTCAATAAAAGCGGTATTACTAAACATCTATTGGTACATACTGGGTTAATAATTATTTTAATTCAGCGTACCCGCTATCACGGGGTTATCAGACTGTAGTAGGTACACTCCTTTAACAACAGCATTAAAATATATATCAAAATATAGTCCTTTAAATCAACTCATTCACAGTTTTAATTAACCAGAGTTTTTTTTATAAAAACTGCATGATTGATTTAAGAATTAAATGGTAAAACGGGGGCTAAATTAGTGTATAAGAGACACGTACTCCGTTGAACATTGTTAACCCAAAAGGCATGATAAATATAGTATGTATAATGTAAGTAAAGGCACAAACACACAACTGCAGGATATTGACGTACAGATGTAGTGCAAAATGATTTTCCATGACACTCCATTGAATCCCATGCGGTGTGAAACTTTAACGACGTTTTAACAAGGTTCTTATTTATAAAACACGATTGTATACACGAGTTTAATAACATTTCACTAAAATTGAAAACCAGATAAAAATCAACGCGTCATGGAATAACTTCATGTACTATACCTGTTCAAAGATACTACTGCAAAATAATAGCACTTGAACAATCAAATATCTCTTTACCCGTATATTCCGCGAATTACGTAAATCTGTTATTGTAATAAAGTTTGTAAATTATGTACACACGGCAATATAATCAGGTAAGCACCTACGCACGCTCGCGCCGTATCTATCCTGCTTACCGAATAGCTTTACTGTGTGTACTATTCCTATAAGTAAGCGTCAATATTCACACAGTTGTGTTTACTTATTAGTAGTAAAATTAATAATCCATTGCAATCACATATTACGTAAGTTGTTTTAAAAATGTTTTAATTATTAATAAATACGAGATCGTAAGAAGCTTTATTATAATATAATGCCCTTGCATACTACACATGAAGTTAAAAAAATGTAAGTAAAAAATAATTATTAATGATAAGTTAGATAATCGTTATTAAAACCATTGTTATCAGGCGAGTATTGTGATTGTATGACATAATTACGTTAAGATAATACACACAATAATTACGTTTTTCTATTAAGCCATGATAATTTAGACTAAGAACCGTAGTACCTTCACTTAAATGCATGATTGTACATCAAATAATATCCAAAAAAAAAGTAACAAGTAAGTGAACAAGTATTAGAGTTCTTAATCGAAAAGAATTGGTGTGGTTAATACTGACACAAATCGTATGATTATTCTCATATCCCCATATGCAACGTCATTGCTTCTGCATTAAGAAGAAGCACAATTAAAAGAGCAAACGAAATAAAATAACACAGCAAATAGATAACTAAGCTTATGATTGTAAAAAGTTAAAAGAGACAGTAAAAACATCAAAAAGAAACATGGGAATACGAAACGAACGAGACAACAAAGATGAGAAACCAACGAAGCAAATGAACATGCAATGGATGAGGAATGCAGCTGCAATGGCCATAAACGTTATTAAATATGAAGCTATTTTCAATAATCAATGTTAGATGTTAAAGTGTAAACACTTGGCGGCATGTTAGTATCCCCAAGCCACAACAAAACTTTGTAACACGTCGACTGCTACCACTTTGCTCGGGAGGCGTCCATTTAAAATTAAATTAAGTGTTGGTTATACAGTTAACTAGTTGGCTACTGTTAATCGTTTATACCGTAGTCAGATACAATTAAAATGATACTTAACTGAATCACAATCCCAACTGTCACAGTTGTTAACCTTCATTAAGGCAGAACCAATTTATCAAACACCTATGTTTTATTACTAATCACATAATATTTATTATAACTGCAAATTATGACGGTAATAATGAACCTTAACCGTAACTTTTTTAAATAATTCACGGTTAGTTACATTAAACATGTTGCTACCGCTATAGTTGTAATATCGGGAGGTTGCCGAAGGCAATCGCAGCCTACATCACGTCTAGGTTTGTTAAATTTGTTAAACAAAAACTTAAACAACAGTGATACATGTCTATAAAATATAACAGACCTGTTTAATTTTTTGGTGGCAAGCCCATTATGCGGTATGATTAGTGATATTATACAATTTTCTATCTTATTAGAAAAATAGTCCTAACTGGGACCTAACTATACCGGTAATTGATCCATTGGTGACAAGAGATATTAGTGGAGTCCGTTTGAGAGTTAAAGAATCAGTTAAACATCAATCAAATATCTGGCTACGGAAACCACAAGTTAGTAAATTGTTAAACACAGACACATTACCAAAGACTTTAGCATCATCTCATTGATTGAGCAAGCAGCCCCCCTAGCAGCATGTTACCAGCGTGTCTCCGAACCTGGGTTCATGGCGTAATAGAACTCCCCCCACTCGTCCATCCAGACTTCGGCAACGCGCGCGGCGTTACGCAGCACCACGTTTTGGACGCCGCCGGGGAAGGAGTAGGGGCTCTTGTCGCGGAATACGTGACCCACGTGGGAGCACGGCTCGATCTCCAAACGACCGCCGCATTGCCACACCTTCACATGGTAACGTTCAAGACACGTGTTTGCAGCACGGGACAGAAGAGAGAGGTTCGAAGGACACCACTACATTTACTTATACCACATGTATACAAGGTTGATTGTTCTGGAATATTTCAAGCTGGCAGTTGGGTTAGCATGATTGAACGTTCCTGTTAAGTTTTTTCATCGTATTTTTAAGAAGAATTAAGTCATTTTGACGCCGTATATCTTACTAAACTTAATAATTCCATGACAACGGAAAATATCCTATAGGTTTTGATACTCTCGGTTAGTGTATGAAAAATAAGGGCAACTTTTGATCGCGTGAACGATAATATAAGTATCTATCTACATTCCGCCTATATTTTCGTTTTAGTTTAAAGTATCGCGATAACGAATCAGACTGATTTAGGCAAACTTAAACATTTGTCAACTACAATTAGCGAATCGTGAAAAACGTTTACAGGAACGTACGGGCTGCAACTAATTCAACCACCAGCCCAGCTAGCACGAGAGCGCGCGAGATAGACTACCCGTCTCTTTCTAGAACGAACAGTAAAAAAAGACGGATAAACTATATCTCGCACACAACGCGACTCTTGCGCGCTCGTGTTCAAGATTAATTTTAAAACACAGTGTAAAAAATCTTAGTGATGGTCAGTTTACACTGAGACTCGAAGCGGCTCATATCATCTCAATGAAATGTGCCAAGTCGCGTGTGTGAACTGACCCTAAGTAAGAAAGAACGTATCACGCACACTAGTCCTTTCGAATCAATCTCTACTATTCCGTGGTTTGTGGGCGATTGGTTGCAACAAAACGTACAGTACATGAGATTCCAAAAAGAGTTTTGAATTCAATTTTCGATAGTTTTGTTTAATAGAATGCGACTGGTGATTAGCCTCATTGTCATGCCAAGATCAAATTAGCGTAAACAATCAACATATAAAGTCACGCGTTGACATCGACTTTTATGCTGCATAAGGGACACCAAAACAAATAGGCTACTTATTTTTTTCTATAAAACTTGACATGATTTTCATGTCTTTTACTAGCATGTTATACTCGAGTTTCTCCGTGTATTAACGAAATTACCTATTTAAGCACCAACAACCTTTTACAATCTCACATATAAAAAGTACATTATTGCTACTACAATGTTACTCACCAATCGTTCCCCATAAACACGTGGCTTTATTCGCCGAGCCTCGATAACGATCATTCGACAAGCGCACGCGCACACGTAAGATTTACAGTTTTAATTTAGTTGCTAGTTAACGTACGGTTGTCGAATATCATGATAAAAAAATAAAAAAGTTCTTAATCAATAAGCCTCATTTTACTAATCGTATTCGTGTCAGGCTGTCAGGCTTTATTGAATTCGGAACGTAAGAAAAACACATCTACTTTTACGAGTAGGTATCGCCCTCAATGTTTTGTGAAAGGTGCAAATCGTCTATTGTTAAAAAAACGTCTTAAAATATCTTGAAGCACTTTCTTTTTACGGGGCATAGCGCTACGACACACTTGAATATAGGCTCCCTATCCGCGTTGCCTGAACTAGTAGCATGCACGTCGCTCTTTGTACAGATTGGTACACGTTATTAATAAGATTCGTGTGATGGAAAGTTTTCAAAATCGCAAAATTTTCAGAAAAGTCACTTCAGGAAAATTTCAAAAAAATATCAAATTACTGCATGGGATATGTGAAAATTTCCAGAAATATTAGAGTAATTTTCCAACTTTTTGGAACATTTAGCAACTTGTACCATCAAACAAATTGATTCCTGGCCCTCTGTGGAACCCTGCTCACAGTAAATGTCATAGCGACGCGTTACATTGAATTGATACATAGGTACACAAATCACGTGTTTACCCCTTATGGAGTAGACAAAGCCTAAGGTGACAACACTTAAAGGCCACATTTAGCATGATTGTGGGTAAAGGAGAATCAAAATAGTAATCGGTTGCTAGCCGCGTCGCCTATTACATGATTCCTATGATTTTTGCCCATTCCCTCGATGGGATCTGCGCGGGAAGCGAAGCAACTGGTAGATTCTATGTTTTTGAATAGGCAAGGGAAATCATGTGACGTGTAATGTGTGAACGTTCTACGGTGGGTTAGGAATCAAATGGGTCGAATGTACATCTGTAACCATAAAGTACCTATTCTGATCGGCGGGAATGCGATATAAGGCCTATCAACCTTTAACAAAACACCGGCGGCTGCGTATGTCGGAATAAAGATCAATGCACACGATACCCGGAAGCTCATCTCGAGGTTCTCGCCGCCCCATATGTCCATGCCCTGGTCGTAGGAGCCGATCTTGTAGAAGTAGTCGCGGTCGATGGCGAACAGGCCGCCGGCCATTGTTGGAGTACGGAGCGGCGCGGTGCGGTCGCCGCCGCGGCGTTGCATCTCACGTTCGGGAACGCGGTACCTTTAAAAAGAGGAAACATTTTTTTCAAAAACTAGCCAAGTGCTGAAGTGAGTTGGACTCGAGCACTGACGGCAAAACAAGTTAATATTTTTTGAAAAACGAAGTAAACTTTCGCGAATGCCTTTACTTGTGTTGCGAGGCGGTATATCTTACTAAACTTAATAATTCCATGACAACGGAAAAACTCTATAGGTTTTGATACCCACGGTAATCTATCTAAGTATCTACATTCCGCCTATATTTTCGTTTCAGTTTAAAGTATCGCAATAACGAATCAGACTGATTTAGGCGAACTTAACATACATACATACATACATACCGTCACGCCTCTTTCCCACAGGGGTAGGCAGAGACTACTTTATTCCACTTGCTACGATCCTGACATATTTCTTTCGCTTCATCCACAGTCATCAATCTCTTGATACATGCTCGTCGGTTTCGGGTACTCCTGACCTGACCGTTTTTCCAAAACGTCTCCTATTTGGTCTCGGAACGTCCGTCTAGGCGAACTTAAATTTGTCAATAATAAAGTTCTATCGTTTTTAAGACACTTAAAATACTTGTGTCATCTACTTAAATAAAGTACCTATGTTACAATTATAAAAAAGCGAAGTCCGATACAATCTATTCTGGAGCACCTACTCGTACCTAATAATTTACAGACTCCAAACCCAACCTAATATCTGGACCACGATGACCTGTCTTAGAACAGGTCTGACCTTTTCGCTGAATCTAGCGGTAGATACTAAAAAAAGTATACCATGCATAAATGAGATCATTTAAACAGATGCGAAATATTAAGTACGTTGTTTGATTCGTTCCATTCTTCTTAAATATTCAGGCAATCATAATAATGATTAGCCTAAATTTGGACCGGAACGCATCGTTAACTGTAACAGTTATACTCCGCGTACTGACCTACCTAATATCCTACTAATTCAGACTCTTTGAAATGTTGTTTAGCACCTCAAGCACTTGCAATGCTAATTTCATGGTGCGCAAGATAAGCTTTGTCGTAAAAAAAAAGATTTCTCGCATAAAACACAATTTTACGCCAGCCTTTGTTTTTGTGTAAGAAAAAATTCTCGACTTGGCGGGGGCACTGTTACACCCCCAGATTTCAGGGACCAGCGTAAACTGGTGTACTTATTAAGTAAAAATGAACTTCTGCGAACGGAAAAGTGAAGTAGGTTTAAATTAAGCCGTGTGCGTACAGTCGCACGCACAAGTGCAACCAAACTTCGCCAGACAAACTATTTGAGCTATTTTTATTTTATTTATCGCTTATGGGCTGTACAGAGATATGCTATGCTCTGCTCACAGGGCAGTCCACCTTCTGGGAATTTCACGTATAGATTTACCTAATTGTTCGGTACCCATTATTTATCGAATAGAGCTTCTCTTTCGTACTGGTCATGATAGAAAGGGACGCGGTTAACGACAAAGCAAAACGCACGAATAACCCACTCAGAGCGAAGTAACGAGTTATGCAACGTGTTGTTTAGGCAAATGTTATCGGTATGGAGTGCTAATTGGTGCAGTTGCCTTGTTTCGAGGTTGAGTTACTTTAACACTGTATCGTAACTATAATGACTAAAATTAGGTCATCGAGACTATTTTTCTTTAACGCTATAAGCCTGTATGAACCTAGTGGTACTTAAAGAAAGGATTAGGTACAGCTTATGTCAGACACTCACTGACAGGTATAATTTTTTTGGTCTCGTCTCCGTTATTTCAGACACGATGTAATCTAACTGTAATTCTAAATCTACGATATTTAGATTGACGTTTATCATTATCATTATCACCGAAATGGTTTTAAAATATATCGACTTTTTTTGTCGATTTACCAATCGAAATTTAAAATTTTTATTTCGAAATTACAATTTCATTGTTACACGATTGTTTATTGCTGACATAAAATGTTTGAACACGGCTCTTATAATGAATGTTTCGTGAATGATTTTACACACAGCTACATAAAGTACTGGTTACAAAAAAGTAGTAAATGAAACGAAATTATTTATTTCGCAACATCACGCCGGTGTTACATGTTACTGGAATTTGATTCATGTCAAGTATGCTCTGCCAAAATGAATGAATGAGATCAAGATTAATGTGGCCTTTAGGTCTTGTATCCCCACATCACCAGGCTCTGTATACCACATACCTAAGGCGTAATTAATATGTATGTATATGAATGATATGAAATTGTAGACCGACCGCTTAAATGAGTCTTCGCCCGCGCGGCACAGAGGCGCGGGGTGGTACGACAAAGGGGACCGAGAGAGTTGCGGGCGGGTAGTGCATTTAAGAGCTCGGTCTATAGTCAGTTGATGATGGACAGTTTTTTAGTTCCAGCCCCGCTAGCACGAGAGCGCACGAAAGTCGCGTCGCGCGCGAGTTGGACTACCCGTCTCTTTCTTGTTGGTACAGTAAGAAAAGGACGGGCAATCTATCTCGCGCGCGACGCGACTCTTGTGCGCTCTCGTGCTAGACGTACTTTACGACTCCAGTTTGTTAAGGAAATAACAAATGCATTATGTATATATTAAAACAACGGCATGTATCTAACCTTTATTTATTTATTCAGATAATCTATTTATTCGCAGCAAATAATTTCATTATCTATAAATAGCTAAAAACATAATTATCAAATTTAAATAAAATAGATCATTATACCTACTTAATATTTGTTTTGTTTGTATTAGACGTATTATTCTAAAAAAAAAATCGTAACGAAGTATAACGAAGTATAACTGTTTGAAGACTTTAAGTCAATGTTGAATTGCTATCGGTACGAAAAAAGAACAGTAAATTTAAATTATCGCTGTCATTACACGACATGCTGTTGTGTGCGTGAGTTTAACTCTCGTGGCAAAAACTATAACCAGGCTATAAAACGCACTTAAGCATACATCTCGCTCGTATAATCCCATATATCAGGAACAGATAAATAATTTACAGTAAATTATGTAGACGCCACAGAGAGAGATAAGTAAAGACAAAATCTTTAGCGATGTCTTTTTTGTATATTTTTTAACCCTCGACGCAAAACGTGGGGTATTATAATTTTGACGTCGTTGTGTGTGTGTGTGGCATCATAGCTCTCCAGCCGATGGACCGATTTCGATTCATTTTTTTCATTCGAAAGTCAGTTTCCCTGCGGTGGTTCTTAGCCATGCTTGGTAAAAATCGGTTCCGCAGTCTGAAGAATGTCAGGTCTTTTCCAAAGTGACGTAAGGCATTTTTTTTTTTAATTTAAGTTTTGTTTAGATACTCGATGTCACGGGTTTGCAACTCTTTATAACTAAAGTGACACAGTTTTAAACATTATTAAGCCCCGTAAAGGTTATTAAAGGAAATCAGAAGTATCTGGACAAGTACGTGATGTTTCATGACACCATACTGATCTAGCAATTTGGACAAAACTCACGCGCCATGCAAGCCGTATAGGCAATTCGTAAGCGAACAATAGACCGGCGCGAAGCCATCAAAACAATAGCACACCGTCTCAATGGCCAGTACCTTAGATCATTTAGTATTTATGGTAATTAGTCCACAAAGCTGCCAGGCCGACGTTAACAGGGCATTGTTGCTTTAAGCTGGTAATGATTCATACTAAACTGACTACATATCTTAAATCTCAACATAGGTATTATAAGGAAAGTCCTGAGTGACCGACTAATCGACGCCTAGAAAAGACGCTTGGAGATAGAAAGCTGAAATTTTGATAGAAGTTTCCTCATTAATGTATGCGAGGAACATGATTAGATTCAGCAAAATTCCCAGGGTTTCTGCAATGGGGGCTAAACTGTTGCATCATCTGGCTTAATATTTACTATATCCTACTAATATTATAAATGAGAAAGTAACTCTCTGTGTGTCTGTCTGTTACGCATTCACACCTAAACCACTGAACCGATAGTAATGAAATTTGGTACAAAATAGTTTCAGTCCCAAGGAAGGACATAAGATAGTTTTTATGTTGGAAAATCGCGTTGTTATCGCGGAATAGCAATACACGAATTCTGCGGAGACGGAGTCGCGGGCAACCGCTTGTCTAATAATAAATAAATAAATTCCTTTTTTATTTTATTTATGAGCTACGCCAATATAAAACAAAGTGATGTGGCAAATATTAAAATCTTTTGAAGTAATATAATTAGAAACGCCCACGTCAAAATTTCGTTCTGATCCTATCATTCCCATTCATCTCGAGAAACAGAAAACTTCGTAACAAATGCCATTTAAATGCTAATCCGGTTAGTGATCGACTGGGTCGACGTCTCTTTGACTTTTTCTTAATTTGCATAACTGATTTTTATAAAAGACTTCACGAAACTGTCGCTGTTTTTAGGCCAATAACCAGAGCACGCTAGCAACATAAAGCGTCCGTTTAGAACACACACGCCGCACTAGTAAACAACTAGACGATATATTATTTATTTTTGGCATCGCCGTAAAATATTAAATAAAGTCATACAACATTGTCAAATATAGCACCGCACACGCGCTTACTTGAGTGTGACTTGCACCAAGTTATTTGCACGCAAGTAGCTGAGCAGCAAGGTAAATATTTTTTGTTCATCGAAATGGAACTCCGCAAAGTAACGCCCGATTCAATAAAGTATCCAAGTTACTTTGACAATACATACGTACCTAAATTACCTCTTTATCCTTTAGGGGTAGATAGTTTAGAGTAACAAGACCTGAAGGCCACGTTTAGCATGATTGTGGGCGTAAGGTGAAGGGGAATCAAAAAGTGATGGGTGGCCAGCCGCATCGCTTTCGACCAACGATTTAGACATATACCTTGTAGGTTTTCTGTCAAATATACGTCAAATTATCGGTTAAGCTGTTGCCCGCGACTTCGTCCGCGCAGAATTATTATAAATATAGCCAATGATACTCACAAATACTGTGGCTTTCTATTGGCAAAAGAATTTTCAAAATCAAAAGCGTCACTCGGAATCGAATATATAATTCCCGTTTTATCCTTATCCCGTGGGAATTTCCAAAAATCCTTCCTTAGTGGATGCCTACATTGTATAAGGTATCTATGTGCAAAATTTCAAGTCTCTAAGTCCAGTGGTTTGGCCTGTGCTATCCCGCGGGAACTATGCAATTTTCCGGGATAAAAACTATCCTATGTCCTTTCCCGGGACTCAAACTATCTGTATACCAAATTTCAACTAAATCGGCCCAGCGGTTTAAGCGTGAAAAGCTTCGATCAACAATACAACTAGATTCACGGTGATAGCTCTGAAAACGGCTCCATGAAATAAGACCACAAAATAAATTTGTGGCCTTCTTTCTGACAGTACGCGCCAACCTCTGCCAACGTGAGGACGTGTCAAAATACCACAATGTGCGTTCAAAAATTGTAAAAACAGCCACCGAAACACTAAGGTTTCGGAAGGAATATCTTTCTTTAAGTAAGTACAAGTCAGTATTTCATAAAGTACGTGATAATTTGCAGTTTACATTTTAAAATCAATAATTTATTGTTTGGCAATGATGGCCCACCATCTTGACAATTATCGGTGGTTTTAGAACAAGAAATTCATGGAGTAGTTCTCGTTTTAAAATAAAATATATATTGTTTTTTTTTGTAGATTTCCTAGTGATCCTTTTTGCTGTGCGGAATGGATAACTATTGTCGCGAGAGAAAGAGAAGAACTGTGGGCGTTTCGGAAAATCCTTTCTTAGTGTTCCCCTACACTCCCCAAGGGAACTTGAAGGCCAAATTTCAGTTTTATACGACCAGTAAAACGAAAAATCGATCCCGTAGAACTGAATATATAAATCCCGTTTTTTTCCCGTGGGAATTTCCAAAAATCCTTCCTTAGTGGATGCCTACATTGTATAAGGTATCTATGTGCAAAATTTCAAGTCTCTAAGTCCAGTAGTTTGGGCTGTGCGTTGATATAATAGTTGTCAGTCAGTCAGTCAGTCAGGACTTTGAATTTTATTAGCTTATAGTAAATTTCAAATTAAATTTTGCACATAAATTCGGAAAAACTCAGGAGGTGCGAGGCCTGGTTTGAAACCACGACTTTCTGCTTGAGAGGCGGTAGGTCGAACAACTAGGCTACTACGGTTGTTGCCTGGCTGGGCCTGCGTGGGAACTATGGCCCAATCCCTCTCGTTGTTAAAGGAAGCCTGTGCCAGCAGTGGGACGTAGATAGGCTTAATTATTAAAATTCATGTTAATATTTGTATTTGTAAATATCTGTCAAATAAAAAAATTCTGAGTTATATACTTAATTGCGACTCCATTATTACCCTGTTCCTCAAATAGAATGACATCTTTTTGAAACGAAGGTAGTTCTTTTGTTTATCGACCGCTTTCGCTCGTCTTGTGACGAAACGTCGTAAGTATTATATACAATTATAATTATTTGGATCTTTGTTGCTTAGACTTAAGGTTTATTTTACGTTAATAAAGAAGATAAAACAGATATAGCTATAAGCATAAGCAACAGGGCCACTTTTTCGCTTTGATTTTGTATGGGACCGTGAATCTAGTTGTATTGTTGATCGAAGGTGAAAAGGTAACAGACAGACAGACAGACAGACAGAGTTACTTTCGCATTTATAATATTAGTAAGGAAGTAAGGATAGTAAGGATGGATAATGTTATAACTACAGTAACTTGCTGCAACTCACGCAGCAGCTAATGTCAGCAAAAAAACATGTATTAAATATGAACATTTTGAATCTCTTCCCTTTTATTGCAGCTAACTGTTTACAGTCATGTTTACTTACCATCTAAAGTTGAGTTTCCAGTTGAAGCCGCCCCACGTCATGTCCGAAGCCTGGATGTATTCGAAGGTGGTATCGGAGATCACGTCGATGATGGGACAAACCACCGTGCTCCGGTCTTCTACGATGCGAGCCAGCAAGGGTTCTAGCCATCCCTCTAAAAAAACAACACAAAGTTTTTTAAAGCTTTAAGAAATACTAGAGGAGACGAAGAGGAAGCTACACCTATGGCTCTAATCAAGACCACGTGAACGTTCTTCAACATGTTGAACCTAAATTTTATCACGTCCAACTGAATCCTTACTAATCTTACTAATGCAAAAGTGAGTTTGTTTGTTCCGCTTTCTCGCCTTAACTATTGAACCGATTGCGATAAAATTTTGCATAGGTACATCATATTAGAACTCCAGAATAAATAATAGGATAGTTTTCATCTTAGAAAATGGTGCGTACCGCGGGCGCGCGATAAACGTATTCTCCGCAGACGAAGTTGCGGGCCACAGCTAGTGTAGAATAAATGAAGACCAAAATGTATGTAGCTTCAACATCAATTAAGATTTTCCAGTTGCCCGCTTTCACTTTTAATTAGAACTTATTTACGATTGGTAAATTATAAATTCCTGCTAAGTAATTAAATATAGATCTACTAGCGATCCGCCCCGGCTTCGCACGGGTGCAATCGGTGTTTCTCTACTATATTATGCATGTATTATACATATAAACCTTCCTCTTGAATCACTTTATCTATTAAAGAACCGCATCAAAATCCTTTGCGTAGTTTTAAAGATCTAAGCATACATAGGGACAGACAGACAGCAGAAAGCGACTTTGTTTTATACTACGTTAGTGATAGCGATACTGAAAGATATTTAGAGAAGAATAAAAGTTATGATAACAATTATTATGATTATGATTTATGAGATATCATTGAACAAGTGAATAGTGACGCAGCTGTGTTTGTGTTAGGGAAGGATGTTATATCACTCACTGTGACGTTTATGTTTACAAAAGTTTAGCCTAACCAGCTGTCATAATAAGCGCACAGTAAGCCTATCATAATTAATGTCATATTAATTGAATAGGGGATTAAATAAACATTACGCATTTCAGACAATACAGTGACAAAGATGCTAACAGATGACATGGATCGAATGAAATAAAATGTATCAAAAAGCAACTTTAACTGGCTCTGTTTTTCGATAACAGTAGGGAATTAATTGAATAGGGCGACCAAATTAAACGAAGCGCGAGGCATTCCTCCCGCAGCTATTTCTTTAATTGAGTCAAATGTTGACCTATTTTTACAAGAGGTTTAACGTTGTGTTGCAAGACAGGTCTGTGTGTAAACTAATATAATGATCACATCTGTAATCTGGCCAGTACGACTGATCGCGACCCGGTTTGTCGCTCAGAACGTCTTTTTATGACTGGTACAAAAGGAAAGAGGCGCACTGAAAAACAAGGCGAATTAGGCGAAGCGACCTCATAACAAAAATAAATATATTTCCCATGCAGAAATTTCAATATCATGAACACTTGAAGACCTCGTGTTTTACATCTAGAACAATGTGAAACCTTGTAATCGCGGCCTACATCCCCTAGAAAACGTGTGTCACACGTCAACAATTTCTTAACAGCAAAAAAAGAGCAGGCCATTCTCGCTGCACCATAACGCTAACGCTAACCGTAACTCCCACATACCAGTGCATTCGCAGTGGGCATCCAGGAACGTGATGACGTCACCCTTGACATGTTTCGCTCCCAGGAGCCGCGCGCGAATCAGCCCCGACCTGTTCTCAGTGCGGAACAGATGCGTCGGCACTGGCAGGGTCTTTATATAGTCTTCTAGTTTCTTGCCCAAGTGTTCTGCGAAGAGAAATAGAGTATAAAACAAAACACAAACACTGAATACATAAACTTCGTTTTTAGTTAGTTACATTTAAACAAACGAACCTCGTCCCTCTTTTTATGCAACCAGCACGGTTAGCACAAGAGCGCGCGAGAGCTCGGTCGATATAGACTACCCTTCTCTTTCCAGAACAAACCGTAAGGAAAAGTGGTTTAGTTCTCGTGGCCCCACTGTCATAAAAAAGTCAAATTACACTCCACCATAAGGTCGACGGAACCTCGCTTTCGCGGGGTTCCTTTTTCTATTCCGTTTGCCCTTTGGACATTTGAAGATACCTAACAAACCTAACATAATTTTATTATTTCTAGTGAGGATGAGTGAGGATTTTTATAACAGTGGGGTAAAGCAGTGGGACCACGAGAACTAACCTGGAAAAGTCGGTATTCTATCTCGTTCGTGACACAGCTCTCGCGAACTATTGTGCTAGTCCTTCGTGCTGTGCTATTGAACGAGGGAGATGGCACATGGAGCACGTGCCTTTTCAAAATTAGAACTATAGGAAGCAGTTATACTTAAGTTTGATCTCAAGCAGTTCTTTGCGGTATGAATTAAGCTTAGTAGGTACTCGCCGGGTAGCCTCTAGAAAATAACCGAAAGCTTTTACCAAAAGACCGACACCGAAAATTAAGGGATGAAAAATAGTAAATTCTTCAACGAGGAAGGAGAAGCTCCAATTTCACTTCATTCAACCAAGCAAAGCGAGGATGTCGGAGGTTGGAGCACACTCCAATAATGGTGTTTTTTACATGGTAAACTCTCTGCCGTTTACTCCGATTAATATTGTAAGGAAAAGTAAAAAAAGCACTGATGATTTGAGTGTATAAATAAAACAGGGATGTTATAGAGTTCCGTAACCGTAACCAAAACTATCGGATATCCGAAAGAAAAATCTAATCGAATCTGTATTAGAATAATTCCGGATAATAGTGAATTCAAAATGACACGTTTAGGGCAGGAATTCGCCTGGCCCTATTTATTTTGCCGTTGTATTTTCATTTTATAATTTAAAAAAAAGTCTAAGGAAAATCCGTTATACTATGTTATTCATCCCATAACATCCCTGAAAATAAAATACTAATAAAAAAAACACATAGATTTACAAACAAAATCAAACACACACAATACACCAATAGGAACAGACTGTACTTAGCCAGAGTTAGCAGACAACTTACCGAATTTGCCTAGAAAAAATGAACAAACCAGTTGAAATCATGCAAGAGGAATAAAGTGCACATTGAAATAATTGAGTAGAAACTACAGTCTTCCAAGGTAAGGTTTGCAGCCTGGCTTTCGATATGAAACGGAATAACCAAATCTTCTATTATTTATTTCACTAAATAACACAAAATACGAAAATAGCCGAGCTGCAAAGACAAAAAAAAATTATAGTGTAAAAGAGTTGAAGATTGAGATGACTGAAAATGGCTTTAGACTAGAACAAAAAACCCCAAAATCCTCCAATAAGATGGAATATTCCAATTACACACCATTTAAAAAATATGTCAAGAATCATTTTCAAACACCAAAAAGTATTCAAGTATGAAAACAGGTGCATCAAAGATATTATTACAACTTTACAAGGTATATTTTGCGCCTCCTCTCGGCCGGTGTCAAATAAGGTTGATTAGAAAAGACGAAGCGATGCAGATATCGATCACAACCCGGAAACACTTTATAGATCATAAGTAAAGCTCTATAGCAGGGATGTAACGGAGGTAGTTTTATCGGAACCGAAGGCGGAGTCGGAGTTTTTAAATTTGCTTTATCGGAGTCGGAATCGGAGTCGGAGGCAGGGTCGGATAATTGACGATAGAGTGCACGTAGCGGGAGTCGGGGGGATTTCCCGCGCGACATGTATGAACCACTTCATAACAGTCGACACAGGCCGCCGCCGCCGCCATGTTATGCTTCGACCTCCGATTAAAACCTTCGATTTAAAAGTGTCGGAGCCGAAGTCGGAACCGAAGGTGTAATAATAATCGGAAGTTCCGACTTAACGGAACCGGAGTCGAAGCTCCGTAACATCCCTGCTCTATAGATAGATAATCAAACTTGTTACTTAACAAGATAAAATGACACAACAGTTTCGTAATTTAGAAAAATAGACGTACTCGTATTTTCAGTCAAATTAAAGGGCACTTGTGCAAATTGCAGCAATATTATAAAAATCAATCAAAGTATAAGACTGCGCCAATAAATAAAGGAAAATAGTGAACAACCGCATCCTATAGCATCCACACACATATCTACATTAACAAAATTCAAACTTACAGCATGATCACTCGATTGTTCTTCCTTCTTTTGTTTATTGGCACGACCTGCACAGCCTAACAGATCTATTTAGCTACAATATAGGATAAACGCCATACCTTTCTCACTAGCATCGTCGACAAGTATGATTTCTTTCAGCAACGGCCGCGGCGAACGGTTTATTGTGCTCCAAATGGTCCTGATAAGAGTGGTCCAGGCCTCGTTGTGAAAAACTATCACCACGCTCGTGGTTGGCAATAGGTTCGGGTAAGCCTTGTCTTTGCATCTGATACGAAAAAAAATATCTTAGTATGATACTTGGTAGCCCTCAATGGTGTAGGTGAAGTTCCTAATCCACATTAGGTCCGCATGGGAAGTATAGTCCAAGCCCTCTCTTCCAGAGAAACCTATGCCCGGCAAAGAGACGTATATGTATATAGACTGGAGATGAGATAATAAAAACCCATCGAGAGAATCGGCCAAAATCGTAGGAATCAGGTTATAGGCGATGCGGCTAGCAACCAATCTCTATTTTGATTTCCCTTTCTACGTGGCCTTAAGGTCTTGTCACCATAGGCTCTGTCTACCCCGTAAGGGATGGGGACGTGATTAATGTATGTATGAGATAATGGTGATAGCTACAGAACATTGTCAAGCGCGATAGATTTGTTACCAAAACACTGTTTATTACGTTTTCCAAATATAAAACACCTTAGGTACCTTTCTACGCAACTGTTATTTGGATTAATAGGTATACCTATGTAAGGTTGCCAATGCACGTAGTCTTTGGATCGGAGACATGGCTATGGTCGTACTGTAAATACAGTGTAGTCGTACGTGTCTGATGGTTCCGAGCACGCGAAAAAATGCGACGTGCATGGATACGACCCACTCACCACTATTTATGGCACACGCATTCGAAAGGTGCCACATTTTTTAGGAAACTGCCCAGTAAGAAATAGCTAATAATTGACACATTAATCCTAATTCAAAGGATCAACGAAACGAAAAAGGAACGCCTCTGTTGCAAAAATTATTAAGTTGTAAGTATCATAGTTGAGTTAACGCCTTAATGCTTAATGCATGATTTGAATACCTTCAACGGATAGCAATTAATAGCAATTAATTGATACATATTTGTATTCCATGATGCGAACGAAAAAAGATAATTCCCGATTGTTTTAGTTGTACAAGTTGTAGCTGTTGCCCGCAACTTCGTCTGCGGAGAATTCGTTTGCGTAAATTATACAATTTTCCGAGACAAAAAATTCCCTATTTGCGTGAATTATACCCCCAGGCTCCCAAACAATCTCCATACAAAAATTTTACCTTATCAGTTGATTAGTTTACGCGTGAAAGCGTAACAAACAAACTCACATTCGCATAAGATTACTTAAGATTATTAATTCTTGATTAATTCCTTGCTAGTTGTTTCCCGCGACTCCGTCTGCGCAGAATCGCTATCCCGCGGGATCTATGCAATTTTGCGGGATAAAAACTAACCTATGTCCTTCCCCGGGACTCAAACTGTAGGTATACCAAATTTCAAGTAAATCGGTCCAGCTCCAGCGGTTTAAGCGTGAAAAGGTAACAGACAGACAGACAAAGTTACTTTCGCATTTATAAATTAGTAGGGAAGTAGGGATTGTTTTTTTGGCTTAAGTGCGAATTCCAACGTGAAATATCAAATAACTGAGTCATCAGAATTCCTTTTGAAGTGCCATTGGCACGCCATTATAAATGACAATCTTTTGGTCACCCCATTAACCTAAACGGAAACGTTAGTCAGCGTCCATTTTATTTTTATTTTTTCGCCGTTAATTATCGACTTAATGAAAGAAATGTCTTAAGAGTATCGTGTGTAGAAGAAATAATGGTGTCTCGTATGAAGCCAACGACGTATTTATGGTAAAAGGGGGAAATGAACTGCGTGATGTCGTGATGAAAATGTACTGAAACGCGACTAGAATCGCTAATACCCGTCAATAATCTTTCTGCATTCTATTCTTGTCATTCTTTAGTCGTAGACCAGTCGAGTGAGGAAGAGCGAACGAACAGTATTTTCAATTTCGTTTCTAGAACTAGATCGGTATTGTAGCCTCGATACAACCGGTCTTAGAAATCTAACAGAATGACTCACGCTATACAAGTAGTATGTGCTCGGAAACAAAAAAAAACTTCACAGAAAAAGGAAAGTAAACTCGTAAAACCATACCACGGATAATTAAATTTTAAGTGCCTTCTTCCGTAATAGTTATATCTCATTTCGTAACATAATTAAGAAATAAAAATTAGGAGGATCCTTTAATTTAATATGGTACCTACTTAAGTGAATGTTTTATAAAATAAACTTCGTTCGCTTTTTATTCTTGGTTATAATCAAATATGTAAGTGGAATTGGTCTAAACTCTAATCATTCTCCTAATTTTTAACTTGACTCAATTTTACAGGGTCCAGGTACGTCAAAAATTCTGGAGTTTAGAGTCGAAAACTTTTCATGGAACGTCACTGCTAGTTTACGTATAATATTTTAAGATTAAGAGATCAAGATAATATTCATTGTAATTTTACTGTAACTAAATAGTGCTAAACTGCAGCGATCTCCTGCTCAGTTTCAGTTTTCAGTTTTATACACAAAACATGGTAGCATACTACTGTGCAGAATCGTAAAAAATAATAGCTATAAAATTGGATTAACAATCGAATAGGTTTCTCACTTCTGAAGCGTAAAAAACGAAATGTTATTGATGAAGCGTTTATAAGTCGAACATGTACGAGTGAGCAATAACCTATAAATACCTATCTAATGATGTAAATTAAAGAAAAAGAAAAAAGTTATTTCGTCACCTGTCGCTTTGGCAGCGAGCCTTCCTTACCTTTGCTTAGTTAGATTTTAATCAGGTCGGAGACTGAAAACCAGCACATGCCTGCTGAGTCTCCTCTCCTATTTACCTAATACTTTTATGTGCCTAATGCCTTGATAATGTTTTTTTTTTGTATTGGTAAATATAAAAAATCTTTTATTTTATTATTATCTATTTATGGTACAATATCGAACGTATTTCTATTAAAAGCAAGATTTTTTTCTGAAACCAATATGAGCAACGAACATTGTTATACGGATTTCTAATCATAAAATATGCTTATCTTAATTGATAGATAACCACTAGAATTTCTGAAGCTATCGTAATAAATCAAAACTCGCAATAAAATCACAATCTCAGATGATAATTGACCTATCAATTTCTCATTTCTTTTCCTCAAGGACCTGCACTTGCAAGACTTGCTTAACGGGCTTAAATACCTTATGTCAATAATTATTGTGATAGTCTGACAGGATTACTGGATAACACCTTGGTACACTATACATAGAAGTCTATCAGTAAAATCCTACTAATATCATAAATGCGAAAGTTTGTGAGGATATGAGTGGGTGAGTGAGTAAGCGTGTGTTTCTTCCTTCTTCACGCTGAAGCGACTGGACGGATTTGGATCAAATTTTGAACTGAGATAGCTGGTACCCTAGATTAAAACATAGGCTGCTTTTGATCCCGGAAAATGGCATAGTTCCCATTTAAACACGTCAATTGCTAATTCTACGCGGACGGAGTTGCGGGCAGAAGCTAGTATCATATAAAATCTTTACTTACTTTTCAAATCTGACGTCTGTGAGTGATCGATTGATAGAGATCATGTCACTGGCGAGTAAGTTGAACTGGTTTTCTTGAAATTTGTCCAACATCAGCTTTTCCTGCTCTATGGGAATGTTCACAGCCTTGCCTGAAACAAATGAAACAATTAACAACAATCCAAAAGATATGCAGATAATAACAACTCTTTAATGTCGGCAATGAAGTGCAGTAAAAGTGCGTAAGCCGTGGAGCGAAGACGCGCAAAATCAACCAATCACCGTCGTTCTAATCCACGACACTTTGTTATATTAGTAAAGGAGCAGGGGCCCGATTTTTGAAAGCATATACATATATATGAAAATGTCACTCGAAAGTGGTGAGAAACTTGTGCTGATTTTTAAATACAAGTACAGTCAGCGTCATATAGTTTGAATTATCCATGTCAGTCAAAATGTTCGGTACACCAGACGAAAATTACAGCTCCAATGATTCTTGTCAACTAGTTGAAAACTTAATTTGAGCTGTAGTTTTGTTACAATGCACAGATTATTATCATTTTCGAGTAATGTGCTTTAAAAAATCAGTAGGCTTATTATCTAACTCGCTCGCAATCGCCATCGTATTCATTTTGACAGTTCTTATATGAATGTGACAGCTAGCTGATTCGGATGCCAATTGTCAGCCCATATATGAACTGTCAAAATGAACACGATGGCGGTTGCGAGCGAGCTAGACAATAAGCCTACTGGCGCCAGAGCGTGAAGTAAGGAACTTAGGAAACTACGGAAACTATACTGGAGCTGTATGTGCCAAGCCCAATCATCCTAGCTATGAATAAAGATTATCCTTTCGGGCAATAATTCTATTAGAAAATTATAATTCATAAGGTGCTAAGATTAATCTAATAGGTTTAATGGAGTATTTGCATGGGTCAATGACCGGAAACGCGCCCACGACAGAATTGAATGGTAATAATAGAGTTTCATTCATTTTAGTCTGGGCCTGCCGGTTGGATCACTGGCCTTGTAAACACCACATTAGGTTTCGCCAATTTGATGCTGGGACGTAAATCGCAACTGCTATGGGTAATAAATAGGCGTTTTAAGTGGGTAGGCATTAGCATTAAACGTCTTTACGATTCGTAAATTAAAAAAAAACACATACTATCACGAATATCAACTCTAATCTGTCGTATATAAAAAAATCGAAATCATTCCATCCGTTAAAGAGCTACGATGCCACAGATAGACACAGACACACGCACATACACATACACACACATCAACGTCAAACTTATTGATTCGCTGCAAACTCAACGTTTAGTAGCATAGCAAGTCAGTAGGCCAAAGTCGAAGTTCAAGAAAAAGTCTTAGAAATAGCTACCAAGTAATTTCCGAAACTAATATCATAATAATCGCTCACAGAATCAATTTCAAGCCTCCACGCAATCATAACTTCACGCTTTAATCTCATAATAACTCTCAATATAACAATAAAAATATAAACAGTTATGCAAAGGGCCATAATTAAATCTTTTATAACAAACTAGCTGTTGCCCGGTACTCCGTCCGCGCAGAATTCGCTAATCGCTATACCGCGGGAACTATGCTGTTTTCTGGGATAAAAACTATCCTATGTCCGTCCCTGAGACTGAAACTAACTGTATACCAAATTTCAACTAATTATGTATGTATGCTTAATGTAACCGCGGCAATATAAGGTGCCAGCACGCCAATTTTACTTAATTAGATGCTTAAGTTGTTGTGCACTAAGCTGCATAAGTTATAATAGTTTTCTAACTACTCCACGGGAACTCTTTAATTTTACGCGATTAAAAGTATCTAAAATATTGATTAAAGATATAAGGTTCCACCACGCAAAATTTCATTTAAATCAGTCCAACCGTTTTGGAGATTAGCGGACACAGACATAGGTAAATGAACACATCATTACATACATACTGACAGACAAAAATTATAAAATCTACTATTTTGTGTTTTATTGCTCTATTTTTGATGAATTTATTTAATATACAGACACGAACTTTCTACTGATTTATTATATGTATAGATTATCAACAATGAACGATAGCCGGTTACCTAGCACAGAATGTCTACACCAAGAAGTCCTTTTTTATAGTTTGCTAATGAGCAGAACGGTAGAAATAGAAATGCACATGCACATTTTGCACATGCTAGGCTAGTTTTTACCGGTGCATTGTCCGAGATTCAAACTAGCTGCATTAGCGGCTCTCATCGATGCGCACATAATATGGTAATAGAGTTAGACCAACTTGAACAGTGGTATTTGACCTACATAATCATAAAATTTAGAGTCATCCGCTTCTACGAGGTTTTACGAGAAGGGTCTAAACGGAAACTTATTGCTGTGCTGTGGGAACAAGCAAAGACTGTCTTCAGAAACCTACAGTTTCGGAACTGAACAAAATGAGTAATACTCGATTTTATAATATCTAAAATCACAAAATCAAAACAGAAACATTATATTAGCACAGCCGTACCATACTTTTGTTGAAGTGACTCACGACACTTATGGCCTCCCTGTAACTTCGTTGTGTCTTTAGCAAGAACTATACTACATCCTATCTTTAAAAAACAGCCTAGTTGAGAGTCCCACCTTTTTTAAAATCCGTTAAGTGGTAATGGTAATACTTAATACTTGTTATGAATGTTTTTTTTTTACATTTCTGTCATCGAATATGTAATTTGAAAGGTATTAGCTGTCGTATAAAAAAACGATGAGGGAGATTAAATATTTCAAATAGACGAGACTTCATCTCAGTGTATAGAAAGTTTATTGTTACACATAATTGCACAGATCTCTTTAGCTAGATGCAGTACCTATGCATCTAAAAAGATGGTACCTACACTACAGTTGGAAACGCGTTTCGTGTTAATGTCGAGTCGGTCAAAGGCCTTTAGGGTAACCTACCTGAATAACCTACAACATGTTTGGTTGTAGGTGTAGGCATACAAATGTAAGTTCTCGAATACATTGTCCGGTGAGATATACCTAGCTAGCCACATGTTTGATGCTATAAGCAGGCTGCTCATGGGCGTACGCAGGGTGGGGCAGGGGGGGGGGCAGCTGCCCCCCCCTGGATAATGTTGACGTCCCTACTAATTAAAGAATTTATATAAAATATATCTATTTTAATTTAATTTTTTTTAAGCACCTAGCTTATAAAAAATCTGATTAGCCCCCCCCTGGCCCAGAACCTGGGTACGCCCATGAGGCTGCTCATTTCAGATCAATCAATACATAGTATAAAACAAAGTCGCTTACCGCTGTCTGTCTGTCTACCCCTATGTATGCTAAGATCTTTAAAACTGCAATACAAAAATATCGACACCCATCACATAATTAATCATTTTACTATGTACCTTGTGAAAATTACATAGACGAATTGATAGGATGTAATGTAACAGAGATGTGACAAGAGAAACAACATACCGTGCATTCTATTGTCTAGTTCTATAAATCGTAAACAAAAGAGATAGCAATTAGCGATCAATAACCGTTAATAATTATACAGTTGGAGTGAATGCCACCAGCAGTCAGTCATGTATCACACGCATAGAATTCTTTCATTTAAATATTGGCCAAACGGGTTAAAACATTTTTCAGTTAACCATCTTTCGCGCAGTTAGTTACGTAGTAAATCTAAACTTAAGCCAAGGAGGAACAATACTCAAGTATAATTTTAGCTTCCTATTCCTGTGCGGCTGTGCCTGCATAATGGCTGACTTTGTAAAATGCATCTCTTCAGGATAGCAGAACAGTACACTATCGCAAGCTTCCTGGAAGTGAATTACGAGTCGGAAATATATATGTAGCAGTTCTGTTGGCTTATTACCTAACTCGCTCGCAATCGCCATCGTGTTCATTTTGCCAGTTCTTGTATGAATGTGACAGCTAGCTGATTCCGATGCCAATTGCCAGCCCATACGTGAGCTGTCGAAATGAACACGATAGCGATTACGAGCGAGTTAGGTAATAAGCCTACTGGTAGCAGCACGAGCGCGGGAGGCATGTACCGTGTAGTTAATTTGTCACACGTTATGTTGTGGTTTTATTTGCTGGCCCTCCACTTTATACGATTTCAAATAGTTAGGGGTGATGTTTCCGGCGGGTTGTGTATTTAAGGAAGTTTTTCTGTACTCTGACACTTACCCATTTCACCAGGCAACTCTCCCAGTGGCTTGACGAACGGTGCTTTCTGCCACCTCTTGAGCTGTGACTTGCTATAAGGCCGCAACAGCAAGCCCTCTTCTGGGACATCGTCCACTTCATTCTCGTCATTTCCGCCTTCGTCTATGGGGTCTCGGTGTAACGCGGCTGCTATCGCCGCTTTCTTGCCTCTGTACTCTTCTTTTTCGTGACTCTGTGAGAATGAGTAACCTTGATTATTCATTGATGGGAGGGGATTAGGTTTGGTGCTTAAGAACCGGCCATGATTAGGGGCGATAAGGGTTTCCCTGTTCATTGCGCGTGTTGCTAGGTAACCACTGTGTGGCGTGCGTCTCAGCTACACAATGACATACTCAGGGGCAAAAAATGTGGCCTTCATATGTATGCAATAATAGGTAATTTTTTTATGGAGACTGGGCCAAATATTGTGCCGCGGAGTGTAGTAAGGACTAAGCACATTATCATACTAAAGTTTTCCAACAAGAATACCCCTTTCCTTTGACAATTTGAACTGGAAGCAACAACCAGAAGGATCAGCCAGAGCTTGATTGCTCAGTTTTTAAAAAACAGGACGCTTAATTTAGTCAAAAAATTTTAGTTTTTTAGGAATCCACTTAGGCTTACTATGGGGTGATTAGATTATTGGTACATTTTAACCGACATCATTATCTTCTGCAGGATATTGACCCACATTAGTCATAAAAAAATGTGTTGTGAGACGTAGAGTAGCATTTGGGTGTCACACCTTGGACAACAACAGTATACTATTTTCACTAAGGGGTTATGTTACAATTTTTGACTTCATTTTTAAAATGACAAAAAATGGGGTAGCATTGGAATGAAATCTTCCTTAATAATGGTACTTTGGTACTTGTAAGTATAGGGCAGTCATTGAAGCGAAAAATACGGTCTAACCTCCGAATTTTTTTACTGTAAACCGATTTGCATGAAATTTTGGAATTAGGCTCATCTTACCCTTAACTTCAAAAGTGAAAATGATCTGAACTCCGCCTATTATTTTTAAGGGGTGTAAACAACCCCTTAATGGAAAAATTGGCATTGAGCCATTTTATCGCTAGAAAACATGTCCAATAGTAAGTGGTGAAATTGTAAAGTATTTTCTAACATAATTACCTCATATTAAAATCATTTTCAACCCCTTGAAAATCTTACAACCCTTGCAAACAACCCCTAAATTGAAAAAATCACAAAAAAATACTTTGGTATGACATAAAAAGATGTAAGTATAGAGTAAGTAATATTTTATATTCTCTATAATAATTATCAAATTTTTAACCCCCTTTCAACCCTTGAAAACTACCCCTTGATAAAAAATTGTTATTTTTTTTTTTTTGATAAAATGAAAAGGATTTAAATATTATTCCACACTCTCGAAAATGATTATCATATTCTTACGCTTTTCTACCCTTAAAACTACCCCTAAATTAAAACAGTAAATATACATGATTACATATTTAAAAATAATTTAATTTAGAGTAAAAAATTGCCATTTATTGAATAAAACATTTACAAATTATATAAAATTGTACTATTATTATTAAAATACAATATTATTATTCATGACTCAATGTCGGAGTCGCTGTCACATTCAACATCTTCTGGTTTAATTGGAGGGCTATTTTGGCAGTTATCTCCACTGCACGTTCCACAGGTACTATTACAAAACAGACCAACTTTTCTGCATCCGCAAGACGCTCCACACGTGCTCATTCCTTTGCAGACGGAAATATACTGGTCACATTATAACGAATAAACGGAGCACGCACAGCTGATCACATGGCTTTTCCGTTGGCCCCTTCACTCAAATGTGTTATATATACATATAAGAACGTTGGTATGTATTCATGCCTACGTTTCCAAAATATGTGAGCCATATTATGTATATATATACACATTACAATAGTTGTGGGTCTCTATTAATTATACTGCGTACTTTCACATTGCTCCAAATATTCACACTCTGAAATTTTCAGTTTTTGGACCATAACTCCTTCAATTTTCATGCTATCACAATTTATAAAAAACCATTGTAAAGATAATTAAGAGCGCTACAACATCCTTCTTTGCAATATATAGTAAAAAACCTTTTTCTAAAACGGTGAAGGGTTAAAGGGCTTAAGAGAGGCTGTGATTGCGCTGCCGCGCGCTCTTTAAACAATCATATCTCCGTCAATTTTTGTTTGACAGAAAAAACAAAATAACCAAATTGTTTGTCAGAAAAATACCTAAATTTTTAATTCATACACTTTTATACGTATCTGTCGTCATTTTTGAGATATTATGAAAAGAAAGTGGGTTTTTTAAAAATTTGAAATTTAGTTTTTTTTTTAAATCGTGACTTTTTTGAAAAATATGTGTCCTGAAGCAGCCAAACTGATACTGTCTATCAAACTCTTCATAATAAAGTTAATTCTAGGCGGAATACGATTAATTTTAATTTTTGTGGAAATGGCACTTATGAAACCCATTGATTTAAAATAAAAAACATTAGATGCTCCCCTTATTTGCAATACAGCTCACTTATTTTACGTGCAAAAGTCTTTTGATAGTGCTCATTTTAAAGCTTATTTCAAGCACTACAAAACCCTTTTGTATTAGAATGCATAAAATGCATCTGCTCGCCACTAGATGGCATTGACCACATCGATTAAATTTCAGACACAGTAAAAAACGGCTTTGATCTTTAATATCTAGCTTAATATTGCACTTAGAATACTTTATAAAAAACCAAATTGTTCATTGTTTTACTTGCTACAATTTTGTTCTTTATAAAATTTTCGACAAGACGTATATTTTTGGAGATATTTGCAAAAAACCGATGAAAAACGTGAAAAAATTGCGAATTTTCAATTGCCAATAACTTCAAAAGTATTGGATTTTTTGAAAAACTTTATAGATGATTTTTGCTTAAAATTAGGCCTTCTATAGATATCCGAGATTATTTTGAAAAAAAAATAATTCACCCCCGAGAAGGGGTGGCAACCACCCCCAGGGTGGTTGCGGAGTTCAAATCATTTTCACTTTTGAAGTTAAGGGTAAGATGAACCTAATTCCAAAATTGTATGCAATTCGGTCCACAGTAAAAAAATTCGGAGCAATAATGCTTCAATGACTGCACTAGTAGTCATATTGAATTTTAGAAATTGCTATAGTGATTATCTAACAATCTATTAAATATTAGCTTGTGCCAGAGACTTTGTCTGCATAGAATTATACATATAAACCTTCCTATTGAATCACTCTATCTATTAAAAAAACTGCATCAAAATCCGTTGCATAGTTTTAAAGACCTAAGCATACATAGGGCTAGACAGCGGAAAGCTAAAGCAACTTTGTTATATGCAGTGACTGGCAGTCAAATTCCACCAAGATATTTGGAACTTAAATGACTGACTAGTTAAGAATGGACTAGTTTAAATAGTCTCATAATTTCAAGTGCACCAGACATCAATGTGTTTATATTGAGAGGAAGTCAATCTGTAGTGTTACAGTTATAGATTGAGTCTGGTTTAGATATGAACTGCAGCTGCCAATTTATTTTTATGACAGTTCACTGCTCACTCTAGCGAGTCAGACACATCATTACAGTGGCTTGTGCTAGTCATAACAAAATCATTTCATGTGACATTGTAGGTAAATTTAAGACTACAAATCTCTAAGTAAACACTTGAAAATTTATATTACGGGATTTCCCAGTAATTATGAACACAGTATTTTGTACAAAACAAATAAACTGCCATTTGTTTGTGTACTGTGGTACTAAGTCTGCAAAGCACAATTTACAGTACTACCCTCATGTCAATGAAAGCTTTACATATCACTGTCACTTTATATAGTATACAACAAAGCCGCTTTCCGCTGTGTGTCTGTCTGTCTGTTCCTATGTATGCTTATATTTTTACAACTACAGAACAGATTTTGATGCGGTTTTTTTTTAATAGGAATATAACTATTGAAGCCACAGGCAGAAGCTAATTAATCTTAAATCATTTTTAAATAGGTATATAAGGAAGTTGATTGTTTGTGTTTACTTTTGGAATACTGGTTTACATTGTGATTTTAGTGTAATCTTTTTAACCATAACAATGCAAATTTGTAGTTATATTCATTGTTAAGAATTTAATTTGAATAGATAAATCAGGTGATATTATTCATATTACAATAGATGAATCCATATTGTGTTATAATATTAGGTAGTGAATTTCGTTATTCCATTTGAGTGCCTGAGACTGTCTCACTGACAATCCAAATAATAACCTGTTCTCCCTTTCACTAGGCAATTTGTTACTGCAAATACTAAAGTTATCTAACCACAGGCAATTGCTGCTATCAGCAAATGCAGTCCATCAAATGTAAGAGGTACTGTGATATTTCATTCTTTTCAAGCCAAAACGACTTTGTATAGGTGTTACTCATACAATTTCAATTACATTGTCTGTAAAACCATGGAATTGTGAAGCTATTTTTACTATCTAAATTATTACTATTTCGCTATTAATACCTTTTTAGTATGAATTTAGAGGTCAACTTTGTCAAATGTTGTTTCAAACACTCATTAATTAGATGTGAGCTCTATTAAAAGTAAAGCAATGTAATAAAAGCTTATTTTAGACAAACTCGCCCGACTTTAAATTGCACAAAGAATCTATTTAAATAAAAATGAATTATCTAAATGTATGTACATGCATAACTTCAAAATGACTGCACCGAAGTGGTAAATTCTTTTGTTACTGTTGAACAAGGTTTGTATAAAACAAATAATAATAAAAAAACTGGAATGGGGCATAGCTGCAGGCAACAGCTAGTAAAGTTATAAAAATAGGTAGATTAAAAATAACTTACATTTCCAATTAGATATTTGGATTTTTGAATTTCAAGGTAATTTCGTTGATGGTTGATATCTTGTTTATTACTGGCTAATATTGACCTTAAGAACATATTATGTTGAATAGTGTTTACAGTTGATTAAACATTCACAAGTTTTTATCTTATTATGTGATAAGAACGGGAAATATCAGCTTATACTTATACTTTTAAATTTTGGTCCTTAGCACCAAATTTTGGTGCTAAGGCATTATTCAAAAATTGGGATTAGATTGTTTTAAGATTGAACACCTCAATCCATACAAATATTAAGCACAAGTTTTTAAGTTTCAACTTTTCTGAATTAGATAACACAAAACATCTAAGTTTTAGTATATTCATCTTAAGTTAGTAGGTAATAGAAAGTGTATATTATTCAAATATTTTCCTAAAATACCACTTAAATTGAGAATGTAGTCATAATTGCCTTAGTAAATAATAATCTGTAAAATTCACCAGTGAAAGAGTTTTTAGCACCAGCTTTATAATCAAATCATACAGGTGGTACCGGTAAAGTTTCCAACCTGAATCATTTTAGAACATCTAAATACCTGTCATTATAGTATGTTTTCGTAACTTACCCTTTCAACATATTCTGTGTTTTTATTTTTATTGCAATCCCAGCCATCTCCTATGCAGTCTGAATATAGGGTTAGGAGCACCACATCAACCAGCAGCCACACCAGTGATGTCAGCAAGATTATTCGGCATGTGTGAATCCTTATCTTACTCCTAAACATGTTTTTAACTTCACTTCACTGCCACATATCAATCTGTACACGTCGGTTCCTTAAAGGTCGACCTGCAGGCCAAGTGATCCAAATGAAACTTACAATGACGGCGACAAATACCGACCGCCTACCATTTAATAAAAAAAAAATCACGGCTAATATCACAGAAAATTATACTCTAACTCATACACCAAATAATCCGTGTTATTGGAAGTAGGTTTCCGGATCCAAAATGTGGATATCGCACCGATGTTTTACTAACTTTTACGTCAAACACATAGTAAGCACTCAATCGCACAACCGTATTTCTGTACTCACGCGTTTCTCTTTTATGATTTACTGATTCCTAGTAAGATCTACTGAACTGAGAATAAATTAAAAGCGTTGAAAGGAATGAAAATTGGCTAGCTAGCGGTAATGAGCGGTCGACAATCGAAAACGTATACGTCAAAAGTCAGACCAAACTTTCTACCTCGCGTCATCGCGTGTCCGCCGTTCGTACGCGTGTACCGACACCAACGATAAACGATAACAAAGAATAGACCACAGGAAATAAATAATGATATTTTAATGAAAATTTACACTTACATAATATGTGTTGTTTATGTCAATTCGTATCTAAAATCATAAATTGCTTAAAATGATTTTTAGCTACGTACATTTCTGCGTAAAATTGTAAAAACGATGAATGAAACTTTTTTTATTTTCCAATTTTTCCACTATCTGTGCTTGTCAAATCTGACATGTGGCAAGCTTTGACATTAAGTTATATGTTTGTTTCCGCTAAAAAAGCATGAAATGTTACAAACAAAACTAAGAATTATATTTTATGAAAGATTGTTCAATGAAAAACAATCAAAATGCTGTTCTCCGGTTGCAGCAAAAAATATTGTAGATTTATAAAAAGAAAACAGTACAAAAATCAGTTTCTAAATAACAAAAAATCAGCCAAGTCCAAGGTGGACATCGAGGGCTCCGTAATGAATGTATCTTTTGATTGAGTTGAGGCTTGATTTTTTCACAGCTCTATGGGGCCGAAGACCTAAGAATTTGGTTTTAATTCTAACTAACGCAAAATATGGTAAACGCGAAAAAAGCGTGAACTATAATTTCTTTACCTTTTGCAAAAATAAAAACAAAAAATGACGTACGTCATTGTGTCAAGTCAAATCAAAAAAAGAGCGAATGAGATGAGATGAGAGCTTATTTCATTTCAATTGTGTTTCTGTCTATCGTGAGAGGATAAGTAATTACCTTTTCCACGTATAAAACGTAATTGACTAATTGTAACTCAATTTCTATTTAGTAATCGCAAGCCAAGTAGTTGAGATACCAGTTCCTCAGTATGTGATCAACAATTTTATGAGTTCCTAAAGTTTCGGCTCAACTACAAATTCTTGAAATATCAGTAAATGTTTACGTGTCCTATTATACCGGTATAATTGATAATCTATTTGTAACCATGAACAGAAGCAAGAACAATAACTCTAAAATGGCAAGATCTACTGAGTGCGACAGTGAACCAAATGGATATAGTCTCATCAACCATGACAACAAGCCGCCTGATATCAAGTATGGAAAAGAGAACTCCTGGGTGGCGGGGGTGCAAATGTTTGTGTCGTTCTTACTGGCTGGCTTTGGCATGGTCGCGGCGAGTCTTGTACTGGACATAGTGCAGCATTGGGATGTTTTCGAGCAAGTATCAGAAGTTTACATCTTAGTTCCTGCTTTACTAGGGCTCAAAGGAAATTTAGAAATGACACTAGCATCGCGTTTGTCCACTCACGCTCATCTGGGACACCTAGATACCAATCTGGGCGCATTAGTAGTAGGCAACCTGTGTTTGATACAGTGTCAAGCTGTTCTGGTGGGCTTCCTGGCAGCAATGGCTGCAATAGCCATGGGCTGGATACCAGATGGGCAGTTTGATATTCATCACGCACTACTCTTGTCTGCATCTAGTGTTCTCACTGCTTCATTTGCCAGTTTCATTCTGGGGCTCATCATGATTGGTGTGATTGTTATCTCGAAGAAAGTAAATATAAACCCAGACAATATTGCAACACCAATAGCAGCCAGCCTGGGTGACCTGACAACCTTGGCACTGTTGTCATGGATTGCATCGTTATTGTACAAGAGTATTGGCACAAGCGTTGTTCTGCCATCTATTATTATCATTGCTGGGGCAATGATCGTGCCGGTGTGTGGTTACATTGCTTGGGAGAATAAATTCACTAAACAAGCATTGGATGAAGGATGGGTCCCTGTTGTGTCTGCTATGGTCATAAGTAGTGCTGGGGGGTTAATATTAGACTATACAGTTGTTAATTACAAAGGTATTGCAGTTTTCCAATTGGTTATCAATGGTATAGGGGGGAATATGGTAGCAGTTCATGCCTCCAGGCTCTCTACTATGCTGCATACAGGAGAGAAAGCAGGCCCACTTGTTGGAAAAACTACTAAACTGCTGCTGCTGATGGTCATACCTGGACAATTAATATTTATTTACACAATTGGCTACTTAAAAGCTGGACACACGTCTATGACTCCTATATTTATACTTATTTATATGTCGGCTGCACTCTTGCAGGTGTTTCTGTTATTAGCTATAAGTCACTACATGGTCATTTGGATGTGGAAAATGGGTATGGACCCTGACAACTCAGCCATACCATATTTGACGGCACTTGGTGACTTGCTTGGCACAGCTCTACTTGGGGTTGCTTTCCACATACTATATGCCATAGGAGACAAGGACAGCGATTTGGGAGACTAAAGGATAAATAAACTTGTCATTCTTACAGGTTAAAGTAAACTAAGAGGCATTATTAATGTGACATGGGACCCTGTGCCATCAAAATTGTATTATTCTGTTGTACTTAAACTATTAAAAACATACATGTTTCGAATATTATTTTCTCTCTAGCATGATTCATAATGCACAATTTGTTATAGTCAATTGAGCATTACGAATTTTAAATTGCACAATGCAAGTACTTTTTATACTATATGTATTAAGACAAGTTAGGATATAAATAAGTATGCTTTTGCAATATTTTTACCCAAGTTTACAAACCTACTTATTATCTTTCCAAGAATTAAGTTAATACTGGTGCCTACTGTTTTTATGAGGAAATAACTTGTTAAGTAAATGAATAAATAAATAAGGGACTGTGAAAAGTATTGCTAAATTCATGTTTTACTTTTTGAAATCTCAAGTATAATTCGCAAATTGTTTATTTGTGGAGTATTTTTTATTTTAGCAATGGATAAAATATGAGTAAGTGTGAACAATTATTGTGTGACTATGAGAACTTATTAGGTATTTAAAACTGTTTGCTCTTCTTTTGTATATTTTAAAATTTACCCAAATTTTATGGAGTTGAATATTGTGATGCTTTTCCTAGGTACTTATTAATGTAAGGCCATACTTAATTCAGAGTAATTTAAGAAAATTAATAATGTAAATTGGTGCTACTGCCTTACCAACTAAGTTTACATTTTTAAATGTTAGAGCTCATTTGAAAAGCTAAATTATTTTTATAAATTATTGAATAAAAGATTGATATATCACAAAAAAAATGTTTTTCCGATTTGCCTATGTAAGTTTTCTTTGTTTCTGGTGCCCTTCTCTCTAGAGATAAACTTGTCAAACATGAAGATAACTAAATCAATATGAAGTACATTGACATCTTAACATTGGTATAATGTCGCACCTGTTTGTAAATATAAATGCCCTTGTAAATGACATGATAAATAGGACTTGGCCTCTATGGGTACTTATGTATGTAGTATGAATCTGGTGCAAAAACAAATTGACAACAAAGTGATTCAATAAGGGCTCTTTTTTTCTTTGTGAAAAATAGAATCCTATGCATAGAGTAAGATAAATATGAGCGTTTTTCAAAAAAGTCTACATTATATTTTTTTCCAGAATTTAACAATTTTGGGTTTTTCTTACTCAGAATCGGTTACACTATCTATTCTCATACAAGAAAACATAAGTCCCTGATTTTACTGTGGATTTTTTTCGTGTAAGTCACATTCAGTACATATAAAAAACGACGAACAAAAAGTGACAAACTGGGATATAAGTTTTGGGACACATTTTTTCTTGTATAAGGATCGATAGGCTTTAGGCTCGTGTCCACCTCGTCAGGGATGAAGGCGTTATTTATGTATGTATTTTTACTACAGATGACGCTGAATTTAAGCAGTGGAAAAACAGTATGGCCTCTTCTGTACTCGAGCAAGGCACAAGCTTTTGTACTGGGTCAAAAATTCTAAGCTTTTATTACAGAACTCTCCAATTAGTTGGAATTTTATTGGTACTCAGATTTTATCCAATCGGTCTTATTTCTCAGACTGCTTTTCACCATTGCTAGATTAATAAATAACTAAGATAAGATTTAGGGTGGCAAACCTAAGGAGTCTACCAAAAACGAGCTTCAGGTTCTGCAAAATGTAACAACTATGAAGAGAAGCTTCGCTTCCATAGCCCAATAATAAAGGGAACAGTTTTATGTTGTCACAAGCATATTTGTTTGGAAACTTTACTTTATGGACTGTAAGCCTAACCAGGACTTGCATTACTAGGTTGTGAATTACAAATATATTCATAAATGCTGTGGTCAGATTCAACACGCACTTTGCCGGTTTTTTATCAATATAAGGGTATGATCAAATGAAAGATAGCAAATTTGTTTTTTTTTTTATTGGCTTATGCTAGTATCTGTTTACTTGACTTCGCGCAACCTTCTGACGGCAGACCGGCAGGAGGAGGCAGCAGTGGTGGAGAACACCCAGGCGCCTCCAGCTACAGTCCTCTTGCAGCGCTTGCAGGCCCAGATACCGACGCAGGAACGCTTCATGGCATCCTGGAAAAACCAGATTATTCTACATCAGTAACAAGAATTTAGTACACTTACATTAATACAACAAACTACAGACAACTTCCATTCTTTGATTTTATGTAGGAGTAATATCGTCAAATAGTGAACAGATTTAAAAAATCTTCCAGCAGCAGAAAATGCTATCCCTGATTAGCGCAGGCTACATTTAGTTCCACAAAAGCGATCCAGGGTTCAGACAAAGTTCCCCGCAACAACAAGTAAAAATATAACATTATTTTGGTACAACACAACCAACGATACTTCCTCATTCTCTAGTATCTAAACTTTACACAGATTATTCATTCATTTTACTTAGCATGGCCTTCTTGACAAGAAACTGACAAAATTCAAAAATTTTTTAATTGATTGTCTTTTTACTGGTTGTTGCCGTCCGTTTTTTATAATCGCAACTACCTACACAGACCCCACTAGATGAATCCAAACACTAATTATTCATCAATAACAAACCCTACTGAGTAATGGTTAATGCAGTTTTATCTTGAATCAAAACAACGGATTTTGTTACTGCGGCTAGTCTCCAAAATACAAGTAGCAATTGAAACTGACCAAGGAATTATGAAACGCCGCAAAGAAAGCACACAGTCTTAAGTTCAATGCAGTTGAAGGAACAAAACAGAAACTAACCTTTCCACAGAAGGAGCAAGTGTACTTAGCGTGCTGTGTCACTTCCATCTTCTTGACCATTTTACGGAGGGAGGCACCATAACGTGTGCCATATTTGCCAGTAATTCCGACCTTTTTCGTGCGTTTGGCCTGAAATCATCAAAATAGCGGTTTAACAAACTACTTCACTGAGCACTACTGAAGTGTTGAATTTCTAAGTATAGGCGACGAAATAAACTCAACGAATGAAAAAGCACTGTATCACCACATAATGAAGACGATAAAACGCGATATTTACACGGCGATTACTTAAATATTTACGAATTAAAACTTCTCACCATTTTTGTTAACCTGTCTAACACAACAGTTGACAGAAGAGAAAAAGATGGAGAATTGTTTGTGGTTAGCTCTAAAAAAAAAAGACAGCCTTGGATTCCAATTTTTTTGCCTATTTAAGGGCAGTACTCACGTGATTTGCGCCGGCTCAATTATAGAACATCGGTGAGTAATACAAATACGAAAGCGAAGATATGTTTACTAAATATTGGCCAATAATCAAAAAAATTTAAAGTATTTTAAACACTCATAACATTGAGCTGAATCGTAGTATAAAGTAACATTTAACATTTTGCACTTTACGCGCTACTCTTAAAGAAAACGTTATCATTATTAGTGATGATATAAAATGTTTCAATTAGCTCACAAATTTTGAAAAAAGTATACTGTATCTTAAATGACCTACCCCTTAACATCTATCAAATTGTCTATAGCTCGGTCAAATGTCAAAGTGACATTGACATTTCGGCAACCCTCCTTTAATCTGTAAATCCAACGAACGACCTACAAAAACCCAAAAGGTCGATCCTACGGTTAAACATAAAACCGTCCAGATCAGCAGGACGGCATAGATTTAGCTTCATCCAAACATAAACATGTTGCGAACGATTTTACTACGAAACCAGGTTTTAAACAACAGCCTAAATAAAGTTGTGAGAAGCAACATCACGAGATGTCTGAGCACCGAACTGGCCCGACGAAAGCATCCTAGCAAGTGAGTATTTATTGTATTTGTTTATTAAAAGTGTGAAATTTTCGGGTTTATGCCGTATTTTTTTGACTTTTGGTTTTGGGGGTCATATTTGAATCGTGTTCCTTGAGTTTCTAGTAGGTTTAGTTAGCGGTGTTAATTGCATAACCGAAACGTCAATGTTCTTCACCTTGCGAATTGTCATCAGACGAGAACATGATCAGGACCGGCAATCCACGTGTCACGATAACTCAATAAAGACTTGCTTTAATGTTGATAATATGAACTATGATATACTTGATAGTTCAGAGAGTTCACGGCTTAGCGTTATGTTAGAAATCTGACTGAAAACCATAATTTTGAAGCTGATTTCCTGCCTCTGTCAACCAGGCCAGTTTTCAGTCTCTAAATGAGTGCCCTTCCTATCACCTATAATCGAAAACTTAAAAAAAATTGCAGGTTTAAAGGTTGGTGTCTCACCAGATTTGTATTATCTTATGAACCTCTTGACAATAAAAATCACAACAAAAAGACTTATCCTATTGTAGTAATTCTCAAGTTATGGTATGACCAAGGGAAATAAATATTCATTTTCAAATATGTATATATTTTTGCATACCTTTATTTTTTTTATCCTGAAGCAGTTTTGGTAAAAAATAAAGTTCTTCCAATATAAACCTGGATCTAAATAGGTTAAAACTTCAATAATTTATCAATCTATAAAAGAAATGTATCATTTTATAATCACTGTGTTGGTGATTCGATCAGATGACTTCAAAAGTTATACTAACTGACATTACTACCTCATAGGACATAAAACCTGAAAACCTTCCCAGACACATATTCAGACAGTTAAGTCATATCACATCAGATATATTACTTCTTTCTGATAAGAATAATTTGTCATTGTCCTGACATTGATAAGTAACAACTTTGTTTCATTTTAAAAATATTATAAGTCATTTGAACTACTGTTTTTCAGGAAACAACAAATGTAGATTTAGTTGCTAATTATGGTTTAAATGTTGACAGTTCTATACTTTTTGACATTATTCATTGAACTTTAATACTGAAGTATTTTTTTTCTTACAAGGCAGCCTTAATCGTTAATACTCAATTGATAAGCTATAATCATTCCTTACCCTTGCCCAGGTAGTTACTAGTACTGCAGAAAGGACTCTTCTTTTAAAAAGGTTTTTTATTGTAAAGGGAAATAAGGAAGCCAGTTATTTTTAGTTGAAAGAAGAGAATAATAAACAATAAAGCATTGTCCAAAAAAAAGTTTGTATATCCATCTGTCCTCTTCAAACCAAATAAAAAAAGCCCAGAAGCTAACAGACATGGTACCATAGTAATACTACAAAAAAACATGGCCCAGTGCCACAATTTCAACTTTAAACACTGGTAAATTAAGGTAAATAGTCGGCATTTGTATTAAGTAACTTAATGCTATGTGAACATAATGATTGTGTGGAGATAATGATAAGACTGCTACTTAGTACCTGCTATATTTAATGATTTCACATTTGGTCAATTTGAGTTGTTTGTGTTCAAGAAGTTGGATATTTAACACTGGTACTTATAAATAGTTCTTAAAATGCCTGGACATTGTATGGATGATTTCTGTGGACATTACTTTCTGAGACAGCCATTTAGTAAAAAGTAGCGTGAAACAGTAGTTTTAGAAAGGAATTAGTTAAGTCACGCATATGGTTTTGAGTATGAAGACTATTGCTTCAATTAAGTTAATTGAAAAATTGGGGTTTTGTTTGCACAGTGTGTTAATTTTGATCATACAGTTAACAGCCTATGCACTGGTTACGCATGCCGACGCTATTCTAACGAGATCCAGTTCTAGCTTCTTTCGTAATTGTGACACCGTAAACGCGCGTTTACGGCTTAAAAAATACGTAGTGTAAATAGACCCTAACTGCAAGGAAAAGTCACGTCTCTGTTGTTAGCTGAGCAAACAGTTTTTTTTTATGTTTATGTTATGAATTATATAATTTCTTTCTAGATTACTCTCATCGTCACACGTCAAGAAAGTAGTAGCGGCGCCACAATGGACTCCTCAGTTGCGACGTTACTCGAGCCTCCCCACCCATTCAAAAGTGAACCTCCCGGCCCTCTCCCCCACTATGGAGAGCGGGTCCATCGTAAGCTGGGAAAAGAAGGAGGGGGATAAGCTTAACGAAGGTATTTTATTACAGAATCATTTAGATACAAAAAAAAGTTAAAATAAGTTGTAAATCTATACAAAATCCACTCTTAACGAAGACAAATGAGTTGCTATCACCACACCATTCTTGAAATTTTCTATCATTTGTGATCTAGATACAACATTGGCTACAATTATTAATTTCTGCAACTTTGTGAACTATTGTGTTGTCACAATTTTGAGCGACACATTATGTATCTTGATTATAAATTGTGTATAATTGAGATACCCTGGTTAGAAGATATATAGTGTTAATTGTTCCTCAGGCGACCTCCTCTGCGAAATCGAAACAGACAAGGCGACCATGGGCTTTGAGACCCCTGAAGAAGGCTACTTAGCCAAGATCATCATCCCAGCCGGCTCCAAGGGAGTCTCTGTTGGCAAGCTGCTCTGCATCATTGTGGAAAACCAGGCTGATGTTGCTGCCTTCAAAGACTTCAAAGACGACTGTAAGAGAGTATTTTAATCGAAAAAAGGATCCCCTGAGGTCTTCATTTGCGTGAGAATTGCGTGGTGACTCCTGCATGAACCTGATGAGAGGAAATATTAATGTTGAGAGACCGGTATAAAGTAGGATATTTCTATGGATAGCAGGGTTTTTTTCTCTTTGTTTCCGTAAACTGCCTACACACTGAGAATCCAACTGTTGGTGCTTAGCACTGAATATTTTAACTTGCAATGTATATTATGTAGGTATGTAAGTGTTTCGAAAATTTGTGAACCTTTTTTCGACTACTTCCAGTGCTCGGTTTGATTTGAAATTTGGTAAACATTTGATTGGATGCCATTACAAGTAGAGTACCTGAAAATAGCTTGTACAGTCACATTCTTTAATTTACGACCCACTTAAGGTTGACAGCAAACCTCTTTTATGACAATTAAAGAACTTTTGATTAAAACTTATTTTTGGATTACTAGGAATATTTGGGATTCCACTGTAAAACCACTCACAATATAGTCCAGTAGACTGAATTCCTGCATGATATCTTTCCATTGAACAACCAGGATATGGGTGTCCATTATGTTCACTGTCCTCTGTGTTACATTGCATTGTTGAAATGGATATGAGTAATGAATAACAATAATACAGAAACATATTGTATAAAACCCTGATTGCATGATCCAATTACTAACTTACATTGACCTGTTCCACAGCAACTGGCGCCCCAGCGAAAGCTCCAGCTCCAAAAGGTTAACCATTCATTTATGTTTATTCTGTTCACTAAAAGTACCTGGATGTTTTTATTTTAGTATGTTTTCTAAAAATTAAATCTAGCTAGATCGATTTAATCGCCCGAGAAACCCCCTGCAAACGAAATTTCATTAAAATCATTACAGCCGTTTCCGAGATTCAGATTACAAGAATTGCTCGTTTAAAGGTATTAGATAGATACACCCCCTTGCAAAAAAATCGAGCACTTACGGTTTTTCAGAACTTTAGGCAATAAAGCTTAGAATGTAAGGTTTAGTAAAGTTCTAAAATTGTAACTCTTAATTATTTTTATTTTATTTTATGAGTAGGATAGTAATGGTAAATAAAATGTACGACAAAGAAATCTTGATAAAGTTACGGGATTCAATAAAGATCCGTCAGTGACGCCCGCGTCGAAGCGACAGTACAAGGTTCTACGCTCATGCGCTGTCATCTGTACCAATATTATCACTACATAGTATAAAACAGTCTCTTTCCGTTTTCTGTCTGTCTGTCCCTACGTATGCTTGGATCTTTACTACTGATACTACGAAACGCATTTTCATGCGGTTTTTTTAAATAGATAGAGTGATTCAAGACTAAGGTTTACATGTATAATTCTACGCAGACGAAGTCGCGGGCAGAAGCTAGTTTTATATATGTAGAACATTGTATTTTCGCTCTGGCAGCGGCAATAACACAGAAACAGTTTTCCACCTTAGCATTGTTATTTCGTGTGCAGCACCGGAAGCTCCCTTGGCGGCGGCGCCCGCGCCTGCTGCCGCCCCCCGGGCCGCCGCGCCCGCGGCAGCGCCCGCGCCCGCGCCCTCAGCTGGAGGTAGGGTCTACGCGAGCCCCATGGCACGAAGACTCGCCGAGATTAAAAACATCCGACTGGGAGGTGAGCGGATGGGATTTACAAGCTTGTTCTGGAGTGGACGTGACGTATGACAAGTGCCTTAGCGCGCTGACGTGAAGCCTCGCTTTTTTGCACAGTTGATTGTGTGGTTCTCCAAACGAATTTCGTCGGTGATTTGGGACGCAGTCAAGTCAAGGGTCAAGTTATGATCGGCTCTCTTCATGGACGAGGTTCGCTTAGATCAGGGGTATACAACTTTTTTTTAGTACGGGTGGAAACACGTTCTAGTCATCATTTAGGTGTAAATAAATACAATAAAATAAATTTGAAACTCCAGGTGAGCCAATTACAAAGGTTCGACGGGTCGCAGGTTTAGTACCCCTGGTTTGGAGAATCACACAGGTGATTAGTGAGGGATCTTTTATGTTGTTAGTCTATGTTTGGCTACAATCTAATTTCGCCACTTCTTGGGATGACTGACTTACCTACTTGTTTCTTTTAAATAAAATAATTTAACTATTGCAATTAAGAGTACACTTCTTTTATTGACATACACGAATTAGTTAAATATCGTCTTATTATATTAAATTATAAAATAAAAATTGTGTGAGGTAGTAAATATTTAATAAATATAAAACTGTAAGTCATGTTAAAATATTAACAAACAAAGCAATTGGATAATAAATTACATCATGCTTTGTATAATGTTTATGTAAGTAGTTTTGAAATGAATGGCATATTTATTTCTTTGTTTTGCAAGAAGACTGAATGAAAGAGACTAATATTAATAATATTAGGGCATCGCCATATTGGATATATCTTTCACAATCGGCGACGGAATATTCGCTCGGTGTGGCGTAATCTTTAAACGCTTTTCTTTTGTTTTAGTGCTAAAATGCTAACCCCCGTGCTATGCCCGTGAATATGCCCAGAAGTTTCCTATCGGTTTTTATTTTATTTTTCTATTTCGATATTTGTATCTTTATTTATTTAAGCGTAAATAGTAGTGTTCGTTATTTTTATTCTTAGTGCTTTCCGCTTTGTATTTATATTTTTTAATAGTAGGTTGGTTAAAAATTTCGCAGAATAGAATTGTAATTTAGTTAGCGCTATTCCGATTTATTGAACTTTTTTCATTATGCAAGAATGATTTAAGTAGTTGCGATTTGGCATCAAATTTTCTCGACCACATAAATCCCGTTGTATAAACTAGTTCTGTTATAAAATAAATAGTTCGTCTAAGAAGCCATGACGTCGAGAAAATTAAGCTGTCAGAATCGTATGAATTGTATTTTGAACAAACCTGCCTCAGATGGTATGATTAGAAAATGACGGTCATTCCGTGTTGTCTGGTTTAAAAAAAAAATGACTTGTTACGTATATCTAATTCAGTGTCAAACAAAACACTAGAACGCAGCCCACAAATCCGTTACCAACAAAATATCGCCTCATGCTATTTTCATCGGGAGGACTGTTTGACATAAATCTGTCACGTTATGTTACAAGTCAATGTACAGTCAAGTGTAATAGTAAGTACCATACGCTCTTAAACCGGCGTAATAAGGTCGTGATACGTATTTTTGAGAAGTTCATATCGATACTTATTTTTGCACCTGATTGTACGTGATAGAAATATCAAAAGAACCTCTTGATACCTACTAAATGCCATCTAGCTATATTTCGTCTATGAGAAACTTCAAGACGACGCGGAATGATGAAAAAGCTAACTCGAAATCAGGCTCCCTAATTTCATGCCATCTGCACAGGCAAGGGCTCCGGCTTATACGGTTCATTGAAGAGTGGGGACCTCGCAGGCGCGGCCGCGGCGTCAGCTCCCGTGTCCTTCGCGGTGCCGACCCCGGCACCAGGCGCTACCTTCGTCGACATACCGCTGTCCGGGATGAGGGAAACAATCGCGAAACGCCTCACCGCGGCGAAGCAGCAAATACCGCATTACCAGCTCGTCGCTACTGTCAACGTTGAGAAGACGCTCGCTATGAGGGAGAAGGTTAATGCGAGGTTGACTAAGGACAGCCCTGGTGTTAAGGTTAGTGTTATTTACTACCTGAAGTGTATTTATTAATAGCTGTTTTTTTATCGCGCTATCTTAGGGGTTTAACCGTCCTATACTTTTTCATGAAATAGAGTGCAAACGTGCAATTGGCGACTTTATGAGTTGCCGACCATGCTTGCTATTAATCTATCTATACTAATATAAAGAGGAAAAAATTGATTGTTTGTTTGTTTGTTTGCATTGAATAGGCTCCGAAACTACTGGACCGATTTCAAAAATTCTTTCTTCCGTTAGAAAGCTACATTATCACTGAGCGACATAGGCTACTTTTTACCGCGGGAAAATACCTTTTCCTACGGGAAAATTAATTTATCGCGGGCGAAGCTGCGGACGGAAGGCTAGTTAATAATAATAAGACTAGATAGCAGTGGGTTGGCGTCAAGTATACCAGAAGGCAAGCCGAAGGGAATTTAACTAGCCTTTTCCTCTAATTCTGCACAATAAAGTGCCCAACTGCCTTAAAATAGGCAAGCTAGTGGGAATCTAGTTCTACGGACGCCTCGCCACTGCTACTTAGTTCTAACTGATTGTTATTAAGATAAAACCAAACGTATGTTACCCTGTTACTTTAACCATCCCTGAACTCTAGTCTAACCTCTTTGAAAGTAGTCTCACAATACTAATTGCTTTTTAGCTATATTTGTCTGTTAGTCGGACCACAATTCCTCAATGAAACATTACATATACATTATTAGATATAGTTTTAGACAATAAGTCCACGCAAATAGTTTGCGGCTGATGAGCATGATATTGTTTTAAAGTCTGAAGCTGCCAGTAACTTCTATAATGTCTATGGCTGTGCTTCCTTTTTTAAAACAGCTTTACTTTGGTCAGAGTCAAATATGTTTTTTTTTACTATTCCAGGTGTCAGTGAATGACTTCATCATCAAGGCCGTAGCTGCGGCGTGCAAGCGCGTGCCGACCGTCAACTCTCACTGGATGGAGACCTCCATTAGACAGTACATAATTTTTTTTAACTTATCCAACATAGTACACAGGCTCAACCCGGCTAGCACGAGAGCGCGGAATAACAAGATTCCCTCATAGATTTTGCATAGCATTGTTTTCTTCGAATTATCAGTTAATGGTATCAATTACCCTAATATTTTGCCCTTCCATGCTGGTCTGGACTGGAAGCAAATAAAAACATAGAATGTACCAGCTGCTTCTCTTCCCCCGCGTATGGTAAATGCCCATCGAGGGAACGGGCAAAAATCATAGGAATCTTGTTATAGGCGATGCGGCTAGCAACCCATCACTATTTTAATTCCTCTTTCCACTTATACGCTCACAATCATGCTATACGCCGACCGGTTTACCTATAAACGTGGCCTTTAGGTCTTGTTACGTTAGTCACTGTCTACCCCGTAAGGGATAAAGACGTGATTTATGTATGTATATTGAACTAATTCATGTAAATGCCAATAAAAAAAGTGTATAGATAAATTATTTTAGGTCAGTGATCCCAAGAAGTGGCGACATTAAATTGAAGCCATTTATGGCATAGACTTACAACATAAAGTATCCCTCACTAATCACCTGTGTGATTCTCTAAACCAGGGGTACCCAACCTGCGGCCCGCCCGCGGTTACAATTTTATTTTTATTGTATTTATTTACACCTAAACGATGGCTAGACATTATAATATTAATAACTTTTAAATTCTCCGCAGATTCTCAAACGTGGACGTGAGCGTGGCGGTGGCGACGCCCACGGGGCTGATCACGCCGATCATCTTCAACTCGGACTCGCGCGGGGTCATCGACATCTCCAAGACGATGAAGGAGCTCGCGCAGAAGGCCAAGGAGGGCAAGCTGCAGCCGCAGGAGTACCAGGGGGGCACCGTCACCGTCTCCAACCTCGGCATGTTTGGTGAGTGGAATTGGCATTGTTCATTTTTTTTAAGCTGTGCTTTTAACACCTTTATTTGATAAAATGGACTATTTCAAGCAACTAATTTGAATATTTGCTTTTACGTAGCTTTGTTAATTAATAATAAATATTTTTTCGCTGTTTGATAATTCGTGAATTTAGACAGAATCCCAATCGCCTTCGTTCGGCTGGCTATAAAAAAAACGGCTTTGTCTATGGTTTTGTTAGATTTGACAGTGACAAGTGACAGTTGCCGTAGCCAAACTTTTTTTTTCATTTTTGTGGCAAACATTCGATGCTGGATTCTGTCTAAAAACCCGGTCGTTCGGTCAAACAAAGGTTCAAAGTACTTTTACAAAAATATCTGCAATCATAAAGTATTTTTTAAATCGGACAAGATAAATCGGGTAATTGATGGTTTTCCTCGAAATGGTTTTCGAATTGGAGCATACTAAAAAAAATGAACAATGCCAATTGAGGAACTACTTTGAACTGTTTACGGTTATGTAAATTACCTAAATCCGATGCACTAAAGCTGCAACGAACTTATTCTTAAACATGTTAGTTTTAATTGAATTGTCATGGAAAAGCTACAACCGATAATTGCCAAGATTTCAAGGTATGAGTAAACTGCTGCAACATTCCCTGAGCGGTACAATTTAGGGATCTTTAAAAAGCGAGCCTTCCTGTTCCTCAAAGGGCCGGCAACGCACTTGTGATTCCCCAGGTCTTGCAGGTGTCCCTGGGCGACGGTGATTGCTTTCCATCAGGTGACCCGTCTGCTCATTTGACTCCTTATAAAAAAAAAAACTTAATGTCAAAGTTTGGCGACACCGATTTCCCTAGCGATAGCGACTTATCGCACTTCTACTATATCTCTTTTTTTCTATGGTTAAGACTCATAAGAGAGCGAGATAGCAACTGTAAGGTTTTGATAGTTGAATCGACTGATCATACCCGAAATCCGAAGGTTGTTCTACGTGCGTTGCCAGTTCAGAGGGCTAAGATAAAACCAAAATCAGAACTCGAGTTCACTTACTTAAAGTTCATTAGAAAATGATAACAAAATTGGCCTGTTTTTATTTTTCCAGGCATCACGATGTTCAATGCGATCATCAACCCGCCGCAGTCACTGATTCTAGCTTGCGGAGGTGTCCAGGAGCTGGTCATTCCCGATGAGAAGGCCGAGAAAGGGTAAGTGCTTCTGACTTGCGTTTGTTTGCAACTGAAACCTCTGTTCACGCTCGTTTAGGGTACATTAACACTGTATTTACCCTATATCCTAATTGTCTGTCTCTAAGTTGGTCACGTCAGAGCATCTGGCTTGTCTTATCGTCCAGTTTCGATACCTGGTACCGAAAGACATGCTTTTGTTTTTTTTTTAAAGTATAAACTTCTTTAGCGGCGTTGAACACTTTTTGGGATGGGTAAAAAATGTTAAACTCGCGTCGTAAATACGAATGAAGCTAGAGTCGCGTTCGATTTTTAAAGTATTTATTTTTGTTGAATCGCGGAGAAAAAGTACTGGATCACCAGCATATTGTTAGAGGTCTGTCCATATTATAGTGTTGGAAAACGCGTGGATAATTTTCACGAGTATAAGGCCCACAAATCATTTTCTTATACATTATATTTCTGATCGTGTTACAAAAAATATCTAATTTTATTTTATTACAGATTCAGGGTCGCAAAATTCGTTTCGTTCACCGCATCGGCCGACCACAGGGTGATCGACGGCGCGGTGGGCGCTGAATGGATGAAGGTGTTCAAACAAAACATGGAAGACCCGGCCAACATCATCCTGTGAACGTGACAGGCGGCCAATGCGGCGAGCGCTCGGACCAATTTGTTCGATGGAGACAACCCTAGCTTATTAGTGCGCAACTGAGACAACTGACTAACGATTTCGCTTCGTATCAAACTAGTTAAAGCCGCGTCGTGTTATAAACGACACTTTCTGTTTCTATAGACTGCTGATATCAAGGAGCGGCCACACCGCTGCGTATACGCAGTGACGTGTCGCATGCGTCACGTTCTCTCACCGTTTCTTCGTACATTTTGTTGCGTAAACGCACCGTTGACGTCTTTTACGCACTGGTATGACCTTTACTCAAGTAAACGTCGAGTATGTCATCTGTATATAATTGATTGAATCAGACGAGTTGTGGAAGTAGTAAACTATAAACATTGACCTTGCTACTCCGCTACTACCTCACAAAGAGTACAGAGGCGAAGGTAGAGCTACCTCGTGGCACGTTTTAAGATGTCAGTGATCTAAAGAAATTTAATACCTCTTTGACAATGGAGCGGAAACCAAAATGTTGGTCTACAAAGATACATTCTCAGTTGTATCGCATAGCACGCCATATCCTAAAACCGCACTGTTACCATTGTGATGAAATTGTGTGAAATTAAAATCATTCTTAGCATTTATCGACAAATGTCTTTAGTTCTGCGAGTTGTACATATTTAAGTGTTATTTGTCATTATTTAGTTTTTATTAGGGCATATTTAACAAGCTTTGCTATAGTGTGGTCCATGGAACGAATTGTGATGAGACATGTCCGTCGACTTAGCAATCATTAACATAAATGTCATGATCATATCCTTTTGAACGTCAACTGTCGTTTGTTATATTTGTTTTACATTTTTTATTCGATTTTGAGTAAATATTACACGAGGCTGTGTACCAGCGATATTACTCCATCACGTTTTTGTATTTATATTGTTGAATACATTTTTGTATACAATTATGCACACAACATTGTTGCCAGCCGAAGGATGTGCGTTTAACATTAAGGGACTATTTATTTAGAATAAATGAATGATGATACGTACAATTCTGTAGTAAGTGGTACTCCGAGGAATTTTTATAGGTATTATTTCAAAAGTTGGAATGCATATTCATCGAATGTATTTTGGAGTATAGATCTTTTTTCATTATTTATTACTGCCAACGCCGTGAGGTTACTGGGTAATTCACGAGCTTTGCTGATTAGTACGTGTAAATACTGAGCAACTGTGGTTCGGCGCCAAGAACAGCTTTTGTTACAGACTCAAGTTTTGATGCCGATAGATGATTTTATGAATGTTAGTAAATATATTTTATTTATAAATAATGTTGGTTATTTTATTTTCTTAACTCTCCTCAAAAAACGAACGGTTTCGTTCATACAGTCGCTAACAGTAGATTTTAAATGGCCAGTTAAGTATGTCAACAACGGAAGATAGGTATTAACTATGCTAAGTTAGATTGGCGCTGGAATAACTAAAACTAGGCCGAAAAATTGGCCAGCTGGCGGCACTAGTCAAAAAAAAGGAAGCACACTCGAGCTAGCAGGAAAAATAAATATTCAGGGGCCGACCTATCGACAAGCCGATCGAACCATGTGGCCTAAGGGTTTTTTCATGATTTACAGTACTTTATAAGGACTTATATTTCTGAACTTTGCTGTGTGACTGCATTATTAAACCCAAAATAGGTTTGGCAGTGTTATTAATTGCAAACGACACTAACTGGTAGTGCGGCTGGTCCTTACCAAAGAATGACTTAAACACACCACAACGTGTAAGCAAAGAAAGACTGCCTCGTCTCGCGCTTGTATACTGCTTTCTCTGGTATAGACTACAGGCCCACGTACAAAAAATGTGGGTCATATGAACCACCAGGTGACGTATATAGGACGATATAAGAGCATAAAATAATAAGATTCAGCACTATGCCGTCACTTGTAAGCTGTCCAACTGGGTGCTGGTGAGAATTCAAAAGTGCAACCCTCGATTTTTTCCCCTTGTCGCATGATTTTTGTACGGCATTGCGGAATAATGGATTAGAAGCTGTATTGAAACAGTATGAAACTGATGCCGTACAAATGGTGCGCCACAAAGTCGGTAATTTTTTTTGATGTTCTGACTATTTCCAGGGTAAATTTGGTCATTTGATTCTGTACGGCATCAGTTTCATACTGTTTCAATACAGCTTCTAATCCATTATTCCGCAACGCCGTACAAAAATTATGCGACAAGGGGAAAAAATCGAGGGTTGCACTTTTGAATTCTCACCAGCACCCAGTTGGACAGCTTACAAGTGACGGCATAGTGCTGAATCTTATTATTTTATGCTCTTATATCGTCCTATATACGTCACCTGGTGGTTCATATGACCCACATTTTTTGTACGTGGGCCTGTAGTCTAGTATTGCCGATCTATTACTATAGCTACATTCTATATCTATGATTCCCCACTACTCCACCCTCCGTACGACTTATAGTTACAACCTTATTAGTTTATTATTAGGTCATGGCCGGCGTGTAATGCCGTGCAAATAAATAGCACGTGACAAGGGGCACGTCACAAGGTTGTCACGCTAATTATGGTATGATAAGGATCACCAAAGAGAATAACCACTACGTGTAGGATCGCTTTATTTAAGAGCTTGGTACGTTATATTGTTAGATTATTTAAATTGCGCTCCCATTAAGGAATTCCCAATCTCATGAGAATTTCTTCTTCTCTCCTTAATGGCGGCCGTAAGGCTTGGGCCAATGTCAGTGTGGTAAAAATATAATTCAAAAATCTTGTGACAAAAATGTCGGCAACGTTGTACGGTAATGGTCAAAGACCCCCCCCCCCCCCCCTGTCGGGCTCTTAGCCAACGGATAACGATATCCCTCGGAGACCGCCAGGAAATCATTAACCGGTGCTCAGGGTGCACCGGAACAAGCACTGCACTTCCCCTCGGACGGATCCAAAAACGAACCGCAGCTCTTGATCACGCGGAGGTAACCCGACTCGCACTCGATGAGAATTTCATGAAATCTTTTATTCCTTGTCAACGTTAAGGAAACTTCAGATAATTTCAGGTTTCTTTGCCTAAAGAGCAGGGCATTGATGATGATGAGTCGGTGAATCAGGGATTTTCTTTTTAGCCATCGTTATTGTGCGGGTGGTAGTACCTTTTGCAAGGTCGCTACCGTCATCTTCCGGCGTGGAGAGTAAGACAGCTGGTGAAGTTAGGTACTGGCACTCGAGGTTTCTTCTCAATTAGCATCAGCCAGGCTGTTTGTGAAGCTAGCAACGTGTGTCCAAGGATGGTTGTGCTCACGTATCATCTGGTGATAATAGTATACTTCAATGTTTTCGTACATACATACACAAATCAAGTCTATATCCCTTACGGGGTAGACAGAGCCTTAGGTGACAAAACCTAAAGGCCGCGTTTAGCATGTTTGTAGGCGTATAGATGGAAAACGGAATGAAAATAGTGATGGGTTGCTAGCCGTATCGCCTATAACATGATTCCTAAGAATTTATCGCCTATTCCCTCGATGGGCTTTTACCAACTGCGCGGGACGAGAAGCAACTGGTACATTCTATGTTTTTCTTTGCTCCCAGACCAGCATGGCAGTGAATGTTATCGTAGGTACCTATTTATTGTTATACCGTTGGCTTTTGCAATGACTAAATAAAGACTTATAGTTTTTCTAAGGATATTTCCTTGTTGTAGGTTAGGTATCCTATCTTTCTTCGCTTCGCTGACAGTGTAACCTAGAAGATGATTCAGATGATTATGATGAGTCTAGGTAGTACTTAATTTCATTCACTTAATTACGCAAAGCAGAAATGACGGATACTTCGGAGGATGTAGACCCCGAGGCTCAGGAAGAGGTAAAGAAGCCGGTGAAGGAAATTCCAGTGGTCCAGGACCAGGGGTTCTTTGTGCACGACACTGGAGACACGTATGACGGCTTCTTCGAGGCTAAGAAGAAAGATAAGACTTGTAAAATGCACGGTAAGATACTCAACCGAAATTACCCTGGTGAATGTTTTGGTTGAAAAATTTAATCCTTTTTATAGACCTACCGCTTAAATGAGTCTTCGCCGGCGCCACTGCACCGCGCGGGCGAGGACTCATTTAAGTGGTCGGTCTATAGGGATTCGCACCTCGATTAGCAAATATGGAATCACTTTGTCTATCCGTCCGTCTGTGCGTCTGTCCAATACCCTCTTTTTCTAATTCTAATTCTAAGGAACGCGTGGAGGCATGAATGCTACCCATTGGAGCCATTGGATAAGTGACAATGATAAAATTAAACTTCTAAGTTAATGCAATCAAAATATACCCACTGTTATTAGAAAACGTGTTTCCATAAAAACCTATATAAACAATCAAAACCGTTGGCTACTTTCAGCAGTCATACAAATTCGAAATTTGGTATGAAGGTAGCCTTCATAGCACAACTAATAAAATAAATATTAATAAACAAAATTCATGTTTGTCTATGTAACTACGTGATCATAAAATGACCTCAGGCCGCCTACACTTTGCTTAGCAGCATGGATCTGCTAACACTGGATTATTTTATTCACCTCCGAACTATTTACTTACAAATTTAATTTGCACAGAGCCCAGCTCGACTCGCACTTGGCCGGTTTAAAGTGTTATGAAATTCATTGCGTTAAATTTCTTCAGGTTAGTATTTATTTAACCCGTCAAGCGTCCAAGCGACTAAAGTAGTCCCTAACTTTTTCGGGCGGGAAATGTCCTAGGGACTGCATTATGCAATCCCTAAAAAAAGCCCCGAAAAAGTTAGGGACTATTGTAGTCGCTTGGACGCTTGACGGGTTAATACATGCTTGAATATTAAAAATGCCTTTGAAACTTCTTACTGCCGAAGTTTTCTTTTTTGAGATTACTTGCGTAACATAGAACAGCTAAAGCTGTATCGAATGTTAATTTCCGCGCTCTGTTCTGGTTAATTTTAAAACCCACCAAAGCCATTGGTTCCGGGTTTCGCTCGTTCACGGGCTATGCTTTGCGCCTAACGTGATCATTTAAAGGGCCGCGTCAACATCAAAGCCTCAAGTTAGCATCGGTTCTTTCGAATGAGCCCGGGACCTCGAGCTCCGGTCTCTCGAATCCCGGTCGTCATATATATCAGATGTAGATTAACTTAGGTACAGTATATATATTCAGACGTCCGAATCGAACTAGATCGAACTCCTCCCTTATTTATTGCCTAGGTACTGGCTTCTGCCCGCGACTTCGTCCTCATAGAATTAGCAAATTTGAACATGTTTGTCGCTATCCCGCTTGAATTATGCCATTTTCCGGGATAAAAGTATATTATGTTTAAAGATTTAAACATAGGGTACCAGCTATCCTTGTTCCAAATTTGATCCAATCCGTGCAGTCGTTTCAGCGTGAAGAATTAAGGAACAAAAATACACACTCACATCCTCAGAAACTTTCGCATTTATAATATTCGTAGGATAGAAGTGTATGTAGGTAGACATAGATAATACATGTATAGGGGAACTATAAAGAAATTTTTACCGAAATTGTTATTCTAAGATTCCTCTATGGCATGGATTAGACGGTCCTTACCATGCGTGATAAGTATGTCTACAAAGGATCGTGGATTTGAAAACAACCGGTTTCGCTACGATAAGCATCAATATTTGGTGATATGGATGGCGATGTGCTTGGATCACACGATAATATTGACCGTCTGATCCATGCATATCTATATCCCGTTTACCAAAAACAAATATTCAGTGCCTCATTACGCCTGACTTTTGTTACTTGGTAACAGTGTCACCGGGCATGCCTCTTATCCGTGGAGGTAATGGGCCGTAGCGCGTTATTCCGAAACGTTTACGCTCTAATTGCGTCACGATTGTATTGTACCATCCAAATGTTTGATAATTTCTGTACTAACGTAGGTGGTATTATTCCATTTAATGACAGCTTCCCACATCCCGCCGACGTTGGGTGACTACTGAGGCAAGGGATTATGATTGTATTCCGCATTTGTTCCTTTCACTCTAGAGTAGTCTGCATCAGTCGAAAAGAGACGGCTTCTCTGTGCGTTCATTGGTCGTAAATAATCTCAAAGTGTATTTGACTTTAGTGCTTAGAGTGTCTTGAAAGTGGCTCTTAATAAAATGTAAGCAGTTCAACTGCTTTATTTAGTAGTCAAAGACATTCATTCATAGCTTTCGACAGTAATTTTCAATTGTGTTAGACCAGGGTTTCCCAAACTTATTTGTACAGTGACGCCCTTAGGACTATGTACCTATGCAATTTTTTACGATGCCACTCAACCCAGCCGGCCCCCAAAAATACTTAGGTTAGGTTAGGTTATCAGAAAACACTATTTGGACTTTTATAATTTTTATTAGATAATAAGAACGAAGTCGAATCGACACGCGACGCCCCTGGGACAATGTTTGACAATGTTTTTGACAGTTTGGGAAGCCCTGTGTTAGACATTTTTTTTATCAACAGGTTATTTTTTACACGGATGATATTGAGTGATTTCTTTATCACTTGAAGTTACTGAATTAATTATACACTAAGCAGCCTATTCCTAAAAAGTTTGAATTTGATGTTCTAGCAAAAAGTATGTTCGATCGGTGCCCGGTAAGGGGACAGATAAAAGCAACACGAGAGTTGAGTTAACAGAAGCTTCAACAACAAAGATAATGTTCTAGTTTTAAGTTTTTGCTTGATATGTTGATATTTTATGTAATCTTGATTGTGTGTGTTGGCAGTACCAAATAAACGTTTTATCTATCTATCATCTATCTATCTTCAACAGCGTTAATGATTAAGGGGGTAGACTTTTCAGTAAAACAACATCAATTTTCTAAATAATTCTATTTATCAATGAGGTCCGTCTAGCTTACTGGACAATGCACGCCAGTTAGTAGGACAAAGTTTGAGTAACTATCAAGGTACCTGATTTAACTCACGACCTCACCTACGTTGGGTATCCAGTTGGGTATAATGTGACTCCCTAAATTTCTGGGTACCTATTGCTTTGCACGATCTTTCCAGGTCCTGGCGTCTACACCACAGCCGAAGGCGAATCATATTACGGTTCTTGGGACAACGACAAATTGGGCGCCAATGCAGAAGTCACCGTAACCTTCACTGACGGCTCTAGGTACGAAGGCATGTTCAAGGAATGGTGTTTCTCGGGCCGAGGGAGGTACGTCTACCCAGACGGCAGCGCAGTCTTCTGTGACTTCGTGGAGAACAGCCCTACAGGGAACTTGGTGCTGACTGACCCCAACGGCCAGCTCTGGTTGGGGAAGGCGGAAACCGGTTACGGCTGGTTTGAACCAGTGAATCACTTCTATCATATGCTGGAGAGGACGCGCGAGAGCAGGATTCAAAAGCCGGTGATAGGAAAAACTTCACCGTCACCGAAAAGTGCTAAGAAGAAGTGATCTGCTTAAAAGCGTCTTCCTAATAATTAACACTTAACTAAGTAACTGTAGTAGGAGGTGATTAGCAGTCATAGCAATTTTTTTAGCGCTGAGGTCGTGCGTTTCGTTCAAAAGATTTTCACTCAGGTAAATATTACCTTACTAAACATGCGGTAGAATCTATGAATTTTGAATCATTGTAGCAGAAATGTATCACCCGTGTGGCAGCTATTTTGTAATAAAGTCTTAAAGTCGCTTACTGTTTAATCAGCCTTCTTTACGGATTTATAATGATTTGGTTGAGGTACTGCACTAGTACGGTTTAGAATTAAATCGCCCCCTTTTCCATTAAAAGCGTCATAAACATCGCGCCTATAAAAAGCCTGACAACTTTACCAATATTTTGAACGGAAACTGCTCAAATGATTCAAGCCAACACAAGCCCAGTAACAGGGCCAATACAAACAAACGGACACTTAGTGAGACAGACGCCTCGTTGGACGCTAACTACTGTTAGTTACTAACACTACTAGTTAGACGTTGTAGGTGACACTTCACTTTTGAACCCACTTACGGTAAAGTAGTATGATCGCTTGCAGAGGTATTTTAAGGGCCACGTTTAAAGGCTACGAATAAAGGATTTAAATGTGAGTCAGAATCGCGGTTGCTTCCATGCTGGTCTGGGAGTAAAGAAAAACATGGAATGTACCAGTTGCTTCTCATCCCGCGCAGATGGTAAAAGCCCATCGAGGGAATGGGCATAGGAATCATGACTTTTATAGGCGATGCGGCTAGCAACCCATCACTATCTTGATTCCACTTTCCACTTGTACGCCACAATCATGCTAAACGTGGCCGTTAGGTCTTGTTACCTAGGCTCTGTCGATCCCGTAAGGGATAAAGACGTGATTTGTGTGTGTGTGTGTGTTTCAGAATCGCTCTCCGAAAGTTCCGTAAAGCAGAAAAAGTAGGTAAATAGTTGTAGCTATCAAAATGATCTACTTACAGACGGCTAACGAAAAGGTAATAAGAGGTATATTACAATATAAGAGGACATTGTAATAATCAAGGGTGATCAAGGGTTTTTCTTTTGAGATACCTAGGTACTAAACTCAAATAAAGCGATAAAATATCAAAAATCCTTAGTCTACTTTACGCATTTAAAAGCTGACATAGAGTCCCTAGACATGTAACCAATTAAATATGTATCCCTCCCGTTTTGAATTCTAATTAAAAATAAACATGTTTTCAAAATTTTCTCTTAATTTATCTGGTTGAAAATCCGTTTTGAAAAACAAAGTGTACTAAGCCAGCTCTCAGCCTACTCATACACGAGTAGGAAGTTAAGAACTTCTGTTTTGATCTAGTCACGTCTATTAATAGTTCATAATGTAATAAGGATATAAAACTTAATAAATATGCCTATATTCACGTGCACACGAGTAGGTTGTGCGAACTTTTTTGCTTCTCCAAATCGGGCTTCTGATCTGCATCATCGAATATAAAAGGACCGCGAGCCCACCCACGGGTTCATCTTTGACCAAAGCTAGTAAAGGTTTAATGAGCATTTGTTTCGCTTTGTAGTTTTGGCCTTGACTATACGCCCACTAGACACTTAGAATAGTAGACCTCTCACTTTCCATCGATGTCCCCCTCTGAGCTTACGAATCCCGTATTAACGAGAAAGGGGAAGTAGATCTAGCTATGTTGGTTACCGAATTACGTACGTATTCGTTGGTTTGGGAGTGGTTTTGATGCGTGTTTCGAAGTCGTGTATCTTGTAAAGTAATGCGGTGTTGGAATTAGTAAATGTCGAAGACTGACGGCGAATTAATAGCGACGAAGGGAATGAAAATTCGTGGCTATAATAGAGACTTTTTTATAGTTTTACGATTTTCTGTTAACTAGCCCCTTGGAAATATAGGTTAATAGTTATTGCTTTTGAGGAAATGTTCAACTTAGGTTTATTTTGCTGAAAGATAACGGTTGACATGATTCGTCTATCGTTGAGTTTGTTTGGCTTCACTCTACAATTATGGAGTTAATTACACTTGTCTGTGCAAATCTATGTCTGCTCTGTGGATACACGGATATAAGTAAGTAAATGCTTTATTGTACAAATATAAAGAAACAGATACAATTCACAAAAAAATAAAAATAACATTAATATATGCACAAAGGCGAACTTATCCCTATAAGGGATCTCTACCATAATACCTACTAAACTAAAATATTAGGTACTTTATTCTCTGTTTGAATTATTTTGTAGTCAACAGAATGAATTGAATGTAGGTAAAACTTAAGTATGAGTATAATGACCTGTTGTATGCGTGAGTAACGTGTGCGAATAGACAAATTGACTTGCCAAATTAGAAAAATGACTTATGTCCCATATCAGTTCTGTACACTACTACATACAACAGATCATTTACTTAAGTTTTTCACCTATACCTACTTTGTTAGATATTTAGTAAGTCGTTAAGATATTATTTATTATAAGGGTGCACTATTGAAATGTAAAAGGAAATATTGAAATGGCGCGGAGACGAATCGACAACCACATTAGTTGAAATCTACGTAACATTAATAACTGTTATTGTAAGGGGAGAGGGTGAGACATGGATTTTAATTAATGCGATTTGTCGCAGTTTGTAAGTCTCTGTTCTGCCACAGTGGAAACGCGCCCTAAACATTGGATAAAAGATAAAAAATAAAGTACCAAAACTCTATAATAATGTAGAGCACCAGTTTTCAACAATTCAACAGGTGGTTGGGAGTTCATAGCGATAGCGATAGTCGTCAGACGCGTTCATCCCTTACAGGCATATAAGCAGTGCTTGTAAGCATACGTAAATGTGCCCGACACGCTTCGTACCAATACGGATTTTGTTGGCAATATGCCTACCCTCTGTCAAAATCCACTGCACGCCCCTGATAGTCGTGATACAGTAAAATCTTATAATGCAGTTACTGGCTATAAAACTATGCCTTATAAATAGTCCTAAGTAGTAGTCTGCATGTGTCGCTATCAATCCACCCGTCGAACACTCCCGCTGAACGCGTGAACTCATTACGACACATCCACTGAAACATGTCTAGTCCTTACAGCCGTCAATTACAAATGTAGGGCTGACTAGGAAAAGCGTACGCAGACGCATAAACGCGTACACGCGTATGAACAAGCCTAGTTCTGTTGCTCATAGTTGCGGGAGATGTTGACGCACGAAGACGCGAGCGGGCGCGCGTCGCGCGTTCGCTCCTATCAAGCTATCACCTTATCAGCCCTTATCAATTACTCATCGCGAACCCGCAAACGCGCCCAATCGATCCACACGCGAATATCTCACCTATAATGTGATGTGATTTAAATATTCGATCATGAACAGGAATATATTGTTTTATTTGTGTTGTTTTGTGTTATACGGATTTGCGAATGGACAAGGTAAGTTATGTTTGTTCTGTAACTGATTTCTGATAAGTGATTGTGATAACCGATTGTGGGTTATAGTTTGTTTGTATAGCACGCTTCTTTACGCTAGTGACATAATTTTGCCTAGTTGTTATTAATTTGTTTGAAGTTAGATATGTGTGAAACAATTCGTTCAAACTTTATTCATTCACTAGCTGTTGCCCGCGACTTCGTCCGCGTGTGTTTTTGTGATACTTACGGCTTTTCTCGATATCAAAATTATTATTATTATGACTATTAACTTCGTCACATGAACCACTGAAAGTATGTACGAAACTATACTTTTAGAATTACGTCATGAAAATAATAATTTGCGACACGGAATCTTGAAAAAAAATCAAGTGCAAACTGGTTAATGACTCATCACATTTATTTATACTTTATTTTACAAATAGTTTTATTTATAGTTTTGTTTATAGTTTCTTTATTCAAAAAAGCTAAGTACAGTTTTAATTACATCACTATTAATTTCGCCAAACTATGACGCTTATTGGCGAATACTGCGCTCACTTTAACGATATTTGTACCCTGATTAATTTAAAAAATTAAATCTATTCTAACCAAATAATACATAAATGTTTACCTGTTTTTACCTTACAACTAACAATTCATTTACTAATCCGTTTTAATTAATATTTCGCGACTCAATCTTTTCTAGCAGAAGCTTTTTTAATTTATTTTCTTGGTTTAAGTAGGTACGTAATTACAGATTATTAACACTTATTATCATTCTACAAATTAATTACCTACAGGGGCCTTGCCATAGTTGCCATGATGTCTTAATGCGATTCAGTTTAGCTTCGCTCGCTGTCAGATTTATACTAAAAGCACCAACTTTTCACAATAAAATTCTGACATGTTCGTAGCGCAGGCGTAAACGCGCCCTTTGATTTTGCTTTTTATAGGCAAAGGTACCAAGAACATACAGCCCAGCGTTTCACGCCGCCCTCATATTAATATCAGGTTTTCAACTAAGAGTGCGTTCAAAAACCGAACACGTTGTTAATAATGGCGCAATAAATAAAAACAAAAGTAACGGTATTGCATATTGAACTTTAGGTGTTAGGTAAAGAACACAATTTAGGACGCCAATTTAGGTTGATTTAGGATCGACAAAAATCTCTTCGTTGAAAAAATGCCTGTACAGCATGTAATTATTATATTAATGTTTTTTCAAAATTGACACGCTTTTCCGGCTATTATGTCTTATGTACATTTGTATCTATCTATTTTCTTCGTAGTATTATTTTGTTTGTAACTATTACCAACTACTTATACCGAGGAAGCTGATTTTCTTGAGTTCCGCTATTTTGTGCGTAATCACCTCAAAAATCAAATTTCAAAAAAACTGAGAAATTATATTTACCTGTATTAAATTGGAAGTATTATTTAGCAATTTCAAAAGGTTACGCTTCATTGGTTTTTATTGTATAGGTGTATGAAGTTAATTAATTTTAAACACAAAACCCTCTTTTTTGCGCCTCTGGATAAGATTAAAACAAAATGCTAAAACAGGTATTTCTTTATTTTTATTACTAAGTATTTATTCTGAGTTTCATGATTCTAGAACAATCTAATTTTCTTTTTTCATACAAACTTTAACCCCCCTTTTCACCCCCTTTTTCCAAAATTTTCCACAATTTCTGTAGCCTATATCCTATTCTGAATTTATTGAAATCGATTTGTGAACATTTCATTAATATCCGTTCAGTAGTTTTTACGTGATGCTCAGTCAAACAAACAAACAAACAAACAAACAAAAATTTTAAAAATGGTTTTAATATGTTCAGTTACCGATTTTAAGTCACCCTGGTCGGTTTTTTTTTTAAATCTTCAATGTACAGATTTTTTGGTCTCAACGATTTTATTATATGTATAGATTCTTAAATTTCTATATCCTATGTATTGTGTAGACTTTTAGAACACGTGTTCAAATAAGCAAGGTGTTTAATAGGTTTTCCGGACTCAAATAAAACGGGTCCCTTATCTGCATGGCTTCAAAAGAAGTGATTTATTTTATGTTAACGAAAATAGCCGAAGCAGACACGAGGCGCCGCTACCACCTGTTACGGACATTAGTTTTCTAAAATAGAAGAAATGCTAAATGGGAATGGCCTTAAATTATAACGACATACGTGGTGATTTTATTGGTGTGCGATAAATAAATACATACATACATAAATCACGTCTTTATCCCTTACGGGGTAGATAGAGCCTAAGGTAACAAGACCTAAAGGCCACGTTTAGCATGATTGTGGGCGTACAGGTGGAAAGGGGAATCAAATAAATTATGAATAAATTAATATTTCGTCCATCCCTAATATAATACTCCTTTCATTCACTCAAAGGTTGACTGGAAGAGATCCCTTAAAGCGATAAGTCCGCCTTTGTGCATGTATCTCAGTGTTTGTCAATTGTATTTGTCTTGTTTATTTTGCACAATAAAGAGTTTACATACATACACATTTTCATTGTTAACTGTAGGTACCTACTCGTACCTACCTTGGAGTCTTGGTTTTCATATACATACCTATTATGTTTGCATTAAATTGAATTTATGCAATGAAACTCGTTCTTGTTGATTTCTTTAGAACTTTAAAATAAGTAGGTATCTACGTACTAAATTATTTTCAAGCTCAAACTATCTGATACATTAATATATCACTAATTACGAAAATATTACACACGGGTCACTCACGTATTTGTAGTCGAGGTATGTCTGACATGTTTCGAAACAATTCCATTTTTATCTTAGGTATATTGCTTGGCACTATCAGTTCGTGGTTGTGATTGTTTGCTATCCATTCGATTCGACTATACCTTAACAAAGAACTACGGATTGGTTCGAAACATATCTGACATACTTACCTACACTATAAATGCCTAATTATGTCATATATCATTCAATAGTGGGATATAGCATTCGAGTATAATATTAGCCCAACTGAAAGAGCGAGTTTCATCGTTTAGTTACAGGAAGTGTTATGGAAGATTTTAATCTTTCAGAGGACGAAAATTATCTATATTTGCATGTTAACGGCCGGCACATCCTCAATAAAACTAAGTAGTAGTAGGGGTTAGAAAAATTCGTTCATTAACTGTAGCGTAAGTTTGGAAAATAATTTAATAACTCTAACTAGCAAGAGCTTATTTAAGAAGAGTGACGTTTGAACCAGTACAGACCCCAGCGAAAGTAGATTACAGGTCGAACAAAGTGCTTTAAAGCCCGATACTTAGTACTAGTGATGTTCCGGATATCCGTATCCGTATCCGTATCCGTATCCGCGGATATCCGAGGGAAAAGAAAAATCCGTATCCGTATCCGTGTCCGTTACTTTTCACGCGGATCTTTTACGGATCTTTTATAGGTGATTAGGTAGAACATTTGTATCAAAACCATACACAAACGTTATGCATGCGGCCCAGTATCACACTAAACTATAACCAAAACAAGAGTAGGTACTACCCGCGCAATGCAAGTCGAAACATGTCCTGCCTGACGTTGCGGCGAGCGTGACGTCAACTATCGCTTCCAATCGAATAAAAAAATAAACATCCGTATCCGTATCCGTATCCGCGGATCTTGACACTAAATATCCGTAATCAGATCCGTATCCGCGGATACACATTTTTAACGATCCGGCACATCACTACTTACTACACATAATAGCTCTTGTTAAAATAGACTTGGGCTCTCTTTCTTCTCTACGCCTACTTCAACTGTTTATTCAACTTTTGCTATGACGCTATGAGATTTTTGAAATCACATTTTTGATAATGGGTACTACTGGAAAGTGATAAGAATATGTGTATTTTACAAAATAACCGCTCGAAATATTTCGACTAGTTCACAAAATAAAATAATGCAATCGAACGCAATGATTAAAAAAAACGGCCTTCTGATCAGCCGGTCAGAAGGTGAATTAGCTCAAAAACCATGTAATAATACAATTTTAAGGATGTTTGCGTGTTCACGAATGTTTAAAGAGGTTTTATTACTCTAACAGATACAGATACAGATACATGAATCACGTCTTTATCCCTTACGGGGTAGACAGAGCCTAAGGTGAAAAGACCTACAGGCCACGTTTAGCAAGCTTGTGGGCGTATAGATGGAAAAAGGGAACAAAATAGTGATGAGTTGCTAGCCTCATCGCCTATAACATGATTCCTACGATTTTCGCCCATTCCCTCGATGGGCTTTTACCATCTGCGCGGGAAGAGATGCAACTGGTACCTTCTATGTTTTTTCTTTACTCCCAGACCGGCATGGTAGCGACTACTCTGTATGGATTACTCTAATCTATCTGTTAATTTTTCGATGTCGTATTCAAAAATTGCAACGCTCGGTTTTCATATATTTCGGTTTCTGTCATCTATTTCAGTATAAGTTTGCGTTTCAGACTTTGTTTTCCTGACTGAACCGTCACGGAAAACGTGCCAATTATCCACTAAACAATTTCTTAGTATACACATTTTCAAACATTACTCACGAGCTCTAAAGGTACAAAGTTATGAGCAATAACTGTATTAGTAATACGAGATAAGGCGGTACACGCACCATCTGGCTATTCTGTAAAAAGATTACCGAAAACAACAAAGCCGTAATTGACACAATTCATTAATCAATGGGCGGTTTTATCGGTCTTCGATCACAACACTCTCTATTAGATGCGCCCGCGCCGGGCAGGTGCGGCGCTGTTATAGCGACGAGTCTACGGTAATTACGATATCCTGATATTTGTGTACAGTCAGTATAAAATATAAGATAATGTGTTAAGGAAATATTTACTAATGAAATAGCTGAATGGTACATCTATGGAGATTAAATCACATAATAAGATGGCGCCCAAAGCTTCGTAACCGCTAGAAAACTCCATTATTTCGTGGTTTCGAATTAAATTCTTCCATGGTAGTCTGGGAGTAAAGAAAAAACAGAATGTACCAGTTGCGACTATGGCCCCATCACTATTTTGATTCCTCTTTCCACCTAAATGCCCACAATTATACTGAGCGTGGCCTTTGGTTCTTGTTACCTTGGCCTCTGTCTACCCCGTAAGGGATTTTGACGTGATTTATGTATGTATGAATCCGCAAAGTCAGTTCTTATGCTTCGTTTAGATCAAACAAGGCATCACTTTACAAAAATTTACTTGTTAGACAAGGGTTTGCGCTGGATACTGATGCAGTTAGTATATGACTACAGTAAGCCTGGCTTGGCATAAACTGAACTCGTTAGAGCTGCTTTTTCTATTACTAGCCTATTCCCATTACCAACGTTAAAAGGTTCAGGAGTTAAACACGCACTCACGCACACACAATTTTTAATGATCATAAAATTTGTCCGTTGGTTACTTACATGGAATTATGTGCATTAAGTACTATTTATACTCAAAGAAAATATTTCTTTTCCATTCTATGTTATGTAGGTACGAGAGAATGTGCGACAATTCATTACATGACTTTAATCTTTAGAGACCTTGAGAATTTGTATATATGTATAAGCAAATAGAATTAAATTCAATATTCACCCCACGACGCACAACCGTTTACGCCAACATAAATTATGTCATCAACCGTAAACAACCACACTCTATTTGGTCTCTCGACGACTAGAAACGTTGAAGGTGAAAATAGGCGTCCATTTATAAAAGTTTAAATTTGGGTCGCGTAGACATTCCTTCGCCGTTTACTCGGAAATCTTGCCTTTGGTTCGGTAGTTAGTTGCCTTTAATACTACTGTAGATACGTTTACGAGTTGTCTTGAAAGGCTGCCTCAATGTTAACGAGTGACAGTTGCGATTTACGTTTGCAAACATCTGTCCGACATATGCATGGAGAGTCATGCATTTTCATTGGGAGACTAAATTTACATACATAGTTTCTGTGTAAATACCGGAATGTCTAGCACGCGTACTGTTTACTATACTACTGTACTATAATACTAGTCTTTCTGGATAAGCTAGTGCCTTCCGTAGTGTTGTATCGGCTGTTTTATACGGCATTTTTTTAATGTAGGATAGGATGGCAAACCGGCAAATGGGTCATCCTGGTGTACCTACTGCCCAGGGACGATCCGTAATACCAGAGTATTCCAGATGCGTTTCCAGCCTATCCGGTCGGCCCTTACACTTACCTAATAAGTAGTTATATCTAGCTACTAAATTTCTATGTTTTGTTTTGTTTTGGTTCTTCTGGTGTTAACAACTAGTATAATTAAGCATGCGTTTGCTTTAAACAAAAATAAGGACGTGCTTGTTCCAGTGCCCCAACAAATTCTAAACAAATTGGTATGCATCGAGCATGAGGCGTGCGGCGCGTGTCTGTCGGCCGCCGCGCATTGCCGCTGGTGCGCGGACCCTTACTTCAGCAGCAAGGCTCCGCGGTGCAACGACGATGAGAGGTGAGCTAACAGGGCACTAAGGTGCCACTGTTAAGTTGGCACAGCTAGAGTGGCACAGCTAAGGTGGCACAGCTAGAGTGGCACAGCTAAGGTGGCACAGCTAGAGTGGCACAGCTAAGGTGGGACAGCTAGGGTGAAACAGCTAAGGTGGTACAACTAGAGTGACACGTTAGGTTGCTTTCAACTTTGCATGGAGCGAAATCAGTAAAAGCTGGATTACACTTTGTCAAGTAGCAAGTGCCGGTGTAAAGCGATTAGTAAAAACATCGTGTAAACGGTCACTTTATACCTGCACTTGCTACTTAACAAACTGTAATCTAACCTTTAGACTATAGACTTAAACTTGAATATGAAATTAACATTCTATGAAATCCTTTTATTATACATTTGGCAGATTCGACTCTATCATGCAGAGTACCATCTCCTTAATTAACTTCGCATCTAACCAGTCCCGTCAGGGCATCAAACAGCAGGTGTCAAGTCAGCTCAGCGGGGAAGTAATTACGAGAGGCTCTAATGGTCGATTTGTTATAGTGCTAAGCTTTTAACACGTACATTCTATTAATTTTTGTAGCGTTATCTGAGATGAAATAGCTTATAGATAAGCGCTACAAAAGGCGGGAGTTTTATTGATTAGATAGTCATTTGGTACAGCACGTTGCATTAGTGCATTCTTTGGTTCCGGCTTGTGGGTTCCCACGTTCAACGGCATCGGTTCGCCGACAGCGGTTCACCGACATTTTGGGCTTTGGGCTCGACTGGCCGAAAAGGTTGAATTGTGCACCGCGAGGTGGGTGATTGATAGTTGATTGTGCTTCACGGCTGGCGCGGTTGAATAGTTTTCAATGAGTTTGTTTTAAAGCCTGCTGTGTTGGACGTTTTGTAATAAAACGAGAATTTATTTATTTGTTCGAATGATTTGAAACGTGAGATTAACGCTCGACCTACAGCTACGTCCGAAAGTCGTTACTGTCACTGGCTTAGCCGAGGATAATCGAAAATTAGGGGTTCTGTATACGTAGTTGTGCTATGAATGTGATCCGTTATGTAAATGTCATAAATATACAACAACAAATGTATGATAAATAATTACAAATAATTTACAAGTCACGTCATGCCTACTTCTGAACACGGCAACTTAAATCCTTGAAAATGTTACCTATCAAACATAGGAGCACAATGTTTAGGTATTGACAAAACCAACTACCCACACGCAAATTAAATTAAATTGTGTTAATGCCATAATTTATTACCATTATTTACCATATTCAATTTAATTTATTTTTGTGTCAAAACTACAATACGAAGTATGCTTCCTGTTCATTGCTTGTAATAAAGCTGTTCAGGAAGGTACAATACTAATTGTGTATAAACACTTAACTACTCGCAGCTAGTGTTAAGTGCATGCTATCAAATTATTAATATCACGATGTACGATTTTACTCTTCCGTTTGAAGATAATATGACAGCGTTCGAATCGAAAACTAATTTGCACATAGTTCTAGGAATATCTTGTAGAATTCGCCGCAATTTTCCGATAGAAATAATAATAATATATTCTTTTAATGTTAGAGAGGCCAGACAAACGAACTAGTGGGTCACCTGATGTTAAATGATCACCACTGTCCATAGACACCCGCAGCGCTTTACGCGATGCCAGTGCGTCGTCGGTCCTAAAGGCTGGAAAGCCAGCTTGTTAGATTAGAATAGGATACAATAGAATATTTAATTATTGATAGAACGGCGAGTTTTTGTAAAATATTAATGAATAAAAAATATAACAAGACATTCAGGCTTAGACTCAATTGTTATATTATTATGTTGTACTAGCTGTTGCCCTCTTCTTCGTCGCTATCCCGCGGGAACTACACACTTTTCCGAGATAAAAAGTAGCCTTTGTTATTCCAGACTATAATTTATCTCTTTGCCAAATATGACCCAGATCTGTTAAGAGTAACAACATTCATGATCACAAACTTTCGCATTTATAATATTAGCAGGATAGGATTGGATTCGTCGAATTAAAAAAAAAATTAACAAAATCCCCCGAGCCCGTACCTTTTGCTCTACCAACGCTTAATTATACTTCGTATTTGTATGCAATGTAATTATTTCATCTTTCAGTCTAGTTGCCAGCGGCTGCGGTCAGGGCATGATCCAAAGGCCTCTGAAGCCAGTGTGGGAGGTGGCTGAGAACCGGTCGCTGCAGGACGTGTACTCCGGCAGCACCGAGTCCGTGGTTCAGATACAACCTCAGAGGATACGGCTGTCGCTTAAACCACGTGAGTGTGTTGAAAACAAAAGAACAGAAGGTGGCAAGATGATTAAAAGAATGGAGGAAAACGAAAGGCGTGATAGCGTGGTAGAGCCATGCTGGTAAGATCATCTGGCTCGATCTTGGTAGCACAGTACAAACAGTCTGTCAAATCAACTAGGGTACTTTCTTGTATGCAGCAATGCTGGGAGCGCCTACTTATATAAGAATAATAAAATTATCAAGAGAGAACGTCGCAGTCGATCGAGCACACAAATAAAAATACTGTAATCGTTAACCAAAGCGAAGCGGAGCTTGTCAGAGATATTCTCATCAACAGCTTATACATAACGCCGCTAATAATATCTAGTGGAAAATATCCACTGCCGAATGTAGACCTTAGAAATGCCACAGTGAACAATCATTGGCTACCAGCGACTTAAATAAAATGTAAGAGTCTTGTAGGAAGTATTCCCAACCCTAATCAATTATATCTTCATTTTCACAGGAGAGACAACGAGGATTCAGTTTTCCTACAGACCAGCTAAAAACTACCCTCTAGATTTGTATTACCTGATGGATCTAACGTGGTCGATGAAGGATGACAAGGAAACACTGGTGTCGTTGCGAGATGATCTGCCTGACATGCTGAAGAATCTTACTGACAATTTTAGGTACGTGATAGGTAGTAAAAGTGAATAAAATTTCAGAGCAAATAAAAAATATGTGAAAATAAAGCCATACATTTAGGTATGAGCGTTTTCCAAAAAAAGTCCACATGAACATTTTTCCAGAATTTTAATATTTTGGGTTATTCTTACTCAGTATGGTTTACCCGATAAATCCTCATACAAGAAAAAATGTGTCCCAGATTTTAAATCCAAAATCCAAAAAATCCTAAATTCTGGAAAAAAAACATGCGTTTTTTTTTGGAAAACTTCTATTTTACGTTCAAAATATATTTTAGGCGTACAATAGACCTCCACTATACATATATAATAATATAACACCTGATGTGGTCCGTTGATTTGATCCCGAATAAAAAGTAAAGTCTCTAATCAAGTATGACAATGAATAAATAAATAAATAATAAATAAACAATAAATAATGTATTACGACTCATGGACTATTTGGTTCTTTAGATCAGTGATATAATATAGGTGCCCAAAGTGGTCTATATCGACATCTGAATACATTGATAAATAATCAATTTACGGGGGTCTATGTAAAACCATAAAAACATGTTTAAACGTACAGGAACCTCTTGTTTAGATGGATGGATGGATTTATCAAACGACAACCTAAATTTTAAACGAAATAAGACAGAGTACAATTAATTTGTTATTCCCATCTATTGGAAATTTCCCTCGCCACTTCTGTGCAGTTAGTTAATGGAAAAATCTCTTTAAGTTTCTATAAGGAAAAACGTATAGGTACCTATAATGTTTCTACTAACTCGATTTTTTTTTAATTTCAGATTAGGGTTTGGGAGCTTTGCTGACAAACCAGTGTTGCCGTATATTAATGTGGACAAAAGGCGTCGCGAGAACCCTTGCAACGTTGAAGAACAGACCTGTGAACCTACCTACAGCTACAGACATCACTTGTCACTCACCAATAAGGTATAAACTGTCTATACATACCTACGTAGTTAAATCTGTATCATCATTTAGCCTTTATACGTACTTAACTGCATCCCACTGTTGGACTCAATAATTTTTCACACAATTAGAGCTGCAAATCCCACGCAGACCCATTGCGGATGATGAAATAAATGCAACTATAAAATGTAAAGCTGTTTAAGTACTTTAAAAGGATACATTCGTATTCGTACCCAAATGTAGGCAGAAATGTCGGCAGAATAAATGAAAGCAAAGTAGGTCAAATAAATTTAAACAGATAAGATCGCGTCTAATTTACTGATAAGCTAATAGGCCGGCTGAAAACCCGACTCAGTACGTACGGAAGCTCTACCGTGACTACATGAAGCAGTAAAAGTATACACATAATTAAAATGCGTAATTTCGAATGACTTACTTGGCAATGTGAATTTAATTCCTGTCCCCATTATTCCCCCGCTTTTTCCTACTAATATTGTTTATAAATGTGAAAGATTCTCTTTCTGTCTGTCTATATATCACTTCTTCACACTTGAACCGATTTAGGACATAGGTAGAATAGTTTTATGCAAAATTTGATAGTTCCTGCGATAGCTAATTATTACCAAAAGATACAACCATATTGCATATTGTTAAAAATGACGTGTACCTACTATTATGTTTTATGTAGGTTATGGGCCCAAAACCTTTCCACTGTGCATGCGCACTATGTCGTTGTTTCTTTAGTAGCATAGACCTTACTTAGCTAACGACTACTTTTCCAGGTGTCTGATTTCATCAACCACGTAAACAGCAGCAAAGTGACGGCGAATCTGGATGACGCAGAAGCTCAGTTGGAGGCGCTGGTGCAATCGGTGACCTGCGCCGAGAAGATCGGCTGGGCACTGCACAGCAGGAAGATTGTCATTCTGCTGTCTGATGGACTGCTGCATACGGCTGGTGATGGAAAACTTGGTAAATAAACAAGAACACAATTTTTTAAGCTTAAACCTTAACCGGCTTCCGGTGCATTTGAAATTGAAATTGCTAAAAGAATCATCGAAATCGCTTCACAAACAGCGGCGATAGCGACAAATATACATAAAAAAAAATATATACTGCAGACTAAGGATATCAATATGCCTGTGGAAGGATTTGTGTCAACTTTAAATAAAAACTGTTACTGCTACAGTCAGAAACAAATACATAAATTGGAAGACAAATGGTTATGAAGACGGCTCTAGATAATAGCGTAATGAATCTTGATTTTTTTCAGGCGGCGCTATTAAGAAGAACGATGAGCAATGCCATTTGGATGATAATGGATATTACAGCGAGTACTCCATTTACGATTATCCCTCGCTCGCGCAAGTCTATAGACTCTTAGATAAGTACAAGGTAAATAAATGTTTCCTCCGCGGTTGATTAAAGCATGTGGGTTACGCAAAGTCCGCCACGAGGCCAGAGTAAGCAAACTATCCACGCTTGTTTACACTGCCTTATGATCTCGAGTAACGATGCGGTTATTTTTAGGTGAACGTAATTTTCGCCGTGACGGAAAGAGTGAAAGATCATTACGACAGCATTCATCAGTTAATGGACGATTTCACTTATGTCGCCAAATTGGAGAGCGACAGCTCGAATATACTGAAGCTAGTCAAAATGGGTTACGAAGACATCGTGAGTGTCGTGGACTTCGAAGATGATTCGAGTTTCGGCCCCGTGAGGGTCAAGTACTTCACGGACTGCGGAGTGAAAGGAGGGTCACTTATAGAGTCGACGCGATGCTCCGGCGTCGAATACGGCATGACACTTAACTATGAGGTCCATGTCACGTTGGATGCATGTCCCGAATACAAGAAGGTACTCAATTAATTACTTTACAGTAGCGCTTGTCTGATTATGTATTCTGTAACTCGACTCCACGTATTTATTATCGGTTCCGTTACATCCTTCACGTGCGTTCGTGCCCTTTGAAGGTACCAGCACAGTCAAATGTTGACGGCAAACATACAATGTACCTAGGTAGGTACCTATCTAACTAAGTATTTTCCAAGAATCTGTTTTCTATGCTATGCAAATAGTGATAACGAACAGTCAAATGCTTCACTAAAATGTTAAAAGTATAGTCGACCAAGTAAAGCGTTTTACCATTTTTAGAGTTCCGTATCTCAGAAGGAAAAAATGAATATTTATTAGGATTATTCCGATGTGCATCCGTTGGTCTGTCTCTGTCAATCTATCCGTCAGTCTGTTGAGGTCAAGACCCTTTTTCCCAGGAACGCGAGGAGGTAGGTATCAATATTGCATAGGTAGGTATCATTAATTTTTCGGCCTCACAAAGCTTGTTACTGCAGATGTTTTCTGTAGACTTTCAAACATATATAATGAGAAGGTTTGTATTATATAAGTAGCTACTAACACGCGTCTCTCTTTTGTGCGACAGGGTTCGCCGTTGACGGATGCATTAAGGAGGGCATGATAATGATGACGATGATGATCCTTCGTGCATATCTAATAATAATAATAATAATAATAATACTTTATTTAAATAAGCGGTTTTTACAAATGACCTATCCATAAGACTCCAAACTAGGCTGAGCCTGTATCTTGGGCGTCTGCAAGAGCGAATTATTAACTAAGTAGTTACTAAGATACATTAACAAATTGAAATGATGCATGGCGTTTCATTGGAAATGATCACAATATAAGGCCTCTGCTATCATCGTTAATTTCTCTTCACTATTTCTTTCAGTTAAACCAAACCATAATCGTATCCGAGAGCCAGCTAGGCCAGGACTCTCTGACGCTGGAGGTGGATATCCAATGCGGGTGTGACTGCGAAGCGGCGTCAAGCCAGGATTATTCCCTCAACTGCCCGGTTAACTCGCATCTTGTTTGCGGCGTGTGCCAGTGTAATAAGGGATGGTTAGAATATTACAAATTTAAAATGTGGAACCTTTTTCTTTATTATATGGTTCTTTCGCCAAGAAAATTACGGCTTTATCAAATTGAGTATTTAAAAACATAATGGAATTAGTATACGTCAGAATCAGAAATTGATAAACAGTAAAGACTCATAAAGATTTACACAACCCCATTTTATTACCTTGACGACAGATTCGTATGTACTCTTAGGTAGATCTTTTTGAGTTCTTCAATTGTTTATCAATTTCTCACCTCAATCGAATCGTGAGCCCCTTGCCAAAGTCTTAATTTAACCGTATAGGCGTATAGTGCAAATTGTTATCTGCCGCGTGGCTCAACAGCTCCCGATTTGTATTATGCGGCTAAAAAGACATGTGGCAAGTGGCTCAACATTCCCTTGAGGTGATTACATGGATTTTCATGGCTACACTAATTGCACAGATGCTAAGTCTTTTGTAACTTTCAGGTCAGGTCCTTCCTGCGATTGTTCGATAGAGGATGAAGCGGCATCAATGGCGCTTGTCTCGCAGTGCCGCGACCCGACCAGCGCCAACCACATGCCGTGCTCGGGCGCAGGCGACTGTCTCTGCGGCAAGTGCGGATGCGACCCCGGGTTCACCGGCCGCTACTGCCAGTGCAAGGCTTGCCAGATTAGTCGGTGAGTTCTCCCTGCGAATGACATGCTTTATAATATAAGCATATAAAGTTTATATGCTATAGGATTCTCGACGGGTTCCTGTACCAACATCACTTTCTCGCTTTAGTAGGTGTTGAAGAGCGTTTATTCCCACTGAGCTGGAAACGTCGCATTTTTGGTGTTTTTTTTACGATTACCTATGTCACAAAAATTGAATAAAAGTTAAAAATGTTGTCAATACAAGTTCTTCGCGTTTAGTGTATCAATGTCTACAATGCAATAATTAATCGTGATGGAATTTTATTTTCTTATTAATCGAGATATATTCTTATTTCCCTTTAACACAACATGCCCACATTTCAAACTTACATTCAATTTCCGTGAAATAATCGTAAAAAACACCAAAAATGAGACGTAGCCAGATCAATAGGAATCGCCTAATGGATACGAATTGGCACCGTATGCTTTCTCGACACTTGTAAAATACTCAGGCGCTTGACACAACCCAACGATCATCGAGAAATATTGCTCGAAAGAGTGAGCAGGGGTTAATAGATATAAGTAAGATAACATTTAGGTACCTACTTAAACTTTTTTTAATCACATTTACTGTTTAAACACTAAGGCCCACTGGCAGTGAAAAAACTGGTTTATGGCAGCAAGTTCGATTACTATTCAATGACAGACGGTCAATATTATCGTGTGATCCATGTCTATCACGATCCATATCACCAAATATTGATGCGTATCGCAGCGAATCTAGTTGATATGAAATCCACGATCCTATATTGACATATCAGTATCAAGATAATATTGGCCGTCTAATCCATGGAGGAGCGATGTATCAAAAGAACAAAAACATGACCGTACTATGATATTATGTTTGTGTATATTTTAGAGGAAGTTGATAGGTGAAGTAAAAAAGTTTAGTTAAAATGTGCACCTTGTTCCCAGTGAGAACGGCCTGGAGTGCGGCGGCGTGGGCCGCGGTGCGTGTGTGTGCGGGCAGTGCGCGTGCGCGGACGGCTGGAGTGGCGACGCATGCGACTGCAGCGGCAGGAACGACACGTGCGTCGCGCCCGGCGGGGGCGAGGTGTGCTCAGGACACGGGACGTGCGCTTGTGGTGAGAACAACACTTTTCAGTTTGCGTGCAAGCGCAGCGTAGGACGTCCACCAACGAGGTGGACGGATGACCTGGTAAAGTCGCGGTTTCACGGTGGACGCAAGCCGCTTCCAACCGAGGCAACTGGAGGCCTGTGGGGGAGGCCTATGTCTAACAGTAGACGTCCTATGGCGGATACGATGATGATGATGCCGATGAGTTAGAGTCGTGGGATTGTGAAACTAATTAATCGCGGTTTTCACTAAATAAGATAGGGTTTTGAACGTCGGCCGAGTTAAGGCGGACTTCCCCCACGAGCGTTAGTGGTGTCAGTAAGGCCACGCGGTCGCTCTCATCCGCCACCGGCGACTGTATTCTGTATTCATGTAAGGGAGCGGTCGTCCTAGCCTGCCGTGTGCATAGTCAAAAACGCGACAGGCGGATGAGAACGAACGAGGCCTTATGTGAAATTGACGCCACGTTAGAGTTACAGTTCACTGCAAGTGTAAATGTGTAGAACGCCTTTTATCAGTGTCATACACAATTATATAACCGCTCTTTCGTAAACTACCTTACTGTCACAGCAGTAGTGCCGTTTCTTCGAACTCCAGTTTAAACAGAAATTTCTTAAATAATAATTAGGCAACTACAGTCATTATTCTAAACTTGTTGGACGCTAGAACTTGGCTTGGCAGAATTGCTTGGCGGCAGGAAACCCCGTATCGTTCTGTTTCTCCGTCTTTATATCCGTTAGCTGTCTTAAATATCCCACTCCTCTTCCAGGGCGATGCGACTGCGCCTCATCAGAAGAAGGCAGTAAATACACAGGCGCGTTTTGTGAAACTTGCGCGACGTGCGACAACCCGTTATGTGTGCACGCAGAGCCGTGCGTCTCCTGCTACTTGGCAAAGAATTGCACTGACGTTTGCATCATAAGCGGTACTAACTACACCGTTGCAGAGAAGCTCACAGAAACAGGTAGGTGGTAATTTATAGGTATGATTGTGTCACGCTACGGAAGAAGTTATCAGATTTTGATGAAACAAAATGTTTTAGTTTATTTTGTCATCCAATTTTTGACAATTATTGTAAAAAATCTTACGTAATTATACTACACGAAAGAAACATATACACATAGGTAAAATGAAAACCAGTGATACATATGTGTATTTCTGTTATTTCCTAACTAGGTATTTAAAATTTTAATTTGACCGATGAACCTCAAATAGCCCCTATTTTCAATTCAGTATATTCCACGAAAAAAAATAAAAAACTGTAAATAAATAAAGTCAAGTTCTTAATGATGACGGGAAAGAGGTTAATTATTATTTTCTTACTTTGTGGTCTCATATTTGCCGTTTAAGTCGAAAGCTAACTTAATCGTCACGGACGCATTTATATCGCGGTTTGTGGTTAAGAAAATTACTCCGTGAGTATAATAAGCTTTCGCGCTATAAGAATATCAAATCCATTTTTGAATAAAGCGCTGCCAAACGCGTGTTGCGTTAAATTTTGATCGTTTCAATAATATTGTCGACCTTTGTAAACTGTTGTGGAATTCGTTTTAGAAATATTTCATGTAACTTGCTGACTTAATAGACGAAGTTTTTACTATCTCCTAAACAATTTTTCCAGTTTTTCTCTTCATAACAAATATTTTTTCAACAAATCATTTAAAAACAGTATCTATCTATCTATCTATCAGTTGGTCGTTGAAATATTTCTGTTTCGCTGTTAAGAATACTTTTATACAGTAGACAGGTAATCGAGCAGGTAATCACGTAATCAGTTAACTAACATTTTTTAAATGCTTTTTTTTTCAGATGTTGAAGACAGTGACGCAGTTTCGTGCATTTTGCGTGTCGAAGAAAACTCGCTAGAGTGTCAGTACCGGTACACTTACAGCGCCAGTACCAAAGAAATGGTTGCCATGGAGATCGTCATCAGAGCCAAGCAGTGTTCCGAGTTCACCAGTGCGGGAATCATGAGCAGTGCTCTGATTATCATCGCGTGTGTAATAGCAGGGGGGATTGTGATCATAATGGGTGTGAAGACTTCTCAAATAGTATCGGACAGACGGGCTTATGCGAAGTTTGCTCAAGAAGCTGAGGAGAGCAGGCTGAATGCGCAAGAGTTGAACCCTTTGTACATATCGCCTATCTCGGAGTTTCGGATGCCGGATAGTTTTCCGAGGGATAAGAATTAGTACCTTAATAAAGCTCCTAGTAGTTTTAGTGTAAGTTTTGGTCCCAAAAAATGTCTGGTGTACGTAAGTTTTGTGTTAAAATATCGATATTAGTTTATTACCGGTAAGTGTTGCAAGTGGTGTTGCCAGTGGCTTAGCTATATGGGGTGGGAGGACGGGTAAAATGCCGCAAACTGACTTGGCCTAAATCACAGAAGGGACGATGATACACTTCTTAATAGTGAGGAAGAACCCCCATCTGATGAATTTACGTCGAGCCCCAGACGTTGTATACTCACGAGCATATTCGCTTTTCATAAACTTTGTATGAAAATTGACTCGTTATTTTTGCTCGTCAGTGTAGTTACGCCACTGGGTGTTGCCAATTTGCCCATAGTAAAAAAAGTTTACGGGAACGCGTTCTAATGCTTTTTTGCAAGTTTTTTAAATCGCAAATTAGGATCAATACATTTCGCGCCATCTAACGCACGATAGTCGCGTATTTGCATTCTATTTGCGCGACGCTCTACAATATAATGTGCTGTTAAAAATATTTTTTGAAAGAGTCACAATCAAAAAACTGTGAAGTTTATAAACTTACCAGACTTGAAAATTTAATGTTCATTTATGAGAGATTGGATTTTTCGACGTTTGTCTTTCAGTCAGAGCAATGTTTCGTACTGTTTGATGATGATGATGTTCAGGAACTTAAGTAATGATATTTGTAGTTCTGTACAGTCAGCCAAATAAGTGGTCTAATACTTTTCATACAACTTCCTATCAAATGCAAAATGTCCTCTAACTTTCAAGTCTCCATACAAAATTACCAATATTGCATGCATATGAGGGCCACATTATTTGCCGCTTAGTTTATTTCATGACTCAAGATGTGCAAAGGATTTTTAACCTTAGGATGGCAGACCACACATTTGGCCGGCGGTACAGAAATCTAAGTGCGCGATTCTGACTATTTCCGACTCGCACTTGGCCGGTTTCAATGAAACTATCAATAACTTAATGCTAGCTAGTACTTATTAATTTCTTGTCATCTGTTGCATTTTCAATTAAATTATTGAAGTAAGATAATGGAACAATAATTATTATGTTTGTTTGTTGTCTATTCGATCGACTTTGAATGATTGTTGTAGTTTTATATTTCTACTAGTTTGAATTTAACAGTCAATATTATACTTAATAGTTACTTACCCAACGTAATATTGCTAGTCCTTTGCAGTTATGTATTATGTACATAAGATGATTTATAAAAAGTATAATTGAAGTTTTTGTAGAATAAGATTTGAGTAAACTATATTTCTCTTAAGGCCGATATTTAAATGAATCGTTTCTGAAAAACTTATAGGACAAATATGGCTAACATCTGACGATTGACGTGTTACCTATCTGTCTATGATATTTTGATATTCTTTCAAATAAATAAATAATTATGTATTTTTTAAATATTAGAAATTAAACACCTTTAACTATGTACCTACCAACAACTCATTTCTGATTTTTTGTAAATATTTTGTACTCGTCAATTAATTAAAATTATTATGACCTATGCGTATGTTTATTGTTTATTAAAACCTATCGCTGTTTTTGTTTATTTTAAATTTTAATCTTTGAGGTTATTTTTAACAAATCGCATTTCATGTTTATTAGGAAATTAAGTCCTGACCCAACGAGAAGCCTTTTTACATAAAACGTCATAGTGACATCGCATTACGGAAAGTACTTAACAAGAAAAAAATCGTTACGACGGTTCCTGTGAAAAGGTTCCATGGTGTGTTAGGAATTAAATTCCTTGGCTGTAATATTTACTGACACGACAACTACTCGTATAAGCCCAATAACAATAAGTAGGCATATTTTATATTGGGTGCGATTCCAAAATATGCTCATAATTATGGTCGAAAAACTGTAAATAATTTTACGTTTTTTTTTAATAAAACGCTCAAATTATGTTATTTCTTTATTCCCCTTTTTTCAGAATATTACAAAAATATCTTTTCTAACTGACCTCAGGCTTACAAATTCAGTTATTAAAACAATTTTTGTAATAAATGCAATTGTAAAGGCCCTGCTAGCATCGATTCTCAACATTTGTAGCGTAGACCCTTTTAAAAGTCTAAATAAGTAAATGTTTATCACTTATTACGACTCCCATTGCCTTCTTTGGCACCCATCCTACATATTAAGAAACGATGCTACACTGTAAACAAATAAAACTACAGTTAACATAGTATAAAATAATTTGCACTTAGAATATAAAATAAACCAGAAACCGACGATAATATTTAGACATTTAATTTTTCAGTGCATTGGCCCGATTCAAAATATGAAATAAATAATATTTATCTCCTTAATGTCTCGGTCGTGTCCAACCACACGCAACCAACGAAATGAAGACTAGGTATATTGAAGAGGGGGGAATAGCGGCGTGTTTTTCGCTTTGGTTCTGGACAATCCTGTCACAGTAGATAAGCGGATATTGTAACGCAGCTTCTGGTTTATTCCGTGTTCTAAGAAATGCCTAATCAACCATACAATACATCGTATAACACTTGAAGCCAAAAAACAACAGCCACGTATAAAATATTTATGCGGGTACATAAAATATTTATGCTTGTACATATGAAATGGAAGACTACACTTGCGTTGAAGCATATTATAATTATAATTTACATAACTATTCTAATTGTATTTATATTAAACCAATACTTGAGCAAATTTTAAATCCGCGTTATCCCTAACACCTTGATAATTTAGCAAAATAAAAAATTTAGCCTTGTTTAGATTTCAAATAACAAAAAAACCTCGAATCCGCAATCACAACGAGATGGGTACACGACTAAAATATTCTATAGAATTATGGTATCATAGAACTTTTGAATTGTTCAGAAACTTTAATCCTTTTGCTCGTGTACTATTCGTGTGTACAACTCTATTTTAAAGAACAAAAAATGTGACCATAAATAGTACAGGTTGATTCACAAGAGCTGGCACGTATGGATTGAACGAAGTAATGTCACTTGTCACTGTGTGAGTGACGTTCTTGTACAGGGGCCTCCTAATATTTTGTAAACAAATATATAATACTCAAGAAAAAAAAACCTCAACCTGTATTTAATCATTTTGTTATACACACATCGTATTATCATTCACTCATTCAATCCATTCGTGCCAGCTCTTGTGAGTAGACATGCAGTTGGCATATTTACTACGCCACTACAGAATTGTTCCTTCAGCTGTAATAGTTAGGTAATAGAACATTATATACCTAGGGCGGAATAATAACGTCTCAGTTCGCAGTAATTTACTATGCATGAAGAAAGCAAAGGTTTCCCTAAGCAAGAAAGACGAATTTTCTACCCACATCGCGAGCTTTATAATATGTTTGTTACTTACAGCCGTAAAAACGCGAAATATAATATGTATAATTTAATTATTACTGCAAGTAATAAGAACCTCTGTAGTAGTAAGTCCAAATTAGCATTTTTGTACACTTAAATATGGTGGGAGTTGTGTTACAACTCGAAAGTTATTAAATTTACTCCAAGCAATTTCGTGTTACTTTAATCCTTGTTTATTGTACATTATAAAGGTAACTTAATTATGGAATGTATACATATTATAAAGTCGTTGTCGCTTACAATATCGAATAAGGTATCGCTATCACATCCTCATATCATATTTCTTAGTTTGACTAAGTACCACAATATCAATACAATATAATTACTTAACCTAAGTTAATGTTGAAGAACTCGGTAAGTAAGTCGGTCTTACTGTGGAACAGAAAATGCTAACGAACTTCACTGAAGTGTCAAATAATTGGGACAACGATAGCAATAATGATACGCAATAAAACCGAGCGAATGCCTATTTCTAAGTACATTACATTAAAACTGAAAATTCTAGGCATTTCTCTATAAAATAAAATAATTCAGTAACTTTCGATACAGAATACCTTAATTTTACAACTAGTAGAACAGAGGTAAAGGTCCATTCTTTTAGAAAAGTTACAAACATTCTAAAAGCTGGATCTTATAAGAAGTGGTACCGTTCAAACGTAATCGTGAGTGAGTGTTTATTTTAACCTTTTTAATTACATAATAAGTTATGTACACATATTGTCCTTTTTGTAAAAATATAATCGGGCCATTTTAAAATAGGTACCGCCTTGATTTAATGATTGTCAATATTTGTATGCACGTAATTTGTACAAATAACCATTAGATTTTTTTCAATTATTATCGTGACGCAAACAACTGTGCACTCAGAGGACGGAATCTTAAAATGGCCTCGACATCGTTTGTAAGATCACATCACGGATTTTTTGGTCAACAATTATTATAACAACTTTAAAATTACCTATGAACCATTAATCTTCGCAAGAGACTTTACCGAAACGCCTACACTTTAAACTGCTCCAAGAATTGTATTGGCTCAGCCACATTTATCTACTTATCTCGCAATATCTGAGATGTGTATACTCTCACAGGCAAACTTTAAAAATTACAGATCACGGCTATTGCAATATCGCCGATCGTCGACTTTTTTTTCAGCTGAATTTCCCGTTCCACTGTATGGTCTAACCCCTTTACCCCTATTCATTAACTCTTGTTGAGCTTCTGTTAATTTAAAATTACTTCGTCTTTATTTGTCAGTTAGGCATTTGCCTTCACACATTACATGCATGCACTTCAGACGCAGACAACATGAATAAAAATTATACTCCGTCTCACTGTGTCATCGAATGAGAGCTTTTATATTTCACTGTAGCTATTAAAACGGCATCTTTCGAATGTTACGGACTGTGGCAGATCAAAACGTCCGAGACTACACATACTTACAGTACATTCTTAGCTGCTTATTCGTGTATTTCCACAACTTTTAGACGACCACGGTTTTGCTGGAAACAACGAAATATAAAAGCACATTTTAGGTAGCTATTGGCTGGTTCGATAGAGTCTCTCGTCTGAACATCACATAACAAGTCGACGTAGCTGTGTCAGACGCGCCTGTCGTGTCGCGCGGGCGGCGCCAGCGACATCGGCCGCGAGTCCGGCTTGACGCTGATTGGTGCTGGCTTGGGGTGCGAATGGATCGGCGACGTGGGCGCAGGCGTTATGGGCACCGCGTCGGGAACCAGCCGTCGCAGGAACTCTGACAGGCACGACCAGGGGATCAACCTGAAATCGACAAAACTTACTGTAGACTAATTTATTTACTTACTAGTTGCTGCCCGCGAGTTCGTCCGCGCAGAATTTAATATAGCTTATGACACTCACAAATAATGTGGCTTTCTATTGGTAAAAGAATTTTCAAAATCGGTCGGTAGGTCCAGAGATTACCCCTACAACGTCACAAACTCACAAAATTTACCTCTTCATAATATTAGTATAGAGTACAGATAAAAATATTTGGAATATGAAGTCATAGTCGTGATTTGGGTATATTTTTATTATATTGCAAATATCACGTCCTAGAGCCATATTTTAGCTTATTTTAGCATACTGTGAAGTTGACATACCTTACGTAAGAACGAGTCAACAGTTTAAACTGCAAAGCAGTCTTTACATAGGTATTTATGTTCTAAACTTTTTGTCAAAACATAAACCAATACCTAACCAAAAAAGTGCATGAGAAGCTCCGAAAAGGGTTTAAAAGCTCTTTTGTTGCTACATAATTAATGTGAAGCCCTACTGCTACTCTGAATCGTAGTCGTGAGTGTGTGATGACTCGATGATCTGATGACGCAAACTAACTTTTACTGTTCCCGATCGACTCTAAGAAATATATAGATTCCTGTATCCGTTGGATATCTACTTAAACCCCCTTAAGGCCTCTGCTAACTTAGCAGTCGTTTGTCCTTATCTGTCACTTTGACATTTACCTTTCCCAGATAAGGACAAACGATTGCTAAGTTAGTAGAAGCTTATAGAACGTTTATGAATAAGGGGGAAAGGCTTTAAATAGTATAAGTGTAACTCTAAGTGCGAAAGGTAATCCAAAGGCTCATGTATACATTATGCATAGGAATTGTGCTTTTAAAAGCTGGATGTTAATACTTTAGTCAGTCGGCTCCATATTCGTTAAACTAAGTTGAAATGCCTTGCGAAATGTGGAAAAGAGAATGTCGGTGTGCTTCTAATAGTCAAATAGCCGTTGGCTTTTACTCTCAATAGTTCCGCAGTTTATGTACCTATTTGAATAGTCGTCCGACTCATCTTTTTTAATAGTGTGTTCATATAGGTACGTTTATAATCGTAGAAAATTATGGCTCTCATTTTATTGCAATCTTTTTTATTTGATTGGGTAACATAATAATGAAAAATGTGAGAAAATGAGGCAAGTAATGGCCATGTCGTGATACGAGATGATCAGTAGCTCAAGTTGAGAGTTGATTGTGAAGGATGATGTTTTTTTTATTTCTGCAGGTAGATAAAAAGTGTACACGCAACAATTTTTACCCTACGGATAGTTAAGGTCAAAGATATAGATTCTCGTCGCTAAATTATACACACATACATACATATATCACGTCTTTATCCCTTACAGGGTAGACAGAGCCTAAGGTAACAAAACCTTAAGCCGACGTTTAGCATGATTAAGGGCGTATAGGAAAGGGAAATCAAAATAGTGATGGGTTGCTAGCCGCATCGCCTATAACATGATTCCTAAGACTTTTGCCCATTCCCTCGATGGGCTTTTACCATCTGCGCGGAAAGAGAAGCAACTGGTAATTTTCTATGTTTTTTCTTTAATCCCAGACCAGCATGGAAGAATTATGTAGGTATAATAATAATAGACTACTGTAACGCACTGGCTCCTTCGCAACCCGGGCGTTGCATTCAAATTTGAATTCGGAGACAGTTCTTCGTCAGTAGGAAATATAGTTTAGATTTTGTACATCGGTCATAATATTTATTTATTGTAAACCTTAAGTGACATACGAAAAATAAAGTAGAATTCCAGTTTATATGTTTTGAATTGAAGCTATAATACCAAAAAGTTGCAAAAATACATTATAGATACTGGTGTACAGCCTGCTGATAGGGTCACCAATGTGACCTTGACTGTACTTATTTAATAATTTATCTAATTTTGTAATGAGCATTATTTGAAGGTAATTTCACGGAAAATAACAAAAACCAGTATGAAAAATTCGTTGTTAAGAATATTTTTAACTTGATCTTTAAACTTTCTGTTTTTGTAATTTGTGATTATAATTCATGTAATTTGCGCAAATAGAGACATTACGCGTTGTTATTGTTCTCGAGTAGTTATTCCGTTTTCCTCTTATTTTCACTGCCAAACATCCCGTCCTATGGCATTACGACCATCGTTGAAGTTAGCGATAGTGATATGATCGCCCATTGTTCATCTCGCCTTTTTAGTTTCACTGTACTGATATGTACGAGTATGTATGTGTGGTGTTAACAAATATAATATTTATTTATTTATTTAGACATGCCAACAGTACATAAACAAAACATTAATATTCACAAAATTACAGTTATAAACCATGTTCATGCAAAAATAACAGGCATGCGACAGCATTTATCATGTTTAGGGACTTACACTAAAAGTAAAACTAACTAACATAAAACCAACAGGATTAAGCAAGTGAGTGAGGTCCTTCTTATGACAAAACTAAGATTAAGCAAAAAAGAGAGCTAATTTTTAAGGGTGTGTGATGGAATCATCAGCATTTTACGTTTAATTGACCGTATTGAAAGATGTCGAATTTGAATTGATTTGCTAGGTCTAGGTCGTTGAATGACTTTTGAATACGGTAAAGTGGAAGGGCCTTTCCGAATTTTGTCCTGGCTCTAGCTAGACAGGGCCTCGTGCTGGCCTTAGGCACCGTGAAGTTAATTTTCCGCAACAGGTGACTGTCAGAAACTGTCCCATTTTCAATTTTTTGCAAACGTGCAATGTGGAGAAAGTAGAGTCTCTAAAATTTCAAATTTATATATTATATTTGTGATATATAGTTATACGGCATCGTGCGGATAATGCTAGCTGGTCCTGCTTTCGGATTTTGATACTCTAGTGGATTTAATGCACATGGGGTTCAAAGGCTCTGTATATAACACTAGTAACCAGTAACTTGTAAGCCCAAATTAAATTTTTAGTTTTTGTTGTAAGTGTACGCACTGTCCTAGAGTTCTAGCTGTAGATGGTGCGACAAACAGTCTGCACAAGCAGTTATGTGTGTTGTACTTACCACTTGAAAGGCAACATAAGTCTGAAGTACCCTGGCATGACAGCCACGGGTTCGTTGGTGCGGATGGCCATCACCACTCGGTCGGCCACCTCGTTCGCGTTCAGTTGAGGGACGAACCTGGAATTGTGACGTCATTTGGTTGGTTTGGCTGAGAGGAGGCTTAAAAGGAAGCCTTAAAAGGCCTTAACAAAATGGTAATACCTAATAACATTAAATAAAAAAAATAAAACTGCTGGACCGATTTTCACCAAACATAGGTAAAAACCACCATCGCAAGGAGACTGGCTTTCGAATGAAAAAAACCGCATCGAAATCGGTCCATCCATTTGAGAGCTACGATGCCACGGACACACATGCACACAAAAAACAGAGAGAGAGACATCAACGTCAACCTTATAGTAATACCCCTCTTTAAAAACGGAAGTAATCTGAAACTGACCTTGAGTTAACCTGATCGAACATGCCCGTGGACCTGATGAAGTAGGGGCAAATAAGGGACGTGTGGACTCCCTTAGCACCCCTGACTTCCAGTTCTAGCCTCAAGGCTTCGTCGAACCCGCAGGCTGCAGACTTGGAGGCGCAGTAGTCCACCAGCTTGGCAATCCCCACGTGGCCCGCCATGGACGCTATGGTAACTATATGGCCGTTGTTCTGCTCGATCATTCGCGGAAGGAATGCTTTTACCGTCTAAAACAAAATGAGTTTTTTGAGTACGCACTTACATTGTAAAGTTATAAAAGGTTTGAGGAGTTTTTTTTATCCAATTTGTCATTCTGTCAACATGTTTTCACTTGTCTCATTTTACTTTTCCAGGACCTTATTGACTAGATTACAGTGTTCCAGTAAATAATAATGAGTATAATTATGTGAACTTTTATGTAATAACATCCTATCGGTTCATTACGTAGAGTCGTGAAGCTTTGGGTGGTTAACTTTATTGGTTAGTAACAAAAATAAACTTTAAACGATACATAAAGAAAATGAAGCTCCACAATCTCCACTCCATACAAGTTTTAGAAAAGCGATGTCGTGGCATCTTATTACATCTTTGTTTTTTATTAGTAAAATGCTCACCCATATATGAGCAAGGACGTTGACATCGAATGTCCTCTGTATCAGATGGTCGGGTGTATCCAGCAGGTACTGCCCTGACACTACGCCTGCATTGTTTATCAGCAGTGATACCTGCAAAAAAAACAATAGAATGTTGCTTAAACACTTTACAATCGAACAATAAGACCTGCACGCCTTTGTTATGTTTTTAAATGCCATTATTAAAATATTACGCGACAATGTCGGGCTACGACATAGAAAATGTCAACAAAAACCGGTCGATGGTGTAGTAGGCTTAATGTCACTTGAAATTCTAGCCACGCGCAATGATATATTGTAATGATATTGACGTTAGTACGAGGTATCTTGATGCAGTTTATTTTATCAAAACAAAAACGGCTGTACGGCATTTTACAATAACAACGTCGATTATTAAATTAATCATAAGCAAGTGCAACGATCTTTTCGCAGCATTAATGTCAATGAACTTGTATTTGGTCACGTAAGAGCGAAATATTGAGATGACTCACCGTGCCAACCTCCTTGTGAACCTTCTCGGCAACCCTGTAGATATCGTCTTTGTCTGCAAGATTGACTACGTAGGAGTAGCATTCGCCGCCGATACCTTTAACCAATTTTTCTGTATCGTCCAGCCCTGAAACAAAATAAAGAAGGTTTAAAAATTTGGACTATCATCATAATATCATATCCGATAGTAATTATTATAACATTTAGCAGAGTTCGTTTATAAGATTTCAATTTGAAAGCTGCTAAAAAATGCTAACTCACTGTTATATGGACTCAATTCATGGAGCGAGCATTAGTCTTTTAAAAATACAGAAAAAGAAACGTGTAAAGCATTACTAACTGACACAAAACATTATATTGTGATGTAGAAGAAATGTTTTATATCCTCACATAAAAAATCTATTAGCGTGTTTAAACCACCACATCTATCTGAAAATCACCTTCGCGCTTAATATTATTAACACGCCATAATTCTAACAAGCTTAACAGGCCCATTTCCAGTGGTCAGATTAACTTGACATTTGGTCCTTATGGATACACAATGTCCGATGGCAATGCAACCACAAAGTTCGGTTGTTCAAAGAAACTTTTGAAGAAACGCGAGTAATATTAATGTCTACTTGCAACGTATTTCATTTAAATTTTAATCCATTAGTCTTGGTCAACAAATGACAATAAGAAATGGCTTGCGTGTGTTACTAATAGCGAAACAGTTGAAGATCATCATCATTACGGTCAAGATTCTGCCGAGGGCGAGATACAAGATTTTGAGATTTTGACCGCCGCCGGTCAGTGTCGACGACCTCGGACAGCAATGGCGACCATTCGCCAAATGAGCTGCACTCGAGAGTACTTTCTATACGTACGCATGGTGAGTCTTATCAGATTATTGAGACGCCATTACCATTGCCAATTATAGCTAAATGTAGTGATGGAGATGAACGAATGAGAATGGAACACATTTTACGCCGGTAGTTTAGTGATCTATGTTCAGTGATCCATGTTTCAGTCATCATCGTCACTTCGTTTATTGTAAGAGAAGAAAGTAGTAGGTATTGTACATTTAGGTTAGTAAGAATATTTGGAAAAGTAAACAATATTTAATTGATTCTTGATTTATTACTCGGACTACGAGATGTCGCGGAAGCGACTCTTTAGTTTAATCTTATTGTCGTGCAAGTGAAAGATGCCCGTACAGTTACATGTTTTTATAAATTTAATAACTGGGTGTAGAAAGACCGTTCGAACACGTCACCACGTCATGGTAGGTATACTACGTATATGCATTTTCGACTAATTTTGAGAGTATTCGTTTCGATAGACAATAAACTCCCTTATGTTATTTAGCTTCCATTGCTCCTACTAATGTAGAGTACGACCAATTACTTTAGTCAAAATTAATACACGTCTCTCAGCTTTGTTTCGATAGAAGGTATCCTAATTATGAGATACAGTTCTCTACCTATATTACATATTGGGGGATACAGGATTTTAGTCCATATAATAATATCTCTAAATCGGTAATGTGGATACGGAAATGAGAGGCTAAGTTTCCAGATCTAGAGCTACTCAATACCTATATATATACTGTATGAACTGAATTTCACTAACAATGGACGGAACAATATAGTCATGTCGATTAAAGTCTAGCGTCTCAAATAACCTAGTATTACAGCGCACGCGCATGCATTACACATCGAACTTTCTACTTTATCATCCACTGAGATTTACATCTCGACAAATAATAAAATAAAAATAATAGCATGTTTGGTTTTGTATTCTTAATTTTTAACATTGAAGTGAAATTGGACGCAGTATTCATGGTTTTATTTTCTTTTTTTGGCAGACTACGACAGAAGGTTATTTGAAGCCTGTCATTATCATGGTTAAAACCTTTGACAGCGGTCGTTCAAGTACAATTTTGTGATTATGTCACATGTCAAACAGTAATATTCACACTAAGTAAGACGATTTTCTTAAACAATCGATGGCAAATCCATGGATGTATAAAAGCGGCCGCCTACATATATGTATATGTAGGCGGGGACAAATTGAAATTACAAATTCTAATAAACAATTATCCCCGCCCGCTGTACTATCATTCATTCTATTTTAATTCAAAGGGAATTTCAGATTTCCAGTCAAATGTTTTTCCAGCCGAGGTTTTTTTTGACGTTGCGTGTACCCTAAGGGTTAAGTTATAAGTCGTCTAAGACCAGGGGCCTTACCGTGACTTCGTTATGCGATTCAATTCCGACTCAGTTCAGGTTTTACCTGTTATTTTTAGTATGGATCTGACAGCGAGCGTACCTAAACTGAATCGGAATTGAATCGCATTAAGACGTCATAGTAACCCCCCCAGTATAAGGAAATAATATCGTCCTTTGTCAGGTTTCGTTCAAATGTAATTTTGTGTAGAAGAATTTATCTAAACAATATGTAACTAATTAGTACCGCCAAAGACGTGTAGTAATAAATTCATGTTTAGGTACAGTATCACAATGTTGAGTTGGGAGAAAGGTACAAACTCGATACTGCACCAATATGACCTCAGGTCGGGTTATCGATATATTTTTTTAATTAATGGAGGTGCCAAACCACACAAACAAAAATGGCATTGGCAGCGGTAGATTGTCCATCAGTTGTTTACTGTGTCAATGCCAACGCGGGCGCATGCGCGCGGGAAGCGTTTCCGCAACGCAATCGCACGCGCCGCGCGTCTTGCGCGATCGATCGCATTAGATCTTTCTCGAACTACTTTCGATTGATAGAATTATTATAGAAAACCTTGCAGGTGTTTCTAAGCCTGAGAACCGCTTTGTTATAAGTTTCTACTGTTCGTTAAGATAATGTTCATCAATGTTTAAGATTACATTTTTTTTACTGTCATCAATCAAAATTTCCTAAAACTCAATCCTATTAGTCATCTACATTTAAAAAAAAATGAACACTTGTCCTTTACAATTTTTAATTCATTCGGTTATGTCTCATGAATAAATAAATAAAATTCAATTATGAATACGCCTTGAATGATAGGCCGGTTAGATTTAGTTCTCGGTCAACGTGTCGCAAGTCAGCATATTTATTTGAAGATGTGATACCTATTACCCATTTTGCTATTTGAATCCCTGTGTACGGCAAATCAGCGAAACAAACCGGCTATACTTGAAAAAAGAAAACAAAAAAGTGAGAATTTATTTGCATACTTAATATATGCGAAGTGAAACATATAGTAGTTCGTTATCAATGACTTGTGTAGAGTCATAAGTGTAGTTGATCCTTTTTCTCAAATGAGCCGGAAACGTCCCTTTGAGGGCTGTGAAAGTTTTTGACGTGATAACGTCTTATAAATCGATGAACGCCGGCTGCACTCACGAAAAAGCATGACTCGTTGCGTTACGTTCCGCGTGACGTCAGAGTGTGCAAGCGAGAGCGCGGAACAAGCGATAGAGAGGCACGATCGGCCCAAGCGTCGGTTTGTGATACATTTATCGTTATTACGTAAAACTATCGTCCGTATACCGACTTTATAGGCAACCGGTTTTTTTTCTGGCTTTGAACAGCGGTACAAACTCAATATCAAAATATTTGTTTACTTATGGGAGAAACGTTTCATTTCCTTCCGTATACCTAATGAGGATCAAAATTAAACTTCTAGTATGAAATCATAATTACATAAACTTGTCGCATTAAGTATATTTTGGTAACTATCGTAAAACATACGTATTACGTATCTCGTTAAATTGTAATAGATCGGCCCTACCTACGTGTGGACGATTAGTCAATTAACCAAATTATTTAAGTAAAAATTTGGCTTCTGTATCACAATAAAGATAAGTAGATTGGGAAGGAAGTATTCAAATTAATTTTAGTTTTAAGTATTTCAATAATAAACAACCAAAATTTATTGCGGCATTCAATCTCACGAGTAAAGACATTCAATGTCTTAAAAACCGGTCTGCATATTGATCCACAATCTGTTCATACAAAGTGTTAAATAAGAATCCGTAATTAATACGGTTGTTGTAACACTACTATCGTTTTTAAGAAGGGCAAAAGTACTTGACCTTAACCAAAATACTGGGTCAATGCGAACCACCTATTTAAGTTAACGCTATGATTTTTCTCTATCCATTTTAGATACAAATATCTTGAACGTTGTGTCCATGTTATGTCAAAAAAGTTATACAAAAACTTGAACAGGTGCAAACAATTTAGGAATAACTAATCTATCCTACTACCTGTCTATGTAATACCTTTAAAAGCAATTCTATATATATAATCTGAATCTCGGAAACGGCTCCAATGATTTTCATGACATTTAGTATGCAGGGGGTTCGGGGGTGATAAATTGCATTTTCAGAAAATGTACCAAAGAAATACCGGTACTTTCACGTAAAAACAACAACGTCAACTAAACTTCTAATTTGGAGAAAAATGCCTGTACTAGTAAGGTACAAGTAAAATGTAAGCGACAGACAAAAATGAAAAGGAAATCTTTTTTTAGTTTCCTTCATCTTAATTCCCACTTTAAACTTAGAAAAAATATTGGTGCAGTTTCTTTGCTTCCGAGTAAGTATGTATTTTATTTTATTCTGAGTTATTGAATTGTGCAGAAAGAAAGAGACGATCCTTTGCTTATCTGAACTAAAATTTTGCTACAAGTTAATAATAACTTTTCAAACGGTCTTAGGGTTATTTTAAATCGTATTTTTTCATTAAAAACACGTAATTTTGATTCAACTTACACGTTTTACTTGTTTCTGCGTATGTTATTACTGTTATAAACTAACAATGTTTTGCTGCAACATAATCTTAGTAGAAAGGCAATTACGGAAAATGTTTTAGAGGAATAAAGTAATTTAGATGACTTGCACAGATGATATATTCTCCGCAATAGAGTAATAATGGTAAGAAATGGCATTAGTAGCGGCGTTCTTGAAAGCTGTAATCCAGGAGGTAATGAAAGTGCCCGTTGCAATTACGCTGCGCCGTGATCAGACCACGTAAGAATTATAATAGCACAAAACTAAACAAGGTTCCCAGACAAGATAGACTGGATAGATATTTATGGTCCAGAATAAAAATGGCAAATTTTTTGGTCAGGGGCCATTCGTTAATTACCTACGTAAGATTTTGGCGATTTTTAACCCTCCCACCCCCCCTTGTTACGTAAGATGCTATCTTGTTTTTCAGACTAAATATTATTATAAAAAAAATGTTAGAAAAGAATCGTTATACTTACACTAAAACTAACAGCTTGACGAAAATGTAAGATTAAAAATAAAGAATAAAATTTAGAAATTAAGATATAAATCAAATTGTATAGTCTAAGGCATAAATAAGTATATGTATGTACGTTACCGAGACGCCAAAAATATAAATATACACCTTTATGCCACAAACAATAAGGCCGATGACACGTATATTTGACATGATGGCTGAATCTATATTTATGTCCTCGACTGTACATTATAAAATAAATATCCATTTAGCATTCAAAATGGAACTATTTTCTAATACTATTATTGAATTTAAACTCATAAAATCATACGTAAGAATTGTTTTTACCCGTAATTAACGATATTTTATTTTTTTGTTTGAAGTCCATTATATTAGTATATTTTTTATCGAGGGACTAAACTAAGCCAATATATACCCGAGGTGGTTAGCCACCCGAGCGACAGCGAGGGTGTCTATTTATCCGAGGGTTTATATTGGCTTTTAGTCTCGAGGTGAAAACTGTATTTTTCACTTCAATTGCGAGAAAAAAATAGTCAATTTAGTACAAAAAGATTTAATCAAAAAATAAAAAGTTAAATGTACAATTTGAATTATTTTTAATATTGTAAATTATGGTCGGTCCGGGAATATTGACACGCGTACTCGTAGCTTGTATTTGGGAATTTTGTGAGAAGTCTGATGTCAGCTGTTGTGTTAAAAGTCGGAGATGTCGGCAAAATTTCAGACTTTTCGTCACAGATCTCATTTCGATTATTCGACTGCTGGAATTCATGTGACATATCACGCGATATAGACGGACGTGGCTCATTTTGTGAAGTTATGTTAATGCCTGATGTAATTTGCTGGGTGATGTTGTACTTATTTTGTATGGACTCTTCAATGTACCCTTCAGCTACTTGGTCCGACCTCCAACCACCATGTCTTTTAAGCTTTAACTATTTTCAAGTACTCTCCAGATATTACGAATTTTCGCTGTTTATTTGTCTTCGTATTAGGCAAATTTACAGCCTGTAATTTAGTGTCGTTTTCGACATGTGCCAGAGTAATGTTCACCAGTTCCATCCCTCTGCATGCGCCACTTATGCCGAAAATCAAGGCGACCTGTAAATAAGTTTTTGTTAAAAATATACATGACGTACTTGTTGCCTTTAATTGAATAATAAAAGTGTTAAAATTGTACATAAACATACCTTGGTTGCTAAATATTTTTCATTAGGAGCGTTATTTAAAAACGTTTCTACGTCCTCAGACGTAAAAACTTTCGACTTTTTTCTTTTATGTCCACTAGACAATCGTTTTAGCAATGCAATCAAATTTGCGTTTATTCCTCCAGTCAATAAAACTTTCATAGGTTTTTAAATAAATCTTTCTAGATTTCGGCGGCAAAAGATTATCAATTATGTCTTTTGCTCTTTGCTCGACATCATAATTTTCACTATCACTTGACAACATTGTGAGAATAATCAATTTATTTTAATCGTTTACGATTTACGCTCTACAACAATTCCAAAGTTTTCGCGGTATTTTTTTTTTCCAACCAGACACAGATATAACAAAATCGCATCGGCGAAATGGTCCATACACAAACTGAAAAAAATAGAATGGCGCCACCTTCTATGCGGAAAAAGCATAGAACTAAGTCCACGTAGACTAAGAACGTAACATTTCCGTCATGAAAATGGTCCACACACAAGCATACTTTTTTATTTTGTTTCCGCATTACAACGATCTGTGTGAAACTGTAAGTTTATTTATTGTGATTGTTAAATTATTTTTATCATCGTTTCGTGTGATAATTTTTAATTGTGGTTTAAAGAGTGGTAATGAAATTCCTTCACTTATTAAAAATTTACTTTATGCCAAAAACTAAGCAAGTACTGGCTGTTTGAGTTTATCTAAGTCACTCAAAGTAAATTAAAAAAATTATTACTTTTACTCCCTAGGGACTAAGTACTCACTTTAGCCCCGCCTCGTAAGGCTATATTGACCTACTTTTAGAGCATGAGAAGTGAAAATATATGTTAAAACGTTGTCAAGCTTAAGCCTCAACAAAAAATTACTACCGGCCGGTAAAACAGGTACAAACGAACTTGTTCTAGTTATTTTAGGCAGTTATTTAATGCTTTTTGAAGGTCAAACAGTACGTAAAACACCATTAATATTTTTTGCTCAACACATTTAAAACTTGAAAACTTTCGTGTTAAGCGGGGCGCGGTTTTTTTTCCATATAAATGGGGGAAAACGAGCAGACGGGTCACCTGATAGAAAGTGATCACCATAGTCCAGGGACGCCTGCAAGACGAGGGGAATCACAGGTGCGCTACCGACCCTTTCAGTTAGATATACAGGGTGTTAGGTAATGAGTGGATAATCCTTGAACTATGGATAGAGGGCACTTAGGACGTTATAATAAAGCTAAAATAGGTTTAGTAAAAGTAGCACGGTTTCCGAGATATTCGGACTTTTAGGTTTTTTTCGAAAATGAACACCCTTGTTCAATGTTTTGATCATAGCACCATTTTAAGCTAACTTTTCAATTTTTTTATTTTTGCTTAATATTCTCGAGTACTTGTATGTTCAGATAGGCATTACTATTTTTGTGAGACTACATGGGATTTTTTTTTAAAAAATCGCAAACTTAATTTTTGCCTTTTCAATCGTACATTGATCGAATTTTCAGCTCTCACGGTGAAAAAAAAATACACTACCGCCTAGTTGCCAATAAGCTTAAAAACATGCCGGTTTATTGACAATTTAAAAATGGTAATTACCTTTTGAATTTAAATTCAAAATGACAAAATAATTAAAAAAAAATACACGCTCACCCACATTTTTCCCGGTTTATTTTTTGTATCACGGGCATAAAACTCATTTTTTTTTGTTGCAAAAATAACATTATTGGCCACTTATTTAAATGCAAATGGCATGTAAATAATTCCAAATTTAAAAAACATGTTGACTGCCTTTTGTTTTATTTTTCTACTTCGATTTTGAATTTCGCTATTATTGCATAATGAATGGTGAAATTGTGCCTTGGCACTCACCATAAATGTAATGCATTTGGGCGTATTCTATCAGTGTGTATTATGTTCGAAGCAGTATTAAAGTAAAAAACTTCAACACAACGATCTAAACGCAAAATTAACCATTCATTACGCAATAATAATAGCGAAATTCAAAATCGAATTCGAAAAAAAAAACAAAAGGCAGTTGACATGTTTTTTAAATTTGGAATTATTTAAATGCCATTTGCATTTAAATAAGTGGCCCATAATGTTATTTTTGCAACAAAAAATTTCGAGTTCTACGCCCGTGATACAAAAAGTAAACCGGGAAAAATGTGGGTGAGTGTGTATTTTTTTTTAATTATTTTGTCATTTTAAATTTAAATTCAAAAGGTAATTACCATTTTTAAATTGTCAATAAACCGGCATGTTTTTAAGCTTATTGGCAACTAGGCGGTAGTGTATTTTTTTTTCACCGTGAGAGCTGAAAATTCGATCAATGTACGATTGAAAAGGCAAAAATTAAGTTTGCGATTTTTTTTAAAAAAATCCCATGTAGTCTCACAAAAATAGTAATGCCTATCTGAACACACAAGTACTCGAGAATATTAAGCAAAAATAAAAAATTGAAAAAGTTAGCTTAAAATGGTGCTATGATCAAAACATTGAACAAGGGTGTTCATTTTCGAAAAAAACCTAAAAGTCCGAATATCTCGGAAACCGTGCAACTTTTACTAAACCTATTTTAGCTTTATTATAATGTCCTAAGTGCCCTCTATCCATAGTTCAAGGATTATCCACTCATTACCTAACACCCTGTATAAAGTTTAAAATGCATAATAGGTCAAAATACATTAATGGTTCAAAAGATATAATGCTATTTTCTGTGAAACTATTAGCTAGATGAATTGTTTTTGATAGTGTAGGTAATCTATGAATTGGTTTAGGTTAGGTTAGGTTTAGTTTATAACAATTTTGTTAATTTGCAACTTTCTAAGAAACTTTAAACTTTATGTATTTTAATACGTACTTTAAGCGCAATTAAGTTTAAAATTTTTAGACATAACATTTTAATCTGTAACACACGTGACCGCAGGGTTGTTTTAAAGGTAGATAAACTATTAATTAACTTCTATAACTATATAAATAAATACAAACTTAGGTAAGTCGTACTTATTTAGGTGTAAGAAAGATAGGTCATCTCATCATCATCATTATCATCTCCAGCTAAACATACGTCCTGGGAAAATCCCTCCTCTCAGTATGAGAGGGCTTATGCTGTATTTCCCACGCCATTGAACTCCTTAGCGTCCGGGGTATTCTCACGATGTTTTTCTTCACCAAAAAACTCATTAAAGTTATTTATTGTGTACCAAGCGATGTTAAAATTAAGTATTCAGACATTTTCTATTTTCCTGTCAAAGTTAGAAAAGCCAGGTAATGTCACCGTGATGCTAATGAAACACATTTTGCAAGAACCATCACTCACGTTGACGGATGTGTGAAGAGTGCCACTAATAGTAAGAGTAGGTGGGCAAGTTTCATATTTTGAAGCATCTTTAGTTATGCAATTATACATAATTTACTTGTACCCGGGTGAGCCGGGTGCAGGTTTTCTTTGTTCAAAATATAACAATATTTAAAAAATTTTAATGTACCGACTGACATGTAATAATAATCTTGTAGGTAGATAGTTTTGGCCAATTGGCTAGTGTGGGTCCTTAATGAAGTGATTACAATCCAAAAACAATTAAAAAAAATTTTTTTTGATCACGTCACTAGCGACGTAAACAGTCTGATTTCTATGTCAATTGGCTAAAAGTGTCTACAAATTCGACAGATTCCTTTGCAATACAATTTATACCTCGCCTATGTCAACGTAATTGATGCTCCGAAACTAAGTCCCTAACAGACCGGTCTTTGACCAGTAATGACAGCTGTGAACAATTGTAACTAAGGCTGTGTGCACAAAATCGATCCTAACTAAGGCAGGCACACAATAGCACAAACCATTGAGAGCAACGAGGTCGTACCACTGGACATTGTGAGCATTGTCAGGTTTCGGCGTGTCGCCTCCGTTACGGGGGCCATACATCTTCTATTCTCACTCGCATTTTACTTTTATTTGTTTTCAAATGTTACCAAACTTGCTCTAGTTTTGCGTCATAGGTTTCAGTCTTTGTCGAGACAAGTCACAACGGCCTGGGGCCCGATTTTTGAAAGCACATCACTCGAAAATTCCACTCGATATATAAATCTGTTAATATCTTCAAAACAACAGCTGTAATTTTTGACTAGTTCACAAGATTAATGAGAGCCGGAAGTATCTTCTAAGCTACTCGTATTTCAAATTCAGCACAATTTTTCACCACTTTCGAGTGATATTTTCACACATGTGCTTTCAAAAATCGGTCCCCTGTACAGTAAAAAATCTTACATTGTTTTACGATAACTTTGCCTTCAAAGAAAGAATAGGACTGAATTGCGGTAGCTATTAAAAAGATAATTGTAAAAAAAAGTCATCGTTATGCACATTAACGAAGACAGAAACTTTTTTTTTATTTATTTTAAAACGGGCTTCGTACATTGACAGAAACTTCTGACGCAAAAATATACAGAAAGTTAGTTGAACTTTGAAAACAAGTCTTAACTTGAATAACTGGTTGTGATCAAAAATACTAATTTAGTATTTTTTAGCAAAGTAATATTCAAAAAAAAACTTGCTATAAGTAGGTACATTCGGAGATAATAATACTTACGTCAAGAAAAACTGGTAATTTTTCTACAACTTTGTATGGTAAGTACTCCGTTATTTTTGCTCGTCAGTGTAGAAACATTTAAAAGTTGAAGTAGACCAAGAGAAAGTAATATTAGTCATCCGTTTTATTTTCTAAATCGCAAGCAGATTTTTGATTTGCTTAGTTCTTGACTTTTTATTTCTTTGATTATCAGAATGTTAATGCGGTCAGCGTTTGGGGTCGGTGAACGATTTTACTTGCAATCACTAGTCTTCGTCCATTATATCATTTTCATTGTCACTAAACTTTTATTTATGCGACAAGGAAGGCCAACCAACAAGTGGGTCACCTAATCTGATGGTAAGCGAGCATCACCACCCAAGGCTCGACACCCACATCACCAGAGCATCGCAGTGGATTGCCAGCTAAGAAATAATATCTGTTCTTCTTCTTCTTATTTGTGGCGTATCAAGTCGTCATTGCAACGGCAACATCGCCAATGTCATGTAATAAAAATATATTCAAAAATCTTGTGACAAAATGTCGGCAACGTTGTACGGAATACAGGCAAAAGACCCCCCTGCCACCCTTTCGGGCTCTTAGCCAACGGTCAATGATATCCCTCGGAAACTGCCAGGAAAGCATTAGCCGATTCCCAGGGTGCACCGGAACAAGCACTGCTCCTCCCCGCGGACGGATCCAAAAATGAACCGCAGTTCTTGATCACACGCGGAGGTAACCCGACTCGCACCCCAAGAATATCTCACATACAGGAATGGCACGGTGTAACGGTACATAGCGTATTTTACCGTTAATTTCACAAATATATGATTGGGAGTTGCCCATAGTCAATTAATAATATTAGAATATATTATTAATTATTATTATTAATGTTGACTAACACTAGTTTTGTAATCACTGATACTAACATAATATGGATTTATAATCTGAAATAAAAACATTTTATTTTATTTTATGTAAGTCTTTCCTTTTCCTTTTTTTTATAAGATGTATAGACTAAATAATAATCAAGCTGGAATTTCTGTACGAGGGTGATAGGAATTGGATGAATAGATTGCCCAGGAAGGTACTAAAATACTGTATAAAGGCTGAATAAACTACACAGGTAGTACATGACACTAAAATGTTCGATAATTGCGTAAACAGCATCGTACGCGCTTCCTCGCAACTAGAATGAATTGACGTAATTTTCATTGATCGTGTTGTTTCATGTTGGTTGTATCTGAGGTGCGTTCTATCTCTTTCGCACGCTAGACTAACCACAAAACAGGTATGTATGTAGTTGTATGTATACGGTCCGAGACTCACGGGGAATAGCGAAATTCGACCTTATTGGGTAGAGCGTAAGGATCGTTTTGGTTCAAATGTCGGAAATGTCGGAGATGACGCAGAAAACGCAGAAGAGGACGGTGTCGGAGATGAGCCTTATGTTGCTGAAAACGCTAATGTCTGAGAAGATGCAGAAAACGCAGAAGAGGACGGTGTCGGAGATGAGCCTTATGTTGCTGAAAACGCTAATGTCTGAGAAGATGCAGAAAACGCAGAAGAGGACGGTGTCGGAGATGAGGCTTATGATGCTAAAAACGCTAATGTCTGAGATGATACAGACTTAGCGGTATAAAAGGGACGTTTCTTCAAGGAATCGGGATTAGTTGTTTACGGAATTTCTTCAAGCGAGGTCTTGCTGCTGTAAGCGATATCGGTTCGCAGTTTATTTATTTTGACAAAGTTTGATTAATTAATTTAATTGTTTAACGTAGTTTAATCGGTTAATTATTTATTGTGCATCGCAATCAGTGTTCGTGAACCAATTACCATACCAACCTCACCAATATCCTTGATCCTTCCCTCATCCGATTTCTCTGTGGCCAGGACACCTTTAGCCGTCAGTATCATGATCGGTACCCTGAGTCCGGGGTATTGGCAGAGAAATTACCACCATCATCGTCATTGTCATGACGTTTGATTATTGGCCATGAATTCTGATTGTGTGTTCTAATTCTGTCACGCTTGAAGTAGGGACTTTACGGGACGAGGTTCCCGGCCCCAAGGCAACCTGGCGGTGTTAACAAAGCTTGGGGTTTAACGTCTTTCGGGACGGAGTCAGGCGTTGGGGATCGACCTGGCGCTCGTCTGCCGTTTGGCAGTCGGGAAACTTCCCCCTAGCGTTATCAGGCTCTGTGTATCTGCTGGTCAGTGCATAGGACTGGTAGCGTTGGTCTCTATATCTATATATTTATTTATTCGCACAACTATCTCTCCGCCCTACTCCATTCGCAACCTGGTTTCGGCCAGCGGATGGGGTTATTACACATGGCGTAGGAAATAGGGTTAGGAACACACCGAGGATGCCACCTCAACCCCCTAGTTAGTTCAGATTAGTCACATTACACATCACGCAATTAATGTAAATGTGAGGTAACCATCACCTCTAGTTGTGAGATATACAAATGTAGCATAGGATTCTAATTAGACATGGTTAGGATTCATAGGTTATTAGGGTGTACTATTTTCAGAGTTCCTGATTTACGCAGCTGTCACGGAGGAAATACTGAGTGAGTGATTTCTTTTGTTTTGTGTTACTTTGTTTGTGATATGTGAGCTTAGGCTGATATTATGCAGTGTTACTTATTCATTATGTCTGTATTCAGCGGTCATATGAATTACTTACTTTTGAATCATTTACTTTCACTAATTGTTGAATTTGCCTTGGCTGGATTGTTTTGAGGGTAGATTAATCAAAACCTCATTTGAAACCAATTTTACGTCGTCAAGACTCGCATGTAGATGTTTTACCAAGATCGGGAAGCACTACAAATGCATTGAGAGTCATCACCACCATCATCATCTAAATTATGATCAATTAATAGTGGAAATGGAATCTGCTATCATCATCACATGATTGATTTACCTTGTGAAACTGTTCTTTGCGATCGCAAAGTTACTACAATAACAGTGTACATGTTATTTATTAGACTTGTGAATTGAAGTCTTTATTAAAGTGAGTAATTTCATATCACTATTGAATCATGGACGGGGAGACCATACCTCATCCGGTAGCGCATTGGTTTGGCTAGTTGCCTATATCGAAGTACAGTAGTGAAAGAATACTACCCGAAATCAAACTCAGACTTGCTGTTCTCTATTGAAGGGAACCCAAACTCATGCCTATTAAGGTCTACTGTGACGGTCGGGGATAAGGGGGGGAAATAAATAATATATCACATATCTTTTATAACTGTGTTTATAGCGTGCACTTCTATTTTCCACTGACAATCTGATTTTGTGTACATACTTACTTCCTAACAGCGGATTTCCTTAAGTTGATCACAAGTTGATCAGTATTTCAGCATAATGTCTAATAGACTAATTTACAGGTTATTTACATTCTGTTAGATCCATGAAAGCACTTTTTATCTTAAAGTATAATTATCATAAATGCAAGCGCGTGTGTAGTAAAGTATTTTGTGTTTACATTCCATAGTTCTCCATGAAACTTTAATCATAACGTGTTTCCTTGCTACGCTATTAGCCATCGACTTACTTACTTTACCGTATAATACTATTATGACGAGCTTCATAATTTATTAATTAATGTTCGACTTATTTCCATACTTGCCCAAATGATCACCTAACTATTATACTCTTACTTCATTAACTCTGCATACACTTTCTTCCAATCAGATAACTTAATCGTCATTTCCTTTAGTCATCGTAAATTAAAATCCTTTAAGTAATGTGTTGCTAGCCGTCGCGTATATATGTTAGTTTTAATTTGTAGGTAGATCAATCTTTACTCGTCACTAAACGTTCCCAGGGTTACGTAGGATGCGGACACAACGAAGGGTATTTAATTTAAGTACTAGACGATGCACACACTAGACGATCACATGGCCATATCTTCAATATATCACGTATCACGACCAGTATAGTTTGTTAGGCTTTCACGACATATATATTTTATCAGTAGGCGGGTTTACTTACCTCCCATTTGAAGTACGCGTTGGATTGAGCTATGTAGTTTAGGTACGTTAGGCGCGTTTTTAGGCGTTATTAGAATTAATTCGAAATAAATTTAAATGTCAGTTTTTTTAAATACATATTTTTAATATTTAAGAAAATTTAGAGTAGGGGGGGGGGATGTTTTGTTACAACGGGCTGTCTTACCACTCCGTAACCGTCGCGTAAGCACTGTTTATCCGCTTAACTGAGTCCTCACCCACGCTGGTACAGTGGCGCAGTTTAGGACGACAAAGGGGGCCGAGAGCGGTGCGGGCGGGTAGTGCGCCTGCCGCCCGCACCTATCTCGGCCAGCTTCGTCGCCTACCCCACGCCCCTTTGCCGCGCGGGCGAGGACTCAGTTAAGCGGTCGGTCTATACATAGCAGCAGGATTTGCGAAGCGAGGATGATGTTGGTAGCGATCCGAACGGACCTTGCAAAAGGTATTGCTGTCCGCAAAACATTTTTAAGCATTTTAACACATGGTAGTGTTTGTAATAAACACTGCAGGTGTTACCAGAGGCGACATTGGCACCTTGTTGGCACCTAGCGGCCGAATGAGTTCCGTTTGTTTATAGCCGGGCTTTCTCTCGATCCTCCACAATAGATAGACATCCGTTAATTTTAATAACCCGTTAAAATGTATGTAAATACTTTCTAAAAGTTATCACGTTGCTGTGCTGCAGATAGGTAGGTCTGCTTTTATTTGAGAGGAAATATGTAGGTGTATACACTGTGTCTTAAAATCTGTTCTCGTAATACCCAAATCTTAAAACACTCGTTTCCCATAACATTGAATGTTACAACGGATGTTTTGAATCAAACCAATGTTTTGGAAAACAGATCTTTCATTCCAAAACGCCATGTCGTTTAAATAGGTAATACAGGGGATTACACTGATCAGTGGCGCAACTATAACGTTTGGGGCTCATGGCAAATTCATCAGACAGGGGTCCAAAGAGGTGCATCATCGTCCCTTCTGTGCTCTAGTCTAAGCCAAGCCACCCTATAGTTAGTTATGCCACTTCTGATCACGTTGTATTCGATGTGAGAACAAGCTGGGCCTAGAGTACAGACGACACGTTAATAACACACACGTTATACTGCTCTCCTTACCATTAAGAAACGACCCCATTGCGATGAATTTGCCCAGAAGTCATGTACATTAAGTATAGGACAAACTTAAATGACCGCAGATCACTATTATATCCTGATTTTTGCAATTACATCTGTGATTCTACCACTGGAAGGTGGTCAAAATTTAAAATACAAATAGAGAGCTAATAGAAAGTTACAGCTGTAATACGTTTTTCAACACACTTGCTCGTAAAGTGAGTCTTATTGCACTGCATTTAAGCTCATAATTGAGCTTATTACGCACAAGTGCCGTGCGGTAATATATATATTTTTTAATCTCAGCAAAAAGTTCAGTTATCTATAGGAACAAGGAATATTTTCGTGAATATTAAACTATTTTAGGGAAAAGATGATAAATAAACATTTAATTTCGACTAATTATTCATTTTTATCTAAAACTGAACATAATTTGCAATCTCAGGCATTGATTAATTATTTTTTATTATAATTTTAATATTAGGCTGTTTAGGAGTCTGTGTCAGTGTCTTCGTCACGCGCGTGCTAAGTGCACAGCGCGCATGCGCGAGTGCTGCGCGCGGATTGGCGCGGAGAAATAATATCTGCCGCCATTTTTCACTGATATTGTTGATTCAGACTTTGTTATTTTATTACTTTAAAAATTACGAGTTCAAGTAATAAAGAAATGTAGTGTCCGTCGCTGGAAATACTAAAATATGTTCGGACAATGTTCGGACAGTTATATCAGTAAGAAATCCAAGGTGTTAATTACCAAATGATAAAGTAAAGTTCTAAAGCAGCTCCAGGTAAGCAATGTCTGGTAACAAAGGTAAACTAAAGTTCTTAAAGTCCTTTTATTAACTAAATTTTATTTATTTTTCCTCGCAAATGTGTTGAAAAACGTCGTATGCGACGCGTGTGCTTTGGTAATTACACATCTCGGCTCTCTTACCCGCGCTCGCTGTCGCTCGCGCGTACAATACGCCTCGTGTGTAATTACCAACATAGCACACTTGTATCATAATGTACTATTCTCAATCAACTAAAAAAAAAATTGATCGGTAGTTTTCACAGAGTTTCACCTTTTTCAAATGATATTTTCATTGCTCCTTTTTTCCATAAAACCATGGTAAGGATCGGACCATTTCATTTACTTACGGCGGAACACAAAGAAAATCAGTATGGCGTTTAAGTGCCGTGAGATCTAAAGAGGGTAGGTAACAATTAAAATTATTCTGCTGTACAGTGTACAGCGTACCTAAGAATATTATATATATATTATACATATTACCTAGGAGCAAAGGTGAACGAACCTTTCGATTACACTCTTTATATGCAAATATCAAAAAATGACAATTTTTATGGTATTTAAAATTTTTTAAACAAAAGATGTTGCTGTCAATGATAATTAGGAATTGTCGGAATAATGTCTTTGTGCAGAGTAAGTAAATAGAACCAGTAATTTATTTGACCTTTATTCAAAAACGTATGTCGTCTGTAGTGGGGTCGTTTCCTGTAACAATGGTCGATGAAGATGCTATTTAACTTGACACGCTAAAGTCAAAAGTTCACTTTTGTGTTTGGAGTTATCAGTTTTGTCACTACCGGAAAGACTGTGGAAAAAAACATTGCCCTTTGTGTTGCCAGACGCGAGCAAACAAGGGCATAGCAACCGAAAGGCGGACATTGACTTCCTCGTCAAAACTGAAACTCCTTCGCACTTAACCTCGCTTATATCTTACTAGCTGTTGCCCGCGACTCCGTCTGCTCAGAATTCGCTTAACGCTATCCCGCGGGAACTATACAATTTTCCGGAATAAAAACTATCCTAATGTTCTTTCCCGGGACTCAAGCTATATGCTTACCAAATTGCAACTAAATCGGCGTCCAGCGGTTTAAGCGTGAAAAGATAACAGACAGACTGGAAATAACGATGACAAAATCTCTGCATATGTATTTTGGTGAGTGTAAACACTGGACAGAGAAACTTGGGACTTGCGCGTTTCCGAGCAAACACGACCGCGTCTGAGTCTGAACAAAGAGAAAATGCTCGTCAATTTTATATGAGGTGTCAGGAAAAGCATGTAGCTGCTGTCGAGCCTTATTGCCTATCAACTTGTAAATGACTCTGTGCAATGTGAATAGAGTACCTAACTTTAAGTTATTCGTTATTGCTGTCGTACTTAACATAGTTACGAGAATTTATTGTAGAGTAACCTTTTAATAGCAAATCAATATGGGATCACTTGAAAGTAATGGTAGTGGTAGCTAAGTAATGGGGTCGCTAGATTCGTAAGTGGCGACTTTTTTTTTCTAAGTGTTAAAAGGAGCAACGTGGAGAAAAATTACCAGCTGTAATTAATTTCGTAGCTACTTACAGGAAAGTTATTGAGCTGTAGTTTTGTTGCAATAGGTACACATTTTAGACAATTTCTGGAGTTAGGTATCTTATCGTATCCAGTGTGTATCAAATGATGGCTTTCAAAAATCGCCCCATGATCCCAAGAGGGTTTGAAGCATTTTTTTTAGTTTCTACTATCAAACTACAACCAGGTTTTACGACTTAAGTAGGTCTTAAATTTAAAATAACGGCTAATATCTTTTGAGCTTCCGCTATTTCGTGCATCATGCATTGGGTACGCCTGTACAACGTGGAAAATTTGTCTAATGATATCTATTTAACAAATTAATTGTTTTAAAAACTCGAACAAAGCGCAAATATAGTTGCTAGCAACAGCTAGTACACGCATAAATATGTATTTAAAACTGATGTCAGTTTTTAGAGTTATCTACTAACACTAAAGTTACTTCACAAACGTTACAAACGAACATCTCAATGGATACTAATTTGTTATGTATGTTAAATAAATTATTTTCCCTTGAACAATATCATTGTACAATGTATCTATTATACGTGTTTTAATATCACCAAAAGGCATTTGCGGATCCCAGCTCATGCGGTCTCAAACGTCTAAGCTCGCTAGTAAATAGCTCAAACGAGCACATAAAGGATTGACGACACCGACCACACGTCGAGGACGTGAGTTGCCCAACATAATTATTATCTCGGTGTTAACTGAGGTCGCGGTATAGAACTTTTTTAATCTGTGGCTTACGTGGCTACGCTCGTGGTTTTTTAATTTTGTTGGAAACATCAAAAGGCGAATGCAGTTTTTTTCGCAAATCTAAACTAGGCTTTAGAGACATTCTGAGAAGGGATATTACAAGAATGCTAATACTTTATTGTTTCAATCGATAATTCATGTTGAGAAAGAAAGAAAAGAAAAAAAGAAAGAAGACATTTATTCCTTTTTGCAAGACACACAAATATAAGAGAATGTACCAATTTATGTGTTAGGTGTATACATACAACTAATCCATCAAAAATGTTTGCACATTGGTTCCATTCGACGTGGAAAAAAATGGTGTGAATAATTCCATGTCTTAACAGTTTAAGATAATGATGTAAATGCTGGCTAACATTTAACCTATACTTCTCTCACGTTACTGGATCCTTTCACAATCTTCAAAGCTTAAACCCAAGCAACTCTGGTTAGGTTAGATCGTTCATAAAAAATTATTGGACGTGCATTTTTCAGTTTTATCGTGTTAAATATCACACAATAACCAGACACACGTCATGTCTCCTTTTATATATAGACGAATTCAATGTAGAATGCGCATTTCACGCAAAGTGAACCCATAAATAAATATCATAGGACAAGTGACACCAATTGACCAAAGCAAAAGCAAAGCTTGTATTTGAACTGCAGTTCAATATTACCTACCAAAATATATTGATTATGTCTCGGTTTCGGTTTCGGCTGGTTTTGGCCTAAAAATCATGTTTCCGCCAAAATACAGCCGAACCTTTCGGCCGCGCCGTCACTTACAATATCGCATTTTCTCCCTTTTTTCATAAACCCAGTATCAATATGATAATGTTGAAATTTCAATCCGAGAAAAGTGAAACGTAGAACCTTGTAATATTGGACCAGCGAGAAGTTTAATTAATCATATATTTATATATCTGGAATCTGGAAAGAACTTCAATTTGGAAAGGTTCGGTTTCAGTTTCAGCAAAAAAACATTTTTCGATCGGACACTAATATTGATAAACACCACATAAGTTGGTATAACACGTGGGCGACCGAGCAAATATCAGCAGTTTTAGTACCAGACCAAATATCACGGAATGATGAGGATCGGGGTTCGATTCCCGGCAATGGCTTTACTTTTCGGATTTGTTTTCAGTGTCGTGTAGAGCAAATATCCTCCAAAACCCGGTGAAACAGGGTGTGGGTGCCCAGAGATAAGATCTAGCTATATTAATTTTCGGCCCTAAAAACCCCTTCGTAGCAAGTTTCATTAAATACTCCGCGACTACGTCTGCGCAGAATTGCTATCCCGCGGGAACTATCGAATTCTCCGGGCTAAAAACTATCTATACCAAATTTCAACTAAATCGGTCCAGCGGTTTAAGCGTGAAAGGGTAACAAACAGACAGACAGAATTACTTTCGCATTTATAATATTAGTAAGGATTGCATTCTTCATAGTAGGTACATAATTAAAAATCTACGGCTTTAAAATAAACATTTGTATTTTTCTTACATAATATCTGGATATCTGCTCCAACTGGAGATCGAACCCCGAACCTCAAGCTTCGTGGTCGTCATCTAACCACTCCACTAGGCTATCCGGTCGCAACTATGTATTCTTCAGTGTATACATTGAATTTTAAAACACGTATTGAGCTAATTAAAAAACAAATACGGGAAGATCTAGGATTCTACTTTGCATCGACTCAGGTAGAATTTGAGTCAATATTAGTTTTGGACATCAATGTTAACGCACGTAGAGAATTTTATTACGTTTACATAATAAACGTTTATAAGTATTTAAAGTCCTAAATAAACGTACATCTAGGATTTCCTTTAGCTACGATCAATATTTAGCTGTGCCATTCAACCGTGGATATTTACAATCATTGTCGTTGTATGATGGTGATAATATTGATAATGTTCAGGCGCCCGATTTTTGGAAGCATCAGCTACAAAACCACAGCAAGAATTAAATTTTCAACTCCTTGACAAAATTAAGTGGAGCTGTAATTTTCGTTTGTACTCTACTTGTAATTTTTTTAATTTCAACTAAGTTAATGTTTCACTACTTTTGACAGCTATTTTCACATGTCTGTTTTAAAAAATCGGGCTCAGGTTTACTAGACTACGGCTTCTTTTTTACCGACTTCAAAAAAAAAGGAGGAGGTTCTATGTTCGATTGTGTGTATTTTTTATGTGTGTTCACCGATTACTCTGTCAATTGAGGACCGATTTTCAAAATTCATTTTTATTCATAAGAACACCGTAGCTAATTACTCTTTAGGTAGTTTCAACGTTCAACAACGACCAGAATAGTAGCCAGCAGGAAAAAAACATTATCTATAGTTTGCATCATTACGTTTTTTCTGCATGTAATTTGATACATACCCGGTTTGTAGGCTTTCATCGTCTGGGGACGCAATCCGGTTTGTTGCACCGACCTTGCACTTGAGAGTTGCATAATCCCAGGAAACTCTCACTTGTGACTTTACGATAGTTAATAACTATCGAGTTAACTGATTAAACAGCGTGAGATTGTACTATCTGAGCGAAATTAATGATTTACAAAGTTTAATAAAACTTAAATATATTTATCTACTCAATTCAAACTTAGGTTCATTGTGTGTGCGTTTTATTTATAAGTTCAAAATATTTTTTTTTTATATTAAAGAATCTCATTGATTTCTTGCTTCTCCTGTGATTTATTGCAATTGAGAATAACATCACTCAGAACATTTAATAACTGACTAATCCTAGATAAAACATACGCAGTTTGCCTTGTCCCATATTTCATATCGAATCACGTCGCACAGTTAACATTGAATATGTATTTTACTGCGGCTTTGCCATCAATATTCTCACTATTGACTTATTTTACTGCTTTGAATAAAACAAAATTAATTAGTTACTGTTTTGAATAAGTTCGCCTTTGTGCATAATATTTAATTAATTTTTGTGATTTGTGTCCGTTTCTTTATATTTGAACAATAAAGCATTTACTTACATACTTACTAAAATAAATGGTAATTTTATGGTAAAAACATAAATACATTCTGCCACCTACCTCACTACCATCAGTTTTCCAATCCGTGGGAAAAATTTAATATACAATAACGTCAAATAAAGGTAAATCCGAACGAGCTATTTCATTCTGTAAATGTCACATTTCTACCTAATTTTTATGAACTGAAGGTCATCACACCGCTTCACTGACCACAGTCTGTACCAGATTACAATATTTTCTGCAATCGGAGTCTGTCTCAAGCTATTGTCTATTGGTGCCAGGTATTGCTTAGGCTTCTCGTTTTACAACGACAACAAAACAATATTTATTGTTTTGATAAGGCCGCGAACACAAGTGCTTATTCAGGTATTCGAGTACACAGCGATCAGCTGTTGCAAAAGCATCCGACCTTAGGACGGAGTGGTAGGACAAACACCGCGTTGCGACAGGCGGGTTAGGCATGTAAACATTGACGAAGTAAGCTGGGCATGAATTCCCAGCGGTGACCCCCAACCCGGAGTGACATTGACACTAGATTTTCGAAATCAGACCCGAAAACCTGCTCCTGCTAAACCAGTTTTTTCGACGCAGCTTTCAACAACGTCAACGACACGTAACAAAAATCTCGAACGTAAAATGACCGTCAAATCCGGCATGCCGCCATTCGGCCATTACCATTGCCCGGCGCGATTGTAAATCCAAATCGTTCCATCATTATGTAAAAGATTGCCATTAGTGTGCATTTCGCTGGCGTTTGCAATAATATAAAATACAATGTATTCGATTTTTCAATAATATACGTGCGGTATTGTTCTGCAGTAATTACTATAATTTAGCAAAGGTCGTGGGAAATTGCATCCTTTGCATTGTACAATTTACTGCAATCTAACATTGACCTTCCGACGCGACAGTAAAACTTGCACAAATAATGAGTCCGTTGTTCATCTTAATGGACTTCCACTCGCAATCCTCGCATAACAACATAATCTTAACTCTCTAAAGTGTGCTCATTCGCACAGGATAATGATTGTTCAGGTTATCCGTTACATAGCATTAGATAACGGCAATTATGAATTCACGGATACATATGTACTCCTATTAATTCAATGTAGACAATTACTTGGAATATGTATAGAATCTGTTGAGCCAGGGCGCAGTTGCAGATTCCTAATTTATAATCATGTACTTACAATTAAATATGAGTTTTGGACCCTGTGCTAATTAAGTACCTACTTCCAAGTATTTCAACATTCTCAGCGTTCCATTACTTCTCAATACAATGCAATTGGGATATAACGCGGGAATGCTGTCTGCGTGATGGGGAGTACCTAAGGGTCAAACTCAACCTCAAACTATTTATTGCGTATAAATGTTGTTACTCTGTAATCTTATGTGTAGGTATACATGCAGTTTCAAAAATTTACCCTGTAATCACATAGCAATTCATTAAAAAATAATCTTAAAACTAATTATTACAGTTACCAATATTATTATGGCACTCGCACGGTCCAAATTTATTAAATTTTAAATTTTTAGCATAAGTTTTATTTTTAATTTAGCTTTAGTTTATATTACTTCTATCATTTGAGGCAAAGACGCATATTAATTTTCACTTGAGCGGTAGCAATATGACAATCTACTCAGAATCACACCAAATTGAAAAGTCTCAAAAATACTAGCCAACATTATTTATCAAGCAATGTGAAGCTATAAATCGTCCAAGCATTGAGTACAGTTTATATCATGGATCCTGCACTTGCCAAGGTTTGTGCTTTCCGGTGCAAGCTAACCGTCAAATTATTCACGCACTTGCGGTTCGAAGTAGATGGAGTGGAACAATCAGTCGTAGCCACAGATCGGAGCGTGTCAAACGACCCAACAAGCCAAAGACTCTCAGATACTTTTTTGTACTAACCAATCAAAATCAAGCATTGTGTCATTACGGAAAATAATGATGTTCCTACAAAAAATATCTACCGAGGCCTCTTTAGTTCTGCAAGCTGTATTATAACGATCATTAGTCTGGAAGTTGCTGTAAATTGCGCTCACCATTTGTCTTGCTAGATATATGAGGCAATATCAGATCCCACTTGAAGTAATTTTGCAACGTTCGCATTACCCTGTCAATCGTGAGATTTGCGCTGTGATAGGATGTGGATGAAACACACTTTATTTCTGTTTTAGAGTTATGAAACTTCACGGTCGCTTAATGATAGTTTACACAACTTTTACTGAAAAGGATACGGGTAGTATCGCACAAAACTGCGAAGCAATTCCTGGTAAATCTACACTCATAATGTTATGTAAATTTCACGCATCAGAGTTGCGCAAGCTGGCCTGTCAAGTTAGCATGTCGTCAAATAATTCTTGCTGATTAAAATCAACACGTACGTGATCGTGTGTAATGCTGTAATTAATAACTCACCTTGTTTGTTTATATCCCAAAGAACGACTTTGCATCCGAGTCGCGCGAGACGGAGAGCTATGAGGCTGCCGAGACCGCCCCCGCCGCCTGTCACCACTGCTACTCCACCTTTGAGGTCTTTCTTAGGAAGCCTAACGAAGGACCTGTAGATTCCCTTAATGACATGTCCGGCGGCCAGGAGAAGGAACCAAATCACATCGAGCACGGTCTGAACTACAGTATACTTGTCTCTCATGCATTCTGGGATTTCTCTAGTGAGGGGACCTTCCCTCATCCCGTTGATGTAGTCTTGGGTTTCCACGGACATTTTGTAGCCGATATTGGAACGCTATAAGGAATTGAAGTCACTGTGCATCACTTGGAGAATTGGAAAAGTTTTTCAGGCTGCTATCTCGACTGGCACATAATTGACTGAACTCCGTTGTCACCTGAAACAAAATGAGAATGTTGTAAATAGGTACATTTAATACTATTTTCTTAATTTTTGTACATTTAATATGTGCTTTTCGAAGAACTTAATATTTGAGTCACTTAACTTCAAACTCGAATAAATTCTTTATTTTTGAGATTAATACAAATTAATAAAATATATACATATTTGAGAAAATCTTAAGAGAGAGAAATTTAGAATTGGCATTGTTCATTTTTTTTAGTATGCTCCAATTCGAAAACCATTTCGAGGAAAACCATCAATTATCCGATTTATCTTGTCCGACTTCAAAAAACTTTATGATTGCAGATATTTTTGTAAAAGTACTTTGAACCTTTGTTTGACCGAACGACCGGGTTTTTAGACAGAATCCAGCATCGAATGTTTGCCACAAAAATGAAAAAAAAAGTTTGGCTACGGCAACTGTCACGTGTCACTGTCAAATCTAACAAAACCATAGACAAAGCCGTTTTTTTTTATAGCCAGCCGAACGAAGGCGATTGGGATTCTGTCTAAATTCACGAATTATCAAACAGCGAAAAAATATTTACTATTAATTAACAAAGCTACGTAAAAGCATAATATTCAAATTAGTTGCTTGAAATAGTCCATTTTATCAAATAAAGGTGTTAAAAGCACAGTTTAAAAAAAATGAACAATGCCAATTGCCTTTATCAGAGTTTGAAGTTAAGCGACTCATTAAACCGTCGTGTCAGTAGATACCACTTAAGTTTGACTGACAAACAGAATTATGGTCAAGTTTTCGGTCAGATAGATAATAACAAGATTGGCATGTAGTCTAGATCTAGAACCGATATAGCGCTATTGCAACACTCGTTATTTTATGTACAAACGTCGAAGAGTTAATTAAATTTACGCAAACGACATGAGTTTAATTTTTTCAACGAAATACATGAGTAGGTATTTAAACCAACATTGTTTTCATAAGATTTTCAACTTTTTGTTCCTAGAATTGTTATAAATTGGTTATAACAATACTTCTTATTTCCATTATTAACATATTATATGTCAGAAACAGCAGACAGGCAAATAGAGTCGTCAACACTCCGACTGACCATTCGTGCCTTATGTTGTAATAAGATACAAAATAGTAATAAGGGTTACAAATAATTAATTTCGAGACCAACGAGAGTTTACGACAGTATGTACTTACACCTACCCAGTGTATTTTTTTAAAGACCGCAAAAATATTATTAATGGCGGGAGACCATCCGTCACGTTGTCGTGTTGTTTTGTCATAACTCATATCTTTTTTACCACAAATAGATAATAAGCACTTAATTCTTCACAAGCGAATTATAATTTTATGTGTTTTAAAAATATGTTGGTAATATTATTTTTCCTATTTTATCTCGCAGTTTTTCTCGTATACATTGTATCCTTATTGCTTTAGAGTCCCGATGTAAAACGCTCTGTACCAATATAGGTACTTGTATTTATTTACACCGAGTCTTAATCCTGCCGAACTTTTTTGACAGAATTTTTTATCAACATCATTTCGACATGGCTGATTTGGATTATGCACAATGTTGTTTAGCGTATGTGTCATTTAGCCGAATTTTGATAACCCGAAATCTTGTCCGAATCTTGTTGTGTAATTGTAAATTCATAAAGTATCTATACATACCTATAATAAAGCTGAAGAGAGTTGATAGACTGTACATGACCGATATTTAAAAAAAATAGCTGGGGATACCTAGAATCGAGAACAGAACACGTTCCAACAGTTTTTAGAATTTTTGTCTGTTTGTCAGTATGTCTGTTTATCTGTTTGCCTGTATATTTGCGTGCACATCATATGAAAATGGCTGAACGGATTTTGATGCAAACTTTACTAATCTGTTGAGTAAATCGCTGGCCAGGTTATAGGCTACTTTTTATCCCGGAAAATTGCAAAGTAAAGTAAAGTAAAATTTATTTTCCAAAATAGAAACATAATACAATACATACATTAATTACGTCTTAATCCCTTACGGGGTAGACAGAGCCTAAGGTAATAAGAGCTACAGAATAATACAAAATATAAACTAATTACAATATTAGGAAATTCAATGACTCCACACTAGGCACAGCCTGCATCGCGGCAGCCAAACAATATCAAAATAACGGTTACCATAAATTCTGAAGCGCTCAGAATAACAAAAATGGTGATAAAAATTATAACAATAATTTGCAGATGGGAACTGTATAGATAGATGGTGATAGCTAATCAGGTGTGATAGGATTTTTTTTTGTGGAAATGGTTTGGAAAGCCAACACTCCATAAAACATACATGTGTCGCATATTCGCAACAGTTTTGCACCTCTAGTCGTAACAGTGAAGTTCTAGATAGAACTAGACACCAGGGTAGCAGTAATTGAGTGGAATGCGCGCGAATACAGGCGCAGGCGCACCACGCGCGTGTCGCAACCCCAGTTGCACAAACTGACCGGAGGATGTGGCCCGAACCGAGACGCAGCAGTAGCGGTAGCGGGGATATGCAAAATGGGCTTGCATCGCAACAGGGAATGGTCTCATAAAAACACGGAATAAGGAAGAGGACGGGGAGGTTGTTTGTACAATTAAAATACAAAGACTTTTTATTGAATGAAGTAGAGAGATAATTACAAGGTAAACAACAGGCGGCCTTATCGCTTCAGAGAGTTGGGCAAAAATATATTTAGGTTGTTATTACATTTTGCAGCAAAATGCTACGTCATTTAAATTAATAAGAAAAAATAGGTAGTCAAAAAAGCATAAAACAGTTTTTTCGTAAAATGTACTTGACACGTCTTAGACATGCATAAAATATAGTTGCCTACGTTCTATGTAATTTACACATGTTTAAATAGTAGTAACTCGGTCTTTGTTTAATTTGAGTGAGTGCGGCGACCAACAGGGCTTCTACGTTGGTTATTTTTTTTTCCTTTTGTGTTTTCGTTACATTTAATCCTTTACTTTTAGAAAATATAATCTTCATTTTTGTAAAGTTTACTGGCGTTTGACTTAAGGGCATATAGGCACGCACAATACAAATGTGTATGCAAGTCGGGTTACCGTTAGCGGCTATACTCGTAGCCCACACCATTATAATACAATACGCGTTGTGTAATTAATTACAGCACTGGATTACAATCAGAAGCAATGCATGGAGAGTTTTAGAGATCTGAAGCTAAACAACTATAGAGTCGCTCAACTATTTATAAGAAATATATGTAATTAAAGGAAATTGCTTCAATTACAGGTTTTATGTATTTTCAATTACAGCTTACAAATTATAAGATATTTATTACAAAATCAATAAAAGCATGTCCAAATTTGACGAAATGTCAGTGTTTTTTTACGAAATCAACTTATATTTCCGCTTCATTCGAAGCCGCATCCTCGGTGTCTGGAGTCCGTCAACATTCAACGAGAAGGTCGTTTGTTTAGGTGTATATCACATTCCATCCGACGGATGAACTGATGTCATGCTGGATTTACGTCAATACGTTTTGCTAATTGATCTTCTTCTCATAGTGAGTGTCATTATGAATTTTCGTTACTGTGACTATTGTTATGCCATGTGCCTAAAAACAACGTCAAGAAAATCAGTCTTCGATGTGTGTGTAAAAGCAACCTTTTTTGTACTTACCACCTAATTACTTGTTTTTTTTTTCTTTTTTACGTTTCTAAATGACGCTGTTCATGACTTCTAATCTAAACCACGCTTCGCACAAAGTAATTATCTAAGTCACTGTCCGAATTTTGGTTCATTCAGTATGGGTAAAAGAACATAGCTAATTTAAGTATTTTTCGCATACTTAAGAAGGAACAAGCACTAGTCATTCAAAACCACTTGTTTACACTGTGGAGTACGCATCTACATTTAAGATAACTAGGAAGCCAAGTTGAACATGTAAATGTAGTAAGTACACATCAAGCCAAAGTTATACAAATACGGCATACGACAGACCTTCCGTAAACGTTGAGTTCATTATGTCCAGCCTATTTTTCATTCCACTGCTGGCACAGACCTCTTGTTAGAGAGAAAGGGCTGGAGCTGAAGTTCGCTTGCAGGCAGAGTGCGAATTTGGAACTTCACATGCATCCCATTGAACTGTTTCAAAGGCAAGTTCTACCGGCATAATTTGTCGCAACGAAATGGTAAATTTCATGTTAAATCTCGACCATACATTCCGAAAACCTCAAAAGGGGCGAGAATATGTAAATAATGCAATGTATTGTATTAATTACTTTATCCAATCATTTAAATCCAATTCTGAATGTATCTGATACCGCATTTAAAACAATTGACATTGGCCGTGTTTATTTAAACAAGTGCTTTGCTCCTGTGAAGGTAAAGAAGTGTACATTCACCTTACATCGAGTACTTGTTCTGTTCAAGTACTAGGCAATTGGGCAAGAGTCAGTAGATTGTGAACAAAATGTAGCAATTACATCGGCAACCTTGCATGGAACTTACAGTGGCCGCTGCCAATTGACAGCTTTTCACGGTCGCTAGCGACGATCGCTTTCCTAGCAGCTAAAGTATATACAGACTGTTGATGAACAATAAGTAAACTAAACTCCTCGCAGTCCTAGGCCAGAACGTATTGAATTTTTTTAGGTGCTATATCCGCGTCTATTTCTGCAGCCAAATAAAACTACTTTTGGTAGAGATGAGGCATACCACATAAATATGGGTAATAGTTTTTTTGTTTTTGAAAAATATTTATCACTAAATATTTTGCACCTTATTTTGATTCAGAAAACATGTTCACGTTATTGATAAGCGAATCATGAAATGAAAGGACAGTACGTCATTTTTATATACCTACCTGAATAAATGTAAGTCCTAAGTATATGGATGGCACAAAATCATTCAAAGGACATCGGTAAATGTTAACGTTCCTAAACAAGAAAACGCACAGTGAAGAAAGGCCAATTACCTACCTGTCGTTAAAACAATATGCTTCACTGACATTACGTCTACTATTAGATAATAAATAGATAATTATGGCAGTTGCATAAGTTAAACTACGAAAATGTCGGTTACTATAAATTATAATAGCATAGTTAGCGAATAAACATCACCTATTAGCAGAGATAATATACTAACAAACACAATACAACCCATTATTTAATAGTGACTGCTATACTATGGGATGATTGTAGCGTGAAACGCCTAAACGGGTGCTATAATGTACCTAGTATTGTTGCTGTTGCAGAACAGAAAGGATGTTCAAGCTTTATAAATAGACGTGTTGACACTATTGACAGACGCTACAAAGAGGGCCAATTTGTGACGACACTGTTAATGATACTTGCCGCTTCAATGCAAATACGCAGGTCCTATTGACTACCATGATTCTATTGGCACTCATGGCATAAAAACGTAATACAGGTGTCATTATTATCATCATATAGATATGATCTATTTTTCTTGGCTTGATTATTTTCTATAAAATTTTGTATATTCTCTTTTATTTGTGTGTCTTGCAAAAAGGAATAAATGTCTTCTTTTTTTCTTTCTTTCTATCATATCTGCCATAGGACGTCTACTGTGGGACATACGCCGCCGCCATAGACCTCCAGTTGCCTCGGTTGGAAGCGGTTCGCTCGCTGTCAGGTCCATAATAAGAATGACAGCCAAAACCTGAACTGAGTCGTAATTGAATCGCATTAAGACGTCATGGTAAGGCCCTGCGCTGCCGATCCGCGGTCTCCGATCGAGAACCTTTTGGCCCAAACGAGCAACAGGTTTACAGATGTATACATACGCCTTTAAATATTATATTGAATCTACGAAAAGAATTTTTGGGACTGATAATGATATATGACAGAAGAAAAGTGAGCATCTACGTTTGCTGTACCTTTTGGAGTGTTTTGCGAATTATCTATAACTATACCTATTTTTTATTACATCCTACCCGCTTGAAAGTATGTGCTATAGGCTATAGGTAAACCGCTTAAATGAGTCCTCTCCCGCGCGGGTACAGGGGCGTGGGCAGTGGCGTAGCTACTAATTCTAAAAACGTTTTTAAAAATAAACTCCGCTCTCATCTTCTAAATTTACAAAAAAATAAATAAAACTATAATAAAATTTTCTACTCCTCTTTATGACCCTTTATGCCTGCATCAATATAAGTATTAAGTTATTAATAAATACCAATAAAATTATATCTTATTTATACTTACCCTTACCCTTCCTCTTACCCTTTATTTGTTTTATTATTTTTATTATTTTAATTTCCACACTTAATTTTGGAACTCAACACCAGCCCGTAATTTTCCACCTATATAGCTAAATTTCGTGTTTTTCATAAATTGTTATTTAAGTATATTATGTTTCCACTATGTCCATTCCTCAATTCTTTCCATAGTTATGTTAGCAACACATACCGACTCTCCTACAGGCTTCGTCTTCTTGTGCGTATTCCACAGATTTAGCTTCCTATGGTTCTGGCAGAATATCAGTGCTGCGGTTTTCCGCAGTTTTATGCTGAGTCAGCACCTTTTTTTTCACAACACATGGCATCCGCAATTCGTTTCAACATACTTAGTTGTTTATTTTTCTTTATTACCTTTTTTGTTCTTCAGTTGTTGTAATTGTATTTATGTTGTGTTGTATGTATTAATTTTCCATCTAAATATGTGAACTCAATACATGTTATGTAATGTACCTGTGTTGTGAGAAAATAAAGTTTTTATCTATCTATCTATCTATCTACCAAGGGACTAGGCGGGGCAGTGCCCCGGGGCCCTCAAGCTCAGAGGGCCCTCGAATCCTTACCAGAAAATCTCGATCGAACTATTATTATTAAAACGTAACCAGTTTAGTTTAGATAGTAGTGGGGCCCCATTTTTTTATTTGCACCAGGGCCCTTGGTTACCTAGCTACGCCACTGGGCGTGGGAAAGGACGACTGAGAGGAGCAGGCGGGTAGTACGCCTGCGAGCCAGGACTCATTTAAGCGGTCGATCTATAGACGTCTTTAATATACAATACTTAATGTGCTTGCGAAACCTAAAGTAGATAGGTACATAATAAATTTATGGTTGTCTCACACGATGTCCGATGACCTAACGACCCAAATTTTAAAAGTTAACTACTCTTAGGTACCCGGTCTTTAATAATGGTATATGTGCGTGTTACTTAATAAATACAACAAACTCACATAGTGATTGATTTTTAACATGTCTAAGATGTTAAAGAAGCGGGTAAGATTATTTCTTACACAGTTATTGATGCAGACGATACAATCTCTAGGCGTTAGTTGCACCAAGTTGCTAGGGGTCTGTCTCACAGTGCTGCCATCTCAAAAATTTGTCAACCAGGACAGAAGCGTAAAATCCCCGGAGTTTAGAGCTCGAAACCCACGTTTACATTTTTTTTTATTCAGTGTGTAACCTTTTCATAAAAAAAATATAGTACCTAGCATACTTTGGATTTGACAATCATATTTTTATTTTAGTTAACTTTTTAACTAGTAAATTCGAACCCGAGCTCCCCGGACGCTCACTAAACTAGGACAAAGCCGGGGAAACCCGGAGAGATGGCAACCCTCTCACCACTCTCTGTAAAGTTCCTGATATCTTAAGTGTCAGTTATCTATGATTCCCTCTCTATATTTCTTACTATGAAACAGACGGAGACAGCATCATACATGACCGACACTTAAAATATCAGGGTATTAACTGAGAGTGGTGAAACAGGACGTAAGTATAACAATAACCTTAACCTAGACGCGTTCATCCCTTACAGGCATATAAGCAGTGCTTATAAGCATACGTAAATGTGCCCGACAATACGGGTTTTGTTGTCAATATGCCTACCCTCTGCCAGAACCCACTGCACGCCCCTGCCTTAACCGTAACTGATTTCGATATGTCGTAGGTTTTATGTTAAAAATCATCGGATTTGATTAAAGTAGGTAATTTGATGCAACTCTCACACTAATGAAAGCACAAGTGAACATTAATAATAATAATATTTATTTATTTTACACAATAATTGTCACATATAACAAACTAATAGGCTAAAGATAACTAAAGGGGTAAAATAATGTATTTAAATACCCTGAACTAGGAAATATGTATTCCTGTGTCTCAGGTTGTGTTTTGAGGTTCGTCATTGAGTCTTCCATTCTACATTGATCGCTTTGCAGGCTGACTAATAAGTTATACCAAAACACTGATACATCATGAATCATGACAAACGCGCTATCGCTATGCATCGTGATTGGAATACAATGATTCGGCAAGACGTAGAAAATTCTATAGGTTCAATCAACCACGCTAGTTCCATTGGACGCGCAAGGACGGACACGATGTTTTCCAAAGACCCAGCCAACCATGTGTGGGCACTGATACTTAGGTAATATAATATGTACATGGCATTTTAATTAAGGTAGGTACTGTAAAATTCATCCTACAATTCTAAATAGCGTCATAATTTTAGCAAAACAATGGTCACATCTTAGACTGACACTGTGTCTGCACTCGTGATACTTAATAACATTTTTATGTCATAATCTATCGATAAATAAACATTGTTGTTCATTGTCATTATTGGTCGACTTCTAGCTTAGACATCAGTTAATTGGTAACTTGTAATAAGTAGGTACAGTCAAGGGCATAAACACACGTACGTTACCAAGACGTCAAAAACATCTAGGTATACACCTGTGTGCCACGAACAATAAGGCCGATTGACATGTCACGTAATATATTTGACATTATGGCTGCATCGATATTAATGCCCTCGTCTACTATTATTTTTGCTGGTATTAACATTTTTTTTTTTTTTTTTTTATAAGAATAGGAAGGCAAACGAGCAAGTGGGTCACCTGATGGTAAGTGATCACCATTGCCCATAGACACCCGCAACCCCGGAGGGATTGCAGATGCGTTGCCAACCTAGAGGACTAAGATGAAATGCCTCTTGTGCCCGTAATTTAACATATATTACAAAGAGTTAAATAGTCACTGAAAATCGGCGTCACGATATTATCCTGGATCTTATCGTGACACATAGCTGAGTGGCGGCCATTTGGCTGGTTTGAATAAGTATCCATGTAAAATATTCTGTTTGTGTTTCTGTATCGGTTAATAAAGTTTTCTTATTGTTTTTCTTATTCTTACTTGGTATAAAGTGAACAATTTTTGGTTTCTCGCCGTATACTGTAAAGGTACCTAGTTACTCGAGGTGGTTTACTGGTTAACTTCATCTGGAATGTAAAAATAGTCGGTGCATGATGCACGATAGCAAAGACAATGGCGAATGACCTGACACCCAGTGCTATTATACTTAGTTGATGCAGTTATGATTATGGCAAATGACTATTGACATATTGTGAGGTTCACGGAGATTATAAGCAAGGTGACTGGAGTCATAGTTAACAACAGAACTGTTTGGACTCGTCCATTTAGTTTAGTCATGTGAATATGTTACAAGTCGACCAAGCCGTTGGTTTTATTGGTGCACTTATAGGAGACTCCTGCGCCGTTTCGGGATAATATATGATCAATATTACCATATTACTTAACTGGGATGAGAATGGGATTGAAAAATCTGTCATTAAATGTACTTACGTGACGTAAGTGAGGCAGAATCAAGTGCCCCGCCTTTCACGCATACTGTGAACTTTGTACAAAAAAGGGCCACTTTGCTTCAGTCTGCCGTTCCCGTGGCAAACCTTCTACAAGTAACGCTATCCCGAACTCTCTCGCTCCTGTCGAATTCGCGTCACCATCTCCAAGCTCTTACGGAACGGTCAGCACTATTTATTCGGCTGCATCTCCTGCAAGTTTAGAAAAAGCTACGATTGCTATTACGGTTAACAACAGTCGTGCCGACGCGCTGATTGACACTGGCAGCTCAGTAAGTTTTATTGATAGAAATGTGGCACGGATGATGAAACTGCAACAACGTCCGTACCAACAGACCATAAACCTAGCGTCTTTAAGCCACACATCAAGTGTAGACGGGGTCTGTTTCGCTACGCTTGAGATCAATAATCATATATACAAGCAACGTCCCCTACTCGTAATTGACAACCTATGCGCGGACGTCATCGTCGGTCACGACATACTGAAGAACCATTCTAAGCTTGAATTTCAATTCGGAGGAACTAGAAAACCATTGCAAGTTTGTGTAATGGAAGCCTCAGTACCGCCAGCGTCAGTCTTTACACACTTATCTGCTGACATTACTCCCATTGCTATTAAATCCAGACGCTACAACAATGATGAAGAAGAATTTATCCAAGCTGAAATATCAAAACTGTCAGAGAATGGAATAATTGAACCAAGCGTTTCTCCTTGGCGCGCCCAGGTACTTATTGCTGGTGGTGGAGCTCATCGAAAGAGAATGGTCATCGACTACTCGAGAACCATCAATAAATTTACATATTTAGATGCATATCCATTGCCAAATATTGAGTCGATAGTTTCAAAAGTGGCTAAATTCAATCACTTTAGCCAGATTGACTTAAAAAGTGCCTACCACCAGGTACCTATCTTAGAACGAGAGAAAATATATACGGCATTTGAAGCCTGTGGCAAGCTATGGCAGTTCAAACGCATTCCTTTCGGCGTCACTAACGGCGTTGCTGCCTTTCAACGTACTCTCGAACACATTATCGAAAAAGAACAGTTACATGGAACCTTTGCTTATCTCGATGACGTTACAGTCTGCGGAAAAGATAAAGAAGAACACGATAAAAACTTACAGAAATTTATGTCTGCAGCGAAAAAGTACAAGCTAACGTTAAACGAACAGAAATGTAATTTTAGCAAAAGTTCCATTAGCCTCCTTGGTTATACTGTCGAAAACAACGTTATCGTACCCGACAAAGACCGGCTTGAGCCGCTTATAAAACTCCCGCTACCACGCAACACCGCTGAGTTGAAGCGAACATGTGGGCTATTTGCTCATTACGCTAAATGGGTTCACAACTTCTCTGCAAAGATTCAACCATTGATCAACAACAACGGCTTCCCTTTAAACGAAAATGGACGGCGTAGTTTTCAACTTTTAAAGTCTGAGATCGAAAAGGCAGCATTAGTTGCAATTGACGACAAAGAAACCTTGACGGTTGAAACTGACGCGTCCGAATTCGCTGTTGCTGCAACTTTGTCACAAAAGGGACGTCCGGTTGCATTCTTCTCAAGAACTTTGTCAGACAGCGAACGTAAACACGCTTCTGTAGAAAAAGAAGCTTGCGCTATCGTGGAGAGCCTTAGGAAATGGCGCCACTATCTTATTAACAGACACTTTCTCCTTATCACTGATCAGAAATCGGTAAGCTATATTTTCAACCAGAATCATACAAGCAAAATTAAAAACGACAAAATTGAAAGATGGAGATTAGAATTGTCGTGTTATAAGTACGATATTATCTACAGACCTGGAATTGAAAACACTGCTGCTGACGCTCTTTCAAGAGTTTGCGCGTTCATGAGCAACAGTAAATTGTACGAATTGCACGATGCCCTCTCTCATCCTGGCATTACTAGAATGTACCATTGGATCAAGCTGAAGAATCTCCCTTACTCTATAAACGATGTCAAGCAGATGACTGCTTCGTGCCGCGTCTGCGCAGAAATCAAACCACGCTTTGTTAAAGCAAAAGGGACTTTGATTAAAGCTTTATCGCCCTTCGAGAGACTGAACATAGATTTCAAAGGACCTTTACCTTCAAACACAAATAACAAATATATACTTACAATAATTGATGAATTTTCGCGATATCCATTCGCATTTCCGTGTCCTGATACATCTTCTGCAACTGTTATAAAGTGTCTAAGAGAACTTTTTTATGAATACAGTCAGCCTTTATATATACATAGTGACAGAGGATCCTCCTTTATGTCGGAAGAAATACAAACATTCCTTAAAAATTGTAACATCGCTACTTCTCGCACTACTCCATACAATCCCCAAGGCAACGGGCAGGTGGAAAAGCTCAATGGCACTCTCTGGCGGACTATACAGCTGTCTCTGAGATCTAAGAATCTACCCATTGAGAACTGGGAACAAGTCTTGAAACTCTCCCTTCACTGCGTGCGATCGCTTCTATGTACTTCAATAAACGCTACACCTCACGAGAAGCTGTTCAATTTCCCTCGAAGGACACCTGTCGGCGAATCGCTCCCGTCCTGGCTCGTCCCAGGACCCGTACTACTAAAAAAATATGTCCGTTCGAAAACTGACCCCTACGTCGAAGAAGTTGAGCTACTTCATAGTAATCCAAGCTACTCTTACGTACGACGACGTAATGGCCAGGAGTCTACAGTGTCTAACAGACATTTGGCACCACTCCCTGTATCGGATGATGAAGATTCTCTCCCCGACAGCACAGCTGTTAACGAACCAACTGAAAATATCGGATGAAAGCTCTACCCCTACTGACGAAAACATTCGAGATGAAGAGGTCTATGGAACTCCGCCACAAGACGTACGGCCTTCGCAAGACCTCCGGAGATCTACGAGGTCTAGAAGAGTTCCTCAACGTCTCAACGACTACATCCTCGGCGAAGAAACCATAGCGGGGGAGAATGACGTATAATCTCCTTCGTGCTTTCGCGTCTCGTCTATGGTCTTGACTTACTATTTGCCATATCAATGCCTGTCAATTTATTTAATGGTCTTATGCTAGCTTCTAGTTAATTAAAGCCAAGTTTACTGTTGGTATTTCGTTTCTTATGTATCATTACGTCAAAATATATATAGAACTAGCTTCTGCCCGCGACTTTGTCTGCGTAGAATTATACATAAAACCTTCCTCTTGAATCACTCTATCTATTAAAAAACCGCATCAAAATCCGTTGTGTAGTTTTGAAGATACGAAGGGACAGAGAAAGCGACTTTGTTTTATACTATGTATAGTGATGATGACAGATTTTTCAATCCCCTTTCAATCGCTGTTTAGTAATACTATGATGTGTGATAAAAAGGAAATCTTTAATTAAAGTGTAAACCTACTTCCGATTTAAATCAAAATCACATAAGAATGAGTTGCACCAAGCCAAGATACTTTATTAATTACTTTATTTTTTGTTTAAGTTAATGTTAAAGTAGTGTAGTTTTGACCGAATAGCACCGATATACAATAGCTAGCTTGAATCAGACGCAACTCATATGAGGCTAACCAAGGCTAGAATTGTATTCTACAACCTATTAGACCAAGTGTACATTCAAAATTGTTGTAAGTACTTAATATTGCCCAATAGAACGTGCTCGGTTATTATTTAAAAGATTTTAAATAAGTAACTGTTGCAACTATTATACACAGGAACCTTGAGCTAACTTTGGCAATGATTGCAGCGAATGTCCATCAATCAGTACAAAAGAATCAATAAATATTTGCTCATAGACGTACGTACAACATGTATTTTAATAACGAATAAATCGTATTTTTACTACACATTTTTGTACCCTGTGTAAAACGTATGAAGAATTTGTTTAACGCTAAATGTAATTGTAAACAGGAAGGTGCATATTCAGATTAGGTGCACATAAAAGAGAAAGACCAATTTGCTTATCCACTTTGGTCTTCATAACTTAGACGGAGTGTAATAGAGCATAATAATAAATCGCTCCTAATTTTTGCTCTCGGGGACCTTAGCTTTCGATTCCCATAATCTATTTACTCAAATATTGAACAGTTGTTTTTTATAATATGGATGTGTCCATTAGGGAACAGTGTCGAGTAAAAAACAGTCTTACAATACGACAACAACGAAACTGTAAGGTAAAAAAAAAAACATATTGAATTAGATGTGACGCATGTCATAAAATGCTAATTAGCTTTTTCTACTCCTGTACTATTATCTGAGATTTAGGTAAACACGAGCACCACTATAAGAACACTCATAATAAGACTTTGTATAAGTCTTTATTGTCTAATCCCTCTAAAAGTACTTGTAGTTTATGTCATTCTAAAAGTGCTCTATCGTTCTGCCAGCCATAGACTGCCAGACCTAGGTAAAACTTTAACACGATCAACATTAAATTTACGATGAAAATGCATGGCTTACCAACTTTTTTTTTTTTTTTTTTTTTTTTTTGTGATTGTTATATCTGCCATCAGTCGCAAGACTATAATCAGATCTGTTGAGAGTTTAGTGGCGATTGTGAGGAGGTGGACCATCGACCAACTCTCACATCCTTAAGGGAACACATTAGCCCTTTTTAGTCGTTTGAGATTGCTAGACTCCAGCAGTTCCTTTACTAGCGGGTTGGGGCTTACCAACTTAACAAATGATTTCATCCATTTGGTTTTTTATAGAACTAAAACTTTCTGAACTAAATGCATACCTATCAACATAGCAAACAATTTTTTTTCAAAAATGTTATTGGCAAGTTGGTGAATGCAAGGGTAGGTATAAAAAAACTCTAATTAAAAACAAAGTTTACTATAAACAAACTGCCAATTTTGTCGTTTGTCGTTTTCATGTTTCCCGCTCGTCTCTTGTTTGACTTGTGTTTGTTATTTGATTGCAATAGTTGTAACAAAGTTTTGTAACGTATCATAAAAAAGCATGGATTAAAACGAAATTAAATCTACACCGGAAGAAATATCGGCGGCGGCCCAGGAAGTGATTGAAAATTTGTTGCCTAGAAAATCTCGGCAATGATAAAGCCTACGAGAATTTCATGGCGTGGAGACTGGAACACCAGACTTCTTCATTTTCGGAGAACGTATTAGGTACTTTCATTTATGAAGTACCTACTTAGACGTAGAAAAAGTATTGTATGCAACGTTGTATAAGGAAGTCAAAAAAGCTCGTGGCGTAACCCACACCATTCGCCCTTTTTGATCCCTCTAATACAACTGTAGCATAAAATACTATAATAGTTAGTGAATGAAAATTGCATATTTGCACTCAATTGCTAGGAATGGCCTGTATAAAGAAGTTTACGATATAAAGAAGATTATGTTATTAGGATTGTGTATTAGGTTTCTGTATAAAGAAGATTATGATAATGATGATATTGATGGACACAAACACAACAGAATTGTAATAAAAAAAAACAAGAACAATGACAAAGAAAAAATTATAAAAAAAGAGATAAAAAACTACAAACATATACCTAACATCCAAAACATGAAAAAGTTTGCGACAATCATAATTAGAAATTTGCATTAAGTATATTTTTTTAAAAGCGTTATGCTTTATACATACAAATGAATTTTTTGACAAACAGTTCTTTTTCTGTTAACTTTTTTTTCGAAAACTTACGTAAAACTTATCTTGACCTTAAAAAAGTAAGGTTTAGCAAATATCCTACTACTGTAGGGTTGCCACGATGGATGCCTGATTAGTGATTTTTGTAAAATGATTGCATAGACGTTATTACATGTTATCCGCTCAGACCTGAATTCAAAATATTAATGTTTCCAGCCAAAAATCAGCGATGTCATTTATTATCATTACCACAGCAAGATGCTGATCAGGGGAGTGATTTTTGATAGCACTTGTGTGAAAATACCACTCGAAAGTGGTGTAAAATTGCGCAGAATTTGAAATACGAGTAGCATAGAAGACAATCACAGATGTTATTAATCTTGTGCACTAGTCAAAACTTTGATTAGAGCTGTAGTTGGAGTTATAAGCTGATTTATACCACTTTCGAGTGATGTGCGTTCAAAAATCAGGCCCCTAATAGCCCTTTTAGCTTAGTAGTCAGGATCATTATCTATACTATAATTATAAAGACGTAAAGTTTATGAGTTTGTGCCGTTGTAAAGGGTAATTTTATCTTTAGTAGATCGATTTTGAAAATTCATTTACCACTAGAAAGCTACATTATTTGTGAGTGTCGTGACGTTTATTTAATTCTGCGCGGTCTAAGTCGCGGACAACAGCTAGTCAAGGTTGCTTATAAGGTTGTCCTACTCTTTTTTTAACCAGCTTTTACTATCGAATGAATATTTATTATTAATTTCTCAAGAAGAAAGACACAGTTTCCTTTCGAGTCCTCAGCGTTGCCTCACCCAGCCGTCGGAAGTTGCGCTATACTAAGTTGCACTATCTACTGTACTCATGTAAACCGACTTTATGGTTTACTGGTCTTTGTCCACAACTTAATCTATAGAAAAATTTTAGTATAGTAAGTAATAACGAAATACACTGCATTAAGAGGCGTCAACTAAATTACAAATAATCTATTGGGGATATTGAGATCACCTGCACCAAAAAAATGCAAAAGAATAAAACCGTAATTTAGCGACTAATTTGAGATTTATTTTTTCGTGATGTTCATACGATCTTAATGGAAAAAATATAAATTGAGCTTAAATTGCTAGGTATTTCAGTCGTCTGCAAATTGGCCTTTATTAAATGTGATACATTCCTGAATGAGACAGCGTCAGGCTATGAGTATCGACCTAGGACCTGTTTAATGTAAATTTCCTTGATAAAATCCCTTTACATTTTTTAGTTCATCCAAGCCATAGTTCATATTATTATGCACATACAGCATCGTAACAGATCGACAAAGATAAAGGGTGATATTGATTATTGTATTTTTGAGGGCGAGATAGATAAGTATTTTACAGGTATAAGAGTTTTTTAATCTTATAAACCTACTGTATAAAGAAAGGAACCATAGCAACGAGTGACAAGAAAAAGATGATCGATCCATTAGTTATTATAACTGACTTGATTAAAGTAAAAACAAAGCATAATAATATGTACAGGTAGAGGTATACGTAAAAGAAGGACCCAGTCGTTATTTTAATGTTAAGGTAATATATTATTCTCATGTTTTAAGAGATTCGTAACTTTTTATGTATACTTAAGGTGTTTAACCTACAATAATTTTATACAGTGGGATGTACAGTTAACAACGACCGTAATTAGCGCAAAGAACAGGAGCGGTGCATAATTTGATAGATCACGTATGTTCTCGTCATGATTAATGACCACAGTCTAGTATTAGATCACCATCTACAAAAACACATATGCAATTTTCTTAAGAAGTAACAAAAAAGTTATTTAAAGGAATAAAGGACTTGGATTTATGATTATTATCAAAAATGTTTGTTTCAAAGGTACTAATGACTGACACGTCATTGCCACTAAAATTTAGTAGCATTAATAACTACTATGAAGAAGCCGAAAATGTTTTATGTCTTATTTCTTGACGTGTGAGATGTTGATTTGGATTCCGGTTAAATTTGGAATGAGGACAGTGGGTCTGGTCTACTCCCAAAATAGTAATACGAAGGTCGTGTCATACTGATTCTTTCACTCTCCTGTCTATTGCAATGACTATTAGTTGTGCACGGAACTACAAGACACAAGGTTTAATTCTCCAATATTACGGAGTATAAATGCAGTTTATATACTGGTCTGAATTAACTTTTGAATACTTATTCATGAATGTGGAAGAAGTCGAGAACCACAGACAAGTAAGAAAGAAAATGATCGGACACACATCAAAATCAACAACTTAAAGTTTGAGGTCGCACCTATCCAAATAAATGTCAATGGTTAAAAATACCGTACAAAATTTTGTAACCTTTCCCAACCCAGACACCGAACAAGTAGGTCTTTGGTCGGTGTCTGGGTTATTAAAATTAAATGCTTATCTGCCGGCATAGTTTGGACAAATACCGTTGTCCGGCGATTTGGGCCCTCTGCTGTCTCTCTCGTAGCCGCTTTCTCTCCTGCTTTCACCCGTGATGCTGGACCACGCTTTTTTATAATCAAGTACGTTGATGACTGTAATGTGGGCATCGTCCGCGGCAAAAAATATAGGATTCACTCACACCGTAAAGTTTAGTTCAATTATTAAACTTGTTTACATTAGTTTGTATCGTATTGATTATCTTTTAACGAACTGTTTATAAACATGCAATGTTCGTATGCATGCATCTAAGCATATTCGAAATTTAATTTATATCACTTTCAATGGTCGGTTTGACGTGAAATTGGATATACTTTTACCGATCAATAGCAATACTATAATCTGGCAATGGAATTCTGGAGGTGGTGGAGTCAACGGTAGGTCCGATTGACTTTGGTATAAATATGTAAGATGGATAATAATTTAAGTAGTCTACAAAAAGTAAAATCACCAAAAAAAGTTTGAATTAATATTTTTTTGACAGATATTTATTGCATCCGCAATTACCGCTATTAGAACACACGGTCAATTGAAGAAATTTTATTTCATTCGGGTTGATACCAAAAATCTTGATAGTCTGCTGGTTCACAATAACCTAACTCTAACGCCTTCAGGCTCTACTAAAACTGTTTATTACTAGACAATAAAACCGATGCAATCTCAGGTTAAAGCGACGAGATTCAAGTTTAATTACATCAATTAACTTTTCTGTCTTATCTTGGAGGTAGTCATTAAATAAATAACTGCAATTGGATGACTTAGGCTACATTGTATGTATGTTTAATTGGATTCAACACATAGTTATCATTAGTAGTAGTAAATTTTTTTAAAGTTACAATGATGCTAAACTTTATATAATTTAAAACAGTAATTATAACCGGAGGTAGAGTGTGAGTACCTACCTATTTTATATGTATTTTCCCAAAAGTCATGGTAGAGCTGAAATGTTTTTTTTTTTGTAATTATATAAGTACCTACATTATAGTTGGATAATTTTCTTAATGCAACATAACGGTTCGCTACCAATAAAATATAATTATATATGGTATTTATTGTTTGGATGTTGCTAGATTTTCAGAGTGAATACCTACTCAGGTAGCGCAGACTTTACAACTTTTAAGTTACCGATTTTAGATATAAGAGACCAAAAAAATACCAAGTTTTCCTTCATATTCTAACGACAGTAAAAAAAGGTACTCGTTTTTCCTTCAACATGAGCAAGTTATTATTATTTTTTTCTATTCCTGTACTGTGATTTATGTAATCACGAGCATCACTATAAGAACACTCATAATAAGGCTTTGGATAAGTCTATATTGTATATTCCCTCTCAAAGGACTTGTCAACTTATGTCGCTTTAAAAGAACTCCATCGTTACGTAGGTAAAACTTTTACTCCCAACGAGTTTTTTTTATTTGTCCATTCAAAGAGGCTGTGGTCAAAAACCATTCAGTCGTTCAGGACCAAATACGGTGGTTGGTACTTATTTAGAAAGCAAACAAGGTAAAATATTTAAATATATTCAATATTTCAGTTTATTTCAATTTGACAGTTAATGTTTAGGATCCAAGACAGAGGACATAATTTGACATTTGAAACGAAAATGGTGATGGGTGTCGTTTTCGGGTAATTTGTTCGCTCTGAGCACAAATTTGGCATATTTTTTTGGATTCAAGATGGCGGAATTGGCGGATGACATTTTGACAAATTTTTAGACAAAAATGTTAATATGTGTCATTTTCGAGTAATTTGGTGGCTCTGATCACGAATTGATGACAACTTGACACTTTTGACATAAAAATGTTTACAGGTATCGTTTTCGGGTCAATTTGATAGCTCTGAGCACGAATTTGGCATAATTTTATGAATCCAAGATGGCGGGTGACATTTTGACACTGACACAAAAATGGTGATTGGATGTCATTTTCGGCTAATTTGCTAGCTCTGAGCCTGAATTTGCATTATTTATGTTTTATTTACAGTACATAGGCCCCAGTCCAACGGTGAACACCTTTCCGCTATTGATGATGACGATGATAATGATAATTTTAAAGAAGCCGTAGAGAAAGTAGTAACTATGCAACGTTGTATAATTAAGTCAAACGAAGCTCGTGGCGTCTTTTCTTACGATGTTCGCTACACTCACATCGAACTCACTAGCCTTTTTTGACCCCTCTTATAAAAATGTTATGTTGCATAAAATACTATTAAGATGCACAATTTTTAAAAAGATTCAAAGACACTGTTGTAAGTAATGTGGACTTTTTGTTTTCTGTTGCTGGCTTTTAAACCACTTTTAAGTTTGACTGTTCTAAGCATTTGAAGCTAACTAAGGCAAGCGTAAATAGTTATTTGTTATACTAGGGTGCAAAGTTGTATTTTACCCGCGAGTGTGGAATTGAAACACGAAAGCGAAAGGACTCTATACCTAGTTAAATGACTCTTTAGTCTTTCCACAGGCGTTTGATCGTCTTCATCACTGGAATCATTCATTTTTTAAGATATAAGTGAAAACTCTGGAAGTTGTGTATTTTTACGTGAGTCGGAGTCTATGAGAATTTTTTTGCCAACAATGTTGACATTTCTGACGTTGCGTTTTAAAATTGCATGTACTCAACTTGTGCGTCCAGAATTATATTCAACATCATTATAAAAAAATAAATGATTATTATGGACTTTTAAGGTTTATGACTTAATATCATTAAATAAAGCTAAATTTGGTATTTTTTATTAAATTCTCAAACCATTTATTGAGTAAGGGATAAAGACGTGATTTGTGTATGTATGTATGTATGTATCTATTGAATGATAATTAATACCGAAGAACTATTATTATGATTCCCCTTTCTACCTACCTACGCCCACAATCATGCTAAACGTGGCCTTTAGGTCTTGTTACCTTAGGCTCTGTCTACCCCGTAAGGGATTAAGACGTGATTTATGTATGTGTGTATTATTATGAGCGTTTTACGTTTTGTTGTGTCAAAAGCTACTTAAACACGCTCCAAGGTCAAATTACTTTCCGCAAAAGTGGATAAAACGCGTTTTTACCCGCATGTTTCAAAGGATAAAAGACGGCTTTCAAAGGTAGTTAGGGGAAAATTATTTTTTGCTGCAGACACCCGTACCTGTCCTAATTGGTGTTACCACTAAAACTTATGTTTCAACATAATTATCTTCTACACATGTCAGTTTAAAAAATCTTAAGCTATTGTAATTTTTGTTTTTTTTTATAAAGCCAAATAAGTTAATTTTCTTCCTGTGGCAAAGAATTAATGAATATAGTATGCGAACTAAATCGTTAAATTGTTCACATTAAAAAAGAAGAACTTATTAGAAATGATGCGTCCCGCAATTCCCTCATCATTCGTGAATGGAATCCAAACTGCAGTTTACGAAGATCGATCGCACCTTGCGCCGGCGCACCGGGCGGCCTTCTCGCGCGTTTCCCAACAGCGCACGCGAGCGTCGGAAGGACGCTCGATACCTACGATAGTTCAATCAATTCTATTCTATCAATAGACTTCTATATGCAAAACATGTAAAGATCTATTGCCAAAAATATATTAAATCTAATTTTGAGTCTGCAGCTGGTGCTGCTTTCACCGGTCTATACATACTATACATATATTAAAACAACTAAATTAAATTGTTGGCTGCGAGACGGCTCTCATTTAATTTTAGTATAATGTATTTATTTATTATGTACAATTGCATATAGTGAACCACAGCAGAGCTCTGAATTTACAAAAATAACATGGTAATGTTTACAACACAATTACCTATACAATTTTAAACACAGAATATATTCAGGCCAATATTACTAATATTAATTTCGATTTACTGCGCTATTACTGGTTGCTATTATAGGCCATTTTTATACCTACACTTTAAGTTAGCGGTGTAAAAAAATATCCAATGGAACTCTCAAATTTATACGGTCCTATACAGCATGGTCACGGTCAATAGTAGGTATTATTGATTTTGTATTGAAATGTATGTAAGTATAGTGTAAACTCTTTATACGAGTACATGCACAAAGGCGGACTTATCCCAAATGTGCTAATACTATTTGCTTACATTATTATGCGATTAGGCTCAGGTTTATTTTTAACCCCCGACGCAAAAAAGGGGCTTTATAAGTTGGACGTCGATGTGTGTGTGTGTGTGTGTCTATGGCGTCGTAGCTCTCAAACGGATGAACAGACTTCGATGCTGTTTTTTTCTTTCGAAAGCCAGTTTTTTTGAGGTGATTCTTAATCATGTTTGGTTAAAATTAGTCCAGCAGTTTGAAGAGTATTAGCTCTTTTCTGAAATGACGTAAGGCATTGTTGGCATAACATTGTTTTTTTATCTACGTATAATAACCCGCAGGGGGCTTTTTAATTTTAAAATTTAATGTTATTGAAGCTGGAAGTGAGGAAGTATACCAGATTCTTATTTCGGGTGAAGTGGCTCTTTAGTCATTTGTAACGACCTTATTCGGTAGCATGATCTCGGAGCAATTAAGTTTCCTTTGTAAGAAACGCTATTTGTTCGATGCTTGAAGTTTCAATAAACTGTGCTAAACATCACGTACCTTACACTGCTGCGCTGATGACTTTATTGGTCGTGTTACATTACTACATTTCTTTAGTAGTGTTTGAGTAGACATGCTAGAGAGAAAAGAGGATATATATGTATAACTAATCCACATTTGAGCAACGGAGATAGAAGGAAATGCCGCCGTTAGTCCTCAAGTAAACTAAAAGCCCTTTTTAACTTTGTCTTAACTTTCATTTGATCTAAGTAAAAAGTACCTAAGTAAAAAAGTCTTTATTTATAATATGCAAAAAGTTACGAAGTGTTTGTTCAACAACCTCCGCACTACACTCAGGGCCTTTGTCGCGGAGACTAGAGACAGTTGTAATAATAAGGAACAAATGTAAACAATACAAAATTGTGTGTGTGTGTGTAAAAGTATAGTGTAGCTATAATACACGGGGAGCCCGGGAAGAATCCGAAGGTTTATAACACTAAATTCCTAAACATATTTTATGATTAAAATGTCGTATGAGGCAGGCTAGATTCAGCTTAGTTTTTGAGATATTCAATTGTTTTGTTAATTAGGACGCTCTGAAAATTCCACTTTTAAAAGCCTGCCTGAGACATTGTCTTCTCTGATGATTAATGAAAAATTTGTGCCTAAGTTAAGAAACAGACATTTTTATTTATTTACTTTTATTTCTTTTTAAATAATAATAGTGTACTAACACAGATGTGTGAAGTTCCCAATCCGCACGTTGCCCGCGTGGAAACTATAGCAAAAGTTCTCGATCTCTTTATGAGGAGGAGGCCTGTGCCCAGCATTGGGACGTGTATGGGCGGGAAATGTCTGTATGTGTAGCCTTCCATATTCTGCGACTATTAGCAGTCAAGGTAAGGCCAAAGTCATTTTTAAGTATTTAGATTTCACAACTTCCAAATTTACTTTGAATGTCACATTCGTAAGTGCAGCCTTTAGATGTTAGTCAAGGCTTCCCGCCATATGATAAACATAACTAGGTATCTAAAAATCTAGTAATCTGTGTGCACACTTAGTGCTAACAAACCCAAAAAAAATCTTTAAGGAAAACTGAACAAGTTTCGCGGCAAAAACTGATTTTGAAATTCCTTTATACAAAAGAATCCGAGAAAGATTAAAAAAACAAACAATACGAGTAATAGTCAAATTGAAGTTAGATACTTAGGTTATCCGATATGAATCCTAAGTATAATAATATTAAGTACTTGTTAATTAGTAAGGATTAAGGTTTAAGAAAAGTAGTTTTACATTTTTTTAATTACAATAATAATCAAACAATCATCTTCAAGATTCTGGGCTCATGAATAAAATTGTACGAGCTTCATGTAAGTAAATAGTCACCATAAAAAAAAATCTTTTGTTCTCTTAGACAAGTCTAAATGACAAAATATTCTACGAATTGAAATGTGTTTTGACTCCATTATGTTAAGTTATATGTCTAAGCGTTAAATAATATTGTGAACTTGATATAAAAACTCAAGATGTGCTATTTCGTCAGTCATCGTTACCTATATCGTTAATATTACAATATAGAGACAGAAAAGTGTAGAATTTTTGAAAAACATGCTCGTTCCTCTCCCAATCTTTAAAGGCCCCTGTACACAGTGGCGTATGTCGGCCCATTTCAGGCGATCGCCATTGTGTACAGGGGGTAATGGTATATAGTGGCGGACAAAACTATACGCAATGGCAATCAAATGGCGATCGCCTGAAATAGGCCAGCATACGCCATTGTGTACTGGGGCCTTAAGTTTATGATGAAATGGGGTGGAATTAAAGCAATAGCTTAGTTAGCAACTATCTTCTGTCTGGTGCATTTTAATCATATCGCTAACGAGTTTTTGTATATATGTTAGTTAAACGCATACTGGTGTCAGAATATATTTAACAACTTTGTATACTTTGATATCTTTCAATATATAATATCGTCTAATAAACAAAACCTGACGAAAGGAAAGTATTAGAAAGTTTAAAAAACTTGATCTGGAATGGAAAAACATTGAAAAACGGCAGTTTGTAAGAAATCATCTGTATTTATCTATCAATGGATTCATTAACGTGGTTCTGTCACAAACAGACGTAAATTCGTCACTTCGTTCATCAAATACATAGTTTTATATTTTTTTACGCTTACATAACACGATCAGCTTCAATACCTACATACCTACTTCGTTACATCATGAAATGATTTCCTTCCGTAGAACTGTTCCGGCTCAATTTATTAACAGGATAAAAAAATTGTTAACAAAAAAATAAATTTTGCATTTATTGCAGTCCACGAATTTTATACAAATCATTAAAAACCCATAATAAATTGCCACAATGACGAGTCACTTTAGACCTGATTATATTCGATTATATCGCAATTAAGTGTAATAGATCGGAATGAAGTTAATTTTAAACTGAAAAATCAGCAGTATGCGTTCAAACTAGTTTAATTCTAATGTTTTACTACTTACTGTTTTTTGGATTGCAACCAAGATGCGTCTAGTAATTAATGTATGTATTAGTAACAGTTAACTCCGCCGCTTAGTAACCGCTGCAGTCCCAAAAATACCGGTTTTTTAAAGCAAAAATCTCACTAGCGTCCGTGACTTTTGCTGACCTTCACGTTTCTTTCTTTCTTTTCTTGTGGCCATTGCCTCTCATGTTTAAAATTTAAACTTTCCAAATTCAAAATCAGGGAGATATGTTTAACTTAAGTAAACGGCTATTGTTTGTTTAGAAGTATTTTATTATTGTTATGGTATTAGCAAGTTTGTCAAGGTTCAATAAGTTCTAAATGTATTTTTGATGCTTATCTATTTAAAACTAAAATCGGACTTCGACATTCAACACTTTTATGCACAATTGTTGGTGTCGTCATTTTATTATTTAGCTGTTTAGTTGTTTTAAGCGGAAAAGGATTTGATGTAATTTTAATATTGTTATTGACCTGTTAATGGTGATGCTGTTATTTAACGATGTTCTTGGTGTTACAATATAAAATTGCTGGTCTAACCTAACCTACCTAACCTAACCGGTACAAAATTTGATAGTATATAAGTACCTAAGTAACTAAAGATATTACACATGTAGATATCAATTGAACATTTTGATTTTGTTTTAATAAATGGAATCAATGTCATAATTGTGTTACGAAAACACTGTTTTATTCATATATTTTCGTATAAAATCTATCCGATGCCAGCTAAGTACATAGAATAGTTAATCTAACGTAGCACTAGAACCACGATCGCCTTGAAATACTTTCAAACCCTCGTGCACCATGCGAAAACTATGTGCAGTCTCCGCGCAAAATGCATCCTTAGACGAAACTTACCGATTTTTTTTTATTTACACACAGAAGGTAAACTGGTAGTCAGCTGATCACTCACTTTGAGAACACTGAGAGTCGTTGTTTGTCGTTATCTTGAGATGTTTCAAGATAAACGGAACACGGTCGGGATGTGATTATTTTGATTTAATTTTAGTTAATTTTAGGCGATTCGCGCATGAGCAGGCCGCATGGAACTATTGTCGGTCTCTGCTCGCGGCGCGCGTCTCTGATCGACTAACTAGAAGTCCGAGTACACGCGGCGACCAATGTTGCGCGCGCAGGCGTACGCTGGCGCCGGCCTTGCGGCCAGACATGGGGTGGCTACCCTAACCTCGATAACAATATTAGTTTTATGGGAGGGTGGTACAGTGTGACGTTGTTAGTGCAGTGGCGCGTCTATTGTGTAATTGCTCAGTACAATGAGTGATTAAACGCACGTGTGTTATATGCGTTTAAGTAGCTTATTGTATGTATTTATTAAATAGGTATCATGCATTAAATTTCTTCCATCTAAATAGGATAACATTTTAATGAATACCCTTACGTCGAGTTCTGAACAACTCCTTATTTGGTATTTAATTCAAGACTAGGCCATTCATGAATGGCCATTACTTTTTTATTTCGACTCGTAACTTATATAGGTCTGTATTTTTGTTGTTGAATGCTATTGTATTTTTTGGAAACTCGAAAATCGTTAGAGCCGTTATTGAACTGAATAAGATGTTCTCTTTACAATATTTTTTTTGGTAGGTACGTTTTCTAAAAAATAAACCTAGCTAGATCGATTTATCGCCCTCGAAACCCCCTGCCTACTAAATTTCATATATACAAGAATTTTATTGTTCGTTAAAAGGTATTAGAATAGATAGGTATACCTACTTAAAAACCTACAGAAAAAATCACTCAAAAATGAGAAAAAATATTCCAGAAACGTAAGAAAAACCTAGTTCTTAGGTCACAAGGTCAATGTTTGTTTTTGCTGAATAAAGGAAATACTTACACGCAATGACTTCATGGTACATCTAATTATGCAGTAAGTTGTACCTACTAGGTAATGTAATTTTTAAAAGGAATAATATGAAAACTAATGTTAAAAATCTCTAGCAATTGTTTATTAAAAAATGTCCTAATCCTGAAATAAACAATTACTTAAGTATTATTATTCAATAAACTTTGCGGAGGTTCATTTCAATGAACAATAGATATTTGTTATGCAAGGCTGCAAAGTGTTTGTTTGGCGCGAGTGCCTGAATTGAAACCCGAGCAAGCGAAGGATTATATGATTGAACCACGAGCGAAGCGAGTGGTTCAAAAGAAGAATCCTGAGCGTCGCGAGGGTTTCAAGGCACGAGATACTAAACAACTTTGCTGCCGAGCGAAACACACAATTTTTCACCTCACTACAGCGAGAAAAATGGTGGATGAAACAGTCTAATAGTAAATCAGTTTTTTATTATTTTTCTTCTATATAAGAAAGGTAAAAGGATCTAAGCCCATACAGCCTAGTCTAATAATCTAATAAATAAATCTATTTTTTCTGATTGTTCTATCACATTAAATTCTTGTGTATTATACTGTTTTATCATAAACCAAACAACAATTTTGGACAACTTTTCGGTTTCCCAACGAGCAATCTCTAAAAACTTTTATTTTAACTTTTATTTACTATTAAGCCTGTGCGAAATATATATGTTTTTGCGTGCTGAATTTGAAATACTAGTAGCATAAAAGACAATCACAGCTCTCATTAATCTTGTGAACTAGTCAAAACTTTGATTAGAGATATAAGCTGATTTATAGCACTTTCGAGTCAAACAAGCAGTTCTTTTCAGAAGATCGATCTTTGATAGCGCGTTTATATACCTGGCTATGCCAGTGGAGTAGGTACAAAATCTGAAAGCTCTTGATATTTTGAACCAAAATGGTTGTACGGTAAGAAATCCTTTTATAATATATCTAATATTAGGACTTTTACTTTAGATAATCCAGCATCGATTTATTACATACAGTAACAGTAACACCATCTATCATATAAGACAGAGCACTACTAACTAAACAGTTGCGCTGCAGCCACAACCAGTTATTCTCAATGTACGCAAACAAAACGTAAGTTCATTCAAGTTTGGTACTTCTAGCCATCGTCGCTAGATGGAGACGCTGACTATGACTGCAAAATGTGGCAAAAGAGGTGCTAAATACGTGTAAACGTGTATGTATGTGTAATAAGTGGATCTAATATGAATTCGTAATTATTATATCGTGCATGTTACGTTATTCGAATATAATAAGGTTCATGTAATATTATAAAAAAAAAACCAAGACAGACAGCATTTTTACAATAAAAAGTTACGTATATAATTATTTAATAAATATCACAAAACAAAATAAGAAACGCTTATTGTCTAAAACCGTGTACAAACCTGAAATATATGACAATAATTATGTATGCTGGCCACATTATGCCATCAGGCCCATTGTGCCTAAAAGTCATAACCACAACAACTTTGATAAATCAAAATTGAAGGCGCTATGACACCTATATCTGTTTTCTCTATCGCTGTACTATAGTATAAAATAAAGTCGCTTTTCGCTGTCTCTCTGTCTGTCTGTCCCTATGTATGCTTAGATCTTTAAAACTACGCAACGGATTGGTTGCGTCTCTTTTAATGAATAGAGTGATTCAAGAGGAAGGTTTAATTTATGTATAAACCTACGCAGACGAAGTCGCGGGTAGAAGCTAGTTAGGTACAAAAAAGAAATGGTGCAACTTTTTCTAAACCTGTGTTTGCATTTTTGAACGTCCTAAGTATCATCTATCTATACCCAAGTTCACGCATTTTCCAATACAACACCCCATTAAAGATATTAGAGGCTTCGCCTGCACGTAGATTTTCACCATTTCCAAATATTCATTTCCTGGGTGTGATTTGAACAATCGGCCGCCAAAAGCACCTTTCTCATCTTCCTCAGTCATCATCGTAGTTACATCAAATTCTGAAGTTTCATCCAAAACCCTTGATCAGTAGCTATACTGTAACACACTGTCTGCTTCGGAGCCGTGGCGCTATATCCTAATTTAAAGTTGTTAGAAATGGTTGGACACCAGAACTCATATCATAAAGAAGTAGGTACCTACTTACTGAAAGATAAATTTTATTATATCTACTTATTCTGTATATTTTAAATGTAAGTACATATATATGTAAAGTTTTTATTATGCACAATAAACATAAAACAATACAATTACCAAACACTGAAATACATAAGTACCATCTCTGACTACGAGTATACCTTCAATAGTACCTATTACATTGACGGTGGTTTACACTCTCTCGATACATGACCTTGCAGCCTTACAGCTATATTACTGTACGTGCCCACTGTAGGTAATACAGTCAGCTACAGATAAAAATGACTTGATGTAAAATGTTCATATTATGAACTTGGTATGATTAAACTTTTACGGGAGTCACCTTTCTCTGCAGCTGACTGTACCTAGCATCGTAGTACGTGGTAGTAGGTACCTTATAACTTGCAAGGTGAATGCCTCCCTAAATAAGAATGATTGCTGTTGCTCGTGCCAACAACAATCTTTGCTTACGTTGCGACATTTTAACGACACAACCCATTAGCTTCACTTGCATGCAACGTTACAAAATATTGTCTTCGTTGGTGAGTTGGTACTGCATCGCTAACATGCTTATTACATGACATAGAACGCAAAAGAAGTTTAGTTTTTCACCGCTATGTTAGAATGTGTGTTATAAAGCCTTGGTATCTTTTGGTTTAACTTATGTTTTCTGAGGCTCAATCATGCCACGCTCCAAGGGAGCTACAGCTCAGGCCCCCTAATTTTGAGAAGAGGCCTGTGCCCAGGTTGTAAAGTGGCTGCTGCCTTACCAGTAGAGGGTGGGGTTGTCTAGGTGGGAGATATGTGGATAGACTGAAGATAATAATGATGTACGTATGTCCCTACATATCCAGTTTTCTGTACCTATAGACAGAGATGCGATTTATTTGAAATACTTCTATTTAAAATGCAAAAACAAAATGCAAAATACGTATTTTGTATTTTGCATTTAAATGCCTTTTAGTAAAAACCATTTTGTATTTTATTTGAAATACCTTTCGAGATGTATTTTGCATTTTCATATTCATTTCAAAATGCAAAATACTTTTTGATTAAGTTTAGCCAATATTACCAGTCAAACAAAATGAAATGAACGAATGACGCTTGTATTGCCGCACTAGATGCACAATCAACCGAAATAAATGGCCACACAATTCACAAAATGGAGCCATGGCTCTCTTTTCATTAGTCTACTTGCTTTACATTATATTAAGTGAGTATTATTATTCATTACACATAAACGGATAACTCACGTATAAAAAGTCGAGTGATGCTCGACATGTTTCGGACTATTTCGTAGTTCTTCTTGGAGCGCTCGCCCCGGCCGGCGGCAGCGAAACGAACACAAAAAAACGTTAAAAATGACGATGAAAACGAGGGTAGTTGTGCGCCGCTGTCAGTTGCGTCGAACAGCTGCGCGAGCAGAGCGCTGGCGCGCAGTGTTCGTTTCGCTGCCGCAGGGGCGAGCGCTCCAAGAAGAAGGACTACGAAATAGTCCGAAACATGTCGAGCATCACTCGACTTTTTATACGTGAGTTATCCGTTTATGTGTAATGATGATTAAGTCTCACGGTAGTTTCATGTTGAAAGGAGTATTATTATTATTAATTATTAACGTAACAGAATTTATTGATAGCGCGTACTGATAAATTTGACCAAAATGTCATGCATAAGGTGCCATGTTATTAGACGTTTTTGTTCGGCTCGCCCTTGTGTCTCTATTTCTCATGATAAATACCTAAAATAAATAAAATTGACTGATATTTGATCAAAAGGTATTTTATTTTGAAAAAGTATTTTGAAAATACCTATTTTGCATTTAGCATTTGAAATACAAAACGCAAAACTATTTGGTATTTTGCATTTGAAATAGTAAATTTGAAAAGTATTTTGCATTTTGTATTTAAATGCTTTTTTAAAACCATTTTGTACATCTCTGCCTATAGAGGCGTTACCTTATTCCCCGTAACAGTATCTAGATACGGTCAATTTTGAGAAACATTTGAGGCACATTAATTTGCCGTCGCAGCGTATTTTCTTAATCGGGTGAATTTTTATTTTCAGGCAACGTAGTTTTATAATTCTCTTTGTTTTCAGGCTGCAATTATAGAACAAACAAAAAACAAATTTTAGTTTTAAGCTCAGTCTATTAGTGTTAAAATTTATGGGAATGTTAGATTTAATAAATATCAACTTTTTTCTAATTAGGCACCTTTACGTCTCCCGATCTGCCGCAATGTCAGCCGTGTCCTTTATATACGCATCCAAATTGCCCCAACAGCTACGAGGTCTCTCTCGTCATCACTGGTCGCTCTTCTGCACTCTCGAAGTGGCTGAACGAGTCCACCTCCGTGAGTCTACAGGACGGGCATTGAGCCAGTTCCATAGTTTTCTCAATGCCGTTTATGCATGCTTAACAGCGGAGTGTTGTGTTTCGTGTGTTGTGTAATACTTACATAAAATTGTAATTGTAGTATGCGTGTGACAGTTATCATGGACTTACTAACAGTCTCTGTCCTCATGACTCAGAGCGAGGCCTATTCCAAATCAATTCAAAGTTCGTATCAGACCATCCCTCGCACTCTTCCCGTGTGTCAGTACCTATGTGATACGAAATTCGAATTTCCAACTTCGAGAGTATATGGGGCCTGTGAGCACGTTTGTGGTTCGTTGGCGTAATGGGCAATAAACCACCTCCGCTGTATCGGCGCACGCGCGGCCTCACCTAACGACTTCTACTGAAACCGCATACAAATAGCTCCGTATGGGATATTGCTTGTCGCAGTAATAGTTTCAATACTCTAACACGTCCCACACAAGCGCTTACGAATTCTTATTCATACATATCTACCTACGTGTATTTAACTTGGACAAGCGTATGTGTGGCGCCAGCATGATGAATATTTTAAAATCAAATGAGCATCAGGTGTTTTGTTTGCCATTATCCTGATGCTATTGTGTAACTTAAACGGCCTATGAATTTTGGGTTTAGTGTTTGCAAATGAGGACTTCGGATTTAATTTAGTAGGTTTAACAGCAGGCTTAGTATATTTAGTACGATCTACCAGATCAAGGTAACCATTTTACGGTACTAAATTTAGAAAAGCCGAAACTTCGAGGTAAATGAATTCCTATTGTCCTTTCCTTGCACTTCCATATCACAAGTAAAATTATAAATTCTTAAGTGCTTAGCTGTCTGTAGTATTTAGTAAAATTAGGTGTGGTGATATTTTAGAATCCCGGGAAAGAATATAGCGATAAGCGATTTTTTGCATAATGAGAGGACTTGGGCTATAGTTCCCACGCGAGCCCAATTCACACACGCCATCGCATCGCTTGTGTGTCTTTAGTACCTACAGGGAGATAAATTGCGACTGAAATATTTATTGTATCATGTTCTCGTGTTAACCACAGTCCGTTGCAAACTTCATATTTCTGCAACATTTTTACACCACCTGCGTTTGAACATAACGAACGCCTTCTTTTTAACGCGTGGGGCAATGCGCATGATTGCGTATGCGAATATCGTCATATCCCTTAAACCAACAACACATTATTACTGTTTCCTTTGTATACCGATTTCCTTTCCGAAGGCTTACTTCGATTCCTTAAGTAGACAAATTATGATCTGAGTTTCTTAAATTTAATTAGCAAGGTACAAAAAATATTCGTGTGTCCAAAGGGGCTATCCGAAACTCGAAACTCAATAAAGTTCAATAAAGTCACTCTTATGTTAAAGACTATTAGTGTGAGCGGAATGGCACGATACGAACTACGAATTTCTAATTTCCGAGTAAGTATACATATAACTGTATAACTGACCCAGAAATAGAGCGCTGACAGTTACCATATATCTCAGGATTATTGGATGTTTAGGCTCCTGACAAAATTGCGGCCGATTTTGAAAATCTCAAGATTTTCGTGGTTTCAATAACGTATATCTACAGATTCTGTATTTTTTTATGTTACTAAGTTACAATCTGTGAACGAAAGTATATTTTTTGTCTATCAAGTAAGTAAATATGTAGGTTTCCGACTGATAATCACTAGTATTTATAAACATAGGAAACAAACACAGTTTATTTTAAATTACACTTTCTATTCTTTAACAAGATACTTGACTGTTTCTTAAATGACGTAAGTTAATACCTATATGCTAGTATTATTGAAAAAATCATAAAAATTGAATTTCACTTCAGTATCTACGTACTTAGTCGATTTAGGGTGAAATAGAAAATTGTTTGCGTGGCAATATAAAAAATATACAGCAAGAAAGCTTGCCTATTTATTTGTTTTTTCACAGACTCTTATTTTCAATCCTAAAGTGAAAGGTTTGTTTATCTGGCAAACGTGCGGAAGCATACATTATTTTTGTTTCTATATGGCTTTATTATGGCTCTATTCTTTAGACGCCGACAAATTTTATGCCACGAAAAAGCTATATTTTGATATTTTTATTTTATTTCCACTTCTTATTAAATAAGTACTGTCTAGAGCAAATTAATTCCTGAACCACTGTGGAAACCTGTGACGTTACATTTTATTGACTCGAAAAACCATGTCATCGTTTACTGTGAGAACCTTTTACGGCGGTGGGTCAAGAATCAAATGTTCGATAGTACAATGCTTCTAGTTTTTTAATGTATTTGACAGTTGCCGTGTTCTGAATAAATATGAATGAAAAATAATGTGTTAAGATCGAGAGCATGTGCAATAGCTGCATCTAGCATCACTCTCTGTCCAAACTTACTTTTTAATTCGGGTTTATTCAAAACCGGGCAACTGTCCAGTACATAAAGAAACTAGAAGCACTGTACCTACATAAGTGCAACGCGCGACATTATCTAGTTTTTATTGTTTGTCTGCAGATCCACACAGTCACACACGTCAACTTTTGTGTAGGTAAAAGTTGAAAATAATTCCTACGACACGTAATGCCCATCATCTTATTTCCAACTAGCTTCTGCCCGCGACTTCTTCTGCGTAGAATTATATATATAAACATTCCTCTTTAATCACTCTGTCTACTTAAAAAAACCGCGCCAAAATCCGTTGCGTAGTTTTAAAGATCTTAGCATACATAGGGACAGACAGCGGAAAACGACTTTGTTTTATACTATGTAGTGATTCCGTTAAGTTAAATCAAAACTTGATTCGAGTGAACGTAAATTTGTCGCTAGATCTCACCTTATATTCTCGATTTTCAGTTCAAGGATAACTCAATGAATTATTTAGTAGAAATAACAACTATCGATCTTAGTACGTACAGGTTTAATCAATGACCTAAAATTTCAATGTCACTTAAATACACTTAAAGCAATATTTTCAATATTAACAAGTAATTAATTATCATCAATGTTAATTATTGAGTCGCTATAGAACGTCATCAAATTAACATTGAAAATTGGTAGCAAGTGTCTAAGTATCTTAGCGATATCATATGTAATTATAGATAACATTTCACATGCTCTAAGCATTCAAACTGGGCGACCGTACGGTAACGGTTCGCATTTAGCAAAATATAAGGCAAATAAATCGAAAAATATGAAAAGATAAAGGCAAAGACCAACGCCCTCTATTGACCTTGAAAGCCAAGCATTTCCTCACGCGCGAGTGGATGTACCGTTGCGGAGAAAGTTCCGAGAGTAGAGCGGACGGCGCGGGCGCATCATACGCGCGATCGCGACAGATCCTCTAGCATTTAATTTTATTCCTATGTTATTTTTATAAAAATATGGTGCTTTTCCTTTTTTGGCGTCTAGGAACTTATTTTGCATATAAAGGTAACTTTAAAACATTCCTCATTTAAGATTGAAATAAAAATAATATACCTAATACACGTATCAAACAAAAATTATTCACAGAAATGAACTTAAAACACCCTCTATATGCCCTTGACCTAGTCAATAAATCTCGCTTTTCATAAAAAAAAAACTTTCTTGGTGTTATACTTAGTTACAATTACATTTGCAAGATTTGAGAATATTCAATAATATTCTATTTATATCTAAGTAAATTGATATTGGAAAAATAAAAACTGACGTCAACTGTAACTTTACCAATTTTGATTTTGAAACTAGCAGTCAGCCTAGTTTTTTTGTATTTGGCTTTCGGGCATTAAATTTCTGTCACACACCCTTTTTTTATCTCACGATTTCGTCAGATTATTTACTCGATTGCCATGTTTTTAGAGTTGTTAAAAACGGGAAAATTTCTTAAAATTCGTAATTATAGGTATTTTGGAGTTGGAGCTCAGATACATCGTCATTACAAAACATAATGGCCCAACAATACTCGTAAGAGTATGGTTCGTAGTAAAAAGAACGGTCAAGCTCATACTGCCAGAGTACAGTGCAATTCAAGAGCCTGGTATTTAATTGAATATAAATGTTATAATTTACGTCTTTATCCCTTACAGGGTAGGCAGAGCCCAAAGTGACAAGACCTAAAGACCACGTTTAGCATGACTGTGGTCGCATAGGTGGTAAGAGGAATCAAAATAATGATGGGTTGGCAGCCGCATTGCCTATAACAAGATTCTTAAGATTTTCGACTGTATCATTAAGATTTTATTACAATTTGAGACGGCATCCTGCCAGTAGTGTAAGGGTTATTAAACGAAGCAAAGACTGTCATGACACATTGCTTCCATAAAGGTAATATTTTCATTCTTTTTATCTTTACTGTAATAAATAAACATTTTGTCAAACTGCTCTACTCAAAATTAGCTAGTAAATCCACTAATTTGATTATATTATATTAGCAATAATAATCTATTTTACAAATAATATAATTTTAAAACTCCTAAATAAAGATGATACCGGAATCTTTTTTTTGTTGTTAAAAAATATTTTTCATTAAACAAAGTATTGAAGGTTCTCATTAGTTTTACGGGACCCTAAAATTTGGTTATAGCGCGATGTAATGAATCTCACAAGTCGCACAGTAGAGTCGAATAGTCCGCGCCGACCGCACGGAGAAATGCGCGTGCACATAACGGAGTGACCTTTCTGTTTACCTACTGCTCTACATTTTGGATTTGTTATTATTCGCTGAATAAGGTATGTTTTTTTATTCGTTTATTACGCGTGATTTCAACTTGTTTTATAAATTTTAATTGGCTAAGTAAAGTTTTTTGAAGAGGTTCTAATTATATTCTTTTCCGGCAGTCAACGTCTTAATAATCGAGGAACTCTTTTATTTTGATTTATTATTATGTAATTTTGATTCAGAATGGTCATTTAATTGGTTTTTGTATTGTGTATTTGTAGTTTTATATTTATTAGGTATTTGACATTTTAAATTGCTTTTATAATAGGTTTTATTTCAATTATATATTATTATTTTCTCTTTTTATGTACTCATAACGATCTTTTTGTGAATCTGCATTGACATTTCATTTAGCTTTATTTTTGTTTGTTGTTATTGTGTTTTAAATTAATTTCTTTTAATATTATTATTATTATTTTATCACAATTGACGATCCTTTTGTGCATTACTTATGTTTGACATTCAATTGTACTTTTAAAAAGGTGATGAATAAATCTATCCATCTATCTATCTATTTAGTATTTAAAGTTTATTGCAATAAAAATAAATAAAGTTTATGATTATGCACTTCACTTTTGGCAGTGACGAATTTTACAGTTTTTAAAATTTCCATGTCAATATTTTTCCGGCATCCGATTGTGTTGAAATAAGGCCTATATATAAGTTGTTCCAAGCCTAATCTACGTGAATCATTTATTTTTAATTAAAATACCTGTTACCAAAGTTCTCAATTTCTAATTAATTGTATAATTTCGTAGTTAGCAATAAAAGATAAGTATGAAATTATTTCATAGTTATCCACAATTAACTGTGTTTATAATGAGATTATATATTTGGCTCATCATTTAAGGCATTTAGGAGTAGGCAGGCGGCAGCCGGCACCTACCTACTTGTGTATTGTAAACATTCAAATGCAGAACCGTTAGTCTCCATAATAATGTTAATTCGCTTCACACCAACCTGAGAGCCGGTCTCGACTTTCTTTTCGTCTACTTTCTAAGAACAAACAACGTAGGAGCTTACTTATACGAGCCTAGAGATGACCGGAAGATAGGCTTACCAAGAATAAATAAATGAGGTCGACAATGCACAAATTCCAATGAACGGTCTTTAGTTAACTCAGGGCTTTTTTTATTTCACCGTGGACTAATTTCGGGTATTCAAGTAGGTACATAACATAATAATAAAGGAGATCCGAATATCGGCAACTGATCCAATAGAACCTTTAGAGTCGAAATACTTCAAGCGGACATAGTGACACGTCGGGCAACGAGTAATTTTAAAAACTCGTTTTCGAAACGAAGTTAGGGACCTTTTTAACGATTCCATTAAAAATTGAATTCTTGTGAAATAAAGTTAAAACCATGGGCGTCTAAGTGATAAAGTTATATTAATCTAAATAATTTCAAGATTTAAATTCTATAAAATGAACTTGGTAAACCTTAGCATCTATAAATAAAATTCAAGACACTTCGTAAACCAATGCGACAGTATTAAATCTTCGATAAATAGCTATTTGCTTTGCATTTCTGATCAGGTTCTTGAACAAGATGCAGAACACGTACAGTTCTAATTACCTTCTCTATTATGGTTACGTCCCTGGTGAACGAAATCAGATACGGCCTAGGTCTCCCAACGGTGTCTGTTGCAACCTATGATTGCATTCTACAGTTACCTACCTGCGGAAAAGCAGCGGCTACACACCAGGAACTGTGTGAGGCAAGCCCGGATTAACCATGTCAATGCCCATGAGCAGTGCAATTTACGGGACCGCTTTATCATTTTCTAACTTTCTCAAATGTTTTTTTCAAGCGAAATGCAATTTTATTCTAGTTAGAAACGATCATTACACCCAAAAAATATTCGCCCACCCCACGACTCACGACTTGACTTGACTTGACTTCACTATATCGCGAAGATAGCAAAGTAAAGATATTCAATTGTACAATTGTTGTATTGTACCATTTAGATCCTGCACCTAGCTATATATAAAGTATCAATTTTCCCGGGCCATTACCTGGGTTCGAAGACGTTACCTGGGGATGAAGATTCATTTTGGGCTGCTAATTACTCGACTAGGGCTTGGTCTACGGCTGATAACAGATTGCTCGTGCGGACCGTGAAACATCCAGTATAAAGGTGCCTGTTTGGGGATGCTTCTCAAAGCAGGATTTTGGCCTTTTGCACTTGTTCACTGGTACGCTAGATGCCCTGAACATGACCAAAATTTATGAAAAGGCATTGTTACTTTCCGGTAAGAAGATGTTCTCAAGGCTGCTTGGATACTGCAAGAGGATAATGACCCTAAACATCGAAGTCGGGTTTGTACTGCGTGGAAGGCCGAAAATGGCATCGATGTTTTGGATTGGCCCTCATAATCACCCGATGCCAATCCAATAGAAAATGTATGGGCGTGGATCTAAAATTACGAGGAAAAAATACAGTTAGCGTCGCCAATCTATCTCGAGAACTGAAGGTCCATATGGAGGTCTTTACCCTGCAGTTTCGCTGAAAACTTAGTTTTAAACTTTAAAGTATGCCTCTGATATGCCAAGCGATTATAGACAATTCGGGAGACTGGACACCTTATTAAAAATAAAGCATGAAAGTGTAATAAAATAACTGTTTAAATTATAGAATGTCGCATGATAGGGCTTTTCTTTTTAGAAGTTTTACCGGTCACGCTTTTATCGTGACATGGATCTACCTCAATTAACTTTTCGAAACTCGTCAAAGGATATTGCATCATCGGCGTGATTTTAAACTTGGAAACGTATTATTAAAACTGATACAAGGTTCAATTTTATAGCCTAGTCTAGTAAATCCTATCGTACCTACTCTATAAACATGGTATCTGGGGAATGTACTTTTAAGATTACAAATTGTTAATTGAAAAGGAATTTCATAATACACATTTAAATAGGAATTTACGAGCATAATTTTGCGGTCGGGATTTACCACAAAGTTATCACTTAAATAATTGGTTAGGTACCTATCTACTAAGGTCAAACTTTCAATTTAGGAGTAGGTATTTAGTTATTGAATTATCTGTGACCTTTTCGGATTCAGAAAATAGACGAGGTCAAGAGGATTTAATGGTTTACTGATCAGACAATAATAAGCAGAAATAAAAATGTACACGAGAGCTATACGTGTGTCGTAACATTTCCTTTCCATGGTCGATTAAACATTGTATGTATGCAAACTATTTATACATACATACATACATACATACCGTCACGCCTCTTTCCCACAGGGGTAGGCAGAGACTACTTTATTCCACTTGCTACGATCCTGACATATTTCTTTCGCTTTAAACTATTTATTGTGCAAAATAAACATAAATCAAATACAATTGACAAACACTGAGATTAATTACCAGCGGAGTAGGGACGTTGTGTACCTATTAAACTTCGTTTTAAAACTTTTCTTTGTTGCAGATCGCAAATATGTTGGAAGGAACTAAAATAAACTCGCACTCGCAAATGGCGAGCATCTTTGACATCGCTAAGGACACAGTCCTATTCTTCGTTTTGTCCTGTTACTACGTTCTAGAGTCGCTGTTCTGGACTTTAGTGCCTAACGCCATCAGGCCTATGAAGAGTTTGAAGGGGGATGTGGTGCTGGTAACAGGAGGAGGAGGGGGGGTGGGGCGTCAATTGGCTGTCAAGTTAGCGAGGCTTGGTGCAAAAGTTGTTGTTTGGGACATCAATAAAGAAGGTGATTTGTTAGTGATAATATGAACGTAAAAAGTGTACCTACCTGTAGGTTGTTAGGTAGTCTAGCCACAACCGCACTTCATGTAGGTAGATATACTATTCGTAGATAGATACTGCACTGATAAGTATCCATCGTTTCCGAAAGTTGTGAGGACCCCGGCCGGTAATTTTAAGACTGTTTTCTTCATAATTTAGTATCTACCTACTTTAAATGTCCTACCTACAAAGCAACTCTAGAAGCCATTATCTCGATCGATGCGTTTAATTTTGTTTATGACTTAGCAAACGACAAAATAGCAGAAACCTTCGGCCTCGTGTTGAAAACGAAGTTAGTATAGGTAAGTACAGCGAAGGGGTACCGATATGTATGGCATAGATTAACGACAGATTTCCTTCATTAAACAACTCAACGCCACATAGACTTACAATAAGCCCATAAAACTATGCGAATGACCATTATAATGGCTTACAACGACACAACCGTGATGGCCATAAATTAAGTTGTCGCGTGCGACAACTAGCTGAATAATTAATGACGGTTGTTTTCTGTTGTTTACTGTCAATTACAAAAACAATAAACAATTGCATGGATAGTTAAAAAATAAACGGCTTAAAGAACCTAAAAAACATAATTAAATTAAATGAAGATTTAGGACCATACCTAATTATAAATTATAAACTTAGGCTCAATTACATCCTCGAAAACGCGCGTAGATAGGTAATCACAGTTTTTTTAACCTTATAAAAATATGACTATAATCTTGATCGTATTAGGCACCTTAGTAAGTAATTAATTAAGTACCTACCTTGCTATTTCCAAAACGTGATCGAGCAAAGATAGCTCGATGTAAGTAGGTAATCTTAATGCTCATATGCCCATGATAATATTTTTATACTATGGGTTACATTTAAAAACTGAAAATACCTAACTACTTTATTAATTGTAAACTCTATAGTATTTGTTGAAGGCTAATTAACAAAAAAACGCTAAAAATAGTTTGTTACACATGTTCATACCTACCTATACTATGACGGAAGAAGTACCTAGGTATGTCCAAATGATCATGAGAATTAAAGTTAGTCCTACGAGTTTCCTAGTAGACGATCTTTGTTAAAATGCTTGGCACGTTTCTATTAGATACACATTTTAAGTGTGCCTATATTACAACTATTTATCCAATAGCCATCGTAAATCCCTGTGCTTTACTGCCTTGACGTTATTAGCCATTGCCCTTTATGAATAACTTTTTAAGGAACCCTTTTTTTGACCAGGCTTACAGAAAACATGTACAGATCTGACCGAGGAGGGCTACGAAGTGGCGAGCTACGCCGTAGACTTAGCCGATCGCGAAGCAGTCTACGCGACCGCTGAAAAAGTTAAGAAAGAGGTATGTAACTAAATTGGTAACATTGATACAGGTAGGTCAAACTGGGCGACAAGGATGTTCATTGTAAAATGTTCTGTGTCCTATAAAGTTAAAGCAAAGAAACCATTATAGACACGGATTATGTCTAGTTATAACTAAAATACCTACACTTAAAGACAAAAAATATGTTGTTCGTCAATGAAAACAAAATATTCGCGAAGTTAAATTCAACGTTTAAAATATTATCCACTTAAAAAATTCCTACACGTTATGCTTTATCCCACCGGAACAATCATTTGTTTCGAAGAAAGATAAACTCTTACTGTTTTTGGGTCAAGTCAATTTACCGCCGTTCAGACTATACAATGAACATCGAAACAAACATTTAAAAAGCAGAGTCGCTATATTATCTAACACTTGGATCATGCTCGTCGTTCTGTTCTCATCCTGTAGGTACCGTTTCGCTCAAAGAAATTTGCAATGCTCTGGTGTTTTTCCGCCCTATTCCATAATTAAAAAATTGGGATCATGATTCCCAACAAGAACTTGTCTTCTGATTCTTGGTTTAATTCAAATGTATCTACCTATCTCGATCTGTATAAATATCACAACGGGGGAAGCGGAAGCACTAGTTATGTTGGAATTTTCATCCCATCTGTATATGAGAGGATAATCTCCACGATAAAAAGAATTGGGGCCCAGGAGTAAATAGGCATTTTCAGGAACTGTTCGTGAAAGGCCGATAGATCCATTATAATATAGGTATCTGTTATTTCCTTTTAGGTCGGCAAAGTGGACGTTCTGATCAACAACGCGGGAACAGTGTTCGGTGAAACTCTACTCGATCTGAGTGACACGGCCATCGAGACGACGTACAAAGTGAACATTCTCTCACATTATTGGGTAAGTCGACAAGTGCGTGTTTCACAACGAAATCGACCTGCTGCAAGGCACTTGAAAAAATCTGTTGGCACGTCAGTTGCGCAAATTTTTATAAAAAATAATAATGCATAACTAATAAAGCGATACTATCAGGAATTTCTTTTTTTTTTTTAATTTATTTTAAAACGGGCTTCGTACATTTTGTCACATTAGCCCATAAGGAGGAATTTCTTGATTGTTAAGCAAAAATGCATATAATTCTATTGCTTGTCGTTTTCGAAACATAGGTATAACTAGGTAGGTGCCGGAATTCGGTATTTTAAAAATCTGTTCTCTTTGTACCTATACCTACAAAAATACAACTTTCTTTCAGTCTTTTTCTTTCAGTAACTACCTACCTCTATATGTACCTATATATATATGGCGAGTGAAATTCTATCTCATTCTAACTCTAGGCTTGTGCATGCCCGCGATGTTAGTTGGTGTAGTCTAGTTAGTGTAAAATTATAAGTTGAATTTAATTTGATTTAATTTAATTTGATTTAATTTAATTTGATTTAATTTAATTTGATTTAATTTAATTTGATTTAATTTAATTTGATTTAATTTAATTTAATTTAATTTGATTTAATTTGAGCTAATTTGTTTATTGATTTATTTATTGATTTTAAAACATTAAATTTTTCACTTAATATTTTATTTTATTATTTGTAAATTCTATTATGGCTGCAAGTCTGTAATTCTGATGCAAGTGTGAATAAAATCATTTCATTTCATAAGTGAGATAATTTTTTGCTGGCGGCGTGTAGCGTTAATTTATACCTTCTTAGTCTTAAAAATCAGCTTGTCCAAAGACGTCCTGCTGACCAAGCCAACCAGAACCACCTCGCAATTCAGCTATTTTCAGTTAGGTTGCCTAGCCGAGGAGGTTCGCTCAGTCAAGATAGCTTAAGATCTCTGATGCCTTGTTGTCTAACGCGCGGGCGCTCACGATTCCAATCACCGTCTCTTTCTACCCTCGCCCTGTTCCATTTGACAGAAAGGATTAGTAAACAACTAAGATTCCGACTGCGTTAGACAGTAAGGCCTCAGCTCATCAAGCTGCATACTTAAACGAAGTTTATTTAATACAAACTTTTTGGTCCAGACAGTGAGGGCGTTCCTGCCAGAGATGATAGAGACGGGCAAGGGACACGTGGTGACCGTGGGCTCGGTGGCGGGGCTTCTCGGCACCTACCGGTGCACGGACTACAGCGCCACCAAGTTCGCCACCGTCGGCTTCCACGAGAGCCTGTTTACTGAGCTCAGGGTAGGTACCCAGTGTGGCAACACTAAAGTCACAGAATAGGCATACTTATAACTATTACTACTGAGTATTAATGTAAAATTATTGAGGTAAATCAGCCATGTAAGCGGTAACTACACGGTGCACGGTGCGCCCCCGCCCAATGCTAATGCGCAATAAGACAATTCCCAAATTTATTATTACTTTCCCTGGCACTCTAATATCAAAAACTAGGTACCAAATTTGATCAAAACAAATTGATTAACAATGCTGTAGCTGAAACTTTGCTCCAAGTGACCTTAAGGCGTTAGATTTAAAAAAAATATGATTTCGACCTCCGCCAATTTCATCTCGTTTTCAATTACCAAATTGTGCAAACATTTCATTCAACGAAAAGTGTGATTCGCCTTCGCCAATCGTTACAATACTACCCCATAATAATCCCCATTTCACATTCATACACTGCAAATATACCTACTCTACATTGCTCGGAGATAAGTTTAGGCGTTAAAAAAATCCACGAATGACCGGACGCATAGGTACGTGGCGTGAAGTGTAGGGATCCGAAATTTGAAGTAGATATTATTCCGTCCCTCTCGCTCTCGTATTAATAACTATTAGTGTGAGCGGAACGGCACAAAACGAACTAATCTTCACGTCGACATCAATGATTTCAGGCTCACGGCCACACCACGATCCACGCAACGCTGGTCTGCCCGTACTACATCAACACGGGCATGTTCGACGGCGTGACCCCGCGACTGATGCCCATGCTGGAGCCCGACTACGTTGCTGAGACTATGATAGACTCCATCCGAAAGAACGAGGTCAACTGCATCATGCCCGGCTCTGTTCGATACCTGTTGCCGTTGAAGTGGTAAGTATCCCAGCATTTGTTCCAAGTAGAAGTCGTAGCAGTTCTCCAAGTCGTGATTTTTACTATCACTTTTAATGTAAGCAAATTCTAGAATCGTGTTCATACGCAGTGGATGATGGCATAATGTTAAATACACGCTTTCTTGTTCATAAAACTTACCCAAGTAGTTGCAGGGAACAAATCTTAAAATTTAAGTTTCTTTTAATTATTTCAGCCTGCTCCCCGCGAAAATGTGCTGGGATCTGATGCACCGGGTCATGAAGGGACCGCAGTCCATGATGGAATTCAAAGGAAAACCGAAAGTAGCCGCCAGCTAACCTAATTTAATTAAGCCATAAGAATAAAGATTACTACAAGCGAAACTGTATTCTCCCTCGGTTTAAGCAAACAAAAACACATTGAGCTTTCATCATAACGATTCAGAATCCTCATTTGTCGTCTAAATGAAAGCATGCGAGATACAGGGGTTTCGTTTCTAAATATTATTCTCTGTATTCTTATAACAAAGGGATTCCTGCACGCCAAGTTATACACAGATATTCATTTTGCACTTTACCAGAAAGGCAAAGTACAAAATTGATCGACAAACGTAGCCAATCGAAACTTTATGGATTTTGTTACAGTCCGTAATAAAATAATTATAATTTAATTAGTGAAATAATACAAATGTTATAAGGGTATTTTAAGAAGACTGAACTATTCCCATTAATATTAAAAATCCGAGTGAGAAAACTTGTATCATTCATTTCTTTTTCTCTTTTTGTATCACTACATCACTATTACTACATAGTATAAAAGAAAGTCGCTTTCCGCTGTCCGTCTGTCCCTATGTATGCTTAGATCTTTAAAACTACGCAACGGATTTTGATGCGGTTTTTTTGGTTGATAGAGCGATTCGAGAGAAAAGTTTATATGTATAATACGCAGACGAAGTCGCGGGCAGAAACTAGTTTTGGTATATAATTAAGAATGCCAAAGTTCTAACACAAACATTAATTTATTAGGATAACTTAAAATTAATATCACATGGAATTAAAAGAGGTCATAGAAGTAATCGAGGCCTTGCCCTAGCTCCCAGATGGCGACTCCGGTACCGTACTCACGCGCTAAGTCTAGCCTTTTCTGTATAGAGTATAAAGTTGGAAAAAATATCTTCTTAGAACCCTGGGATGTCCTGCAAATTAAGGAAAAAAGTCCAATTTTTATTTTGAAATTGTATCAGAATACTATATATATATATATATATATATATATATATATATATACTATAATAAGCAATAAGTATTTACTATTCAGTCCAATGTTACCTACATTCATGCTTTTTCAAAGTAAAACTTAATAACTCTAACACCATTTAAAATTAAAGCAATCCTTACCGGATTTCAACATAATTCTCTGCAGTATTATTGTTATAGGACAGAGCCTGATTACTCTTCGCATTCTTCAGGAGCTCTATGTACTCAGTGCCCACAATCGGGCCACCACCATTGGCCGTATATGAATTTCCATAGAAATTTAAACCCAATAAGATTTTGGAACGTTTGGAGGGGTTTTCGTCGTCATCTATTAGTTTTTCTACACAAAGCCTCATCCAGTAGAGAGGCGCATTGGGACCTAGAAAATAAATGAGCAATTAATATCCGACCTTGCTTTATTATGTGGCCATGCTGCAGTAATTCATTGAACTTAATTTGTGAGTGGTTCAATGTAATTCCATGGAATCTTGAAATAGAGATAAGCCTTGGATGACATTAGGATCAGGGCTCAAACATTATAGGACATTGTTAGAATACTACTAATACAGAACTCTTATACTATTTAAATCATATCCCTCTGTTTTCCTTGTTGCAGTACAATGTACAAGGCTTTCCTCAATGATTTAATGTTTACAAGAAAAACATAGTTTAAAAACACATGTACCTGGTTTCTGTGGGTTAGAAAAGTCATAAGTCATCACGGAAACGGCTTCAACATATGGGTAGATATCATTGAACGCTTGAATGAAGAACTCATCAGTAGGATACCCTCGGAAAGGAGGGTAGACTAGGATTAAACTAAAGTCATCTTCACTCATTTCTAAACCTGAAATTACATAAGTTAGCTGTATAAGCGGACTAGTCAGATATTACCAGATTGCCTGAAATCAGATTGCATTTTAGCTTTCCTATTTATTTGATAAAATTTTTATTGTTTGTGGCTTTTGAGGCACATGCATCATAATTTATCAAGGCATTTTAATTGCACCTAGTATTTAAAATAATCCTTATTTTAACCTAGAAAAAAGTAATAAAACTCAAAATGAGTTACAAACTAACTAGAGCGCAAAACACTTACCGAATTGCTGTATAAACTTAACAGAGCGGTCAGCATACTTTCCGATCTGCGATAGCATTTCCAGCACAACACCATCAAACTTCCACTGTTTGCATGCCTTCTTTACTTCTTCAATGAGTGCTTTCTGTTCGGAGAGGGATGACGGATCCATGAAAAATGCCTTGAGGTCGGACAACTGCCAGTTGTCAAACAGGATTCTCGGGAGAACTGTAAGTGTTTATCATAGTATATATTGAATCAGGGATTAGTTTGCTAGGCTAGGATCACAAATGGTTGTGGCACAGTAAGGTAAACTAATATCAAAATACATCAAAATTGAGTAAGTAAGTAAACACTTTATTGTGCAAAATAAACATACATAGAATCTTTACATCTTTATTGTACAAAATTGATTGAAATGTGAAGTTTTTCAAATGGGACAATTGCCATAATCATCAGAAGGTCAGAAGATGTTCACTGCTAGACATAAGCCTTTCTCAATAATGTCCACAACAAAATAGATAGATGGGGGATGATATAGGATAATGGGAGACAATATGGGACAGCTGTACATGAATAAAACAAAAAAGATCACAAATACTTGACTTTGACTTTATTCATTTCACTAGACTTGTACTAGGTACTTACCTACTGAAATATGTATTTAAGTAATAAAAACTGAACTTACTTTTCAAATTATTATCAGATCCCTTCTGACGTAAGGATTTCATCCAGGCATGATCCACATCATGTAGTCCCGAGATGATGTAAATGTTAGGACTCTGTCTTTTGATCTGGAGCCACACTGGAGAAACATAGTTGAATTTTGGAGCCCATGTCTTTGCTACATCATAACCTTTGTTATTCCACTAAAAAAATTTGATCATTTGAAAAACTGTCAAATATTACATCTTTAATCTAGAATATCTTAGAGCACAGGTGCAATAAAATTAAGAAAAAACATAAACAACCTTGATTTACAATGAGTAAGTAATAATATAATACATTGATCAATTCAACGACACGAAATGAACAGTTACGTTAAGAGACAAAGTGAATGTTGATAGAATGTGTTTATTGTTTACGCGACAGATCTCCCGAAGAATCAAAACCCAAGCAAAGACCCTCATTGAATGTTACGAACTTTCTAGAATACAGTACAAGTAGAATAAATTAATAAACTAATTTCAGGTCCGACTTTAAATAAATAATATAGACGTACCGGCGTAACGTAGCCTAGGACCGAGTTTTCAAATTTTCTTTTAGACACATCCTGGTGATACGTGGCATGGTATTTGATGATATCCTTCACAAAAGGCGCTTCATTCACCAATTTTCTGTCCAAAACATTGTGCTTCCTGGGACCTTCTTGGGCTTTCACGCCTTTCTGCCCTTTCTTATCCGAAGGCGGTGATAGTGTAGCAAAACTATAGTTAAAAAGAATTAAAACATGCAGAATCACGTAAATACATCTCATTTTATTAGTTTTTTTTGTCACGCGGCGTGTTAAGAAGAATAATATCACGGTAAATAGTTAAATCGCAAAATTATTGACTGACGAAAAACAATCAATCCATTCGCCGGCCGCGATACCACAGATTATGCAGGTCTTTCTTATGGTGTGTCAAAGTCAAAGTAAACGTCGGCTCGGCGCGGTCCAAACAGTAGCACGGTACCGTGCAGCACCAAAAAATATAAATATGAAAATTACTTATGAAAAATTCAATATACGTCTTAACTTTTTAAAATACGTTTTTCTTTACAATCACATTGTTTTAAATCAATACATCTAAGTCTTAGTCCCCTAAGACCAATATAATGTCCGGACACTAGGTTGGTCCTTCGAACTGCACTATGCTATGATATACATAATTTAGAATAATATAATTTATAGGCTTATTGTTAGAAACTTGCTTCCGCTTACATTAAATTATCACGGGCTTGAGTTCCACAGTGAAATTACCTCGCAAGTCAATTTTGTGCAGGCCGGCTTTTTATGGAATAAGATGCTATCTCAAAGAAATTTTATACTTTATTAAAAGTAATATTTTACACACAAATAAATTTTTAAAAATCAAATAGTACTTACCTAAGTAAATCTGGAGGGAATCTACTACCTACCATCTTCTGCATAAAAGTCCAAAAAAAAGCCAAAGGGATAGGCCTCTTATAGATCGACCGCTTAAATGAGTCCTCGCCCGCGCGGCTCAGGGGCGCGGGCGAAGACTCATTAAGCGGTCGGTCTATAGCAACAGTTTCAACATGCAAACTTTTACCTTTCTTTTTTTCAACTTTACTCCAAGGCGCTCTAACTCGGCTATAATCATTATCGTTCCGACTTACCAGCCCACTTCATTGGTGGTGGCACCCAGTAAAAGAAAGTAACATCGGACGACGATAATGAGTTGTTGATAACTCAGTGCTTCTGCGGAGACCGAGCTTGCAACATGCGGCACCTCTCACTTTATATCGCGATTTTACTCACGTGCGCAATTTTAGGTACTTAGTGTACTCTTGACTTTGGCTGATATTTATAAAAACAATCGTCAAGAATCTGTTGAATTTTCAAACAGCTAAATATATCATTAAGAAAAGTGGGTGTGATACAAATAAGTTTGTGAAGTTTTTGTTTTCATTACAGGAGTGCAAGGAAAACGTGTGCGCAAAAGAAGCTCTGGAAACTTGAAATGCCATGAAACTGGAAGATTTTACAGGTTTAGTTAGCTTATTAAAATTATGTACATTGTACGCAGTCCATGATAATATTGAATATATACCTACTTAGAATCTTGTTAGTTTGATATTTACAAAAATCACTTGTAGCTTGTAACTAACGTTAAAATGACATTTGGTATCAGTGTATTATTTACTAGGTAGTATGATTATTACAAAGTATCAAAGTAACTATGTACTTAACATTAAATCTTAAGCGGGTCCTAAATATTATTATATAATGTAACTGTTCTTACATGAGGTACCTCTACATACCTTCTATTATGGACCAGCAGTAGGTAAATACGATCTTTATAATTAGGTAATCGCAAAAATTTAATGTGGTAACTACTACTGCCTACCAAAAACAAACATACAAAGTTACAAATCCTTTGTTTTGTTTGAAAGTGAAACTAGATATTTTAATAAATAGGTGGTCAGTGACCACAGAAAGCTAAACTAACGCACATAATAGGTGACAATTCTTACCGTTCGAATAGAAATCACTATGTCATTACTTAATATCGGCTGAGTGAAATCTGTCCGTTTTAATAAACTGGTCGAAATTTAACTGCTTCGTCATCGGCATCACTCTCGGCATAAATATTTTTGACCATATAAGTCTGTAAACAGACCCATACCTGCCTAATCCTAGTAAGCTTTTAAAGTTACCTTAGACCATTAAAAAAAAAGAATATAACAGAATTCAGCGACCAACATTGAGGCCGGGTAACATAACGCCTCTCCACGTGAAATAGCCGACTTTTCTTGGCGAAGTTTGGTTGCACTTGTGTGTGTACGATGTACGAGGTGCAATGCAACTATATGCTCCTAACGAGGCGTATCTAGATACATTTCACTATCTCGACTATACCTACGGGTTTTAATAGTGTAAACTCCATTACTAAAATACAAAGCATCCAAAACGTAATTTTCTGCTCCACATACATTCTGCATAGGTGTACCTAAGGCATTAGGTTTTTTCACACGATCCCAAAAAGCAAAATATCAACAACGCAGCTGGTTATACTCTAAGGTAAATTTCATTTGCTTAAGCTAAGGTGTGTAACTATATATATCTACACACTACCTACACCTATACTTGTTCTTTTTAAGTATAACTTATAATAAAGTGTGCTATGAGAGAATAAGCTGTCTAAGATTGGATGGAGCCGTAAAGTGCTGTAACCTGCATCATACCAGCGTGTTACGACAACTATGTTGGCTATAATATAACATCACGATCGGCTGCGGTCAGAGATCATCGTAGGTGCAGTCGTAACCGCTCAGTAACCTTTAGGAATTTCAATCTCGCGTCTACTTGGCTGAATAGCTGCTAAACGGTATTAGATTTAAATTTCTACTAACCTAAAACTTTCCTAAGAAACTAAGAGAGCATTCTAGTTAAACTTGTTGGGGAATCTAGGCATCACCAATAGATTTCGGGCCGTTATAATGTGGTACGAATTATCTTCGATCATTTTAGGCAGGTACTTAACTATTGCTTAATTATATTAGGACTAAGACTCGGCCAAAAGGTGCGTAATTTTTTGAGTTGCAATTAAGTCGCGTAATATTTCATAGAAAACCATCCATTCGTTTTCCGTCGCCGTGAGAACTAGAGATTTTTGTATGAAACCGAATGCACCCGAAACGCGAAGCTCGCTGCTCTAAACTGATTCCCTTACCCTGATTGCTGGTTTGTCTGACTCCCTTAGTGCGAGTATCTATAATGGCAAAGCGTATAACCCCTTTATTTCGATGCACCGGTTTAACAGCATGCTCGGCAAAATCATTACTGACATGCCCTTCCATGGATACCTATACATATTAAAAAGTAAAATAGATGCGGACGGTCATCTTAACTTGCAAATCAACATTAACTGCCTCTATTTCCCCGGTCGTTGCCCGTCCGACTTTCGCCGCAACCTTGACTGAAGTTACCATCCGTCGCGTCCACGTTTCCGCTAACTTTCGCTCTTTCATCAATATTTATGATGACCGTGAACTTATGTAACGTAGGTCTTTGTTCGACCGGTTATCTGGCTTGTCCGATTCGAAGGACCACCCTCTTTAGGAGATTGTCTTTTGTTTATTTTTAATTAAGTAGCTACCGACCCACCATCACTAAGATCATGTTAAATTCAAATGATAGGCTTCAAATCATGTATCTTCATTATTTTCATACTCGTACTTGGTCACAGAAGTTATTTGAGTACCAAGGTAGTAATGGTACTGGTACCCATCTATGATTATTTGTGCGAAAATAGCTCTGTCAGATTCAAGCTAAATGTTAAAGTAACCTTTATGTTACCAGGAACCCAGACCGCACGGAAGAAGCTACATGGAGAAGCGACGAGTGCGCCAAATACTACCTCTGCCTGGACAGCGAAGTTTTCGAGTTCCATTGCTCCAAGGGTCTGCTCTTCGATGTCAACCGGCAGCTGTGTGACTTCGCGCAGAACGTACACAACTGTGATGTGACCAAAGGTGAAAAAAAGTGTTAAATACAACTAAAGAGGTACGAATTCCTGAGATCCTTCTTTATCCAAGTCATTCATGATTATAAAGTGCTTGTGGCGTTGTCGATTTAAAAAGATTGTAGACGAAATTGATGTAGGTAAATGTGGTAATGGCATTGAGTACACGGTCATAATTCTCGTGATAGGTACTGGATCAATACCTAAGGGATCGTGGTTCGTGGATTTTAAAACGATCGGATTTGTTGCGGTACGCAACAATGTTTCGTTTCACACGATATTTTGATCATCTAAATCTAATCCATGCCATTCTGTTTGACCAAACCTTAGAAATCTCTAACATAAATATAAATATTTCTTTCTGTGATCTGATTGTTATCCAGATGATTGAACCGGGTGTTGCTTTGAGGAAGTTAATTTTGAGGGGCATTTTTTTTTGTTTATATTATCCAGAGACCTTGGTCCCGAAACCGTTACTGGAAAAAGCGCCGTGCGCCAACGAGACCCACCTTGCCTGTGCCAACGGCAGCTGCGTCCCTGCCGAGTACTTCTGTGACGGCTCCAACGATTGTGATGATTCTTCAGACGAAGTAACTTGGAAATTTTAGTTAAATGTAGTGGTAACTACTTATATAATGTAATATTTTTCGGTGTCTTTACGCCCAAGACTATTGTTTGCTCCAACGATAAACATCTCGCGTGTGCCTAACACTGTTCCGTCAAAAGCTAAATTGCGTTAAGACACGCATTTTAGCGCAAACGATATACAGCCCTTTCGGATTTTTTCCATGTTCGTTTTGTTCTCTACTTATAGCCGTCCAATATCCGTTTTAATGAAGTAGGTATACCTAAGTCATTGGTTTCGGTTACCGTTTTGTATGAGAACTTTACGACCTAGGTGTCCTGATTTAAGGAGACATTCGATGAAGGTAGGTATCGGACGAATAGCGACGTAGTCTTGTTGAATTTGTAACATTTTATACAGGTCATGTAAAATCTAGCCAGTCTTGTTTACTAACATCTGTGGGCAATACTGGTGCCCAACTGTCCAGTCTAGTCTAGCTTTCACTTGTCCTCATCCTCATGTTACATAGAATAAACTGACGTAAACTATAAACAAAGACGTCACAGTGCCTATTAGGATTGACCCTAAAATCCTTAGCGCCATAACGCATACAAGAATAATCGTTAAAAGAAGCTAATTAAATTCTATCTTTACCACAAAAAATAAGTAGGTATTTAAAGTAAATAAGCATGTAGCAAATGTAATGCGTGTGATTTGATTTGCGTAAAAGATAAAATTTCACTTGCATCTTGCACACCTACACTATAGAGAGTTACATGGAAATAAAGCTATCCGTCAGCGTAGAAAAATATCAGGTTCATAGTTACACATAGGTACAGGTATCTACTTCCGAGTAAAAGAACTTGCTCGCCGAATTTGTCCATGGCTTTAATGTACTGCTAGTTTAATCCAGTAATGTGAGTGAGTCGATCTTAATGCCACGTCATCTTTGCTAACTCACCACGTAATACGTGCTAGCTGCCATAACACTTTCTCCGAGCCTGATCAAGCGTTTTCTCAGGGCTGGTGCGATATCCAGTTTGACCCCAACTCTGCGGAGCCTTGCGACCCTGGCATGTGTCAGCTGCCGGATTGTTTTTGCTCCAAAACCGGCAATGACATTCCTGGGAACCTTACGCTTAACCAGGTAAGAAAATACTGACTTAAAGTATTAGCCCACACATCCATTTATACTAATACTTATGTATGTACTACGGAACATAATACTCGTTTAGTAACTCAAAAGTAATAACGTTCGCCCCGACCTCCACAAGCGTCACCGTGTATAATTTTCTTTCTGATCGTAGACTCCACAAATGATCACCCTGACCTTCGACGGTCCAGTAAACCACGAGAACTGGGACGTGTTCAGCAAGCAGTTGTTCACGCCGGAACGAAAAAACCCAAACGGATGTAACATAAAAGCAACTTTCTTTATATCGCACCAATACACGAACTACAGGCATGTGCAAAAACTGTGGAACGACGGGCACGAGATCGCCGTCAATTCTATCACGTAAGTTAAACGAAGTAGTTAATTAATATTAATTTAATAGCGCAATAAAGCATTTAATAACTTACCCACGTACTACAGGCACCGAGGGCCAGAGGAATGGTGGTCCAAAAACGCCACGGTTGAAGATTGGTTCGACGAGATGGTCGGTCAAGCGAACATCATAAACAGGTTCGCCAAAGTACGCATGGAGGACTTCAGGTACGTAATCAAGACTTACAGACACATAGGTATTCTCTGTCAAAAGCACGTTGCGTATTTGTAATGCTCACAATTTTGCAATCACCTGAAGAGGATTCGAGGCTCAGCCGGCAGGTAATGTGATCCTTTATTATTTATCCGGTTCAAAGGACCATCAAAGTTGATTTAGGCAAGATTTAAGGTTAACTTAATTGTAGTACTATGGTTTTGTTTCCAGGGGTCTTCGTGTCCCGTATTTGTCAGTGGGGTGGAACCGTCAGTTCCTCATGATGCAAGAGTTTGGATTCATATATGACGCGACTATGGTTGCGCCGGCCGTTGACCTGCCGTACTGGCCGTACACACTTGACTATAAAATGCCGCACAAGTGCATTGGTAAAGTATACAGTAACACGGCAAATTGCCTTGTACATATAAGGCTTTAAGATGTCTTCATTAGGACTTTTTGTAACCTTTTTTTTCCTGTATCAATTTTGCGGAATATAGCTGGCATGCATGAGTGAGCGCGTTACAATAAAGGAAAGTAGGAATAATTCCTTTAGCTTCGTTCATGTTGATTCCTTTCTTGTATGAAAATATGAGATTAATGCATTAACGATATTGATCCGTTACTTTTACCTAACGACGAGTATTTCTTTGTCTACGAGACATCTTTGACTCTACATATAATTAGACCGTGTGAAATTATTAGGTAACTGTTATGCTGCGATTGTCGACTAGAAACGTTACTTGCGTTTATGACATGATGCGCAGAGTTGTTAAAGATTACGCAACAAATTGTAGTTAAGTAAAGATACCGATTTCCTAACATTTTAAAACTGTAAATTATTTCCGTATACGTTGTTGATATCGACACATGTAAATTGTTTTCCGGATTACCTACTATATTTCCGAATAACGTCAGGCGATCGCATGTCACGCGTACAATTTTATTATTGTTCGATATTATGGCCTACGAAGTTTTTTCGAAGAAAGTAATGACTGGAAACAAAGTATAATAACTGTTACATAATTGGGATTGTCTAAAAAAAAATACCTATCCTTTTTAATTTTTTTTTGTGCAGAATAGTCAATTATAAGAAACCAATTTCAATATTTCCTCATATAACTCGGTATTTTTTTCACTATTAATTATTGAAAGTATTTTGGTTGATGACGTCAGAGTTTCCACTGCCGGTGCCACACATCTGCTTATTGGATAAATTGATCATAAAACGTATGTGAAGCACCGCCATTAACGTCTTTTCTATCTGTGGTGAAGTTGGCAAACTGTCATTAGTATCAATGTCAACATGATTCAACAATAACACAGGAAGATTCACGCGATCTTCTCCTATGAATTTTATATTTTCACAGCCGTTACACATACCATAACATTCTGCGCGAAGCAGAAAGGTCCATAAACACATACCAGGTATGATCAAGACAAAACAGGACCCGGAAATAAGACAGTAAACTCAGTAGGTGAAAGTAAACCGAAAAACGTAATATTTCGCTATCCATTAAAATATTTAGCGGAAAATCTTTCATGTGAGCGAAGCACATCGCTGTGCGGATACACTCTTGCCTAATTATCTACCGAAAGTGCTTCTAAATCTAAACTATAATACAACAATATGAAAGTAATCCGTGGAAAAAACAAGAATGACAGTAACAAGATTGTCATTTTGCTTGTCATCTGTCATAAGATGAATGAAATGTCAGATTGCGGGTCCAAATTGAACTCCGTAGTATAATCCACGCGTAAATAGCATAGAATTTGTAACATTTGCAAATAAAGTACATTTTGGACCGTCTACGTCATGTCTGGGAATGTCAAATGAAGGTCATTGCTTATTTTTCATGTAATAAATTCATTATAGTAAAATAAAATAAAGTAAATACAGAAAACGATTTAAAAAGCATTTATCTCGAAATGGTTTTCGATTGACTATACATTGTAAAAAAATAGACAATCCCAATTAGAGATTTTAACATTCGTTTCCGTGAAATTATTTTGCGTTTACCTGCGTTGTTCTTTTGTGCTAACGCGGTTTAATCTAGACTAGGTACTTTCCCGCTTATCCCCATACATTATGTAAATAGCACATTTGTTACTGCATAAGCCTGTGGAGGTTAATTATAACCAGCTTCTTCTGATCCCTTTATTTTATTTATTTATTTATTTATAAACCCATCTAATATAAGGACTATAAGTACAGTAAAATAACCAATTGACATTAGTGAGTCCTACCAACTTTGCCGTAGCGAGTGCTACGTTGGTATCCTTGCTGAGCCATTACCTTGCTTGTTTGATCTAGTTACTAGTAGGCTTATTACCTAACTCGCTCGCAATCGCCATCGTGTTCATTCTGACAGCTCTTGTATGAATGTGACAGCTAGCTGATTCCGATGCCAATTGTCAGGCCATACATGAACTGTCAAAATGAACACGATGGCGATTGCGAGCGAGTTAGGTAATAAGCCTACAGGGCCCATAACGTTTTTATAGCAAAGAACGAGTGCACGTGGCATTTGGGAGTTAAATACAAAGGGTTAGCCTCTTAAACTCGATAAATTATAATCGTGTTAGGGGTGTTATGGAGCTGTAATGGCCAACAGAAATTATCGCATGCCAAAACGGCTATTATAAAAGCTTCAAATATATTCGTAGAGTGGCGTAGTCTATACCACACAAGACGCCGATGCGTTTCAAACTTTATATGAGTTCATTCTCAAAATAGCAAGCAACTAGTATCAGCTCTAACGAAACATATTTTACAGGATCAAACCAGTATTGTCCGACTCGAAGTTACGCCGGTTTGTGGGAAATGGTGATCAACCCCCTTTTGAATGGCGAGACTAGTTGCGCCACTCTCGAACACTGCCCCAACAAGTTGGTCGACAAAGATATCTACGATATTCTAGTGAACAACTTCAAGAGGCATTATATGAGGAATAGGGCGCCGTTTGGCATACATCTGAACTCCACTTGGCTAAGGAATACAGAGTATTTGAACGCGTTGAAGGTGATTATGATATTATCTAGAATTCAATTCGTCCAGTCACACTGCCACACTATTTGTTTGAAGTGTAAAAGTCACATGCCATGTGTGGCTTTGAGAACAAAAATGGGCTAAAAGCAAGGTAGTATAAAGCGGTGCAATACATACCTGCGTAAATCACGTCTTTATCCCTTACATGATAGACAGAGCCAAAGGTAACAAGACCTAATGTTTAGTATGACTCGAGAAAAAGATTATATCTTTCCATTTCTAGGCTTTTTCATGCAAAGCTTGTTTTAGCCAGGCGCAAAGTAAAATGGAGAGCCCAGTTTAAGGTAGCGTAATGCAGAGTAGATTACCTTTTGGTTACTTTAAGTTGAATGACACAAAAGGTTTTCTTCTGTTTTAAAGTCGCAAAATATGTTTTTTTTTTCTTTCAGAAATTCCTCAGTGAAGTAATGAAACTGCCAGATGTGTATTTTGTAACATATAAACAAGTAATTGAATGGATGAAGCAACCAACCAGTGTGCTTCAAATCAAGAATTTCAAACCTTGGCAATGCAAGAACAATACCTTTGATGATGTTGAATATGCCTGCCACAAACCAAAGACATGCAAGTTGACATCAAAAGTATTGCAGCATGATAAATACATGATAACCTGCCATGGATGTCCTCAGAGCTATCCGTGGATAAGGAACGAATTTGGATTGGATTAATATAATAATGTTATGTTATAAAAATAACTTAGTTACCAGAACAAATGGAGCAAAGAATGAATGGTACGAAATTTTGTTCCTTAGTATTATTGATTGTAAATAGGACTTTAATGTACTTGTTAAGTATATGTGCAATAATTTATTTTTCTCATAAATAAGAAATTTGAAAACGACATGTTTTTTATTGAAAGTCTGTCTGGTCCTTAAATTATTTAATGCAAGCTTATACATATAAAAAATACATAGTATATCATACATCTACATCTAACCTTCTTGTGTAATGAAAGGATTTGGAATGGCTTCCATGCCATCCATGGGACAAATGAGAACGACCGAGGTGCCTCGGCACACCACCAATCCTAATGCTCTGGTGTCATCTAATAGTTTGTATGGATCATCAGGATCTGTGAAAGAAAAGATTTTTATAGTTGATCAATCTGTATGTTTAGTCTGAAAAATGTAAGAAATAAAATTATTTGAAATATTAATAAAAATACTTACTTGTATATCAAACAAGTCAACTTAGCATACTATATTTTACTAGCACTTAAAAATAAGCTTTAGAAGGTACTAGAAATTTTAAATAAGAATTCTGAAGGATAGACAAACCTCTAAGAAATTCGGTGGTGTTGTCGAGCACAAGATTGAGAAGTGGATCATAACCCTTCAAGATGCCGGCTGCTTCGCGGCCGCCAGCAAATTTCACGCGTATGCTTTTCTCCAAGTATTTACTTAGGTCAAGAATAGACTCTTTCCTTCGCTTTTCTTTGCCATCTCCCGCTCCTTGAGGGCCCTATGAACAAAACAAAGCTCATTACCCATGGCTTCAATCTGCACGAAATCAGTGTTCAAGTTCTGCCAGGGTTTTACTTACTTTTGCCTTATCACCACCTTCTTTAGATGCCATTATATTGAATTTTTTAAAGTGACGAATTTAATAGAACCACACTTTTATTGCCGATAACTACTACAGTGAGGCAGGGAAGTAACAAAAAATTACAAATTCAGAACAATATTTCAGGGTTATGTTATGTGTCAAAGTCAGATTCAGACCGCTAAGATACTATCTCTCTAATCTGTGGCTAAGATCGCTTGGTTGGTCGGTACCTCTGGAAATTCTAGAATCCTGAACGGAATCATGGCAACTATTCGTAAACTAACATTAAACTAAGGCAATATTTACAAAATACTTTGAAATATATACTTTCAATTAAAATGAAAAAAAATCAATCAGTAAACCACTCATTATTTGTTACAATCCTTCGAATTATTTCTAAACGAAACAGAGAATGGGGTTGCTAGTTGTAAACATGTTCCTTAAACAGGATATTAAAAGACACATTACAGTTTTATTCTCACTGAAACAATAAATTCTATATTTTTGTATACAATCATCGTACAATAATATCACATGAAACTTCACATACCATTAATTAAACATAGTATTATAATTTCATTTCAATGAGCTGTATTCGTATTCGTAAGATGTTATTTTTACAATTGACAATGTTTGGGGACTTTCAATTTTCCATATGTGCACCCTATTTTTGACATTTCAAGTTTCCAATGTTTTGACGTTGACGTAAACAAGAAAATACGCCCGTAAAAATACCAACTTTGTTCTACGAATATGTTTTAATTCCACTTTAATTAAAGCAAGTCTTCTGACCAATACTTAAATTCTGTGTTAGTGACGCACCCTTCACCTACATAACGTGGAAGCGTAGGTAGTGAAGCGTGAACCGATGAGATATCAATGCGATCGTCAGTGAGCTACATCTTGTCTCACGCGCCCGGAGAGTCCGTGATGTCGCACCCTGACTACGCGCAGCAGGCGCAGCATCACGCCTGCCTGCTGGTGCTCGTCAAAGGCGTGGGGGGCATGCTGAAGAACTTCAACAAACTCTGGGAGAGAATACAAAGGATCAACAACATCAAAGTTACGGGTAAGCTGCGAGAACTGATCCAAATTGCTCAGCACCTTCTTATAAAGCATTCTGTCTATCTCGCCAGACATATTGTTTAGTTAATTATTAATAAAATGCATATAATAGATGGTGCATACTAATACTAAAAAACTTGGCAAAAAATAATTTCAAATCAAACAGTTCTACATTCAGCAATTTCATGTGTATTGTTAAAAAATCTTCTGATGTGGTTGTCAATATGCAACACCAAATTACTTATATGGGAAGATAAATATGCATACCTATTAAATATGAATTATTACCCAGAGTAGTTATCTTAAACTTAACTTTAGGAACAACTGGCTATGACCAACAACTGCAACTGTTTTCATGTGTCATAAAAGCTGAAAAATTATATTATTAACATTTTAATTTTCTGTTAGACTCCAGTGGACAGTCAAGGGACATCTGGGTCCGCTATGTCCGTGACTACCCTGTTGAAAACAATGACTGGGGTGACTTCCAAACTCACAGGTAATGAAGCCAACAGACAATATTACTTTATTCTAGCCATGAAGCTTTCTTCTATTTCAAAATTAGTTCTGGTAAAATTTTAATTTCTAATACAAGCTTTTTTTGCTTACTTTTTGTTAACTGCACTTGGATTGTCATCCATCCTGCATATGTATTTGACCACAAATGGCAAGTTATATAAAGACTTGTTATTACTTCCATGCTGGTCTGGGAGCAAAGAAAAAACAGAATGTATCAGTTGCTTCTCTTCCCGCGCAGATGGTAAAAGCCCATAGAGGGAATGGGCGAAAATCATAGGAATGATGTTATAGGATCGCCGCATCGGCGGCTAGCAACCCATCACTATTTTGATTACACTTTCCACCTATTTATATGCCCGCAGTCTTGCTAAACATGGCCTGTAGGTCTGGTTACCTTAGTCTCTGTCTACCCCGTAAGGGATAAAGACGTGATCTGTGTATGTATGTATTTGTTATTAGTGTGTTTAGAAAATAAGCATGGTTGGGTTCTATTAAGTGCTTCACTCAGAGACTACATTTATAATACAATTTTTTCATTTTACATCTCATATTAATAAATAACACATTATTTCTTCAAACACTGCCAAATACGTAATGATATTTAGGTATTTGTTTGTAATCCTAAACCACCTCATATTGCAAAATCTGGTATTATTTTCAAAAGTTTTGTTTACATAGCTGACTAGTCTTTAAATGATATACAGGGTGTCCCAGAAACCGACGATAACCCGTTAAGGGCTGATAGACCTACTAATTACCTACCAAAATATCACATTTTAGGTTTAGTAAAAATCTTTTAGTTTTCGAGATATTGACAATTTTGCAAAAATCTAGATTTTTCTCCCTCAGTTGAGTTTTTCGTCTGCCACAGCCTCAGATGACCGAATTTAGTAAATCTGATTACTGATAAATATTGCTGAAAACATAGGCTTTTAAATGTGATATTATTTGATTTTAATATTTAGTCAAACTTGGATGAAAAACGACTTAAGAGACAGTTTTCAGATATTTTACTGTTTCATCCCGTAACTTTGGTCCTCCATGGTATAAAAAAAATAACTTCGCTAAAGTGGCACTGGATACTAAAAATATGCCTAGCTAATGTAGATTACAAAATGGTATAACACTTACTTATTTGCTCAATAATTTCAAATTTACTGCTATTTCATTACAGAAGAAGCTAATCAAGTGAGCAGCCATTTAGTCTGAGGACGGCAAAATTATTTTGTTTTTATAAGGCTGGTAAAGTTGAATTCAAATTTCGAATAAAGTTTGATAATTTAAAATTCGAATTTGCTTTGTTTTCGTCAAATGGCTGTGTAAAATTGGGTGGCTAAAAATATTTCATTTTATTTTAATTTGTAGTTGGTAGTGACTTCAATTTTATTTGAGCTGCTTCTGTAATGAAATAGCAGTAAATTTTAAATTATTAAACAAATAAGTAAGTGTTATACCATTTTGTAAACTACATTAGCTAGACATGTTTTTAATATCCAGTGCCACTTTAGCGTAGTTATTTTTTTTATACCATGGAGGGCGAAAGTTACGGGATGAAACAGTAAAATATCTGAAAACTGTCTCTTAAGTCATTTTTCATCCAAGTTTGAATAAATAATAAAAGAAAATAATATCACGTTTAAAAGCCCATGTTTTCTGCAATATTTATCAGTAATCAGATTAACTAAATTCGGTCATTTGAGGGTGTGGCAGACGAAAAACTCAACTGAGGGAGAAAAATCGTGATTTTTGCAAAAATGACAATATCTCGAAAACTAAAAGATTTTTACTAAACCTAAAATATGATATTCTGGTAGGTAATTAGTAGGTCTATCAGCCTTTAACGGGTTATCGTCGGTTTCTGGGACACCCTGTATATTTCCATTGGAATATACTTCTCCTTTGTACATCTGTTTATCTCATTACCTGTAAAATTAATGTGTTTTATGTACAATAAAGAGTTATTCATACATTTAACACTCTTTTAAAACACTTCTTTACATGACATGCTATTCCCATTAGTTTGAACTCATAATCAGTTTTATAATTTTTCTATTTTATTAGTTATATTTATTATTTGCAGGCGATTACTTGGCCTCATAACATTAAGCAAGTTCAACAACCAAGTGGAGCTTAACGAGGTGTGCCGCGTCCATGAGTCGCTTAAAGTCAAATATTCAAACACCCTGTATGACTCCCGCGCCTTCATGTTTGGACCAGTCAGCAATATGAAGAGGCCTGAGCAAGAGCCTGAGACATATAGCATATTTGATGATGAGAAGTCCAAGGAAGGCTTCAGTGATAAGTATGTTGGTGTTAAAATACGTTATGTATACCTAATCTAACATAACATAACCTTTGCATTACTCTCATATTTTCAAAATATGATCTGACAGCGCCTGATTCCGGGGATTCTAGGATGCGCGCCTTAGTGCAAGTCCTGAGCGGACGCTCTAGTTCAGCGTGTGGCAGGGCGGGGCGTGCGGCGTGCATGTTAAACAAATGAAACTCATACTGGTGTCTTGAGTCGACGCTGCACAGAGCCCGCCTCCGCTGCCCGCCACGCTGCACTCCCCTACGAACGTTCCGCTTCGGACTTTCACTCAGGCCTTACACTTAAGCTTAAATTTTAAAGGAACACTTATTTCAAGTGGTAATTATCCATCATGGTTTCAGAATATCTATACCCAGTGAGCCAGCGGACAGCCTTTCTTCAGCCGAAAGCTTTCCGCAATCAGCCTCGTCCAGCGCCTCCATCCCAATACCCGAAGAGAACTTCACAACTCCGTCCAATTTTAAGACGCACGCCATGTTCTACGGCGAGAACGATCCTGTACCAGATCTGGAACAGAACGTGGCCGATCTGATCAACTCGTTGTTCTGGGTTGTCGAGTCCAGGCGACTTGAGAGGTCCAGAGAGAAGTTGGAGAAGGTGTCGCTGCTTTTGGCGCCGTTTGAGAAGAAAGATTTTGTCGGTTAGTTGAAAATAGGTAGTCATTAAACTTGACCATTTTTTTTATTTAAGAACTTCAAAACACAGTCTTCTAAGTCGCAATACTCTTGACAGATTGGTTGTGGTCTTCGACTGAGGATAGAAACCTTCATGTCGATTTTCTTGGGGAAAATAATGTGGTGTAGTGGTTTCCCCTTACCTTCCACATGGCAATGCAAGAGTCCAAAGTTTATAGTTGGCAATAAAGGGTGCTGCTGCCTGTTTCGTCTTGTGTCTGAGCCGCCTTTAATGACATTCATAGGAATAAATGGGTCCATCCTTTTCTAAAACCGGAAACGTTATTCGAAATTCGTTAACATGACATTGTAATTTATAATTATCTTGTCTTCGTCTCTTAGATTTAAAAATGTATTTATTGACTAATGTAGTTCTGTCCAGCAACTAACGAACCTACTCGCACCAGTATTTTAGCGCTGAAGGAGGGTAAAAAGAAAAAACTATTTGATACCCACCCCCAACGCTAGTCTATATAAGATCTGGCAGCAGCTACTGACCTCATTATTGTCCGTGCGCGCGCGGCCTTCGCACTAGTGATAACTAAGTCTATCCTATAATCAAGAATAAGTGTTCATGGATTCATTCTTCAAATCAAGAATTGCATTATGTGATATTTTTTCGCTTCGAGCCAGTACGCGATACTGGCCTATAGCGTTTTTTTTGCTCAGAGTTAATACGAGATATTAACCCGTAGCTATTTTTTGCTCAGAGTTAATACGAGATATTAACCCGTAGCTATTTTTTCTTCGCTGCATTTGTAGTGGAAAGTACAAATTTTATTTGTAAGTAAAAGTACAGCAATTAATGGTAGTTGTCTAACTACCCCCCAAAAAAAAAAAAAAAAAAAAAAAAAAAAAAAAAAGGAGAGAAGTATACCTACATACGTTTTTTATTTATACTCACGTGTTTAATCACGGAGTTTGTGTATAGTTTTTTTTTTCCAGTTCATCTGGAATACGAACGAGGCACATTTTATGAGCCTGCTGGTTCCGCTGTGCAATATGACAAATACGTGTACAGTAATGCACTGCCCCTGCTAGTCACGTAATACAGTGTACCGCACAAGTACATGCCGAAGCGGAAATTCCGGCGACTAGTAATGCAGACGAGCAAAAGGACTTAATTCCTACCGAAATTAGTACTAACGACGAAATCCGTCAACGAGGATTTTGATCCCGAATTATTACTAAACATTTTCCAGCATACTCTTTTGAATGGGCTAAAAAAAAAAAAAAAAAAAAAAAAAAAAAAAAAAAAAAAAAAAAAAAAAGAGGCAAAGGAAGAATTACATTTAAAGTATTTACTTCCAAAAAATTTACTTTTTTCAAAAGCCCCGACTCTAAACCCGGTAATCGCCGCCATGCTGACCACTAGAAACGGAGACAAGCGTATTCTCTCCAAACAGAAGCAGATTGGAAAAGCCCTTTCAGGTCTGAGCAAGGTTATGACCTTTCTTTTGAAAAAGGAGCCTAATATAGCTGAAGCTATACGTACGTTAAGCGACGTAGGAAAACTAGTTGCCGACGCTCACTTCGCCGAAGCTGAAACTCGTCGGTCTGTCGTGATCCCGCTGGTTGAAAAATCCCTCATTGACCCTTTTAAGGATAGAAAAAGGGATAGCTTTTTATTTGGCGAAAAGCTTGGCGATTTAGTCAAAAGCAGCCGTGGCATCAATAAAACCGGGCAATTAGTTTAAGCAGCAGCACCCACAGCATCTGCTTCAAGCTCCGGTTTAAACTGGAGGCCCCCAACGGCACGTCCGCGCCTACAACGCGGCGGCCAGCTGCCGTATCCCAGCCGCGGCGGTGGGCACAGAGGATTCCCGTACTATCAGGCCAGGCACCGAGCTCCACCAGCCCGGAACGCCGCATCCCGGCGCCAGGTACAGCCTCCGCCGCCGCCGAGACGACAAGCAGCGCAGGCGGCGCGCCTGTCAGCGAACCAGCCCACAGGTACACGCAGGTCGTTTAAAATATTTTTTAAATGCGTGGAAGTCTATAACCGAGGATAAATTTATCCTAAATACGATACAAAGTTACAAAATTCCCTTTATAACAATACCGAATCAAGATCCTAAAAATTACGGTACGAAGTATTTTTGTGCGTCTGACATACTACTTATCGAAAATTGGAAAAGAACTTTTACATTTAAGTACCTACCTAATATCAATTAAAAAAAAAAAAAAAATGTGTGTCAACCCGAAACCGGGTCATTTTCTGTCTGATATCTTTCTTGTTCCGAAAAGTGACGGAAGTAGGTATGAGGTTTATTCGAAACCTCAAAAAATTAAATAAGTTTGTTTTCACTGAACATTTTTAAATGGAATATATCAGAACAGCGACAAAGCTTGTTACATGTCAAATATTGACTTGAAAGAAGCATACTACCTGTTATTGCCTATTCACCAATCTCTTAGAAAATTTGTAAGTTTCTGTTTTTAAAAATAATATGTACCTACGAATTTACTGCTCTCCCGTTCGGGCTCTCTTCGGCACCGTATATTTTTTACAAAAATACTGCAACCGGTTGCAACACATTTAAGATCATTAAGTTTTCAGTCTGTAAGATATCTTGATGACCAACTTTGTATAGGAAATACAAAAGAAGACTGTTTAACAAAAATGCCAACCGTACTATAGAATGCCTAGAAAGATTAGGGTTCATTATTAATTACATTAAAAGCAATTTAATTCCTGAAAAAGAATGTAATTATTTGGGTTTCGCTATAAAGTCTAAAAGAATGGGCTTAAAATTACCACAAAAAAAAAAAAAAAAAAAATGTTAAGTATTAAAAACATACACATTCGTGATTTTGCAAGTTTTTTAGGCCCACTTATAGCTGCATGCCCGACAATTGCATATGGTTGGGTTTACACCAAGTCATTGGAGAGAGAAAAATATTTAGCCTTACTTAAGTTTAACGATGATTACGACAAATTTATGGCAGTTCCAGATAGCTTACGTGAGGATTTACGGTGGTGACAGAATCGCATTTTGACAGGGACTAACCCCATTCAAAAGTATAATTATGTACAATAAATTTTTACCGATGCATCCACTACACGATGGGGCGCTGCCTCGAACGGTGAGAAAACCGGGGCCAATGGACTGATATAGAATGTAAAAATCACATTAACTATCTGGAACTGTTAGCAGTCTACTTCGGCTTAAAATCATTTGCCGATGAAAAAGCTAATTGTGATATAGGTACCTCTTTGCGTTGACAATACCACCGCCATATCGTATATTAATAGAATGGGTGGCGTACAATACCCACATCTTAACTGTGTGGCTAATTTGATATGGAAGTGGTGTGAGGAATAAAAGGTATTTATTTTTGCTTCGTACATCAAGTCTTCCTTAAATATTGAAGCAGATGGAGTCTAGAAAAATTAATATTGACGGTGAATGGCAATTACAGGACAAGGCTTTCATCAAGGTCATTCAAAAGTTTGGTCAGCCAGAGTTGATTTATTTGCATCTCGCGCAAATGCTAAATGCCCTAAATATATAGCTTGGAAAAAAAGATCCATACGCGTACAATATTGACGCATTTAGTATTAATTGGAAACCTTTTTTCTTCTACGCTTTCCCACCGTTCGCACTTATTTAAAAAAAAAAAAATAATAATAATAATAATAATAATAATCGTTAAATAAAATCGCCTTTGATAATGCGACTGGTATAGTTATCGTTCCTTACTGGCCGTCACAACCCTGGTACCCCCTTTTTAAAAAAAAAAAAAAAAAAAAAAAAAAAAAACATTCAGTATGGGTGAAGTCGTATTTTTTCCTCCAAGTAAATAGTTACCTCCTTACATCTGTTTTTAGATCAACCCACCCGCTGCACCTACACCTTACCCTGGCAGCAAGTGGGTTATTAGGAAAAGCTTTATCAAAAAGGGAGTACCCAGAGTCTGCGTTAAATGTCACACTTCCTTCAATAACACATAGTACTAAGTCACAGGTACTTTTCTAGTCTCAAGCTATGGTGGCAGTATACATTTTTTTTTTTTGGTGTTCAAATAGTATCATGGTTAGATTTTCTTTCTAAATGTTTTCAAACCGGATCGAGTTATGGTACGCTCAATAACCATAGATCCGCTATTTCTTTGATCTCATCACATAATATAAGTCAAAATGAGAATTTAAAAAGATTTTTTTTCGAGGGGTTTTTTCTTTTTACATTAATAATAATAATAATAAATTTATTTCAGATATTTTTTTTTACAATCATCTATATTTTGGTTAGTAGGTACATTAAAACCGTCTTTCCCTCGTTACAGTCTAACACGGAATCCTAATACTACGGTATTAGATTATTTAGATAGTTATGTACCTAATGATACAATTGATTTAGAGAAGTTTAGTAAAAAACTGGTTATGTTTCTTGCTTTGGCTACTGCTCAAAGGATCCAATCCTTGTCTTTGATTAAAATCTCAAATATTACATTTTACAATGATAAGATTGTTATTATTATAAGTGATTTAGTCAAAACATCTGGAATAGAACGAGCACAACCAGTAATAGATTTACCATTTCTTAATCAAAGACCAGGTGTACGCCCTGCTGCTACGTTACAAAAATATATCGCGGCTACTGCAGCCCGTAGGTCGAATAAAGACGACAATCTCATACTTACTCATAAGAAGCCGTACAGACCTGCTTCATCGCAAACGATAGGTCGGTGGATTAAGCAGGTCCTTCAGCAGAGTGGCATTAATACTAGTATATTTGGCGCTCATTCGACGCGCCATGCCACGACCTCCGCGGCTTCGCGGGCTGGCATTAGCGTTGAAGTGATCAGAAAAGCAGCTGGCTAGTGTAACCAGTCGGCTACCTTTGCTAAATTCTATAATAGACCAGTTGTCAATAATATTTAGGTAAAAGCCATGTTGGTCCTTATGTGTTAAAAATAAATACCGTGTATGATTATTTTGGTTGTTTTTAACTATTTACATAATTTACGCTATGAATCAGCAGCATTGATTATTATTACTCTCTGAACATCTACATTAGTCAATAAATACATTTTTAAATCTAAGAGACGAAGACAAGATAATTGAATGATCAAACGAACTTACCATAAGTGAAGTTCGATCATAATTATCTTGTCTTCGTCGAAGAGATTTAAAAACCCTCCCTCCCTAGGATCCCTAAAAATCAATGCTTGCTGTATACTCTGAAAATAATGAGGTCAGTAGCTGCTGCCAGATCTTATATAGACTAGCGTTGGGGGTGGGTATCAAATAGTTTTTTCTTTTTACCCTCCTTCAGCGCTAAAATACTGGTGCGAGTAGGTTCGTTAGTTGCTGGACAGAACTACATTAGTCAATAAATACATTTTTAAATCTCTTCGACGAAGACAAGATAATTATGATCGAACTTCACTTATGGTAAGTTCGTTTGATCATTCAATTGTATAAAAATTAATTGTTTTTCGTTAGTCTCGCTAAAACTCGAAAACCGCTGTACCAATTTGGCTAATTTTGGATTTGAAATATTCGTGGAAGTCCAGGGAAGGATTAAACGGTGAGAAAATATTGAAAAAAATCAGGAATGTATGCAAACCCGCGGGCAACAGCGAGTGAGCTATATTTTATAGCTCACTTTTACTAGAGAAAAACCACAAATTAATAATTAAAAAGATTTACATGTAAATAAACAAAAAATAGCGAAATTTTTATTCCATTTGTTTTATATAATTGGGACCGTGCGCGACGACAGCGCCACGTGACAGGCGGCCATTATGGACAATATTGTCACCGCTGTCAAACAAGAAATAAGTAAATATTGTGAAAAATATTAATGAAATATTGTGTTATTTTACTATATTACACAATTTTGGACAATGGTAGTCAGTAACATTATTGCCAATAACATTAAAATTGTTGTTTTCAGTGAAAATTTTAGAGGTTAGGTAACTTATTTTTTTTTCTTACGGCAAATATCCACTTATTTCTTTGGTCTCGTTTCCACCATGGTCTTTGGAAATTGGTAAAATTTACAGTCGCTATTCTTCTTGGTGTTTTTACAATTCACAACAACACATCTTACCAGGACCATATTTTTATCTCAAAAACGATTAGAAAATGTTTACTGCAATATGGATTTGACAGCTCAAGTCAGCGACAAAAATGACAATTTTAGCCATAGCGAGCGCTGTGATCGTTTAGGCTACCCCCTCCACCCGCTTTGCACTCTGCCAATAGGTTTTACATAAATAATGAAGCATTTTGGATTTGACAAGTAAAAGGGTTTGATTGGTTTTTAATTCTGTCAAGCTAACATTACCTAATCAAAGATTAACTTCGCACTTTTTCACATGTACAAAATGAACCGAACCTGTTTAAAAAAATCATTTTTGGTTGTCCGGGCCTTAAACAGTTTATCATAAAAATTCAACTTTCTCAGGACTTGATATGGAGTCGCGTAACAACAAAAAGCGGTGCATGGGACGTGTGACAAAGAACTTAGCGGATTTGACGCTGCAGTCCGGATTAGTGACGGAAAGTTTGAGTCTGTATCATTCTTCTGCTGAAATACTGAAGTCCGTCAACGATTGGCTATGGCTAGCTGCTGCTAATGAAGGTACAACTGATATGCTTTGTAAATATATTGTTGAAAGGTCAATATTATTGAGCTAGTGGGTTGTAAGCTAGTGAGACAAAAGTTTCCAATTGGTTGATTATAATATTAACTATAGTTAGAGTTTAATGGAAGAGTTATCGTGATAATTCACGAAGAAATATTAGCTAGGGACAGATGGGAGGTTTGTTTACATAGTCCACAATTTTTATCTATGTATACTTGAGTAGATTCCTATTAGCTAGGTTACTCGCTCAATGATATTGGCACTCTAAATTAATATTATGTTCTTTCTCACCAATATCTAATTTCGTAAAATAACGGTCATTTCAGGTCTATGTGCAGCATCAGCCATACTACTCTACCCACATTTAAGAAACCCCACGCCTTTGCAAAGAAACGCTAGCCTACAAGAGAGCTCGCCGAACAAAACCAAACCCTTGTCGCTATTCCAGGCCCAATCGGAGCCATTTAGAAAGTTCAAGACCACCTCGTCACCCATTAGGTCTTCCAAAACCTCTAGCCCTGTTAACCCTCCCAGCGAGCTAACACCTTCCTCATCAGATAGTATTGATACGTCATCTAGGCAGTCCGAAACTGACAATGGCGACTCTGAATCCCTCGCTTCTTCGAGCGATATCGAATATCAAAGTCAAAAGTCCTTTTTAGGCCCCGACTTGCCCTCTATACCGCGACAACCGCAATCGCAAATAACCAATCAGTATCTTCTGTCAGTAGATGAAATTGACAGCAGGTATCGTAATGCGATAATTGATTATAGCAAATACCAGAATGCCGGTATTATAGAGACTGAGGCGTGTTTCAAAGCGGCCAGGATATCGGTGGAGCAGGGAAACTATCTGCTTGCGTCGGGCTTCCTTCAGAATGTTATGTTTATCAACTTGACGCTGAGCGAACAAGAGAAGATACAGAGATTCGACACGCTTGCTGAGCTTTATAAGGAAATTGGTACGTATTCGTCACGGACCTTTATTTAAGGGCATGTTACGTCACGAGTCAACCTACATAACTTATATTGCGTTTCATTCAAACTTCCGACTTAGTTTATTTGAAGCGTTAAGTCTCGCAAACGAAGTACTTAAATATTGGTCGACCACGGTCAAAAAATTCTAAAAATCTAAGTGAGTATGGTTTGAGGTCATATTGTCTAACGCATTGACAATTGCGATCGTATTCACCATCTCTTTCCACCCTCCTATACCGGTTGACAGAAAGAAATGGTGAGGTGTTTCTGATTCCGAGTGCGTTAAGCAATATGGCCTCTGGTTGTGTTCAGGGTTCCTCCGCAAGGCGGCGTTCTGCCAGCGCCTGGCGGCCACGCGCCACGTCAGCCCCAACAACCCCAACCCGGACTGGCAGCGCTGCTACTACCTCATGCTTCACAGCTTCCCTGGACACAAGCTGAGCCTGGACCCCAACTATGTCATACAGCATCAAGTGGGTGAGTAGTGCGGTGATTAGTTAAGACCACGGTTTCATTTTATAGTTATCTAACTTACATTATGTGTGCTTAATTGTACGTCAATTCAATCAGACCACAGGAAATGGGTCGAATTGATCTTTGCTTGATTTGACCAGCGAACATATAAGAGACATACAAACAAACAGACATTGCAAGTTGATATGAATAGATAAAAGTCTCGTGACAATTTACACCAATTAATCAAGTCCCAAACTAATCGAAACTTGTACCATGAGCACTAGTCAACGCAAGTGCCTGCTCCTACCAGGATTCAAAGCCGGGACCTCTAGCTTCATAGTGAGGGTTCGGGGTCACTATCCACTAGGATTCGGTCGCGTAAAAGCTTGTAAAAGAGTCTCGTTTGTCAGGTTGGCCGGTACTGCAGATCCAGCTGCTGCACGAGCTGAAGGAAGCAGCGCGCCGCATGGGGCACCCCGCGCTCGCCACGCGCCACGTCACCTTCCTGCTGCAGACCATGTGGCCGCACCTCTCCCGCCAGGAGCACAGGGAGCTCGCTATACGGCTGCAGGTAATATACCCAGCACGAGTAGAAGCAGCGATTCTGGTGTAACATGAAGTACGACGTTTCATTCATTTGCCGTGTGATTCCGCGCTTATTCGCCCGGCTCCTTGAATGGTTTTATGCAAAATCAAAAATCTACAAATCACGTAACTTATAGGTATATCAGTATATTAGAAAAGCGTTCATTGTTTTTATTGTAAATGTGCATAGCTTTAAAATGTTATTGACATGTAGTGCAACGATTCGAAACTTGCTTTGATTTAGGGCGGACTTTCGAGGTCAGACTCCTATGGTAGCGGTGCACACTGAGTTTTAACATGTGTGACTTTGAGGATATTTCTCATGAATAATTCGAGACGTCCCACTTCAATATCCGCATTAACTATTTTCGCAACTAACTATATATTTTTTTAAATGAATCCTTGTTTGTAATCTTCACTATCACTACATAGTATAAAACAAAGTCGCTTTCTCTGTCCCTATGTCCCTATGTATGCTTATATCTTCATAACGACCCAACGGATTTTGATGCGGTTTTTTTTAATAGATAGAGTGATTCAAGAGGAAGGTTTTTATGTATAATTCTACGCAGACGAAGTCGCGGGCAGAAGCTAGTTATATATAAAAATGAATCCTTATATCCCTTGGTCACGGCATCACGCGCGAACGGCTGGACCGGTTTCACTAATTATTTTTTTGTTGTGATCGTTATTGTCAGGAGAAAGTTCTTATAATACAAAATTGTGGGAATATAAGGAAAAAACTGGAACGGGGACGAAGCCGCGGGCGACAGCTAGTCCTTAAAGGGGCTTCTAAACGGGCCATGTTTTGCTGCAATTTGTGGCTGCACTATTGGCAACTAATTTCCCGGCCATCACAAAAATATTTTATTGCAACTGATGGCCGAGCAATGTATGGCTGGGCAATGTGTGCATTTATGTCTGCAATAGTATGGCTCATGATGCAGACGCTTTAAACGGGCTACACAAACCGGCAACAATGGCTGACGAGATAACACTTGTGGCGGCAGATTATCTTATTTTAAAAAAAGAAGCAAAAGAAAAACGAGAGGTTGTGGATTAGACCTTATTTAAATAGGCGTGAAACTTTGGATAATAATTATTTCTAGATTACTTCTAGACTCAAATTATTTGAGTCTAGAAGTAAGCCTTGATAGTAAATTATTTAAAAACTTGACGAGAATGTCAAAGGATGATTTCGACTTTCTTTTAAATAAAATAGGACCAAATATTAAAAAAAAGGTACAAATATGAGGACAGCAAATTGTATATTCCGGTTTTTATATCCCACAACTCAGGGTGTAAATGTACTTCATTAATGAAGTCAATAGTTATCTCATTAGACCACGTAGAAGTCATTTTTGCAGCATACCCTCGATAAATAACAATAACAACTCATGCAGCTGATCGCAAAGCACTGAACATAGCATCACGGCGTCATTCACAGCAAACTTCATGTCATGTCGCGTAGAAAAAGATACACTGTGTCATAAACCAAGAGAGCGACTGAAACAGCAATAGAACTGGCCGAGCAATATTGCAGTAAAATCGATCGCCTAGCGATCGTCCGGCAACCCATCGGGGCAATATCGGCCATAAGTGTCAATACGAAACATGTTTGGCTATATGGCCGGGACATTACTGCAATATTGCGTAGTCTGGCTGGTATTGCCTGCAATGTTGCCGGGCCACTGTGTTGCAGCCACAAATTGCAGCAAAACATGGCCCGTTTAGAAGCCCCTTAATAATAACGTAGCTAATTCACGTTGACCGAACATCTACCGAATCTGTGGTCGGCAAACGTTTTCAATGTTCAAAGCGTAGGTAAGGCACGAAAGGGGCGACTCAATTTCGAATGAAAAAACTTAACCACTAGTGTTCAATCACACTAACTCGACTACTACAAAAAAACTATTCACTCAAAAACCTTTTTTATATCGATGCAACTCCAGCGACTCACTGTTTTGATCAGCATGGTTGAGGTTTGGGCACTTGCGCAGGCGACATCGGCGCAGTGCGAGGGCGGGCCGGTGCCGCTGGTGCTAGAGTCGGGCGAGGTGATCCCGCCGGCCAACCTCACGCACGTGCCCGCCTGCGCCGCGCTCAGCCCGCGCCCGCCGCCGCCGCCGCGCGCGCCGCACGCGCTCAACGCCAAGCCCCAGCACGGACCCTTCATATTCACGCCCATACACTTCGGCAGCCTCGAGAGGAAGGCCAAAAAGGACGAAGGGAAGATGGGTGAGGTTCATGCTTCGATTATTTTTTGATTGTTGGGATTATGTAGAATGTCATGGGAGTCAGATTCAGAGATTGATTAGTTTATTGTGAAAGCTGTATGAATGAGGGCTTTCGACCTTGTTTTATTTTAGCGACGCCTGTTTTATAAATGTTGACGAGACTTTACAGTACACGCTGAGGATATAGTTTGGTTTACAAAATTCTCATTTTGGGGAGGAACAGGGAACAGACAGGTGACCTAAAACAACACAGATAGCACAAGACGTTTTCATTAATTTTTTTTTTTACATTTGGAAGGTAAACGGAAAAAGTGAAGATTTTATAAACGATCGCGATGTTATTTGATATGACAATCACAAAATTGTTACCAGTTTCTTCAAATTCTACGACATAACCACGTCTCGCGTAATAATGAGTTCTGATTAAGTCACCAGAAAGTCGTCGATGAAACAATTAAAAAAATACAACATCTCGCTACTTACACCAGTTTCACCATCACGTTTCTAACAGCGCCACCTTTTACAGAATACCTTTGGGTGGAAGATGACATCTGCGAAGTGCAAATGAAGCTCACGAACCCCCTGCCCTTTGAACTGAAAGTGTCCAACATGCGTCTTCTAACCTCGGGCATCGTGTTCGAGTCTATCCCAGAGACTATAGTCCTGGCCCCCGACACGCCCACTACTGTGAATCTCCACGGGACCCCCAAAGAAGTTGGCGAACTACAAATAGTGGGCTACTCGACACATACACTTGGTGTAAAGTCCAATTGTAGACTCAAACACATGCCTATGCCAAACAAATTCCCAGCTTCGTATACTATTGAAGTCATACCGAGTCTACCTACTATCACTATAGAGACGACAGTAGCGCCATCTGGGAATCTGAATTCACCCAGCGAGGATAATGTCGGTAGTGTAACAAATATTTCGTTATACAATGGAGAGAGCACAGAATGCACTATGCAGATAACTAACACAAGTAATGTGGCGATTGAGTATTTGGATTTAGCTATACAGGTAAGATTTGAAAACATGAAGTATAAATATTTTACGGGCAGTAAGGGGTCTTGGAGAGGAATGACCAATAAAGCCGGCCTCAAATAATGCCACGGAAAAAGAAAGTATAGCAATTGTTTTACCCACGCTTAGTCACTTCTAAATGTTCTCCCGTTTACCATTTTCTGGGCTGTGACTCAGACAGTCTCTATTCTACTACTTTAGTAACAATCAAATGTATCCACCAAAAAAGGTACTAGCGTCTTCAAAGGAACAGAGGAACAAAATGGCCGAATTGTTTTTGTTGTCCGGTGCTAACTCGGAAACCTAATGTAACCGATCTCGGCCCATAACTATCTATGCTTAGTTACATCATCATCACCATCATCTCCAATCTGTATACGTCCCACTACTGGGCACAGGCCACCTCTCACAATGATGAATTCCCACGCGGACCCAGTGCGGATTGGGAACTTCTCAAACACCAATGAATTGCTTCGCAGTTGTGTGCGGGGTTCCTCACAATGTCTTCCTTCGCCGCTCAGTTACAATTCTTATCAAATAAATTTGTGTCTACGAAGTTAGCGTTAGCTACTATGCTACTACTAGAATTGTCATCGCGGTAGTACTTTCTCGGTTTTAACAGTATAGGCGCCTACACACTTAAAGCTAAATTTACCGACGCATACTTACTTGGTGCACGTAGAGAGCTAATAATCGCTGCAACTAATCTAAAAATCCTTCCGCAGTCAAACGCAGACACTCAGCTCCAATCAAAAGTGTTTCAATGGTCCAACGAGGAGATACAGTCTCAGCTGCCCATCCCGCCCAACGGAACAGCCGTCATATCGATGAAGTTGTACGGGGAAGCGGATTTCCTAGACTTGGGGGGCGTGGGCGGCGAGAACATGTTCCCGAACAGTTTGACCTCGAACTACCCGTCGCGGGTGGGGTCGCCCGTCCCTAATGCTCAGACCTCGCTGCCCACGCAGAGCTCCAATGCTCAAACGTCCTTGAGCAGTGGACTAGTTCCGAACAGAAACCTTTCTGGGAGCTTCAGGTAGTGTGCACCTATCTCAAATAGAAACTTAAGTTTTTATTAAAAAAACATTCTTAATACAAACTTTTTTTGCTGACTACTTGCATTGTCATCCATCCTACATAGGTGTACTAAATTTCAGAGCAATCCGACCACTAGAGGTACAAATTTGATTGGAATTGACCCAAACCAGAAACAAACAGGTCAAGTTGAATAAAAACTTTTATACTTCGGTTTTTTTAGCGTGAGCAAAAAGGTAAACAGTCTTGATATGTCTTTTTTTTTAAACAATTTCAAAAAATAAATTTAAATACAATTAAAAATCCCTGAAATATGGTGATTTGTTTTGTTACGGTTTTATTTCCAGTAACCGATTTTTAAAAAGTGTTTATTAATAAAAATACAAGATTGTTTACCTTTTTTCTCGTGCTAAAAAAAACCGAAGTATAGAAAGCGTATAAGTAAAAATTGAACAAAAAAACATGTTTAAAAGGTTAAAGTTTTAAGTAATAACGTTAGCGTTTATTGTCGTAGGTCCTCCAATTCCCACACAACCAACTGGTCCGCTCCTATATCAGTGATGCCGCCATCTAGGGGAAGACAGATCGAGACTCAGGTCCGTACTAACTAACTCAGACAACATGAAAAACAAAGACGTAGGCCGTTCTAAACTACGCTTTGCATGCATACAAGTGCAACCACACTTTGTCTAGCAAGCAAGTTGAGACACGCACACTCGCCGAGCTGCGTAATACATTAATTTACCACTCACTTAATGACCTATTAAGCTGAAACTAAGTGTCATTACTGTAGGTGATAATAAGGTACTCCGGTGGCAAGGGTAAAGAGATGCATTGCCGCCAATCCTCGCTGCAAATCAACTTGGAGCTGCTGCCTAGCGTCTCCATAACGCACTGGGATGTACTGCCGGCGGAAATGTGAGTACCACTGCATGTCAATGATCTCAATTAATGATCTATTTAAATTATTGTATATTTAAACTCTAAAGTGCATTCGTTTTTACTTTAATGCTGTGGTGTAAATTTTTATTAAATCACTACTACTTCGTCCGTCACTATTTTTAAGTGAAAATACAGTGCATCTAGTTTCTCACTGTGTCTCAGCTATAGTCGTCCTCATTTCACACGTCAAACATATGAAAAACGGAGATTGCCCAGAGACAAAGAAAATAGTAGCACTGTATCCTATTGCATTCTTCAATGTCCAAACTATCCACTTGCCACATGAAAATAGACTTGTTTATAACAACTAATAGCAGCTGGCTCGCAATTACGACTGCGGGAATTTCGCTCTTTATCCGGATAAAAAGTAGCCTGATGTTATGGGGACAGTACGGCTTACGATTAAAATAAATTTTAAAACTAGTTCAGTAATTAGTTCTAGAGATTACCTACAAACAAAGTTTACCTCTTTATTGTTCCACTAGCTGTTGCCCGCGACTTCATCTGTGCAGCATTAGATAGCCTAATGTATTCCGGATAAAAGTACCTTTTTATCTTCAATATTCAGACTACCTCCGTGAAAAGTTTCAATAAACAGATAGAGAGAGAGCTACTTTCGCATTTATAATATTAGTGTTAGCTGGCATGGAAAGATATGTATAACTTTGTCGTTATAAATTCCAGCCCCAGCCAACTGTACCTAGTGCTAGACGTGTCCAACCTGACGGACGAGGAGATGGAGTTCCACTACGCGCCGCAGAAGCGCATCCTGATAGAGAGCCGCGAGGCGTGCCGCGTGCCCGTCCCCCTGCCGCGCTGCCCCTTCCGCGCGCCCGCCTCTCGCCAGGAGGAAGGTACAAGCGCTACCGGAGGAGACTTGTCAATGTACTTGTGTGTTCTCGTAATGAACTGTCCAAAAATGCACACACTAATAATTTATGTACATGAATTTAATACAATACACGCGTCCTGTATTGAACACTACAAATCAGTACCATAACAATACAGACATAAAGAACAAGGTAGATAATAGGCTGTCTTATCGCATTAATTCGGATTATCACGTCGTATGATTTTTCCATGCTGCTCTGGGAGCAAAGAAAGAATATAGAATGTACTTGCTACTTCTCGCGCCCAGATCGCAAAAGCCCATCGAGGGTGTGGGCGACAATCTTAGGAATCATGTTAATCAATCAATCAATCATTTATTGCTAGGTGATGCAGCTAGCAACCCATCACTATATTGATTCTCCTTTCCGCCTGTATGCCCACAGTCACGCTAAACATACCCTTTAGACCTAGTTACCTTAGGCTCTGTCTACCCCGTAAGGGATAAAGACGTGACTATGTGTGTATATACATTTTTATGTGTAGGTATACATTACGGGAACAATACTGGCTGGATACATCAATCACACGAATATTTTTCAGAAATGGAATCCAAATCAATAAGCACGGGGACATCAACGAACAGCCTGGAGCTAATGTGTTCTGAGCACATCACTAACAACGTGGCGCTGAGCTGGCGGTTGATGCAGTCCGACATTAGCGGGAAGGCCTCCGTGAAGGGCATCACCCTGTCGCAAGCTATGATGGACATCGTTCGCATGTCGCCTTTGAACTGGGGTAAGTACACCAGATATGTACAACCACGGAGCGCGCGCCTTGTTCAACAATTTCCATATAGATCAAGTCCGATCAAGCATCACTGTCATGTTTATGTGTAATAATATGTATCTAAAGTTTCAAAAATAAGTGCCATACGCTCCTACACCGGGGTAATAAGTCTACAAATACTTATTTTTGCACTTGAGCGTACACTACATCACGCACTACTACTTAGATATTGGTATTATCTAGAGTAAATCACTGGCTACCAAATCATAAACTACAAAAAAATAATGGTCTAAAACTACTAGTGTTCGACCGAAACTGATTTTTCAGCCTAATCCGAAACCGAAAACGAACTTTCGGTCTTGCTCTCTGTTTCGGCCGAAACCGAAACTTAGTAAAACATTTAAAATTACAATTATTTACTGAAATTTACTGTTTTTTTAACATTTATTAACACATATTATTCTTACCAAATCACTCAATTGCAAAATATAACCTCAACTCACGATTAAATGAACGGTGGCGAACTGAGCCGGGGCCGCCGGCGAGCAAGCACGAGTTGGCTGCGAAGTTTACCGAACGACGCACGAAAATTCATGAACACTCGAGTTTCAGCGGGGTCGAAAGTTTCGGCTATATTCTGGCCGAAACCGAAACTAAGGCCGAAACTAGATTTTTTGGCCTAAACTGGCCGAAACTGAAACCGAAACCGAAATTTCGGTCGGTCACTAAAAACTACGACATGCACATGGAAGTCAATGGTCGTAGCTGGTCCAAGGAACACAGCGCAGCACGCATAGCATAATATTCTTCACTGTCAGGTACCGACGCGTATAGTTAATTCTTTGGTTGATGTTGCGCCAGAAATGTGTATGATTATTGATAACGATTTAAAGAGGAGTTAAATTAATTGTCTTTGCAAATATAATTTTGACAGATTTTTCTTACCAATCTATCCCATTCATAGGAATCAAAGCTTTTTGAAACCAACCAAGTTCAACAAAGTAGAAAATACAGAGACCACATGAACAATGACACGGTTAATCAATTCAGTAACATTATAAATAATCGGTACCATACCTTTTGCAGAAGTGAGCGTGAACTCGCAGTGCATCAAGCCTCAAGAAGAGTACAGCTGCACGGCAGGCGAGTGCCTCTCGCTCGGCGTGGGTGTGTGGAACCACCTGAGCCGGCCGCTGCGCCGCCTCTGCCTCTCCGTACAGTTCTACCAGGACTATAACAACGGCGTGCTTTGCTACAAGCTGGATAATCGCGTCGCTACCGCTGGCAATAACAAGTGAGTGCGACAAAATCATGCATGTCTGGTAGCGTCAAAATTATAGTCATTTTTTTAGGGTTCCGTACCTCAAAAGGAAAAAACGGAACCCTTATAGGATCACTTTATTGTCCGTCTGTCCGTCCGTCCGTCTGTCAAGACCCTTTTTCTCAGGAACGCGTGGAGGTATGAAGCTGAAATTTATATCAAATACTCAGGTCTACTGCCCCTTGGAACTGTGAAAAAATCAAAATTCTAAGCCAACGCAATCAAAAGATACAGCCGTTTATGCCGCAAATTTCCGCAAATTTTCAACTCTCAAGGGAATCAAAACCTACAAGGTAGTTCCCGTGAACGCAGAATCTTGAAATTTGGTATGAAGGTAGGTCTTATAGCACAGATTAAAGAATAATTGCGAAAACCGTAAATGTGTATGTATGTCTGTATATAGCAGTGACCAATATAAAGTAACCCCACACTGCGTACATTTTGCTTTGGAACAGGGCTCTGCTTACACTGGTTTTAGATATTTATAGATAATGATACGGAACCCTCGGTGCGCGAGTCCGACTCGCACTTGACCGGTTTTTTTTAAACTGATCCATTTCCATTCAGCACGTGTAAATGGCTGTCTGTTGACGGTCGCGGTACACGAAATATTTTGTACAATGCCCTGTCACTATTTTTCTCTCTGTTGCTCCCGTGTATATGCCGTCTCTACATCTGAGCGAGCGCGAGGCATGCTATTTACGCGTAAGTGCTGAGACAAATAGTGACAGGTCACTGTACGAATTTTTATTGTTTCTACTTTGTCAATGAAGCTAGGAGCCTTGCCTCGAATAATTCATAGAGAAATGTATCTGCTGTCACATACTTGGCGACGTCTCATTTCTATAAGATATACGGATCCTATAGAAAACAGACGTTGCCATAGCGTCCCTGTGAGGCAGAGCTCTAAATGGCATAGATAAAAATTATTTAGTCACGAAAGCTAAAGTGGCCTAAGCCAAGTAAGTATCGTTTTTAAATGAACTGTAAAATAGGCGTTCTCTCTCTCGCAAAAGTTCTATAAAAAAATATGGTGAAGTTGAAAGTAACTGATGGTAGTATTCACTTACCTTTAATCCAGCGATTTTGCGCCTCTCCGACGAAGGTTGTTAAAATATAAAATACCTAGCTGTTGCCCGCAACTTCGTCTGCATTGAATTCGTTTATCGCTATCCCGCAGGAATTTCGCAACTTTCCGGGATAAAAAGTAGCCTTTGTGTTATTCCAGACTATAATCTATGTATGTTCCAAATTTCATCCAGATCTGTCTAGCCGTTCTGGCGAGAAAAAGTAACAAACATCCAAACATCCATACTCACAAACTTTCACATTTATAATATTAGTAGGATTTGCGGTGTTGCGGGTTCATGATGAATATTAATTATTTTTATGGAAGTCTGCAGCGGCTGTCGCTATCGCCTATGTCCTCGTTGACAGAAATGAATGATTCTTTTTGTTTCTTCTGCTCTACTCTATTCCAAAAAGCAGAGCAGGCGCGCGTCGATGTTGGATGGGTGGTGAATAAGTCCCATTTAAATTCAGAGAATACCATACAACTTTATGGCCGAAACAAAAGCACAGAGCTCTAATGTCGTCAAATTAAGACTGCTTTGGATACAAGACAGTTTAGGCTTATAAATTCCGTTTTTTTTTTCAGAGTTCTACTTACTACACTACCTGAAGCAGCCAAAGCGTACCACGAATGCACAGTCGTGTTTTTGACGCCCGGGGAATACAAGATTGACATCCAGTGCTCTACAACTGAGCCAGTGTTAGATGATCCTGCTCCGATTAAGGATTCAGACCAGCAGTCACTAATTCAAGGCTGTGCGGAGGTCAGCCATACTTGGCGATTCATACCACCCGTCGCTATCCGTGTAACTGACTAGTTATTAAGCGCAAATATTTATTGATCGTTATTGTATATTGGAATGATGTTTATTATGTTTATCGGAGGCTCATTATTTAAATATATTTTTCATTATTTACACATTGTGTTTGATTGCATTAAATTTAGTTATACATTTTTTGAGTTTCCTATTTAAGTGTCTGGAGATGACAAAAATCACATCATGTCATGTATCTTAATATATATGAAAATTAAGAGTAGACATTAAATTAGGGCAGATTTTACCTTTTAGTCGTCTCAAGACTGAATCTAAAATGGTAGATTGTGCAAGTGCATAAAACGCTCCATAATAACTAAGTTCAATGGCTTGTTAAGTCGTACAATCTGCTATTCTCTTAGATTACGAAGAAAATAAAAAAAAATATTAAAAATAAGTGATTACTCACTTGATTTTAATTTTGAAAAGAATTTACAACAATAAACAGTTGACATAGATTTTTTTTAATAGAAGCTTTTAGTTTTGCCGACTACTTACATTCCTGCTCGAATAAGTACGTCCCACAAACAATTTTATTCCTCATTGCTGGGTCCTGCATAGACCACGACGGCTCTAGTTTTTACAGTTGGCAGCATTGAATAAACTGTCATAGGAATGAAAAAAAGTTAAGTCCATTTCATTATTTAATTTGACACTTGACTTGACACACTATTTTGTTTGCTTCAGTTCAGTTCTTCAGTTTGCTTGTTGTGTTGACGACTTCGTCGATCGCTATTTCTAGAGGAAACTTACATTTCAGTATCTACATACCTCGTGATATTGAGAAATAACTACTTCTCTAGATTTCTTAGTCATGGCTCCTGCACACTGTGTCATTAAAGGCTGCAAAACGTCGATCTTCAACAAAGCTCCCGGCGTATCTTTCCACCCGTAAGAAAATAATAATTCGGTGGTTATTTATATGCTAAGAAAAAACACGCTTTGAGCTTGTTGTTAAAAAAATTACTTAGAGAGCTCGCGGCTTTCACACTAAAAACATTATAACCTCTGCTTTGTTTGTAGATGCCCCACTTCAATAGAGATGAGAAACCGATGGCTTCATGTTTTGAAGAATAGATGCGCTATCTTGGACTGGGCTAAAAGTAGAATTTGTTCTAAACATTTTGAGAACAAATACATGGACAGCCAGAGGAGGCTTAAGCCCAATGCTGTACCCACACTGTTCCCTTCTACAGGATTGGATTCTGTTCCCAAAACAACTGTTAAAGTAAGTTCGGCAAATGGAGTAGTGTCTATATAAACTACTTCGAATTTAAGATTTTCAGGCTGTTCTCTGGGCAGTGTTGACTACCAAGTGGAAAACACTGATATGAGGGTAGTATGGTAGCAAATGTGTTAACCTTTTGGCCGCCACGTCAAATACGAGAGACATCACCCATACTTCTTTATTGTGATGCCTTACGTTGAACCTAAACCCAATCAAACAAAGGTCGCTTTTGCATTAAAGTAATGGATGTATCATGGTTAGTGTTCAACCTGCAGTGCTGATAAATGTGTTGTTGGTGTCTAGAAGGTTAAACACGCACACCCATGATATAATGAAATACTATCCTTTTGCAGGGTTCAGATGCTGGACGGACCAAGTTGGACAAGACCCTCAGCAAACTGACACAAGCTGAACTAATGTCTGATATCAAGTTTACGTTAGTGAGAATGAAGGAACCCATTAACTTGAACGAGTTTGTAACTGATGACTTAAGATGTCGATCTGATGCCCCAGTTGAAGCCAAACTTTGGGTTCTAATCAAAAAGCAAGAGTATTTGAATAATATGCTCACTGAATCTGTTGTAAAGAACAACAAACATCTGGAAGTGTTGCAGAAGAGTTTGGCTGATACCAAGTCGGGTAGGAAAGAAATGGAACAGAATATAGAAAACTATAAGTATGTTGTTAAGTGTCTGCAAGAGAAACAGGCCACCTTAGAAGAACAAATTGAGATTCTGACTGCTATTGAGTCACGGTAGTTAGTGTTGCCAGCAGTAATTAGATATTAATGATAATGACAATCTAATTAAGGGTACCTAACTACCTACTGAAGTTAGAACCAGTCTGTCTGCTAACTAGCAATTTTTTACCACATGGTGTTTATTGGACAATGCTATAATTACGACATCCAATCATTCAAAAAATCAACTTTTGCCAAATTAATTATTCCACAAACTTATTTGGTAATTATTATTAACTGTTAATTCTTAATTTTATTTAATTAACTAACAGTTTTTTTAAAAGTTTTATTAGCAGATAGTAATGCTTTGCTAACGAAAACCCTGGACAAGGCATGCAGGTATTATGAGTTTGGTTCTAACCAATGTGGAATATGCTACGTAGCTAGATAAAATAAAGCACCTACCTATGCATTAGTTAAACACTTAAGTTTCATCTTCATCCTCATCCTTCATATCAATGTCAATGTATCATTTACTTCATTGATCATTGTATTTTTTTTGTTTTGCAAGCTTATCTTGCATAAGATGTTTGTATGAAAATATGTGTGATTGTTTCAAAGAATGCCTTACATTATTATGATAAATATAATAAAACACATGAATAATATTTTTATTATATTGTACAAAGTAAGTCTTTTATCATCATTCATTTAATAATCTAAAATTTTAAATGCTTCCTTAATATTCTATGCTGATAAATAGTATAAATATTTTAATGGATAGAATTCAGTCTGGTAATTAATGTTAATATCACCTATTAAAAGACTATTTTCGCCTCATTTGCTTTTCAAGAATTTCTCGCAGTTGCAATTTCTTATTTGTTTTGTCAGCAAGTGATCGCCCCAGCGGTATTATTTCCATTTGCTGCAAGCGACGCCTGAATTTCTGATAGAATTCTAGAACACTAGAATCAGCCCACACATGCCTGGAATCAAAATCTAAAACTCTCAGTGTATCTAGACTTTGAGCTCTACTAAGAGCCACATAAGCTTGCCCAGCTTCAAAAATCTTTGACAGTGACATTTCTACACAATCTAATGTCAACCCTTGGGACTTATGAATTGAGAAAGCCCATGCTAAGTTCAATGGAACCTGTCTTCTACACAACAAAGATCCACTAGAATTTTTCACATACCAACGCTCGGCCCTGGCCATATATTCTTTTTTATTTTTAAACCTTACAACAGGTAGTCCTTCTTCAAATCTAACAACCACACCTCTAGCTCCATTCACAAGACCAGAATTTACATTTATATTTTTGAGTAACATCACTTGAGCTCCCACTTTTAATATTAATTTTGCTGGAGCTATAGTTTGCATGTCAAGTGTTTTACTGGCATTGTCACTATCCTGAGACGAGAACACTTTTTCTTCTCCATCTAAATCCTGCAGCTTGGAATTATTTATCATTTTAGAATCATTTGTATGTGAGCACAGCCTTGTAGCTAAAATGCCATCACTTTCAATCTTTTGCCTAGCAGTGCCTAAAAGCCTATCACTTATCTCTTTTGTCACTCTACCTATCCTTATACTATTGAGTATGGAGATAAATTCTTGATCTTTTTGTCTGTGAACTTCTTTCAACTCAAAACATAGATCAATGCATCTGTCCCAACAAGGTGACTGGAAACAAAATCTCTTTCCCGTCTTTCCTTTTTCAACAACTGGTGGTAATTGCAAGAAGTCCCCACAAAGTATAAGCTGTAGTCCTCCAAATGGCTTGTCGTTCCTTCGAACATGTCTGGCTACAGCTTCTAATTTCTGCAAAGGAAAGGCATTGTTAATGCAGTCATATCATATTGAATATACAATGTAAAGTAAAAAAAATACCCCAATAATTTACCTCGAAGAAAGCACCATCAACCATTGAAATCTCATCAATGATCAGATGTTTACACTTCCTCCATTTTTGGGCTACCAGAGGTAGTTTTAATGCCCTATCACACAAGTGTTCAACTGTACCACTTCCATCTCCTATGCCAGCAAAGGCATGAAGTGTTGTCCCACCTAAAAAAAAAAATAATAATATTTATTTATACATACAAATATTACAGCAATTTTTATTTGTTTATTTTTAAAACTTACCAACATGGCATGCTGCGACACCAGTAGAGGCAGTTGCTACAGTGACATCAGGAGGCAGAGCTGCCACAATTCTCTTCAGCAAGAAACTCTTGCCTGTTCCAGCAGATCCTGTGAAGAATATATTCTTCCCACCAAGACAAGCTTCAAGCACTCTTTGTTGTTCTGGATTCAACACACTAGTTGTTATCAGGGGTGATGGAGAATACAGCTTCTTAGGGGCAGGACCCCTTGAAGCATCGTCATGTTTCCGTTTTTTGGATGGTGGAGAAGGTGTCGTTGTAGTTGCCTTGGCAATTTTGCTCTTTGCGTTGTGTATATCTGCTACTGTTACTGGACTTATTTCTTCAAATGACTGAGCTTTTCCACTCAGCAATTTGGCTCTCATTGACTGTTTAGATGGAGTAGTGGTGGAAGATTGATCTTTTTCACCCGTCATTTTAACGAAGATAGTCCTAAGGAATGATACGAGATTCGTTGGTGGCGCGTTGGATATGAAGAGCGTGCATCCCGCATCTTGAAACTTAATGCTAGCTTTCCCCTCTGCCATAAACTTCTTAAACACGTTGATACCTTTAAGTGCTAACCTGATAGCTGCGTGTTTCTCACTTGAAATTTCCATAAACATTTCACGAAATTCGTTGCGTATAAGTCGAAGCGATGCTGTTCTGTAGTTCACTTTTCTTAAGATAGATCCTTGGGGAGTGGTCCATTCAACTGTTGTTGCACATGACAAAAACGAATCTCCGCCTTCCATGGTAAAGAAAATCGTAGAATTTTATGTTTTTATCACATCAATTTTAAATGAACAAAGCAACTGCAAGAATGCGCAAACGCAACGGCGCCATGTCAGTGTCAGTAATGTAACAGACTTGACAGATACAGATATAGATGTTTGGCTGACCCGCTGACGACTGGTGACAGAAGCCAAATCAACCATAGACCGAAGATTTTATAGCTAGATTTCATAATTGACGTTTCATTATGAAAATGGGTAATTAAGTAATTTGATAATTAAATAATAAATTCGCCTGATAAATTAACTTTCAAGTGCCTCATTAAACTTTGGTCAGGTCAGGGTAATATATCATATGTCACAACAATTTATTTATCTTTGTAAGGCCAACTAAGGCGAAGAGAATCGATTGTTTAGGAAATAAAATCCACAAATAACGGAATTTTAGCAACGTTTTTTACGAACACATTTCTTTACTTTTGGCTTGATTTCCACAAAAATTCATGCATTCATCAATTCATCAATGTATGTGGGAGGCAATTTATGTTCTGCATGAACATTTGTACAGTTCTTCCAACATCTTGTACGGGAGTATAATTTCAGAAACAGCTACAATAGTTCGACGATAATCTTAATTTATTGTTAGGGTACCTACCGTTACCGTCTTAGAGCTATCAATATCACTCGTCATGTACTATTTAGATGGTATGTACGCCCATAGTGGCCGTAGCAATATTAACGTTCAGAAATGCCATCTTTTACCGAATAGCTTAACTACCTCGAAGCACGCCATCTTGTATCGGATTGCGAAATTATTTTAAAAGGCCAAGCAAAGCGCGGTAGCCCAGGTACTTACCTAATGTTTTAATTGAATTTCAAAAATTAATGAAAATCTTTTGTGTTTTCGAAGCATTCTGCATTATAGTCTGACTGATAAGGTAAAAACAAAACAAACAATATGTCTCATCGAATAAACTACTTCCCATTTATATTTAGAAAAGTTACAAACCTGCTGTTGTAAGTTGTGTTTTGCCTAATCTGCCACTTTCTACGTTTCGAGGTAAAAATGCCTGAACATGTTTGTGTAGTTCCTCTCTCGTCCGTTTCCTACTCAACTCTTTTTATAGGGGGAGTGCACAGACCTACAAGAGTGAAGAACGAGAACAAACGTTCAAATCTATTACGAAATATCTGCACAAACAGGATGCAGGTTTCGAACCCTCAACTTGTTCCATAGACAAGAATTAGGACTACCTATCCGGTTAGTAGTTAGCTTGATTTTTTTTACGTTAATTTGAATGTCTAATTTTCTTTTTTAAGCCGCATGGCCATTCAGATTTTAGTGCGAAGCTTCATGAAGCTTCCCCTGGCACAGACCGAATGGGCGTGGGTCAGAAATGACTAGGGCAGGACCTGATGAGCAGGATGAAGGCGCAGGGCTCCGCGTCAAGAGTGCAACGAAGGATCGTGTCGGAAATAAAAATATGTTTGGGCTCAACAAATTGCAGTCTTTAATTTATCACAAATTATACAACAATTCGTCACGTCAAGTAATGGATGAATATAGATAGAATTCATAGTGTTAACTATTTGCTGTCACAATATAATAAATCTTAAATACTTGGGTTATTCGTAACGACCTATGCAGAGCCATATTCACAGACCAGAGCGTAAGACAAGAAGGAATAGACAGACAACCGGATACGGTTGTAGAGCATAAACAATGAGTCGTAGACTACACCATAAACATGTAAAGGGTATGCTACATACACTATTTCTAACACTCCTCCTTGCACTTTACATGCCAATAAAAACTCTACAAGTATAGCTCTACATAAAACATACTTATAGCTAATTACATGCTGCAAGCTTAGTCTAGTGAAAAACACATAGACATAAATGTAATAAAAGAAATGCATTTATAATCATACAAGAAAGGAATGAGTATCACAGAATACCAAGATAAGTAGAGAAGTTAAACTATTATTAACATTTCAAAGGTTTAACATTAAGTCCATGCATAAATTTACAATGTTTTTCAGCACATAAAGGTTTTGTTAAAACGTCTGCTACCATTTTATCAGTCTGCAAGTACCTTACATTTAAGTGTCCTTTTTGAATAAGATCCTTGATGAAGTGATACCTTAGATCTATATGCTTAGTTCTTTTGTGGGAGTGCTCTTTGACTAACAGTAATTTTTGAGCACTTTGGCTATCATTATAAATGACAGTGTCAAAAGTCTTGTCGATAATTTCTGTCAAGAAATTTCGTACAAAACATATGTCCTTACAACAATCTCCAAGAGCTACGTATTCTGATTCGCAACTTGAAAGAGAAGTACATTGTTGCTTTCTTGCCTCCCAGTTAATTACATTAGATCCTAACTTAATTACAAAGCCAGTGTAGGACTTGCGATCTGAAAGGTCATTGGCCCAGTCTGCGTCAGCATATGCAGTAAGATTAAAATTATTGCTTTTTGTGAAGCAAATGCCATAATTTATAGTACCTTTTAGGTAACGGAGCACACGCTTCGCCATGCGCCAATGATTCTCATCAAAACATGTGTTAAACATACTAAGTTGGCTACATGCAAAAGATATGTCCGGTCTGGTAGAGACAGATAAATACATTAAGCTTCCTAATAACTGTCTGTACTGATAGACTTCATCTTCTAAACATGTCTTATTTGATTTTTGCAATTTACAATTTACTGGTAAAGGCGTTGAAACAGATTTGCAATCTGACATATTATATTTGGATAATAAACGCTTTATGTATTCAGTTTGATCTAGAGTTGTGATACCATTTTCTCTACAAACATTCATTCCTAGACAATTATTTAATTTGCCCAAATGTCGAACTTCAAAATTGTTCTGTAAAAGTTGTAAAATATTATTAATACAATTATTGTGAAATATATAAAAATCGTCGACATACAAAGCTATAATAATATATTCAGTCTTTGTCTTCTTTGTATAAATACATGGCTCACATTTGCTCTGAACAAAGTTATTTTGAGCTAAGAAATCATGTATTTTGATATTCCACATTCGACTTGCTTGCTTAAGGCCGTATAAGCTCTTCTTAAGCAAACAAACCTTATCACAGTTTTTAAAACCTAAAGGCTGTTCCATATAAATTTTTTCGTTTAATTCGCCATTTAAAAATGCAGTAGTTACATCAATATGGTCTATGTCTAGGTCTAACTCTGTAGCAATAGAAAACAATATTCTCAGTGTGCTATGTCTCACAACAGGTGCAAAAGTGTCCGTGTAGTCAATGCCCTCTACTTGACTAAAGCCACGGGCTACCAGCCTAGCTTTAAATTTGGCAGGCTTACCTGAGGTGTCAAGCTTTTTCTTGTAAACCCATTTACACTTGACAATGTTTTCATCTGTAGGTCTATCTACTAAGATCCATACCTTATTTTTAATTAAAGAGTCATACTCACACCGCATTGCCCTCTGCCACTCATCTTTTTCAGATGATTGCACGGCTTCGCGATATGATGTAGGCTCATCTGGCGAATAGCCTTCTGCTATCATAGATAAATCATAATCTCTGAGATGGTGTGGCACATTACCTCGTGTTTTACGAATGGGACGTGAACGAGACGTGTCGGAAACGGCCGGCAACGTCGGCTCAGTTGGCGCAGACTTCGGCAGAGAAGACATGGTATCCCTTGGAGCAACCACTTCATCACCGTCGTCATGATCATCAAATGATGACTTCGGCAGAGAAGACAAGGCGCCCCTCGGGACGCAATCTTCATCACCGTGACTGTCACTTGCACCTTCATCGCCCGTACAATACAGTTCAGAGAGCGGCGACCACGCTGGTGGCGTCGGTGTCTCTGCACCTGAAACATTGTATAAAGAGGATGAGCACTCAGCTGATTTATCTTTTTCTTGGTCGATACAATAATTATAAAAATTGGCTGCACAAGTCTTTTTACAACTGTCATGTTTTCCTATAAATTTATCCTCATTAAAAATAACAGATCTGGACTGTATTACTTTGTGAGGCTTAGTGGGATCAATCAAACGGTATCCTTTAAAAGTTTCACCATAACCAACAAAGATCAACGATTTTGCTCTTGCATCAAGTTTTTGACGCTTTTGACTAGGAACATGTGCATAAGCAGTACACCCGAAGACACGTAAATGACTGATGTCTATTGGAGACCCAGTCCATAAACTCTCGGGAATTCCACCTGAAAGCGCTCTGGTAGGAGACCTATTTTTCAGGTAAATGGCAGTTATAACTGCCTCTCCCCAGTAGCGATTGCACAGGCCAGACTCCTGCAGCATAGCCCTAGTTTTGTCAAAAATCGTTTTAAAAGCCCGTTCCGCCGTTCCATTTTGAGCAGCATTGTAAGGCACAGTGGTTTGGTGTATAATACCATGGTCTTTAAGATAATTGGCCAATTTATTATTTTTAAATTCAAGGCCATTGTCACTGCGCAAAATTTTTATTAATAAACCAGATTGTTTCTCTATCATAGTTTTAAAATTAATAAAATGTGAACTCACCTCTGATTTATGTTTCATGAGATAGCCCCATGTCTTCCGGGTATGGTCGTCTGTGAAGGTCAAAAGGTAACGAGCTCCACCCCAAGTTTCGACTTGCATAGGTCCAGCCACATCTGAATGGATGAGTTCAAGAGGTTGGGTAGTGCGCCTCGCACTGACAGCAGGATATGGTGCTCGCACCGTCTTGCCAGTCAGGCACGGCTCGCAACTACCATTGATGGTGTCTTCTTTCTGAAAAAGAAGGTTCATGCATTTCTTCCCATCACCAAGAATTCTCATACCTTGTTCAGACAGATGAGCCAGACGTCTGTGGATCAGATCCATTGGCAAAGTCGAAACAGCGTGAGCATTCGCTGTCTCTTGCCTAGTCTGCAAGAGCTTGGAAGACTCCTCCTCAAGGATGTGTCGCGCTTGAGCCTTATATTTATACAGACCATTCTCCTTAGGAGCAACTAAGACTTGATTGCCAGTGACTTTAATATTATCAAAGACTTTACAATGATCCCTATTAAAAATGACAGTATAACCTTTGTCAGTAATCTGACTAACGGACAGTAGATTGCTGGAGAGATCGGGCACATGGAGAACATTTACAAGACTAATATTAGGGCACAAAGAGATCCTACCAGTACAATTGCTTTGCAACTTATTACCATTAGCTATATAAATGGTAGAATTTTTACCTCTAGGCTCTTCAAGTAGCTCCTTATTAGCTATCATGTGTTGGGAAGCACCGGAGTCGACCACAAAGTCATGGCTGCTGCTGCCGCTGCATACCATGGCTGATGCAAGCATAGTGTGGTTCTCTTCATTGTTCTTCAGCTCCTTCTTACGTTTGAAGCAACGCTTGATAGTGTGTCCGCTCTTCTTGCAGAACTGGCAGAACATAGGCGATGGTTTCTTCTTCTTGCTTCCTAGGTAGTAGGCCTTCACTCCCTCCTGGTCACTCGCACTCCTTCGATGTTCCTCTTGCAGTAATCTGGTACGCACAAGTTCCACCGTCAGCTTACTTGTGAGGCAGGCGGTCTCCAGGCCTGACACCAGGTTGTCGAACTCCTGCGACAATCCACTCAGCAGGATCTCTGCAACTTCATCATCGTCTATCTTCTTGCCTATATCAGCGAGCTGTTGAACGAGCCGCATGACTGCCTCGATATACTCAGACATGCCGCCGTACTGGTTATATTCAATTTTATGCAGTTGGCGTAACAAAAGCACCTTCCTGTACAGACCTTTTGATTCGAAGGTATCGGCAAGCTTCTTCCAGGCATCCTTTGCCGACGTGGCATCTCGCACGTACTGGTACAAGGCGGGCTTAATTGATAAGCATATCTTTGCTAAAGCGCGGCTGTCGCGGGACGCATCGGTATCTCCTCCTTCCACACAGCCCCAAAGATCATCCAGTGCAAGAAGCATCTTCATGGCAAATTTCCAATTCGAATAATTTTCTAAGCCATCCAGCTTCTCGACGGGAATGTGTCCATTATTTTCATTGTGTGACGGCATCCTTAACGACGTTATTGTGATATTTGTGATGTTGGTTGAGCAAACGAAGGAAGTTATAACACGAGGGCAGTGTTAATAACCTCAAAAAAATGACAATTTCCGACGTACCTTTCTTTGGTTTGTTTCCTCGAGCACTCAAATCTGGGCACAAAACCTGATGAGCAGGATGAAGGCGCAGGGCTCCGCGTCAAGAGTGCAACGAAGGATCGTGTCGGAAATAAAAATATGTTTGGGCTCAACAAATTGCAGTCTTTAATTTATCACAAATTATACAACAATTCGTCACGTCAAGTAATGGATGAATATAGATAGAATTCATAGTGTTAACTATTTGCTGTCACAATATAATAAATCTTAAATACTTGGGTTATTCGTAACGACCTATGCAGAGCCATATTCACAGACCAGAGCGTAAGACAAGAAGGAATAGACAGACAACCGGATACGGTTGTAGAGCATAAACAATGAGTCGTAGACTACACCATAAACATGTAAAGGGTATGCTACATACACTATTTCTAACAGGACCAATAATATTGGCGTTTTGAGGGCCTTCGGGCATTTGAGGGTCAGGGTGCGGGGAAGCTGATGGGGTTAGCTCTGCAGCAGCCCACTAAGTAGCCCCTCCCCCGCCGTGCCCCCATACGGCCTGGAAGTGGCAAAAAGTGCGGCAGTATTGCACCTATCCCGGATGCGCCCCACGCCCTGAGAGAGGGAAAGGGGTACGAGATTCCGAAGGGGGTGGTACCCTGGAGGAATGTCGTACCTCTTATGAGGGTTCGGGGGGAGGGGAAGCTGATGGGAGGTATACCCGGAAGCGTCCTAAGCCCCAAGGAGGAAGCAACGGCAGCGGCGAGGCCGTCGATGGGCACTATATTCCTCGGGAGGACTTCGTAAGAGGTTCGGGGCGCGGACTCACGTTGACCTCGTTTCAACGTGCAACCGCTGCTTGCACAGACGAGGGGGGAAAAGGCGAACTCGGTGCTTGCACCGTTCGCCCGATCCCTTGAGGCCATCGTGAACGGTAACGGGGCATTACCTACCTGCATTGCACGGTCTCATCGTCTAATGGTTGACGGAACCAGTGTACGGCGGTCCTCCCCTTCTTGGCACGGTCCTGGTGGAAGCCTGGACCACCGGGGGGAGGGGGCGTTTGTGGTGAAACCCTAGTTGCATCCCACTGCGTCCCCATCACACCAAAAATTTGAAGTGTGGTCTATACAAGTTCTTCGTTTTTAATCTATCAACGTGTCCAATGCAATAATTAATCGTATTTTCGTATTAAAGAGATAAAATAATGTATCTCGTTTAATAAGAAAATAAAAGTCCATCACGATTAATTATTGCATTAGACCACAGTTCAATTTCTGTGAAATAATCGTAAAAAAACACCAAAAATGCGACGTTGCCCGCTTAGTAGGAATAAACCCTCTTAAGATAGGAAGGAAAAGGACACTTTCTTTTCCTCCCTATCCTATCCTCCTATTCACCAGTTAAAAAAGCTAGTAAAAGGGCCAATAATTATTAATAACGAACGGCACTACCTATTGATTGCGTCAATACGAAAAACTTTATCCTCTCACATGAACGGTACAGTTCTCGTTAATGGTTCAATAAAACCGTACAAATTTCGTATTTATTTCCATTTTATTTCATTCCCGGAGACAGGCTGTCACTCCCGACGGCTAATAATTCATCGGCGGATCGTAAAGCGCGGCTAAAGATAAACACGCTGTCAGAACTAAACAGAAATAGCTCATTATGTGTTTCAAAACACTTTTTACCTACCTACCGTTATGGGTGTAATTATAGTGCATTATTATAGGTATTCATTGAAGAACGAAGTTTATGTGTTGTTAATTGAAAACAGTGTAACTGCCTGCGCTTAGGTTGTTTGAACTTAATTGCGATAAAGTTGGGCTGATTAAGTAGTTGGAATATTTACCTAAATATTCAATAGCTAATGTCACGATTTTCTGAAGTGGATTGATGAAAAATATTACGCAAGCTCTACCTACGCTTTACCTTATCTACTTCAAGCTTGGTTTCACGTAGTAGGTACAGTCATCGTCAGGTATAACTATATTGTAGCGGCGGAAGTGTCAAAATAAAGGTTGCAGTTGTACACTTCCATTAGATAGGAAGGTAGAGCTATATACCAGGCTTTTTGTCTAGAGGCTTAAGAGCGAGCTGACGATATATCTGACGCTGACTGTACGTCAAAAGTACAGTCATTCATAACCATTCCAATTTGACGCCTACCTGACAAAAGGTTATGATGAACATACACAATTTGTCCCGTGATATTTATTTATTTATGAGTAGATACCGGATTACATGCAACCACATGCAACATAAAAAGCTTTGTTATATGCATGCAAATATGCATGAAAAATGCTTGAAATATGCACGAAAATTGGCAGAATATGCGAAATTAAATGATAAACTTTAGGAATCCCAAAAAAAGATAAAAGTAAGTATTATTTTTTTTTATTTCAATATCAGCATAGGTACAATTAGTAAATTATTTTTTGATAGGCGATAATAGGTACAGTAACATTATATGACATTAAAATTACCTATTTAAAAATTTTGTAAACGTAAGCAATCAAATATTTTTCTAAATTTTCAGTGGTAAGATTGTGCCTACGATCATTTAGAATATTTTTGTAACTGGTAAAGGTTCGCTCCACATCCACTGAGGTAACTGGGCAGAATTTGAACTTGGGTGCGACGTTCTTCTGTCTCTTTCATTTTATTATCGTAACTGTCAAAACAAAAGACGCGCGCGGCTACTGGCTGCGTTCCGAAATGCAGTTAAAAGTCACAATTATTACTCAATAGCCCTTATATTTTGTGACTGTTATTAAATTTCAGAACGCAGGGTGAGTGAAAAATATTGTAAATGTACCGATAATATGCATCGTAACTAGATCTTAGGTAAAATATGCTTATACCGCTGAGAATGGCTGAAATATGCAAATGCATATAATCTGGTCTTTAAGGGGCTTCTAAACGGGCCATGTTTTGCTGCAATTTGTGGCTGCACTATTGGCAACTAATTTCCCGGCCATCACAAAAATATTTTATTGCAACTGATGGCCGAGCAATGTATGGCTGGGCAATGTGTACATTTATGTCTGCAATAGTATGGCTCATGATGCAGACGCTTTAAACGGGCTACACAAACCGGCAACAATGGCTGACGAGATAACACTTGTGGCGGCAGCTTATCTTATTTTAAAAAAGAAGCAAAAGAAAAACGAGAGGTTGTGGATTAGACCTTATTTAAATAGGCGTGAAACTTTGGATAATTTGAGTCTAGAAGTAAGCCTTGATAGTAAATTATTTAAAAACTTTACGAGAATGTCAAAGGGTGATTTCGACTTTCTTTTAAATAAAATAGGACCAAATATTAAAAAAAAGATACAAATATGAGGACAGCAAATTGTATATTCCGGTTTTTATATCCCACAACTCAGGGTGTAAATGTACTTCATTAATGAAGTCAATAGTTATCTCATTAGACCACGTAGAAGTCATTTTTGCAGCATACCCCGATAAATAACAATAACAACTCATGCAGCTGATCGCAAAGCACTGAATATAGCATCACGGCGTCATTCACAGCAAACTTCATGTCATGTCGCGTAGAAAAAGATACACTGTGTCATAAACCAAGAGAGCGACTGAAACAGCAATAGAACTGGCCGAGCAATATTGCAGTAAAATCGATCGCCTAGCGATCGTCCGGCAATCCATCGGGGCAATATCGGCCATAAGTGTCAATACAAAACATGTTTGGCTATATGGCCGGGACATTACTGCAATATTGCGTAGTCTGGCTGGTATTGCTTGCAATGTTGCCGGGCCACTGTGTTGCAGCCACAAATTGCAGCAAAACATGGCCCGTTTAGAAGCCCCTTTATTTATGAGCATTGCATTAAAATTTTAGAAAGGCATTCATAATCTGTACATTATTTTTTTGTTCCCGCTCGTTCGGGTATTATGTACACTATAAACGATGCCGTAAAGTAGGTAACTAAATGTAAGTATTATGTAGAAGCCCATTGAGGGAATATGCGAGAATCTTAGGCATCATAATGTTATATATTGACGATGCGGCTAGCAACCCATCACTATTTTGATTCCCGTTTCCACTTATACGCCCACAACCCACAGTCATGCTAAACGTGGTCTTTTGGTCTTGCTATATAGCTCTGTCTACCCCGTAAGGGACAAATACGTGATTATGTATGTATTATTTATTCATCAGAAGTAAAATGGTACCTACATAAATATATTAAATATATCACAGGAAATGTCACTAGACTCAGCTTCAGGGTTTTTAGCAAAAACCGAGGTAGAATTTTTTATCAATCTGACGTCAATGACGAAAAAAAAAGAGGAGCAAATTTTAGAATCAACTTGTAGAACGAGAATAAAAATTCGGCAAGTGAATATTTCCAGTGTTGCAACAAGCAACAGACAAACAATAGATTTTTTATCTAAAGTAAAATATTTCATTAGTTCTGTTGTCCTATTAAATCTGCCTTCTTACCAAATTTGAAATTTCTAACTCTTAGGACAACTGGAAGTAGGTACCCCATATTTTTAGAAAGCACGGCAATTTCTATAGAGACATAATTTTTCAATGACGTTTTATCCTTTGATTAAGTTGACTTAAAAGGTTAATTTTTAAAGGTCCAAGGGCACAGCTGCAGACCTAATTAAGTATTTGGTATTAATTTCAACTTTATACGTCTACACGTTCCTGATAAAAAGAGGCTCGACAGACGGCCTACTCTTAACGTCCTTTGTTATGAGTGGCCATGGGCGGCGGAGATTGCTTTCCATCAGGTGACCCGCATGCTCGTTTTTCCCTAACCTAACCCTAATAACATTCTTGAAACCCATTTATTTAACAAGTTTATGAAAATCTAGTTTAGGAAGGTCTTTCCATACAAAAATATAAAATAAATAGATAGATATCTTTATTTTGTGTAAGAATGCCGTACAAAAAGCTGGTATAAAATTTAGGATTCAATTTTTTCCTGACAGCAACCACTACTCTTATGTAGCATCAAATAGAGAACATTCCGAATAAATTAATCATTTCGTATTTAGCGTTAAAGTAATACGATACTTAGACAGTCGGACAAGACAGTATTATTATCGGTTCAGAGCCCCTCTGTGCGGAATCGTGGCGTAATACGGCACACCAGACTGTAGACGAATTTCATTACATATGCGATATTTCAAAAGTATGCTGTGACAGAAACCATTCCCCGATGCCAGGCGATATATGAGATCATCAGTCAATGTTGATACTTCATAGGTATGTGTATTAATCTGTTTGTACTGTAAGTACAATGACAATACTTTATGACGCGTTACAATAATACATATTGATTTGGACAATCTGAGTAAATAACTAAATTATTGTTATGGACCTATCTCAAAGCTAAATAATACTACGCGGCGTTATAATGGCGAAGTATCTCAAGGTTTCTACTTTGACAGCGGCCGGGTGCATTGTTAGGTAAGACCTAAAATAAAGGGCTCTATCTACTGCACCGACCGCTCTCACAGTAGGTACTTACCTACCTGGATAGATAGAGAGAGAGAGAGAGAGAGATCTTTCTCACTGTTACGCCACGTGGTATCCCTAAAAAAATTGTTAGGCTCTAGTTCTAGTTGAAGGGAGAAAGATTTCTTCATGACTTCAATTTAATAAGGGCGCTTTGTCTTTATAGGATTTTAAAACATAATTTACTAAAAAGAAATGAGATAGTCTAAACTAAATCGTATATACTCACATGTCATACAGGGTCTCCTACCAGAATATTTCAGTAGATGGTTGAGTTAGTTTGATTATACATATATAGCCCTGTACATGTTTTTCAGGATTTTTCCGTACACAAATCGATGTTCAAAATGAACCGCGTCAAGAGCGGAACTAAAAGAATCAAAAATTTATTAAAAATCTTTGTAACTACTTGTAGTGGTGTTCAGTCGAACTACTTAACTCAACCGCTTACTGAAATATACCTACCGGAAAAAAATCTGAAAGATCTTGTATACCTACCCTATTACATAATTCTGATTAAACATAATGAGACCATGTAATATTTTACCCAGAGTTCGTTGGACGCTCAAGAACAGCCATCTTGAAATGCAGAGATGTACAAAATGGTTTTAAAAAAGCATTTAAATACAAAATGCAAAATACTTTTCAGATTTACTATTTCAAATGCAAAATACCAAATAGTTTTGAGTTTTGTATTTCAAATGCCAAATGCAAAATAGGTATTTTCAAAATACTTTTTCAAAATAAAATACCTTTTGATCAAATATCAGACCTTTTGTATTTATTTTAGGTATTTATCATGAGAAATAGAGACACAATGGCGAGCCGAACAAAAACGTCTAATAACATGGCACCTTATGCATGACATTTTGGTCAAATTTATCAGTACGCGTATCAATAAATTCTGTTACGTTAATAATTAATAATAATAATACTCCTTTCAACATGAAACTACCGTGAGACTTAATCATCATTACACATAAACGGGTAACTCACGTATAAAAAGTCGAGTGATGCTCGACATGTTTCGGACTATTTCGTAGTCCTTCTTCTTGGAGCGCTCGCCCCGGCGGCAGCGAAACGAACACTGCGCGCCAGCGCTCTGGTCGCGCGGCTGTTCGACGCAACTGACAGCGGCGCACAACTACCCTCGTTTTCATCGTCATTTTTAACGTTTTTTTGTGTTCGTTTCGCTGCCGCCGGGGCGAGCGCTCCGAGAAGAAGGACTACGAAATAGTCCGAAACATGTCCAGCATCACTCGACTTTTTATACGTGAGTTATCCGTTTATGTGTAATGAATAATAATACTCACTTAAAATAATGTAAAGCAAGTAGACTAATGAAAAGAGAGCCATGGCTCCATTTTGTGAATTGTGTGGCCATTATTTCGGTTGATTGTGCATCTTTGGTGCATCTAGTGCGGCAATACAAGCGTCATTCGTTCATTTCATTTTGTTTGAGTGGTAATGTTGGCTTAACTTAATCAAAAAGTATTTTGCATTTTGAAATGAATATGAAAATGCAAAATACATCTCGAAAGGTATTTCAAATAAAATACAAAATGGTTTTTACTAAAAGGCATTTAAATGCAAAATACAAAATAGGTATTTTGCATTTTGTATTTGCATTTTAAATAGAAGTATTTCAAATAAATCGCATCTCTGTTGAAATGTAACATAAGTAGGTAGCATTTGGAAATAAAACAATGCGTCGTCGCAACCAACCAACATTAAACTGAAATAATATGTAGACGTTTATTCTCAAGATATTGAGTTAAATAACGTTTTATTCGAATCGAGGACTTTAATGCGAGCGGAAGCTGCTACTAAACGTATCAACACATTGCTTTCAAAGTAAATACGAACTTATTTTGTTTTCATCATTTTGAATATAACGGCGGGGAATTGAAGTCATTTCGATACAAATTCATATTTGCTTACTCATCGGCTAATTCGTTTTGCCAGGCCACAGTAAACAGAAAGTTATGGAAAGATGATAGAGATCATTATCTAATGTCTGATGTAGTGATGTTGGTAGGTAGTAGGTACTCAAGAGTCCACATCAGATTAGGTACATCGAAGCTGTCTACGTGCTCAAAAATACCTGAACCATTGTCGATCGCGTAAGGGCCAGTAGGTACAGACGGACTGCATTCCGACTGCAACGTAACTGCAGCTGCCGTCTGCCCATAAATTTCGATAGACAGTTAGCGTGCAGTTATACCGACTGCAATGGAACTGCAGTAGAAAATGTACGGGCAGCTGGCACTTGGTGGTTTCGCTGCAGTCGGAATGCAGTTCGTCGGTAGCAAGCCCTAAATGACGGTCAGATATTCTTGAACACCTAGCTAGATAGTTCTATGTATGATGAAGTATGTATCCAAGGGTGATTGTTTCCCATGGGTTTTGATACCTATACCCACGATTTTTGTATAAAAATAAACTTCAATTGATCCGGTGATCGCGTCTACTTAGAAATTAATTTTGCAGCTCCCAGGAGAAGACTTTTCTCGTCTTGCAAAATCAAAATTGGTCCAATTCCGCGATAGTCAGATTATCTCGAAATTAGATAATTAAAGGATCAAAAGTCAACAAAAATAACTTTTTTTCATACAACAAGGATAGCAAACGAGCTACTGAGTCACCTGATCACCAACACCAAAGATACCTTTAACATTGGAGAATTGCAGATGCCTTGCCAGCCTAGAGGGCTAAAACAGAATACCTTAGTGCCAGTATAAGTAACTTTACTGGCTGTCCTACTCTCCACGCCGGAACACAACAGCGCTAACACTGCTTCTTGGCGGCATGATTAGGAAGTGAGATGGTGGTTGTCATCTGGACAGACCTTGCACGACGCTTTGGTTATAATTTGTTTTAACAAACAAATGATTTTATTAGAGCTAGGTACTCTTACTGAAACAATTTCAGATTTTTATACTACATTGCCTAATGTGAGAAGAAGAGGCGAGGAATTGAAGATTGTGGACCCGGAATATAAAATCAACTTATTTTCCCCGAAAACAAAAACAAAGTTGCCATTAGATAACGATACACAAATTGTACGCAAACGAACCCATAGCGAAAGCTATAAGTAGGTAGGTAGGTACCTATTCCCTAGCCTAATAAATCTCAAACACTGCAATACATTTTATGCACAAACCTCTTGCCGGCTTACTTGTAATGATCCTAAACTAAAGACTAAAACGACCGGCATTTCAGTTGCAATGTATTTGTGAATTCGCGACAACACGCGGAATCGATAGTTGCAGGCGGAAGCGGCGCGGGCGCAGAATTAGCGTGCGTCGCCTGTCATCTGCCGACAGTCGTAAAACGAGGGTTAGTGCGGGCTTTTGGTTGCTAGCCAGTTAACAATAACTTTACACTCTAAAACTCAAACTTTAGATTTTATTTGGAGAATACCTACAGCCTTTAAAAAAATACTTGTATGTAATGTTTTGTATATCATGATCTGGTTGACTCGAAATATGTTGCCTATCGATATGAAGATTGGTTGATAATGGAAATACCTAGGTGCTTTTTGGCTACCACAATACTAGATTATGTAATTCGTTTCTATTTTGGAAAATTAATTTTACTTTAGTAGCTACTTACTTCAAATACAAGTCAGCAAAAGAGAAAGTCAGCAATAAAGTGTGAGGAGACTCTAATTTTATTAAGTTTTAGATAGATATGGCAACCGTCCGCAAGTTTTTATTATTCTTACTAAGTAGACAGATCAAGAACAGACAGAATCTTATCAAGGATAGAGCAAGGCATGGATTCAGTAGGTAAAATCTGCTTTGAACACACCATACATTTAAAGAGACAAACAATTTAAAACCGCGGCAAACCAGAGTTAAAAATACTACTTTATACTTTAGCAGCGTAATCAACACCAAACCTACACCACCACATATCACGCTATCAATTCGATATCTATATCTACAGTTAATTAATTAATCGAACATATCGAACACAAAAACTATGAAAACGGAGCACCCTCTAAGGCTTTATGTCTCTAACATAGAGTTTATTTTTTCGTTGATTGGAGGATACAGTTTCGTGTTTGTTTTTCAGTTGGCAGAGCTCCGAGTAGGTAGCCGGAGTTGCGCGCGCGCAGATGCTGAAACAAAACGCTTCGTGTGAACGCTGGACAATGCAGGGTGACGTTGTAGACACCATAAAAGCGAGTTTATGAAGGATAGACTTACCCCCTTGGCCAGACATGCTAGTTAAGCTTGTGTCAACTTAACATTCGTTGTCTTTATCAGTTAAAGGAGCGACCACACCGCTGCGTATAGGTACCTACGCAGTGACGTGTCGCATGCGTCACGTTCTCTCTCCGTTTCTTCATACATTTTGTTGCGTAAACGCATCGTCGTCGTCTTTTGCGCACCTTAAATTGACATTTATCTTAGGCACAGGGTTGTATTTTTGGGCTCCGTAGCCAAAATAGCAAATGGAACCTTTATAGTTTCATCCTGTGTGTCTGCCCATATGTCACTGGTCTTTTACTCGGGAACAGTAATAAGAGAGGCAATGTTCATGTGAACCGAAGGGAGTTTTTTTAATTTGTATTGTAATATAGTGCATTGGAAATTTCGAAAATCGTGGATATCCACTAAACAGGGTACAATTACATACCTAATGGCAACGTTTACCTATAGAAGCCCCAATGTCTTTAGCTTGTAGGTAAGCGTTGCTAGAGTATGTACCTAATTGTTCCCCGTGTAGTGGATATCGATGATTTTTGAACGCACTTATAACGTGATACATTATTATTATTATTAGATGGGTCTTTGACAATAAATTAAAAAAAAATAATCAAAAATCTGGAAAATGAGTAGCTTACTGATACTTACCGAAAAAAAGTGGAAATCATCATCCATACTCCTAATTTTACATTTAACAAAAACTCTATAAGCGTTATTTTTGTACAATTCAAAAGATGGATGCTTCTAGCCTCTTTACAAGGTAAAATAAACTTTCTTCCACGATACTGTCCGCAATCTTTTCCCAGCATGGCGCCCCCATACCGGAGTCGGCGGCGCGTAGAGCGCCACACATGGGCCCCATCTGCGGAGGTACCCTCCCCGACCCATAGTGAGACGAACCAATCTTGAATACATTCCTAGAATGGCGCAAACGTAGCTTTTGAATGTTCATGTAAAATTTATTCATGTCTAGGTATCGCAATCACCGAGAAATTATGAAGCATATATAAATAGCTTAGAAATGTACCTTAATCCTGATTTTAAACTACTTATTGCTTTATAGGACTATAGGTCTGTGGAATCATCACAACATATATTTTGGCGAGGGAAAAAATATTAATTCGACTGCTTGTGATGAGAGAATTAGGGCTCTATCTAACCTACTTACGCCATATTAAGGTATATACCGTCGGTATTTCTCTATACTTAATACCTAATAAGTAATTATCTAAAATTGATTCTCGCTTCGGTATCAAATTAGTACAGTGACAATCTAGTAGGTAAACTTGTAACTATTTAGATAATACAGATTAATTGAAGAGAAAACTGTTTCGAGAAATCGGCTCTATCCAAATCCCTATATGTATAAGAATTTAGACGCCGCGTGGATTTTTTACACAATAGTTCAACATTACCAGAACTTGCAGCGGCAAGGGTGAATTGTTTGCGCATTTCTTTAATTCAACGCAGAGTTCAGGTGTGCGTTCTTTCACAGAAACTTCAGTAGAACAATGAGTCGTTATCAGCAGGTAGCGTTAGGCTATAGATTAGCACGTGTGACGTACCCGCGCAGCTGCAAGCCGAGCCGCAGATGTTTTACGGTCCAAACAATTCCAAGACGCTTTATTTATAACAATATTGCCGTTTAGAACCTAATCTTCGTTTTTACTATCGTGAAACAATGGGTCATCGCCGCATTTTCGGCATGCGGCGCGCAGATGTGGACGTGGGAAAGGCTGACCGTCTTCGGCGTGTAAAACTTAAATAAATATGATTGTTTCCCTTAATGATTTCCGTTTTAGTTCCTTTCGTGACAATGCTTATTGTAAAACAAGTGTCGACGCAGCCTAAAAGCAAAGCCAGATGTTGGCCATTACGATGAAGACAGGTTTTGAGCTTTTAAATTATATTATCTTTAGGACTTTTCAAAGTTGTTACGGTATTCTAATTTTTTTAAGACATTCATTATCATTCTAACTGACAAACATTAGAAACTTAATAGGTAGACTATACTTTGAATTCTGATCTAGGTACATTGCACTTCACTCTCATCGTATGCGATGATGTAAAATAATTGAAAAAGAATTAAGGCAGGCAAACTGTGCCTCCATTATGTCTGTGTCCTGGTATCATGCATGCATGTAAGACGGACACGCTATTTTGCACTAATTAATACCTAGTAAGACGGACTAATTTCTTTCTGAAAAAAATACCGTAAAAGGAAATTCATACCGAAGGTAAAGTTACAAAAGACAAGGATTTTTTATATAATATCCTGCCTGGATACGTTGTATAAAGTTGATAAAATGTGGATTATTTCACAAATCATTCATTCATATTTACGTAACTTAATTCATAATTACGTCTTTATCCTTTACGGAGTACCTAGACAGGGGAACCAAAATAGTGTAATGGGTTGCTAGCCGCATCGCCTGGATTATTTGATGGAAAGAACGGGTCAATTCCGAATTTAAGTAATGTGAAAAGCCTAAACTTGGTAAATTTACTCTGTATTTAGTCTCCGACTCTTACGAGGAAGGCGCGTAAGTATCACTTAGATATAAATGTGAATGAGCGTGAAGTGTGAACGGCCGTAAACGCCTCTTTTATCTAGAGCAGGTGTCACTTTCAGCGAACAAAAACTTCAGTAAATAAACCACAATGCCGTAAAACTCTTAAGAAAATAAACTAGCGAGGCGTTAAGCTCAGTAACATCTGTACACTTAACTAGGGGATGACAAGGACTCATCTCTACCCCATCTTAACGCGCTTTCTATAATCTCCAGAGATTAGAGTTAAAAAGCGTCACAATATGTATTAAGTAGTTCTAATAATAACTATAACAAAACAGCTTCATTCGGGCTATCCACAAGTCCTTAATGCAATGGCAATGACATACAACTGGTAGTAGCATAAATATTGTGACATTTACTGTGAAAACGTTCTTTGTGTCGATAGTAGGTACCTACCCACAAATATTTTATTACAATACCTTCGATCAACAATTTACAATAATATGTATAATGTAAGTACCTATTTAACTGAATGTAAGCAACTAGGTATTTATATTTATTTGAAATATAGGTACCTACCTACATTTTCCTTTTTCTAAAGGCTCAATCGTTTCAACATCATCTTTTTAGGATTAACTGATTGGTTATTTTTGCAACCCATAGACAAGTCAAAACTTATTTAATACTTCTAAATTGTATCCGGTGCGTCGTTGGATGCGTGGGAAACTTAAAAAGTGAGATAACGGTAAGTGGTAGGTAAGATGTTTAGGAGTTAGCGGCGTTGATAGTTTGTATCCTTTGGGAAATACCGGGTCAGCACATCTGGCGAATGAATCATGGCGTTAGTTTAAGAGCTTGTACCTACTTGCACTATTCAAAAAGAGTCCAGGACAGCACGGCAAAGTTACATGAACTCTACTCTACCTGGATTAAAATTGCTCTATGAGTAGATGGTTATAGTCGTTATAAAACAGATTTATGGACTCAATACCTTATACCTTATCCAACCGCATACTTATTGAGCAAAAACTAGTTTTATTTTATACTATTACCTACTTGATTATACTTACGTACCTACCTATTCCTATTGCACTGTTGGGTGTTGTCTGCATTCCGAGATTATAAGGCAAAGTAGGTTAGTATACGTCGAAAATCGTTTTAATATTTTAAGCACATCATGATTTCTTTTAAAATTTTATTTTTGTACTGGCCGCATTGGGAAGTATTACTTACCTACCTACAAGTAGTTTAATAGTTAAAATAGTGACTCTAGTCTCTGTGTGTAGGGGAGACCGGGGACAAACGTAACGGCGGGTGGAAAGTAACGAACGCTCTGTAGGTTTATAAAACGGCCCAAGTGCAGCTCCGCCACCGTCACGTGATAGCGGGCGTCGGCCCCCCCGCATGTATTCAGTCGCCGCGCACGCACCGCGCTGAATGGACGTGCTAGAGGACGCCACGCGATTTTACGAACCAAAGGTAAATTTTTTGGCAATTATTCATTTACTGTTTTCATACTTTAAACATTACGATATCAATATGATTATTGGAAGGCTAACTCGTGATTAGATTATTTATACAGTGTTTTAATTGGTTTTTGTCAAGCGTGTTCCATTTTTAGGTTACTATCCATTAATTGACAAAAATGTGGTTGGGTACAAAAGTAGCACAGCGCATGGGGGACAAAAGTAACATGTTACTTTTGTCCCCGTAATAATTTTATATTATAATTCTTCTCATATCTTTTTTTTACTTTAACAGAATGCCTCGGCAACGAGTACGAAAGACGACACGTGGAACAACAGGCACAGAAGTGTACCAGAAATCGTAATAATAATTCATCTGACGAAGAAGATTGCTATTGCCTTGTTTGTCTAGAACAATTTAGCAATAGTCGTCCAAATGAGCAATGGATACAATGCACCGATTGTAAAAAGTGGTCCCATGTGGCCTGTGTGAATGATAATCTAAATTACGTGTGCCATAATTGTGAGTCTGATTAGAATAGGTACTACCCGTCATGAAAGTTGATCTCATAATGTTAAGATTAAGATTAAGATGTTATACTTATGCAACTGACGAGAAGTCGATAATTTTTTTGATTATTTGTTACAGAAGAAAAAGTTTTTTATTTGTGTTATTCTAGGATATTTTTCTAATAAATAATATGTTGATTTGATATTGTTTTTAAATTTCCTATACACACCAATATCATGTTACTTTCGACCCACACGATGTTACTTTCGACCTGGCGACGGGGTCGAAAGTAACAAAATCTTTTTTTTTTTCAAGCCTTTATTTTTGCTAAACAACTGTTATAATGAAAAATATTTTGATGCAGATTTGTAAAGCATGAATGATATTTACATATACGTAAATTTATTTTTTTAAATACATAACACCTAGTGAGGAATCGGTGTGAAAGTACAAAATGTTACGTTTGTCCCCGGTCTCCCCTACTTTTACCTACGTGTCCAGGACCCTTACCATGACGTCTTAATGCGATTCAATTCCAACTCAGTTCAGGTGTTAGCTGTCATTTTTAGTATGGATCTGACAGCGAGCGAACCTAAACTGAATCGGAATTGAATCGCATTAAGACGTCATGGTAAGGTCCCTAATCCGATTTTTGAAAACACGTCACTCGGAACTGCCATTCGTAAGCGGTGAGAGATTGTGCCGAATTTGAAATACAGATATTTATCAATTTGTAGCTAACAGGTTTCTAATGGTAAATTCAAAAATTTGGCAGTCTCGGTCATTGTTTCTCCGCGGGCAATCATTAAGTAAACGATATTTAAATTTGTGAAGTGATGTAACGAATACTTAGATACCTGCATCAAACTTTGTTATGAAGAAGATTTGGCGTTATGCACAATTTTATAAACAGGTACAAAGCAATTGGCTTGGCTTATCAGCTACCGCGAGTCACTCCCAACCAAGCCCCGTTTCTATTGGACAAAACGACACAATGGACTTCTACTTCGACCAATAACAACGCACTTCCGTCACTTCTAAGTTGAGCTTCCTGTTTAGTACCTACTCAGAATTGCTTTTGGAGTCATCAACTAGTCATCATGGGATGTAGGTTTAAAGGTGATTTTTTTATGCAAGTTAACAAGGATTGCACGTTTGCAGCTGGCAGTTTCGGCTGAAAATCCGGTTTCTATCAGACAATAATTAAAACCTGCACCTACTTTTGTTAACTTTATACTTATGTAGAAAAGCGTCTGTAGTTTAGTTTTGTTGCTGCAGTTTTTTTTAATAAATTGTATGAGTACCTTCTTAGGATCTTAGGCATCTACTTCATCCTTACTCACCTAGGTATACAGGCAAAGCAAGGATGGCGCAAAATAGAAACGGGCAAGCGCTTGCAAGCGATAGGTACAAAAGTGAGCAGCTACTGTTGATTCTGACTGTACAAGGTGCCCATAACTTACCTATCAGAACATTATGCAGATGCCATCTTCGTTAAAGGCGTGAGATAGTAAATTAAATATTTACGAGTTATAACAAAGAGCAGGCTGCGCCAGCGCAGGCGTGGGATCGCCGCCGTGGTCTGATTACGTCACGGGTATTTTTAGGAACGAGTCGACAAAAAAAACTGACTTGTATGGGTGGCGCCGGGACGAAGGACCAAGTTTACGGGCTCGGTTAGCATGCGGCTTGTAAAAGGGTATTTGTATTTAATTTATTACGCGTTAGGAGTTTCATTTAGCTTTTGGAGTGCATACCTATAGCTACGATTTGAATTGCGTTCAAAAATGTATAAGTTAAGTCATATCTACATGTCTTAGGTAAGTAAAGTACCTATACATGTGAGATGCCATAAACCTAGATGAAGATGAAGTTCTGAATTTGATAATGCCGATCCTAAACGAAACTTCAATAGTATTAGTGCAAGTTGCACTAAGTTACTTTGACAATAACATTAACCATAACCGAAGATTTTGACGTAGTTATATTTAACAGAAAACGTATGAAATAATTTGGTATATGTCAAAATCGTCGGTTATGTTTATGGTTAGTTGTTAATAGTATCTATTGGTATAACTTTAACCCACCTTTAACCATAACCGACGTTTTTGACGAACCTATAGGTACGTCAAGAATGCTTGCACTCAAGTTACCTGCGAGTTTCGTGTACGATATAAGTAGGTAAGTACCTACCTAGAAAGTCTAGAAATTGGAAACTTTTTTGTGAGCTCATAATAATGCCAATAGTTGCTCTGGTTCAGGACTTCTTTTAATGTCTTAGTAGAATGTTAAATAAAACTATTTAATATTCACTAGGTTGTGTAATTTTCCCAAACCTAGATGAATTTCAAAATAAGTAAGCGCACAGTTAAAGGGCAGTTTAAATTCAATTAGCATTAAGAATAATAGGGCAGTTAATAATAACATTAAGTGAAATCAGTTGAGAGAATCACAGGATGCGCGATCAGCGATGCGATCGCAATGGCGACCGCCACATAGCTATGTACTGCGCAGCGCAGTAAATATACGCTCCGAAGATGATGGACAAGATAAACACAAAGCGATCAGCGCTCGCGCCGTCCCGCTCGCTCGCGGCGGGGGCGGGCCGCGCGCTGGGAGGGACGCTCGCGGTGGAAATGGTTATTTTTTGTATCTTGTCAATGAAGGGACGGGAGCCGGGTAGGGGCAGACCCCAGGACTCGCTCAGTCCGCAGACGCAGCCGCGTGCACGCGCCCATGTTGCAGAGCGACGCGCCCAACTACCCGCCGCCGCCGAGCGAACCGCGAACTATGAACTATGATCATTGTGATTATAGAATGGTCCCGATAAAACGCGAAAAGGATTCTGAATACCCCGACGACGAGGATCAGTTTTACGGCTATGCCCCCTTGGAAGTGAAGCGACAAATCGAACCGAATTTCGCACCTGCCTCCCCCGCACTTCTCATGGACCTGAGCAACGGCACGGAGCGCCCGGCGCAGCTACAGCCCTGGCCGTCCAACGTGATATTCGACAGCGACGACCGAGAATACCAACCACCGCAATATCATGCTTACGATACTCAGTACACCCCGGATCAACGGCAGAGACAGCCGTCAAGAAGCTTTTACTTCGATGATTCAAACTCGCAGGACACGGTGCAAACGTTCTATGAACAGGGTGATACGACGGGCGAGTACCGCGCCTCCACTGAAGAGCGGAGCGACGGAAGCGATGAGCAGCGGAGATCGAGGAAGCGGTCAAAATCGTCCCGCAAGAAAGCGCAGTCGTTCGAGGAAATGCAGATACAGCGCGTGATGGCCAACGTGCGAGAGCGGCAGAGAACACAGAGCTTGAACGAGGCATTCGCGAGTCTGAGACAAATCATTCCGTCTTTGCCGAGCGACAAGTTGTCGAAGATACAAACGCTCCAGTTAGCGACGCAGTACATAGAGTTCTTGTACCAGATATTGTCTAACAACGACTGTGCGCCGAGCAGCGACGGAGACGCGGGCGAGCACGGCAAGTACCTCGCTCAAGACAAACTCAGTTATGCCTTCTCCGTATGGAGAATGGAGGGTGAGTGGAACGGTCAGACGTGACACGTGATTAACGGTGTTAAACAGAAAAATACGCTTTTCTTATTCCATATTGTTAAGATTTTGTTGATTAATTTTTAACGAATGAAGCAAGTTAAAATAATAAGACGTTTTACAGCTGTTAAAGCTGGTGAGTTGAGAAAAATGGAACGACGCATCTCGGAAATGAGTGATTATTATTAAGATATAGCTGGACAAAAATATGATTATTGTGATAATTAATTAGGTATTTTATAAAATACCAAAGAAAATGTATACGCTGTAAATAAATCAAATGTAATGAACCCAAAGATAGATCGCACTAGCGAATAGATGTAGTTGTAGAGATAGGGTACGCTAATTTATAAATTATAAGGATTAAAAGATATCTAGTGGAACTGCTTACCAACAGAAACACAGCATAGGTTGTAACGCTTAGTACCTCCATGTACCTATCGTGTTTTTTAATTCTATTAAACTTTATTTCAGTCGAAAACAAAAGTTTTTTTTTTAATCCGAATGAAAACAATTGAGCATCACATTTTTTTTATTTATATGTATTTCTTGGTACCTACATTCTTTGACTGGAACCGACTTTGATAATTAATTTTTTCTCTGGTAGATTGAGTAAAGTATGTCTCAAACTTCTATAAGTATCCCATATTCATTTTATCAATATCAGTTCAGCAATCGCAATTTTGTACACATTTCATGATTAATGTAAGTACCTATCTGTTTAAATTTTTAAACATTTAGACATGATTGACTATTACCAAACCAAAGGGCATTAACTGAAACCTCAGACTGAAACAATTACTCTTTTTAAATTTAATTTATTGTTATATATACATGATTTCATGTTGATCTTATCGTAAATACAGTAGGTAATATAGTATATGTTGTACAATGTATGGTTGATTAGATGATTCTTACAGTTATTCAATAGCTAAACAATACATTGTCAACCCTCAAAAGCAATGTTCCCACAAAGCAGTTCATTTCTTCAATAAAATAACTAAAACATTGCGGAGTATAAAAATACAGTCGTCAAAATTCTCAACATGCGGCTTAGTCAAAGCTATACAAAATTCAAAATTTTCAAATTATCTACAATATTGTTAGCTAGCTTAAAAAACATTTTGTGCTTATTGTTAATTAACCCCGAACCTTTTCTGAAATGAACATAGAAACACCGCAAGTAATGCTGGGGGGGGTTTTACTCCGAAATTCGATTTTCGCGGTTCACGTCGCACTATCCCTCTCACTCTCACAAATTAATGACAATTAGTATGAGCGGAACAACGGCACTAAACGAACTTCGAAAATCGAATTTCATAGTATAAGGCCTGTTTTGTCTGAACTATGTCCGATACCATAAATGTCGAAAAATATCGAATATCCGAAGCTGTTTATGAGAGGCTGTGAGCACTAGATCAAAAATCTTTCATTCGATTTGTCATACAAAAGTACTTGCCACTGCTACCGCGGATCGACATTTTTGGATCGGATGCAGTCAGTACAGCACCGCTAATAATATAAAAAAGCGCGTTAATGAACAGGAATAAGAAAAGACAATCGCTTTTGTCGGCAATGTCGATAAATAAACTTTTCACTTTTTTGAAATTTTCCCACAAAATCCGGAAATTTTGTTAGTTTCCTTCATACTGGTTTCAAAAGAAGATTATAATGATAATGAATTAATAGGTGCCGTTATTTCGAATTTGAAATTGGTTAAAATAAACGATCTGCTTTTAATTTGACTTTGGAAAAATTACACAAAACAAAAGACCTAGGATAATCTAATGATACTTAGTATGTAGAAATATGAAAATGATAATATAAAATGGTCAAAAATTGCTACACAATCTCGTTTTCTTCTTCAAATAATTTTTATAAAAATCTGGATGCAGCACTATCCAGCCTTTTTTCTAATGAAAACTAACTTTATTTTAACGAAACAATTATTGCTCGAGTCATAAAATATTGTACTTGTTTACTAGTGTAAGTTAATATTTTTATAAAACAATTGGTATTGATTTTAAAATCTGTAATTAACAATTTAATACTTTGACCAAAGAATTATTACGCTCGAAAGGCTTTATAAACGTTTACCATTGTCATTTAACACGGCTTTTTATTACAAGATTTTTGAGTAGGTACCTAAAGTTTTTTCATTTACGGTTACAGAGAAATAAAAATATAATAACTAATATGACTTTAATTTTAACACGCATATTAAGGATTGAACAAAATGCGCAATATTTTTTTGTTATTTTAGTTTTTTAAATACATACGCTTGTTATCCTAGGCTCTGTCTACCCCGTTTGGGATAAGGACATGATTATTTATTATTATTATCAGCCCCTCTTCATCTTTCGAATCTTCATCTCATTTTTCGAATATGAGAAATGAAAAGCAAAAACACTAATAATAGGCTGATTTTTGAACCCACGCCACTCGAAAGTACCACTCAAAATTGGTGAAAATATGCCACAAAACTACAGCTTAAATTAATTATTCCACTAGTTGTCAAGATTAGAGCTGTAATTATATTCTAGTAGAGACAACTTGTCTTTCAAATTGAACACAATTTTATATTTTAGGCGAAAGTCTTAGGAATCATATTATAGGCGATGCGATGCGGCTAGCAACCCATCACTATTTTGATTTCCCTTTCCACCTATACGCCCTTAATCATGCTAAACGTGGCCTTAAGGTTTTGTTACCTTAGGCTCTGTCTACCCCGTAAGGGATAAAGAGGTGATATATGTATGTAGGTACACAATTTTATCCCACTTTCGATGATGTCCGATTTTTGAAAGCACATATGTGAAAATACCACTCGAAAGTGGTGAAAAATTGTGCTGAATATGAAATAAGAGGAGCTTAGAAGATAATTACGGCTCTCATTAATCTTGTGATAGTTGACTAGTGTCAAAAATTTGATTACAGCTGTAGCTTTGAAGATATAAACAGATTTATACCACTTTCGAGTGATGTGCTTTCAAAAATCGGGCTTCAGATCTATCGGAAGAATGAAACCAAGTAAATAGTTCAATTAAAATTTTACCACACACTAAAATGTTTTTCGAATGTTAACGAGTGTGGTCACTTTTGACACCCCGGTCAATTGCGGCATACGTGTTTCATAGAAAATACGTACCCAGGTAGTAAAGCTACTTAGACAACCAATATCCCTTTGTTAAGAAGACCTATTGTTACTAATAACCGGTCGTTATCATCTAAAAGAATAAACCTCACTACAGATTTAGGAACAAAGGCCAGGTGTACAAAAATATTAGCTTACAAATGTTGGTTTATAATAATATTTTATTTGTATTAGGATTTAATGATATTTACACGATTCGAAATAACAAAACATTACATTTTATCTAAGTGACGATTTGTCATAGAAAACCGCACCAAAGAATTAATTCAATTTTCATTTATAATAGTCGAAACGACCATGCCAATGTTTTTTTGTAAGATATTCTGATTATTTTTTACAGCTATTTTACACTTTACATAATTAATATTGTATCAAAATTTTACTTTCCGATTTTGTTTTTATTTTTACGGTAAACCCGTCACCAATGATATCTCAAAACGATACTGAAAACTAGAATAGGTACGCAGAAAAATCCGAAAGTAAAGTTATATGTATGTAAACTCTTTATTGTGCAAAATAAACAAGACAAATACAATTGACAAACACTGAGATACATGCACAAAGGCGGACTTATCCCTTTAAGGGATCTCTTCCAGTCAACATTTGAGTGGATGAAAGGAGTATTATATTAGGGATGGACGAGTTATCGTGACTTTTCGGATTTTTCTATGATTTTCAGAATCGTTTGGAAATACACTTTACATAGTTCATCAAATTTTAATATAAAAAATAATTCGTAGCTAATTATAGCATCAAGTTGGTTGCCGCGTAAAATAATAATTTTTATTTACATTGTGTTTCAACGATGATATTTTTCACTTTTGACGTAGCGGACTACCGCCACTTGTTGTTACTAATCTTACTTACGTATAACTACACTTAGTTAAGGGACTACCATCACAGACTCTGCTTCGTTTGTATTTATGACCAGTTGATTTATCTGCTAAGAAAAAAACAAAGTTAATCAAGACCAATCCGCCACGAATCATCAGGCTATAAAACACGCCTAAATAAAAGGAGTATAAACCTGGGGGCTACTCCAAAATTCGAAGTTCGTATTATACCATCCCTCTAATGTTAAAGTCCGTTCTCCTATAATGACAGTGTAAGCCAGCCATGTCAAACTCAAAGTCGCTAGTGGGCTAAAAGCAAGAATACTGTAGACTAGGTGGACAGCAAAACCAAATCTTAAAAAAGACAAAGGGATTAAAAAGGTTTCTGCAGGGTCGACAACGAGTGAATACCTCTAATGTCAAAATGTTCACAGACGGCGCTAATTGTTTAATTACCTACTTGCCTATTGGAAAACAGGTAACCTTCGTCGTGCCAAAAAGCCGTGGTAGCCTAGTGGTTTGACCTGTGGCCTCTCAAGCAGAGCGTCGTGGGTTCAAATCCCGGGCGCGCACCTCTGAGTTTTTCGGAATTTATGTGCGAAAATTACATTTGAAATTTGCCATGAGCTTATCGGTGAAGGAAAACATCGTGAGGAAACCTTGCACACATCTGCGAAGAAATTCAATGGTGTGTGTTAAGTTCCCAATCCGCACTGGGCGCGCGTGGGAACTATAGCCCAAACCCTCCAATACACGGAGGAGGCCTATGCCATGAGGCACGCCGAATTATGCGACAATTTAATAATAAAAACAACTACAACAACAACAAAAAATGAAGTTGTAGCGAATTCGGAATAAAAAGGCTATATTATTATTATTATTAACCTTCGTTATAAAATAAAAACAACGCGCGTTTTCAAGAACGGCTTTAACAAGCTCGCGGGCCATATTATCCGATAAATTTTCTGTGAGCCACAGGAAAAGCTCAGTGGGCCGCATAGAGCCCGCGGGCCGCACGTTTGACATGGCTGGTGTAGGCGGAATGGCTCGAAAGGAACTTCCGATTTTTACGTACACTTTTTTCACGTTCTCTTTAGTTAATTCGAGTAAAATGTACAATCTAAGCAATGCAATACAATCAGTTGTACCTAAAAGAGTTTTCATTAATTTAACCACACGGCTAGCTAAATCAGGGACCCATACTGCCTAACACGCGGATACTGTGAATCACATTAACCATAATTTTCCACCCACAGTCTACCGTTTTTGACAGAAAAGTACTAAGAATGCGAATGTGATTCAGAGTTTGTTAGACAATAACGCTTCAGATTTTGAAATTAAACACTCACTTGATTTGGCATCGATTTCTCGAGAGCTACTTGCGCACCGTCGGCGTCCGCTTCAGATAATATCCAACCTTCCTCCTTGAGATCCACGGTCTGCAAAAACAATACATTGTCAGCATCACTCACGATTATTAAAATTTGACTTGACTAGTTTTTACACACAGGCTATATTATATTCTAGGTACTTTTTTAAAATCCTGTTTGTTGGAAAAAACTAGCAAAATTACATTATGAACTTGAATTACACCTAAAGCGAGATAAATACAGGATTTTCTACATAGAACTTGACACCCATACATATACCAATTGTTTCGACGGCGAAGTCAATAACCACGCATATCCTTAATATCGAACTCGGCTCTCATTTCACACATACGTTTAATATTTTGTATTAATATTGTAAAACCCTAACATAACAATAAATAAGCATATACATACTAATACTAAGAAAAGAACTTACAGTTTTGTCGATGGACTCGATGTCCTGTTTGTGCACTTGTTTGATGTGGTCCTTGAGTGCGAACGTGCGTGCGTAGGATGCGCCGCACAGCGTGCACGAAAACTTGAGATTGTTCTGACGCGCGTGCGTCTCGGTGTGGGCTCGCACGGCATACAGAGACGCGAAAGGCCTGGTCGAATAGGAACAGTGATCAGACTGATCATTCTATGAGCTTTTTTTGTTTTACGGAGTGGAAACTCATTTACGAGTACCCGTGGGCCCGGGGATGCCAGGATGGTTATGTTGGGCTGTCTCCCCCGACCTCTTTCCGTACGGAAATGGGTAGGAGGATCAGTCTAATAGCTTAAGCACATTTTTCAGTATTTTTTAGGCGCCAACGCCGCGCGTTTATGGCGCCGTAGATGCCCAAAAAGCTAATAAAAGGTGACTGAATCACGTTAGAAGCGCTCGCGTTTCGGCGTCTGTGCGTAAAAAACGCCGTGTGCATAGACTCTTATGTTTGTTTTGTCGCAACACACGTCTTGATCGCATAAGCGTTGAACTGTCAAGTAGTTAGTAGAGCACAGGTCGTAAAGTGGTTCCTATCGCTCTGCAGGGTGCGCTGAAACTATCAAAGGGGGCGCTGCTCTTGTCAATAAAAATGTGTAAGATTCCGTTGACATATCATTGTTATTGAAGTACCCAGTGGTCTATTTATTTATTGTATGTGGTACTGATACAGAAATTAGTAGAATTGGTAGATTTTTATTTTATTTCTCTTACAGAAATAAAATAAAAATGACTTCAGCCCTTGTTTGCCTTCTACGTCAGCGTAGAGGAGAGGTTCAGCACTAGAGGTTCAGAATGAGTTACTTTGTGTTCCGGGAAACTGTATAGTTCATTCAGACGAAATAGCTAGCAACAGTAGTAAATTTCGTTGCGTCATCTTACCGATGTCTACCTTGACGACCCCTGCACGCCACTGATAGTCAGTACATTTACCTGTTACAGTGTTGGCACGAGAACGGTTTAGTGTGGGAGTTCTTGTGACCAGCCAGCTGGACGCTCGTCTTGAACGCCTTCGGGCAGAACGGGCACTTGTACGCGCGCACTTCCGAGTGCGTCAATAGATGGTGGTTGTACACGCTGTGTGCTTTGAACCTGGGTAGAACATAATTTGGATGATGCTTTCACTTTTATATTGATAGAGTCCGACAGGAAAGAGTTTAAATTCAAGGGCGTAAAAGCGATAAAAGAATAGTACAGTCCGTGAGCTCTTAGAATGCTATTCGGGTCTGTCTTGTTGTCTCGCTCACTCTTATGGGTTTGATACATGAATTGGTCGAGTGAGGAAGACAAAAAGACGAACCCGAATGGCATTCTAAGAGCTCATGGACCGTAAGTATGAAGCCTCGTGAAGTCACACCGCACTACCCAAAACGGCATTCAGACTATCAGTTTTGACTCCTAGAGGTTCCTAATCGGAGGGTCTTGAAGGGGTTTGATCATTTTTCGTCACTATTGCTTAATTAGTATTAAGCAACAATTAGTTCCTCTGTCATGAGTTATCCGCTCATTTGCGGGGTGAGAGTTACCTCTTATTGCAGTGCGGACAGGCGTAGGGCCGCGCCCCTGTGTGCGTGCGCATGTGTAGAGTGAGGCAGTACGACACCCGGAATGATTTCCCGCAGATTTCGCATGAATGCGGTTTCTCGCCTAAAACGATCAAAAAATTAGCTTATACTTGGAGTAAACTTGAAAATATGTTTTTGTTAAAAAAAATTGATACAAACTTTGTACTACAAAAAACAAAGCATGCAAATCAGCTAGTAAAGAAAGAAGTTATGCCGAAGCAGCCGAAGGTTCTCCTTTTATGAAGTCGGCACTAAAAGACCAAAGTAAATTTTATTGCACGATTTAAATATCTCACTTTTAGGAATACATAGAATAGAAGTATTTTTTGATGGAAAGGTGAATAGATACTTAATACTCTCAAGATGGTTCTTAAACTACGTCAAACACGTATAGGTATATGAAATTAATCCCTGTTCTTGTTACGTGTGTACTTTACAGCAAACATTTATTCAAACTCGCGACTGTTTAAACTAGAACTATAATCTCATAACATGACATCAACATCTTGCTGAAGTCGCACTGTATCCATCTACTCGTGCGTCCTGATACATACCCGTATGTATCCGCTCATGTTTGACCTTTTCGTGCGGCCGAGCGAACTGCCGATTGCAATACATGCACATGTATGGCAGCGATTTGTCTTGTTTGTTTTTTGGTACCTGAAAATGGTCAAAAATTTACTACTGTTTCATAATACATTACATTATAGTACAAAACTTCGTACCTACTTAGTTATTTTGACTATGACTATGACCAAGCCCTTATTTTATAAATGTGACGGGTGACAGGAGGCACAGACATTTCGGCATATATTTCATAGTCAGTATGAAATCAGGATCAACTCGGAACTTCTCCAGCCGCAATGTATTTCAAATTGTCAGTCACTTGTCGTCTATCACATTTATGAAACAGGGTACAGTTTCCGAGTTAAAAACTGTATAGATTCAGGCGTTACTTTGCGGAATCAAAGTTTGAAGTTGGTGGCGGTTCTGACTGTCAATTCGGTCAATTTTCCATTGTTTTTAGTTTTGTGTTATCATTGTTATCTCAAATATTTACTGCATGAATAGGACTTGACGGGAGCGTGACCGTTTTACATGATTTGACCTCACTACATCGCGGAGCAGCAAAGTTAAGTTATCCATTTAGTTTCAGAGTTTTTTTAACGCTGAAAGTGTTAACTGACATCGCATATATAATGCTCCATAGTGTTACTTAATAGAGGCAGACAAAGGGACAGAAAATGCTAAAATTCTGACACGTAACGTATTATGGAAAAAATAAGTAAAGTATCTAATTCCTGCCGACTTTAACACTTAAACTGTCCATGCATTTTGATGTAATTCACTTTGCTAGATAAGTCTGTGCATTATCCTCCATTTCTGACGTCACATAAACGAGGCAGAGCTAGTTTGACGGTGCATTACATGCATGGACAGTTACAAGTGTTAAATGTAGTGATGCATAACTTGACAATCATGCTATTAAATATCTGAGTCAGTGTGATACTCTCCAATATGTGTTACAAATATTTTATCGTATCTTGTTTTCAAAGACTCACCTTATCAATATTATGTACACTCATGTGCATCTCCAAATATTCACTAGAGTGGAACTTCCTGTTGCAAATATCACAGTTGAACTTGTTGTCGGTTTTGTGCGAGTTATGATGCACCGTTCGGTAGTCGATCGGTATCAGCTTGTCGCATATGGAACAGATGAATTTGTCGTTGCTAGGCTCTGCCCCTTCTGTCTCTACGGGGAGTTCTATGGGCCGCGCCCTAAACGAGAAATATTTTTTTAGCACCATTGCAGATAAAATAAGACTGATTTAAAAAATCGAAATTTCATTTAGTCCGTCAGTTACATTACAAAAAATATTTGTCATCTTTTTCTGTTTCATCAATCAAACAAAAAATGTCAAGGACAAAAATAAAGCGTGTCAAAGTTCAGGAGTGGGTCCTCGTGATGTCATTTCTATGTAAAAATTGTACAGGAGTTTTCCCATGACATTTCGCTGAATCCCATGCAGTTTTCAACTTTAACTACATTTGAAAAAGGTAATAATCTGACAAGTTGCATTGTATACACAATTTTAATACAATGTCATTAAAATTGAAAACCACATAGAATTCAACGAAATGTCATGGGAAAGCTTTATTCGCTACATCTGTATAGGTGAAAAACCTAAGTAAATGACCTGTTGTATGTAGTAGTGTGCAGAACTGATATGGGACTTAAGTCATTTTTCTATTTTGGAACGCCAACTTGTCTATTCGCACACATTACTCACACATACAACAGGCCACTTGCTTAAGTTTTTCACCTATATCAAGACTCGACGTTATGCGACATATATCTCCGCAATGTTTTGATTATGTGACAAAAGAAAAAATACGTTAGGCATACAGATGGAGCCCTAGTCAGTTTTAATTTGGTCAATCAGAGAAACTAGCCTCTGCATGGTTCTGTAGGTCATCAACATTTAAATTTACGATGGTTTTAGTGACTTAGTAATGCCATTGATAAAAAGTGTAAAAAGAGGGTCAGTATTATCCCTGAGGGATACCAGCAGTGAGGTTACGCCCACCGACGTGTGATCGTCAATTTTAACTTGTCGGAGCCTTCCAAAGAAGTAAGCGTGAAACCCTGAGAAGGCAGTTGCAGAATATGTATGTATACTTACTTGACTGGGTCATGCATCCTTTTATGCAGCTTTAGTGACTTGTTACTTGGGAACACGGTGGAGCAAATGTCACATCTGAATGGGCCCGAGTTGTCTGTTTCACTCTCTTGAAAAAACTTAACACATTAATACCTACTGCATTCAGTTCAATCATTTATTCTACACATATGACACTTAGGCACATGCCAATATTTTGTTTAAACAAGTAATTCTTACCTGTATGGACTTTATGGACTTTCATGTGAGCACTTAGTGATTTCGAGTTTTCGTAAGCTACGGGGCAGTGTGGGCACTGATACTTAGCTGAAAAAAAAGGTAATAATTATTCAACCAATCCAAAACTTTTTTAAACACCTAACAGAGGTGTTGGGTCTTGTCTCTAACTACTTTGAAATTTCGGCAAGTGCCATTTGGCTGTATGTAAAAGAGTAAAGTACTAGCAACTTACGTAACTTGCAAGGATGCGATTTGAATTCGTCCAAAGATGTTACATAGATATTGCACGTCATACAGTTGTATACTTTAACTTTGGTGCCTCCTTCCAACATCTGCATTTCTTTCACTATCACCTTGTGGTATGGACCTTTTTTGATATCTTGAAACAAATACAAAATATGAATTCCCAAGTTGGGGTATCATTTTACAGGCGGAAATTATAATCTACCTTGGGGAATATTAATGGTGGGCCAACAATAATACTGGAATACCTTGTTCTAGCAAATCAATGCTGACTAAATGCTTACCATTTTTGACTTTCAGGTTTCTGACCATACTGTCAACTTGGACAACTCGTTTCTCTGTGGTTGCTGGTCGAGTAGGCTTAGCAACATCTTTGAAAACAAGTTGTTCTGTCGGCATTGTTTGTATTTCCACTGTAAAAAATTTATAATAACTACAGTAAATTGACACCTGAGAGAAATTATCCTAAATTATCCCATCAGTCATTTAAAACACAAAGATTGTAGAGAAACTATAAGAAAATAGAAGCACTGCACTTCACTGCACTTGTTTTTACTACATCTTACAATTATCTCCAAGTTTGGTATTCAACAGGACAGGTGCTTCAACAATGTCTCCAGTGTCCGTGATGACACGTCGCGAGGTCTGCTGGTCCGTGGACATTATCTCTTCATTGTTAACTGCCTCATATTCTCCAGGCAGGGTGCAATGCTCCATTGATTCCTGGAAATAAATATAGTAAATAATTAATAAGCCAATTTCGGATTTTTCTGTTCTAATTTTCAGTGACAGTTAGAAATTTAATTCTCATGTATGGATGTCAATCATGGACTATGTCACTTACTAGCACCAACAAACTTGCAAACTGCCAAAAAGCAATGGAAAGGAGCATGTTAGGAACAAGGAGATCAGACAAAATAAAAACTATAGTCATCAGACGGAAAACTAAAGTTTTTGACATCACACAAAAGATCAGGCGTCTCAAATGGAAGTGGGCAGGCCACACCATAAGAGGTAAAGATAAGTGGTGCAAAACAATAACGGAATGGTACCCAAGAGAAGGCCAACGGAAGAGAGGAAGACCACCAAAAAGATGGGCAGATGACATAAGCCAGATCGCTGGCAAAACCTGGTATAGAGTAGCTAAAGATAGACGAGAATGGAGAAGGCTAGAGGAGGCCTTTGCCGAAGGGCAAACGGACTTACAAAGAAGAAGCAAAGCTCAAATAGTGGAATACTAAATAGTTAAAGTTATAAATCTAAAACTCTGTAAAGTGCGAATAAAGGCTATTATTATTATTATTATATTATTAACTGTAAAACCGTAAAGTAAACGTAAAATCCAGAAATAAAAATTCTTGATTCATTAGATAGTAAGTGCTAATATTTAATTGCCGAATGATAAAGTAACTATGAACCTCAAAACTATTAGATTGGATTATTTTTGTAAATTTCGCATATAAATAGAGCAACACAACAATATGATTTATTTATTCAGACAAAAACTGCTGCACTTATCTGGTACACAAACTTATAAAATTATAGTGAAATTGGGTAGAACACATACAAATCAATTGACATACTTTTTATGAGATGCTAAAATGTGTCTCCTTTCCCCATTGATTTTTGAAAGCAATAGAAACCTGTCATGACACATTTGCAATTTGCCAATTCAATGGATTGGATGAAAATTTTTTAAATTTACAGGTATTAAATTAAGGGTATATAAAATGTTTGTTTTTTTAAGGGTTGTTTTGCAATATCGGTCTTTGCTACCTATTGGGTAAGAGAGTACTAATTGTGCTAGGTACCTCAACCACAACATCTTGGTCGTTGTGATAGTTCTGGATGTGGTCAATGACAGAGGAGAAAGACACCCCGCAGGTATTGCAGCTATATACCTCCTGGTTCTCCTCCGTCTCCATGTCAGGAAGCAGCGGGTCTGGCTCTATTTTCATATCTGAAACGGCAACATAATTTAAAGTATTACAATGAGATAGAGCATTTCTAAGAAAATAAAGCTGCAGAATATAACTTTTATTCTAGTTGCCAGGCTTTTTTTGGGGACGTAAAATGAAAAGTAAATGAAAAAAATACATGGTGAATTTATTAGATTTGTTATTATTTACATGCATGAAATCAAGCATTTATAAACAGATACCCAACCAGTTAGGTGACCAGATAGCCTAAGCCCCGAGATCAAACCCATGTTGGGATTTTGGGGTGAATATATTATGTATCAAAAATATGAATTTTTGGTTTGAATTGTTGGATGTTTCATATATATTTAAGTATGTTTTATCTATTTAAGTACAATGTGTGAGCTCCCAGAACAAAATTTGGGTTTCAGATACTATCAGCTGTTTCAAGTATCTAACTCAAATGTTTGTTTATCCATTGTTTAGTACCCATATTACAAGCTTTGCTTAGTTTGGGACTAGGTTAATTGGTGTCACAAGATATTTATTCATACAGATATTTATTTGTTAATAATATGAAGAATCGTAGACTGATTACCTTTTACAGTAGTCAAAGATATTGTTCCATCACTGTTCTGTTTTGTGAAAACAGTGTTTCCAGACTTTAGGACTGAGTCAGCTTGGGTCACAATCACATAGCGGCTCTCGCCATCTTCTTTGACCAACTTCAGTTCCTGCGTTTGAAGGCATGGCTTGGCCAGCTGCTTGCTCAACAACTCTACATACAGTCTACTGACGTCTGTTACTTCTGTCACTTGAGATTGATCTATGATATGGTCTTCTTGGTTGTCTACAAGAGATCATAAAGCACATGATAGAGTTAAGAATGTTTATGGCTGCAATTGAGTGGCCAAGAACTAGATGAATTTAATAAAAAATAAAAAATTGTACATTAAGTTTCATCAGATTCTTAGCCGTAGAATAGTGGGTTAAACTTCATGTCAAAGCATTAAAAATATGGAATTGTTTATAATCACACCTGTAATATTCTGATACTCTAGAGTCTGGCAATCTTCACTTTCAACTTGGGTTGCCGCTAGGACTGCAGAGTTCGGGTCTATATGTTCAGTCTTAGGTTTAGGAACACATGTCTCTGAATTCATGTGCTCTATCAAATGAGCTATAGAAGTGCATTCATTATTGCAAGCAGGACAACGTAAATTAAACCATATTTTCGACAAGTGGTCTATTAATAATTGTTTAGAATTAAATACTTCGCTACAACATAATGGACATTTTAACAACAGATCGCCCATAATGAGTAAAGATCATTCATGTAATTTGGAATTTTTGATTATCAATTTTAAGCCATTATTTTGTAAACATAATCATAATCATTCCCTGGCGACGACCAAGTGCTAATTTCAGTTTATTTATACAATTTTTAAGCTGAAGAACTTCACACTAATACAAGATTAGAAGAATGAAAATCCAAATCAACGCAACGAAGTGCGGCAGACAGCGGACATGACACAAGATTTGACAAATTGACTGAATGACAGCAGTTTTTTTTCGAGACAGATTCAAAATAAAATGTTACAGCCAATCACATTCATTTCATTTACATTGATGTATGCCATAGACAGCCCTAAAGATGAAAATAATTTCATGCTGGCCAACTTACAGACATACCACAGGAACAGTCTTCTTGTTCTCAAGTGACACTTGAAAAAGATAGAAACATTCTGGAGAAGAATAGTCTTATTTGCAATCGTATTGAAAATTGAAACACAGTAAATAATAATAACCTACACAATTTCAAACTTCTGTCCTGGCAAAGTGCCTTTCAGCAAGAGCTATGCAATTATAAAGAAAGATAAATACTTTATGGTTTCATGCAGGAATTGTGTTGTGGCAACATTAATTCGATCCGTCCGACATCCGAGCAATGAAAAAAAAACGAATCGCATCGCCATTTTGTGGTTCGACTATCGTGGCCGTGGCATTTTCTGATTTATTTGAGTTTTCCATGGCCAGATCATTGTATTCAGTCGGATAAATACAAACTTAACATTGACACGCATAAGTTTTGAAGATTTACATGAACTGTTGGTGATTTACTGTGTAAAGTTGTTGTGATGACACTACCCAAGTAATGTGATAATTTATTATATATTTGTTTATGTACATTAGATCGGCGCGGGAAAATTTAGATTGTTGATCAAAATGTTGGGGAAAAGAATGCACCACAACAGCAAAGGCAGGTTAGCTAGCAAAGGAAACGATGGCAAACCTTCTAGTCCAGGCTTATCCCCATACAATAAGCCTGCGAAACTTCCTGGTTCAGTGTCTGTTGGCAAAACCAAGGTGGAGACATGTCCAATTCCATACATCAAGATTCAAGACAATCCGGTGCACTTGCCTCGATACACGGCTATTGCTGCGAGATCTGCCGATGAACCCATAGGGATGGATGAGTTGGATGCTTTACAGTTAGAATTGGAGTCCCTACTCTGCAACACAGCCCTGAGAATGCGTTACTTCCAATCCGAGATCGAGAGCATTGACACCAATGAGTCCAAAAGGGAAAAGAAGGGCAAGGCAGCAGGCAAGCAACTGCAATATTCTGTTAAAAGAAAATTCCCAGATGATAAGCTTGTAAAGACCAAAGATTACACAAAATTGTCCAACCAACCTAAAATGCCTAAATTTAAAAACTATAACAACACTTCTTCTGGTGCATCACACTCTAACTATTCAAATGATCTGATGAACTCTGATAATTCTGTAAAATTGGAAATGTCACAGTTTGCGCTTCCTAAAAACAACATTCCATACAAATTCTGGAACTCTGTGGAACCTTACTGTGCACCTGTTACATTGGATGATATAAAATTTTTGGAATCCCTGCTAGCCCAAAGCAGTAATACAACCCTCCCTCCAATTCCGCCTTTAGGCCGACATTACTCTGAAGTATGGGCTGATGAACATCTCTCTGAAGACCAAAATGCCTCCAATCCCAATAAGCAGAAGTCGTCAGGAATGTCTCCAGATGCCTCGCTTTTGCGTAAGAAAACTGAGAAATTGACAGAAAACATGATTACGGGTCCACTGACTCAAAGGCTTGTGTCAGCCTTGATGGAAGAAAATGTACTGCCATATGAAGTACCAGACGTCAAAGTGAAGCAAAACACTAATGCAAAAAGCAACTATAAAAACTCCCTCACATTAGAAAAATGCTTGAGAAAGGAGCTTGTGGAGCAGGGTATATTAGATCCGGAGGACTTACCTCCTCTCACCAACCCAGCCGATGATGAAATACTGGCTGAAATAAAGAAATGCCAGACTGAACTGACTGCTGTAAGGAAAGATAATTGTCGTAATCTGAAAAACCTTATAGGTCTCTGCAAGCAAGAGATGATTCGACTCAACTTGAAGAAGCAACTAGACCAAGTGGATGTTGAATGCATTGACATTTACAAGAAGATGGTAGCAGCAAAACAAAAGAAACGGCCAATTACTAAAAAGGAGAAGGAAGATGCATGGCGTGCAATCAATGAGCAGATTAGGCTAAATAAGGAAATCAGTTCTTTGCCCCTAACGGGTCCAAACACTAGCTAATTAAGTAAGAAAATATGTAAATAAGGTTTTATTTAGCCAAACATTAAATCAATGGCAACAGAACTGTATTTTATTTCAATCCTTCCAGTTAGATTAAAATAGCTTGAACAAGACAACAATTTTAACATGGAAATTTTTGCAATGTTTGCAAATACAGAACGAATGATTCATAACTACAATTTTGATCAAGCACTGCTGAGAAGCTGTTCAAACAGTGAACTTTCATTATCTGCATCAGTAAGCTAAGATGAAAAAAATATGAATAAATTATCGTTTGGTCAATTTGCATCAGTTCAATTTTTTTTAAGGCAATGAATGAAGTGGTGCCAGTGGGATTACCTCCACGTGTGGCCAAGAGCTGCGCTTCGTTATTGGATCCGTCCGTCCGAGGGGGAGAGCATAGCTTGGTCCGGTGCACCCTGGCCATCGGTTAATGATTTCCTGGCAGATTCTGAGAGATATCATTATCCATTGGCTAACAGCCCGACGGGGAGAGGTCTTTTGACCGTGTTCTACCGTACAACGTTGCCAAGATTTTTGAAAACTGTACCTATTTATTACTTTGTCATGGCGAAATCATCGCATCGATCGATGGGGCCTTATTAAAAAAAGAAGAAGAATACCTAATGGAATTTCTGAAACTAGTAGGAACATCATAGTGAAATAAAATTAATCCTACTGTTTGGGCCTTCAATATTTGGACTTGATTGTAGAATTTGTAGATGCCGCGTAGAAGCTAAAAGAAAAAAGGATTTTAATTTCAACATTCACGAATACAATACGATACGGGGCTGGGAAAAGCTTGATTGGTTAGTATTATAATTACTATCTTCTTCTTCTTCTTATTTGTGGTTTATTAAGTCGTTATACGACAACTTCGCCAATGTCAAAGTAACTAAAATATACTTTAAAAATCTTGTGACAAAACAAAATAAAAGTACTCTGGCAACGTTGTACGGTAATGGTAAAAGACCCCCTCCCCCCCTGTCGGCCTCTAAGAGGCCGCCTCTTAGCCAACGGTCAATGATATCTCTCAGGAACTGCCAGGAAATCATTAGCCGATGCCCAGGGTGCACCGATCAAGCACTGCTCTTCCTCCCGGACGGATTCAAAAACGAACCGCAGCTTTTGACCACACGTGGAGGTATCCCATCCCAACTCGCACGCAACGCACCCCTATAATTACTATAGATAGATAGCTGATAGCTATCGATACTAAAACGATTAATATAACGCTTGGTAGGTAAAACGGAACGTACATAAACAGCTGACGGACCGTGCTGTGTGCTGTCAAACAATGTTTGAAATTTTAAATCGCAACGAATATTATGTGAATTTGTGAGTGTGTTTATGACAAACCTCTGACAAGCACTGCTTACATGACAGAAAGTTTTAAAAATGCATGTTCTACCGTACAACGTTGCCGACATTTTTGTCACAAGATTTTTGAATACTGTATTTATTACCTTGACATTGGCAAAATCATCGCATGGTTCGATGGGGCCATATTAGAAAAGAAGAAGAAGAGTGTGTTGTTTTAGTGAGAAGGGAAAAACTATAATTAGGTTGATATAATTGATTAAGCCGAAGTAATACATTATTACTTTAAAGATGGATCATTTAACACCGAATAAGATACAAAGACTTATGCACTTGGCTGAAGATTCATCATCATTTAATATGCCACACAAACGTACTTTGCTTACTGAAGAAGATTGTAAACGGTGAGTCAAAAATAAATATAAGAACACTAACACTTTAATAAGAGAAAAATCTCATTGTGTATCTAGGAATATTGTCTTCTCATGTCGTTAACTTTATTGGTTTGAATGTTCACAAACAAAGAATGTGGGCCAAACAAAGCAAACTTACAAATCCTACAATTGTTTATGAATGAATTTAAATCGTAGATGAGAAACCATACAAGGTGTACCTATTTACAAATTATGTTATTTGGCGACACCTTTTTTAAAAAAACCTGCGTGTACAAAGCGTCGGAACGGAAACATCTGTGCAACTGGCTATTAGTGACCATTTGCCTGTATTGGAAGTGGAGGGTCAGTATGCAATTCCAAAACAAAATAAACAAATCAAACGTTTGTTCCGCGCTTGCGCTGTTTTCGGTGTTAAGTAGTACGCGAATACTGCAAGATGTGTCTGCGCGTGTGGAACCGCGTTCTTGCCAGGTGCACAGATATTTCCGACAGTTTATTACTTGCTAGCAAATGCATTCTATTTTTGCAATTTTAGTGTTAATAATTGGGATTTTATTTTTACACCAGCCTTAATCCATCTACGGCAACATATGTTAAAGAGTCTGGAGCAGGCGAGTCGTCTTCGGGCCTTTTGGATTTAGATCAAGTGAAAGGTAATACCATTTATTACATGACTGTTGTGAATTAAAACTGAACTTTGCATAACATAATTTAATTTTGTTACCATTTGCAGGGTTTGGAGAGTCTGATGCGGGATCCATAGGCAGATCTGTTAGTATCTATTTACTAAGTTAATATTTAGTATTTTGGTGGTCCTTTTCATTGTTCTGGGACATATTTTACCTTTTTGTCACTTCTAGCTTTTATAAATTCATCTGTGCCAAGAATATTTATCATCAGCCGGCCTTACAAAATTTGTATGTATGTATGTAAATTCTTTATTGTGCAAAATAAACAAGACAAATACAATTGACAAACACTGAGATACATGCACAAAGGTGGACTTATCCCTTTGTCATCACAAAATAAAAAATTTGAAATTGTTGCCGCTGATACATTGAAAGAAAAAAATGTAACAAAATATACTTAAATAATTTGACAGCAGCCTTTGACATAAGTTTAGTTGCCTCTGTATCTTCCTATTCCTGTACATCATATTGTTATAATTTCAGACTGGTTTTCATCCTGGTGAGATGACTGGCAGATCTACGGGAACTGATGATGCTGTTCCTAAATACCGCCACTCTTGCTTTAACATGGAAACCCTTACTACTGAACTGAACAGACAGACAAACGAGGTTCAAGATATTATGAGGCATTCTATTGCTACAAATTACTCCTTTCATTCTAAGGTGAGCAAGTTAAGCAAGTCAATGAAATTAAATGGGATAATGACAATGATGGGTTACATTTATGTTTTTGCTGCACTTTTGCAGCCTTCTTATTAAGAGTAAAGATCTGAATCATTTGTATAATCGTAGTTATCGTATCTGTATAGCGCGTCTATGTGTGCGTAACGAACGCGCGTTCGTAATCACTGTCGGTAACGTCAGTTCCGCACACTTAAACTTTAATGTACTGTTGTAAATCAATAAAATTTGCTACGAAGGGGCGCGCCTAAGTGAATAAAGAAAGAGATCTGTATGTGTTAAATATATTGTTCCATTTCGATATGTCTATATTTGCAGAATCTAACTGCAGACGAGGAATCATTTATGGCCAAGCGTGCTCCTTTGCCATTGCAACAGACTCACACGCATTTTCAGGACACTTCAAGGTAATTTTCGTTCGACTTAACTCTTGCAATTCACGATGGTGAGGTGAGTGAGCTTTATTTGTGGTAAACTCGTATCTGCATACGTGTCAAAGTGTGCGTGAGAGCGAAAGCTGGTGTGGTAAGCTTAAAAAAATAAAGAGAAGTCTTGCTCGAAAATCGCTCCATATAAGACACCCACACTTTGACATGATTGTATGCAGATATATGTTTACCACAAATAAAGCTCAGTCGCCATCGTGAATTACAAAAGCTTTTAATAATAGACTTATAATGCTTAATTGTCTGTTAGAGCTTACCCTACAGCTAGCAAAGTTTGGTACAGTCGAGTTCTGCAATATCTATGCAGCCAACTATTAAAAAATATCTAAACACACTTATTGTGTAATTGAAAATAAGGTCTACGTGTAGATATTTTTCAACGGTCGGCTGTATAGATATTCGAGAACTCGGCTGTATCTACAAATGCCGGCAAACACAGACCACCTACCCTAGAGACCTGCCATCTTTACGAATTTCTAAGCAAACACTTCTGCCAACATTGGCAGAATGCGACGTTAGCGGGAGGTAGGGGTGACGTCACGGAGAAAGAAAAAAAGAGATGAGGGTATGTCGATATTGTATATCGATACTGGTTAGATTTTGGGAGCAACGCAAGCTGAAAAAAAAACTGTCATGTGCATTTTGAAGTGATAACTTCTTATGGGAAGGTAACCGGAAAAGCGCTTCGTAACTTAACGCGTTACGGCGCCAGTGTGCATGGTCCACCTTTCGAATATTCTAAAAATCTGCCATATCTGGCCTTTAAAAAGCTTCCGAAACTTGTGTTATATCGATACGGTTTGGTCGCATCTCTACTTACAAGTGCCGTTCAATGCAAGAAAGAGATGTAACGCGACGCAAAGCGTGCTAAACAAGGACATACATAGACTTGGTACTAATTAGCGACCAGTGTTGTTAGAACTCCGTGATTTTCTGATATTAACGTATTATCGTAACTGTACTAACCGATGAAACGTGATATTATCCTTCTTGTAATTATTTTTGCGACTGTCGCTTCCACACCACCTTACAGCGCAAACTGGCATTTTTTGTATTTTTAGTATTTTAGTTTTTAGGTCACAGTAACTCGTTGATTACGGGTCTGTTTCCTGGTCACTACTGAATGAGCGCGCGTTTGCGTTCGAAGTTATAGGCGCAATTGCGCAAATAGGATCCAGAAAATGCTGCCTTGTATTACATGTCTAATGGGGTAGGTGGTCTGTGCCGGCAAACTACTTTTATTTAACGTCACTTTGGTACCTACCTACTAAACTTACCCTCACTGCGCGGCCAATGTACGAGAAGCTTGCCGGCAATTGTAGTAGCACACACGCATGTCTCACGCAGACACAAGTAATAGTGTATAAAATACATGTAACACTTTTTTCCAGTGTTAATAATTCCGATATGTCGGTTGGAGCATACTTCAGGAAGAGATGCCCTGAATTTGGTAATGTTCTTGCTCAATCTGACAGCCCAGACCGATCGAGTATGCGGCCTAGCTTAACTGAAGGTAAGTTTAATGCTGATTGATCTAGTTAAGTACCTAATTAATTTTCAATGCGTTTTTGGGTAGGTATCGGTTGAGTTTATTTTGCTATTATTTTTTAGTATCAAGTTCAACACACATGGAATCGGCAGAGAATTACCAACCTTACAAACTAGACCCATCTTTAGACAGTGTCCCCGTTCGCCAACCGAAGAATCCCGCCTCTGACCAAATATTAGCCCAACTTCCTACTACCACTGAAAAAGCCGTTCCAAAACCGTCACTGCGCAAAGAAACCGTTATGGAAACGTTCAAAGTGCCCGCGCTGACTCCCGTTAGGAATGCACCGAAATCAGAACCCCAAACAGATTTAAAACATGGGGTTGTTGATAAACGTAAAATGGCTAGTAAAAATACTACTGATTTGTTCATGAAAGCGGTAACACACTCTGCTATGAAACCAACGAACGAAGATACAGAAGGCTCTATGGTTGATAGCTCCTTGAGCATTTCCCGTATAGCCGAGTTGTTAGGTAAGAGCGTTTCCTTTTTTGTTTAATCGTTTTTATCGTTAATATTCAAGTCATCAATGCTTAATTATTTTGTAGGAAATCAGTCAGTTGTTAGAGTCTCAGACATTCTAGATCAATTCACAAAGAAAGAGCAAAAGCAACCCTTATCCGAACGAAACTATTTTTCCAAGCAAGAAGTGCCTGTAGCCTATCTAAAGGATAGTAGGGACGTGGATTATGCGACGAGCTCTGAAAGCGTACAAACGGTAATTTCCGTTAACAAGGCCATTGTCAATCAAGAGAATAAAACCGTGCCTGAAGTTGTGGTAACGCGGCATTCGCTTACCAAAGCCGTTCAGAATGTTGAAGTGGAAAGCGTTAACACGGAACGCACAAGATCGAAATCAACATCGACCAGAAGCCGGTCCACTCTTAGCACTGTGCAAGAAAACTATGGCGCTGAAAGCCCGGTGCATTCAATTAAAGGTAAAATTAGTTGACAGCTTCTTTACTTGTTATTTGCGATAGTGTTCCATTAATTTACTTTGCGGAAAACAAAGTTGTTACTCCACCAAGTAACGCCTGAATTGAATATGCACAAATCAAATAGATTTTTTGGACCCATCGTATATTTCAATGTTTATGTATTTGTTTAATTTAGTTGCTTTTGTATATAGCACTGGTATTTAAATATTTTCAGGCGAAGTTAATACGTCACATATCCCTTCCCCAAATATTGAGTATAAAGAGTTAGATAAGTCTGTAGATTGGCACGAGGTAATGCAACAGAAACGTAGGCGGCAGCAGGGCATAGCTAAAGGTTTGTGGGGCGCTTCACTAATTTCGGCTTCTATAAAGTATTATACTAATGAGTAACCTTACAAGCAAGCCAACCTAGTTACACGACTACAAGCGATTTTGCTGTACTATGCCAATATTTTATGTAAATTTTACGCATATTGGCCAATAACGGCGCCGTAAGCGATTTTTCAGTTCATGTCTGGTCGGAATAGTCACCTAAAAGCCGTTAATCCATTGAACGCGCAATGTAGGTATGTATAAGAAAAGGCTTGCCGCGGCATCTCACTAGAATTTTGTTTGCGTAGTGCAACTTGTGCAACAAATTTAGCTTGTACTTTTAATTATAGAGGTAAAATAAACATAACTGCAGGATGTAACTTTACTTATTAGTACCTAGTTATACTTTATAGAATGCTCGAGACATCATCTCCAAATCATGTTTGTTTAGGTACGTCACGCTTGTTTAATATTTACTAACGCAATATTAACCATCATCCAGTATTTAAGTACCTATTCACAATTTCGTATCGCACACACCTTACGTAATAACAAAATAACATTGTCATATATTTCTCTTGAATCGATTAGCGGTCAAAATAGTAAAATTGATCTTATAAAAAAGTAATAAAAAAGATACAATCCTATAACTTTATTTGGTTGTTTCAGACAAATGGGCTGACATAACATCACCACCCATTGCCGGATTTGTTGGTAAGCTGTGAATAAAAAGTTCAAATCAAAACTAGTGTTTTTTAGTGTGCCTAGATAGGTATATTTATTGTCTGTTTCTGTCCTCACCATTTTAGGTGTAAGTTGTGCTGCAACCGTCTCAGTCGTTACTCTGACTGACAGTTGGCTGACCGCAACCTTTTACTTCCACACCCTGCCCAATCAGGGTCGAGATTTGAGGATCGAGCTCCCTCGCCAACCATTACTGCTCTCGCCCGGCAAAACCGAACAACTGCAAATACACATCACTACAAGCGTGGAAATGAATGCCGTTCTACCTTACACAGTTACCCTCAAAGACAGTTCCATAGATTGCGAAATAGAGCATAAAGGAATCCTGGAAGTAGATTTTAAAATGCCAGTTGTACAAGCCATGTCTTTAGACGGAATAAATAAAGTTATATTTTCGCCAACACAGGAGAAAACTCTCCTATCGAAGACTTTTGTGCTTATTAGCGACTCTCCAGTCGATTTGCAGCTTTCTCTATCAATTCTTGGAGGCAAAAGTATGTTTGCTATTAAGAATGTTCAGGAAATAAAAAAGAGCGATGTGAATAGGGTGTTGAAAGAGCAGCATTGTATGGAGGAACGGCTAATGTCGTCCAAACTAAAGAACAAGGCTTTGAACAAACAACTTTGTCGATTGACGCGCGGCAACGCTATTAGAGCTACCGTCAGTTTTGAAGCTCCAGCGCTTTCGGACCATGCTAGTACGTAATTATTTGTTTATTCTTTTTTTGTCCAATAACTTTGACTGCACAGACTGCACTGCAGTAAGACTATTTTATTTTATTTTGCAGCTGCCAAAATGGAAACATTCACGAGCGCTATTTGCGTGACACTGATTGATGTTGAGACCATAATTAAGGAAGTGGAGTTGGTTGCAACAGTGGGCACTGCCACTCTGGCCGTCAGTGCAACCGATAGTAAGATATTCATTACAAAGGGTAAGTACATACATATCCATTTCTAGGCTCTTTTTTATACTGCCTGTCTGACAGACACCGACCTATGTACCTATTCTGTAGAGTCTACAGTGTAGACGTGTCCAATACCACCTCAGAGTAGTTTTTCTCAAATGTCTTAAATGTAAGTATCTCTACAGATTTTTGTCTCTTCTGTTTTATTTGTGATCTAACAACAAACTAGTGGTTATGTATGTTTGATCATCGTTTATCACTACATAGTATAAAACAAAGTCGCTTTATCTGTCCCTATGTCCCTATGTATGCTTATATCTTCAAAACTACACAACAGATTTTGATGCGGTTTTTTTAATAGATAGTGATTCAAGAGGAAGGTTTTTATGTATAATTCTACGCAAACGAAGTCGCGGGCAGAAGCTTTAATTTATATTGAGTAAATAATTTAATAATGAATTATCAAATATACTTTACTTAGTTTTAATTTCAGATATGTCTTCAGTCAGCGTTCGTAATACTGGATCAGTTTCCGGAGTTTGGTTCATAAAAATGAAGGTTTCCGACGAGAGGAATTACTTCAATGTGTCTTTGACAAAGTTAGAACTAGCTCCGGCCGAGACCAAAACCATGAACCTTTATTATACCGGACCAGAGGATAGTTTGAGTACAGCGTAAGTTGCAGTTATATACGATGTTTTTGATCTTATGGAGATATTTTATTCCAACGCTAAGATATCACAAGATCCTCTGTAAGTATTAATATTCACAACATGTAAAGGTAGATCACTTAAATGAGTTCATTTTTGCGCCTGCTGCCCGCTGCAGCCTCGATTACCAATTGATTCGAAACATGTCGAGCATACATACCTACCGCGATTACAAATGCGTCAGTGTAAATCGTTTAAAAATTACATCTTTGAATAGGCTAAAAGTCGGTAAAAACAAGCTCAGATAAGATGCGAACAAAATTATATTCACACATGAAAAGAACACATTTATTTATTCCATAGGACCTTATTGTTTGAAGAAGCAATAACGGGCACCCTAACAACGTTAGAACTGTCCGGCGGCGCCGAAAAGCCGAAACAATTCCCGATCAAAACTAACTGCAACATGTTATCATGGATCCGAAGCGGAAGAAAAGAGATTAGTTTAAAGAACTCAACCGACAAGAAAGTCCAAGTACGGTGCCAAGTTGTGGGGGATTCTTTTACCATTGATATGGCCGGTGTCGACGCTCGAGGGACATGCTGTATTATCCAATTCAGTCCTAACGAATGCAGGCCGCTGCCGATCGTATATACGCCTACTTCGTACCTGCCGAATGCTGCGTCGCTGCATTTGATGTATGATAAGAGCAGTGAATATTCCAGAAAGGTGAGGCTTTTAGCTCGCTTGTATTGATACAAATATTTTGATAGAACTTCTATTTTAGTATTTTCGACGACTTTGTGGTTGTATAAAGCTCGTGCTTTCACCTAGGCGCATATTCGTGAGTGAACGATCTTTATTTTAATGAAATGTATTGTATTTCTAACAACATATTCCATTACTGGTCTGGGAGCAAAGAATAGCTTACATATAGAATATACTTACCAGTTGCGTCTCTTCCCGCGCAGAAGATAAAAGTCGATCGAGGTAACGGGCAAAAGTTATAGGATAGATTTTGTTAACTTAGACTCTGTCTACCCTGTAAAGGATAAAGACGTGATTTATGTACGTACGTATTTCAGATAAGTCTATACGGGTGTTCGAGCGGCGACACGCTGCGCTGGTGCGGGCTGGCCACGTACGGCGAGACTGCGCTGGTGCGGGCCGTGGCGCGCTCTAACATCGAGCTGAAGCTCACCAACAAGTCGCCAATGCCGTCATTTGTGTGCGCGAGAGTCAATTTCAATCGTGAGTATTGAAAGTAGGTAAAACTAAGACTTATAAATTCGCAGCATTTATTTAAAGTGTGTGTTTCGGTTGTTGCATTATAGTATCATGGGATTCACGTAGAAAACCTTAAAAAATAATGTTTCGGTGGCGTTTAGCGAAGTGAGTCTAGCGATCAAGTGTACTATTTCTCCTAACTCGAATTTGACGTATTCCGTACGCTCGTTCGGCTTCCATAGCAGACACTCGCGCGTAAGGACAAGACTAGTTTCACAGGTTTACGTAACAAAGAACTATTGTAATGTGCAGTGCAGTACATGTCCGTGGCGGCGAGCTGCCGGCTGGAGGGCGCGTGGCGCGTGGTGCGCGGGCGCGGCGGCCACGCGGTGACGCTGCGCGTGGACTGGGCGCGCGTGGAGCGCCGCGCCGCCGACGCGCGCGCGCCCACGCTCGCCACGCTCACCGCGCTCACCGGGCCCGAGCTCACCCGCCGCAGGATACTGCGGTACGTACCTGGCTGACTGCGCTAGAGGTGCCCAGGCATTAGGCCCACAAAATACCGGATGAGAAAATGAAGATTGAAATTTCGTCTAAAATGTGGGCCCGCATCCAAGTTTTGGTTTCAGTTTTAGATGATAAAACCGGGAGCTTATATCGTCAAAAACACTGATTCATTGAACTCTTTTATATTTCACTGTTCCCGGCAAAACCATGACATTCGTAAACATCGAACGAATCTGTATTGCCGAGCTCAAAATTTAAAATTACAATGGGTTTTCCCAAGAAATAATAACGTAAAGATATATGTTTTACAGTCAAGAGTAGGCTTTGAAGAGATAACAGGGCATTATTTTGTTTTCAGAATTCTTAGAACTGAAGGTAACGGAGTGTTGGACGTTTCGTTGTTGCCCGAAAACCTGAGGATGTTGACTGGCCCGTTCGAGGGGGAGGACGACAGCATGGACACTTTGCTGAAAGATTTTAATGAAAACAAGGTATGAAAGAACACAGTACATTATATAATTTTCTGGCTTCAACTCTTACTTTATTCATATCATAATAATTCAACTTCAACTTTTTTAAAGTTACGAATCACTTAATGCAGAATACTTGTTTTGTCTGTTTGGTAAAAGCAAAAGCCAATATGACATAAGGGTGCATAGTTGTACAAATCGGTGATTTAACATTTGTGTCATAAATTAATTCAAGAATACAAATGTAGTCAACAAAATTTATTTATCTCGAATTAGTTTTATTACAAGTTATTTATCGCAAAAATATAGTAACATTAAGTATAATTACTTATGTTTCTATCTTCAGTCTTCCCTGGTCGAGCTGATCGGTGGCCTCCAAGAGTTGAAGGCCCAAATCGACCTGCCTCAAGACATCGCTGAAGAAACCATTATTATAGCGGATGACACCATCTTAGAGCATCACACTCTGTACGAGTGAATTTTGCTACTAATTTAATCGCCGCGTTCCAAGTGCCTTTTAGTTGAAACTGTGGGACCGTCTATCACAGTATACTGTCAATAAGATAGTACAAATTAGTTGATAAGTATTGCAAGTTCTCTTGGAGTAGCTTTAAACTGTCTATTTGATAGGTGAGAAATGGCGATGAAAAATAATTATGGCGGCAGTATTTCCTGCTGTCGAAGTCGCTACTTTATGCATTTGAATCTCATTGGAATTGCACTGTAACTGAAATCCAAATAAGGTTGTCAGTGTCTTCTGTAATTGATTTATTGATTTTTGTCACCAACAGCTTTAATTCTCTGTGGGGCTAAGAGTTGATTGTGTCAGTTATTTCGATTAATGGTTTAAAACCCCAGCCAATTTACACAATTTAAATTTTATGTAGAGGTTAAAATGCTACTTTCTTAATTACAGTAGCTAATGAAATTATGTATTATCTACTTGTTAATTCGTGTGTCAGTTTTAGTATTTCATTTTAACTGGTGTTAAAGTGCTGGTAAGTACCTATCTATGTTTGTATTAGTTATTTATTCAGAAGTCAAGAAGCTCCTTAGTGGACTCAATTCCGTCCTTGCAATCGATAACGTGATAATGTTATTGGCTCTACAGAAGAATTAACCGATAGAGTAGTAATACGGGCTTGTCCAAATTTTGTAACATATCGGTGATTTGTCATTTACAACATACTTTCGCAAAATAAGTTTTCCGCGTTGAACCCTGTGGGTGGCTTAATGATTTCCTACTGATACTGAGAGGTGACTTTGACCGTTGGCAAAGAGTCCCGACACCGGGGGAGGGGTCTATTGACCATGTTACTGTACAAGTTGCCAACATTTTTGAAATTATTCTTACTTTGGCATTGGCGATATCGGCGTAGTAATGACCACACGCCACAAATATGAAAACCAGCTGCTGTTCGCGGCTTCGAACCCGTTTCAGTACTTCATTAAAAAAATTACTTATTTCATACAAACCTTGTATAGACATTAAAAATCACAATGAGAATAATTACCCAATTTAGTGCTTTATTTTTATTAATATATAATGTTTTCCGCGAGTTTTTTAATCCCTGCGCCACACAATCAGTATCGATATCGATCATACAAACTCTTATAAGTGCAGCAGGTTGGCGATTTTCGTCCGCAATACAAATGTACATGTTTTCTACTCTATTGGTTGATTCTTATATGTCAGTATATAATGCATGTCTTATTTTCGATGAAAATAAATGAAATCATCATCTGTTTTGTGGATGCCGTATGGATGAATAGAAAGTTAGTGTTTGTGCAGGTTATATTATTTTAGTATGTACTTAAAATATGTATTTAATTAAAAGCAATAAAAAACGATTATAAATTCTTTATCATTTATTATTTTCTTAACCATTTATATTTATTCCAATCGTTTTCCTATTTTTTTTAAATCATTGTATCTAAGAGATTCCGACTGTCAATCGTAGTTATCCGTTAGAAATGATCTTTTAAAAATATTGCCTAAACTTATAAAACTAAAATGCATTTCCACTTATAATGTAGTTAAACACCGCAAAATGATAAACTATATATACAGGACTAAAGACGGTTCGTAGAATTTATATGGTTACTTTCTGCTACTAATGCTTGCCATCCTTTACAGTAAACCCCTTATTAGGATATAGTTACAAGTGGGAGCTAAGATAAAAAGGTTTCGAATGCAAACAAACCATACTTAGGGTATTTTGAAATTGATGAGAAATTGTTGGTCCTTCAGTGAGGGGTTTATCGTAAGAGACCGCACGAACAGCACATCAAGTTTGGTGTATATCATGATTATATCACTTACGCAACGAAAATATTTGTCTAACTCGCATCAGCAGCCACTCCCAGCCGCCGCGCCGCTCGTCCGTCGCCTCGCACACGCGCACGCACACTGACACACGCACGCATCGCACACACGCACAATCATCGCATTTGGCAGTTTATCATCTTCTCTATTTACGTATAACAAGTCGATATTCACATGAAACTCTTTGAAGACTATTACAAAATAATGCTGCGTTAAAATATAACATTTCACGACTGTCAACTAAACGCCGTACATCTAACTATAATATTTATATCGGAGATAAAATGGGAATATCAACATCGTACAAAAGTGGATTCCACGCGGGATGCCTACATGCCGTACAATCTACATACGAAAAAATTCTTATTAAAATGGAAGTACTTACACATTTTTATAAGATTACAATACAACTAATTTGGGTCAAAAATGGCTGACAAGTCGATTAGTACAGTGCTTTGACAATACTATTTATCTTTAATTGCAATTCTACATACTAAGCCGTAAAACTGAAGACTTAACGAGGAGCGATTGACTTGCAAATTATACCAATACATACTAGGAATCGTCTTAAAGCAAAGGTTTCAGAATGTACAATCTAAAGTAATCCCTGGGTGACATGTTCGCTTCCTGCGGATTAATGCGTATAGTCGTATATTATATACATTACACACTCACACGTTTTTACATAGGAATTAAAGGTACTAAACTAAAAAATAAACCAGTCGCTTAATGAGCTATAAAATAGTTTGTAAGATTGCCAACGATACACTGGCCAGTGCGCGCCGCCGCCGAGGCGCGAGGCGCGAGGCGCGAGGCACTAGGCGCGAGGCGCGAGGCTCGCGGCTCGCGGCCCGAGTCGCGTGTCGATCGTTCTAAAATATACTTCTTAACAAGTTAAACACGGCTCTCTGCGGCCACCGGCGCTACAGCCACCGCAGAAATCGTATTTTTTTAAGAGATCAATATGGCTTTAAAACTTGCGGCTTGCATTACGATAGAACAATGTAAACACATCGCATTATTTACTGCCACATCTAACTTATAAATAGTGTCGTATATAAATCGTCAATAAGTCGAGTTTATAGGTAATATAGTACCCAAACCGGCTCGCCACTTTATACCTTCGAGATTTATAATAAGGGGCCATCGTATTAGGCTTAGGAGATTTCGATAATAATGCAAACTTATGATTCAAAATTAAAATTCATCGCATTTCGTATAAATTCCGGCATTGATTAATAAAATATTATCACAGTAATTATTGAAATAAATATAAATTGAAGGGTTTTGCGCTGCAAATCAAAATAATAAACTTCTTCAGATCGTAGGTATTAATTTCGTATGGAATTTTTAACACACGTCCACATTAGATAATTCAAATACTTTATGTAACTACGTCATTATAATTCATTTTAACAAAATAAACATCAGTCGTTATTCGGCACGATAGCTAATTACGAAAATTTTGCTAACAGTACTAGTCAAATCAATTTATGCCTGCATGAAAACCCTTAACTTTGCGTATGCACTCGTCACATGCTTGATATCGAGGAAACTTTGGCCGAAAGCGTCGACTGCATCGCACAGGAAGAGCGTAACGAAGAGCAGTATGTCGAGTCATAGTTGCGGTCACAATGCTGTTGTGACGCAAGTCATCTTCGTCAAGTCTATTCCTCGGCGACGAGTCGTCCTCCGCAGTTTTCCCGCTCTACCTTTCTATGTTAAGCTAATTCATTGGGTGCATATTCTTTATGCATAGACTACGGACGGGCTTGTGAGCTTGTACATACGAATTCGATTAGTCGGGAGAGTGTTACAGGATCAATACACATACTATTTCAGCGTCAAAATATTCATCAAACGGCCAGAGCTCCGCATATACGAACCGAGCGATTCACACGAATTTGTAAAAGTATCATTAACATTTTACAACATAACACATACGTAAACGAACGTCGGGCATAAGTATTAGAGTTCGGAACGGGTGAGCCACCCCGCGCCACCCGTCGGCCCGCCTGGTCGCGACTGCCGCCGAGCATGGAAGCGTGTGTCGGTGTTCTCGCATGTGGTGGGGTGCGGGCTCGGCCTAGAGCGGCGGGTGATGGTGGCGCGTGGGGGCGATGTACTATGGGGCGCGGTACAGCAGGTAGGCGGTGAGCGCGGGCGGCAGCGCCAGGCGCCCCGCCGCGGCGCGCAGGCGCGGCCGCCCCACGCGCTGCCGGATCACGCGTCTGCACAGCTCCATTAGGGGTAGAGGCTCCGCTGGAAAACAAAACGTCATACGTTACTATCCTGCTCACGTGATCCGGTAGTTTCCTTTTTAAAAGTTTTTATTTAAACTAATAACACAGTAGTCTTTGTTTAGCCGAAATCTAGTCAGACTCACTTCTATACTTGACAATGCCACATCGATCAACGAAAAGCACAGCATTGAGTACAGATTTTTCGTACTCATTTACATCATTAAGAAGAAAATCATTATTATTTTTACAAGTAAATATATCCAAGAACTTAACAACGTAAAACAGTTCGCGTTTGACAACACGTCTATCATTTTTATTTACCCTCATTTTGATAATATTAACTAACAAATTATCCCGTCTACCTGCTCCGAAAAGCTTTTTACCTACAATAGTTAAGTCTCCTTTTGGCTGTAAAAGCATCATTTCTATTAACGAATTAATTCTCCTGCACGACAGAGGAGCAGATATCATTTCATTGAACTTGGCAAACTGGATAGATTTTGTGTACGACTTTTCCGAAACGAATGGGTTAAAGGGATTTGTGATTACGTATTTGCTATCAAATTAGCTACATGCACCCTGCATCCCCTCGTGACACGTGCGAACAGTATACGCCGACAAAATTTAAATAATAGTATTTGTATATGATTATTGAAATCGAATCATTGCAATTATGTAACACACACACACACAACTTTATCCCTTACGGGGTAGACAGAGCTTACAGGCCACGTTTAGCAAGACTGGGCGTATAGGTGGAAAGTGGAATCAAAATACTGATGGGTTGCTAGCCGCATCCCCTATGTTATGGTTCCTACGATGGGCTTTTAGTATCTGCGCGAGAAGAGAAGCAACTGGTACATTCTGATTTTTCTTTGCTCCCAGACCAGTATGGAAGTATGTAGTAAATGTATTATTCTATTAATTTTAATGTGACGATGCCATGAGAAGAAAACGAGAAAACTAGCATAGACACTATAAATAGAATGGGCATTACAATCAAGCTAACGATAAGACAACAATGGCTACTAAAGATTATCTTATAAAATGACAGTTCAATTTCTTTGAAAACTTGAGTTGCTATGGGCCTTCGAACTTAGGTTTAAGCCTACATGAAACTCGAAAATAACAATGAGTGGAATAAATAAAAGGGTACCTTAATTATATTAAATTAAGCCTTTAAACCTTCTAAGCAATCTCTAAAGTAGATTCAATCTTTGAATTAAGTTAAATAGCTTGTCCCTTTATATTTTGGCAACGTCGCCTCAGAATCACTTTTAGGTTCGTATTCCTAATCTTAGTTGATGCTAGGACAATAAATAAAGCTGACAGAGCAGTAACTGAAGGTTGTTCGGCCATAATCGCGCCGGCAGCGTTAATGATCGCAATCATTTTGTAACGTTGACTTCCTTATTACGCAAGTGACGGTTTCGTCACAAGAGTTGATTGATCATCTTAGTTTATAAATGTACAAAGAAGCAATGATGACTGGAATGAATGATAGTCGGTGGTGTGAATTGAGCCGTAATAGTTAATCGACCAGGCGTATTGTCAACGATCAGTCTCTCTCTGAATGGTTTAGTAGGTCAACAAAATGAATGAAAACCGTGAGTTTCATTGATTTATTTAACGCCAATTGTAAATACAATTAAATATTGAAATCTGCGCTGTTGAAAGCGCGACCGCTGTTACTTGTTAATTTTGGAATAGCCTATTATTAATATACTTCAAAAATATCTCTAAGGATCTCATTGGTTATATAATTTCTAATGTCACTAATTCATGACTAGAATTACATATTATTATACTTAATAAAGAAAGAATTTAGTATACTTTAATTTTATTATAACTTCTCAATAGGATGTCAAGTCGAGACTTTACAATAATGGTGTAACTTTAACATTAAAGGTAACGTGATAAACGGGAGTTAAAAGGTTTGTGTATTTAGGTCAAGTTAAGATAGATGTTTTGCCACAACGCAAAGAAAGCACAAACTTCATTTTCCGGGTTAAAAATAAATTAGTATAAATTAGACGTTCTTCAAGTTTGCTTCGATACCTTCTCATTAGTGAAGTGACGGAAGGACAAACATTCACGCTTTCACATTTATAGTAATGTCAAAACAATAACGATAGCAAAAAGTGAATCTCCGCATTAGTAACGTGCCTACCTACTTTCAATAGGAAGCAATCGTTGCATTTATTTGTAAATAGCTTCTGCCCGCGTAGAATTCGATTTAAGAACTGAGTTGATAGTTATATTCTGCAATAATTATTTAACTACGTTGCGAGTCTAGGCAGCTACGACCTTTGACATGTTTATCACTATAGGTACCGCGGGAATTATGCAATTTTCCGGGATAAAAAGTAGCCTATGTGTTAATCTAGGGTTCCAGCTGTCTCCGTTCCTAATTTTATCCAAATCCGTCGACCCGTTTACGCGTGACGAAGTAACAAACATACACGCACATATTAGTGTGATGTGATAGGATGTGACTAGCCAGGATTTTAAATTACGCGTAACGTCGGAAATCGGGTTCGGAAATCGTAATGAACCCGTTTGAATCTATAAATATATATATATTTTTTTTTATATGAATAGGAAGGCAAACGAGCAAGTGGGTCACCTGATGGTAAGTGATCACCACTGCCCATAGAAACCCGCAACCCCGGAGGGATTGCAGATGCGTTGCCAACCTAGAGGACTAAGATGAAATGCCTCTTGTGCCCGTAATATCGTGCTGTTTATGTATAAATAAATTCTAACGTGCACTATTTTAACTAATAGTCAGCTAGGCCCTTTGAGGAGTAATCGCGTGAAATGTCAACGTTCCCATATTTGAAACGGATTTCGGAGCCGGGGTAAGTATTTGTAATTCAATCAGCCGCGCGTGAGCGAATAAAGAAAGGACGCCAGTTATACGTCTAATACAGTATTTACCATTAAGATTCTAGTTCAGTTTCCTGCGCTATTTTTGCCGTCATGTAGCAGTGCCTTGTGCTGCTGTGTTTCTTCCTATCTTAGCCTGCAATCTTATCAGGTGAACAATTTGCTCGTTTGCTTTTCGCTATGTATAATAAAAAAGTAAAGTCGAGTGTACTCACGATCAAGGCCGCCTATATACTTCATGGTGATCTCCGCGTGCCCCCACACCGCGGACACGATGGGGTAGAGCGTCTTGCCGCGCAGGCCGCGCGCCGCCACGCCGAGGTAGCGGCCGTCGGCGCAGAACGCCAGCGTGCCCTCGTCCATGTCCAGCACGACCAGCAGCCGGTCCGGCACGAGGAACTGTTCGTCCGGCCGCAGGAGCGCCGGGTACGTCGTACCGCTACCGCCTGTGCCTTTCGCGTTGTGATACACCTGGAATAAGGGGCACGGTTTCTTGATTAAGTTAGTTAGTCTCGTAATTTTGGTGCATACATTTTATTGATTAGGTACACCAAAAGATACGGCCAATTTATATGGAAACACTCAGTAGTGTAACAAACAATTGAGTACTAAGAACACTTTGACCAATTCTATAAAATGTACCAATGTCATAAGACTGCCCTTGGACAAAACAGGCCCAATTTAACATTAAGTTGACTTAAATGCAATGCGCGGAACTATTAGAAAGGTATTCTGACTGTGGCATTGCAATTTCCGTAAGAAGTTAGCTGTAAATTAAGGGATAGCTGAGCAAGCTACCACGGTGAGAACTGTGCCGTGTCCCTCTCGTAGCGCCTCTCTCTATTTCGACATTAGTAGCAAGCGAGCGAGATCAGCAAGAATTACGCTCTCCTTCCAGATTGCAGCTAAGTTGAAATAGTCCGCTATTTTACTTGAATGGACTACGAAACAATGCTTAACTATCGAGCGATGCTTATCCGTTTGGCAAATAGAGCGCTCCGAACTATGGTTATGTATGGTCAAAATATTGCTTTTGCGGGTAGCCAAACTTTACAAATCAGTGAAATACAATACTAAAAATCATTAACAAGAACAATTGATGGTTGGTGCGTTGTAGGTACGTTACTGCTATCCGAGAAAAATTGATACAGTGATTAGACTTTGACGGAGTGTTACAAGGATACTATCGTTAAAAATCGTAAATACCGAGGTCTTTACTGATTCGCTGCCTATTTCCACCACCCCTCAACCAACCTCTCTTGCTCGTGTCAGTGCGTGTGACAAGTGTTAACGCAATGGTCACCTTATTTCTCCCGAGGTCCCACCCCCAGCTCTGGTCGGTGGCGCCGACGAGGCTCTGGTAGCCGACGGAGTGCAGCGGCGCGTGCGCGGTGGCCACGCCCACCACAGCGTGCGTGCCGCGCTGCCGCGCCGGCCACACCACCTCCCAGCAGTGCAGCCCGCGCGAGTACCCCGTGCGTCCGCGGATACAGTCCGTGCTCTGCGCCACAGGGTGCCGGTGGAACGTTAAAGCATCCTCCTCCTTTACGAATATGTTTAGTGATCTGGAATTTAATAAACGATCATCAACAACCGTCATGTAGCATCGGCGATCGAGGTTTGTTTACGGTAGTACCGACACGTGGGTCGGATCGGATACCTCTCATTCCCATTTCCACTTGTAAACCGTGTGTCACAGAAAACCCATTATAAGGGAAAACCCGTTGTTCTATTTGAAACCACTTCCAGGAACAACGGCAGATCATGCTCAATTGACTGGTTCAAAGTTATTCTAGTAACTCGTGTGTCATGTTTCAGATATAAATACGAATGACTTTCATTGCTCGCTGCTCTGAACAGAAATCTTAACTACGGCAGACATGATAAAGTCAGGTTAGTCATCCATCGGATATATCAGCTTGAAAGTAAGAAGTGCAACACATTATGTACCTATGTACAGAGTGTTTGGAGTGGTGTGTGTCAAGTTACCTGTCGCCCGGATTCCAGGCGTGTTTGAGCTGCATCTCGGGATGCGCGGGCGGCGCGTCGAGCAGCGCGTCGAGGCGCGCGGGCCGCGGCGGCTCGGGCGCCAGCTCTCGCGCGACCACCGCCTTGAACGGCGCCGTGCACTCGCGCGACACCGACTTGACACCGCCGGACAGCTTTTGCCCCATGTTCATGCCCCTGCAGCGAGTGCGGGCGCGCTTCGGCAGCGCCTTGAGGCCGCCGCGCCGCGCCTCTTCCGCGCCGCCGCCGCCGCCGCCGCCGCCCCCGCCCCTCACTGAGCGCACCCCGCTCTTGTACCTGGAATGTAAACACGCCGTTATTAGCGTGGGAACGTACTACGTAACTACGAATGGCTAGATATCGCTTGATACCAAGTATGTACCGTTATCATGATAACATGCCATCATTGATCGTGACAAAATCTAGTACGCAGAGTTGATATTACAAAATTAATTGCGTAGTTTAGCGAACAAACGCAAATTAATAAGAATTACATGCCTGATTATATAAACAATGCATTTTTACAGTATAAATTAATTTGTAAAATCAATTTTGACGAATTAGACGGCGAGTAACACTTGAGTTGATTTCAATTCCAGTAATCAATGAGTTGTTTGCAATTAAAAGTTGTATTGTTCAAGTTCGGGAAACTGGCAGCGGTGTGAACGTGCCCGCTGCCGTGATTATGTGCGGTGTCGTCATAGCTGGTGGCGGTGCTCGCTCATCTCGATCCGCCGGCGGTCGTCTAACCGTGAAAGTCGCCGCTCAAAATCCAAGGTTAACATGGCCCTGGTGCTTCGTTCTAACACACGCTAATGTTCTATAGGAACAGCGTCTACGACCACTTATACAGTGGCCGTATGTTTTTCCTTAACTATGATGTCATATAATAAAATTACATATAATTGCTCGGCGCGATAAGCCCGGAGACTTCTAAATAATTATGACGTCGCAAACGATCGTAGTAATTGATATGCCGACACGAGCAGTGTTCATTGGGTCCATGATGTCATTGCAGTTCTGCACTAGGATTATTTTAACGATTAATGTACAAACAAGTTAATGATATATCGTAAACCTTATTTATAACAATACTACGTAGGATGCGAAGGGACTCCTAGAAGGCATGTAAGTTACAAGGCCGTCTGCCTTTCCGTAGCCTAGAGCGGGCGCACGACAAAAGCGGGAAGTGAAAGGCACTGAATGCGTCCCGTTCCGTCGCCTCCGACAAAACTAACAACGCGACCGAGCACCGCGCGACGGGCAATCATTCACGTCCAAATTATGCTTCAAATGGCGAATGGGCACCGCAGACAGGTTCGATAAACTTGACACGACTATTTGAATTCGTAACGAATAGCGTGCAATTATCGTTGCCATTGGTTATGCGCCCGCGCCGCTAGCGCTTCCGCCACATGCATCTCTTGGCCGTTTCTTTGTATTCAATATTATAAGTAATTTTTAAAATGCGTCTGCGGGACATATAATATTATCATGATAAAACATGGATCAATGCAGAGCCACAATAAGGACATTCATTCATGATGCTTTATTAAATAATTTATACAAAGTGTAGTTCTCGTATGTTTGGCAAGTAGGTGAGAGTTAATATTCAACCGATAACGGCATTATCTGGTAAATTCACGTGGCAGCTGGTACACAAATCGACACGTGACCGCTCGCCACAGTAACGTCTTGACAGCTCGTTACGTCGCAGGTACTTCTTGATAATTGCCTCATGGACATTTTACTGACGAGCGAATGAACCGAATCCATCCACTACAATAGCTATTCTAACTTCTATTTGTGTAACAAACGTGCACCTAGTTGACATGTAACTATTTAAATATGAACTTAAACGTTATTTGAGTCATTAATCACGTATGCTGAAATAGCAGTGATATCACGTTGCATTTGCCTACGACGCCGCCGTGGGAAAACGTGCTAGCGGCATAATGGTGCGGTGAGGGGATTTTAGACAGGCGAGTAACCTAGTCGCCAATGTAAACTAGAAAATTGTCTTTTGAAAAAGAGGGGACAAGTGTCGCGGGGTGCGGCTGAGCGGATAGATCGTGGCCGTTCACGCTCGGTGAGAGGTGAATGGAACCGGCGAACATTGCTGCGCCAACTATGTACATTAGCGTGTGCCAACGAGCCCGAACAATGAACTAAACGTCTGACGTGGTTTCATGGTAAACATTTCTATACATAGGTAAAAATGAGTGTGAACCTTTGTCATACGTCGTGTCCTGTAGGTCAACCTCGATTGGAACGAAGGCAATCTATAATAATAATAATAATTTATTATTATATATTTAATGTTTGTACAGCTCGCGTCATGTAAAAAGAACGCTGGAAGAAAGTGGAGAGGGGGTGCTTGCGCATGGGTACACTATGAGCAGAGGGGGGTCCTCTACTTTTTCCAGCGTTATTTTTACATGACTCGACCTATATATTGGTATGGGAGATCAAACTACTCTACGGATTCTTCAATCGAGATTGTTTGAATGAAATGGCATCGTGCGAGAATAAGGACTGACCTTCCATCTAGTGAGCAAAGTATTATCACGGTCTTGATTTGTAGGTAAATTGTCTAATTAACAAACTAAGCACACAAATAAGGTTTATTTTATGGTTTTTATTAAAATTCTTGTTTATTTATATTAATTAATTATACGAGAGCCGATCGAGAGCGTGTTGTTTGTCGCAAATAATGAACTGGTTAACCGTGATTCGCGGCCGTTTAAAATCGTTTTAATCGATAAAACACATTTCACTCTTTAAACGCACTACCATTCTCGCAGCATTGGTTTTATTTTACTGACATTGAATAAACCATCCTGCCACTTTAGATGTTTGGTCTATACATTAAAACTGAGACAAATAACAATGGCGTTCTTATGTTGTAAATTAACATCACCAGTGAATTACATTGGTTAAAATTGTTCGAAATATATGTTATAAACTATGAGTACTTTTGCGAAGTGCTGGCTGCCAGTGGATGCTTGTTTTTCGTGAAATCCATCCGCTGGAAGATCGCGATGTTTTCTCACGTCACTGAACATAACATCACTCAATAAAATGCCCGCTTGCAGTGGTTCTTTTCGTTGGAAGTTTAAATCGAATTTGAGAAAGGATTAAAACATTAATTGGATCGCATTGCAACACGTCGATTTATAATTTATCTGAATTCAGAACGATACGATATGCGATGTCAAATAGAGAGCTCAATTGGAGAAACGATGAGAGTATTCGTAAATGACATCAGTGTTCCTCATTAAAATATCACATTTCATTTCATATTTTTTATAAATTTATCTCTGGAAATCCATGCTTCCGTACAGAATGATGCAATGAAATTTTAATTCCTTAAATTTAACGCAGACGCAATATTTCAACACACGGTTTGCGTAGGCTGATGTTAATATTTCAAGTCAAAGGCGAGGCTCGAGTGCATGAGTGCATGGTGCATTTAACATTTCTCGTTGGGTCAGACGGAGAAAGTGGCGGCTTCGAATCGAGGGTGGCGTCGTCTTGCGAAAGAGATGCCTCAGAGAGCCTCGCGCAACCGAGCCTTTTTGGGATACGGACGAAGAACGTGTATAGTACTAAAATATCTTCTATTGTCCTCTTACATTCGGAGTTGACTACAGACAGATGTTGTAAATCTAGTAATATGTTAAACTTGTTCTCACTTTATCGCGTACCAAATCCTAGCTTTCAAAAGTTTGTCAAAATCGATAGTCAAGTTTGTAATCTGTTTTGCAAAGAGATAAGCTTCGTGGGTACGGTTTACTTTATCGTGTCCCCAATATTTAATATTCATGGCTTAGTGGCATCCCCAGTTGGAATTATAAGATAAGTAAGGTGTCCATCAGTATTTTAAAAGCTATAAAGTTAAACGTATTCAGTAGCCTTTTAGAACAACATGGCATAATAAACTGACCTTTTCTTTTCTGTCCTGATCGTTGCGCATTGACTGCAATTATTTCTTATGCATTGTGACCACGGCATTGCGTCGATGCACTATCACTAGCTTAAATAACAATTAATAATTGCTAGGGCGTGTCGCGGTAACCTTGTCTCGGTTGCAACAGGGCCCGTGTCAAGGAAAAACCTACTTAGAAGTTTCCCTGGCACCGAGAAATCACCAACATAGATTTGGCATGGATAGTGCCGATAAATCCTATTTATGTTCAAATAGTTCAGACTCGATGGCGAACACGTAGCTATAACATTGGTTTACTATTTATTGATTCTGTTACACAACTTTACCGTGACCTAAAGAAAACGGCGCTACATTGCCATGATCAATAAGCGTGTAAAATTAGACGTGTAAATATTTCCCCAATGCAAGTGATAGTTATTTCGATGGCGAGCGACAGTGGCACGTCTAAGTGGAGGGGTCAGATGATATAAGAGGCGTTGAACAAATGATACTTGGTGAAGATTACATAACAAGCAGCGCGCGGGCGTGGATACCGCGCGCGCATGCTGCTGCGCCGCATGTCAAGGATGCGCTGACTTGGGCATATTTTAATGAAGCTATTGTGCCATGGTCACCCGTATTATGTTTTAAGATTTCGTTCCTTGTTTATTACGCGCATAATGTTTTTCAATTGATGTTTGTTATGAAGTTGACTTTTTCAATGTGGGATAGGTACCAGATGCTATTTTACATAATTACGTGACAATTAAAAACCATCAACACCTATAAACATTAATATAGTTTTACGTAAATGACCACCTTATTGTTATTTAAAGATATAGTGCAGGGACTTAGTAACAAAACTTTTCACAGTAATTGCTGTTACATAGCATTGATCAATTTGTTCAACGCCTATACAATCAGACGTCATCTGCCTACGCTGAGTGGTTGGGCCGATATTGTTTGTTCATTAATACATTGTATTGTGTAGTGCAGTTTAGCCGGGTCGGACGCATGCGCCGGGAGGAGGGAGGGCCTTGACTGCAATGCGCGCGCGGCGTAGCGTGTCAAGGGAGCGCTGCTTTCGCCGCCACCCGTCCGCCGCGCCTGCGCTGCTGTGCCTAGGTGTATAGGCACAGGCGCGCTGGATAAAAAACTAACCTCGAAAATAAGTCCTCATTCGGATTTGAAAACGTTGTAAGTAAATTCAGGCCTTTCAAGTACGTTAAGAGAATGGTGGCAATGAGTAATCTGGCTTAAGTGTTTCATGTCGTATTTAGTAGTAGCCTTAAATAATGAGGTTTGATAAGCTAAATCACTTTCACTTATAATTTAATGGCTACTTGTAGGACAAACTATCTTTGGATTTAGTAGCTAAACATGGTTTGAAGCCTGGCAGTGCTAAGTATTATAGTTGGGTCGTTAGGTCCCACAGTTTATGGCTAGTTTGCTGAGTGGTGCCCATTTTATACATGTCGATACAATTTTTAGGTACCTATAGATAGATAAGGGATATATTGTCTGGTTGTTATTTTTTTTCATGTTATGTTTTTCTTTCGGTATGTGTAAAATTTACATTGTAAATAAATATTGTCTCTCTCTCTCATATTCACACTACTTTTTCCATCAAGACATTTACAAAAATGATTTAGAAACAATACTTTATTATAATAAATTAGCGGCCCGCCCCGGATAATGTAGCATTATAATGGTGAAAAGAATTATTAAAATATGTCTAGTAGTTTTGAGTGAATCAATAACAAACATACAAAAATACAAAAACACTAATTTTTCCTTTATCATATTGGCGTAGACAAACACGAGATATGAAAAATGACGTCATCAAAGAGGCGCGCTAAATGGTGGCGTTTTGAACGGCTCCAAATTATTCAATGTTTTAAATTTGATTTTAAAAATAATTTGAATATTTTCAAGCCTGTTTATATTTTTTTGTGTTATAAAGATGCAAATTATATTATAAGTAATAAACAAATAAACAAAAAACCTGAATATTCCCTATTCAGCACGGCGGACTGCAATGGAGGATAATGAATGGATTTCTTTTTCCTTGAACGGTATCACTGGCATAGATCGCTGGCTTTTGGCTCGAAATTGGAACTTGCGATTTTATTTTGTTTAATATACAAAATTTACACACCCGATATCATATTTTTTTAAAGTTTTTCGCGATTCCCAAGGTCAAAAGATCTAATTGCTCTAAAATTCCAGATAAATGCGTTTTTTGGGAGAAACGTGTCAAAATGGTGTTGTAGAGCGCCATGTCGCTCTGTCTCGTTGTTTTTATCCCTTTTTTGATTTTTCGCTTTTTATAAATATTAGATTACATCTTATACAATATTCTAAACAATTGTTATCAAAACACACCAAAAAAGCGGTTGCGTCATAAACAGTTTTCTGGTTCATGAAAATTCTGATTACATAGGTTATATATTATTTAATTATCACATGAAAACTGATTGTCAATCATGACCGAATGCCGGAAAACTTGGCTGGTCGGATGTTGCTTCAGCATTGACACACAATAGCTTACTACAACATGCTGAAGGTAAAAACGATTTGAACAGCCTTCGTGCAAAGTGTAGGCCTTTTAAACGTCAAATGAATTACCCATACGACTGAACTGTGCATCGCGCACCGTTCGCTATGCGGCCTGATTAGATGCAAAAAGATTTTACCTTGCCAGTACACCGACGTTCCTATTAAGCACATGCAAATACTCAGCCAAGGGCGATGTTCTAAACTCAGTAGTGTCCAATTCAATTTCAGAAATAAGCGTACGGGTGTTGAGGATTCTAGAGTTTTCTATATCTAAAATCCAAATTGAAGGCGCGAAGTATAAAGAAGTGTCTCGCGAAGACAAAGCCGAGCAATCTTCTAAGTGGTCGGCGGCGCTGCGCGGAACAAAGCCCGCCGCACGCCGCCCTCCCTGAGATAAGCGCACCCTCCAACTCTAAATGCCTTTAGCGCCACCGAAACAGCTCGCCTTCGCGGAGCCGAATGAGAAACAGAAATATCGCCTTCAGAAACCTTCCTTTAATGTATATCTAATGAGGAATGAATAACATCACGTCGAGTTTAAAGTTATTCATGTTCGGGAATCAAACTGAATTTCAGCGTCTTTCCAAAGGGAATAAATGATAAGCATTTCAGTTATAAACGTGATATCAAAATTCTGCTTTGATTGTTTCGACCAAAAGAAACATTATTTTGTCAAGGATACTAGGATCCCGATAGTTCGGAGTCTATTCAGTTAAATAATCGTAACTAATGCTAATAATATTATCCTTGGCAGTTCAGGCTCCAAGTCTGACGAGCTACGAGACTGCAGCCTTATTACTTACAGAAGATGCGTATCAAACCGCTAGAGAAACATCAATGTATAGCGTCTAATAAGACTTGAGATAAATTTTAACTTAAAAAGATTGATGTAACGTTCAAGTTCAGCTAGGAAAAGTAAAAAAAAATGGTGGTTTTTCAGTAGCAAGAGATTATATTTAGACTTATTTCACTACGTTGGCCGATTGCGGATAACTGCCATAGCAAGGAACGTAATTACAAACAACGTTTGAACAATAAAGGAAAAACTGTATAAGTAGCAAAAAGAAAAACAATTTACTGGCTGGTGTACTTTGCCGTTAAAGTTGGTATAAACGTGAGTGGCGAGAGGGCCGATCTCGGCGAGGCTCTGAATTTCCCGACTCCAGCCGGGGCGCGTCGGCGAAGGGAGCCGGTGGACTGAATTATTCATACAATCGGACCTCAGACGTCAGCTCGTCGCAATATGTGACGATGTACCCACCTCCGTCAGTGAAACAACCAACAAATTCGAGTGGATATTGAATCAGTTACAGAATTATACACCTTTACCTTTGTGAGGTATAAAATGGATCGATGATTACGTCTAACTTAATCAATTCTTCGCAGATTGACAAGAATTTCAAAATGTTAAAATGTGGAATTTACATTATATGCATTGTATTCTATGTAGAGCTAAGGTATAATAATGATTGTGGAGAATTCATCGCTGTAGCTAGATTTATCGTCTAGGCATATAGACTTCATCTTGAACTCATGGAGTGAAGGATTGGGGGCGAGTGCGGTGAATTGTGTAGGCTGATAAAAGTTCTTACTAAGAGAAGTTTTAAGTAATTAAAATGGTAATTTGTTATAGAAATATGCTTCATATTAGACTTTATCCTACTTGTAAACAAACGTAATCAAAGCAAACCTAATCAAGAAATTAACTTGGACAGATAGTACGGCAGGTAGTCTACAAATCATGATGCTCCCGAATCAAAAGTCACAAGCTAACACTCTGAAAATTTTATACTTTATGGTATTTGTACCGGATTAAGAAATCGTGATCATACTACACCGAGTAGGGTGCGCAGAGCATAGTGATATTTGCTAGGCAAATCGCATCGCGGGACGTGACGACGGTGAGTGATTCAACTAACACTTCCGAGGTCTTTCTTGAACAAGATAAAGTCGTTGACAAAAGAATTGCAAAGCATTTTTAGCAATATCTTTGAAATTTGCAAGTAACTTTCGTGACCAAAAATTGGAAACTGCTGCAATGTCACATGGCATTGGTTCAACTCTGTCAACTAATTTAGATAATCAGGAGGTTGGCGCAATAATGCGCTTAGCTATAGAATGCAAACTAAGTTAAGTTTATTTAGCGTTCAAAATGCCTGTCGAATATTTATTCAACTAAAAGTAATATCTGTCAGCGCCACAGCGGTAATGGCATGCAGGGTTATCGTCGTATACATGAACTAACTCTTTCTACTTGTAAGTAATAAGATCAATACATCAACGTTATACGTGACAAAGACTCCCGAACTAAATGGATAATTCGGGAGCGTGCAAAACTATGAAGCAGGGTTGAATTAAATGAATTCGCTATAAATAATAGAACATAAAGGGCTTTGGATAATTTGTATGTGGTGTATATGTTAGGCACGGGGCTGCGCGTGGGGTCATTGACACGCACCCCGGACCACAGTGGGGCACAGACAGACAGGACGTGAGTCACTCGTGGGGTTACCAGCTGCTGTGGGCAAAAACTACCCCAGCTTTGAAAAGGGCCATCTGTACGTAAGTTTTGGTTTGTTCCAAAAATATAGTGTTTGCTGGTAGAAATCGCGTTTTCAAAATTTTTGAGCAAGTAGCTCTACGTATTCAAGTACCTATAAGTCAAGGTGAACGTACATATTTTCAAAACAAGATCGTCCGTTTTAGCAAAAGTATAACATCGCAAAGCAAACGGCATGCTTGTATGCATGCGACGCTTTTTATTTAAATAGGTTTTTTGTTAATCTATTCATGCTTGGCTGGGTAGAACTAATCACAGTAATAAATTTTGTTTGTCACCTTTTCTCTTAGTGGAAGTGTAATTTATAAACGTACATTTGCGTATGGATTGTATTGTAGGGAGTGAAAGCTGTAGCTGTAACATATGCCGGCCTCATTCGCAGCATGAAGTGCAGGCGCGGCGCCATATGTTACGCAGCCAGCTGATTCAACTTTTTATGTACAAAACAATCGCAGCAGGTAACTAACAAAATTATATTATGAAAATAATAACTACAATATTTATAGTAAACAATCGTAATTACTGTATTGTTGCTGACACAGTAAGCCGTGTTCGCAGTAATCTGATAACAAAAACGTTTGATGACATGTCATTTTAAATTAAGAGTAAATTATACTGAGCAAAGTAGCACGAACTGAAGTTAAATAAATGAGTGCTAAAAGTTGTAAGCTGACCATAATGAATTTATTACTTCGTGAATGAGAGCTTGTCTGCTGGGGGCGAAGAACTACAGATAGTCGACCTTCACCTAGGATTGGCTGGGCGTCGATCCTGCCCATGCTCGCTTGACGCGTGCATTTATTTATAGATGTTTCTCGCTACAGTGACAATCAACTCGGTTGCTCTATGTAATGTGTTGTTTCTCAAGTACATAGCAACGTAGCTACATGTTTTGACCAGAGAGAGGACAATGCTCCTAGCGTTCGTTTGGTTTTCATATACATCATGCTTCTAACGTAGAACTATTACAAAGCGTGTAAGTTGCGTGACTCACATCGTTATCGAAATTTAAAGGCGGAAATTCATTTAGCAATGACGTAATAAGTAGCTATTGTAACTATTCATTATAAAGATCGGCGTGAGAACAATCGCTTCAAGGAGAAGGCGAGCATTAGCGTTGCGAGGTGGAGTAGAGGCGCCCTTGATGGCTACGCTCCCATACAAAAGGATATGAATGTCGAGTGAGGTCTGAGGGTGAGCTGCGAAGCGTCAATAACCTCGCCGGTACGGATCGTGGAGGTTGCAATAAATACGACATCGGCGGCGTTGGTCTGGTCAAGAGCCTTTCAAGGCCGGGAGGTGAGGCGGGGAGCGAGCCTGCGCCCCACATTTGCGCCTGAGCCGTGCCACTCTTGCCCTACCGCCTGCATTCCTTCAGAAAGAACGCGTGACAATTCATTGTGGTGGATAATAAATCCAATCGGAATTAATTTATCCACTTGGAAATAAACACTTGGATATTCTAAATTCTGCCTTGTTAATGGGGCTGCCTGATTTTGAAAGATTAAGTGTTTCTAGTAAAAACTTAAAGAGAAAATCGTGACCGTCAATAGGTATAGTTAGTAGACATTACGTGTACGGCTCGCTGGTTTCGTAACTTTAATCTGTCAAGGTCACTACACTAATGACTTTGTACTTGAAATGTTAACGTAACAGACTAACAATTCATTACAAAACGGGGTAGCTACCTAAAGCCTTCAGTGTAATCCTTATCTTTATCGCTTTAATAGGTCTACTGAATTCTCACTTGCAGCATCTTGGTAACTATTTATAAAGGCACAGCAACAATAATTATGGTAGAATGTATCTTCGTCATAATCACTAAAGGCACAACACAACACAGCATCTGTCGGATCGGCACGGCAGGTAGAGCGCGATGAAAAGAGACAGACACATATCACTTCACTCGAAGGATTCAACAAAGGATCGGTGGTCGTTCGTGAGTCGCGAGCAGTGGACAGGAAGCACGGGGCGGCGATGAGAACTCACCGCAGGTCGAGGTAACGTGCGCCCTTTTTTCTCCTATCACAGGACATGTCGTGTGTTGGTTAGTGCACTTCGAAGACCACTTCACCAGCGAGGCATTGACACCATGCTCACGATCGCGCACGTACGTCGAGGCACTACGGACACTACCACTGGCGGCGAGAGAACGCGCGCACTGAGCCACGATCGGCCGGCGGAGCGCAAGCTACCTGCCGTTTCCGCGGCGCGGTGAAGCGGAGGTGCGCATCGCGGCGCACGCGCAGGCAGGTCCGCGCCGCGGCTACAGGGAGGGGGAGGGATCGCAGCGACTCTGCTATGCCGCAAAAGCCCTACAAGACACCCGGCGCACCACCGACAGGCTCGATCCCCGTCAAAACATTCTCGTTGTTCCATCACAAAACAACACTGCGGACAGCAGCCGGTTTAAAAGTGTTTAAGTATGTCTACATTCGATTTTTAGATGGATAGTGAGAACCACAAAAAGTATTTAGTGAGAAGTACAATCAAGTTGTGTAAACCAAATATTATTGTGTATAAAATATTGCAAATAGAAAATACGTATTTTAAAAAGCAAAAACGCTGAGCATAAAGAAATAAACACGATTTGTTTATTCTGTTTGACACGTGTTTAACTATTGATAACGATTTCGCAGAGGGTAAACATTTATTTTAATTAAACTGATAAATACCACAAAACAAACTTCAGCAAACTGTTTCAGTTTGAGCCAGGTAGAGTGATAGTTCGATTTAATTGGCAGCTTTGTTTTCGTTTCACAACTAATGTGCTACATGCATTCCCAGATATTAGTGAACTATTTCTGTTGGTAATTGGAATCGCAGGCATTTCAAAACTGAAGAGAAACTTTTAAAAGTCAGGTTATGTAGGTATACGTCCTAATTTACATGTGAATATTGTTTGTTTAAACATGAGTCATTTCCGAAGGCTCGGCCAACTTTCACCAATGCTCGTGCTCCCACAATTAACAGAGCCGATTTTGTGGCCAAACGGCCCTTTGTTGCAGTTACACCCCGACGCGTTGCAGACAGTTAAAAGGTAAAATATTTAATCCATAAACGCAATTTGTGAATTCTTGTAATGGATTCGTAATTAAAAGGATATTTAACTTTACAGTTAGGCTACCTTTAGTAACTCTTGTTATCGTTAATTACGTGCCCTGGATGTATATCACGGAAGCACAATACATGTTGAGTGCCTACAACAAACCTGGAAGAGTAATATTTGCCATAACAAATACATACCTATAGTATGGGTCACTAGCTGATGCCCGCTAATCCGTTTGGGCAGAATTGGCTTATACTGAAACTATCTCTAAATAAAATAAAAAAAAATCGGTTCAGCGGTTTAAGCATGAAGAGGTAACAAAACAGCTAGACTAACTTTCGGATTTATAATATTAGTATGGAAGTATGGATTTGTGTGTATTGGTTACGGTTCGTTCATTAAATGACAATGTATGAGAAGACTGCCCGTGGCTTTGCCTTATCTGTCGGGATAACGATAACACGCCAGCATTACCTGCATTCCCATTTTTGGAATACCGTCGATTTATTTGTGGATTCTCCACAAACATTGACTACAAATTAGGATTTTACGCTATCGGATTAAAAAAAAATGGAATTCATAAATTGCTTTCTTAAAGAAAAGCAAACACCACTATCTGTTTTTGTCGCCCCCGAACAAGTATATTGCTGAGCGCATGCATCGACGCGAGGTATACACGAGACGCGAGGTGTATGCTCAACGAGAAAATAAGTTTTGCAAACGAAAATATACGAGTAAGAGCTGCAGACGATGTGACGGCTTATTTCTGCCCAACGGTGATTGCCCGCCCTTATAAACTCGGCATCAAAAGTCAGCCTCATGTAAATTTCATCTTAACTGTTTATATATTGGTATTAATGAAAAACACATTGAATAACATTAAAACTAATAATAAAACCACTTGACGAGGCAAACAATTTTTGGGAAGGTCAAACATCAGTCACTCACTAAACGGACGATCGTTGAAGAGGGCACACCATCTAAGGAGATCAAGGAAGAAAACAATCTTAAAAAAAATAGAAACCCCTGCGGCTGAATCAGTTTCAAGTTTGTTACATTGTTAAAGTTCGGCAGTATGAGCAACTTAACTTGAGCTGTCTTGTTCGTTGAGTCTATCTATATACGGTTCTAGAAGACCGGTTACATTCGAAGACTTGCAGCCGAGAGTCGACGCTGCACATCCGAAAGAGGCGACATTTCATTGTGCCTGCTTCTCTCGTAATCATTTCTCAAGGGTTGTTGAGGTGCAATATCTTCTTAGGGTAGTTTGAAAGTTGTTGGTTAGTGTCTCTACGTTTGGAAGATTGTGGCCCACAGAGCAACCACTGCCACAGGACCAACATGATGGAAAATAAACGCAGAGACCGCTCACAGTTTGCTTGTGATCACGTGGTCGGACGTTTGATCAATGAGGGCAGGTGCTTTTCTACGACGAGACGATGGTTTGTATTGCAATGACAGATGATGTCAGAGAGTGTACAGAAGATTAGATGATTCATTAGCTGAAACCTGTAGTTTTATGTATTCGTCCAAATGTTTTATTATCATAATCATAACATTTTAAGACTTATTAAATACCATATTTATGTTACATAGTAAAAAACAAAGTCGCTTTCCGCTGACTGCCTGTCCCTATGTATGCATATATCTTTAAAACTACGCAACGGATATTCATGTGGTTTTTTTAAAAAGATAGAGTGATTCAAGAGGAAGGTTTGTATGTATAATGCATGCATAATATACCGTGCAAAGCCGGAGCAAGTCCCTAGTATATATATTATAATTAACTTTGGCGAAATTTATACGCCCTACTTTTGCTCTACATATAAAACGAGTCCAGTAAAGAAAATCATAAATCTACAAGACTGACTAAGTATTTATTATTTCTGCCATTCATGAGTATTTTGTTACTCACGACACTTTAACATCACCCAATGTACAGGCTTGTTTATGTTTATCGTTCTTAGCATACAGTCATATCCAACGCGACGCAGACAAAATAAAACAAGATATTGTAATGCTGTGCCGGCATGCTATTACCAAATGGTTATTCGTTTAGACATTCATGTTTATAGCTGCGTTTTACATTCGCGTGACGATGTAAATAGCCTTTAATAGGAGCATCCTGAGCGCTTCCGAGTTTTCGCCTTGCACACAACAGAGCGGGAAGAGTATTCCCACCGGGTCTCGAATGACCCTCTCGTTTTTTCCTAGCTGCCAAAATATCATTGTTGCCTCGCTCCCCGTTGTTCTCCGGGTAATTTAGTTTATTGTGCACCAAGTTTGAAACGGAGCGCAAAAGGCAACGACTTAAATTTTTTAAATGAGAAAATCTCCCCCGAGCTGTCCATTAACTTGTTGAAAAGAACGTTAGTTAAAGAAAATATTACTTTTATTTCGATTACTTGTCATATGAGAATAAAAAAAAAACATGTAGGTAATATATTTTGACGGAATGGGCGAAAATCTTAGGAATCATGTTGTAGGCGATGCGGCTAGCAACCCATCACTATTTTGATTCCCCTTTCCACATATAAGCTCATCACGCTAAACGTGTTATTACCCTGGACTCTCTCTACCCCGTAAGGGATAAATACGTGATTTACGTATGCATGTATATACAATATTAAATTCCTAAGCAAATGGGTTAGTATTTTAGATTAATAACCAATGTAAAACAAACATGATACATAAATACACCGTGGAGCCGATAAACCTACATTATGAGACCTAAACATACTATGGTATTGAATTTAGTCTTTAAGTAAAATGACCATAAACGACCTACAAGGTTTTCTTGAATTGAATAAGTGAAACCATCTAACCTGTACTAACTTAGGCACAGCAGATTCAACCCTAGCCCGGCGGACACCCAGCTGGGACAAATTAGAAAGATAGGTACCTAATATAAAATATGCTGACCAGCGCCAACTGGATGTTCCGTGACTTCCGTGTTTGTGAATTCTTAATAGCTGTCTCTGGATAAACAGGGTAGGAGACCACCAGGAGATGGAAAGTGCAAACCTTAACCCAAAAATATAAAAACACTAGGGTGTTTACAGAAAACTAAAGTTAGATTTAATAATTATTAGGTTTATGCTATTTGTTTCTTTTTTTTTGTGTTCCACGGCTGGGCAAAGGCCTCGCTTTTCTCTTTCCATTCGATTCTGTCATTTGCGAGGTTCCCCAGTCCGGTTCAAAAAACTTCAAATCTTCCCACTATATCCTTTTTGGTTTGGTGTAATAAATAGATAAGTTAATATCAGTACATTTGTAAACATCAAGGTGCGTCAATAAAACCAGATAATTATTTATTTAAGTAGGCATTTGCTTTAATATTCATGTCGCCGTTTAAAAGTTTTATTACCTAGGTCTGGCCAACGTTGGTTTTCATAATATGTAAAAAGTGTTGTGTCGTAATGTTTGAATTTATTAACAAGAGTTCGTGAAAAAAATCACTTCTAATACACCTTTTTACCTTGACGGTATGTGTTTTATGATTTTTTGTCACCGCATTCCTGAATAGGATTTCTCGTATTATTGGTTAATTTCCTTACTCACACTCCGGGAGTGCCGGCTGAAGTAAAAACTACACGCACACTCGCGTAAAAAAAAAAAAAACATACCAAAAAAGTGCACAACGCTCTTCAAAAAGAAAAAGAAAACTTCCATGCTGGTCTGGGAGTAAAGAAAAAACATAGAATGTACCGGTTGCTTCTCTTCCCGCGCAGATGGTAAAAGCCCATCGAGGGAATGAGCGAAAATCTTAGGAATCGTCTAATAGGCGATGCGGCTAGCAACCCATCACTATTTTGATTCCCCTTTGCACCTATACGCCCACAATCATGCTAAACGTGGCCTTAAGGTTTTGTTACCTTAGGCTCTGTCTACCCCGTAAGGGATAATGACGTGATATGTAAATGTAAATGTATGTATGCTTATACCACTAGGCCAAACGTAGCTTATGAGAGACGAAATTAACGTGCGTATTATCTATATCGACAGACCTCTAACAATGTGTGATGTCCTAGAACTTTTTCTCTGCGATTCAACAAAAAAAAAACGAATTGTCTGCAGTCGGTTTACAAACGATAGTTTTACGCGATAACGTCATAAAGAAACATTCAAACTGCTAACTCTGACGTCACGCGAGAAGATCGTGCCTCTCTATCGCTTGTTTCGCACTCTCGCTTGCGCACTCTGACGTCACGCGGAACGTAACGCAATGAGTCATGCCTTTTCGTAAGTGCAGCCGGCGTTCATCGATTTATAAAAGACGTTATCACGTCAAAAAAATAAAATCGAACGGGACTCTAGCTTCATTCGTATTTCACAATAGGTAAGCTCTTAGAGGAGCTGCGATTCTGGTACTTTATCTCTCCCTCCGTCTTGCCTAACGCGAGTTTAACTTTTTTTACCCATCCCAAAGTGCTCGACGCCGCTAAAGAAGTTATCACTTCAAAAATAAAGTATTACTTACAACTGACTACTAGTGCTCGTAAATATCTACTTAGCCCATGAGTTTATTAAACAATAATGTTTATCGCTAAAAGCTCGGACGTAAATATAAGACAATAAAATACAATTGTAATATGTTGATTGTACGTATAATGTACACGTGTTGGTTAAGTCGATTGTACTAATCGAGTGCACGAGTAGGATTACCACTTGCATCGAATATCGCCACAGTTATGAATTTGAAATACCTACGATTGGATAGCAGAGACTGCACACATCGATAAGCAATTATCAACACGGATAACTCGATAAAAGTTTTCGTTTCGGATGTTAAATAATAGGGGTAAATGCAATCGCGAGCGATGACGCGGTTTAAAGCAGATAATAAGCAACGCCTGGGAGATCCGACGCCCCGTGGAAACGTGAAGCGATATTTCCATACGTCGATAACTCGACCTGAATCGATAGCTTATCGCAAATACTATGTTTATGAATATTGCGCGAGCACTCAAAAATTAATGTGTCTGCATTATAGCCAGATCTATTAACTTACTGATTGAAGCATATCACGTGGTAGAAAAGGTGAAAATTGCGGCTCAATTTCAGGAAAGCCGGACCAATGTTTAACTTAAGTTGCTTGGCAAAAGAGAGGTTTAGTGTTTAATGTTGGTAAAGCTGTTATATAAAAGGTACGAAAAACTTAAAAAACGTCTCAGGTATGCCCAAAATGATAGTTTTCTGTGAACTGACATCCGATAACGATTGTGTAGCTATTCTTAGTTCCTAACATGTTCTTAGTATGCAATTCCACATCCATCTCGTCAACGGGTATTAACATAGATATGATTTATTTTAAATACACCTCTATGGGTATACCTATTATGAGTTATGGTTATTATTATTATTGCTGCTTTCTTGTCTTTTGCAAGTATTCCTTATTTAAGAACGGTTATGTAAACAATAAGGTACCTACCTTCTCACGAGGGACTAGAAAATAAATCGTGCCTCTAATGCTTTCCGACTTTAACTCATAATCTATCTGATTTCTTTGCTTTCCTTTGACACCAGAAACATGTTTCATTCCGTACCTGTAACAAAAATTTGGAATTGATTAATAAACATAAACGATTAAACGTATGTGGTTGAAGCAGTACAAATCACAGAAATTTCGTAGCAGGTTAGGCTAGACATTTAATAAAAAGCTAGCTACACGCGAATCTACCATTAGAAAATGGGCGCCGCCGCAGCGAACGGACGATAACGATTTCACTAGGCGGCCATACTGAATGGGAAAATTGCGCTTTTCAGCAAAACGAAAGCTCGCTACTGTGCCGGTACCTAGATAAAAAGGTACATAAATTTTCGGCTCACAGCTCCTTTGATGTCTGTTAAACCGCAATGAAATGTGAATATGTGATTTTTCACAAACCCATTAGTAAAAGTCTGTTCACAGGTTATTTTACCATTAGTGATTAACAGCCGGTTTACACCAGATTAGACTAAAATAAAATGTTATAATTAAAACAAAAATGACGTATATGTACGTGTACGTGGTGTATATCGGCGAACCAAAAAGTATCACTGATATGTCCCCACTCCATCCCTAGTTAAAAGCTGGTAAAGTCGCTGTGGCTAAGCGTGCCATACCTACCTATGGCACTGAGTGAGACATTAACATCCATACTAACGATGGCGTACAAAATACGCTCAGCTTTGAGTTATTTTTCGTGCGTGTCTCAATTTAGTCCAGTAAAACCAAATCACCATCATCATCATGTATTTTGTTAAATAAAATACGCGTCTTGATCATGACATAGTGAATCAATGATACAGCGAAACTCGGTTAAATGGGACCTGGATAAGTTAAATACCTCCATAGCTGGAAACTGCATGCTAGGTCTCAACACCTTAGCAGTAAATTACCTCTGTTAATGGAAATAATTTCGCATAATAATATGGCTAATTCAATAACCTCCAGTTTTTGTTTTGTTTTGCTATCATCGGCGTCTAGGTGTAATATTTGTATTTTGTATTTGTATTTGCAAATCCTTACTTGCCTTTTGTTTAAAAAAACGTACCTACTTGTTTATTTTCGTTTATTACCTTTTTTAATTAGGTACTCATGTAGGTGTGTAAAAAAAAAAATTACCACAATACGCTTTTTTATTTCATAATCGCAACTCTACAACTGAAATAACATCTATTTTCACCTCTACTAATGTGAGCCTCAGTAAATGAGACAGATATTATTTATACATACCTGGATATCTCTGAGACTCTGGGTAGTAGAATACCTCCATAAGTGAGACTAATTTGCTGGTCCCTTAAAGTCCCAGAAATCCAGGTGTCACAGTACTTTACAAATGATTAAAAAACTAGACAACCCAGCGAAAAGAGCCCGACCAGCGATATCCGAGACTCATTTAATATTTCTTCTATAAAAAATTACAGTAGAAATAATACAGTGAAACCTGGATAAGTGGGACTTCAAGGGACCTGCGAAATAGTCTCACTTAAAGAGGTATTCCACGTACCCAGTGTCTCAGATAGCCAGGTATAAATTAATATCTGTCTCATTTACAGAGGCTCTCATTAATAGAGGTTACTATAGTTATAGAGGTGCGACAATGAAATAAAATAATGTGTAGTAAAAACATATACATACCTACACGAGTAAATAAAACAGGTAGTTCACAAAAATAATCAAGAAGTTTTTTTAAATATAAATAGTACAAAACCGCACGTAAAGATAATTACGGCCTTAATTTCGTCATTTTTCAAATAGACGCCGATTATAGCAAAACAAAACAAAACCTGAGGTCATTGAGGCACAAAATTAGCTAAATTTAGTAAATAAAACGAAAATTAAAATATGTAGTGCCAGTTACAGAGGTGATAAAATTTTGTCTCAGTTACAGAGGTTATTGCCAGTGAAATTTAAAGGAAACAATTTAGAAAAATTGTTCCTTAAAATATAATCTCAGTAAAGGAGGTAAAATACACTGGATGTCTCAGTTATAGAGGTAACAATGACGATAAAATCGAAACAAGAATCCCAGATATAGAGGTTTGTTTTGTCCCACTAACAGAGGTAATCCAGTGCTAAGGTGTCGGGACCACAGCATGAGTTCCAGCTATGGAGGTTTCTCACTTATCCAGGTCCCACTTAACCAAGTTTCACTGTAGTATCACACTTATAAAATAATAATAATAAAAAAATCGAATTCGCCATCCTGACGTGCTGCTAGTCAAGTTGCGTAAATACCTATAAACAAGCTGCGATCTTAGCTATTTGAAATAATATATTATTGTGTTGTACGATCACAAAATATACGCATGAGGGTGGCATTGCGTGGCCTTGCCGGAATATAATGTTAATAATCAAGTTCACGTTACGTAACGGTTTATTTACGCGATTTAACATAGAATGTAGGCTATAAATTCATGTTTAGCTTTACGGTAATATCTGCCTACGGGTTCATGTTAGTTATGAAACTTTTATATAAGAGTAAAACGTCTAAGCATCTCATACTTACTCGTCAATTAACAAATTGAAAACCATGCAATATTGAGCAGCATAATGTGAGAGTCCGGAGCGACGTTAAGTTAATCCCGCCCGAGTCAGTAAACTTGGGTCTTCGCGGGCAAAAGTCTTGCGTACATCGTGCATAAATTATTTCTCAACCACTTGTACGAGAATGGTTATTACTTATTATTATAAAGAGAACCTTTATCATTTTTAAACAATAACACAAAATAGTATTCTTCTTCACAAAGTTTGCTTTGATGTCTGATGTCTTCTAACATTAGTTTTGCAAACCTTATTTCTGTGAAAGGTGACAAATAAGAATAAGATCGCTCGAATAAAACACGTAGGTAGAGAAATCTTTCGGATGCCGTCAACGCACTCCGGTATTTGTTCCTTGTCAAAGCGTAGTACGTGCCCTCATTACCTGAAACATCTTATGTTGCGAAGACGCTACTCGTTTATTATGACATCGACGTGTATTCCTAAATCCCTAACGAACACGTCACTATTAGCAGTTTTTTCTTAAATGCAAATGGTGAATTAGCCTACATAATGTTACTATGATGTAAAATATTCTGACTGATTGATGAGAACGTGTCAGTCTACAAATCGCCCAGCAAATGGTCGCCAAGATAAACATTTGCGCGATCCAACGATCGACTGTTGCTAAATAACGATTAATGACGTATAAGTAAGCATGTCTCTGCCCTACGCGAAACTACCAAGGCTTACCACTTTTAGTAGACAACTGCTTATAAGTTTAACGTCATTGCACGAGACGCTCACTTTATTGAAATGCAAATTTAAACCTTCACACGTGTGCAAGACGTCGAGGAAATTTTAATGTTTTTAAAAGATAAATAAAATGTTTAATGTTACAATTCATTCATACGTGGGGATTGCACATAATGAATTGTAAACTAAGTATACTTCACATAATCGCAAGGACATACATACCAAGTGAGAGGCGAGATAGGATAAAGCACATACCTATTTGCCAAAATGTCAATACCACATGGAGAACTGAAAATTGTTCGCTCGATGAATATATTCAAGGTGATTCAATACAAAACATATACAGACAACACAAAAGATAGTCTTCGATAGAAAACGAGATAGCAAAGATCGTCACGTCTTTTAGTGGGGTCACGAAATGTAAAACATAAACAAGTACATATTATAGGCACTAAATGGTGACTTAAGCAATAATGCTTGCTAATACTGAAGCTCGGGTATTTGTTACTGTGTAAATGTTCGTTATTATTTAACCACAGCTACGGGTCACAGCTATCACCGTCTCTAGTGATCTATTTACTGAAGTTGTTTGCTCCTGATAACTTATTACTTATCAACAATATGCACTTCTGTTTTGAATCAGTTAGACTGGCGCGGTAAGATTCTATAATATCTTGTCTGAGGTAAGATTGAAATTCAAGGAAACTTGTAGGGGAGTTAACAAATAGGAAACATTTAAAATCGCCTTTTTATAAACGATGTGTACTCGTAGGTACATGACAAATTCCAAGGTAAAATAAACACATCAAGGCTGCTATTAGATCACTTCAGAATTACCGTTCAATCGCGACCGCATAGTGTTTCCTTATGAACCGAATACTAAATGAAAACTTATAAAAGAGAAGTATACGTATTAAAAACATGATCGAACATGTCAAGAGCGAGACCGACCCCAGCAAAAAAAATGTAACAGCGGAACTAGTATAAACCTTAGACCTGAGTACATTATACACGAGTAAAAAATTTAGAGGAACAGTGATGTGTGTTATTAATATACTAATTATTAAAAAAAAATACGTAACTATATTATATCCCACGAAAAGATCACCACCACCAATAATGTACATAACATCGCATATTTTTTTTCTTTTTTTTTTAGTTATACTATGCTATACCCAACATCGCATTTAGAAATGTTTATTACTATGCCTACAGCTGGTGAGCTAATGGCATAAGCTATTACAGCAGACGGACAGTCTAATTAGTTACTGACGGACCCCAAACCCATTCGATATTATTTTGGATTAGACGCATAAACAATACAAATGCACCACATGATAAGAAAAATATTCACCTTAAACGAAGAGATACACTACTCGGCAACGTAAAGATTCCATGTACGGCACTGGAGTCACTGTAGCTGATGTATATTCAAGTTCCACACAATGCACATAATTACTAACTCGTTCGTTGCACGAAGCAAATGTAATCAAGCCACGTGCACAGAGCAGCGCGCCGAAACCAACTGGGACGGACGACGATATCGGTGCGCGTGCGCAAGCTCTCGGTCCATTTCCCCCACGCGCCTTGCTCCGTTAGATTTTTGTATCATCGATAGCGTTTTCTACATAAGAGACCACGAACGGTTTGCTACAAAAGGCAGAGTACGCTCGAGTATGTCTAATCTCTTCTATTTACTACTCTATTGCGCATTGAATTATGAATTTAACGTCAATTACGTGCTAAGACGATAGTAGGTACAGTACAATTAGAATATTTTACATGTAAATTAAATGTTATGAAAATGAATATGCTGAAGTGAGTTGAGTAATTCAGATGGAAGCTGCGCTGAATGCGAGGTGATCATGATCAGCATAGTTAAGAATATAAGACCAAATGTCGACAACAATTTTAAGAATAGGATAAAAAAGCTTAATGAAGATAGAGAAGTACGCTGGAAAAATTCTTATCATTTCACGAAATAAGAACAAAACAAACCATTCGTTCGAAAATATCCTAGCTGTGTGAGTTCGAGCATAATAAATAGCTTGTTTTAAATTGGTTTTCTCATTAAGAACCCATGTTATTGTCTGTGTAATTAATCTAAATTCACAATAGGTGACTTCAACTTGTCTTGTCCGACACCCCTTTTAGTAGTCAAAGGGTAAGCGGATACCGACAACAATGTACAAATTTGCATTTAAATATAAGTAGCGCCCTATTCTATGATTATTCGGGACTACCTGTTTCCACTTCTTTGCTTTATTGCAAGAGAAGGAATAACACATATGATGGAACACACACGCCTATGTATACAACAATACACAACGTGAAACGATTTTCTCCCTCAGTTCGTTCCAAATGCCTGTTGCAGGTCAATGCAGATATAGAGAATGAGCGATAATGCGCATTTCACTGCATTCGTGATGTTCAAGGCCGTTATTCACCGGCATTGGGACAGGTGTCGCAGTTATCGTCACGTTCTCTCTAACATAACGTTCCAATCTCCGACATTTCAAGTGCTACTTTCCCATTTTACCGTTGTCTCGAAGGGGTTTAAGTCTTGATGATCATGTTGGAATATATTTCGCTTAAATACCACCGAATATGAAAAATACTAATTTTATTTTCAAAATAGATAAATTTAGCTAGCCGCTTGTATTAAAATAGTTAGAACTCATCAACGCAAGCAAAAATATACACAGAAAACCTTCCTATAATCTAAAAACGTAAGTCATGTCATCCTTGAGCAATTAAATACAACAGGTAGGCGGTTATGCGAAGCATTACTACCACCTGCGTCCTATCCGCCACCCTCGAGTCGGTTTATATACATTATAAGTAGTTTAATCCACACCCGAAAAAGTAAAATTAAAAATAATAGATTTTAAATACGAATTTACAAAATCTTTCGTTGTGGTGCATATTATCAAAATCAAAACATTTTAACGTTGATATTTTGACTAACTGAATTATTAAATAGCCTTGAATCTGTTAAAGCGGCATCAAAAAAAGGAGGCGGTTATCAATTAGTGAGTTTTAAAACTCACTATGTTAATGATCACCCGTGGATAATCAGACTAGATGATGAACTTTCTTTTAGCTCTGTAAATGCGGCTAGAATAGAATATTACTTTGCAGAGTGTGATCCTACGGTAAGCAGGTTTTATGCTGGAAACATGACCAGAGTAATATTCTGCGAGCGACACGGCAATATCATCGACATTGCACGACGTATCACGAAGTAGGTATAGTCAGGGTACATCTAATAAAAATTTGCAATGCAATTTTTAAACTCACAATTTCATAGCGCCAGACCGCATTTAAATAATGACCCCTGTTTAATATTGTTACCTGACTCATTTACATAATTTTGAAATAATAAAACACTCGCAGTAAAACTTTGTTGCAAGCCTTGCAGTTCAAAATTTACAGTGCAAACGTTCAACACGGGGTCTTAATTGCATCTTGATTACGTAATGGTTGCTGTGAGAATTAACATGTTTGAAAAGGAAGGATATCTCGTTCCACGCGCCTGGTTGAGGCGACCAGGGTCAAGTTGCGAAATGTCCACAAGGCGCGAGACGAGTCGTGAATTGAGAATAGTGCAGCGAGGAACGGGCAAGGTTAGCTACGCTGACACTTGACAGTGGACGCTTGATGGCCGCTTGGACAATTATGTACAATGTATTTGGTTCCTCTTGTTTTTGCCCGGCGAAACAATTTTTTTATTATTATTTTAATTCAGTTTTAATATAGAAACAGGTACATTTTTTTAATTGAAATTAAAAATGCAGTTGCGTGGAAGGAAATCGCAATCGAATATAAAACCTTTTATTGCCATTGATAGGTTCATAACGCGGTCATTGTCGTGACATCAATTAAATGCCATGAATTGCTCGGTTCGCTTCCGAAGCGATATTTTTCGCTGCTAAATAAAACGCGTGAAAATTAATGGCCTATCCGGGAGTACTCGGCACGTCGACATCGGGAACGCCCATAACACTGGCTTTTAAATCAAACTTTACATTCAATTCCCAACATTCATCAAAATTTTGCGAAAGTCGATTGCCTATTATTTGGTCGAGCATTTTACTGAATAATTTCAAGAACTGTCGAAACTGACATTTACAAAACATTATCATGGAACTTGTCGGATGCACACAGTGAAGCGTTTGCAGGCGTTCAAACGAATAGCGAGATGAATTGCAAAGAGGCTTTCTCCATCAGTTGGCGGCGAGGATCTAAGATTCAGGGGGCGATTAATCACGCGGGAGGACGCCAGATAAGCGCCGGGCGAGGGACCGGGAGGGACGCAACCGCAGCCACAGCTGATCGCTCGCTCGCGACCTATGATTAACGCTCTCGCCAGGCTACAATGGAATTTTACTGGAGCAAACGAAAACGAAATTATCACTATAATTCATAGTTATGTTCATGTAGTTGTACCTTGCTTAGTGAATATTAGTTAAAAAGTATTATACGCAATAGTCTACTGCTGGAAAATTCAAGTGTATATTTAAAAATGTGTAGCGCTAGTGAACTTGTGATGAATTAAAGTAGTTAAACAGATATTTTTATCCGTCAAAACCGTTACTGGATATTTATATCGAAAAAATAAAATAAAGACAACGTAATACCTCCAAGGCATTAGAGAATCTTGTTAAGGATCTCGACAGTCAATGGCTCTCTGGCCAGGCCAAGTGTTCCCCTGGTTCTTGTTGCAAGCCGAAACGCTCCGCCGACCTTCTGTGTACACTTGGTCAGACGATGCGCGCGCATTGCGATCAATATCTGCGACCGACCGCCGCTGCGCCGAGTTCGCACCACGCGCTCTCAAAATTCGTGGTCCTACTTTTCGCGATGCAACATTTCAACCAACTTGTTTTAAAGGCATAGTTTTATCAACTTTTTCATCATTCGTGTATATTATCATATTTCAAAAAGAAAACAGCAGTTGCCTTTGAAATGCGAAAGACGAGACCTCACAAAAATTATATCACGGGCAACTTTATTTATGACTACTGGGAAAGTTCGACAATATCGCCCTAACTCGTAGGTACATACACATATATTGTACATGTACACTGTATTGAGTATCTAAAGTAAAACAAACGTTTCATCTGTTTATGGGGTACCTATCTTGTGATAAGGCGAGCTTTTTGTTAAAATTACACTTTCATCTATTGACGTTGCGATTATTTTATCACAAAAAAGTTAAATAAAATACATATCATTGCTAGTTCCTGTGCCAAGATCAGAGCTCGTGTCAAGTTATACTGCCTTAACTAGTAAGCTGACGTTTGAGCCGTTTGAATCGATTCTCGCTTACGGTACACCCCACCTTTGGTTGGAGTAATTGGTTGAGACGTTTTTTTTTTCCTGAATATTAACAGTTAATACCTATTTCAAGTCGCACAAATTATTCTTTTAACATTTTTTAATAATATTGTTTCCGCCAAAAGCTTCTTTTGCTAGTCAGCTTTATTCTTGTGAAACTAAGCATTTTAATTTTTAGTAGGTGTATTAATCACATCTCATACTAGGCTAAAGAGCTGAGTCGTATGTCAGGCTTGTATCTACGTGATTATTGCGTTATATTTCGTCCCACTAATTTAGTTCGCTAAGTAGCTACCCAGATCCGGCCAGTTTCGTAGCGTTTTTACCGAAGCCAGGAAGCAGTTTTGTCTCCAAGCTTCGGTCGGTGGCTTTCAAGAAAAAAATCTCGACAAAAACCAGTCCCACTCACTTGTTGTGAATTCCAATAGCACCTGGTCCGTATTATACCTTCGAATACCTTGCATTGGACCAATTATTTTATGTAGAAGCAAGACAACAATCTTTAGAAGGATAAATAAAGCTGTTTTCTATACATATAATAAATCACTAGAAAGTTAGTGTCTGTGCATTAAATAAATTCATCAAAAATTCGAATAGGGAAGAGTAATAAAACACAGAAAAGTAGATTTTATAATGTTTGTCTGTCTCTATGTATTACGGATTGTTTATTTACCTATGTCTGCGTTCGCTAATCTCCAAAACTGTTGGACCGATTTAAATGAAATTTTGCTTACCTTATATCCCTGGTCAATATTTTAGATACATTTAATCCCGGAAAATTAAAGAGTTCCCGTGGTATAGGTAAAAAACTATAACTTATGCAGCTTAATACACAACAACTTAAGCATCTAATTAAGTAAAATTGGCGTGCTGACACCTCATACGACGCGGTTAGATACATTAAACACACATTCATAATTAGTTGAAATTTTCAAATTTTAGTTTCAGTCCCTGGGACGGACATAGGATAGTTTTTATCCCAGAAAACCCGCACGATAGCGATAAGCGAATTCTGCGCGGACGGAGTAGCAAGCAACAGCTAGTTATTAATAAATTAAGGTTTATTAAAACATTAAATATTATACTACTAGTCCCACGTAACTGCTTAGTTCCTAAAAAATATAATTATTACAAATGAGTAAAACTTAGTAACCACAAAAACTACAAGAACTTAATTTGTAGCGACATTATTTGCCGTGAAATGAAATGAAGAAAGCTTAGTTGAAATTACAAGCGATAAACTTTTCTTTTCAGTCCAATTAAATAGACTCGTCGATTCATCGGTAAATGGAGCGGTTTATTCGTAGGAAAGCAATGAAATGTCCATTGTAAGGTCTTTTGTTGAAAAAATAATGTGGCTCTTCATTCTGATCGAGTAAATATTCGTATTGAAAGAAAACTAATGACGGTATTAGGTATTGATATTATGATGAAGAATAATAAAAATGCGGACAACTACAGACAGTATTTATAATTAGTTGCACAATGTATATACGATTCACTGCCCGGTTCTGGTAGACAACATAAGCCACATTACTCACAAAGTTATAGGTTTAATTCCTCTTAAAAGCGCGGAAATTTAATCAACGAAGTTAGTAGTTTTTGTGCGGTCACAGCATTAAGTTATCGTTTACCACAATAATGCTTTTTGTGAAAGCATCATATATTTGATAGTTAAGTTCACATGTTTGCATGAAATAGGAGCAAAGTTAATAGCTTAAGTCACATATCCTGTCATGATGTCGTTTTAGGTTTGAGCAGCCGTTAAAATTTGTAGTCAAATTATGGAAACACTAAAATTTAATGGTGTGTTAACCGAGTATCAAATACAAAGTAGTTATAAGTTATATCAGGTTACCGCAGACCCTGACCACCGCTGCGTGTTTGTGAAGCGCTTACCTGAGCTCGCTCGTAAACGAAAATCCTATTAGGTCTGTGTCCGGCTCGTCTGTATAATGTTTCCTCTTTGTGCACAATAATTATGTTATGATAGTATCCAACATCGTTTAAAACTCGACAGCAAAATTAAGTTTAGGACGCGATACGCGAACGAAATGGGATAAGAGCTATGGATTTGGTCTGAGTAAAATTTAATGGTGTAGTGACTGTGTAGACATTGGCATCGCAAAATAGGCCCCAGGAAGCGACAATAGAGAACTGTTCCCCCAGCGACACAATGACAGAGTGGGTGGGCGACGTGCAGGGTTCACTGAACGCCATTGTAAATCTTCAGGTACTGAATCGAATGTCTGCGTCTTGTTACCTTATATAACTGCATAATAACACTGTTAGCTCAATAGAACCAAAACTATTTGCAAAGGGGACCCTGCATTGGTAAGGCAGAAATACTTTAGCAGGGATAGCGTATTCCTACTCAAACTTTGAACGATTTTGGTTTGTTAACAATGGAAAAATGTGTTCACTTCTATCTGAAGTCTCATTAGAGTTTAACGACTAAGCCGAGAAAAGAAGCTAACCTATACCAAAAATTTTAGCTGTGGCATTTGTTTCGGACAAGTTTTTGTGTGTGAAAATTGTATTTTGTGATTTAAAACGGTCTCTAAGCTGGAGAGCTTGGTGTGTTGCACTACCGCCACTGTCAGCGCACACGTGTTGTCGTAGTTAAATATAACCGGCGGTTCAACGCACTACGGGGGGCGTGCCGCGTCCGGCTAACCTACAACTAGATACTAAATTATATCCCAACACATGAATAAGCTCCTTTAATACTCATTTTATGTGGATTCAGTTTCATATTTGTAACATACTATTCGCTATTACGTGATCTTATTAAATGTTAAAGTCAAATAATGCAATTGTCCGGAAATTATAAAATAGTAGCTTCTGCCCGCGACTTCATCTGCGTAGAATTATATAAACCTTCCTCTAGAATCACTATCTATTTAAAAAAACCGCATCAAAACTCGTTGCGTAGTTTTTAAGATTTAAGCATACACAGGGACACAGGCAGACAAACAGTGGAAAGCGACTTTGCTTTATACTATGTACCTAGAAGGCAATCGGTAAACCCCTGTCATATGATTGCGGTCAATACGATGACGATATCTGGTCGCTTCCGTCATAACGCGCTAGACGAATAAATCATAAACAACACTGCAAGACTTAGCTAGAGAACATTCCATACGCAAGACCAACAATTTTAGATATAAAATGGATTGTTCTATTTCCTTAACACTCTTGGCAGACGTATTAATTTTACGATATGCCCATGATCCATGTTACATGCAGTATTCCACTGGAGAACAAAGGTGGGTGATGTTATTATGGCATGCCCCTAGGCAAGGTAAGAGTGAAACAATGATCTTGTTACCGTTACATAATGTTTGAACGCGGCTACATACGTACTTACTTTTCTGTGTGAAACTAGTCTATTGCATTGCACGTCGTTAGGACGCTTTAGTCTTTTGGTGGATTTATTAGTAGACCAACTATTAGTACAAAAAACAGTGAAGTTTAAATAAACCAAGTAAAAAGCTTTAAAATTTAGCGGCAACTATATTTTTTATCTAAGGAGAAGTTAGGATAACAAAAGGAACAAGAAACAAGAAACTTTAATACAAGCAACAAACATTGTCATGATATTCGCTATTACAAAATGTTTAATGTCCGGTTGCTATCCCACAGAGCATTTCTTCGCAACCGCTTGCAGCCAAGCTGAGATGCTGCAACAAAATAGTTACCCAATTTACGGAAGAGTGAGCAACTAGCAAAGCGGCTGATAAAGGCAATCACTGTAAATTGATTTAGAGTTGCTTCTCTTTTTTATTTTAAGTTCTGTACACCAACACTTTGTTCAGAGTGGGCTCAATTACTTCGGCGGTTTTGGAGAAACCAATTTTGTTAATTAAGAAACGTTCGTGAGCCGCTGTTGTTATTGCCAGTAACAGTCTGCTGAAAATATAGGCTGCAATAAAATTGTAATAAAAATGGGACCGAAAAATTGCCCAAAATAATATTTAATAGTAAAGAGCGAGTTTTGAATATTATTAGTCAAGTTCGTATATTTAACGGCAAGGAATGAGTTAATTTATGCGGTTGCTCACAAGATGTGGCATGTGATGTGAATAACCGCGGTTCAGATTTTTTAGGCGTGCCCACATCGGCATAAAGACAAAGAGGTTCGCACGGCCTTGCTGGCGTGTGCCATGCTGACAGGCTGACGAACGCGGAAATGCCGAATGACTGCCGCCTACGAGCGAGCTTTACGAATTAACTAGCCCCACGATGATACTTAGATTAGATTATTCTTGTTGCCAACCGCGTAGTTACTCCAAGTTCTACCTAAAACTTCGTGTTAATGTCCTAATCCTTGGTTATAAAGTTGGAGATAAGCTAAGTTTAGAAACAAATCATTAGTTATATGTATGTTTAGTTGGTAATATGGTTATTATAGCCCAGCTAGTCTCGGCCTCTCATTTATCGGGTTAATATTTTGGTTTTGACAGCATGCATCGAAATATCGGAAGCTCGTGAAAGGTTATCGACGCATAATACTCTAGAAAACGTATTTAACGAAACTGTTTTAGTGCCAATACTCGTATAACCGTAATTGACCTATGTGTTGCCAAGGGTACCTTCTTTAGTGTACCGCTAAAACTTATCGTAGGGTTATGTTCAATTTCTCTTCGTTGCGGTCTAGCTATCCTAACTTCAATTGTGTATAATTAAGGAACAACATCTTTCCTACGCTAATTGTAAAACCGATAAATTACCAAAACTTTACTCTAAAAACACACAATGACTTGACTAATGTTTAGGACTTGAATAATACCCTACTCAAATGTTTAGCTACTGATACCACAGACTCCCAAATATACAGACTAAACTCAACCAAGAATAGGTTAAAAACGTTCGCAAATGATAGCGGTTGGATATTTTAAAATGTTTACCGATTGCTAGGAAGAAAATGCAATGTTCCGTAGAAACCATGCCAGGCTTCTTAGGCCATTAAAGAATGTTTGTGGATATAGCCAGAGGCGTAAACACTGTCAGCCAGCCAACCCCAATGCTTTTACTGAATGTATCTAGAAATAGATAAAGAACACCCCGCATAAACTGTGGAACACTGACGAGGCGTTTTTAAAATAAGGTCGAAAGCGCTAAACCGATTGTAACAAATGGCAGCCTATCTATTGAATAATAATATAATACATAACATAAATCAACTTTCGAAGTACTGATAAAACTGAAATTATTAATCGTAGTGAAGACAATGACTCTAAAGAGAGTAAACAAGTCATAACGATAAACAAGCCAGCAAATTCACAAATGGGCTAGAACATCACAGTGTAAATCATACCCGCGGCAAAATACAACTCGTGAGGAGAAATATTTCACTAGCACATTATTTCCGGGACAAATAGAATGAGGTAGTAAAATGTTTGTTTTATAGTGTTTTCAAAGCTAAATTAAAACAGTCTGAATTCATCTACTATTCCTTAACTTCATCCGCATGTATTTCTGCCAAACATTGAGATAAAACGTTAGCGACGGTCAAGTTCTGACCGAGGTGTCAATGCAGGTACCGCCATTGTTCTATGTCCATGTATTTTTATCAGGAAGTGGTTGTTTTTCATGTAAGATAAGATTTTGAAAATCGACTTGTGGTTACCTATAATAGTAAACTACTCGTATGTGAAACGGCTAGATAGAACTCCTCTGCCAAATCGGATGCACGGAATCCTAATTAATGAAAAAAGGAGAAACTAAGTAAGTATTCAATATAGACTTTTGATTTCTTGGAAGTTTAGGGTAGGTCTTAATGTATGATATGTCTGACGTTTAAAGTGTATCAAAGTGGGCATCGGCAACAGGCATTGGCGCGCAAAGTGGTCCTCCCGGCTGGCGCTCGCCACTCGGCCGCCAGCCGTCACACATGTTAACATGCTACGCCGGCACCGGTACACTGAACTCGGCCAGATAAAATGTTGCCGGTTCGAGGAAACGGGACAAGAGCCGACGCCGACGCTCCTTTAGGTGCACGCTAATGGAACCGTGAAGCCGCGCGAGTATATTTAAAACCAGTTCATTGACTAAAACGCCGCGAAGCGCCGAGGGAAGAAAAGGCACGGAAATTATTTTTTCTCATTTAATCTCAGCAGTAAACAGGATGGCCTGGAAAATTAATAAGCAAGGATCTCCCACTTTAAGCGCTCTGATTTGATAACTCGCAACAAGGGCGAAATAAAGGCATCAGAATTACGAAATATTAAATTTTCCAAGCGATTACCCAGTCCGAACTTGAAAGATTATTCTCGCTACAGCGGCTGCCGAGCTCAATGAAGGTTTAAGAATTATCTACCCAATTCTTTACAGCTATGTTAATGCCAATCAGAAATTCTAACAATACGCTCGTAATGAAGAGACAAACCTTGAGTATCAATTTCATTACGTTTTTCATAATAGATATTTCTATTTAGCAGTGTTTATTACTGTAAAGATATGGATTAAGTCACTTAGCCACCGAACAGCAACATGTCGCTGTGGAGGTTTACTTAAAGAAATGTTTTTAGAATAGACACGTTCCACTAACAATGCCATCGTTAGCGATGATAAAAGTGAATTAATAAAGTACTGCAGATGCAGCAAACATTTTGCAACGAAAGCAGCCCAGATAAAATAAACTAGCAATAACAGTAATCTATCGGGTAAAGTGTGATGAACAGCAATAAAGTCTGTGCAGCAATGGCTACATTTATTTAGTTTTACACGTACAAAAATGCTACATTCCCTGTAGATAGCAAGTTATACGGGGAGGTGTTGTCGAGTCCGGGCAGCTCCTTGGGGAGAGGAGATAGATTGCTATTGTACACTATACTTTGAAGCAGACAAACTTACAGTTCATATTATTTGTCAAATCAATATGTGGTTTTCGTATATCAGGATATTTTTTTAACTTTAATGGATCCAGTTACCTTCTCTTAAGATGGTTTACTCTCTTATTTGTAAAAAAATTTAACTGCCAAATGGCGAATTTAAAAAAAAAACCATCATATTAAGTTATTGAGCTTAGCAAGCGTTCATTAATAAGAGGCTTATAAGTTTCCTCCAAACACAGAATCCATACTTCATCACATTTACAAACTCGAAAGTAACTCTGTCTCTGCAGTTTGTCACATCTTCAAGGTATAAAACTGTTGTAACGATCTTGACGAAGTTTTACAAGACAGAGTTCAGGATTAAATAAAATCGGCAACTTTTTTTTCAAGGAACACTTTGTAAATCCCGCTGGATTGCTAAAACTAAATTCTTCACAGACGAAGTCGTGGGAAACACCTTGGTAGTAAATAAATCTAAGCTATAGGGTAAAACCCGGATAGTCGCCCCGAGGGTATAGTTGCCTTGATTGCAATTACTCTACTTTCGCGAATGAAACACATGTTATTTTATTATCTATCGAGAGACTCTTCAACTACAACTAAGTTGACCGTGTTGCATGTCTCTATGCGATTGCACGAGACGCCTAGGTGCGATCAAAGTTTTAGCGGGGTAAATGTCCTCTGTCTCGACAAGGCAACTATCCTAAACGTAATTTACATGGTTTAGGCAACTATCCCCTGTAAGGGATAGTTGTCCCAAAATTTAGAGGTCTGCAAAAATCGCCAATACTCTGGAAATATCAAAGATAATGTTTATTCCTTTCATAAATTTGAAGATAATAAACCAAAGTACCTACCCGTTTTACAAATAAAGAATCTTGCTTTTTGTACAAAGAGATATAAAGTAATTTCAAAAAGTGGGGCCTCTATCCTGGTTTTACCCTACTAGTCCGTGATCTCAGCCATGTGTATAAAAAAAGTAAACATTGTCACTTAAGAGTAAAACATCATCAACATTAAAATTCTACGTGATCTTGAAGTAGCATCGCTTTTAAATGACGACGTGGAATAATTAAGGTCTGTTGATATTTATGAGCGAGTTCCTATCAAACAGACACAAGTTTATTTCCTTGTATTCAACTCGGGTAATACTCTAAATTAAGTGATTTCAGATTAATAGCTAACCCTCGTATTCGGGACAGTTATTGCGGAATTGATTTAGTCTCATTTTGGAAATTGGATTTGGCTATATTTATCTCAGTGGTGTGGATATATGTAGTAGATAAGACGGTTTCAATAACAACGAATTGTATCCGAATAAGACCCCCTGAAAATTTTGATTTAAATCACGTTACCGTAATTCCAGTATGGATTGCCACCAACATGGTATCTCCGATTTCGCCGTGAGCTGCGAGCGTCAGCAACGCGGGTGGTACGCCCTTCAGAATATAAACGTCTCGTAAATGTTAGACGACTACTTCAATTCGAACGCTATGACTACATCAGCCTTTATTTTAGCGGGCGAGGCAGTTGAAATAAAATGTTCGAATAAAAATATATTACAGCCTGCAATTGAATATTTATATCAATAATTCATATAAAAGTCCGGATAAAAAATAATGTAACGATAAAGCGTCAAAATTTATACGATTCATTTGAATGGAAGAGCATATTGCGGCATGGGTACAGTCATTTCTTTATCAGGTGACAAATCATTTAATCGACGTATGTTTATTGTTGGATTCTTGTTTATGAATATTACATGCAAATCACTAAATATATTATTGTTTTAAATAACGCATCAAAACATTGTGCCAGTAGATTCCACAGATATGTCAAGTTTATACATTTTTGAAAAGAAATCGAGATTTATACGTGATGATATAGTGTGTCACGTAATCAGAATGGATTCTTGTACATAATTGCAGATAAAGGTTATTTTATCTGTCTGTTTGTTAATCTTCCATCTATAACACCAATCCAGTTGTAATTTAAAAGATTATCACAATTTATCGATTCAAACATTACTTTATGGAGGTGTCGTAGGTAATAGTAGGTAAATATTACTTATAGGTACTGCCTCTTGTCGAAGTTTATGAAAGTATTATGTATTTTATTTTACTAGGTTTACAAAACTGAGTATCTGCAGCAAGATCTGCAGTGAATAATTATTCGTAACTATTCTTTTACACTAGGTACGTCTTTATATTAAAAGTAATAGGATTTTATTGATATTAAATGAAAATGGAAAATACAGAAGAAGAATGCGAGTCTAGGTTTTTAATTTATTTTAACACACAAGCCATACAATGAATCAGTTTAAAAAAATGCATTCGGTATAAAACACAAGCATAACTTGTGAGTTGTAACTAGCTTGTACGGTTTGTTTTGAAATAAAACCAGTTTTATGACAAATTGACCCCTTACGATACAGATATAGACTGATAAGGAATTGCGTCGTTATTGTCGTAGTGGTTGTGACCAATTTAGCAATTACAAACGTTTTCTAAGCGCCACGAGTAATCAAAATGTAATTGCTTCGGCAACTGTAATACTTACTGTTAAAATAGCGCGTTCATCACCAATTTAGTAAACGATGAAAATTAAAATAGTCTATCTGCATAGTCTATATCCACCAATACAATTACCCCCAATTATACACAATAATGTAGGTAAATGCTGATTCAAGATACACACCACTTAAAGGAAAGACATTCCAAGGTTTTGTGAGACTATTGAAATCGAAATGGTAGGTTGCTTTTTTCTTTCTTTTAAAAACAATATTGACATGTTTACGCTAAACGTCACAGCGTCAATAAAAGATTAAAGTTAATGAACATCGTGGACTGTCATGAGTGCTCCAAAGTTTGAAATGTTTGTTTCAGAAATACGGTTTTTAATGTTTCATAGATTTTTTCTCTCTATTAATATAGAATATTTAAGATTAATGGAACAATTTACGTTAATACAAACAATGCCAGTCTATAAAACAAATAGTCCGGACTGACAATTCCTATGTAGTAAAAAAATGTGTACCTACTCAATGCAGTTAAATCATATTTCATAGGCGGATAAAGGATCAAATTCTATTCTTATTCTAATTAAACGTGGCTTTTAGGTTTTATTACTTTAGGCTCTGTCTACCCCGTAAGGGATAAAGACGTGATTTACGTATGTATTATTCTAATTATTATTTGCTTATAGAATCTAAGAATAGAACAAAGATAGGTGAAAATAGTTTTTAACTGTCGAAACGTCTATCATATCCAACCTTAGTCGGACCCAGTTTTTTGTCAGAATGTTAACTCATCACATACAATAATAGTTATTATTAAAATATGACAACCTCAAAAAGAAATGTACTCACACGAGAGTAATCGGAAAGTGTCAACGACGTAGTTAGTGCATTAAAATAATTAGTAATTACCTAGTTAGGTCAAGAGCAGCTGGCATTCCAGCCTGCACGAACCACCAGGGCGGCAGCGGCGTGCACATCCGCTGCGGCGGCGGCTCTCACGTGAGCATGCACCGTGACCACTCCGCCAGTCCTCAGCACCTCCACAGTATCCCGCACCAATCCCACATTCACCACTCACACTATGACAACCTATGACGACAATGTCAACGCAGTGTCATGGTTCAGCGCGTCTTAATTGACCTGGATACAGATAACGGTGACGCAAATCGTGTGGAAACTTAGACTCACTCCCGCAACAGCCTCGACGATAAAGCGCAAATTTCCGGTTCGCGAAATCGAGAAAAAATTAATTGTCCCCAAGTAGTGTAATTAAATGTTCGCGGAAGTAGATAAATAAGGAAACGTGATCGTAATTGCATCGAAATATCTATTGACGAATAGCATCACGACGAAAGGCGAACGAATGAGCTTCGAGCGTGGTAATAAAAATATTAAAAGCAGTAAAAGGGCCGAATCGAGAGACTGGATTTTTCAAAACTTTAGGGGAGTCAATAATTAGAGGGAGCGACTAACCGAGAGAAGTGAATAAGGGTTGTTATGGCAGCAAAGTTGGGGTCGATAAACTTTTAGATAAAGTTATAAGAGAAAATAATTAGCAAGTTATACCAATTACTGTTTGCTGACGCGACACGCTGTTGCAAGAGAAGTTAAGTTTACGTTGCGTATCGGTTGGAATACGTTTGGGCTAGATTCGCGAGTTCGGTGAGATTGTGCCGCGCGAGGCGATCGGTCGGTGCGTCGCTCAGTGTCGGACTGACAGCGGAGCGACCGCGCGCCCCGCGCCTGGCGCCCGACGCGCCATGTGCCGCCCTACGATAACGCGCCCTACCGCCGACATCCGCGCCCGCGGCCCCGGCTCTTCTCCACCAAACTGCTGCCGAGACGACGCAATCTAACTAAATCCGTCATGACATAAAAGTCGACAACATTAAAGTAATACTTTCTTTTAGAAATAATAGCTTCCAACAAATATGAAACGACTACTATACAGGATTTGGTGTTCATGAAAATAAATAAAATTTTCGCAAAAGTTACGTTCAATGCTCGAAATCTTATGACAAATAAAAGTATACAGTGTAATAAAGAATATTCCTAGAGATCTACACCGTGTACAATACGTATAGTCAGCATCAGAAGTTGATAAACAGTCGAAGAGCTCAAAATGATCTACACAGAACTCAATCGCCAATGTAATAAGAGAGAGTGTAGCTCTTTTTGAGCCCTTCGACTGTTCATCAATTTCTGATGCTGACCGTAAGTACACCCCCTGGCAAAAAAAGCGGGCACCCATTGTTTTTGTATTTTATGTGCATAAAAGCTTTCTTTCCAAGCCTTAAACCTAAAAATCTGAAAACTATAGGTGCCCGATTTTTTTGCAAGGGTAAAATCGCACAAAAATTATAATTTGGGAGCTTTTGATAACAGTCCGGTTTTGCCATTGTTTTGGTGATAAACAGGTGACAATCAAGGGCTTAAGACGTTCGTTAGACACTTTAGTCGCTACAATACGTAACTGACGCTGACTGTCGCATAATTCGTTACAATCATGAGCTCTGGAACTTTTTCACAACAACTTTCATGTCATACAGTGGTCGTTTTCAAAAAAATGTACATAGGTAAGGGCCTAATTAAAACAAAAATTAATTGATTCCTTCGTGTTACGACCGCTTCACCTTTATTCCGTTAAAATTAACTTTTGTATTATTTTAAGCCATTAACAATGTAATTTTTTTTAAAACAACTTAAGACTCACAATAGGTAGTTTTTATTATGAAGAGATCCAGTACAGTGAGTACAGTGGGGATATGGTACGACTATAATTAATTATATGTAATTTAATTTTCAAGATTTATTTGCCAATTAAAATGGACAGTCGTAGTCGCAACGAAACTTCTATCAGTTTTAAGTTAGTTTAAGCCCATGGCACGTACGCACGGCACTGCCCATAAACCATTCCGATATCCGATGTCACGGAACCGAACCATTTCACTGCGCACAAAAAGAGTGCTTGAGAAATCGTGCATGAGATCCAACCTCTTCAATTTCAAGCGATCACGTTCAACTTCGGCATACTCCAGATACCATTTCAAACTTGCATAATATAGTGGACGTCTGATTCTTATGGGTTTGTATACGGTAGGCGCGGACAAGGTGCGCAAAATATTTTAATAAACAATAGCCATTGGATATTACTTGAGCACTTTGGCCCCACCGAATAAATGATTTCAATATCGACGATTTCGCATTAATCTTTGATTTCCTTTTTAGATTTCACTTCTCAGAGTAATATTCCCATTAAATCCAGGACACCTCGACCAATTTGTTCATTTTTGTTTGCATATAACACGTTCTGAGGTAGGTTGGTTTCGTCTGTCTCATTATTAATCAAAATAGTCTCGTTACACCATCAGGAGGCCAAATAGTAATAATATACGTCAAGATTCTGATAGTGTTAATCGATCGCTACTTGTGTTTAACGTATTCAAAATTATGCTGATTTTTAATAACTGTCATTTACCCACGCTGTTTTACAGTAATTTGAACTAATTGAACTACTATTGCGGGAACGCCCTGACCAGAGTAAGCCAAGGCTGAGATGCTTAGCTGATCGTGTCTCATGGCAAACCGTTGAAATAAAGGCTTACCGTGGAAAATAAAATTTCGCTATCAATCATGACCCTGATGAGCTAATAATTTCCCGTCACGATATTACAAGACTCGAGTCTTATTAAGGTTATCGTGAATTAAAGTACTAGTAGTCTAGCGATTGTAAGAACAGTCGCTATACTGTTCCTCGACTCGACTGCAGACTTTGATGTTTTAATGGCAACGAAGTTTAAAAAAAATCAAATACTTAAATGATTAAATAACATTACCCTACTTGGGGCTCGGCAGCACACCATAAAGTAAACGCAAGGTAAAATTCACGAGTGAATGGCTTAGTCGTAATTACGAATGCCTGTCGAGTATAGGAGGGACACGTCTCTCTGACCTGGCGAGGAGACCTTGCGGCCTTCATGACACCTTCGCACTCATTCGTATTTGCCTAAGTACATGTATTTCATGGAAACCACGAATTGTGTTAACTTGCTAAACTAAACAAGTTGTACGTTCAAAGAAATTCAGCTTTCCACTTTGATGCGTTGATCGGGCAAGTTTCAGAAGTACTGATGGTTGCGTCCTTTCTAAAGGGTTTAATCTTCTCAGAAACAATTCGTAACAAAGTTATATCCCTTTTCGAATAAAATAAAGGTAAAGGTTTGTGTAAAGTTCTCGTTCGACACGACGGGCTACAGTTTAAAACTTCATGTAAACAGCTTCATAACCTCAACTGCCATTTAGCCTTCGAGTCTACTTACGATTTGAGTGTCGCGAGGTAACATTGCGAAAGTTGACAACAGCGCACGTGAGTAGATTTCAGAGGTATCCCATTCTTGTTGTCTTGCGGCGCTTTGCATTTCAGTTTCCTTTCTTATTTGAATTGCTTGTACGCTAAACGGCTCTGTGGGGAGTTCAAGTATTTACGCCGAGAATGGCATTTACAGTTATTATGTGGTACGAGTATATTATTATGTGGGATAAAAGCTCCTTTGGGTCCTAATTCAGTTTATGATTTATAATACGTATGCAAATTCTACGAAGGATATGTGAAGGCCTAGACGATTCTGTGAATTGGGAAGGTCATTTTAGTGATTTTCGAGTTGCTTTTGAATATTAATGCTTCGAAATACAGGGGCAGTAGGTATGAAAAAATTGTCTGGCTGCTGCTTGCTGCGTAGGGGCCGTAAGTAATTTTAAGCGAGTACAAACCTGCGTTGATGACATCATTGCATCAGTTGAAACAATCGTGTGCCGATAATTACAGAGCGTCATTTAAGTTCTGGCGTTAGTTAATGCGTTCGGTAGTAACAATGAGATATTACGACCCACTCGAGGACCTACACAAATAGCGAATTATGTCCATACACGACTAACAAACGGGCGAGACGACCGCAAGGTTGTGGTAGATGTCGTAACGCACTTAAATGCAAAAGATACTTTACTTGACTGTGCTCACAATGTCAGATTAAGTAATATGTTAAACACAAAGGTGGTTAGCGAATTTAACGCTCCAGAATTCGAAATAGAAAGTGTTCCTTAAAACGTCTGTCTCACATGAAGTTCTATTGTTATGAACAAAGCCCAAGACAAAACAAGTCCTTACTGTCTAACAAGTATCAAGCTTAGGTCGGGCCATTATGAATAACTCAATTAATCTTCGTCAGAACAGCGCTTGATAGAGCCCGATGTCTGTAGGCATCGTGTTGCGGAATCTTACCGAACGAACACTTGCCTTCCGCCTCGTGGCATTGTACCTCGATTTACGTTTTCTAACAATCTATTCAATGCCAAAGCGCTGTGCAGATTATCTTTATCCTATCGGTTATCGTAATGATGTACTAAAATTGCCTGTCAACACCGTATTGCAGCCAAATTATGTTATAATGTCGAAAGCTATAACTATAACCACGTGCATTTTTCCTTATTCTATCAACAAAATTGATTATCTAAGGAAAAAACCAGTAACTAACCTGAGAGTGAGAAATAATAATAAAAAGACAATTTCGCATAAATTAACAATTAACTTCAGTATGATTTGTGTAACAGGTATTGATCAGATTTGTAGGTAAAAAAAGTCGAAAGACCGTGAAACAACGATGAAAGCAAAAACAAGCCTTATTTGCATCGAAATGATTGACGTGTCAAGGATCGAGTTCAACTTAACTGTTAAACAGTAGTTTTCTAAGAGTGTCGTAAATGAACTAAGTTGAATTTGTAAGGGTAAGTAAAAACATTAGTTGTGGATATCTACCTACTATCTCAAGACCTCTACATAATGTCTCGTCTTCTGTTGATCTAGAAACATCGCACATCTACGAAACTACGAATACGATAACTACCTCTGTACCAAAATTTATAAAGTGTTGATAGCAACGTGTTTATTAGATTAAAACATTATTAACGCTCAACGATTTTCCTATGACAGTAAAGTTACGGCTTTCACCATAAAACCCGTGACGAGTGCCAAGCTAGCGCGAGAGTGGAAGTATAAAGATTAATGACCGTCACTTCATAAGACAGGATAGTTACCAGCAGAGTCATTTCCGTACAATGTGGCATATAAATACCACTCGAGAATTTCTCAGCTGGATATTTTTGTTTATTTCAGTGAAGTGTCCAGTGTTATTTTCCGGGCTATTTTAGTCGTAAGTTGAATGTCCATATAGACAGCTTCAAGGCCTAGAACGCGGGACCAGCTGAGGTGGTGAACTGGCGAGCAGTTGAAGGGCGCCGAGGTGAATGCCACTGGCCACGAGTTTTTTGCCATCGACGTTCACTCACCACTAACGCGATGATGTGTTATCGAAGCCGGATGGACGAGGCTCAATAATAATCAATAAGTCGAGCCATTCCATTCCAATCAGCGGCTTTAGTACATACAACGCGACATACAATGCCAAATAATAGCCGTTATTAAAATATAAAGGTAAAATACGTAGTGGCAGTAAACTTCTTCGTTGGTCCCTGTGAAAATACAAAATGCTTTACGATGCTACTATAAGTACTTTCACACCGTAGAAATATTTGAGTTATCTCAGAGAAAAAGAAAATAAAGATATTCTCGGTAAAAGATAACAAGTTACACCTGCGGGGAGCCGGAATAACTAGCTATAACTAGGTAAGAGTAAACCTTTGTTCTTTCTCGGCCGAGGCCCGACTCGACGAAAAATTATCTTTTTACTTTTTGCTGAGTCGCTCACGGAGCGGAGCGGTCCGCGCCGGTTCAGGTAGACTGCTCAATATAATAATAAGAATGAGCGTTTCTTCAACAAAGTACCTACGTAGGTAAGGTACATACATGGCCAAGTTGAGTGGGGACGCCTGTGTACCTGCACGCGGTAGTCTCGGAAAACCATCTTGTAATGTGAGAAGTATTACTACACAAGTAGGTAGGTATAGATATATATACAACATTATTACGAGTAGAACATTTAGAACCACCCTGCGCAAGGATTTATATTTCAATCCGTGTGTGCGAATTAAACAGAAATAAAAAAACATGCCATTTATGCAGTAAAGAACATTTTTAGGTTTCCGTAACTTCGATTGACAAAAGATCACCGAGTGTGTTTGTCTGTCTATTACAGCCGAATTACTACAAGTAAGTAAGTAAATGCTTTATAGTACAAATATAAAGAAATAGTACAATTCACAAAAAAATAAAAATTTACATTAATATATGCACAAAGGTGCACTTATCCCTATAATGGATCTCTACCAGTTAACCTTTGAGTAGTAGAGAGGAGCATTAAACGAGGGACCGATAAAGTATGAGTTTAAAATTCCAGATAGTGAAAGCCACAATAGAGCGTACATACTCGTATCTAAATCATAAAATAAACTACTAAATATGATTACACACATGCATACATACAAAATACAATAAGAGTACACATATACAATATCTAAGGAGATGGTGTGAGCCACATCCTCCTCAAGCCCTTCCTTAACGACGCTACGGAGGCAGACCGCCTGAAGGAGGTCGGTAACCGATTCCACGGCCTAGCAGAGTGAACTGTGAAGGATTTGGAGTCAGTTTTGGAAGATGAAGGAGGACAGGCCAAAAGGAGATTAGCATTCGACCGTAGCCGACGCTGGCTACCGACAGCCAAGTAGCTGAATCGCTCGAAAAGATACATAGGAGCAGAAGGATTATAAAGAATGTTGAAGAGTAATGACAGAACGTGGATGTTCCTACGATCTCTGACAGGCAACCACTTAAACTGCGTGTGGAAGTGAGACACGTGGTCATACTTTCCGAGTCCAAAAATGTATCTACATACATTTGTACTGTACCGATTTAATTGAAATTTTGCACGTACCTAATTGTATCTGTTATACAAACGCGCGTGTATTGTTAATAAACAAAATAAAACTTGTTTGCATACTGTGATATATGAGTTGGGCCTGCTGTGGGAGTCCCAAATATATAATTATTTTTTACTAAAAATATGTTTTATCACTGAACTAACGCGCCTTAAATTGTGCGTACAGTGAAAGAAACTGAATCGCGTACTACTGTGGAAACTTTTCACTGCAAATTTCACAATAACTTACATACACCCTGTTAAAGAAATTATAACGAAATTGAATGAGAAAAGGTTCCATAGAGGTACGTGATTCAGTTTCTTCGACCATACATACGGAATCCTCAGTACGCGAGTCAGACTCGCACAAGGACAATATTCTGCATGAAATATTTCAAAAAAAATACAGCATACCTATTGACACCAATGCAATAGACAAAATGTAAGTGAAGATTAATCGAGTTGATGATAACCGTCAGTAATCTGATAAATTTAGATCTAGAACGAGAGATATAATATAACTAATGAACCAACATTACATCTAAAATGTCTATATACAATGATACAATACCTTGTGATGTTCATGAAAATATTATGCTGTCAGTCATTCCTCCATTTACCTGAAACAAACAAACATATCTAAATAAGAATTAATGAACAAAGAAAAGATTACGATTAAATATGTAATTATTAACACACTTAAGCATTTTCATTCTTTCCAAAGCTATGGCTTTAGATCTGTTAAGTATTTTGACATTAATTTCATATCAATACCTCTAATCGATTCAGAGAAATTAGTGGAGATAGACGGACAGACAAGGTTTTCTTTTTCGATTGAGATAGGGAACCAGAAAAGAGAGTCCCACTTCCATGAAAATGTCTTGGCCACAGAGTAACACGATAACTATTATGGTTTGAATTTATGACAAAATCTAAGACAACACATAAAATTTTGCCATATCCAACTAATTTTACCTTGGAATAAAATGTAATGTGCAAAAATTAAAAGTAATGAAAATGATTAAAATTTAGCATAAGTATACATACCTAGTTGGAAAAAATTACACTATTAAGTTTTAATATCAAATAACATAAAAGTTGTAAAATAGTCATAAAATACCTGTCCGGTTCAGTTAAAATACCTATAATAAGTGCTTACATCATTAGTTTGTATGTATTTATCTTATTTAATTTATTCCAAATAAAATATAGGTAATTTCACAAAAAATATTTGAACTAAGTAGGTAGGTACTTACTAAGTTCATTCTGGTTTTAGGTGATATATGATTGTCAAACTAGTTAGGTAGTGCATTTTCTTATACCTTCCTAAAATTGTACTGCTATTCAATAGAAAGTATGTCTACCGTTTTTGTGGTACAATATACAACTAAATAAATATGTATTAATAATAATACCTCGAACAGACACAATTATTTTCTATTTTAAATTGTGTATATTCTCTTATATTTGTGCGTCTTGCAAAAAGGAATAAATGTCTTCTTTCTTTCAATTATAAAGACAAGCTTGGTCATGTTATGAATGTCACACTTCAATCACACTGTGGTCATTAGGTCTTGTTACCTTGGGCTCTGTCTACCCCATAAGGGATACTGACGTCATTTATGTTTGTATGTATGTATGAAAGAATTTTTCAGCATATTTTAGAAATTAACTGGCAATCTGACTTAGCACTGGAAATAAGACAACATATTGTATTATTAAAGCATGTTTTAATCAAAGCTAAAATTAGAATACCTACCTACTCTTAAGAGAAAAAAAACGGATTTTATGGACACAAGAATGGTAAAGGCTTTATCTATACTAATATTATGAAGAGGTAAAGTTTGTGAGTTTGTGGGGGGTAATCTCTGCTCTGGATCTACTAAACCGATTTTGAAAATTCTTTTACCAAGAAAAAGCCAAATTATTTGTATTTTTAATTCTGTGCGGACGAAGACGCGGGCAACAGCTAGTTTCTGCTATAATGATAATTTGTGTTTTAGGTTAGACGTAAAATCGAAAGGTATCATATTATTTCATTATATAAGGTGTGTCAAGCATGCATACTACCTGCAAATTAGAGCAGGAATATTCCAACAAGCATTACTTACAAAACAAAAGTTCATAAGGAAAACTTTGCAAATATATAACTAAGCTAAATGTAGCTAGCTATCAATACAGCTGAGTATTGACTCATAACAAAGCCACTATAGACATTCTAACCTCAATTTTAAGGTTTAATCACCAGACCAATGACTAAAGAAATGAAAAACCAAGTCCTTAGCACATTTATTAGACCACGACTCTTTAAAGATTGGTATAAAGAATTAAATTAAGCAAATACCACCACTTGCTACCGATTATCGACCCATGTGGCTAAACACCAATAATGAATGTTTACCTCACATGCGCCACTAAACCCATTTAAACCGAAATTCCAACAGTAAACTCCAAAAGAGCTATTTTATCCAATTGATAAATGGAAATACACACTTGCAGGCGGATCGATTTCCATTTTTTCTCACAAACTGAAGCGTCAGTACAGTAGGAACAATGAAAACTTTTTTACCTTCGTTTTCGTGACTCCACGGTGCCGCTTTAGATTCCCAGCCTAGAGTACAGTTATTCACAGCACTTATCATCACAATACTATATTATATTTATTAACTATGTGTACCATTTAAATAATAGTAACGTTAATTTTAACAACAAAAAATACACAAGCAGGTTATTGCAAGCAAGGGTTCAGACATCATACAAAACAAACCAATCCAATAGAAAAAGAGAAGGAATAAAAACGCGACGCGCACGCGTCTAGCCAACCACAATTCCGTAAAAGTGTTCTGTCGGTAAAACAGGCTTACTTTTCCAGTTGGGTAGGGATGTGCAGTGAATGTGTTTGTTGCCCTACAATCGATAATGAATTAAACACATGAAATAAATAATAGATGAGAATGTATTTAATTATTAAGCATTTACATTTATTTTACAACACATAAACCTAAAAATAAATCAGTGAATTTTTTAAACTACTTTTTGTCTTATTGTGCTCGTTGAAAGTTTTTTTAAATTAATGATTGACAATTATGATGCATCACTAGTGGATAAAGCAGTTACGTGATTTGTGCTGCCATCTAGTAGTTAATATTAAACATAGATAGTGTAAAGGCTGAGTAATAGTTATGCCTGTTATTGATAGATGGCGCGTTAAGACCTTTTGAGCGCCATCTCTGTTATTTTGATAGCACTACATTAGATTTAAGTGAGCCTGATTGAAGTAAGTTTTTTTGATTTGAAAGGAACTTAATGTTTTAGTACTTTGAGCATAGATGGCACTAATAAAGAACGTACACTTATTTAGGTTTCTAGCTAACAGGAGACAATGATACATGACATTGAGTATTTTTTAATCCAAATAGGAATTTAAAAATAAATATAGCTACTAAGGCCGCATGGTAAGACATTTGATTTCATCCACAATTTTTAATGTAAGTATTAGTATTGTTTTGCCTTAATATCTTGGCAAATTATACAAGACATGGTCGAAATAGCCAAAAAAAAATTATTACGCACACTGGATTAGTCTGCAACAAATTTATAGGTCCTGGAAGGAAGTAAAAGGATCATTGAAATTAAAAATACATATTCGGGGTTATGGGCAAATTTTGAACGTGTATTTTCATTCAAAACCCTGCTTCCTTCCATGCAATAACGAAGGTATACAAGACAGTGGGTGAGATCGCCGCCATTTACAAAAACTCACGATATCACAACGATAGACATAATAATATGCGTTGACGACTAGTGGGCTGAAATCGAATGACTTTCGGTAGAGCATTAAAACTTAGCGCTAATTATGATGTAATTTTTTTTCAAGTTATTTGGTTTTCTTGTACACATTCAGAGTTACTAGTTAGCAGTTTAGAATGGCAACAAAAATTTACAAAGTTCGAAGTCCCAAAATACATCTACCTACCCAAAAATGTTCAGAGAATGTACCTATGCGTTTCCTAGCGAATAACGTAAAATGCAGTTAGGTAAGTCTTTCCACTCACAAAAGAGAATCCAGGAATCGCGTGTTATATATATTTATTTTATTCGACTTCAGCAATGGTCACTATCACGGTACCTTTTGGTCTGAATTATTAATCTACTAGCTGTTGCTCGCGACTTCGTCTAAATAATAGTCTATGTTCATCAGGGATTATGTGGGATTCTAATGGTGAAACAATTTTTCAAATCGGTCCATTAGTTTTGGAACCTATTTTCAATGCAAACAATCTTCTCTTTATAATACGTAACTATGTCTAGCCACGTACATGCCCAGTGTAGACAGATAATACTTTTATTCCTTAGACACTGCTCTACTGTCTTTTTATATAAGATCTTATCTGGATATTATGAAGACGATTCCCTGAACCAACTAATGCGTCTTGTCGTACTCGATTTTTCCGATTTTTACTCTGTAGATAGTTATAAATTCTAAATTCGTATAGTGTCGTTCTGTTCATAATCATAGTAATTAACAGCAGCGTGAGAGGGACAGAAAGACACGAATTTCGAATTTTATATTTCGGAGTAGCCCCCAGCTTGTCTCGTTACCTCCGCCGGCTGCCTTAAACGGCTAAAGGTGTACGCCTTCCCTTTTTAAATTACCTTCATTTTGTCGGCCTCCTCAAAGGGGCCCAAAGGGCGACTCGACCAGAGTACCCCTATTAGGTCCAGGCTCTTGCCTTTGTCAGGTCGCTTGGGCGTGTCTTTCAGATAAGAATTGGGTCATATACATCAAAGCTGGCTTATGTACTTTGTAAATGCCAATTTGGTGCTGAAAACGGAAAAGGTAATTTTATTTTTTATATTTTAAAGAATGCTTCACGTTTCGATGGCGCAGAAGGACTTCGTCTCAGTCGTAACATGTCCTCGTATACAGAATTGCCTCTGTGAATTATTATACACACCCAAGATAAGTATATAATACTTCTCGTATGAACTCCTTGCCAATTAGTCTTTGTAATACCACGTAAGTAGTAAGTACGTATACCTAACAAAGTATATCTCAGGTATCAAATGTCTTGAGCAATTGAGACTTTTTCATAGTCACAACAAATGTAAACTGAATATTTTGTTAATATGCTATTATTGTAACGGTAAAGCCTCCAAAGAAAGTTAAGTATTCAGAATCGACCTTTTACATTTCGTTTTTACATTGAAAAACACTAATTTCCTCATACCATGGCATGGATACCTCATGATTGGTACTTATCAATTAAACTATCTGAACACTGATCTGGTTGGAAGACCATGAGTCGGGTCCATCTAGATCCCTACCACCATCTTACTGCACTGTTTTGTTCCGTGCGAAGAGTGAGACAATCGAGGAAATAACGAGCATAACAAGCATTTCATTCTATAACTGTCTAGGGTCAGTTGCACTCTTACTCTAACGATAAATTTAAACATAAACGATGATTTCGACTTATATTTGACATGAAATATATGTCGAAATCGTTGGTTATATTTAACGTTATTGTCAACGCAGGCGATTTCTCTGGCGTTGCGGTTTTCTACTATGGGCAGCAGTGATTACTGTTTATACTAGCTCGTTTTCTTTCTGTATTTTTTATACGACTAGGAAGTCAAACGAGCAAGTGGGTCACCTGATGGCAAGTGAGCACCCACTACCCATGAACATTAGCAACACTAGAGAACCGCAAATGCGTTGCCAGCCTAAAGGGCTGAGATAGAATACCTCATTTACCAGTAATTTCACCGGCCGCGTGTATCTCACAAGAAAACTATACAAATACATACATCGATTTTCTAGTACGAGCTTTTTCCAAGGTATCTTTACCTAGTAACTTTTAATAGTCAAGTAATTTAGTCTGTTTTTATGCCATGCCATGTGGCATCTAAGGGTATATAGTAAAGAAAAGTAACACAAACTTTTTGTAAGTTTTTTTTACTGTTTTTGCTTAAAGGCCGTTTTCTGAGAGACATTGCCATTTTGCCACTAAAAGGTTACAAAGCCTTTCTCTTTACAATACCCTACTCTATGACTACTGCAATACTGTACTAGTACAAGTCCAAATGAATCCCTCCGACTGCTATACGCAAGTACGTACGAAACAGTATCAAGTACTTACTCAATCTTATCTGAAGCGTCTCCGTTCCTTCGAATGACCTGAATCCGCGGAGGCTGCGGGGCGCAGGGGCAGATCGATGGTCGCCATGGCAACCGCGACGTCTGCCGAGGAGCCTGCGCTCTACTGTCCCTTTCTGTCTCGCCTTGATAATCATATCACATACCCCTCATGAGAAGAACAACTTAGCTACCGAGACACGCTACGAGAAATGAAACTTTTTGGCCCAGTGTTTATAGCTCTGGTTCGCGTGGTAGCGAGAAACGGAATCGTCTTTTCGGAAGTAAAAGTGCATCTTCGTACGATATATTATAAGGAAGAAACAGTTTCTGGTACGGAAAAGACAAACCGCCCCCGACGATCGCGCGAAAACCAGTCTTTGGTTTACTGGTAGTGAGTGCTGTATCGTGAGTTGTTGAACAAGATGCGGCTGTGGTAAATCTGTGTATGTGTGGCGACTGCGGTAGGATAAGTACTGTGGGTGGCTTAACAAGATATTTGGGGTTTGTTTGAACTCTGTTAACATCTGGCCCCTTAATTTATAGGAAGGGTGAACTCTGCTTCGCCTTGCCTGCCTTTAAAGGTGTTGTAATTAATAATTTATTTTGTCCGTGATTACTTGCGGTGTTGTTAGGGGGCCCGGAATGTGTCTATAGAAATCCGCAATCTGGTAGACTTCCTTCCTGTCACTGGGGACTAAGGACTAGCGCGGTACGTCTGCTTGAAGATAGATAGTTAGGTAGGATACGTTTGATTATTTTGGGAAGCATCTTAAAGCTAAAACTAGTTAGAGTTATTACATGATGTTGGTGATACTCGTATTCGGGTATGTGAGAAAATGTTGATTTATGCGAAAGCGGAGGGCGGAGGGTTTTTATTGCATGAAAACATATACCTAAAATAAATAAATAAAAAAATAAAAAAACATTTATTACCAAAACATAAGCAGATAGAAGTTAAGTTGACAACAGATTCAAGACTAAAGAAGAAAAAAAACAAAGAGACACACTAGGCGGGCTATGTTCCGGCAACGGGTACCAGTCTTAGCGTGTGCTGGGTTACATGAACCCAGCGCTGGTTTTCAGGTCTGGTCCCTTTATCGGAGGCTAGTTGTAACAGATAGACGATATATGTGTCGCACAGATGTGGCTGATTTGTACGTGCGGTTGTGGAGAACAAGGTTTTACTTATTTTAAATGGATCTCCACATAGTGGTCTGATTCAAGATAGTATTTTTTGAGGTTAATTTTGACTTAAAATCTTGACTTCTTTGATCGTACCTATACGGTCGAGAACATTGACAGAAAACTAATAATGTTTATGTATTGCGCGTTACAGGTGTTGCTAACAGTGAATCTAGAGCTTACTACCACTATCTACATAATATAAGTACCTAATAAGTACGTACGTAATTCACATTGAGCGTTGCTATCAGATGCAAATCTGGTTCCCGGATTTGATAAAACACATAAACTAATTTCAATATTTTGGTGAAATTATGATAAAATTAAAAAATATCAGAAAACTGGAAGGACCGTACGCAGTCTTTAATTGCACAAGACATCTTTAAATCAAACACAGTCCGGCTTTAGTGGGGCTACAGGTGCGTCTATTTTCTAAGTGTAACTCAGTATTGTATCTGAATCTAATTAGTAACTACATACAATGGCAGTCGTATAACTGTACTTATGGTCAAGATCTGTTATGCGGTCACTAGCAACCTGTGGAGATCGCAACCCGACAGTATAAAAATGAAGTTTGACGAGGGAAATTGAGGAAATAGCCGCACTGTACGTTAGTCAAGTATTCCCATTGCCTGCGTCTATGTTTTCCGTTGTATTCCCACTGTTATATGTACATATGTTACGTATTGTGTGTATTCGTTTCGTCATTGGCGTTTAGCCCTGACACGGTAAAGCTGAAAAAACTGACAACCCTGTAACATTTGAATATGCATAGGCTAACAGGGCGTCCCCTGCCGCAATAAACATTAATCACTCATAAAAAAGACAAAGTGACTTCTGAGGCGAGCCGTATCTAACATCGACCTTATTGCCTTTCGCGGTTAAAACCGATGGCTCCTTTCGTAGGCGCTTAGTCTTGTAAGTTTGAATAGCGGGCGTTTGGGGGGTTGGTACTGTGCCCGAAGCTCCGTAATGACCGTCGTGTGACTCGTGTGTCACGGAACACTAATATTTATGTAAATTGCAGAGAATATGATTAGTCCGCGCCTCCCCCGCTGATAATCATATTTACGGCTTCCACCCGCCGGCCCTCAGGGAGTCTGAACTTTGAACTCTGTTTTTTAATTTGTTTTCTTAGAATTTTGGGCGTTTAGTTTGTCTAGTTAATATTGGCGATTGGGTTCTTTCAATTGAGTTGGCTGAAAAGGAATTGTATGAAGGGAGAGAGCTTAAGGGATAGGGAATGTCTACCTCGTAAGGGATAAAGACGTGATTATGTATGTATGTAGGTACGTATGTATGTATGAAGGGACCTACCTAATAAAAAAAACGTTTTTACGCGGATATTTAGAACAATTTCAATCAGTAATACGAGATTGCATGTATTTTTATGGAATACGCGGATATTTAAAACAATTTCAATCTGTACCTAATACGGGATTGCATGTATTTTTATGGAATCTAGCTGTTGCCCGCGACTTCCTCTCGTTCCAGTTTCTTTTTTACAAATACAAAGTGAGATAACAAACTTTCAAAAATGATACATGTACCTATCTAAATGTAAAATTATAAATCCTTAAAATAAAAAAATAAAAGAACAATTGTCAATACATACTTAATTTGCGAGGAGATGGGGAACCTCAAAATCTCCTTTGACAGCCCAGGACAGAGCGTCCTGGTGCCGCTTCACAAGAAGACCCGACCCCAGATAAAGCTTCAATTGAGTGTTGGAAGAAGGACATCCCAAGGAGTCAGGATTGGACCCGCAATGTAAGTTTTTATGTATTTTCTGGCTTCACCTTTAGTTTCATGTTTTTAATACCAAATTACTTTTCTATGCGGTGCTACTCAAGCTTTTAATTCGCCAGGGTGTCCAGGAAGACAAGCCATTCATTCTATCGATTTTACTCATACTTGTTTTCTTCGGCGAAGCATTACATAATTGTCAATACTTTCGAGTACACCACTAAACAATAAAAGCTGGTATCATTATTTGACAATTGACATTTGCACTTGCACAAAAACTTACAATAAAAACTCTAGGAACCCGTTTCTGGAAGCTACAAATTACAAATCTAAAGTAGCAACAATTGGGCAATGCAACCAATCAGAGATTCGACCAATGCTGCTAGTTTAGGCTTGTAAAATTGACGCTTGCAGCTTTGAGAGTAACATTTGCTTCTCTTTCCGCGCAGATGGTAAAAGCCCATCGAGAGAATGGACGAAAATCTTAGGAATCATGTTATAGGCGATGCGGCTAGCAACCCTATCACTATTTTGATTCCCCTTTCCATCTATACGCCCCCAATCTTGTTACCTTACGCTCTGTCTACCCCGTAAGGGATAACCACGTGATTTGTATGTATGTGTGTATGTATATAATGTAGCTTTGAGAAACGGCCATAGTGTTATTGAATTAATTGAAATTGTTTGTATAGCCTGCTATTTAATTGCGCTACAGCTGCACCAAGCTTTGCACATGAGTATGAATAGTTCACTCCTCCATTCTGCAAGTAAATCGATACATACTGACATCTTAATTCCATTGTGGCACTATAATCTATGCGTTTATCGGGAGCATTGTACGCCGTATCGAATGGCGGACTTATGTCGCATTGTTTCCCAACTATCGTTGCCTAGCATGTAGGTTATGTCTGTAGAGCCTGGATGCATGACCTGGACTTAGCGCAGTTACACAATAGAGAGGAATGAGACCGCGATAGGGGTGTCTTTTTCTATCAGAGAATGTGTTGATTTGTGTTATAGAATTATTCCGGACTATTTCTTGATAATGAAGAAAATAAAGAGAAGCGTATTTGATGATTCAGGAAAAGAAAATACAATAAAACAAAGTCGCTTTCCTCTGTCTATCTGTCCCTATGGATCTTTAAAACTACGCAACGAATTTTGATGCGTTTTTTTTAGATAGGGTGATTCAAGAGGAAGGTTACATATATAATAAATTCATAATATACCGTACGAAGCCGGGGCAGGTCGCTAGTTAAAAATTAAATGTTTTCTTTGACAAGAATTTTTTTGGAATATTTCTGCAAGTCGTTAGGGTAGTTTGATAAAACACTCCGGTTAACATTTTTCATCGTAATTTTTTATACAAAATTAAGTCACGCCTTTGGCGCCTAAAAATCCTGAAAAACATTTAGAGGTGTGTGCAGTTAAATTAACCCAACCTGCTGAAGTATTTTGGAATAATTTCAGGGCAGTTTATAAGTTAGTATTTTAAGGACGAAATTAAGTTGTTTTTAGGTTAGTTCTCGTGGTCCCACTGTTATAAATATCCTCACTAGAGATAGTAAAATTAGGTTAGGTTTGTTAGGTATCTTCAAAATGCCCGACAGGCAAACGGAATAGAAATGGGAACCCCGCGACAGCAGGGCTCCGTCGACCTTTTATAACAGTAGAGATAACAGTGGGGCTACGAGAACGACACTGATTTTTTGTTTACGTATGTCGGAAGACCGGGTTGTCATCTTAACTGGTAACTAGATAACACTTAACTTTTGATTACGTCCTGCTTGATGCAAGCGCAAACGCAGCGCTAAAGTTCAAAACCTATTCTAAACCTTTGTATAAGTACCTACTGAGACAAGAAAACGTTGTACAGGTAAACGTCTCAACTACTATGGAAAAATTGGCACGTAACGGCAACAAACCAATTTCACAATATTTCGTCACTCCAACGCGAAAGCATTCGAGATTTACCCAAGGTACAATTGGTACTGCGGCCAAATAAAGTGAATAAAAGGGTAAGTCGCCTAATTCACTATCAGTTTCAAAAAGTCATCCCCCTACCTCATCTCACCTCCCAAACGTTATTTTTGACACTGGAAACTCGAAGTACCTTGAGTAGGAGCGCTTGCAAGTTATCCGTTCATCTTTGCTCCACTAAGCATTATCAAGAAACAATTTGTTCTTAATAGTCGATGGATGATAATATTTTAGGGCAGGTTCGGACCGGCCTTATCTGAGTGGCGTGCGCGCCTTCAGGACATTGCCCTGTGATTAAGGCCAGTACACTGGGCTTAGACGACAAGATATTTTTGGGCTAGTTTAAAATCTCGCTTAGATTAAAACCTTAGTTACCTACCTCACTACGCTCACAAATTGGGTAGTTTTAAGTCAGGTACTCATCTGCTAGCTGTGACTGTAACCATAAGTATTGTACATTGCAGACCGCCAGTGAGTACCCGGCTTTATGGTAGTAGAGCAGGTAATCACTATATCACGGAGTATCAAGGTAAAGCTATCCATTGTATTTTATTTTGAAAAAATGACTTTCTGCCAAGTTTCTTGCGGCGCATTCTTCTTGGCAATGATGGTCTTTCCGAATGTGCTGGTAGTTTCAAAAAGACATGTAAAAGAGCCCTTGGCGGCCAATTTGCAAAAATAAATTTTTATTTTCATTTTCATTCAGTTTACTCAGTGAAGCGCTTCACTGAAGTAATGATTCTTAGAGATAATATTAAACATTTTAAAGCAGCCAAATGAGTTAAGTCCATAATCATCATCATGTCAGTCGAATGACGTCTCGAACGAACGAAGGCTCTCCACTCAGACCGTCTTGTGCTTTCCGCCGCCACCGCGTTCCCGCGTCGTCGCTTCATCAAAGAGTTAAGTTAAGTTTTTAAAACCGAATAAGTTTTCGGAAGTTCGGAAATTTTTAACACTGCCTGTATTTGCCGCACACAAACGTTTTCGGCTGCTACTGAAAAACTTTTAACCAGTGCAGTAAACAGAAACTATTCGTACTTTATTGTCGAATGTAGAGTCTGCACATCTTTAAGTAAAAAATCCACTTCTGGCACAAAGGACAAACATATTCAGACTTTATTACATAGCAATGAGTGCAGGAATTGAAACGTGTTGTAGGCTAACGATCCAATTGGCTTTCTTGTCGTATAAAAAACACAAGATGTAGGTACACTAAAAATACAAAACTAAACACAATTTTTTGCTGCATTTGGTTTGATGAAAGAAAGTTTCTCAATGACACAGGTAGTTAAATACGCAACAAGCGAAAATGCTTAAATGTTATGCGTATTCATTTCAATATTTCCTTGAATGAAATGCAAAAAGGAGGTAAGGGAAACGCGTAGCGATACCGCAATATCAATAAGGTAAAGTTTAACCGTGGTTTTAACAGTTCCAAAGCAGGTAAAGCTAAATAAATAAGTAATTTGATTAAACGTCGAAGCTCGTCACCTTGATCTTGGTTATGTACTCTACGTTTATAACCTTTCAACGTCGTAGCTCTCAAGGAAGTGCAAAAAATTATATATTAAATTATTCGAACGCTGTAAAACATACGTGTATAGCGCACACATGCTATACCTTCATATAACTATGGCACTCAGAGATGACTCTCAGTAAGCGCGTAACATGATTTGTTATCAACGGAGCATTCTAAAATTGTAGAGTTAAAGGTCTTCTTTTCCAAGGACGCCTAAAGATAATTGACGTGTTTGGGTAAGAAGGTTATCCAAAGCGTTGAGATTTTAAAAGCCAACACACCTGGGCAATGGGCATGGCATGGCGCTAGCGTTCAGCCATGGTGGGTGTAACCACGGCGTCACCGCGCTCGCTCGCTGACAGTTGTCGAGTGGCCGCGAGACAGCGAGCCGGCCACTATAGCGTTTCCCGCGTGAAAATCGCTTTCCCGTGGCCGCGCCACGGCCGCACGTGAACGCAGTGTCCCGCCGGCCGCTCGCGTGACACGCCGCGTCACCCATCCCGCGGGCACCGCACTATTCGCGCGTTCCTCAAATGAACTTTTTTAATTGTGCCATCGATCGTGTGAATTGACGCTGGCCAGCATGCGTTCGAAGGCAGTGGCGAGGAGGTTGCATTCGCAAGGTAAATAATCATAATTGCCAGTATTTATTTTATTTGAAAGCAACGTTCTACGGAGGTCTACGAGTGCTACGAGGATGCGCAGTAGGTATGAGATAAGCGTTTGCAGCGTTCCTATTGGTCGGCGCCGCCCCCGCCAGACAAGATAGCGAGGGCCATCCTTCGCTCGCTGCTACGCCAAAGCGCGCCGTAGCTTTACGGGTTACAGTTCGGTTTCGTTCGGGTGTGCTCGGGAGGGATGTCCCCTCCGTTGTCACTTGTCATTGGATGCGCGGCGTCGATTTTCATTATTTATTTTCTCTATGTACTGCTTGGAAACGTGACGCGTTCCTCTGTTTACGTTTTGATCGAAGTTTTGGTTTGGCAAGTTGCTTTGATTATGTAACATTGATCAGAGTAGCTTTAATGAAACGTTTTGTAATATAATGCTGACGAAATATATATTTTTGTTTGTGCAAGAGAAGTTCTCAGTCAACTTCGGAAACGTAAACTTGGTTCATAACTTTCAACAGCAGCTGGTCTGTTACGGGGGAACACGTAGCTCTTATTCCACTTGTGTAAGGTCTAGATTCGTGTCTCTAGCTGTTATCAGTAGGTAGACAGCTATTTCCCAAACATCGGTTGCACAACGGCTTGCAGAAGCAATCATCAGTTTTTACGACGCGGTTTATAGCGAGTGACGCACACACACGCGCACACACACAACTATACATTATCAGTTTTATTTAGCGACAAGTTTTAGGTTCTAGATGTGTCTTGATTCTTAGACTAGTTTGCGCCTGCGGCTTCATTCAGAAACTTATTTATACCGTGAGAAGTCACTTGAGTCTATAATGTTTTGAACTTTTACGATTTTCACTTAAAATAACTACCAAAGTAATTATATTAACTACAAAGTATGTTCAAATTACTTCGATAAGCGAGTCCTGATAAGGTATTACACCAAAATAAGATTAAATGCGGGTAGTTCTAAAAGTTAATAAACATACTACCCTACGCTTCAGCCTACACACGTGACAACGGCCGTTTCAATATGGCCGACCCATCTTTATACTTCGACAACAATACGTCTGATCGTTGCTGATGAAACATGGATATAATGTCTAGGTTGTATTTCTTATTATTAGTATAAAGGAAATCTTTATGCGTAACTTCAGTGTGAATAAGAACATTAGGCCAAGGGTTTAGCTGGGCATTGATTCAGTCAATAGTTTTCTTAGGTGAGCATGGTTTGCCCAGCTTTGAAAAGAAAACTTTATTCTACAGAACGCGGAAGGCATACGAGCAAGTTGATTAGGTACCTAATGAAAAGCAACGGATTTTTTAAAGATAGTTTATTTGCCTATGTTCGCGCGCTAAAAACCTTTTTGGTCATGTACAGTGCAGGAGTGCTCTATGGCACATAAAAAGAAAAATCATCATAACTGCCAATATAGCTTTAACGTGGTTGACTTAATTTTCCTCCGCTCTCCTCGCTTCAATACCCTCACCCGCATCGCCTTCCTCGCCTCAACCACGCCGCCAGGAGAACGCCCTAAGGTGAGTGCCTCTGCACTGTTTGAAATTGTACTTTTTTGGGCATCAGCGCACTCCTGGCCTTCCGATACGAACGAAAATGGCTATTTACACGCCCTAACCTAACAGCCTAATTGTTCTATCCTGGGGTGTACCAAATTCTAAATTTGAAATAAATATCATGCCGTCTCTCTCACTCACTCATTTACGACGGCGACGTAATGACTATTAGTATTTCGCCAGCACCGCTATCACAAGAGCGGCGAAAGAGCTGGATTGCGCGCAAGATAAACTGCCCGTGTCTTTGAATTCTGATTCTTTAGCTGTCATCTTTGACACTTCTAGCATGGATCTGGGGCTTTACCTTGACGTCATAACGCAGTTCAATTCCGAACCAAAGTTGGATCGATCGCTGTCAGACCATACCAGAAGTGGCAAAATAGCACTAAGACGTCATGGTATTTTTGTTTTTTTTCCGGTGGCAAAATGCTTTGCGCATACTCCCACGCCGTGGAGACGGCATGGGAGTTATGTGGGACTCTCTTTCCACACTGCCCCCTTTCTTAGCAAAAGGAGGGGGGGAGGCATACCCACTAAAAACCCACCGGTATTCCCTCACTGCCATTGGAGGGCGCATGATGGTGGCACCGTGAAAAGACGTCATGGTTATAGCCCCAATAAGGAAAAGACGAGTAGTCTATCTCGCGCGCTAAGCAGCACTAGCGGTCATTTGTGCTAGCCGTGCAGAGTATACTTCAGCGTCTGCTGTGAAAAATTTCATTTTATTTATCCAATAGCTGAACATAAGATACGTCTTATCTAGCCAGTGTTATCGGATGTCATTAAACTGTAACCAAATACATAGTTGTTTCGAAACGCTACCGTTCTAGCTCTTTTATAAGGCATTTAATATGTACATACGTACGTCACCGAGATGTACATACGCGTGCAAAGTTAACTATTACTTTAGTCACAATTTGAATAAGAAAACTGTCCGTCTATTCTGTCACTTCTTCACGCTTTAACCATTGAACCGATTTAGTTGGATTGGTGTAGACATAGTTTTAGTTCCGGGGAAGGATAGGGGGGATAGTGTTTATCCCGGAAAATTGTATAAGCGACTTCTGTGCCGACGTGGTCGCAGGCAACAGCTAGTCTTAGTAAAACCTTGAACACATGTGAAAAACTAAGCCTACGGGTGCCACATAAGTTGACATCTCACCAATACCTCACTACTATGCTCACTAGTTCAATTTTAAAGTTTAAAAAAACTACTTTTAGTGATTCAATATTGTACTATCAAAACTTTCAATACATATAAGCAAACCTTGGCCCCCTCGTGAGAAGTTTTTGTTTACTCTGAAATGATATCGTGCAGATTCAATTGTTAATTGCCCTATGGATGATACCTACTCCTAAGTTAAGTGTAACTGCAAATAACTGCAAATAAAAAGGAATCCGAAGCTAACAGAACTTAGTTTTTCTGTCCCATTTTATTGAGTACGCCTGTCTAAAACTGAATTGATTAGCAGGTTGCGATATGTGCAAAAGAAATGTTTTAACGACTTGGTCAATTATAACAAAAGGCCGTGTGTGTTCGGCGCACACGTCGTTTAATATCTGGCCACGTTTTACGGCCGCGCCCGGAGTCGCGATCCTCGACCTGTCGGGAAATACGATCCGACCCTTTGTGAGTCCTGCTCCCATCGTCCACTGCTCCTTTTATATCCTTTTTATCACGTCCACTTTGTATACAATGCTCTCGACTAACTCCCGTAACGCAAGCTACTCTGTGCCTGCTCGCTATAAGTATGTAGAATTTACTAATAGGGCAGCTGCAGCGACGCGATTTCTCTGTAAATAAACATCCACGGTTATGAATTTCCAAGTCGCCTTTCGGACAATGGCGCTGTCCACCATAAATAAACTGCACAATATTCAATAACTGCGCCGGTTTATTCCTCCAGGAATAGCCGTCGTAAAGCCGCAGACATACCTACGGACGGATCCTCGAATCACAATAACGCAGCAGCTCAGCAGAATCCATAATCTTATTTTTGTACCGCACCACGAAGCGTGAATTTCGCAATTACGTGAGCTGCGGTGGCGGTGCGCGAATATCACCTTAAACCTTTACCGTACAGAGGCTACAGTGGCGGGACGGCGGTTTCTCAAAATAAACACCTCTTGTCTGTACACGTGCGAATGTAGACTTTATCTCGGAGACGGAGAGTTACGTGGCGGGAGCGGCAGGTGGCGCGTGAAAGCGGACTCTCCGCGATGGGAGGAGGGCAGGTTATGCGACGCAGATGTGACATCCATTGTGTTCCCTCCTATAATTTTATCGAAGCTGATTTACGATCGATTGTTCGGCCACGGTGGACAGTGGAGGTGTCAGTGTGAGTGCGTGCGCGCATGTGTGCGCGTGCGTGCCGCGCCCGGGACGTCGTAACTTACCTGCAGATGGCGCTCGGATATGACGAACTCTCGCCACACAACGCTCTCGTAAATTAAGAAACGACCGACGTCTCGCACCGTGTTCTTTTCAGCTTTGTTTTATGTCTCGACAAGGGAAATACGAGGGCACGCTTGCCTCGGCGAAAATTCAAATTATATTGGCCGTCATTGAATAGGAAATCGGGCAGATGTGTGTTTGACTCGATGATAAAATATGCCTGCCGGCAAATTGTTTTCCGGCACAGTTAAGATTGAGTTTCAATACCCAATAAAGATTGTGCAGGTCGCTGAAATCAATTGGATATAAAACGGAGGAAATCGTTAGGCAAAGCTTTATGTTAAGATCGTTAACAGTTTGACAGACGTTTGGAATAATAACACTCGTTTGATTCCGCAAAGTCGCGCGCTATGGCTCTATTGTTACGAAACGTTAATGCATTTCTTGAGAAAACACTTGTACTGGAAACAAAGTGTTAAAGCTTTCATCTGTTATTTTTTTAGTTTGTTTTACGAATTGCTGTCAATGTTGGTTAACGAAAGTATGAGAATTCAGGGAACTCTATATAAAAGTACATATAAGTGCATTATGGTGCTGTCACAGGCTACCAGCTGTCAACTAAAACAAGACACGTCTTATTAGGTAACTCCTTTAACAACAAAATTGTATTTACGTAATTTCCACTTACCGTTCATAACTAAGCGAACAATTTCATCGCTAAAAAATTCTGGTTACGGGACTAAATACTGTTTTTTTCGTTACGCAAACATAATGAGGCAACCCGAGTCCGAACAAAGAGTAACCAGACAACTATTAATTCCAAGTTTCAAGGAACTCGTGTAAGCGACGGCGCTATAATTACACGGAGCCAAGGAAACGGGGTCGCTAGGGCTTCTTTCTTGTAGAACCTAACCTTTCGATAACGCGGCGTATGTGTCAGCCGTGTTATGTACTTACTTATATATAGTCAGCTGCAGAGAAACCGCGATGTTACGAGAAATGTGGCACGTCCTTAAATGGTTTCCGCGGAACCCTGTGTTGTGTTGTTTTTAGGGTTTTCCTAATCTATTAATCCTACAAAATTGATGTAGTAAACATAAACAATACTTGATTCCACCTACAAAAAGGTTCTCGAAAGCTAAAATTGTAGAACCTTGCTCTAGAGCTGTAGAGCTCTAAGGCGAGGGTTTCCTAATATACTTATTACGACGAATTAAGTCAGCCCTTTGATGCCATACACTTTGAAAATCGACCAATATGGATATTTGTCAGCCACAATTAAATAATCCCGAAAAACATTCAGAGGGGTGCTCAATCCAACAAGCCCAATCATATCATTTGCTGTATTCTTGATTTATTTTAACCTTTTCGCCACCACGTCAAATGTAAGAGACGTCACCCGTATGCCAGACTACTTTATTGGGATGCCTTAAGTTGAACTTCTTCCATGCTGGTCTGGGAGTAAAAAAAAAACATAGAATTTACCAGTGGCTCCTCTTCCCGCGCAGATGGTAAAAGCGCATCGAAGGAATGGGCGAAAGTCTTAGGAATCATATTATAGGCGATGCGGCTAGCAACCCATCACTATTTTGATTTCCTTTTCCACCTGTATGCCCTTAATCATGCTAAACGTGGCCTTAAGGTTTACCCCGTAAAGGATAAAGACGTGATATATTTATGTATTAAGTTGAACCTAAACCCAATTGAGCGAAGGTTGCTTTTGCATTGAAGTAATGGACACATAGCACGGAGGACGGATGACCGATGGGGTCGAAAGGTCCTCGAGTGGAGACCACGTACCGGCAAGCGCAGCGTAGGACGTCCACCACAAGGTGGACCGATGACCTCATTAAGATCGGAGGATCGCGCTGGATGCAAGCCGCTTCCAACCGGTCTTATTGGAGGTCCAAAGGAGAGGCCTATGTCCAGCAGTGGACTTCTAATGGCTGAAATGATGATGATGATGATGATGAATGGACACATAATGTCGTTGGCGTTGAACCTGCGGTGCTGATGTATGACATGGTCGATGGCGTCTAAAAGGTTAAGAGACGGTGTAAATTGTAGATTAGTCATAGATACGTTACAGTCGATCTGAAACCTTATGTTTACTGAAGGACAATGGAAAACCTTCGCTGATTGTAGGCGCGGAGGTACTCTGTACATTACTAAGCGCTGTGTGATCATCGAGATAGCTTATCTCTGACTCACGGCATGCTTCATACTTACGTTTACATCTTGCAGGTATTTCAAACTAGTTCGCTAAGCACTGTGCCTTGAATTTTCTAGAATCGGTCTAACTGGATTGGAAAAACTGTTTTTGTCGTACCGCGCGATATGGATTTGTTTATAACCGTCATACTCAAAGACTGGGTTTACTCGTACGCAGAAAGCTGCATGGGATTCCGCACTAACGTCCAAAGCTATTGACATAAGGGCATTTAAGATAAAGACAATTTTTAGAGAGTGGAAGAGCGTTTTCCAAGAAAAAGACAACAAGAACATTTTTCCAGAATGTAAATATTTTGGATTTTTCTTACACAGAATCGTTTACTCTATCGATTATCATGCAAGAAAAAATGTGTCTCACATTTTACTATGGGTTTTTTTTCTCTTTGTCATGCATTCCATACATTCAGCTGTTTTAAAAAATGTGACGAACTAGAATGGAAATTTTAGGACATATTTGTTTCTTGTATGAGGATCGATAGGGTAAACGATTCTGGGTAAGAAAAAATGTTCATGTGGAACTTTTTTTGGAAAGCGCTCGGAAAAAGTATCAGTTCAATTAGTTTCTCTTCATCTGTCACTTTCACTTTGACGAGGTATCGTCTCTTCTAATAGTGTAGTAGACTCATCGGTATTTTGATGTTTCTTTAAAAAAATCTGATAATTATGTTCCGATTTAATACAAATAGGTATCATTAGATAAATTTATTAATTAATTTTAGATTATTCCATAGATATCAGATTGTTATTGTTGTCAAGATCGATAGTCTTTAACAGATGTGTATTTAGTTCATTACTCGTGTCATGCTTCTGAAGTGTTTCCTTTCCTCATTTTGAATTCATCGATTTCCATCTCCTCTTTTATGTACCTACGTTTCAAACCAATTCGCATTCCAATAAATTAAGCAGAGTTAGTTTCCACTGATTTTTCTGGCAAGATTTGCGTATAGACACACCAGTTGAATGTTCTTGAAATACAGACTTAAATTGAGTCGTTTGCTGCCCTTTTCGTAAAAAAAATACTTATACATATTTAAGAAAGCTTAGTAACTAAGTTTGTTCAAGTTTTATGGCCAGTAATTTGTATTGTAAAACCTGCGATTGTTGATTATTAGGTACCTATTTATAGCACTTGGCTTGAAAAAGTCATTTTTATTGGAAATCATCATCTTTACCGTCGTAATGCTACTCAGAGGAGCGACCTTGAACCAATGATTTTTCCTTTTATTAGAGGCTTTCTTTCATTAAGTATTTACCCAATAGTGGGTGCCTACTGCGCGTCCTTGACGTGTAATACTCATTCCGGCAGCTACAAGATGGCTGATTGGCAGCGGGTTCATACTTGACACGTATGGTTGCCCTTATGACGGCTCACTTTGCGATTATTGTGATTTTATGTTCCAAGGTTGGATAAGGATCGGATTTGGATAAGAAAGATGATACTACAGCAATATGTTATGGAAACTTTTGTAGGTTATTCGTGGCTTAGCGAACTACATTGACGAGCGAAAATAACAGATCGCTGTTGATAGAAAGTTGTATAAATGGAAAAAATAATTATTTACATTGATTAATGGTTATTCATTTTTTTATATGAAAAGTAACTTCAAAATTTAACAAAATGTCCATCAGCATGATGTAAAATTAAAACTCTCGTGATGTAGAATCTTAACTAACGTTCGAGTAAAACATTTTGTGACTGGGTTTAATACAAATGTCGTTTTGGAACTTTGAAACTGTAATTGTAGGTAGGTATTTATGATAAATTGTTTACTAAAAATAGTCAGATGCAGATAGCGGCGGAGTGTCCAGTAAAATATGGCAATTTCATATCGCGTTGGCCTTACGCCAGCTAATTATTATAAATGAATGTCGGTAAGGGTTATTGTCCACCGCGCGCGATACGATGCTATCTAGCTTCCGAGTGTCGCGCCGCCATTATGATAATAGCCCCAAGACACGAACTAGGGACCTTTATAACTAAAATTCTGTGATCAATCAGTTTTACTTCATTACGTCTTGTAAAATACTGAAGTATCGAAGGTAATCTTTAACCTCTCCTTGCACGCAATACGAAGCTTTCGTTCGTGTGTTTGGGCTCCCTTTAGTAATATCTAGACTAACGGACAATGATAACATCTATTGCAATATTTTTTATATTTCTTGCTAGAAGCACATACTAATTCGAGGTGTACTTAGTTTTTATGACTTAAACCTTTGCTCGGCAATAGCGAGCGAAGTTTTATTTACTTAGTGAAAAAATTGTTCCTTTGAGGGTTATCTTTACTTACTAGCTTTTTATCGATTGAATAGATAAGACAATTAATACGACGTGTGAACGCTAAGTTAGAATACTTTTTAAGAACCCTCCGTCAGCACTTTGCAATTATTTTTCCTGCGGATACAACGTTGACTTACGGCGAAACAATGTTACACGAGTGTTACACAAACAGCTACATTTGACAACATTTCGTATTTCGGGTCCTTTCATTTTATTGGTTCTATGTATTTTGTCTGAAAAGAGGAATAATGCTGATAGTACATTTTTTTTTGCTGGGACTTATATTTAATTTATAAGTATTTTATTAATTTGTGCTTATTCTAAAAGGGCGTAACTTGTTTAACGGCAGAATACACACTTATCCCTTTGTCTTTTCTCAATAGAAAAAAATGTGATGTTATTTTCAAATGGTCAATGTCAGGCCTATTCTTCGATATTCGATTTTCGAGGTTCGCTTCGAGCTGTTCCGCTCGCACTAATAGTCATTAACTTGTAAGTGAAAGAGAAGATATAAGAACTTCGAAAATAGAATTTCGATGTTCATTGAAGTTATCAAATACAAAATTATGATAGGTTATTTTTTCTCGTCAAAAAAGCGCATTTCAGCTTTTCTGACGTAGGTACAACTGATAAAAGTACGCCATATTTTTAATTATTTTTTATAATAGCGCTATTAAAATATAAACATATTGCAGTGATCAGGTAGCAAAATGCTTTCGAACCATATATACATTAGGTGTAATAAAAATTACATTTTGTCAATTCAAATTGTGTTCAGTACCTCCATCAGAAAGATGGACGATCCTTACGCTGTCCATTAACACTATTAACAGATCTGTGCCCTTGACACATTCAGTTAACTCTCATTCACCCTAAACGCCAACACTTTTTAGACATCAGCCAATCCCGTCAACAAAGCATTTATCTTAATCACACGTATCTCCCGAGTACCGGATTCGGTTCCGATCCGTCACCGGACAATAGCCCGGCCCCAGGGCCCACATCTATCAATGATAACGGTATTGATAGCGAATTCTATTCCGAATAGCTCCCAGAATTGAATATAGGTTTTGGCTCGAATGTCTACGAACAAAATATATATCTATACAACTAGGAAAAACATGAAAAATGCGCACTTCTGGGTTGAATGTAAATATACGTACAAAAGTTAAAAAGGGAAGCCCTTAACTGAGAAGGTCGACTCAACTGTCGACGTGTTCAATCCCGACAAAATCATGATCGTAGCGTATCTATTGATGTATTTTAAGGTAGTCCGTTTAATTGTAGAACTTTGAAGCATTAACTATTGACTGTATGACCCGTAGCTTATTTATTTATATGCAGTAGCATTGTACAACGGCACCAAGAAAAAGAAACATATGCGTTTCCGGCAGTAAGTGTATCAAATGGAGTTTATTTAAAGTATATTTAAAGATTCACTTGGTCATCATTTTACTCTAACATTTCTCATCTGTAAGTTAGTACTACACTAGTATTGAAGCTTCTGAGAAAGAATTTAGGCGTCATATCGTTTGTTACGTTAACAGTAAAAGACATAATTCATTATTTTAATTACTCTAAACACTTACACGAAAGCGGTTCACGGAACAAAAGTTTAAATTATGCTTAATGTTATCAGCAATAAAACAATGGCTGTAATTTAACTAGCTAGGTACCACTTAAGAGTTTATAGCAGACACAATACATCTCAGTTTGACAGTGAGACTCAACAGTGTAATGTTTATTCTTATTAGGCACGCGCCACTCATTTGGGATATTGAGAGGTATTTAAATACACGACATGTGATCCTTTCTTACTAAGGTTACGCGTAGTGCGTGTGCGGTAGGTCAAATTTGTACCTTATCTTTATAAGGTGTCCTTTAATTTGAATTCGTACAAATGAATAGTTGAAAGGTAAACGTGTAAATTATGGATTGTGAATTTTTTTTGTTGTTGTTACATATAAAAAATTGTGGGTGGTAGGAGTAGGACATTGTTCAAGATCCGTCTGGAGCGCTCCCACTCTTTTACTCGGTAGGTAGCCTTGTCGCCAAGCAAGGCGTATGTTCCGACGTGGATAGACAACCGGTGAAATCGACCTTTAAGCTGTCACTGAGTTTGCAAAAATTCTCTTTAGTTGCCTGCGGGTATCCATGACATCTATCATCAGATGACCCACTTACCCGTTTAGCAAACTATATATTTTTCTATAGTATTCATCAAAGCGGAGATATGTCAGAGGATTTTTCTGTATTATTATTTTTGTGTAGACGGTATTTTTTGTTTTTCTTCCATGCTGGTCTGGGTATAAGAAAAAACATAGAATTTACCAGTTGCTTTTCTTCCCGCGCAGATGGTAAAAGCCCCTCGAGGGAATGGGCGAAAGTCTTAGGAATCATGTTATAGTCGATGCGGCTAGCAACCCATCACTATTTTGATTTCCCTTTTCACCTATACGCCCCTAATCATGCTAAACGTGGCCTTAAAGTTTTGTTACCTTAGGCTCTGTCTACCCCGTAAGGGATAAAGACGTGATATATGTAAGTATGTATGTATATTTTAGTCATAAGCTAGCATGTTGCTGCAATGCTTATGGTCATGAAAATGGCATGACGTGAAACCAACAGACAATAAGTATGTAGGTACATTACCACTGAGGTACTGAGTGACATTTAAATTTAACTCCCCGCACGACCCAAGCAGCAGTAAAAACTGACCGATTTAAAAATACAACCCATTTTCATAACAATAGTGATTGTATCCACATATTGGTGGCTCGGAGCATCGTAAAGAGTTAATTGGTGATAAAAGCACGTAATTGGTCGCGGCTATCGGCGCGAGCGCACTAATGAAGCTGAATTACACTGTTACGTTCACTAACGAATTGTTAGTCCTATCTACGACACAATGTAGGTAGCTTAAATTTAACTTTGACGTCAACTGTTTGTCGCAACTGTTGAAATGTTTTCTTTATTTTCAGACAGAGTTAAAGCCTTGTTGGATTTAACATACATATATAAAATAAATCATATCTTTATCCGTTACGGGGTAGAAAAGGCCTAAGGTAACAAGATTTAAGCGCCACGTTTAGTATGATTGTAGGTGTATAGGAGGAAACGGGAATCAAAATAGTGATGGTTTACCAGCCGCATTGCCTATAGCACGGATGTAGTTGGATTTAAGATTTGAAAAAATCACTAGTATTAGAATTAGAGCATGAAAGGCAACTTCTGTATCAGTCTTTAAAGTCTAGGTCTATTCTTTACTTTACCTAATACATTAATTATTAGAATTAGAGCATGAAAGGCAACTTCTGTATCAGTCTTGATAAGTCTAGGTCTATTCTTTACTTTACCTAAAACGTTGTAAAATAGGTATGTCACGGACAGGAGGTAAGGTTTTTTATAACGTGTTATTTTTTTAAGTCTCCTTACATACACGCACGTACATAAGACACATGAACATAAGACACAAAGGCGAACATATCTCTCAAAGAGATTTCAAGAACTTATATGTAAGTTTCTTAGCAAATTACATAGTGCGACGCTATGGAATGCCACAGTATTGTGACTCGAGCCAGTCTAATACACATTGGGTTGCGTCACAGTCCTATTTATTATACAGATTTATATCTCTAATCATTAGCAGCGAAATGTAAGCGAGAGGCTAGCGTGACGACGTGAACTCTGTCAAGCGCGAACAATCGAAAATAATCTAACATATAAGGGAATAATGTGGAGCAATTAAAAGATTTGTTTCGTTGGTTCGTGTCAGGGGCCCGTAAGACATGTGGCCTAGTTCTGACGTCACGGTAGGAAATGTCACATTGTGAATGGGGTAATTGCGTCTCCGTGGTTGTCGTTATCGCAAAGAGGCTAGATTAGTATGGAAAAGTACTGCTAAAGGCTTTTTTAGTAGATTCGTAAAAGTGACGAAAACTTTAAGCGACAGTTTTTAGGATGATACTGAGTGGCACGTCATTTCGAACTTCCCTTTTGAAGTATGCAACTGCAGGCTTCGATACTATGTTGACTGTTTCGTCTTGAAACCCTGCGCTAAGAGCTTACGCTAATGTAATCTGACAGCGATGGTGGTATATTTGAACTGTATTTCAATCGCTTAAAGCCTATAAGATGACGGAACTGCAGTAGTTCAGGCTGACACATGTGTCACTCCATTATATCGGTTGACCATTCCAGTAACACTCAATGTCAAAGTCACAGAGCGTGTAAGTGGCACTCCAAAGGAAAGGTAAGGAAAGCTGAAATTTCCTGCCGACGCTGCTATATAAATAGGTTAAGTATTTTTGATAATAGGAGTTATATCGTTATAAATGCTTATTAAGGTTGCGTTGGGCGGTACTCACGTCAATTAGTTCTTATCTCGATTCGTGACTTTTGACTTATGAGTGGCCGATCTCCGATGCGTGGCTTTACATACCAGTGCGACCATTTGTATGAAAAATAGAGGCGTCCCGCCATAAATATAAGATTATAACGTGAATGGTAAGGCGTTAATTGTTGCGATATTTTTAACAACTAATTTAGGATAAGGAAATTTTTGGGGAGATAAGGTGTTTTAATGTAGCGTGGGTGCTAGTCGGCTGAATTTATTGCAAAATGTTTATTACTCAAGCTTGAGTAGCAATTCTCATAGAAAGAGAAATATTCAACGTTACAGAGTTCTTTGTGCGCTTTACTAATTGATGCAGTTGGGTAATTGAAGAACGACTTTAAGACAATTCCAAAAAAAAAACAGTTATATACAACTTTAACCTTATTTTTACTACATAAAATATAATATTAATTCACAAAACATAAAACAAATGTGGCAAAGAGGATGTACTCAGCATTTGCTGCGGGTTAGAGCTCTCACAGGAGCCTCCAACTGACACAGCGCTGATTTTCAGTACACCCCTTTCTTGGTAGAGCAAATTTTTTGATAATAACTCACAATTGGTAAGCGAAACGTCCAACTTTGGCTGCAAACTTGTATGAATTCAGAGTCTTAACACTGCCGAAGTGCATGTTTTTCATCCGAACTCTTTCCAAAAAAAAAATGCCGCCTTTATCACAACGGCTAGTCAATATTTTCCAGCTACTTTAAGTTCCTCACAAGAAAAGCCACAATTAAATGCAAACCGGTTCAGTAGGCCGCAATTAAGTTTCAATTTGCACACATGAACAGCAAACAAAGAACTGGATACACGCCTTATTTACATGAGGGCCCAGCCCTCCGCCCCCCTCCATTAAACTTCATTTAGATCGCAGATAGTGGTCATTAGGAGGATAATTCGAGTTATCATTGCTTCTTCTGATGATGGCGAAGGCTATTTTTACAGAAACTATGAAATGAAAACATAGAAACCAACTACAACCTAGTCTTCTGAGCCAAAATTGCTATTGCTTTTTGTTTGGAAACAATAATTGTCAATTATTTTGATAAAAGCTACAAATGAAAAAATTAAAGTACTAAGCTTTAAAACACAATCGTATTTACAAATGAGTTTCAATAAATCCCATGTTGCATAAATAAAGCAAGTACCATCTAATTTCCGTTTTTTCAATGCCCCCTAAACGTCAAAGTAAGTACATTATTACGTTCGAGTAGACAGCAAACCGCTATTAGCCTTATCTTCGAGTCATTGCGGCCATTTCTCGGTTCGTGAAGGAATTTGCAGGATTTCCCTGTAGTAGAACGGCGCAAGAAATGACTGCTTGTTTGCGGATAGAAATCGTGGCGAGCGCTTGAGGAAAATACCAGTTTTGTGGAGAGGCTTCTTTACGGTTTTACATCGGGGGGAATTTACGTTTCTTTCGTACTTAATGTAATGAAATGCTCGCGATTCTGACCCAGATATTTTCAGGAAGCAATATCGTGTAGCGTAGCCTTTGCGGCAATAAAAATGTAATCTTTTCTTATCTATAACAAGTGAGCACTCGCTTGTTTCAGTGGACAGTATTTTGTCATGTATTTTCCTGTAAAGGAGTAATATGAGAATAAGTTAAGTGATCGCTTGCATGTGGAATTCACCGCTACGATCCACTTACTATAGCGGACTCGGCCATGTACCACACTTATCGGATTAGGAGCTCTGTTTGGTTCCGCTCTGCTAGCTTTCTCAGTATTTATACCGCTTATTTAGCTTCAAAAGGATTTGCTCGAAACTTAGCTGTTCTTTCTAACAAGTCGAGGTGTGAACGCGAGATGTAAGCTAAAACAGTTGCTTTAAAGTTAGTAATTACTGTAATAAGTTGCATGTTTGTTTAGATTATGTAATAACAAGGTTTTGGTGATTTACAAAAAGTTGCAAGCCCTCTAATGGTAAGTCAGTATGAATTACTATTTATCAGTGCAAAATAACGAGCGCAGAGCCATTAACTTCGTCACGCATGTCGCCTATCTCGCAGCACATTTTCTTCATTAACCTGTCCGCCTCTTATGTTTTTACGCCGCAGTAAAAAGCTTAAGGTCTTTTCATATTAGAATATTCGCGTGTGTGCCGGCGTAAATCACTGGATTGTCACTGCGGGCGACTTATAATTTTATTGTCGGACGAAGGCGACACGACAGCGCGGCGTCACGCGAGCGGCCGCCCGAGCCTCACACGACACGACACATGGATCTAACTTTTATTGTCCTCGCTTTTAATTATACAGCAATGTCGAATTAGATTCGAGCTCAGATTAACCGTCTAGACTCGCGGTGGGCGTTCACTTTCGTGCGAGATTAATTGTAATTGGGTGTAATATAAAGTGGATGATTAAATTTTTAGATGGCTTCGCGTTAACGGTAGGTACACAGACCTCGTTGAGTTAACATTTGAATTAACCCAGCAGATTTGAGTCCTTTTCGTGTTTAATGCGTAGATTATAAATCGTAGTCATAAATGGCCCGTTCCGAGTCCATAACGAAGCCGGCTATGCCTAATCTTCTAGCTCATTAAAGTTGCGGCTTAGCGATATGTTTAACCTAGGTACAAAGCCGGGGTTATATTGAAAAGGTTCGTTACTTTTACCGTAACACTTATTTTTAAGGGTTTGACTAATTATGTTCTGTTCTAGCATGGAGGTGGTTATTACGAGTCTTTGAAAGCGTGTTGTCCGCGCCCCGCCCGCCGGCCATGCCGATGCGGGGGCTATTATGCGACAGGATGTCGACCAGTCCACCTAATAGGTGTCATTATTGTGTCGTTCAGAAATTGCCCCACTATCGGACGAGTTATCACGGCCGCTTTATAGGTCCAGATTACATGGTGCCTACATAATTTTACACATAGCCTGTACAGTACATAGGCGGCGGAGGCGTTTGCTGCTGTTTTTCATTAAGTCTATTTAATTGACTGCTTTGATTGTGCATGTTGGATTTGCATTAGGTGTCACGGCATTGATGAAAATTGTTATAGCTTCCTGCTATGCGCTGAAGTGGTTGCAGTTAAGAAAAAGTATACAAATAATGCTGAGCGCTTTAATTTCTAACATGTAAAGCAATCATTTGTTAACGTTATAATTGTCAAGCTTTTTGCCTACTGATTCGTGCCTATGTACTCATACACATTTTTACGAAAAGGAGGGCTATTCTGATATATACATATAGAATTGACTATTACACACTTCGGTTGAACGGAATATGTACCTTAGAATTAAAGTACCTGCGTAATTTTTCATACTTTTTATCTGTTATAGTATAGAATTGTATATTATAAAAATACTACGGCATTATTTGACACCAACTGACCAAATTAAGCAATGCTTGTACTATAGATACTAGGTGACGGATAAACATACTTAAACAGATAATTATACACATAAAATCATTTTAAACTAAACATACAAACCCCTAGAGGAAATATTTGTACGCATTATACATTTTTCTGCCTAGAACGGGGTATCGAACTCGGCACGTCTAGCTTCCCAGTCAAATTCTTTAACCAGGCAATTCCGATAGAGAGCGAGCGCAAGAACACAAAGACTGTTTCAATTCTCAACAAAGTTAACCCTTTCCACGTACTAACCCCTACTTTGTCTGTTTCACGTCGTACATCAGTCATAATTTGATAGACAAATGGCGCTCATAAAGCGTCGTACACTTTAATTTATGCAAGCTATAGCGTATGATAATGAGCCGAAGATACGCGAACGTGTGGGTCGGATATCCTTGCATGTTAGAATTTAGACACTTAAAGTGTTAGAATAGACTCCTTTAGGCTAATTTGAGTAAGGGGTTGATCAAGGTCGGAGGGTAGTAAATATTGCACCAAATATCATCAAAGAAGATCTATCTATAATTATTATGAATAAATGAGTATGAGTATCTTTAGTTGCGTTATGCAATGAAACAGTTTAATATCTGAAATTAAACGTTTTAGTAGGAAAATAAAACACTGTGCAGACTTTTTTTGTTTCATCAAAATGCAGCGAATATTAAGACGTGCTTAATTATTAAGTAGCTACATGCTTTTACTAAAAATTAATTGTTACATACATACATACATACCGTCACGCCTCTTTCCCACAGGGGTAGGCAGAGACTACTGATTGTTCCACTTGCTCATCAATTGTTTATTGAAATAAAAATACTTTGGATGGGTACGCTACTAAAATCCAAATCAACACGCACTTAAGCGCTAGTAAGAGCATGACAGGCCATTCTCAATTTTTTTTTCTGCGTTATGAGCCCATTATGATCCTTTCAAATCAATTTTCAGCCAATCTTAATTACAGAACAAGTAAACCTTTTTCCATGGACTTTTTATGCGTCGCATACAGTCTTGCGAATATGTGTTGTGTCGGTTAAATCTTGCAAATTAAATTATTATGTAGGATGGATGTATTGGACAAGAAAGCTTGTGCTTGAGATTTTTTTTTTAACACAAACCTACTGAGCTTGCATCTTGCAAGCCTACTTTATTCAGAAGTGGTACCAAAACTTTCAAGTTAAATATGAAAGAGGAGTGAAAGGAACGTTACGATTCGAAATAAAGCAAAAGTAGCTAATTTCGCGGAATAACACCACTCTTACTAGTACCACTATACCTCGTAATATTAGAGACTCCACCACCGATTTAAAAAAGACAGCGATCAAGATAAGGCGAGGTCATTAAAACAGAAAATTATAGTGATAATGTGGGGAATTTTTCGTATTCGAAGCCGGCCGCCTGCCTTTGTGCAAAGATATCATTAATTCCGGGGGTGACCGTGACTCAGGCGTTAATGAAACTCATTTTCATATTTTCCATTATAATATTCGGGTCGATAACCCGGGTCAGAGAGGCAAATGTTCATGTCACTTTTGTAGGTTACTTTAAGAGTTCCGTTTTTTGTCTCGAAACATTGCGGAAAACAGCACTTAAAAAAATTGTGAGAGCTGGAATTAGTGCTGGCATTCTGGCAGCATGTCTAAGTCACTTAGGCTTAGAATTAACATCATAAGTACCTGTTTTCGTTTAAAAAACTTAAAACATATTATTCAGCTATAGCATGAAAATAGGGCAGTCCACCACAGTAATCAGATTATCCTAATTGTACATACGTTATAGCAGATAATAACCAAATTATTGAGATCTCTCGTGATCATATATAGCTATGCCCATAAAGGGATTGTTGGACGCATAGGTACTGCTAACCCGTTAAACAAACCACGATTAGGAAAAACAATTTTATTTAAGTAATATATCTGTGGTAGGAACTATGTCTCTTTGTTACCTTTATTAGGTTCAAATTACTGAATAATTATTTAGAAAAGTTACCAAGAAATATTTTTGTTAATTGAACAATAATATAGGCAACTTTTTATCCAGGAAAACGATGAATTTTCCGCGGGCTAATGGTAAAACTCATTCCACGCAGACGACGTCACGGTAATAAATAAACCTTTCAAATTGGCTATTAATAATGTGATATCCTATCACTTATCTCTTCTGTTAATCAAACAGTGTTTGTTCAATCGTTAGAATAAGCACTTAAGTCAAAGCTGTAACTGTGTATTATTATGACGTGTGTGAAATAAACACAATTTTGTGAGATAGATTTACTAAAAGAGCCACGAAAGTTTGCGTCACGCAGGTCAACTCTTTTGGGATAAAAGCTTTTTACTGTAATGAACTTAACACCAACAAAAAATCGCTTTCCTTCACTTATGTCACTTTTAAATGTGTGATGTTATAATGCAATCGAATCGTACATTCAAGAGAATAAATATGTACTGTAAACAAAACGTCGAAAACATCTATACACCTTTTTGCCACAAACAATAAGGTCGGTGACACATATATATTTGACATGATACCTGTATCAATATTTATGCCCTCGACTGTCCAAGTGCTTAATTTACGTGAGAATTAATAATTTTCACTAGATACACGTGAATTCTACTATTGTATTTCACCGACCGACTTGGACCGAAAAATTGACACTTTCAATTTGATATTGACTAGCTTGTGACACGGATAATGACACTAATGGCAGATTACCACTTCAGCAAAGACTTGAAATTAAATCAATATGTGCCGGTTTTTAACGTAGGTAGGTAGGTCCTGATAAATTAGTGAAATAAGCAATTACGTGGAAGAGCTATATTAATTTCTTATGTCGCTAATCAATATAGTCCAGAATAATACATACCTAAATCACGTCTTTATCTTTTACGGGTTAGACAGAGCCTAAGATAACAAGACCTAAAGACCGCGTTTAGCATGATTGTGGGCGTATAGGTGGAAAGGGGGAGTCAAAATAGCGATGGGTTGCTAGCCGCATTGCCTATAACATAATTCCTAAGATTTTCGCCCATTCCCTGGACGGGCTTTTACCATCTGCTCGGGAAGAGAAGCAATATATATCTTAAATAGTGAATATAAAAATAGGAAATGGATTTCTAATGATTGACTTTTCTGTACAAAAAAAAATACCTGTGTTTTTATACAGTCGCATTGTTGATGATTTTATTTTTCTTAGCTAGGAACTAGCTGTAATCACTACATAGTATAAAGCAAAGTTGCTTTCCGCCGTCTATCTGTCCCTATGTATCCATAGATTTTGTTGCGTTTTTTTTAATAGATAGACTGATTCAAGAAGAAGGTTTAAGTGTATAATACATGCATAATATAGTAGAGAAACATTGATTGCACCCGTGCGAAGCCGGGGTTGATAAGTAAAAGTAAATCTAAATATATATAACTCAAAGGTGACTGACTGACATAGTGATCTATCAACGCACAGCCCAAACCACTGGACGGATCGGGCTGAAACTTGTCATGCAGGTAGATGTTATGACGTAGGCATCCGCTAAGAAAGGATTTTGATCAATTCTTCCCCCAAGAGGATATAATAGGGGATGAAAGTTTGTATGAAACTTTGTCAATTTTAATCCGATCGGGCTGAGACTTTGCATGCATAAAGCTACTATGACGTGGGCATCCTCTAAGAACGGATTGCGTAATTTCTGCGGGATAGCGATAAACGAATTCTATGCAGACGAAGTTGCGGGCAACAGCTAGTATAAATATAATTATGACAAAGTTTTTTACGTACCTACCTACTTACCTATTATTGACTCATTTCAGATAACAATTAAAATTCTGTGTCCTTTAGAGTGAATCTTACCAACTATCTGGTGATAATTTATTGTTGTTTATTAAGATTACGATTCTTATAATTTATGTTGTAAACAAGGAAAACTACTTTTCGAAGTTTAAGGAAAAACTAAAACGACAAATATTTAGTCTGTAGCAATTTCGCTGCCGCTTCACTGAGTTTTACATTTGTGATTTGCCCATTAGTTCATTTTAGGGGTAGATGATGTATCCAGATAGGGGGGTCAAGTATCCCCCTCGGGGCGAAATATCCATAAAAGGGGGTAGTTTGACCACGCGGTCAGATTGAATACAGTGATAGCGGCCGCGCGGGAAACAAGACACCAATTTACTTGGAATTCTGAACTCCTTAATTGATTTGCAGATATAGTCGCACGCGATATTTACTTAAACTTGTTTGATTTAATAGCGCTGTGCTACTTAATTGGTTCAAAAATGTCTGTGGATATTACTGCTGAAAAAGTTAGAATTCATTTATTCCAAATACCGTTCATTTGGTGTCATACCTTTGAAAATTAAATATAGTGTAAAGTGACTTATTATTTTTTAGACGCAGACATAGATAGTGCTTGATAATCTTACTATCTATTAAAAACACGGATTACAGACATAGGTGCCTCATAAGAAGTAAGCCGGAAAGATAATGTTCCAAACAAGCATTATACTGAAAATAAGTGTTGTATATAACATGAATAACGCCAACGTAGTATTATGAGACATGTTATAGCGATCCAGGGGTGACGCTTGCCTCGTCGCAACCCTTACAAGAAACTATCGCGACCTACACGAGTAGTGGCAACAAGAGGGTTATTTTTATGACAGGCACCAGATGGCGCATGTCATTTAGTGCACTCGCAACATCTCCAGAATACTTTGACCTCTGCCGAATAGACCTGTACCCTTCCGCAACACTGTGTATAACGTGGTGAGGGAGGCAGGGAGGATCGTTTGACGCTGGTGGTGTTAAAGGTTAGAAGCCAAAGGAATCCATTCCGATATAACATCAATATCTGGAACGCACGGTAATTGATTGCAGGCATAACAATATCATAAGTTAAGTTCATCCGGCACGTGGTGCAGACGGCAGCCGTCGATCAGCCGCTGATCCATAATATTGAACCACACACGAAATTCAAAGAAGAATTAATTGTTTTGCAGTTGTCTTATCATAGTATAAATTAGATACAGGTAGTATTAATCATCAGTCCATGAAAGTGTTTTGTTTTCAAAGTATTTCCAGACAATAATGCATGTATTGGTCATGCTTGTAAATAGGTTTTGTATGAACGTATATACGTACATCGCGTAATTTTGCGCTGATGACGCGCGTTTCATTTGAAGGCGTCAAATGCGCGTCAAATGTGCGTAAAAAATACGCCGTGTGCATAGGCTCTATGAGTGGGGCGCATTATTCACATGTCGCTGCAATTTTTAGATTCAGTTACGTGCTGTGGTTTAGTGTATAATTTATTGTTTGCTGGTTATTTATATCTCTAGCTAAAGATATAAAGATGACTTCAAATTGGTTATCAAATATTGCGGGTTATTGTATTTATGCCCAAAAAATGGGATGATTTACATAAATTAACCATCGTTTTCATTACGACGGTGATATGGTTAAAACATTAATATGTAATACCGATTTGAAGTTTTGTATCTCTCTAACGTCATGTTAGATTATTTCAAAGGTTTTTAGAATCTGGCTCCTAGTAAACCTTTGAGGAACTGGAGCGTGGTCACACACGGCTGATCCTTGGTCGTCATAAAGGTCTCCTTAGGAACTAGTTGTTTTTAAACATCTGCGCATGCGCGACCATGACAAGAGCATTTGAAAACTCTACGTCAGCGATAACACAGCCACACGACGCGTTATCAGCAGAACTTTGTCTGTATCAGGTGATAATGATAAATGTATGAAAAGATTAGAACTATTGCGTATTTGTAAAAAAAATTGGTAAGCGCGAGACGCATGGCGCCGGGGAAACTGTAAATCATAATGTTTGTGAGAGCCACAGGTAAATCGTATGGCTTAGTATATAACAATGAGTCCTCATAACTTCGGTTGCGAAGAATTCGTTTGTCGATGTCCCGTGGAAATTTTACAACTTCTTGGTATAAAAGCACCCTATTTTATTCTTTAATGTCCGAACTATCTTTGAACAGATTTATGATAAGGTAGCAAACGAACGGATACTCAGACGAAGTTACTTACACTTGTATAATAATCATATCAGAATCTAAAGAAGCAAGAATTTTTTACGGAAACTGCAAAAAAAAATGCTTCTTGAAAATGAATACCTATTGTTTTTCTATATATTAAAAAATAGACAATCCCAATTGTGGGGTCAATGTAAAAATGTATCATCTGCTAAAGTAGTCTAAGTAAATAAAATGGTTAATGAGAAAAAATAGTTCACGGAAGTAATTTTTATTTTTGATGACTAATCAAAACGAAATAACACGTTAACGCTATACCAAAGGAGTAAACGATAAATTAGACTGTACTTCGTCCTACGATAAATAGTAAATCATTTAATTTAAAGTATCTTCATGTCGTCACATATTTTTTACTACAACAAAATGAACATAAATCAGTTCGATGAATATTCATTGTGGTTTTGATACCAGTTTTCACGGTTGAGGTCTAACAGGGTCTAATCAATCAGTGTCAAAAGTAAATGCTTACGTTTTTAATTACCGTGTCGCATTAACACAATTGTCTATCTAGTATGACGTTAGGTCTGCGGCTCAAAGTATCAAGTTAAGTATGCATTTACACTGACGAGCAAAAATGATTGTTCACTTTTTAAACTTCTATAAAAACACCCGTTACCACTATTGGAGGAGCAATACCTAAGCAATACCTACAGCTACGCTACTGGCTACTACTGACCATTACGAGAGAGCTACGACCGCTACGCCGTAGAGCCACTTTTAATAAACAACCAAGCGAGATAAAAAAAAGTCAAAATGATTTGATAAGTTTAAATTAGTCTTTTTTAACTCAAATAACTCGACATAACGTGCTGCAAAATGTACGTACTCTTGAAGCACGAAAAATTAATCCTATTTCCAGATGTTCAGTTTCTTGTTTACGTTTATTCTTTTGTAAAAATTATGAATAGCGTAACAAAAGACCGGAGTGTTGAGAAACGAAAGTGTTAACAAATGAAAGGAGTAAACAATGTGGAATCAGGAAAAGTGTTTCTTCAATTGAGGCATTGTACGTTGATAAAAATTTGCCGGTAGGCACGTGTAATTTTACGTGGAGTGTTTTAAATTAAGAGGCGAATGTTTGGTCGAATTAGTGTGCAATAAAGAACCCAATTTGGCTGTACAGCCGGCGGTGCACGAGCACGCTATCACCGTAATTTCGTCTAATGACACCACTCAAAATAACTATCGCAGCGCATTGCTTCCTCTTCGTTACTTCGTGTTACGTTTCAAAACCTAATATCCTTAAATAGACTAAAACTGAGATATTGCTATTCTTCTAAAAATACACAACACAACACTCTCGTTGAATCCACTCCAGTCAATGCTTTAGAAAATGCAAAAATCAACGAAAAAGTTACTGAAACTACAATCAAAACCACCATCCTCCGGACACTTGTTTCACCTATTCCCGAAGCATGTTCAGCGGATGTTGATGCGGTGTTGTCCAAGAATCTGAAAAGTAACGCCTGCATCTATAGTGTATCCTACTTTTGTGTTTATAGTGGGTATGCACCGAGCCACCAACCTCGCGATATGTATAGCGCAGTTCAATAGATGTCGCTAAGACAAAACATCGAAGTAGACATCCAGCCCTGGTTTATTGAAGAAACCTTGGAAGTGGTGTGGGACCAAAATGTGTTGACTACCCAAAAGATTTCCAGCAAAATGTCTACCCACCATTTCAAACTGTTGTTACTTAGCAGTAATTAATTTAATGTGAGCTCGTCGTTGATTAGAATATCAAATGTCATGGTGATAAAATTATATAAGGTTATTAAGATATGATGTGGTGTAAATCCGGAAGCGAATACGTCGATTTTAAACTCAGATTTCACATTAATGGATAATTTCAATTAAATGTAAGAAGTAATACAGCTATGTATTGTATTTTTTACATGAAGAAAGAAAAGAAACAAATGAAAAAGTAAAACGTGGCTTGAGTCTGGTTTTCCGTTATCTGAATAGAATAATTGTTATTGAAAATGTAAATAAATATTTGATTGTTTCTATTTGTTATTATGTAGTTGTACTAGTTGTAGGTACAGTATTGGCAAATTACCAGTAAAGCGTCATCAAAATCGCTGCATAAAAGTTAGGTGATGCATTTTCAGTACAAAATTTCCTCGCCCCAGCACCTTAAGATTTTTCTTCGGCTAATTTCCCGTTTTAGCATTATCATAAACAATTGGGGTGTTTGGCGCCGGACCGGGGGTTAATTAAACAATAAATAGCTGCCCGCTGCCGTCGTAACGATTATTATATTTAAATTCTTTGAATTCGCATCACTCTCTGGTAATGTGTCAACGCGGAGCGGGCTATTCTAAAGGTCCAGCGATATTCAAGCGCGCGCGAAATGTTGCCCGAAATACAGTATTTTTTTGTTACCTTAGTTCTTTTCTAATCACACTCTTACTTCAACCCGAAGAAGCCGAAACAAGGGCAGGATCCTATAACCTATTTTTACTATCTTAAAAGACGGATATTATGTTTACTTGTCAAAACATAACAGAACGAGAACTACTTTCGCGTTTGTATTTTTGCTCAAAATAAATAACTCGTAAATAAATGATGTAATACTGCCTCTAGTACCTAACCACCGAAAACGTCCGAAGCCCAAAACTTTGTTTACGTGTTAGGTCTCATTGTTAAATGGCCTTGATATTTTAAGCCTTCACAATAAAGTGATGTAAGCTCATGGTCCTAAATCTTATTTATAAACAGTATTTAGCCAAACTATCAAGCTGTCACGTGTAGGCTACACAAAGATTTAGGTGCCTCCTTAAGAATAGTAGAGTGGCGGTATTTGATATTTATTTAGGAACACCTAATTTGACTTTGATTGTCAAAGCTTAACTGCAGAAAAAGTGTCGTAGGCCTATATCGTCAGCTTTAAGAATACCGGGCCAACAGTCATTACCGCTTGCTCGTTAACGCTCTCTAATTGCACCGGGTTAATATAGACTTTGTTAAATAAAATCTCTCATCTCGCCCCCCACCCCCACTTGTGGGGTTTTTTCGTTATTTAGCGCGCTGCAGATGCCCTTAATGACGCGCTCCGAGACTTACGATGACACTTGGCGTTGCCTCGGCACTGACGCTGGATGTTAATTGCACAAGGAATTAAAGAATTTTCGTTTTTCCCCGAGAATGAATGGGACGGCATAATGCTGAGGAATCTGGGGGAAATATTTCGAATTTACGGTCTTGGGACGCGGTCAGGAAAGCTTCGCTACGGTGCAAAACTAAAGGTAAAATAGTTAGGCACGCCGAAAGAATATATTAAATATTATCATTGTTTAATCTATTTAAACATTAAATAACCTTAGGGATTGATTTGGTGTAGTCAAATAAATTACCCGCAATATTAAATAATTTAATCAAAATTAACTGATGAACTTTGAAGACATTCACAGTCTTGACGTCCATTAAGAGTATGTAGTTCACTCTGAATTAGGACGGCGCCACGTGGCCGGGACATTACGCTCGACAATTCGCGCACGATTAAAATTATCCCACTCCTTAATCGTCGGGGGAATGACGAGCGATGTAGGGATAGACCCCCGCAAGAAATTGTGAGATTCATCATTCTGTTTAAAAATTTGTGCTGCGCTAATAAGTTACTTACATTTTTAGTTAGTTTAATTCGAAGACGAAGCGTTACATTTACTCATAATCGATCAAAATGCGCCCGAAAGCGTGGTTCCTCCAACTCTTCATTTTTCTCAGTGATTAACATTAGCATGCATTTTTTGCTCCCACATGTTCTGTATACCTAAACTCTAAGAAATCATGTAAGACTGTGGTCGTAACTAGGGTCGCAGGGTTACAATACCACAAATGACTTAATGTTATTTATCCCCCAATAACAAAATCAATGAGAATTATAGACAAACCGCAAAGAAGCATACTTTCATAGTTTCTCCGTACGCTGCGACCATGTCCTGCCCTCTGTAAGTCTATGGCAGAGATGTTAACAAAGACGTTCTAAGAGTGCCGCGCGTCGAGCACTCGAGACGACGTGATTGGCGCCCAACTTAATTAATCCAAAGGCCCTCCCTAATTAATAACAATAATTTCCGAGGCCTCGAGATCCAGATGACGTCACGCTTACCCAACGCGATCCAAATAAACTTTGATTGTTTCGATAATCGAAAGAGAAATTTTGGGAAGCTGTTGCGAAACGGGAAGCCTGTTCAAACTTGTCTCCCTGTGCGTTATAAATGTTATAATTATTTTGACAATGGCGGTGACTTGTCTCAAGCAAATTGCGTGTTTGGTGTGACGCCTTGCAAGTGCTGCAGGGTGGCAGATCAAACGCTCTTTTGTTTTATCTCCGCGGTGTGGGCACTCGGTCGGCTTCGCGAGTTTCTTTTGTCCCTGCTCTTTGTAATATGAAGGTGACATCGCACCTGCTTTGATGGAAACATCGAAATATTCAATTTAGGGGAATAACGTTATTTATAGACGATCGTATTATTGTGATGTGAGCAGAAAAAAACAAATTGAATCAGTACGATTGATTGGTAAGAGCGATTCCAAACATTCAATGATATTTATGTTTAGAATTCAGGTCGATTTGATTTACAAGACGATTTCTAGTGTGTTTTTTTTTGGCTGTGATGGCGTGTATTGGTCTATTCGTTTATTTGTGTCTCTGCTAGGCTGTGAAATCGGTTTCCGACCTCCATCAGGCGTCGTTCAGGGAGGGCTTGAGGAGGATGTGGCTCACATCATCTCCTTAGATACTGCATTACGTGTACTGTTATTGTATTTTGTGTGCAATGATGTTTAGTAGTTTATTTTATGATTTGTTTATTGTATTTAGATATGTACGTTCTATTGTGGCTTTCACTATCTGGTATTTTAAAATCACACCTTGTCGGTCCCTCGTTTAATGCTCCTCTCTTCTACTCAAAATTTAACTGGTTGAGATCCCTTTTAGGGATAAGTTCGCCTTTGTGTATATATTAATGTTATTTTTATTTTTGTGTGAAATGTATCTGTTTCTTTATATTTGTGTAATAAAACATTCACTTACTTAATATAATTTATTGTTTAGTAATTAGTTTCCCCTTTTTGAAATACGTTTCATTCATACTGATGTTTCTGTCATGTAGTGTGAGTTTACGTCAATTTGTACTTAACCTCTCGACGCTCCATTTCCCAATGATATCTAAATACGTCGCGCGAGTCAGCTGATGAGTTTCAACTCGTAAACCCGCTGCTTTATGACACGGCGACCGTGACGTTCTTGACGTGCTCGTAACACTTTACGACCACAAAAAATTGAACTTGTGTACTTGCCCTGATGCTCGATGTTAAGAGTAAGGCCAAGTGTGACAAGTACGGCAACGAGTCTGCCTTTCCAAGGTAAGAGAGGTACTTGGATATTTGTTTCAAGCGTCGATTGATTTTATGCAATTATGTGGGGAGTGTCCACAATAAAGAGATCTTTTTCTTGGTAGATGTTATGCCTGGGGATCGAAGTCGAAAGGAAGAGAGTAGGAAAAAGTAGTATTTATGCATCAGCGTTAAGAGACTGCGACATACCTCAGTGCCTCAAGTCGAAAGTATTCGACCAGTGTGTGTTACCAGTGACGACTTACGGCACTGAAACGTGGTCCCTCACTATGGGCCTTATGATCAAGCTCAAAGTAGCCCAACGAGCTATGGAGAGGGCTATGCTGGGAGTCTCTCTGCGAGATCGAATCAGAAATGAGGAGATCCGTAGAAGAACCAAGGTTACCGACATAGCCCAGCGGATTAGCAAGTTGAAATGGCAGTGGGCAGGGCACATAGCACGGAGGACGGATGACCGATGGGGTCGAAAGGTCCTCGAGTGGAGACCACGTACCGGCAAGCGCAGCGTGGGACGTCCACCCACAAGGTGGACCGATGACCTCATTAAGATCGGAGGATCGCGCTGGATGCAAGCCGCTTCCAACCGGTCTTATTGGAGGTCTAAAGGAGAGGCCTATGTCCAGCAGTGGACTTGTAATGGCTGAAATGATGATGATGTTAAGAGACTTCGTTGGCGCGATGTAGAAAATTGTGGCATCACTAGCGCTAGCTACTCGTGAGTCGCAGCAGTTTTTGTAGTCGGGAATAAGTGGCGCTGGGATCGTTACAGGTATTTATGTCAGACGGCCTATTTGTTGCTGGTAGTTTCTGATGCTTCCCTAAGAAAGTATGGTGCCGAAGCGCCCGCTATATCGTCAATATATACATCAAAGCCCGTAACCGCAAAATGTTGTGCTTTTTGACGCAAAATATTTCTCGTGATTTCTGTTAAAAAATTACTCGCGTAATACCAAATTTTGCGGTTATGAGTTATCAGATCTAAGGCGTCGATATATCTTTGCTTTTTGGAAAATCTTGCGACGGCTTCATAACGTTTATCTACTACCCGAAACGTAATGTAGTGCTGATCTGAAGTCTGCCTAGTACTTTAAACATTCATTTAAATTTTATGCGCGACAAACGGACGCCAAGATTTAATACTGGTGATGGTGAATCTTCCTTGAGTTATCTTATCTTCATTCTTATTCATTCCTGCAAAGAAACAATATTTCGTCAGTAGTATTATCTTTTGACACAAGCATTTCCTTTGGGTATTTCTCAATTATCGGAACGGTTGTCCACTTGACATTATTTTGCAGTCTCTTTTTATAGGTTTTGATAACATAAGTATTTCCGGTTTGATGTGTGTATATTTTTAAGTCAAAGTTCATTCCGTTTTTCAGTTTGTTAATTTGTATATTCGTAGGAAAATTGTTCATCCTCTGGGCCATTCCATTCTTTCCCGAAATTGCCTTTTCAATTCCGTTACTTCATTCATACAAATTTGTATGGCGGTAACGGAATGGAACAAAATTTCAGGCTAGAAAATGTATGGAATTTTTGGGACATTTCGTGATTCTGAGTTGGAATCCGAAAAAAAAACAAAATCCCAGAAAAAGTTGGGGGTACGAATTTTAACGGAACGGCCTCTACGCACTTTTAACCTCTTATACTTAAGTAAATAAATTAATCGGTAGACAAACCTATTTTACTTCAAATATCTTATCTTTTTGTTTGTGTGGCAATGGCACAAGAATATGAGAGACAACTTTTTTATCAATAATTGGGTCAGTTTGTATTTATTGAAAATGTGACCTTCATTCTAAGATTGTTGTTGCATCAAGAAGTGATGAATTCCCTTCTTTATTAAATTGGAATTGAGATGAGTCGAGATTGCGTAATCTACTCGTAAGTCCTGTAATTCTGTAATATGTTGATAGAAAAAGTAGTGATAGCTATGAAAGAGTGTTTCCGTGAGGTTTCTGGCTGGTTCTTCTTCGACACTTCGCCGCGCACCGTATTCTGTGTTGAGACCTATTGAATGGGGGCCATCGCGTGTGAATTTGCCACTAGAGCCGCTAGTGTTGCGTGAGGTCCAACACCATTCATTTTTCATTAGTTTTGGCGGGCTTTGTGACATAAATTATAATTTGAGAGAGAGAGAGAGAGAGAAACATTTATTTACACACATTCGATACACGTAGATGTAGATGTATTTCTTTCATTTACCTGTTGAAAAGTGATCTCCTTCGTTAAATTATCACAAAAATGGATTATTTGGCGATGAATGTGAACGGTTTGAAAGCGGATTTATTTTCCGAACAAATCGGTACTGCCCAACATTGCGGCATAGCTACTCGACATGATGATAGTTATTTAAAATTAATAAACTTAATGAGATTCAAGATTTAAAACTTTGTTTCGGCGTCGATCTTATAAAGTCGCCTTTGACAGCTATGCCTCTGGACCTTACTCAACAGTGGCGCCAACTGGTGAGCAAAGAAACGATTAAGCGGGGACACTACCAAATTAACTTTTACTGGACGAGAAAACTACATTAAGTAAATCCATGCATAAAATAAAACAACAGAGTATTAAAATAACGAACATCCCACACACGTTTATGTTAATCGTGACTTTTAATGGCCCCCGTTTTTTACAAACAACAGAAATGACAAATAGTTGTAAAGCATTACCACGGCGTTAGGGCCATTACCCATTACAGATAATGGCGTGGCTATTTATTTCATATCTGTATTTGTGCAGACCGCTGCGCTGCGCGGTGCGCGTACGCTGCCACCCTCGTCATACATACTACATAATAAATAACGTCTTTATCCCTTACGGGGTAGACATAGCCTAAGGTAACAGGACCTAAAGGTCACGTTAAGCGAAATTGTGGACGTGGAAAGGGGAATCAAAATAGTGATGGGTTGCTAGCCGCATCGCCTATAAAATGATTCCTAAGATTTTTGCCCATTCTATCGATAAGCTGTTACCATCAGTGCAGGATGAGAGGCAACTGGTACACTCTTTGTTTTTTCATTGCTTGCAGACCAGCATGGAAGATACCTTCGTCATCTTTTTTACTAAGCTTGTACCGCCAAATATATAGTCTGCCACGTCATGAAAAAATAGAGTCGATAGACACGGCTGTCAACTTGAAAGTTCAACTTTAGCGACTATAGTGACGAATCCCTGTGGGCAACAGCTAGTTAATTATACAACTCTATGTTTTACCTGTATACCGATATAAGTATGTATATCGTTGTCTATGTCTAGTACCCATAACACAAGCCTTACTAGAGTCTACTTTGGGACTAGCTCAATTCGTGTGAATGTTCTCTGATATTTATTTATTTATACTAAATAGCTCTGGATAGGGAGGGGGTCGAGTGGGGAGGCCTTTGCCCAGCAGTGGGACACAAATATAGGATAATATAATAATAATAATTTATTTATACCATGCTACAGATGCAGCGTGCACATACCGTCACTCAGCGATCCACCGCGGGGATTTAGCGCACAATTGCGTGAAATATTGTCAGTGGGCGATCCCGATCCCGGGCATATGCCGCGGGACCCTAGCTTAGGACGCACTTTAGGACGCGCGCGCGATACCGCGAATGTGACAAAACAACTGACGAATTCATTAGCACTCTTAGGCATAATAGGTATCTATAACAGTTCCAATGTTTTGTGTTTGGTACTCGTACCTACTCGTAGTTTATTTAGGTTCAAAATGCAATGTTATAGAAGAATATTTGGGGCGGCGTGTTAATTAAACATTTTTATTTCATTATTAGCTGTACTTTTTAGCAAAATATTTTTTTCTGATTGCATTGTGATCTAAGACATTAACTGGCATGCAGTTAATTTACATACCTAATTTAAATATCGACAAGAATTTGTTCGATTAAATACTAGCATTTACTATTTTTTAGGTAAATCAGGCTTATTGTCATAAAAGCTTCCTACTGATATGTAGCTTTCTAGTTTCACTCACAGTTACTGCACACGCATAACATTCGCGGTATTGACACAGTATCGTTTAAATTTGTTGTGTTACGCTTAGAAAGGGGCGCGAGGGCGACAAAAAACATGACATCTTTATTGTAGCGAGTTGTGTGAGTTGTATGAAGCTTGTAATTAGCTGCCAATGGCACCGTTGTTACTCCTTTTCGTTTTAGCTTTCTTTTATTTGTAGATAAATATTAGTTTGGGAGGTTTGGCCCTTGCAGGTATGGCTCTCATTTTGACTGTGCCTAACAGTGGAGACGTACATAATATAGGTAGGTTGGAGAATGAGCGACCATTGTTAAGAGGTTTCTAGTCAATTGGACCAACCTTTGAAGAGTACTCTCCTGCGGAGACGGTCCTGGCCAGAGCGTCTGAACTCACAACCAGATTATTGTATTGTCATGCAACTTAAATATCCATACCAAATTTCAAGTCAGTCTTATTTAAAACAGTAACACAAGCAATAAAAAAAATACAAAATTACCATACAATTTTTTACTAACCTAAACCAACAACCTAACACATAAAGTTTAGCAGAACCTTGTAAGACTGCTCTTAAATCTTATAAAACCCGCACTAATCCTATTTCATCCGCCATCTTTTTCTCCGTCTCGCTTCTCACACAACTAACACCACGAAAGCTAAGACCTCCCAAATCTTCCATTCCATTAACACGATGACTTTGGCGCTTGTCGCAAATGGACAATGTCTGTAGCGTCGCGTGTCGCCTAATCCTCAGGCCTGCTCCGAAGTTAAAAAATCCTTCTTTTTCGTGGCGTTCCACTCACACTAAACGTCATTAATAGGAGAGTGTGAGGGATAGTATGATACGAACTTCGTATTTCGGAGTAACCCCCCTCTCGTTTGTCGCGTGAGAACACGACAATGTGGGGACAACTCTATCTGTCATTATATATGTCATCACCGAAATTAAGTGCTGTGGTTATTATACCAAGCCGTTTTTACTCAAAAATAGCGAAACAATATAAAGTAAATAGCTTCAGAAGGCTGTCACCATGTTAGAGTAGATCAACCTGATGCTACTTTGGTCTGAAGTCATTCGAATCGTAATTATAAACAATAAACAGCCAAGTTCGAGTCGAGCTCGCACACTGAGCTTTAGTGTTACTTGTTACGGAACAATTACAAAAGATAAAGATGCAAAAGCCGTCAAAATAAAAATTTGCTATGTCGTCATAGAAGCGTCATATAACTCAGGTACTTTTGACTGAAATTCTTGCTAACATGCAAAGAGGCAGTACACCAAAGATTGATTTAAGTAAAATCCATGAAGATTAGTTTTAAAATAATTCACTTAACACTTAATGTTTCCTTCACCCTAGCGTTAACCCACCCACTGCCGCCGTGGTCCGCCGGACCACTTAAAGGATCGTGTCCGGATTGATAGCGGAGGGGGACTGAAAGTTAATTCGTGTTGGATGTCACTGCAATCGCGTGCAGGAAACGCAGTTTTCTTAAAAGAGGAAAGTGACACGATCTGCGCTTTGGGGAGACGAAGAAAACGCCGAGATTGATGATGGCAGTTGCAGTTTTTTTGTTCTGACAAGTTTATTAAAATGTAAATAGCGCATTTAGAAGGATTCTACAATTTTAGAGTTCGTAATAAATAAAGGTTCAAAATCCTGTTTTGATGACGAGCAACCGCAGTAAAAAAAGTAACAATAATCACTACACAACGAGCGCTACAGCTACTACCACGTGTACCTTTATTGTAAATTGTCATTCAAATACTCATCACACGATTAGCTGTCATATGTTCGATAAGCCATTAATCGGGGAAAATGATGAATGTCCGGGTAATTGTTTAAAATAATCTCTTCAGTTTATAAAGACCCCTCGCAACCCTTAAATGGGCGCGGGCGCCACGTGGATGTCACATTCACAATATAGCTTTACAGTTTATTATAATATTTTCGCTCATATTGCCTCTGTTTCCCCTTTACTAACGCGGGTCACACTGCTTGGTTTCGTTTCATTAAAGAAAAAAAAACTAGATCGAATGACTTTATTGCATACCTACAGATATCGGTAACTTGAACAATCGATGACTTTAACGACATTGTCACAATTCAGAAACGGTTTTTTTACGCTTCATATTTCACTGATTGTTTAGTTTTTTACTAATTTTTCTTTTCTTCGCATAAACATTTTGATATACATGTACACTAAAAAAATGTACTAGGTTCCGGAGTTATAGATTTGAGCTAACTTTAAAAATTGGCGTTTACGTTAGGTAGTAATAAATTGCAATGGAATACTTTTTATTTAAATACCATGCATAGTATTTTATGAAGTCATGTATGATCCATGTTCAATTTCACATCATTTCGTAAATATCACCTCGTGTGTGCACGGTCTTGGTTCAAAATTACCGCTCGATCTGCGCTGACAATAAATCATGTAATTTGGCGACGAAACGCGGATTTTGCTCCACGGAACCACGCTGCCGAACCGTAACACCCTGGCTTTACTTTTCTGACAACAGTACACAGTTATTATACCAGTACCAATATATGTCTGCTATCAGGAGCAGCGCCACTAGTCTCATTGACACAACAAGTTGCTATGTCCCAAAATTAGTTTCCATTTTTGCCACCAGAACTTGTAAGTTGGTTTTTCTGCACCACAATTACATGATGACAATTTATATCTGTAATATTACATTCGGGGAGTTTACTTATTTGATCAACTCTAAATCATGTCGGGGTCGGATTTGTCATTTCAATGTGCTTAGTGGAATACTTTTATTTCGGTTTCTTAGTCATTTATGGCTTATGGCGTAGTATGTTTTGTGGCATAAACACGTCCAATGCATTTTCACGCATAACTGCGTTCTTATTTCATTTAGGTATATGTAATATTCATGGGATAAAAACAAACTAATATTATCTAGGTACTTGTGCTAAGGGTGTTTTTGTGTAATGTATTTATATCGGTTACATAGATCTAAAAATTAAAAAAAAAATGTATTTGAAAGTGAGTTTGTCTTGAAATTTGTGCATAATAGATGAAGCAATCTCAATATCTTCTTTTTAACATAAAACAAAACTTTAACCTAAAGTAGAAAACGTTCAGACTTAAAAAAAAATATCCATAATTTCAGCTGTCAGCACAAGAAGTCATAACCCCCACGTAAGACCGATGCCCGCCGCGTAGTGTACACAAGGAACAATGGGCCAACGCCGGCACACAATGGACAATGCCGTGCCAATACCATACACTCATCCACTGTAGGTCTGTGTATTGTGTAATAGAATACAAGTGGTTTGATAAGTAACAGTAGCTGTGTTAGTTCATGTCTAGGAATCGAAGTGATTGACTTTTATTATTGGCTTGTGCCCACTGGATAACATTAGTATCGTGAAGTCTTATTGGCTTTTATAACTTAATTAAATTCATTAGCTATTTTAAATATGATAAAACGTCAATTGAACCTCACTATGCTTATGCCATGCAGAGATACTAGCTGTTGCCCGCAACTTCGTCTGCATAGAATTTGTTTATTGCAATCCCGCAGGAATTACGCAATTTTCCCGGGATAAAAAGTAATCTATGTGTTATTCCAGACTATGATCTATCTATGTTCCAAATTTCATCCAGATCTGTCCAGCCGTTCTGGCGTGAAAGAGTAACAAACATCCATCCATCCATCCATACTTACAAACTTTCGCGTTTATAATATTATTATAGTGTATATTTCTTTTATCTTAAGTTAGGTTTTTACAATATTGATATACCTAAAAAGTAATGAAACAATATTAATACAAAATATAAAAACATTATAAAAACTAACCTATTATATATTATAGTAGGATTTTCTTTGTGAACTAACCCCCGTTAAGTCAAGATAGATTACTCTGTTACTTACGGATGCATTTGTTTAAAGTTATTATAAATCAATATAATTGATAAACAATAACATGTTAATTAGCGTGTTTTAAATTCTAGTGTGATACAAAAGCTATAAGCCGCGGGCCGAAATGCCTAACAAAACCAAATTGAAATGACCGTCTGTCATTTATACAGACCTGGTACTAGCTTACAGATGTTAAACTCTCATATCGAGGCGTGGTTCTGGTAGATAAGTAGATTATTGACAGTGCCGTAATAACTGACATAAATTTGTCGGACAAACACCGTTACAGGGGCTTAGCTTCTGTGCCAACAAGGGACACCCGTCGGCATTTGAAGGGTTGGTTTATTAGTTGGAAATATGTCGCTTATTACTTTTAATAACGTTTGTTACACCAAGGTTAGGTCTTTAATTTGCGATATCAACGTTTTCACACAAAACTACCGTGACACTACATATGTGAAATAAAGGGATCACTCACATTATCAAAGTGGAGTTCTGCTCTTATTCCGTAATCCTTTGTTTCTGAGTGTTCAAGTTTCGGGAACTTCCATTGCAAGATTTGTAATGGCTGTCTTATCTAGATAGAATTTCTCTCTAATCTTAGTTAGCGCCTTCTTTCTGCACGTGCAACTAAGATTGAGTAGTAGAACGTAATAAATATATGTTTCGCGAGACAATTTTTTTAATTTTACATCAGTTAGGCTTTTTCCCAAACTAAGAAAGGCTTGAACTTTGGGGAGTACCTACATACTTACGTCTTAAAATAGTTTGAAATGCATGACGACCGGATAGCCTAGTGGTTAGTGACCCTGACTATGAAGCTAGAGGTCCTGGGTTCGAATCCCGGTAGGGGCAGACAATTGTATGATGAATACGAATGTTTTTGCCCGAGTCACGGACGTTGTATGTATTTAAGTATGCATTTATCTACATTATATATTATATAAGTATGTTTATTCGTTGCCTGATACCCATAGCACAAGCTTTGCTTAGTTTGGGGCTGGGTCAATTGGTGTAATTTGTCCCAAGATATTTATTTATTATTTATTTATTTATTCTTCCATGCTGGTCTGGGAGCAAAGAAAGAACATAGAATGTACCAGTTGCTTCTCTACCCGCGCAGATGGTAAAAGCCCATCGAGGGAATGGGCGATTATAATAGGAATTATGTTATAGGCGATGAGGCTAGCAACCCATCACTATTTTGTTTCCATTTTCCACCTATAGGTACGCCCACAATCTTGCTAAATGTGGCCTGTAGGTACCTGTTACCTTAGGCTCTGTCTACCCCGTAAGGGATGAAGACGTGATTTGTGTGTGTGTGTGTGTTATTTATAATGGATCAAAGGCTGGTTTAAAATAATATAATGCAATTTTCTCAGAAAATGGCAACCTAACAGGATTGTTATAGAATAAGGGCCTGTTTCACCACTCACTGTGTTAAGTTCCAACTATCTTAAGTGTTAGTTATCTATGATTCCGTCTCTATTTATTATTACGAAGCAGATATAGACGTCATCATAGATAAATGGCACTTAGGGTAACCGGAACTTAACAGAGCCTAAACCTGAGCTACGGATGTAGCTTACGCTGTTAGAAACGCTCGTACTTGCCGTGCCGTATGCCCTGAACTATTATGTATTTTGATTTATTAAGTTGGCAAATATTAGAAATCATATTATAGGCTATGCGGCTAGCAACCCATCACTATTTTGATTCCCCTTTCCACCTATACGCCCACAATTATGCTAAACGTGGCCTTTAGGTCTTGTAGCCTTAGGCTTTGTCTACCCCGTAAGGGATAAAGACGTGATTTATATATGTATGTATTTATTAAGTTTAGTATACATTTAAAACTTTATTTTTTATGACCCGCATCCAACTTTGGGTACTAAGATAATGAATTATTTTTAAGTTTAGTACCGACCATTTTCAAAAAGTTTCCCCAGATGTAGTCACACAGATTTCTTTAGGAATTCGAATGGAGAATTTTTGGCTATAGCTGCGTCGGATTGCGGGGTTCATTTTTTTATCCTTATCTTTAATATTACCCAAGGTCCCTGACCCTGACAAGCTGAACCTCAGAATCAAAGGCGAAGCTGCAGCGGCGCGTGCGCCGCCACAATGCAGCGGAAGACGCCGCCCCCGGCAGATGGCTGCCATCTTGAAACTGGTTCTAATATTGACCTTTATTAGGGATGGATATGAATATTCAGATCCAAATGCTTTGTGGGGTAATATTAATTTGGATGGTGAAAAAAGTGAAGGATCGGAACTAAACTTACTGTTTGATCTTTTTTTCTAATTCGATGGTATTTGAAACGCTCGTTTTACTAGTAACTGCTTAACTAAGCGTGTAATGTGTGATTACCTAAAATAACCATTACAATGCGTTACGATAACAGTGGTTGGCGTGCGATTTTGTTTCAAGATGGACGAGAAAGATCTCTTACTTAAGATTTATTACACGCAGAACGTAGAAACCAGAGTGTTGTATGCATTTATTGTACGAGTTTGTTATATATTTATTATGTTGACATTGATTAATTATTACTAGTCAGAAATAACTGTATTTTATACGATGTCAAATATCATTTGAATTATCTTAATGAACTCCACCAGAGCGTTTGCAGGAATTTAATTTGCGTCCAAAGAATTTCGTTCCTTACATAATAAATGAGGTTACCTAAGATATAGCCAGTAGGTACCTCATAGCGGATTTCAACAATAACTAGATTAACTAGATGCTGATCTAGACCATAAATGCCAAACAATGAATTAAGAACAACATACTTGATCATTAAATCAATAAAGAAAAGAGGATACGAGTAAGTATCAACTTTTTAAGTGAAATCGAAAGCAGAGACGGTTTGTTCAAGCACTTCAGGCAGATATAATCATGTTCTTATACAAAATTGAACATTAAAATTGAAGTACGCCGCATGTTTACGATTTGAAATTAACTTCCGCCTATCATAGAGCCCTCGCGCGGGCCCGACGCACACGCACGCGTGTCTATAAACACATAGAAAGACAAGAACACGCGCCAAATTGAGTGCCATAATGAATGTGCCCTAAAATAAACGGCTCCACAATGCGGACATCTTGTATTACACGTTTGTAAGAAGAGGAAGTTGGAAGGCAGCTGGTCTGACTTCTTTTTCTTCGTAATGATGGTTTGTAGTGCATTGCTTTTGTGGCAGTGTCCTGTCGCGTGCCTCCTGTATTATTGAAACTAAGTAGGTGGAAAGGTGTTCGGCAATTGTACCGTTGTAGTCAAGATGTTTTGATAGACTTTGCGTGCTACCCCATCATGGGGCGGTAACAATGGTGAAGCCGATTCAGAAACAAGGTAACTTGATTTGGGAAATTGTATAATGACGATCAATGAAAAAGGAATTAAATTTTTCCATACGAAATTGTTGGCTTATTCTAGTATTTTACGCCAAAGACGTGAATGTGACAAATAAAGTGGTATGTCATTTCTGTCGAACTCTTGTTTAATGATGACGTTATGACGATAGGTACTAACGAATAAAATTTATTTGTTAGTAAAACCTTGCGAGTAAAATTTGATCCACTTGTAGTGGTCGGATTGACTTAGAATTTGGTATGCAGGGATAAAAGCACAAGAATACTCAACCACAGTCCACAAGTACAGTCAGCATAAACTGATATTAAATTATTTTGCTCTTGTCTTTCTCAATTGCAAGTACCTGAAAACAAAATAAGCTTTAAATAATAGCTTTGCGGGTATGAAAATCATTTCTGATTTTAGAAATGAATTAAGCTTGTTTGTTTTTATCGGTTATGTAATAAACATTGTTTTGCTTGTCTATTTATATTTAATTCAAAGTTAGTTCTAGGGTAGCAACGGTCGATAAAAATTTAGAGATAAAAAAAATAGTACCTATATTATGTACTCGCTTATTTTTTTTTATAAATAGCTAATAAAGATAATAATATCAGAGCGAAACAATTAATCGGGTCTTTTAGGTATTACAATTATTGGACACAGGCATTTGCCGATGACTTCATTAGCACATAATTAAAAGCGGCGTTTTTTAAACTTCTCCGAGCTACTTAAAAGGACTTAAAAATTGGATATTTCACGTTTTATAATTGTTTTTGTTAACAGTCATACGTATAGATATAAACGCCATGGTCGATCCGTAAGGGAAGTAGAATTTTGCTCGCGGCGTGTATCGTTTAGACTAGTAGGCTTCATTTCTAGGCTACGACCTCTGAGCTTTTATATGAAGTGTTTCAGGCAATTTATTTTATTTATAAATGCCTAACGAGATATGGTGTTGAATAACAAGGTAGTCCTTGAAAGTTCGAACTAATCAAGGTTTCTGATTTATATAACTGATAGCATACTTAGGCATCGGCGAAACAAAGACTAGATTGGATATTATAATAAATAATTTGATAACGAAATTACCGCAACAAGCTTACAAACTAACGTCAAATTAAAATCTTATAAAAATGAAATGGTAATAGCGAAAAAGTGGCTTCGCTTAACCAATAAGCTGACAAGTTTTAATGGATAATTAGTTGATCGACTTTTAAAAACGAAATATAGGTATGTGAAAACACCATTTGAAAGCGTAACATTCTGGGAATTACTACAAAACTATCGCTCGACTTAAATATTTGCTTCTTTCGAGTGATATTTTCAGCGATTTCGAACAATAATCCAGAAATTCATAATAATACTTAACTTTCTTGGAGGATACTTAAAATGCGAAAGACATTTCGCGGAGTAGACTACGCACGCTCCAAACAAAAACATGGCGCACACAAGTTTCACTTGGTAGTCAAAATAAAACTGAGAATACATCAATGACCATTCGCTTTTTTATCTAATCTGTCCGAAGAAATGCCTTAACATCTTGCAAAAGTAAAGTAAGGTTCCGGTGGTTTTAATTATTAATCATACTTAGGTACATTGAAATTGTGTACCGATTTGCTGTACCTACTGCTCACACACTTTGTGGCGTAACCCCAAGATGCTGATGTGTTTGCCGACAGTTGGCATTCTTCACAGCTAAAAATATACAACTATATTTTTAACTATAGTTAAAAATGGTTTTGTAATTTTATTTGTTAACTAACTAATTACTATCCTAGCATTACGATCGTGTTTTGTTCTTTTTCTGTAAGTATGTTATACCTATGCTGACGAAAGAAAAGCATTACAATTTCAGCAGGTCAATGTTATAGTACCTATTTTATAAAAGTTAAGACTACCAAGATGTGGTCAAAATATTCCGTCTATCGGCAAGAGCCTCGAAGCGTTAATATTAGTAAGTTACTAGATACTGCTGCTTATTTTTGATTTATCAAAATTAAATTAAATTAAAACATCTTTGTTAATTATTAAATAATAAAAAAAGTTCGGCTACGGTAATGTACAGTAATTAGTCCATCCTGGAAGTATTTGCTTGAACGGTTTTGTTTTTGAAATAAAAAGTACCGTTTGTTACCGAATATTGTGCAGAACACATTTTTTTTTGTATACGCTCTCATATAATAGCTTTGTTTCATTGCGTACCGTACACTCACAGCGTAATTTTACGCACGTTCAGCGTTACGTAGGTTACCCGGTAGTTAACAATCAGCCTAGCAGACTAGACTGTCTGTATGTCAGGCGATGCGCTGGCACGGACAAGCACTGTTGCCCCTCTGGATATTACCAGCTAATGGCGTAAATTACGTCATGCATCACCCCATTCCTCACCCGTAATTACCAACACCCTTCAGTCAGTTTTATGTCTCAGGTTTTGCTAAGAATCCGGCGGTAATAGATGTATTTCAGGTTTATGTCTACTGTATTTATAAGTATATATACTATCTATAATGAGACGAACTTGAGAAACTTGTAGATTTAAATTACGACAACTTAGAATTATAAAATCTATTAGGTACTTAAATATTGAATCCCAAATCTAATAACGCCAATTAAACGATATAAATTTATGCAAAAAAATCATTATCATTCTTTTCTTAGAAAAATGACTTTGTTTTAGATTGTACAAGTATTAAGAGTGTGACGTTAACGTGTAACGCCGTTTGCAAGATAACTTAACATATTTCAATCCGTTACAACACAACACTATCTTATCTAACGAATGATATCAGCTGAAGATTAATTTTTTGTGGTATACGAAATTTTCAAGTAAGTTGTGCCTTTTCTTTCGTACACATACGTTACATTATTATGTTAGAAAGGGACGCAATGAAATGAAATTATGTTTAGTTAATTTGGTTTTCGATATCTTCATCACGTAGGCACTCTTAATAAATGGATCATGCCGATAGCGAAAATATAGGAAAATATCCTCGTTTTAAGTAGGTACTTCAGGCGTTATTCCTCTTTCATTTTGTAATTAACTCTACTTGTACTTAAGTACGTATATATAAGTAGGTATTACTACTAAAATGTTACTTCATACAGTTTTTATTTATCGTCTCTACAGTAAGGTGCGACCTTGTGTCATCGACTTTGACAGATATCGATGTCAAATGACAAGATTATTATATTTATTATCGATAACAAAGCAAAATAGTTAACTAAAAACTACGTCGAATCAATAACGACAGAATCAGAAACTCTAGAATAAATTTTATAGAAAACTTAAGTTTTAATAAACTAGCGGTTGCCTGCGACTTCGTCCGCGCAGAAATAAAATTCGTGTCCCAGGCAGCTTGACATTTCTCGCCACTTCCAACAATTATAGTTAGGTATATTTTAACCAATGTACACAAAACCTTTTCAAATTATTACAATTAGAAAAATAGTTTGTTACAGAACAAGAAAAAGAAAACAATAAAGAAGAGTCAAAACTTAAAAATAACTTAAACTTAGCTAAAACTATTATTAAATTAAAGATAAAAAAATCTCCCAGATCGCCGCCAATGGGGAGGGTGCCCAGAAGGCTGGCAGCATTGCCACGTTGTATGGCAATGCTTATTCGTTGAGCGAAATATTGGCCAACCCTCTGGTCACGGGAGGCCTCTATAAGGCGCGCCGAGATATCTTCATACACACGGCGCGCGCTTGGCCCCCATGGCCCCAGAGTTTATACTCGTTTGGAGTATATATAGCTGCCTCAAATATATAGCTGCCTCTAAGCGATTAATTAATATTCCTTCCTCGTATATCGCTCTATCTATTGGTGAAAATCGCATGAAAATCTGTTCAGTAGTTTTGAGTTTATAGCGATGAAACAGAAAGACGTAGTTGTATTATGACTTATTATAAACCAAGTAAAGGTAATTAACACTTTGTAATCCACATGCGCCACTCTGCCGAGAAAATGTCTGCCTCTGAAAATGTTTGGCAGGTCTTGGAAACTGCAACTCAGTAGATTTTTTGTGAAGGACATGCGAATAACTTTTTTATCATTGTTTTTCAGGTGCAGACGACGACGGTGAGCCTTCAGCCAATAACAATGACAAAACAGGTAATTAATTCCTAAATATTACGATGTCGTGTCCTGGCCGAGGCGTCATAGAATTGCCAATAGAGCGTTAATTCCAGCCACCCAGATGCGAAACTCATTGTACCTACTATAGCAATTATATTATTAATTATTTTTGACGTTACGAAATTGTAGTGGCTCTGCGAAATAGCTTTTTATCAATATTAAAATAAAACCTTTAATCACCTAAGCTACGATATTATTAATCACTTGTCCCTGATTCCATATCGCTGAACGCTCTGTTATTTAATGTATACTTATTCTACAACGCTGTATTGTGGTATCGATACCTTATAGTTCATCGAATTATCAAAAATACTGGTATTGTCTTATCTTTTATTTATCAGTGAGATATGATGGAAGATGTAATTTGTTCGTCGCTGATTACTGTAAAGTGACTTGCCGTGGAGGGTACAGTTTGGTATGATTTGTATAGTGTCTCCCAAAATTTCACCAGGTTTCAAGACACATGACACCCACACACTAAAATTTGAGGTGAGTTTTTAATTTTGGCTGTACTTTTAAGTGTATTATGTCATTTGTTTTTATTTTTTGGCTATTTGAAGTGCCGACGATGATTGCCTACCGTGTCGTCAGCATCCGCCCCTTCTTAAGAACGATTTGTTGTACGTTGGACGTTTCAAATTTATGTTTTGTCTCCGTTTGGTAAAGGCAAATGTCAAAGCGTCAGATAAAGGCAAACAAATATTAAGTTAACAGAAGCTAAACAAGCGCCTATGAAAAAGAGTTTTCTATTTAAACTAGTCAAAGTTTCATTCAATCAATTATAATGATATTTCACAAAATTGTTTCTGAACTATGTAGGTTAAAGTGTAAAAACTGTTACAATAGACCTAGGCTACTGAGTCTAAGTATAAGACCTACAATCTATTAGGTTTCAACAGCTCCACTTTATTTCTCCTACTTTGGCACGAAGTTGTGGTATGTTTCATCCTCGTAAAGTGCTAATAGTAACTATTATTCAAAATTCCAGCCACTAACTAGCCTAGCCTTAATGATACATGGTTCTTATTCGAATGACTTATGAGGTGTTGAGGTGACGTCATAACTTCGCTTATTATATCCGTGTCATTATTTATTCTGGTTAAGATTTAGATAACAACAAGGATCTAATTCGAAAGTAAAATCAATTTGTGTGGCTATTCTGAATAACTAGTGGATTTAAAATGTTCATAGGAAGGTATTATGTCCATATTATATGTTTAGAGTATGGATTAGCAAAGTTTTGTATGACAGCCAAGAGTTAGTTTTGTGTAGCTAATGTAATAGGATTTCAATTAAAGTGTACCTATTCTTGGCTTGTATTGAGTTGACTGGCAATAATTGATATGCAAATTCAATGAGATCCACAATGAGACCACAAGTTTTCTCGCTTTTGCTTGGTTACCCGCCGGTAACCAAGAACTACATACATACAACCATACACAAATCACGTCTTTATCCCTTACAGGGTAGACAGAGCCTAAGGTAACAGGTACCTACAGGCCACATATTTTATCGACTTGATAAGTAAACAACTACATCTTATTCAAAGGAAACAACATTTTCACTGCGCATATTTTTAAAGGGATAAAGACGTGATCCGACCACATTATTCTTGATAGTTCCCTAATATTTCAATAAAAATGTATGTCTATAGTAAATTGACCGCGAATCGTTTGGAGTTGTTAAATATTGTCATTCACTTCGTACCTACTTATACATACATACATACATATATATCACGTCTTTATCCCTTACGGGGTAGACAGAGCCTAAGGTAACAAGACCTAAAGGCCACGTTTAGCATGATTGTGGGCGCATATAGGTGGAAAGGGTAATCAAAATAGTGATGGGTTGCTAACCGCATCGCCTATACCTATGGCATGATTTCTAAGATTGTCGTCCATTCCCTCGGTACACTTGGTACCTGCTCTTTTGAAATCGACTTTACCGCAGCTACGAGCGTAATCGGTTGATGTTATCTGGTCTCCGATATTCGTTTGTTACGTCCAGTAATCATCATTCTTGATAATTTATCATTTGATAGGTGACCTAAGTCCATGTCGTGATCGCTTGCGAAGTAAAAAACATTAAGGGATTTTAAGAGTTGTTCTGTTGAAAATAGAGGATTCAATATCCGTCTAACGATACGTTATGTATGTATACATCAATAAACCAAAAAACTAAGTAGTGATAATTTCACTATACAATCAAAATCGGTATCGGAGTTCTAGTAGAACATGCGCAAAAACAAACATTCGTATGTTGGCTTAGCCCACGAAAAAAGCGATAGAGATATAATTTTGGTAATCAGTTTTAAAGAACGCATCTGTCCAAAGAAGAAGTGTATAGTTGCACTTAAAAATTGACTTACAAAAGTAAAATCTTTAGCGATGGATCTTTAAAATCATCCACAGCGAGCCAATCGTCAAAGCAAACATTCCATCTGTTATGGCGAGTCGATAGTAAAATCGGTTCTGAATCGATTCTCTTCCCGGTCGTTACCGTTTGTCATTAATGCGGGTCGTAAACCGCGGTGTTGGGTGGGTCGCGGCCGGAATGCGGTACGAGGCACGCTCGCCGATAAACTGGCTCCTCTCTTGCTAAGGCAAACTGCAAGTGAGCGATTTCGCGACTCAATGTCGGGTTCGATAAAACTGCTTCCACATTTCGTGAAGGTCGTTTTCAGTTTCGTGAATGTCTTTTCTTGCTAAGGCGAGCTGCAAACAAACGACTTAAAGAATGAAGTCGGAAGCAACGTTAATAGGCTGTTGGTATTCGACGTTCTGCATGCAAGCTCTTGCTTCTTTATAAATAATGCTGCCAACGTTAAAGTCTATCTTATTTTAAGCTAATTCGGTATATTTGTCAAACTATTATGAGGCATTCAAATTGATCTCGATAGAAATGTTGGTATCGTTGAATCCCGCGTACCTATAGTTGGACTGCACGTATATAACAGTTTTTAATGTTGATTTAATCTGATGCAGTAGCTCATTTAAATTCGTTTAAAATCAGATTCGGAGTAAATTGGCTGCGAGAGACGGACAGAAATATACTAGTGATTATAAAAGGGTTCCGTTTTTCTGTTTGAAATTTAGAACCCTAAAAACGATAAACGTTTTAGTGATAGTCACATACAATCCTTGACTTTGAGTGTTGTGATTGGTCGTTTAGCCTGTCAGACGCACTTAGACTATCAGCAGACTTTATCGCTATCTTACTCTAAGCAATCGTAATATCACGTGACTTGAAAACATTTTATCTCATGTCGATAGTACTGATAGTACCGGCCTCTGACTGGGTTACTGAGATAGATTTGAAAATAAGGACGTTATTTATAAGACATTATTTTAGTTATTTAAACACAGCTGTAACAAATATATTTGTTTACTCGTCGGGGCGTTAAGTGCTTGTTGTCTGCTGATTTGATCAGTTTTCTTGTATCATTTGTTTGTATTGACGCTTGATAAGAAGTCTTAGGTCTTGAAAGAACCTACCTGTTTGTTCTTCTTTTGACTGTAGATAAAGTACATAAATAAATATAAGAACCTATGCAAAAAGTGATACACTAAGTACTGCAGAGACCGTGGCCGGGATAGCGATGTGAGCCTGGCAAGCCTTTTTCACGTCAAAACATTCAGAATTCGATAAATATGTATATTTTAGTTGTAAGGCCTCTCATTCTGAGAGGAGGCCTGTGCCTAGCAGTGTGACTTTGTACGAAATTCCATTGCAATCCAGAAAAAATATAATGCATTTATATTTATTTTATATCCTGTTTGAGAAAAATATGTTTCCAATCGTTTTTGTGCCGCCGCCCTAGCAGTCCACCATGACTCCAGTTAATAAGCGCCTCCTCGGTACTCTTGCTCAGTTTGCTATCGCTATTTTCACACGTATAATTAACTCGAATGTCATACATTGCGGGGCTTGAATGATACATCATACTATACATGCTTTGGTAGCCGTCAACCTATATCTACTTGGATAATTTTACTTCAAAACCCGGCTTAACGTCCGGCCGAGACGGCATTCGTCGCGCCCCCTAATTAAAACCTGAGGTTGTCTCACTCTGTATTCTTTATTACCTAAGTCGTATTTTCTTTACTAATAAGTAAGTTTACTTAAACTACCTATTGTTTGGTACTTGTTTGTTAAAGGGGAGTTGCACTGACTGGTTTATTTATATTTTAATATTACATTCTTAGAGTAGCTACGACAAAAGAGGTACATTAAATGTAATAAATTTTATTGATGAAAATTGGGTTGAACATGCTAAAAATGGTTAAACTTAGTCTTTTCGTCTGTTTTCTACTCTTGAAAGAGTAGGTACTTTACTAATTCTTCATAAACACCCCTGTTAACCTCTTGTTACATTACCTTTGTTTGTCTTTTTCTGTGACTTTTAAACTAAAATTACCTTCGTCAGACACAGCAAACATAGTTTAGTTACTTATATAAGTTGCATCTTTTTATAAATTGTTCTTGCTGCACACATTTAAAAAGTTTAATAATATTGTACATATTTTAAAATTTTATTCATTTTCTTGGTCTTTCTTTTAATAGTCATATCTAAACATACACTAAATATTTAGCTACTTTCGAATTACACAGCTACCAATGTGTTTACAATGCATATTTGAGATTACACATTTGAGTGTGTACCAGTTACATTTAGTTGAGTACAGTGGAATACAAAACGCATACTATTGTAGGCATCGTAGGTATTCAATAGCGTACAATAGGTTACACTCCTATGTGATATATATACGATGGATATAGGGGAGGCGCGTGCAACAGTTTTACACGAGGACCACCACCAATTAGAAGCAATATCAAAACCATCGGCTGAAGTGCCATCATTATCTCGAACACCCCACTGCAAGCTAACTCTTCGACCCCCGTTATTAGGCTTAGAATCCTATGAAATATTCACGGGTTTTTGGAGACAAGTGGAGTGAGCAATCCTGAAGTATGGGGTTGGGACATAGTTAAAGCGTTTAGGCTGAGAGTCGTCGAGGACTTTCGGCCTTTTGTGGAGTTTTCTGCCGTTTGGTCGGGTATTCGTGCAGCGGAGCTATTTTATCAATCCGTGGGGGAGCTCCGTTTTGACAACCCTAGGACGGGGCGATGCGGAAAAATTACCAAAGAATCTTACAAACGTACATATACCTATAAATTCATAACATGTAACTAGAGGGTGGCATCTTACACAACACTTGATAATTGTTAAACAAACGTAAGCACGAAGCGTGTTGTGATAGAATGGGCGGTAGACCGACTTGTTATTACTAACGTGATTCGTAACCTCGTGAAACTTTAGCGAAGTTTCCATAACAATCAGTAACTAACACTAAGTCATTATGTTGACATATCACGTAATCATAAATTTTGAACTAATTTCAAGGTGAAATTCCGTGAAAGCGGCCTCAGTAGCTTCGCCAACCAATGTTTGACAATTTGGCAAATAAATCATTCATAGAATCATCATAAAAAAACCAAGAACGAAATCGCGTGACTTTCGAAAGGTTAATCAGATGATTAAAGGTATTCCAAATAATGAATTCGTAAAATGATGATAAAACGAAAACAGTTACAACGCAGCTCACTAAAAACAGCTCTAATTTCAAAGTAGCGGTTTAAGGCAATCAGCACATAAACTCAAAATAAGAAACGGCCGAGGGTCTATACGCAACTTTATGTACCAGGCAAGCATGAATGCAAGAGAACATTACGCCGTAACGACGCATAAATGCAGCGAAGCATGCGCGCACTGATTGGATAGCTATTTCAGATTTAATAGGATCCGCGTATTTAGATATCCGCGATATGCATGTGATGCAGCCTCCGGCGCGGAGCGATAGCGTGCCCAAGTTTACTTCGATTTAATAAATACACGTGCAAGATTAGAGTGGGAGTAGCATTATTAAAAAACAATGAAATATATATAATGAACTATTGAACCGATTCTTAACAATCTTCAACTAATAAAGCATAAGTTAAAGTAATTATCAAGGGCTACTTTTATCCGAGGAAGGTGAAAGAAAAACTGGTTTTTAATAATGATACATAAGTTAATTTACTGTCTAATTTGAGGTGATAGTAAAGTGTTGGTAGTAGTTAAATTTGAAAAATCCACAATAAAATAATACGGAAAAAGAAGCGCCATTATCGATAAAAATTAACAAGCTAATCGTGCTAGTACCTACCTACTTTTCTACACGTAACTTCCCGAAAGGATATGCCTGAATTAAAAGCTGTCATTTAGATTTCATTCATCAAAATTTACTTTTTACTTCATTATTAAATTACCTACAATGTTTAATTCTAGCCGGGCACAAAGCTGAATAATTTAGCATGACCTACTTACTATTATTTCTATTTTTTTTATTGATTACACAATTGAACAAGATTTAACCGCTGGACAGGACATTAGAGTAACCGCCTAATATAAATTAAAAAAAAAACGATTCAATTACGTACAATGATTCGATCCTTGCGTCCGTTCTTCCCATATTCGAGTATAATGGGTGCAAAACTCTCACGTTAAACTGTGCGTATCCGACCATTGTTTCGTGCTTTTGTTCTTTTTGTTTTAAAGCCCCTTTGTCGCTGGGAGCGCGATAGGGCAAAGATCTGATATCCCTCATGTTCTGCTATGTTGCCTGTGTATTTATTATTTCAATTTGACGGGAAATTTGCTTGAAACTCAAGCAGGAATCGTTTATCAAATACGCGTTGTCACGAGAAACTTAAATCAAATAACGTATTGTTACCACGTTACTTTTAAACCATGTAACTCATCGTTTTTGTCCATCTACTATTGGAGTTTATTTTAATTTAAGCATGAATTAATAATTTTAATAGTGTATTACACGCCTAATAATATGATTAATTAAATCACCAAGCTAATTTTACGTTTTAGGTGCTTTTATAGTTGAATAATCCCCCTTTCTATACACGTCAGTTAAGTTAAGCTGTTATAACAACAGCTATAGACAGTTTAAATGCATTTAAATGAGTAAGTAAAGACTCAGTTTTATGTCCTGTGAGAGTATGCCTAAAACCACGTCCTTTTGTTACTATAGGTACACGGAAACTACAGCTCAGATGATGAAACCACAAACCCGCATTTTTAATTAATTAACTCGTTTTCCCAAGCGATCTCGCGGCCAGCGGCTATTTGTGATCTAGTTACATTATCAATAAGCATATTGCACGTGTCTGGGCCAAGCCCTAGGGCTATATAAAATTAATTTGTGCGCTACCCGCTCTTATGTACATTCCACGGACACGCTGCAGCGAGTCGAAACTGAACTTTTCGAACATTCTAGAGCAACATTGTAGGTGAAAACATTGTAGAAGCTTAAAATGTGAATGCAAGTAGTATTAATGAGGAGTTTTAATGTGGAGTGTGAGTTTGTGCTGCAGCTTTTCTGTTGTTTTTTTCCTTGTAATTCTTCTGATAAAGGCGTGTGGCGCACAAGGATTCTCAACGGATTTTGGCGTTTAATTTAGAACTCTGTGTAATATTTTTATCATTTAGTTCGTTTGTAAGCTGGTGTTTAAAATATTTACTACAACAAATCAAGTTTCTGTTAGTTATATTATTCGTTAGCAAAAATAGCCGAAACAACTTAAACTCTAACTCTGTCTATTACAGACCGAACGCTGTCTCATATTTTTATCTCTAAAAGCGTAATTGCACACCTACTCCCAACCTGATCGTACCAGCCATTTGACAACACAATGCTTACAGTGTGAGTAAACGCAATTTTAAAAGCAATTACTAAACTGGTAGCTCCCAAACTTGACACTGGCAAAATTGACCCGCTGGACAGTACACATTTTACTAACTTGTACTTAAAAAAACTAACATTACTTCAAGTGAATGCTAGCTAATATAACCACAAAAGCTAGTAGCCTCCCTCTTCGTACGGCGAACAAACTGCCGGCAGCTATGTGCTCGCCGGGCCGCCGCATTATCCGCAGACAAGCGTTTATCTACCGTGTTGACACACCCAATGTTATTAACTCATACATAACAGATGATTGTCTTTAATTTATTAAGGGCGTGGCAGAATGTTGCTACCAAGAACAACAAAACCTAAACAACCTAAGTTACAAGTGTCTACCGCGCGGACGCTCGCAATCCAGTTCACTGTCTCTTTTTCCCCTTCTTCCATACCGTTGGACAGACAGAAACGGTGAATGGAGTTGTGTGTGTCAGTACCTATATAAATATGAGCTCTAATGTCAATTTTGACATCGAATTTGAATCCAAAGACAGCAATTGCGATGGTGTCACCTGATCTGTTTTAATAACGAACACGTAAATTTATCACTGTGTGATGCCACTTTTAAAATGCTCAGGTTAGTCTGTTATTTACACAAACAAGCGGTGGATTCCGAAGCGTACATTTCAATTGGGCTTGTGTCTACAAGCTTCTAGTACATGCTATATACAGACAGAAGCCGTCGCAACATGGATGGAGGCACACATAGATCGCCATTAAGTACACATCTGAAACGAACACAGACACACATCGCGAGGCAGCTTTTAAGAGGCCGAGAGAGTGGAGAGCAGTGTTGCGATCGGCTCCAGTGCTCACCCCGACAGTAAAAAATATGAGCATCCCCCCTTCTGAGACCCCCCAGCCGCGCCATCTTGAAAAACTTTGTCACATCTAACCGCAAATCGATCTGTGTCTACGCGGTCTACGACGTAGCGCGTAGGCGTGAATGGCCGTAGAGGGCTCGATCTCCACAAAGAAATGACACGCCAGTTATATTTTTGATTTGCGTCACACTTAACTGTACTTAGCTACATTGTTTCTCGTTAAGCTATACACAGTTAAGAATATACATATATAGTTAAATCAAGGTGCGTTATTTGTTTAGAAATGTTTATATAATTTTGTACCTACCATGTACAGTTTTTAGATAAAATTTGACCAGTATTTTAACTTAAATCCAGCCCAACGTTAATCAAATATGTAAACGGTGGTTGCTCAGTTTTGAACTAATTCCAAATTAAACGCAGACACGAAAAATGAGAAAGTTGCGGTACCTATCATTAAAAATTCAAAAGAATTGTTAATTCTACCGTTGAAACTTCGCTATGTACTAGGTACACGAATGTGCACATACTTAGACGTTCATGCTATGTTCATTCTATTGTCAAGTCCCCTTACAACAGAAATGATAATCACTAAAAGGATTTGTGAGGAATTATTCACATGACTAACTTGACAAAACAGATACACCCTGTGGCTACGCATTCTATTACACCGTGTTCCTTAGTAATATTAATTTTAAACAGACTACTGTAAGGTTGGGTTTTCGTTGCCGTTCCGTATAAAATATGTCTGGTTATTGAATACAAGCCAAGGACACCTAAGGGACTCAGCAGGTGGCCATACAAACTCACCTAGTAATAGGTATGTTATTATGAAGTCAAAAGTTTTAATACAGCATTTGGACAAAACGCGCAGCGACGTGAGATTCCATCTTAAATTGTATGAGAATGAGTCCGGTTGAGACTACTATCGATAACTATGATCGATTAAATCAATTAATTGCTTTAAATATTTGTTCAATATTTAAAATAGTTGTGACGTGGGGTAATTTTGTCGATCTGATAGCAATCCGCTGGAAATCTTTTGATAAATAGCAGTAATCGTGATTGTCAAGATAAATTTCTCACAGCAACTCCACTGATAAATGCTCGAAATGTTTCCACAAATGTACACAATTTAAGGAAAAAAGTGAAGTTGTCTTGTTGAAAGCAAAAGAATTAGACAACCCTTCTGAAGTCGCTGTAACAATTGCCTCTGATTAACTATCTTTCATTGCATAACCGCAGATTCACATGTTAGATAAAAAACTGGAGTCAAGAGGTCAACGAAAAGGTTCGTGACTTTTGTGTAGAGACAGGTAGATATCCCTACATCATCCCTATGAAGATAAGTCAATGCGAGCGCTATTGTTACCAGGAAAGGGTTCGGAAACCGAAATTAGCGTCGCATTCAAATCACCGAGCCACGGTTATAACGAACCGTGCGAAATTCATCGTGACGCCAAAAATTGGAAAAAATATTTCTTGCAAAAAAGAAAAAAAAAGTGAAAGGGTGATGGCGCGGCGTGACCCCCTGCGTGTCATATTTTGCCTGTGTAGTTTTTTTCTAATGGCTGCAGTCAGTGCAACAGGGTGACAGAGTCAACGTATTTTCGGAGTCGTGAAGCCACTCACTGTATTACATCCAATCTTTTTTTCAAAACAATTTTTTGTATTAAAAAAATTTTAAAGTTTCGACGAAGATCTTGTGCCGTAAATACAAATTACCTTTGCTGAGAAATTCAATACCATAGCAACTTAGGCGAGGTATGATTTTTATCGGGCCATCTTTTGTCCTATACAAACGGTTTGGGGTAGAAAACAATCGCGGGTTTGATTCCCGGCGTCGGCTATAGGTACATGCGTAATGTCCGGATACCTATATTATTTCAAGAGTCTTATCAAGACTGCGTTTTGTTTTACTCTCAAATACAGGCTGTTCTACGATTTTTGGGGAGGGTAATTAATGTAGAACTCAGAAACATTTCGGCAATTCTGTTTTCATTATTACATGACCATGACGAAATTTGTATTGTAGGTGTATTACTAAGTTACTTACTAATTTCTCGATAAATCACAAAAGCTCGACTAATAAGATTAGTTTCATTCTATTGTAAACTTTGCCCGGAAGATAATCATTCTGAAGTGATAAGAGCAGATTATTTGCCAAGTCATTTTCTGTGTGTCACTTTTTCTATTTTCTTTATTTTATGGTGTTCAGATTCTACCGTATAGTGAGGCACTGGTTTTATTACAAGTACTAACACCAACCGCCAACATCTTCAAACGGATCTATTGAGTAGAGGCTTTCGCAAAATAAGTTACGATTAATAGTCGCTAACATACTTCATCCTGCCATCCTATTAATAATTCTATAAATTATCCTTTAGAGTTTAAAAATAATATTGCCTAATGAATGAAGTTGTACTAGGTATAGGTAAACAGCAATAGCAAATGTATCAACATTGATTTGACCGGACATGCGGACGTTTATGGATAAAACTATTAATGAGTTAATTAAACACAACATCCTGTATTACGATGGAGACAGAACAACATAACTCAGAGCTGCATTAATTTAACATAAACTTATTGTTTATTGACGATTTCTTTAGTAGACACTCGACTTTCGGAACGCTCACATAGGCAACGGCAAACTTTACTTCAGTGCAGTAATTTTAAGGTTCGAATTTGAGTGCTAGGCTTTATCAAGGCAGGGGTAGCAAAGATATGGGGCGACTTCGATAGAATTCTTTTGATTGCCGTAACGGCCCCCAACGTATATTTGGACAGAACCCGAGAGGTTTCGAGTGGTTTATAATTACGATAATTTGTGTAGATGAAGAAATCCAAACAATATCGTTTGGGCATTTTTATTTATGTCTAGGCCATGGGAAACGCGCATAATGCGAGTCATTGGGCTAAGTGGTTTTTGTGCGCAAGAGGTCAAACGATTTGATCGTTTTTTTTTTTAATTTAAGTATATTCTTAGAAACACGCATGGGGTATTTCATTACCAAAAGTTTTCTACAATTATTAGCAGTCTTACGTAGGTATGAAATTAGTGTTTATATCTTTTTCATATCAAGTCGGTATACAAACAAAATGACAACTAATAGGTGTACGTTACATTTTTGCTGCATATATTTTATAATTAGCATTGTCACAGTGAAATGAAAATATAGTAGGAGAGCGAACAACCAACCGGCTGGCGTGTTTTTATTAAAAACGTGATGAGCTCTGCATGATATATGGACTCGAGTTCCGCATGCTGTTGTGCGGTACACAAAACGAGCTTGCTCTTAAGCTGTGACTAGATTAATTTAATATGCTTTGAACAATCCCAAAAAAAAATCTTACTGAGATTCTTTAGAAAATTGGTAAGCACTTACCTACTTAATTGATAATTCTTACTTATACCTGCTGTTGATAGATTATAATGAATGAGGCATAAGAAAGAAGCCAGATTGGTTATTATAGTTTAATTAGGTTACTAAAATAATGATGATCCTTCCGTATTTGATTAAAATTTTCGGTATTTATCGGAAATTAGCTTTTCTATTTGAAATGGTAATTTCCGACACGAATAAAATTAATAGTCACAAAATTTCCGCAAATTTTGCTCTATAGTAACACTGAAAGGTTATGCCATACTTGTATTTGAGACGTTTTTTTCTATAGTACCTGTAGCAGAGGCTATACAACGTTTTATCACTTGTATTTAAGTTTGAACATATTCTGAAAACGGTATTATTGTTCCCCTTTAACCAGTATCCAGTGACAAAGTGCGTCCCCATGCAGAGCAGTACGAAAAATACCGTTTTAAAATAAGCCATTTTTCACGGATCACGCGCGCGTTATGAATCCGATTCGAGTTTAAATTTGATTTACTGCCGCCAAATGTTTGCACGATATCTCGTGGATGGATACCTATTTACGTATATTCGTACGTCATCTCATGTCACGCACGACCGCAAAGATAGTGTAATGTTAATGTTTCACTGGAGCTTCGTTGGGTGGGCTTTACTACAGTGCGTTAGTTTTCCTTCGGGTCTGTCTTCCTGTCTCGCTCACTCTTACGGATTTGATAGTAGAATCGACCAGTCGTACCAGAAACCCGAACGTTGTTATAGGAGCTCACGGACTCTACCTTACGGTAATCCCGACAATTGATCGATCGTTAGGCTAAGCAAAGTTAGGTCAAGCCAGGCTTTGGATGGGTTACCGCAGGATCAAAATTTTAGTTAACAAAAAAAAAATAACTTGTTACAAAAAAAGTTCTAAGATAGTAACTTAGACCTAGTAGTTAATGTTTCAAAAATTTTATGTTTTGTTTATATATTCAGTATAAATAAACCAAAACATTACCAAAACAAGTTAAAGCTTACATCATTGCCGTTGGTGCTCGTCAACGTACATGTATTGTATCTGACACAGGCTTTGATGTGGCGCTAGGATAAAAAAGATGTATGTGGTTGCTAGTGCAACACGTTACATAGCACTGATCTATGCATATATGGAACATAGTCGATGTTTAAAGTCAGTAGTAGGTAGGTAAGTAAGTATAAGTATATATAATTTACTGTGAAAAAGAAAAACAAGCACGATAATCAAAAATTAGCGACATGTATTAAGGCAAACTTGCCCCTTTAAGAGTTTATGGGGATCTCAAGTAGCTTAGCAGTTACAGTTAGTAATACAGATGTCATGCAAAGTCTTTCCCATCGTAATATCTCGGAAATGTTCGTATTCGTATGGTATTTGTCATTCTACTACAGTCAGACTCATAGTCACGATGGAGAAAGGAATATTTACTACGCCTGAACTTGAGTTAAAGTGACCGACAAGCAGACACAAATTAGTTTAAATCAAACAAATAACTTGAGAAGAAAACATTGTTAGATTGCTTCTAACGTTCAAAACGTGGATGAAAAAAACATTAACCTTAAAAATCAATACCATTTGACAAAAGAGAATAGCAATATTGTCACAAAGCGAAACTCTTATTGAAAAGTGGCAACCGCCACACTCCCAGAAAGAAAATTAGGATGTGCCACGTCAAAACTTCACGAGCAGCCCATCAGGGTGACGTTTTAAAGGGATGCCGCCCCCGCATTACACCTCTCTCATTATTTATCACATTGTCGCAGAAATTAATGGTGACCCTCGTCAAAAGATTTTTATTTTATAAAAATAAAAATCGCGGTTGCTGGCAGCTTAATCATATCTTTGTGCCCGGGAATAGGGTAGTCTGTACTGTCTGCGTATACGAGAAATAACGGCATTTGAAAAAAAAAACATCATTCAATTTAAGTGTCCAAATAATTAAGTATTTCAAAACATATTTTTATGGTACCAAACGAACTTGCGAAACTTAATACGATAAATAAACCATTTAAAACGTATTTTTATACTTGGATACAAGAAATAAAAGTAGAAGTTTAGTTATTGTTTCATCTCACCAACTTTATTTTTGCTGTTTGCGTGCAGCCGTATAAATGCGGTGTTTCTTTATTGCGCGTCAAACTCGCGTCGAACCATCAGCAGGGTGTTTTTATCAATGTTTAAGAATATTACATTTAAGACTCAGATTCGATCCCTGGTCGAGGACAAATACATTGTATAATAATTACTATTGTTTGTTTTTGGATCTTTGATGTATAATTTGTATTTATTCATCTACTAACTGTTACCCGAGACTTCTTCTACGCAGATTAGAAATGTGTAGGTATCGCAGGCAAGTTTGACTTTTCCCTACACTTCCTACAATTATCGTTATATATGTGAGCCAATTCACACAAAACCTTGTCAATTTTACTACCTAAAACTTCCTCGTGAACCACTCTATCTTTTGGTGAAAGCCGCATGAAAATTGGGCGGTGTTTGGGTTTATCGCGAATAGACTGACAGACAGACGCGTCAGAGGACTTTTATAATATACTTTACCTAGTACCAATATATCAAGAGTTACTTAGTTTAGGACTTGATCAAAATTAACTGGTGTCACATTATAGATTAGTAGAATGTGGAGTATTCGTGAAGTAGATGTCTAATTAACATAACCTTGGTACAATAATCCTGCGGACAGACTGTTTTTCTCGTTACTGCGAGCTCTATCGATAACACCACATTTAATTAGCGTAATGGTGTATCTTGTGTCAGAGGTCAGCTATGAGGAAACCACGCTTTGATGATAGCCATGGTGTTATACCTAACAACGATTTCCATTTGGCGCATTTAGTATTAAAATTTGCAACAATTTGATGCACAATTGTTTGTAGCACGCTGGAGCACGGCTAGATTTTATTGAAACTACGAATGTCACAACTGAGTATCATAATTAAAATCTGTAGTTTGGTTGAAATTGCATATATATTACTCAGCAACCACATTGTAGTATTTTTGACAATATTCTTCCGAACCATATTGTGGTATGTTGCAGTTTAATACTTTTCGACTTGCTCGCTATCATGATGGAGTAGTAAAAAAAATACAGGTTTATAGCAGCATTAACTGTGTTCTAATCATCAATTTTATCAGTGTCCGCAACGAACATTAATTACGGGAAACTATGTTAGTGTCAGTAATTAAAACGCGTTATCACGCGCGTTAACTCTACATTTTATCTTCGTAAATATAAAATAATAATCACATACGAACCAAAAATGGAATTCGTATCGATTGTTTTTAAGGTAACTTGGTCGTTATTAAAGCTTATTACCTAAAATTTGGGAACATATTACGTTAATCGTCAATTTTAGTTAAAGTTCGTATTTTTACATTACTTATGTTTCCTCAAGCACTTTTCCAATCACTGTTCGATCTTCAGGTTTGAACTGTAAGGGTCGTGTGATATGGTTCAAATTGGATGAGCATCAGGAGTTAGAAGATGTAAAATTTATAATTGAAGGTCGTAAATTAAGGTGACATCGACAGTTGTGGCTCGCGGGCGGCGGAGGGCGGCGGAGGGCGGGCAAAGCCAATATTTTATCGAGAAGGTAATTATTTGATCGGCACGAAGCAATAGATGAAACTTTGCTTTCTGTAACAAATGTTGTTTTAATAAAGATAATAAACCGGTATTCCGAACGGCAACCTAATTACACGATCAATATTCTATGAGCTTACCGATAAGTTACGCTAACTAAAGTACCTACATTTGCATTGTTTTGTGCCTCGTAAGCCGTAAACACCTTAGCTAACACTTTGAAACTGACAAAGTTGGGAAGTTCCTATTCACTGGCTGACCACAAAGGACAAGGCGTACCTACTTCCTCACTTGTATCTCGAACTACGTCGCCTTTGAATGTGCTGTAACTAATTGAGAGCGTAACTCAAATTTGGGAACAAATAAACTTCTGGACGGACGATCGTTAACGCTTTAAACTGTTGAATAGCTTGATTGAAATGACGCAATTGTAAATATTAAATTAATTATACGTTACGGTAGTTGCTTTTGTTTTGGCTAGAAATGAGTAAAGTGAGTAGATTCTCTAACGTATTACGTATACGTACGTATACGATTCTGTGTTGCTCCCCATTTGTAACGTTCAATTGTAGAGGCTCCACAGTAACATCTCACTTCCCCACTCGATCCGGATGGAACCGGTTCGCGATCAATCGCTCGCCTCTGAAGCCTCCCGCTGGCCGATTTAATTCGCGCCTTGACACAAACCCTTTGACGCCGCCGTGACAGATCGCAGTCGGGCGCCTCTCGCCTCGCTGACGTTTTCATTATCATTTCTCCAAACGGCTTTAGTCGTAGCGGGATTAGGCCAAAGAATTAACGCTCATTGATGGGAAGTGTAATTAGCTTCGTTATTTTTACGCAAAAACCGACCTCGCGATAAAAGAAATTTGATACCATGGATTGTAAGAAGCGGACAAAGAAGACCAAATCTGCGGATTTTTTGCCTTCAACAACTGCGTATACACACGAGCACAAATAACGAGTCACTTTTCATACAACTTTCTACGGAAAGAGACCAGTTATTTTTCATCGTCAGGTAGTTCAACATTCCTTAGCGTTAGGCATTTATAGTGATTTTATCTCGAATATTACAAACAAAATAACTAAACATTATTCAACTCGCCAATTTCTCCATCCTTGTTCATCGCCCCTTATAACGCAGCGACTTTCGCACAAAAGTGCTGGCAAATTACAGGCTGCTTGGCAATTACGCGCGCCCAACAACAGATACATTTGTATAACAATAACTAGTTTTTTTCAACGACACCCGATAGTCTGCATTGTTAAATAACTCATATAACGACGTGTTGCTTGCGAAAAAACAGGACTTGTAAAATATCTAAGCAAGTCATCTACCAAATATAGAAAAATGACTTTATTAAATTGAGAAAATAAATTTCACCAAGAGAAGTCAAAGCTTGCCAATAAGCAAAAAGAAGAAGAATTAAAATTAAAAGTAGAAAGTTCTCTAATATAGTATTTTTACTAAGGTCCTTACCTCTCGCTCTTAAGTGTGTACCGGAAAATTTGTTTCAACATAAATAGAAAAAAAAGCGCAATCACTACAGCTATTTAGGAATTATTACGTGTGTTTGCTTTTTGCTTTCTAAAACGACTGAATACCACACCACTTAGCGAGAAGAGTGCAGGAGCATCTGCTGTTGTAGTTGGCATTAAAATTGTTGAAATTGAGATAACTTCGCCCAGATCGCTTGTGTACAGTAAAACAATATCAGTTACCACACCGCGAAGAGGAGGAGGGAAGAGCAGTATCACGGAAACTGTTGTCGCTTTCAATGAAACGTTAATGTTCCAATAACGATCCCGGGAATGTTAAGTAACATCCGAAATCATCCGGAGTCAATTTCTTATCAATGAGATTAGCTGGAACTGCCGGCTGCTCAGAGAACTGATAGATAACGGGCCTTTGCCCCCTCAAACCGCATAAAAAGTCAAGACGGAATTCTACGAACGGCAAAGTGTACCACGCCTCGCCGTGTACTGATAGTCGCACGCACACAAGTGCAACTAAACTTCGCTAAGCAAACTATAATTGAGCGTGCCAGCAGGGCGTAGTTTAAACCAGCTTCATTTAGCTGTTCGCAGAACTCGGTCTTTACTTTTTATTTAGTCTGAGTTTGCTCCATATTCTCATCTCACTGATAGTGTATAACCCTGTTAGTGATCTTGTTAGGCCGACAAAGCAAATCATTTCTGAAAAGTTGCGCGTTTGACGATGCCGAAAAATGATTTTAAAAGTTTGGTTAAATTATTTAACTATTATAGTGGTTATGATTTCCGGGATGTAAACCTACGTAAGAGGTAAAAATATCTGGTATTCCCTAAAATGCTGATTGTGATATGCCTAAGTTTGTCGAAATAACCCAATAAAAATACCTACATTACAAAAGTCTAATATCTCATACTTCAGTTCACGGTCATGAAACTAAGTAGGTATCTATTGAAAAAAAAGTGATACTTTAGCTTTTACCCGCAGCTTTGCGTGCGTGACCTATTTCTCATTTGTACCTTATTATATACTTTTAATGAATAAATTAATTAAAAATTGATAGGTAATGTATTTGTCTGCTCTATGTCGACCTAAGGGTGGCAGTTAAAAGCAAACGGAAGAAATAGTACTGGTAATAACTACAAAACGTGTAAGTGCCATTATTTTTAAAGACCATTAAAAGTTTCATCCGGGAAACCTCGAGCCGTTACTGTCTTTTAACCGCTCCCATTTTGCGGTTTAAGCGACAAGTGACTAGCTATTCAGTAAAATATGTAAGAGAGAGAGAGGGAGAGAGAGAGAGAGAGAGAGAGAGAGAGAGAGAGAGAGAGAGAGAGAGAGAGAGAGAGAGAGAGAGAGAGAGAGAGAGAGAGAGAGAGAGAGAGAGAGAGAGAGAGTAAACAGATAATATTATGACTATCTTATCATTTGCCAAAAAAAACACAACTTGCTAGTTAAAGTGAAATTAATATCAAATATGAGTATAAAAACTGAACGGAATTTTGTTACATTTTAATTACAGTAAAGCTGAATGATATTAAAATGTCCCTTTTTTCAACTCGTAAAGTTTAATATTTGATTGAATCAGGTGTATTTTTGTTAGTTGAGGTTCTTATTAATAAACAAAAAATATTTGCCTATCAACGCGCAGTATCGTCTATCGAGATGGATTAGTAGCGAGGTAATTTTTTTTAAAGCTACAAACTACTTGATTAATATTCTCCAGACTCTGTTGACTTGCACCTTTCGGCTACCGGTGCCCAGTTTGATCGATGATCCCTTGTCTTGTGATCGCGAAGTCAATTACACCATGATTTAATTCGACAACACTCAGCAAGTTTCTGAGACTCTAGTGTAAGTTTTCGACACGTTTCGAACGCGTTCACATAAACGTCTCAATTATTATGGAAAAATTGGCAGTGCCACTTGCGGATCGAAACGGCAACAAACTGTTCTCATAGTGTTTGACATTTTAACACAAACGTATTTTGTGACCGAAAACCTACACTAAGTATACTGAACGTCCCATACCGTTTACTTTTGTGATGTTCTCTTATTTATAGTAGAAAGGCCAAGGGAAATTTTATTTAAAAAAATCAAGGTTCTGTACCTACCTCTAAAGCAAAAAAGCTCCCCATAGGACCACTTCGTTCTCCGTCGGTCTGTAGTTCAGTCTATCTGTTTATCAAGACACTATCAAGGCTATGGTTACAAAAAAATCATAAGATCTTAGTATGTAAGTACCAGAGATAAGATTTTATGAACACTGTCGTCATTATAATTATGCGAAAGTGTCAGCTGTCATCCACACCGAACAGAAAAGTAAAATAAATGTTATGCTACTAGAGTCTTAGTGTTTTGGATAGGAAGATATGGAGGTCAAGAGGGGAGACCTCTGCCCAGCGGTGGGACACAGATAGAGGCTAATATAATAATTTTGTAATAATGCTACTAGACCCCAGCCCCCATTAATTTGGAAACATTGTTTAAAGTATCATGTTCTAAATCGAGGCCAGTAAATTAGTTATTTTAATAGTCTTGAATTAATAACCTAAGTAGGCATTTAGCCGCATAATCCTTAATTAATCTTAACAGATTATGAGTTTGATCAGCCTTTTGATTAGCGGTTAAACTAAATGTTTGGATGTCGCCGCACGCGGTTGCGGCATGCGAAAGCCCTTTCCATCACTATACCTTCTAGACTTGAAACTTGCCCCGCAAGTTTATGATAAATCAGAGCCATTAGATGCTGGAAAACTATACATACCATATTACCCTTAAAAATAATCTTTAAATGCTACTAATTCGCTGTACACACGTGTAAGGGTATTCCCAAGTTTGAATGTTAGTTATTATCAAAAAAGGTTGGACGAATTCACTTGGGCGACCGCTTGATAATTTCCTGAATTGACATACTTAATACGTTTTTTCTAACATATAATTTCTACGGAATAGCTATATGACAGTTCGTGTTAAAGGTGTTAACTGGTTTCAATTTTTTTGTAATTTCCTTCAAATTAAAAAAATCGCTTAGTTCTCGTTTGACCGCTATATAGCGAAAGACATCAAGTCCGCTCACACGTATGACCAAGGCGATTCGATGTAAGTAACTGCCAGCATTACTTTCTAATACTATTTTATTGCGTCCATAAATTCGATAGACGCGCCCCAGGAGGCGCTTACCGAGTGGCTATCTCGCTTTTCGATTTAGAACTCTCTTCAAAATTGAAATGGCTCGCCCCTTTGTAGCGGACGATTTAAATTCGACATTTTAAAAGTAATTCCTTTCGCAGCTATTCGGTTCTATCGAGTCGGAGTGAAGTCGATGTTGAAGTCTCGGTGGTCGGTCATTTGGAAAATGGGTTTAGACGATGAAAATTAGTCCGCTATAGTAATTGCCGAGCTGGTAAAATAATTCAACTTATCAACATAATGGTTAATAATATTAGTTAAGGTAGATTTAGTAAAGGGTAGTGCTGTTGGTTGTGAGTGCAATCACTATCTAGTTATTGCGACTTTATACTTGAGTAATACTAAAGTTATAAGTTATACTTACCTTATACGACCTTAAAACGGGTAATACTTCTAAAATTAAGTAAATAAAGTTCTCTTAGAGTATTGAAGAAGCAAAGCTTCTGAAGATTGTATCGCTACCATACAATCAACAAAGCTATTACGGCGGGTGTAGGGAGACGTTTTAAAGTTACAATCGTTTATCCTTTCAAATGCAATGGACAGTAGTTTATCAGACCGATAGTCGAGATCACAATGGCCGCCAGCTTTAAAGAAAATGATTGTAGAATTGAGACTTGGATAAAGGACTGCGATTGAAACGTGTTTGGAGTCTGCGTAGTTTTTTTATTCCCAGTGTTGTTTTTACACCCTTCTTTTAGAAACTCTTTCAATTAAAAAAGTGCTAATACATCTACGACCTCAAAGATCTTAGGTAGGTTTGGTACTCCTAGTACCGATCGATGTGGATAGAGAGATTTTGATAATTCCTCTAGTCAACTCCTACACATAGTTAGCTCTTACCCTCTTTGCTTAGCATTCAGCCTTCGTAAAGGGGGGGAAGCATCGCAAATTCCCGACAAAGGGAGCGGATGGGGGGCTTGCACAAAATAAACCTGTCGCAAAGGCACCCGGCCTCACGTACGCGGTCACTTTGGACCCTACACGACATTAACACAACTTATGTACCTAATACAGTATCAAAAAAATCACTAACAAGATTTAAACAAGTGATTAGTAGCTTTAATATAAACTGTACGTCGTTAATCCAGCCATTTAGACCTAGGGTATGTCTGATCTGTGCATGAAAACATCCATTTGAGAGCTATAAGATGCCACAGGCATATATACACACACACACACACACACACACACACGTGTGTCTATAGGTATATCTGTGTAGATATTGACACGTTAAACTTAGTTTTATAACACCCTTTTATTGCGTCGGGAATTGTAAAAAACACAAGTTAACTCCACAATAAAAAATGGTACGTAAACAAAGACACCTAATAGGACCTCGTGAAAGGTCCGTCCGGATAGCAATCACCGTCTTACTCGCTAATCCTACCGCCAAGCAGCTGTTCTACGTGAAGAGTAAGACCAGTAGGTGAAATTACTAGCACATGAGATTTTCCATTTGAGCCTTCTTGGCTGGCAACGCATTTGGATTTCTATGGTATTACGGGTGTCCATGGGTGACCTATTCGCTCATTAGCCTCCTTGTCGTATAAAAAAGTGTGTTCTTGTCAAGTGTGATAGATCATCAGTTATCCAAATTAATTGGGTGTCTACATTCATAGAATTTACGAGTATGTTAACTAATTGTGATAATTGTATTCTTGGCAATTTCTTCGAATAATGGCTAGACTAAAATTTAAATTCGTTTGCCAATATATTTTGAATTAATTTTGTGACATCCAGTTAATTAATCAATAATGCCTACAATGGCCACGACTACCGTTCAAACAGCAAATCATAAGCCGTAGCCAGCCATCCTTTTCAGAACAAACGTAATCAGACAGACGTGGGAGGAGTTATAATGAGGAAAATCATTACATTTGCTGCAAGCCGACTTGTGGGGCAGGACAAAGCTAATCAATATTAGCTAAGACAGATTATAAATCCTATTACGATTGTTCGGTGCTCGTAATAAGTATTAATCTTGTATGTATGTATGTATAACTCTTCACTATCACTACATAGTATAAAACAAAGTCGCTTTCTCTGTCCCTATGTCCCTATGTATGCTTATATCTTCAAAACTACACAACGGATTTTGATGCGGTTTTTTTAATAGATAGAGTGATTCAAGAGGAAGGTTTTTACGTATAATTCTACGCTGACGAAGTCGCGGGCAGAAGCTTTGTACATAAAACACAAGAAAAAGATAAATACAGGACAACACACATGCACAAAGGCGAACTTATCCCTAATTAATCTTGTCTTAGTTTTTCGCACTAACCTGCAGTATAGGTTACTCATGTACCTTATACTGCAGCTGGTTGCTCTCATGAGCTGGAGAAATCTAGGCTTGCGTCGAATCTGGTCTACTCGTAGTCAAAATATTAGGCTTTAAATTAGTCCCATATTTCTAATGGTAAGTAAGTAGCAGATGCAGAGAGAGTGCGCAGATGGTAAAAGCCCATCGAGGGATTGGGTAAAAATCTTTGGGAAACATGTTATACAGGGTGGTCCAAACACTGACGTCTAAAAAAAAAATTTAGATGCCTCACATCCGGGGCTATCCGAATATACCCCATGTATGTTGGCCGATTTTTTGTAGTTTTCGAGTAATTAATTTTTTAAGATTTTTTCAAGAATTTTCGGGTCGAGCAGTTTATCATCATGTAACTTTTTTTGGTTTCGTTTTTTTGAGTGTTTTTTTTTTATGACATTATCCTCACAAACTGCACTTTCACGCGTAAAATAATCAGCTTCCCAACTTTGAGCCAAGTTACAACAAAATTGACCGAAAGTGAAAGTTTTACCTTTGAGCAAATCGAAGTTTGATTTTGTAATTAAAAAAAAAACTAAAAATCTCAGAATTCAAAGACCATAAGTAATTTTAAAAACTTCGCTAATCTCTAAACTTGCAGAATAATACAAAAAAAGTGACACTTAATAGGTCATAATTTGCTGAATTCGACTTTCAAACGTACTAAGGTAGAGTGTGTAATAAAGAGTCTGTTGTTAGTAACATAAAAACTGTTTTATTTTGGCCGAACCTAATTTGGTACTGGCCATCAATAAAGCCATGTAATACTTTTTATGAACAAATAAATTTGTTCTTCTTTTGTTTTAAGAAAGGATGGAAAAATTTACGAGGTAGAATGTTCGTGGATCAAATGATACAATACAATTTAATTTAAACACGTTATTCATAAAAGATTTTCAAATGTTCTGCCGTTAACTTCGATACATAGCCTACATCTCCTTAAAAAAGTCGCTCCTAGTCTCCGGAATGCATCTGTATTTTCTTGTATTGTCCTTTTGCTTTCTTCTAATTTTTGTCTGAGTTCCGTTTCGGTGTTTGATTCCTTTGCGTAAACCAGTTCTTTGTAATATCCCCAGACAAAGAAGTCTATGGGATTCAAATCCGGCGACCGCGGAGGCCATGGAATCGGCCCGCCACGCCCAATCCACCTGTTGGGATATGTTGCGTCCAGGTGGTCTCTTACAGCCCTTGAATAGTGGCAAGGAGCACCATCGTTCTGAAAGACCATTTCTCTCCTCGTTTCGAGGTTGACATCCTCCAGCAATCCATTTAAATCATTTTGCAAAAAATTCAAATATTCGGCTCCATTTAATCTCGCTGGCAATTCAAAAGGCCCAATTAACTGGCCATCCACAATCCCTGACCACATGTTCACACTGAATCGCACTTGAAAGTTGGAGCCTCTTCCTAAGTGAGGGTTCTCAACGGCCCAGCTGTGGTAGTTATGGATGTTGAACACTCCAGTCCTTTCGAACCGCGATTCGTCGCTCCATAAAATTTTATTAAAAAAATCTGCGTCTTCTGTGGATTTCTGCAGCATAGCTTGGCAAAATGCTACGCGTCTCGGATAATCTTCTCCATGAAGCTGCTGGACCCGCTGAAAGTGGTAAGCGTGGTACCGCTCTTAAAGAAAAAACGTACAATAATCATGAATTCTGACTAAAAGTGTAACCTGAGAAATTTAGAGATTTACTTACCTGACTTAAGAACTCTTAGGACCGAGGCACGAGGTATTCGAGTTCTGTTAGTAATCCTCCTTGAACTAGTAGACGGGTCTCTTTGGATTTCTGCCAAGACTTCATCCCTCCTATCTGGATCCACTCTGGGTACTCCTTCGTGAGTTGGATGGCAAGGAACGCGTCCAGCCATCAGTGTCAAATGTGTGTTTATGAATACTCTGTGGTCCGGGTAATGCTGCCGTGGGGCTTCCCGGTGCTCCAATTGTTGCTGGTACAGCCTCGCCGCTAAATGTCCGTTGCCTTGAGCTACACCATAATAATAATGCATCTCTGCATATTCACTAAGAGTGTAGTTCATGTTGCTACACGAAAGAAAATTCAATCACTAGGCAAAGTTCAAAAGTCCAAAACACAAGCACAAGTCGGTCGTAAAGCAAATCAATCAGAGTCCAGTTAACAAAGCGAGAAGAATTCAGAAACTAATCGTAACGAGAGCAGAAGTAACTATTAGTTATTTCACAATAAAAGACGTGATTCCTTTCTTAAAACAAAAGAAGAACAAATTTATTTGTTTATAAAAAGTATTACATGGCTTTATTGATGGCCAGTACCAAATTAGGTTCGGCCAAAATAAAACAGTTTTTATGTTACTAACAACAGACTCTTTATTACACATTCTACCTTAGTACGTTTGAAAGTCGAATTCAGCAAATTATGACCTATTAAGTGTCACTTTTTTTGTATTATTCTGCAAGTTTAGAGATTAGCGAAGTTTTTAAAATTACTTATGGTCTTTGAATTCTGAGATTTTTAGTTTTTTTTTTAATTACAAAATCAAACTTCGATTTGCTCAAAGGTAAAACTTTCACTTTCGGTCAATTTTGTTGTAACTTGGCTCAAAGTTGGGAAGCTGATTATTTTACGTGTGAAAGTGCAGTTTGTGAGGATAATGTCATAAAAAAAAAACACTCAAAAAAACGAAACCAAAAAAAGTTACATGATGATAAACTGCTCGACCCGAAAATTCTTGAAAAAATCTTAAAAAATTAATTACTCGAAAACTACAAAAAATCGGCCAACATACATGGGGTATATTCGGATAGCCCCGGATGTGAGGCATCTAAATTTTTTTTTTAGACGTCAGTGTTTGGACCACCCTGTATAGGCGATGTGGCTAGCAACCAATCACTGTTTTGATTCCCCTTTCCATCCATACGCTCACAATCATGCTAAACGTGGTCTTTAGGTCTTGTCACCTTAGGCTCTGTCTACCCCGTAAGGGATAAAGACGTGATTTATGTATGTATGTAGTAAGTAAGTAAATGCTTTATTGTACAAATATAAAGAAACAGATACAATTCACAAAAAAATAAGAATAACATTAATATATGCACAACGGCGAACTTATCCCTATAAGGGATCTCTACCAGTTAACCTTTGAGTAGATGAGAGGAGCATTAAAAGAGGGACCGACGAAGTAATGGTATTGAATGATTCACTGTTAATTACATTCGTCGTATTTTCCACGGGATATACCCCCTTATTTATAAACGTTCTGTAGGTTGATGCTACCTTAGCAATCATTTTGTCCTTATCTGTCACTTTGACACCTTTCGCAAATAAGGACAAACGATTGCTAAGTTAGCAGAAGCCTATAGAGCGTTTATGAATAAGGGGGATAGACTGTGATTACCTTTGATAAGTTCTATTAATTTGACGCAGTTGTTAATTGAGGAAGCTAAGTCTAGCTCTAGCTCAGCGGAAAACAGGTCTTTCAAAACCATTTTATTGAATTATACGTTGGGGAGTAGCAAGGTAAAGAATCTAAAGAACTCAAAGAATGTAGTCGTAGAAAGGAACCTCTGTTGAAATGAGTCTTGTTTACGTTGACTAAGCCAGTTAGTTGTTAAATTTGTAATACGAGAAGATAACATTGTAGAAAATTGAAGCACTTATTATTTTTGGCAACATTATATTTTTATTTACTTAAGTGGTAATTAAAGCTATAAAAGCAAATTATAGCCACTTTTGAATGGTTACTTTTATGGATATGATTTCAAAATATGCTTACTGCGGTAGGGTTCTAGTCGAGAGTGATTTAGTGCTTTCGACCACACATTTCTTCGGCAGTTAGCTCTTACCAAAGTTTTAGGAACATTCAAAGATTCAGTAATTTTTGAAATAGTTTTCTTACATTTTCTCGTAGTTGCAAAGGCTAACTTTGAGATGCGAAAGTAAGTTAGAAATGTTAGAATGCACGGGCAGTTAGCAACCGCATAAGATTCACGGATACCACACTTTTCTTATTTGCCTACAAAACGTTCTTATTAACTAATAGTTATTGTGGCTAGATTAGGAAAAGGGAATCGAGCTTTGAAATCACCATGTGACAATAACATTCGAAAAATGGTAAAAAATTGAGCTGAATCCGTGGTACGATCAGAGTAGAGAATTATTTATAATATACCTAGCTCTAATTATAATTGTTTCTCAAATAGGGTTAATTTAGACAAATGAGTGTGATTTTAAAATTGTACACCTATGTGTCTGGCTACTAGTTCACAAATAATACAGAAAAAGAATATAAACTGCTGATAAAGACAGTATCATATATTTCATGATGATAAGAATTAAAGGGTAGGATAGCCATCAGATACGTTAAAGAAATGTAATAAAAAACAGAAACATTTTTGCTTCTAAATAAGTCATGGTAAAAACGGCAAGACTAAGTATTTTCTTAACATAGAACGTGCTGAAAACAGAGTCCGTATTACCTCGGAAAATGCAAATCCGGCTGTCTGCTAGCTCATAAAGGATGATGTATGTTCGTTATAAACATTTTATTGTAGCGTTTTTGGTTGCCGCGACACGACCTCACTCCTTATAAATTCTTGTTGAAATAATGTAAGATGATATGAATTTTAAGGACGGCATTTGTAAATCATTAGACAAGAACGAAACGAAACGTAAAGGTAGCTCTAGGTAAGCGCTTACTAAGTAGTTGAGAATAGGAGTGAGATAGCGACACATTTTACATAGATACTCGACACACACTGAAAAGTATTCGTACATTTGCAAAATAAATCAAAGTCTCAGTTAAGTAGAAAATATCGAATGTTTTATTACGTCATGTGACGTACCTATCTAACTTCGTGTAAACATGTTTTTAATTTTCGGATCATTGTTTTATAATCCGTTACGTGACCATCGCCTTATAAGATTGTAAAGTATTTTTAGTTATCCTATCTGCTCATCATTGCTCATCGATCATGACGTCATAGATAACAGCTGTAACATTATATAGAGTTAATATTTTTCGCTAAATAGCTTATCTAAATATTTCAGAAAATAAATGGATGCGCTTCCAACTAGGGCCCATTTAGAAAGCACATTACTACAAAATACCATTCAAAATTGGTATAAAATAGGACTGGATTGCAAAATAAGTGGATTAGAAGAAAATTACAACTCTCTTTTCAAATAATCTAATGTTTTATTTGATCTGTAGTTACGTAGAAATTCTCTGATTTTTACCCTTTCAAGTATTAGTAATACGGTCAAGTTCTTATGATTTTTATATCTGTGCTTTTTATACCGTTTCTTTTAGGCACCAGGTGAATCATTTTAATATCTACTATTCACACGTGAGGTTGTACAATAAACAATTAATTTAATCGTTTCAAACTCTTACATATTACCCATTTCAAAAATTCAAAACCTATGTGTCGCATTGACGTCTTGCATTCGTTGCCTTGGAGTGTTTTGTTTATAAATACGAGTACCATCTTTTTTGGATGACAGAAATTACTGCACGAAATATAATCAACCATCTACAAAGTATTAAAGACTCGTTTACACACGCGCGAAATCAATTACAGCATCTGTAGAGTCTTGAAATCGATTATGTGGAATCTCCTCTATCGCGAATCGATTCTAGTCCGCACCTTCACGTTTGACAGTTTTTGATTACAAATCAAATTGAATTCGATTATAATCGGCTACTGGTAATTAACAATTCGCTAATCAACAGATAATTCGAATGAACCTCATGCATGAAATTCATCATGATTTAGATGTTGAAAAATAACAAAATTTTGCGTATGTAGTTAATCTGTAATTCTTTGTGTATTTAAACATCCATATTATTACAATAAAACAAAATACATATCAAAACCTCGGGTGCTTATGTAGCTTGTGGTAGATCTAATTGAAAGGTTGTCTAAATTTTAGTTCAAAGCGAACCTTCGCGGAAACAATAGATAGGTACCTATTTAGATAGAGATGTCATTGTGACCGCAACTCGTATCCGGATCCCGAGGCACCTGCCACGTCACTACAGAATCCCTTGACAGACAAAGAGGCAGACAACACGGCTCATCCCATTGGTGCATCCGCCGCGAAGCCACGCCCAGCGCTACCGGCGACCAATCGCGGCCCCCCGCACAGATCTTGAGCGTTATCTTGTTATCTGCTTTCTCACTTGCTGTAGCTATTTTCAGACTGTGAAAAATGCAACGCGTTTATAGTAGGAAAATTTAGTCTTGTAAAGGCTATTCAACAGGATTTAGTAGCGCTAAGGATTCGATAATTATAGTTTTTTCTTCGGAAAGTTCCGCCTTTGATACTGTTTTCGACTTCGAGAAAATTTTTAACTACTTAGCTCTGGATAGGGCTTTTTTTTGAGTCACTAAATATAAGTTAAGATCGATTAGACGTTGTTGATCCATTTTTTTTCTAATATAAAGTTTCGACTTACTGGCCAGTTTCGTATGAACCCTCTAAGTCAAGCATAATGTGGTTATTGCTTGGTAAATACAGTCTTAGTGCTCTTATGAGGCTCTCTTAATCTGGTGCTTTCATGCCTACGACTTGTTATTACTATTGATAACTGACGGGCCATTGTTGGCTACCAGTTATAAAACACTTATACAGCTGCCGGTTTCCACTCGGCTTGAAAGTTGATCCTAACTTCGCTCATTGTTTTTGAAATCGACAACTCGACAAGTTTACTGTTCGCAAATCGATGACATTGGAACAAATCCAATAAAACATAACTATAAATAAATTATTTGACTGGTTCATGATAGGTACAATAATCACTTCCACGAAATAAACGCATTAAAAAAAAGAGGTGTATGGAAATGTTACGTGACAATACGCCTCTATGGACACGCTATCATTTGTTTTTTTTTACTACAGCTAAATAAAAGATAGGCTATTGAAAAGCTCAAGCACATTTTTCAGTAAGTACTGCATTAAACCACGAAACGGTTGAGTGAAAGAGAGGGGTGTCACACAAAGACACGGGGCGCGGGGCGCGGGCCGGCCCGGGAGAGGGTATGTGATTCGGGATTCTAGGGATGAGCTGGGTCTCGCTTCCTCTCGCGTTACTCTGGCACCACTCGCCAAGCGCCGCACACGCCGGCACTGTCCCGCGGGATACCGTGACACGCGCACACCCTTGTTCGAACGATTTTGATGATTTGTCTTCTCTTTTTCACGGGACTCTATGTGTCATCCTGAAGTGTTGTGATTTAAGAAAAACAATTGAAGATCTGTGGACGCTGATGAATGGACGATGCAATTTTTAACGGTTTTTGCTCGTTTAATTTTTAAAGTAATAAAAAGTCACGTAAACAAGTTTTTTACGTTGATTAAGTAATTTTATTATTTATTTTTAATTTTCCATTTTTTTTTCATTAAAATTTATAATTGATAAAAAAGAGAAAGTGGGTAAATTGAGACTATGCTGGTAATCAGTAATTGACACTAATGATAATTGTGACCATCTGAAAATGAAGATGTCTGGTAAGTACCTTTAGCTATTTGTGTGAATCTGTTTGAAACGTCCCATTAAATAAACAGGTAGTTAGGTATGTAATAATATCTAACGACGTATATGCATCTAATTAGGTGGGTAATTGTTTTGTGTAGGCAATTACGTAAATCTTTAGTGGTTTCGTGTCAATTTATAAAATACATAAAATTAACTATGGTATTATTTACACTGTTGCATTTTGGGGATAATATTTAGGTACCGTAATTTTTCTAATCGGAATCTCATTTTCATTTATTTACCAAAACTTAATTTAAAAAAATAACTTAATTAAGGATTATTACGGTTATTAAGATTAATTAGGTACATCATTTTGTCTGCACCTACACAGTAATAATGATTGATTTAAATAACAGTAAAACCAAAATTAAAAAATCATTCTACTAAAATGCTCTAAATATCACTAATTTACAAAATAACCTCATTGCTGACAACCAGAACTCACAGCAAACAACCACGTATAAAAAACTTCTTAACTTGAGACCTCAGCTTGAAACGGTTTAAATCCATAAACAAGCAATTTTAATCTATTCATCTTTTTTTCGCGCATCTTGAGTGTTATCTCTGATTCTCTCAAGAGCGTGCTAAATCCCGCTGACTTATGTCATATTTGTTTTTTTTTAAATCTTGACTGTTTGACGGGCGCACGTTCTGTGGTGCCAGCTTTTGTCAGATACCGCCAGTTGTTGACCATCTAAGTTATTGGACTGTTAGGGGTCGTATTTATAAGATTGAAGTGTGAAAAACGCAAAGTAAACTTTGGTCGTTTTGGGTGCAGTATGAGAAAAAAGGCAGAAATTAAAAAAATATGTAGTGAAAAATTCATTTTGTACATTGTGGTTGTTGGTTATTTTTTCAGACCATTATAATATGCTTACTTACATAAACTTTTCGTCAAACGCTAATAAATTTACTAAAAAATAAATAATGTAATGTACCTAATGGTGGCTATTAAACATTATCAAAAAGCTATGTTTGTTCGGTCAATACGAATTTACGGGAATATTGGCCAAGTTTCAATTACCTAGTTCACAATTTCACATAAATGTTAAATATATGTTAACCCTGTGATAACAATTACATTATTTTGAAGATAAAATCGTATACCTGTAATTAGTAGACGATAATATTCGGAATCCCGAAATTACTGAGTGCCTATGCAATTTTTTATTATTTTTCTAAAGACTTGAAATTTGGGAAAAGTACCATCAGGAAAGAGCTTAAATCAAAATAGTTCTATTGTCGGAGCTTTCTTATCATTAGAAACATTTCACAGTCTAAATGCCGACGGCAACGTTCAACGGCATTAGAAAAAATACTCTACGCAACTCTACTATGCTATATATTTTTTTATTCATCCACTAAACTGCCTTATGTGAAACTAAACAAACTAATCAGACTCACAATAGTAAAAGAATTATGGCATTGTTAAATATTTTTAAAAATATATAGAACAACCGTAATTTTAGGTACTGTTGATAATTGATTTAATTGAAACTCAATAAGCACTTGAGCATAATATACTTTTTCAAGACACAGCTTTTCTCAAGACGTTTCTTTATTCATTTATTCGTTCTCGCATTTCCTATCCTTTAGAAATCTTGACTGCAGTAGAAAGTATGTCTTTCCGGGAATACTAAGCGAAGCGGCGACGTATTGTGCGGGCAATATGGAATCAGCTATTTAGCGGCGTATGTCCGATGAAGCATGCAGCCTGCACGGCTCTCGAACTCTTTATGTTCATCTGCCAAACAAATTTTCAAACGACTCGGGCCTTTAAAGTAATAGTGCTATGGAGTCGGAGTTGTTGTTTAATTGTTAAAGTGTTGGTGCACGTTTTACGATACTGGCGGGCCGTGAACCGCAGTGACAAACGTAAAATGCTTATTGTCAGTCTGTGTGACGAACTCGCGAAATTAGCATGCCGTGGGGTCCGCGCCGAGATGCTAAGACGTGGCTAACAGGATTCTTACTTTCATATTATTACCATTCGAATTATGCATGCTTATGACAGATCTCCGTCCGTATATCCGCAAAGATGCATCCCAGGGCTCTTCAAAGCTAGAGTGGATAGGCAATTTCAAGGGACGTAAGCTACACATAATAGCTTCTTCTGTACTCTCCACCGCTAGTCGGTTTACGGTAAAAAAACTTATTTGATTGGATTAAAACACAATTAGCTTGTAATTTAATAATTGTTTTGATTTCGATTGACGTTTTTTTACTAACCTACTGAAAAGTATATGTGTCAACAAAGCGCCGGGTAAAAACAAGACAAAACGTTATCAGAATCTCCAATACTGATTACAGTTTAGTCCAATAACTACTGAAAATTTGCGAATTCTTGTCCGCTCATGATGATCGTGTACATTTTATCTATACGTTGGCGGCGGTTGAATTCCTTGCAGTGTTTATCATTTTAAGAAAAACGCACTCAAGTTGTGAAAAACCTATCCAAATCAGCAATGGTTTTTGAGTCGATTACGAATGTACGAGTAAAAGATGCTATTTATTCTTTGTTTTTATGTCCGTTAAAAAATCGTCTCCATTCCATCCTTAGTTTGTGCCCCATGTTCTTATTTTAAAGCTGGCCAGTTTCTACGGAAACGGGAGACTTTAACGACGACTCGTCCGTATTGTCCACGCCACGCATGCAGCAACCAGTAACCTTTACCATGGCTAATTTGATTTTAAAATTCGAATCGTCATAGCGAGTTTTGTTTTTTGAAAGTGTTTAAGCCATTAACTATATCCTCGTGCGTCCTCACGTACTTCCCGAAGTTCAAATTAATAGCAAGAACAAATGTCGAATCGAATAAAATACAAATTGTTAAATTAGAAATAACTTTAGACATGATGAAATTAAATCTAAAATCATAAAATTGGGACTCGGTGGCTCGGTCTTAAGCGCTACACGATTTATGGAAAACCAGGACTACTTACGAGGGTATAGCCGGTTCGTTTAAGAGTTCCGGAACGAAACGCTATTACATGCCTATCTCCACTGTTTGTCTGCCTTTCCTTTTGTCATCTTTTGATCTGTAATAGGAAGACAAAGACAATTAAAGTATTAATAGAAACGTTTTTTTTTTTTTTTTTTTTTTTATGTGAATAGGAAGGCAAACGAGCAAGTGGGTCACCTGATGTTAAGTGATCACCACTGCCCATAGACACCCGCAACCCCGGAGGGATTGCAGATGCGTTGCCAACCTAGAGGACTAAGATGAAATGCCTCTTGTGCCCGTAATTTCCCCGGCTGTCTTACTCTCCACACCGGAACACAGCAGTGCAAGCACTGCTACTTAGCGGCAGGATTAGCGAGTAAGATGGTGGTAGCGATCCGGACGGACCTTGCACAAGGCCCTACCACCCGAACGTGGTCGCTACAACAGTATTTCATGAAAATAAAGTTAAAATTTAAAATGGGTCAAACGTCGTATTTTTTCGTTATGGTGGTTTCGGTGAGACCGACTTGTAGTTGTCCGATTTTTACAACATATACATTTTTCAATATTTTTATCGACAGGTGCAATTTTAAAGAACTCGCCAACTAAACTTTAAATAAAAGGATTCTTAAGACGTGTTCACACATCCTGCACATTGTCGGATGCACCTTTGTAATGCTAAGCAGTTATCATTGCGTTTGTAGTCCCATTGTGTTACGCCTTTATCGGGCGTATAATTTTAGTTTTTTTAGCGCCACGTGCTAAAGAAGACAAATGGACAAGATAGGGGTTGTTCTAACAAGTATATTAGGAGTAATAGGGGGTTTAATGATTTATGGAGTGTCTCTTTCAGCTATTTGCAGAGGGGATGTGTTTTATTGATGACACGCGACTTTGCCGGATGTTTTAGGTTTACATAGTTACGAATTAGTTCCAATTTGTTCTGTTTGTTTTATGAAATATAATATTCATTTCCCACATAAATTATTAAATCAAATAATTCACGCGAAAACGAGATTGCTATAGGCATATTATTGCAAGTCCGTTGCAAGTAGTTGATTCTGCCCTAAAAAGAACCTGAATACTGAAAGAAACTGGCTGCTAATAAAAAGAAACAATTCGATATTTATTGATTCTCTTTTGTTTTTATGCATTCACGATCACCAGAAAATGCTTGGTGCAATTTTATTTTATTTGTTTATGCAATGTCCGAGCGATAGAAATTAATCTAAATCTAGGCTAGTGTGGATAAATTTAACGATCACATCTAGTGTCTCGAGTGTAGAAAACTGCAAGTTATACCAGGTATAGTTCGCATTGTTATACTTTAGTTGTACCCATATCATACTTAAACCAACTTTTATCCTATCAAATTTGAACCAATCGTTGTATGTATAAGAAAACTACAGCTCTAATGATAATGAGTCTAGGCTACTCGTAGTTGAAGACTTTAAAGACTTAATATGACTTGTAGTATTCACCGCTTTCGAAGGGTATAGAGCGATGTTTTTTTTTTGCAAGCGGGTCACTGATCCTAAAAAGTGTCGACGCTTTATGACATGAAAAAGTGTACAACTCACACTTGGCTGTTACTAAGCCAATAAAAAAGTAAAATAAAGGTAGACATTCTCTTGCGGTGGATTTGCATCTTGGAGGGATGCTCTGAGAGACAAGAGCCCAGCGGAAACGCTTTGTAGAGAGCGGAAACGGGGCATAATGCTAGGACCATCTTGCACTCTTCATTATTTATTTCTTTCGCGATGGTTAAAAAATATGCCAGTATAATACGCCTTCGTATATTTGGCAATTTGTTTTAATGTAACTACATTGAAAATAAAGGGCCTTTGAGTATTTTGGAGAAATAGAAAAGTTTAGATTTAAAGTTACAATGTAGGTACGTAGCAATCGATTGATTTGTAAAAAATAGTCTACGCCTAACTTTACTATCAATTTTTAAGGTATTCGAATCATATTCTGATAACGTATTTCGAAATCCGAATAAAATTCCTTTCGTTACCAATACACACTTCTCCGAATCTTCAGACACGTGGCTGGCAATTGTTCAAAACTATTAGGAGATAACACAGTCATCAAATAGTATGATAATTTGTGTTTGTTTTGTCCGCAGCAGGCGACAGCCAGGAGTCAGGCAGCCCACCGCCGAGTCCGACTGACTCTGCGACATCCGAATCTGCGCCCACCTTAGTTCACATCAAACAAGAAACTATGCCTCCCGGTGTAGACGTTAAGGACTACTATAGCTCGCTCGACTATGGACTATCAGACACCTATCTATCGCCCCAATTCTCGGAATACGGACGTGGATACCTACCGGGCAATTTGGAACTACCGAATCGGTACAACTCCAAAAGTCCCAAAGAGAAACTTAAAGGCGGAAATGATGAAGAAAATGTTGAAAATGGCTTGAATTTGCCTATCGAATTGGTATTGAAGAATGGAGGAGTATTCGCGAGAGTGAATATTCCAAGTGGAACGAAGTTTGGACCTTTCATCGGGAAGTGGGAGACGCAGCCGCTAGACACGAGATACGCTTGGGAGGTGAGTTCTAATCAGTGATGACAAGGCAGCCTTTCTTACATCTCGTTAGGATAATATGTCGAGGTGGGTGTCAATAGCCCACTTGTTTCACGAGTCAAGTGTAAAATTAAGTGTCAAAAAACGAACGGTTCGTTAATAAATTATGGCCACAACTGCAGCCATCCCGAAACGTTGAGCACGGATGCAATAAAATGTCGATTTTATTGATGTTTGAAGTACCTTGTTTGGTTTTTCAGTATCTTTTTTTCATACGGTCTTTAGGTGTCATATTTTGAAAACATTTACTCTTGTTTCTAAATGGTTTATGCACAAAAAAATTTTTAGGTCGTTGACTTCTTTTTACTCAATTAACATTTTTACTGAACTGAGCGACAATTGACGTCAATCTTAACTTATTTTTAATATCTCTATGATTCTCAATCCACTTAACATACTTCGGTTGAACAAGTCGTTGAAGAAATCTGTTATACTCATTGAAGGAGAAATAATCTCAATGCCGGAATCTCCGAGGATCTACTAGACTTCTTAAATTTCGCGAGAGGCGTGGCGCGGTTATCTGCCAAGGTACCGGAAATCAATTCAAAGTACTTACATAAGTATTGAATTTCGTTTTTTTTAAATTTGCAACACAGCATTGCAAAGCGAAACATAGTAATTTTAGCGTTGATTTTTTATAACAACATTAAAATCCGTTTAATCATAACTAGTTTTTTTTTCGGTTAATTAGGTACCTACTAATTTATGCGCGTAGACAACGTGGCTACTTTACATACTTTTATTTTCGAATGTCCAGTGTAACAAACTGTAATGAAATCTACTAAAAAACTCATTCGTTTTCCAACAATGCGATCAAAGCACTCAAATAATTTCGCAATTACTTCAGTGAATAGACCGGACGCTTCGGCCAGAGATGCGCTGGCGCATCGGATGACAGGCGCGCTGATAGCGGTGTCGCGTTGCAGTCAAACCACTATTGTGCCTCCAGACGTTTAGTTCCGGTGCTTATGTTCCACGAATTTATTTATGTTTGACGGTGCGACCCGAACTCCTTAGTATGACAATTGGAGAGGAATGAGCTTGGTCTTCAACTTTTGTCATTTCTATCTGAAGTAAAGTGTAAAAGTGAGACTGTTACGCTATGCAGATCTTTCATTTTACAAGCTGTTTTTAACTTTAAATATCAAATGCTACAAGTCATTGATGCATTTTCAACGGTTGGATTGACGTGAAATAAGGCTCAGCTACTGAGTCCGGTGACGGTATAATAGTCTAGTGGTAAAATTCAGGTGGTACAAAACCGTAGTAGCCTAGTGGTTTGACTTAATTATTGTCTAACAAGCATTCGAGCAGTATACCTACACTGTATAGGCTGGAGTCCACGACGAGCATAGTTAGACATTACCCAGTGGGTGTTTAATTGGAGGAAACATTTAATGTTTTGTCAACCGCAACATAATAGGATTATCGATGAAGAAACCATTGTAACAGAATGACTAACGTTATATGCTCTGCAGAAATTTCTGATTCCTACGTTCCATTGTACGGGTTTGATGTCGTACGTGACGCAGGGTAAGAGTGCCAATTGTGGCATCATTACGCCCAAATGCTGACCGCCGCGCTTCCGAGCCGCTGCGTATACGGCCTTTGATGTGACGCTTTGTAAAGTATGACGCTTCATAATAGGATTCATTATTTCAGGGTACCGCCGCGCTGCTATCTTCTCTACCTTACTGTTTAACGAGATCTTGACATCTAGCTAAATTTGAATTATTATTATTTTATTGGCTACGATCGAAATCACCCTTTCCGTTTCAAACCGATATGGGCACATTTAAGGGGATTTGTCGAAATTCAATAAGTTCACATGTCTAAGTAAACTGAAAGGGGTGCGCGCATTGTTCAATCAGACACATGGTAACATTACCTAACCACCGTTTCCGAAATTTCGATATCTCAATAAAAATCTTCAAAACAGAAAAAAACCCTGGGTATTCTCAATCGAACATCCCGTGTCAAAGTGCAATAAAAGGTTGCGTACGAATAAACCCTAATTTTGGTTTAGGCGTGACCCCCGTCAACAATTTTTTTAGAAATCTACGCTTTTTTTAACGAAAACACCGATGGTAACGGCAAATTTGACAAAGAAAGATGTCAGTGTATTCATACTTTAAAATGAAAACTTGATTGGCGACTTTTTTTTTCAAATACAAGCGTCAGGAAATCTCTTGAAATGCATCTCTTTTTGTGCGTAGTTTCGTTTGTTATTAAAACTTCTCTTTATTCAATTATCAGTCATGATTCACGCGGTATATTTCTCACAGGACTTAAAAAATCCACAGCAGTGACAACTTTTTCGTTTAATTTGAGCAATGAATTTAAATTATTATCCAAAAGACTGCATGCAAATATTAATTTCAGTAAATGATCATGTTTATTCAGAAGTTTACAGAGAAAAGACATTAACTCACTCATTTATCTGATGAATATGGCATGAGATAAACTCGTTTGCAACAAAGCGACTTGCATCCGTCAATCAAGTTATGAATTAACGGATCGATTTATAATTATTTTCGCAAGGGACAACTGTCAAAATTGATGCGAAATTGACGCATTCGCAAAGGATCCCAATAATTACAATCGCAATATTTAAATTTTTTCGATATGAATTAAACAAAATGCTCGTACCTACAGGTTAGGTTAAATTTGGTTTGGAACTGACAAAGGGGAATTGGCTGTGAATGTTTGATGTGGTTTTGTTGATTTTTCATTGCGAAGCGTTGGCCCTCGAATAATTTGTTTGCTACATTTGTTCGTTCGGGACATTGAATATGCGTGGACCGATTTGTGATTATTAAATTTATTCTCTGTTACTCTTTTATTGTAGGTACGAATCAAATCATATTTGTTCTAAATACAATTGGTTTTCTCTCTACATCTCAACAGGGCAGGGCCGACAACGCACTGGCATCGCGTAAAGCGCTGCGGGTGTCTATGGACAGTGGTGATCATTAAACATCAGGTGACCCACAAGTTCGTTTGTCTGGCCTATCTAACACAAAAAAAAACAATTTCATATTTTATGACTAATTTTACTTATATTCTTTCTAAAGCTAATAATCAATCGGGTTTCAAAAATCATAAAATAATTAAAAAATCAAGAGTACTAATTTTGAGCCAACGCCATCGGTCAAAGTAGGATTGAATCCGTTGCATTACTGTCAAAATATCTGTCATATTCGCGTGACATCCTTTCAGTCCTGGTCACCCCCTTCATGGAAGGATTAGTGATACGCAGCCCTATTACATCTTCATTATGGTAGGCGGCTGACATGCCCCGCGCATTGTGTTAGTTACAATAAAAAATATTATTGTTATTATATTTATTGCCACCGTTGATAATATTTATACAATCCGGGCATGATCTCCGCTTACGAGCGCACAGATGGGACGCGGTATTGTCGTAGCCGTGAACACTGGCGGACAACTCTCGCGTAGCGATGTTGTTACTATTTTGAAACTCAACATGATATTCCAATAACTAGACTTCTAACTTTTGATTGATAAAGTTTTCAAACAAAAAATAGGCGCGTTTTTACATTATGATAAGGCGATTGTAAAATTAATAATTGAACTAAGTAACTACCCAAATTTGAGCTTTCTTTTTATTAGAGAATGACGTTTACAAACACTAACATTTCAAGAAACAACTTGTATATTATTTGTGTGAATTTACAAATGTGTCTATAATTTTATTTGTCCTTCACATTAACGTAGATGTCTCAGTAATCATTCGCGGAGTGTCATTGTGTGACTGTTTGTATCACATTGACACCTGGAGCATCTGACACCGGCCGATCGCACGAAGTAAACAAACTCAAGCTGTTCTGATTTTAGGATAATTTATGGTCCATCTATTGATAATTAATAGATTTGATTTAACTGTTAGTTTACAAGAAATATCTAGATTGTTATAAAAATTCTAAAGCATTTTTTAATTTATTTTTGACTTTAATACTGTTTTCCAAGGTTTATCAGGTAATTAAATGACTAGCTAGTTCTATCCAAAAATATGATTCCATAAGCTCATAAGCAACAGATAACTTCCTATCTTATAATCGTGTCACATTTACCGATTAATTAAAAAAACACCTTCCATATTATTCCAAAGGGGAGCTTCGCCCTAGACGAATAAGTGGCGTTCGTAAACATTTCTCTTATTATTAACAAGTAGACACTTATCAGTTAATCTTACACTGTTACACAATAGCAGCTAATCTCTGAGCGTGATAGAAATTTATCTTCGCTGCCGCGTCATTGTCACTCGGCCCCGGCCACCCCTTGATACGCCTGTTTGAGAAATATGCTCAATATTTAGGGTGCATTCGGGAATTAGTCGCGAAATGATTTTAGTGGTTTATTTTTGATACGCAGCCATTTATCTTGCAGCTCGTTTTCAATTAAAGTGTAAAATACGCATGTGTTTATTTCAGTGTCGGGTCTGTGTATGACTTTTTTTGACCATTGTACAGCTCTATAATCTTTTGTGCACTTACTAGAGTTTCCGAGCATGAGCGTTAATTTTTTTGTATTGATTATTCTGAGCTCTCTTCGTTGATTAGTTGAAAAAATATTAGAAAGCCGAATGCTCGATGTTTTGTAACAAGAGTACGCGTTAATCAGCACCTTAACAGCAAATATCTTTTACCACCGTTTTTTAATTAGTAGGTATAAAGATATCCAGCAATAGTCGGCAATCAGGGCGGGCACGTACCCACACTAACATCTCGTTGCAAAGTTTGTTCACGACTCGTCGCGGCTACTTATTTCCGCCAGTATTTTTCCCAACAAATTCGCGTTCGCAAAAACAGTGCGGCATGCACAGTGCGGCAATATTTCATCTGAGCTGGCCAGAACAATAATAGCCAGTGGACTCGAAGCCACGGCACGTTCTCACCACAATGTTACGATCTCACCACTGTAACTGGACCTTTCCCACCTCCCCCGAAACTGAGAAAGGTGGAACTCTCGCGACCAACTCCGGTGTATTTAAGGGGTCAGATTACGGCGGCCAGTTGTACACCATCGCCAGCATCCGTGTAGACAAAATAACGAAATACTTCGAAAGCAACGCGATACGTGTACCTAACGTCAGTTATTGGGTTAGGTTAAGCGATGTTTATACTGAAACCGCGGCAGAGGCGATTGTTGATGCGTCTCATGCCAAGTGGCTAACTTTAACAATTGTTGTTATTTTAAACTGAACATACGCGTGAGTCCGCTTCGACAAAGCGCTGAGATAAAATTACAATACCGACAACTAGAATCATACGTTGGCCTAAAATTTTCATGCTTCCTGTGTTAGAACAACATGCAACTACAGTCTGGTTAATTATTCATCTTAAGCTCCTTATTATCACTTTTTAAATCCATCTAGATATTTAAATAACCTGTAGTTTAGTTTTCCTAAACAGAAGGTACGTAATTAATATTATAATCTTCCACGTAATCTTCAGTTCGTTGTTTTATTTACGGAGTAATACAAATACTTGAGTAACCCGCGTTCCTGTCCTGTTTTTAATTAAATGTCGATTACTTAGGTAAGGTCTCTAAATGTGTCAAATTCTACATCCAGCTAAAACATTCTCCCACGAGCTCGAACGCAAACGATTCTTTACTCGACACCGGAATCTCGAATGATACCAATCACTATGAACGAACCGAGTAATCCTGCAATTGTCACGGCAACGTCGCGGTGTCTTTGTAGCGTCGCTACTATGCCATACTAAGCGTTTTTTTAGCGTGTAATCTTTCGGCTAATCCATTTTAACGCGGCCAGATGTGAGCTGGATCCCCGAGCGACGCGGAGTTTCTGCGATTGTGGATGTAGGGCTGGAAAACAATAATCGCTTGTGTTTAGAAAAATTTAATGTTATGAGCCAGATGTAATCTTGCAGGTTTTTGTTTTAGTCGCGCTTAGACAGCACAGGCTAAAGTAATTTAATAAAATAGTTTTAATAAAACGGCAAATTCAGAGCGGGCATCAACTATTTTTTTCTCATTTAAAGTGGTTTTTTTTGGTAACTTTAGGTTTTTTACTGTTTTTTTCATGTGCATACTAAATAAAAAAAAATATTTGTGTAAAAAAATTTTACTTCCTCGATTTGTCTTGAAACATACTAGCAGACCAACTAGGTCGACGTTGTGTGAGTGTGCGGTGGCAAATTATGAAAATACACAAACAACCGTTCTCACTTTCACATTTGTAATATCAGAAACAACCAAATACACAAATGGTAGGTAGCCGAAGATTATTCACCGCTCGCCGAACAAACGAGTGATGTGTTTTGTAGCAATCAATGGGGTGCCGTTAATACTGGATCAATGGGACAGCGCATTCTGACACCCACTGATTGTACACCTTAAACAAACATATTTTTTACCCCAAAAAATACAAAGTAACTTCTATTCTACCATAGTAGAGTTTAATTTTAAGCTAGCTTGTGTTACGAACTTGTAATAATCTTGTGGTTGGACGCATTTTTTGCGCAATGATAGCACCAGTTCGTGGATATTTTGCGTCGTCAGGAATTAGATCGTTTTGTCTCCATTTAATGGTCAAAACGTGACCGAAGAACGAAGTCGAAATTTCTCGATAATTTGTTCAGGATGCAGTGACAATGATGAACAGTGAAATCCTACACGGGTGTGGATAATTTATGGGGAATACATTAAAAGCGGCGGCTTTGAAATTTGTTCAAAAATCAGTAATCTAAATTAATTGAAACGCGTGTTACTGTCCCGTGAGTTTTATGGTATTGAATCAAATGTCAATGGCTACCGGGAAGATGTAATAAAGCCCTATTGACAACTCTAAATTTATTTATTGCTAATTGTTTCCTTAGTAAACAACCGTATACCTAGTGTAAACGCATCGGAAAAATATAAAACAAACAAGCTAATCTTTACTCTAATGTGTATTTTGTGTATACAAATGGTTCTAATCTCTGCTGTCAGTAAACAAAGACAAATGAATCCGCTAAGAGCCGAACGGAAAAAGTTGCGATATAAAATCTTGACCGGAGTTTCACCGGACACTCCCGGAAGCAATGTTTCCCCGGACCTGATATCGAAGACAAGTCCCGGAAACGTCCACCACGAGACACGCTGAAATGTGGTACAGAAAAAAAACGGAAAAGAATCCTTTTTTCCTCGTATTTTTCCGTCGGGCGTTTAGTTTAATCCAATGTCTGTTTCTTGAAGCGATTGGTAAGCTTAATTTAATGGCTATTCCTTATTATTAAAGTAATATTTGTAAATGTAAATCTAATGTATTCTAATTGTAATTTTAATCTAATGTTCTCATAAAAGATCAGTGCTTTAGTACTAAATCCCACCAATCTACGGAAAAGTAGCGAATATGAACTTTTTATTTGGTTTATTTGGTCTACAAATTTATTTGGTAGGTTTACCTACCGTACTTTAACGTAAAAAATTACAAATGTGCAAATATGCACCTTAGTATCTATCTTTTGTAGTACCCCTTCCTAATTAACTTGCCCAAAACCCACTGACAGGACAAATTCCAGCCCTACCTTATGTACATTTACATAAAGGTATGTTCCAATCCCGCGCAGGTGCGGTAAATAAGCGCGCACAAATTGTTATCTTGTGAAACGAGTCGTGTGATTCGCGCAACGACGCGTGCCCGCAACCGCAAAGCTCTTCAGTTTGAGCTAGTGCTGCGGACGACGTTGATTGTCGATGAAATATATATATGTAGATTTTATGTCGATAAAACACAGAGGCTTTAAATTAGGCTTTTATTTGGTGCGAGCTTCTGTTTGAGTTCTTGGGAGGATTGATTCTAATGTCTGCACGATAGCACGAAAATTTTAAGTAGATATTGTGATAGTTTTTTTGGCTGTTTTGATTTAGCTTGTTCATTTTGGTAAAGTTGGGTGTCAATTTTGTATAATTGTAATAATTTAATAACTTAGCGCCACGTGTTTTCTATTTCGCCAAATGATAGAGTTTTAAATAGTTATTAATTTGGCTGACATCCAAACTTGCATGAATAATCCTTTATATGTAAAAAAAAGTACAAGATAGAGTTTTATTTGACTGTTATCGATTTTTTTCATCTTACTTTTTAAACCAGTTAATATTTAATCTAATGTGGCATGAAACACTTTTGAATGTTAACGTATTTGGATGGCAAAGTTAAGTTAAAGTTCTTGCTTAGGTTAACATAAAAAATCATTTTATTTATAATGAACTGGATATTCTATTAAATTGTTTGTCCCAATGTTCTTCCGCATTCTCTGCACAATGTATGCAAATTATTTCGATATAAAATTTCGCGTTTATGTAGTAGCGCATTTAAATAGATGAAATCCAAAGTAAACTGCTCTACGTATCGTCGTCAGCAATGTAACATCACTAAAATTTATGAAATGTAATTTTCTGGCGCGAACGACTCACGAACATTTGTAGCTTTTCCGAGTATTCCGGGAAATTGCGATCTGCGGCGCAAAATACGAGATCTACCCTCAGTTCGTTTAAATTACGACCGCGCTTTTTACAAATATTCTGCAGTGCTCATTCTTTGTACATACTTCATCTGTGGGTATATAAATGACGATAATTTATGATTTTAATGTGCAACTTGCTTGCAGAGTTGCTCGTTGACTGGAGCAACTACGAGTATTTAGGGAAATGTATGTAAAGGCAGACATTTGCGAAATGAGGGCACGCCAAATTAGAACACGCGTGTACCTAATGCAAGCTACTTCGTGTTAAGTCATTTAGAGACAATGATTAAATATAGCAAGAATTTGCGCAGTCTTTTATGAAATAGTTTTATATGGTCAATTTTAACATTGAGAAATGAATGTGTGAATTGAGAAATTACAAAGAAATTTCTCGTTTTTCATTTTTTTCGTTTTTCTTTAATTGATCTGTCTACGAAGCACATTGTTACTGCGAACCTTTTTCGATTTCCATATCCCGTCAGCATATAGTATTTAGGATCTTACTTCTTACGCAAGGTCTATGGACCCACTTGCTCGTTTGCCTTGTTGTTGTATAGAGGCAATATGTCGTTGTCCAGCGCCGTATGCTCAATAATTGCCGGGGGAGCGGTAACGAGCAATACTATGACTGTAACGGAGCAAGTGTCGCGGCATCCTTGACCGGGCACATCGATGACTGATGGGCGCCATGTGCCGCGGGCACTCGGCAACTCATCGCCCATACCTTACTAGGGCTGGCAAATAAAATTATAGTTTTTTCTTTGGTAGCAGTGTATGGGAGGGGCCTTTGATGTAGAATGTGGGAGCCGTTCGTAGAAAGTCATTGAGGTTATAATCTCTTAGTCCTAAGTGAACAATATTATATTGTTTAATTTTTTCATCTGCATTACAGAATCTTTTATAATAAGGAGTATGACAATCTGTACAGCAATGACAGGATCAGCAGCAAATCGTCGTCTTGTAACAGCAGTATCTTGAAACCAAAGGCCATATTGTCTAAACCCCCGGAATAATAATCGCATTCACCATTTTATTTCTCTCAACAGTATAGGATGTTCTGTTATTCAAGACAAAATTTGCGTAGCGACAACCCTGCCCAAGATAAGGGTAGCTCTAAGATAATTATCTTTTTTACGCAACGCACCCGCTTCAGTTTTAATAACGCGATAAATGCTGCGGAAGGCTTGTCGCTGACGCGGAAGGAGGGTTTCCGAACTCCGCTTTTGATTAATACCTCACTCGTATAGTCCCATCTTAAACACAGGCTCAGAGAAACCCAACTCTAACACGCCGCACATAAGACTTCGACTTTGTACACACACATATTATAGATTACGATATCGTAATCCAATTGCGCAACAGATGCATTTTATTCTTCATGTAATTTTCTTCCCATTTTTCCCCGACATGATAAAGTGATTGTGTTTTTAATTTTACGAGGAATTAGGCAATGATAGACGGCGTTTCTTCCAGACAAGTGCTTGTTTATGACGAGATGTTGGGGGCGTTGCAAGGGGTCGCGACTTGCGATTTTTTTATTGTTTTAACGTGCTGGTTGTAAATTGAATACACCGGGTGTGGACGAAGCTTTGTTTAATAAAGAATGTATCTTTAGGAAGTGGTTTTAAAAAGGTTCTAAAGAATTGAGCTACTTATTTCAATATATATTAATTAGGAAATATTCTCTTTATTCAATTCAAAGAGATAATAGGTACGTTTTCAATATGCCTATCCGAAATCCACATCATAGAAGCCAAAATACTAACTCTTTAGCCGGGTCATGTCAAAGTAATCTTCTAACAAGGATTTCAAGGATCAGCTCTATGTAAAAACGTAAAAGTTTAATATAATCGATACGCCACTCCCCGGGCCATCGAAGCAATAGATCAAGCCTAAAAACCCTAATTTAACGACGGCACACAAACATGATCGACGCAACCCTCCCATCTTCAACCGCCTATTACTCGTTATGACTCAATCGAATGTACACAGAAGTGTCTAGTAAATTGTAGGCTACGGCTTTCCAACAAGAAAATGAACCGTTCGAGGGACGGCAGTTTGTTTGGTAATCATCCAATATGTTGATGGTTATCAAATAAGTGTCTAGTCCCTATTTACAAATAAAAGTTATCGAGTTATCGTTTGAGACTATTATTAGTCTACGGGATAGAGGTGTGTTCAGGAAGTTATTGATGACAATACTACAGTTGGGTTTGCATAAGAAATATAGATAAGTATAAATAAAATAAAGAAGAATTAAGGTCGAATAGTTCGAACCGAATTTACCTATACAAATGACCTATATATAAATTAACTATTTCTCGGTTAGTTTTGGAAACTTTACTTGGTGAGATATATACAACTTTTGGTAGTAACTTTTTAAACACTGCTTGTTATTGGTGTACGTTTTATGTCACTAAAATAGTCTCCTCTACCTTTATCTGTATGTAGTATTATTGACTAACGTCGTATTAATGTAAAATCTAATTAAATCTTCCTTATCCCGAAATCAGACAAAATGAACGAATTAATCTCACACGTCTCTATGAAAATTATATCATCCGGGGATGGGGGTGGTCAATGATAAATGTCCAAGCTGTGACGACCCCGTTAGTATCTTGACAGCGACTAATAGTGCCATCTATTATGAAGCCGCGGTGTCCGGTTTAATGTCTGTTGCCGCCAGGTGCGGCGAGGTGGCGCTAAAGATACCAAACTGTGATTATAAATTGGGAAAGTTTAATGAATAGCGACGTTTTATATTATTACTTTTATCTTTCTTTCACATGCATGAGGTACTTTTTCAACTGTTAATTACTGCAATGTCCTGATATGCTCATAAGTATAAAGTCTTCTTTAAAGCAATGTTTGGAAACTTTACGAGAAACATTGTGAATTATATAAAACTTATTAAACCACATACAAACACATTATTCTATGATGTTTGATTGATATAAGCGTGTGATTCACATTATAATGGTTGCAAGCTGAACTAAAACGTAACTTAACAGGGTAACTTACGGTGTAAATAGTTCCGCGTTGTACAACTAGGTGGCGCTGTTTTCAATCAAACCATTTCCTAGGTGCGGTCAGTTTCTATACGGTTCCTGTTGTTAATTTATTTCTGTTTTTTCTAGGTCCTGGGTAAAAACGGTATCCGAGGCTGGCTGGATGGAACCACCGAAAAATCTAACTGGCTGAAACTCGTGCGCTCTACAACCTCTCAAGACGTCAATGTCCAGCATTTACTACAGGCCGGCCAAGTATGATCGTCTTCCATGCTGATGTGGTTTTAATTAGATTTTGAATAATTGACATTGTTTGTATGAAAAGTAATGCAATATTTATGAAAGTTGGTAATTAAGCATGGAAACAATGTTTACGTAGAGTAGTATTACATAGGCACCCTTAAAGTTAAAATATTAGTCAAATGAATATGACTTTGCGGTCGTTGAGTATATTAAATAATGAGAGTTTTTAAAATAATTTGAACATGAATGATACAGGTAACTTAAATAGTAAAAATGACTGCAGGAAAATGATGTGACCCAGTTCTTTTATTAGACATAGCCGAAGAAAGAATATTGTGTTCACTTAAGAAATTACGTAGTAGGTACGGCTTAAATTTATCTTAGTGTAAGCGAAAAGTGCCCTTAAAGAAAACTATGTCTATACATGACAACCATATTAGGATAACAGTAGGACCGCTTAAACTTATGAGAAACAATTACCTACCTCAAACACAATTAAAAATACCAACGAACTAAACTAGTCAACGAATCGTTATCAAGGCAGCCCTCATTATTGCGTCTTTTATGTCACTACCCCAATCAAATTTGAATGCAGAACGTTGGGTACTTCCGGTGGTAGAAAATCGGTGTTCGCCTGAACAACTGTGTCCCACTTCCGGTCAATCGGAGGGGAGGAAACCCCACTGAGCTATTTTGCGTCACGTGAAATTTGAAATTAATGATGCTGTCCTTTTCGTAATGGTGTTCATAAGAGAGGACAGCTATATTGGGCCGTTGCGGTTTTGCGAATGTATATGCGCGCGAGCAACAGATGCGGTGATTAGATCCACGTATTGTGCCACTTTGGAAGGTTAAAAGCTATTTGATATTTCACCCCTGCTGTCGGGGTTGTGAGATTTTTGAACGATTTTATAAATTTGAACGGTTTTATTTTTAACAGCGTTGTGGTTCAGGAAAATAAAGTAGTTACCAATTATTAAAGTAACTACTGAGCTGTTACCCGCAACTTTGCATGCGAAGAATTCGCTATTGCTATCCTGTGTGATTAATGTAATATTCCAGAATGAAAAATAGTGTATTTTAAGCCAGGTTGTCATCCCGTGGCAATCCCGGAAAATCTTAAAAATAGTTTTAATTTAACTGTTGGGATTAGGGATCTACTTGCACTATAAATTTAAAGTCTTTAATAATTACTTTATTAGTTAGGTACGGTAGTCACTTTGAAAAACCTTTTGTTTTCATCTTTCATTCAACCGGTGAAATTACTGGCACATGAGGCATTCCATCTTAGCCCTCTAAGCTCCCATCGCATCAGCAATCTCCTGGTGCGAGTGTCCTTGGGTGGTGGACTGATAGTGCTTACTTACCATCAAGTGACCAACTTGCTCGAAAATAAAAAAAACCTTAAAAAATTTGAAAAAATCCTCTTTACGCACACTCATCTGCCAAATTTCAGTGAATTAGTATAAGCGCTGTCGGTTAGTCTAATTCAGCCAATCTGTTAGTAATAGTATTATTTTAGTGTTTAAATGACCATGACCTAGGTAGATAGAGATGAAATTATATCAATTTAACATGAATTTCTTTTACCTAAAATATCTGTCGGCATAGATAGCTGTACCCTCTATAGCTCTACTTTCTGATGTTAGCAGACTTGAGATTATAATTATTTTTTTCTCCCACCTATATCTTCTTTTTGCCATGTCTATGAATAATGCCTAAACCCTGTGCCCTGCATGTTCCAGATATGGTACAAGGTTACCCGTGACATTCTGAATGGGCAAGAACTTCTCCTCGGACCAAGAACGCCGTTGCCGTTACAAGATGTATTCACTGATGCTGGTAAGTCAAATTGCCTCTTATTTCTGCTTTATCATCACTACGAATTAGCAGCTCAACTAAGTACGAAAAACAACCTCTCACCCTAAACGCATATACCTTCTCCGTTTCGTCGTAGGTAAAGACATATCTCCTGCTAAGAAATATTAAAGGATTCTTGCCTCAACGGATACGTCTAACTATTTCGCTTAAAATATGTTAAATCCGTACAGAACCATTATCTCAACACGAACGTCCACGATGACCATGAATCTAGGGCAATGTTTGTTTTAAATAATCTTGTCGGATCCGCTACATCCGTTGGGGACCTACAATGCCATACAAACAGACACACTCGTCACTTATTCCCTCTGTTTCACGTGAGGGGTTGAAATGTTGGTTCCTCCTGAAATCGGTAGGACTGTAAAGCAACCCCGTAACCGTGCGGCGAGTTGAATCACGCTTCACGCTCGACAGGCCAGTGCGGTAATTGGAGTCACCTGCCGAGTCAAACGTGTGACCCTCATGTGGACACACTTTAATATACAGGCCGATCTTTTTTCAACAAATATTCAGCCAGGTATTTTATGAAAACTATTTTTTTTTCTTTAAAAGCATTGTGAATACGTAACATCCTTAGAAGTAATATAGCACTCAAATACTTTAAAAGCTTTGCGTATAGAGTTGTGTTCGATGTTTTCGATAGCTCTGTTGTATCTCTATTTAAATCATCGCCGGTGACTGTACACAGAAGTATGTTACTGAAATATAATTATTTTTCAATTGTGTCGGCGTATACGTTTTTTGGTGTTTAATAATCTATATTTTATAAACATCATAGAAATTTTAGAACATCTTTTACCCGAAATTTATTCTTTAATTTTTCAACAGTTCGGTTGGTAGGTAGTCTACTGGTCACCTTAGTACTATTTTTAACACAACTAACACGTCATTCTTAATCGCCAGTCAACCCTTACACACGCTGTATTCATAAACAAAATCATAGGGCTGGGACACCGGGCGGCACGCGCAGGCGATGTTTAATTTAGATAAATCGCGACGAACGCGACGCCGGCGCCCCATGTGAAATATCACGCATAATACGCAGTAGCGTGGGTACTGGGCAGCATAATGACAAGCGTTCACTGGATATGCTAAGCAACTTTACGACAAACTAATGTTAATTGGAAAAATGCAGAGCCTCTCTAGACTAAGTTTTGATACAGCAAAAGATCTCGAACGCATTCGCGTAAACGTTTCAATTAACTGGTATTGCCAGCTCTCATCGTATGTGATACTTGAACGGTATATTCAGTTACGATACTTCGTTTCGAAGAGAGTTCTTTTATTAGAAAGTTTTACAATAAAATAGTTTCTTACTTACCTTTCCCTTTACCTTTCTTAGTTACCTACTATTATCTTGTCCAAATCAAATAAAATTGATTAATGAATATTACCTACCTTCGAAAACATATGGCTTTCAAAATTTTCCGCAGCATATTTACACATAATGAACGCATATTTATTAAGTGAAGGTAAAATAATATATTATTGTAAGTTATTCTTTTATATTTTTAAACAATAGTGAAAACCAGAGCACATGGAAAAATCCGAAAAATAAAGCTATGGCCGGGGTTATGGACGGGTTAACCGTAAAAATAAGTACAAAAACCGGAAAGTAAAAATTCGCCACCTTTATTCTGAGGAACATTGTTCTGCTAAATATGACTAAGTATCAGTCCTGTTGCCACTTGTGACCGTTTCCATCGTCTCTATCTCCGCGCGAAGGTGGAAGGGTCTTCAGCGCTTCCTGCGCCGACTTCCGGCGCAGCCGGCGCGCGCGCGTGATTTATGCGTTTCGAATTGCGCGTAATTGCCGCGTGCGTTAATAAAATTATTTTTCATCTATAATGAGCGATTTATACGAGTTGTCTTATGTGTTATTCCTGAATACTTCAGCCGGTGGCTGGGTTAGTTTGTTCAGTCAAACTAAGCCAACCTCTATAAATTGTGTTTTAGCATTTATCTTATCAATGTTTCAATTTTCAGCTCAATTCTCAGTTTCAACAAATGTTTAAATTTTCAATACGTCGTTGGTCGATGTTCTGAGTGCACCGCGTCAAAGAGGCGACTTAATTTTGAATCACAAACTATACCTACCTAATAAATAACCTCAACAGGAGTGTTCAATTAAACTTACCTAAATATCTACTGCAATATTCTGGAAGTCGTTTAAGACACCTTGTAGATAAATGTTGCAGTTCGTTTATAAGTAAATCAAAGTTAAGTTAATTTTCAATCAAGTAATAAATATTTAACTACTCTATTTTGATTCTTCTACTTACAAGTTACCAGTTTCATGGGATACCTATTTAATTTACCTGCGTATAAATACTAGAAGGAATTTTATTTTAGACTCTCAAACCGCGTACTTAACTCTGTACATTTACATATGAAACCTTCACGCAGTTGCATCTGTTTAGACCATTCCACGGTAGACTTGTACTATTATTTATTTCGTGCAGAAGGGTACAAACAAACAGTCATCAAGCAAAACGAATTGACCAAATCCGCCCACATATGCCGCTCAGCATCAGCTGCATGACACTACAATTCCACAATGACTCTTAAATATCCGTAATTAGGATCGATTTGCAGTTCCATTTCATTTGTCATAGAGCGGTCATTGCGCAAGACATGATTGATGGGGTCTTTATCGCATGAGAGACCATTACATTCATTGAATTTATTAATTTTGAGATAAGTATGATTTTGCGAAAGGATTAATGCGACGCGTGTGTATGAAGGCGAATTGTGCAATGATGATCGATGGTCTGCCAGAAACTTTTATCTTTCGCTCGCCTTTGACATCCCCGTAACAAAATGGAATATGAAAAAGGATTAATTTCTTACATGACTTGAATAACTGCAATATTTTGTACAGTGACAATGTAGATATCAAAACAATTGTTTCATTGATACGTAGTATAAAGTAAAAATCTATTTGAATCATTTGCTATACAATCCAACGCTGTTGCGAATTTGTTTCAAGTGGCAGTTGCATCCCAAAGTCTTGACCAGGTGTCTAAAAAAATGTGCATTCAAATGGTAAAATAATTATAAAAATCGGTTCAGTTTTTGAGTTTATTCGTTAAAAACATGCCAAAATATACACGTTTTCACTTACATTAGCCTATATCTAGCTTTCCTAACGAACTAATTAATTTATAAAGACTACCATTCTAATTTCACTTCGTAAAAATTTTAAATAATCGCTTTAACAATAATAATTTCAACCCTTTATTAGTTCGTTGCTCGCGCAATCGCTCGTAATGAATGAGCCACTGACATTTGTCATCGCGCAATTGTCGGCAGATTAAAATTGATGACGTTGCTTTGTCGGACGCATGCGCCATTGTGTGTGGATGTTATCGGGATGCGTGCCCGTTTTTTGATGAGAAGAGGTCTAGCTGGATTAATCTGTGACATGGAAAATAGGAATAAAAACTTTCTATGATAATTTACTGGTACAACTGAACCGATACTCCTTGTATAAATGAAAAAGTACTTAATTGAGCCTGTAAAAATGACGATTAGGTCGTGGTATTAAGTCCAAAAACCGCAAACCTTGATCAAATATGCGACTATTTATTTGACTCGCGTTAAGGAAACAAAAGAGGAAATCTTAGTATGATTTGGTAAGCCAAAAAACGGAAAATACTGAAATTAGAATGTTCCATAATCGCAACTATTCCCCGCAGCACAGAATGATTAATCAAAAAATTAAGCAACAACAATGCAGCCACCCCATTAACCGACTACAATCGCCGGGCGTCCCACACCTCATATTTATTTAACAATCAAATAAATATTACGGACAATAAAATAGAAATATTTCAATTTAATATCTCCGCCCCCAGTGAAGGGTTAAATCTGGCGTTGCATTTGTCGTTTTTTGTCACCAGATTAGCCCGATCCGTCCATATCTTGATGTTACGCGAAATTTAATAATTTATTTTATGATTAATTTCGCTCGTGACTTTATTATCTCGTAAAGGATCAAACTCGTAAAGGATCAAACTTAGGATGACCATTGTACCTACCTATTTTGATAAATTAATTTTTGACGCAATAGAAATCCTCTCGATTCTTTTTTTTATGCCTAGACGGAGGAAAACGTCAACGTGGGTCACCTGATGGTAAGCGAGCGAAAACCCCAAAAGCGTTAACTGATTAACACATTTTGAGGGAACAGTAAACTCTTTTCTTGAAGGGCCCGATGTCTTAGCTATTTGGGAACACCGCTGAAGGGAGTCAATCCACAAATTTACATAATATAGGAAATGCTCTTGAAAATTAATAGTTATTGTAGACCGCCATTTATTGAAGAGAGTATCGAACGGTGAAACTCGAATCTACGTATTTATCAATTTATTTATTAGTATTTGGAATAAGAACTAAAGCAAATTTAAAAGCACGGAGTAGTTTCAGTTCAGATCTGGTCAAAGGGTCAACATTGTTTCAAATTAAGTTCAAACCCTTCAGGCGTTCTCAAGTCTCAACATACCTTAAATAGAGTTACCCCGTAACTCATCTTACGCATCCTGTTGGCCGATAATGCGAGGACCACCGCGGCCGCCGCCAGAGGGCGTAGCGGCACCAGTATTGCGCGCGCGACGCACCTTGCGAATGTTGCGATATAATATGTAGTGCTGGAGCTTGGTCCACATTAAAGACGTGCATATTTGTAAGTTACCTACTTGAATTAGGTAGAAGGTAGGTATGATAGTATAACAGGTCAAATCAATCGAAGGCTTTGGATAGGCCAAGTCAAAAATTAAAACAATGCAGTAGGTGCTTGAGATAGAGTCGTTCTTACATCATTGTATTTTCGAGCACTTTTGCCATTTCGATATGAATAATTGATACAGGCTGTAGCTTTTTTAATAATGCAGAAGTCTTAAAAACGCCTCAAATGTAACAATACAAAATCTAAGGACAAATAGGTCCAAGTCCAGTAATCATTGATTTCAATTTCTATCGAGAACGCTACTCAATTTAATTTAACTTGACCAACTTTTTATCAATAAGAGCAGCGCCTCCAGAAGCCACATGCAAATAAGGCAATATGCAATTGTCACTTAAAAAAAACAATTCGAAATAGTACATCCCCTCCATTCTTATAGTCTGACCTCAACACTCCCTTACGACTTTGGGAACATGTTTTAAAATATCTTATTATTTGCGACACGGTCTCTTTTACTATATGCGTCGGCGCCCCGAGCGTTGATACGGCTGTTCTAGGCGACTAGGAAGTGTCTGGCCTGATAGAAATATCGTTATAGGATGCACATGTGTGTGGCGTGTGCGGCCATCGAGATCCAATCAGTAATGAACCAGATTTAGATACTGCCATCTAATGATTCAAGGTACCGAATGGATAAACGAGGGTTAAACTTCGTTTTTGTACGAGTGGTTGAATTAATTTTATAGTGTTCGTTGTTAGGACAAGCATCATCGCCGGGTCGTATATTGGACTACAAATATCAGTTTTAAAGTTTTTTTTGTTGCAAAACTTGTTGCAAAAAGATTTATTACTGAAAATTCAGGCCCCGAGATAATTTGGCAAACCATTATTTTCTGCTAAAATATTTGGAAAAGTTAGAAAACTAACCTTGACTAAGTTTTTCTTTAATTTAGGTATGATTCAGCAGCAGATATGAGGTTCGCTTACTTATGAGTATGCAACATGATGCATTTGTAAAATACATATTACCCATACTTTGTCTCAAAATAAAAACACGGATTGAAAACTGCAGCCGTTACTGTTTATTTAGAATTTTATTCTCTCTAGTGCAATTATGAATTCGAAAGAATAGACGAAAAATACTGGAATCGTAATTAAATTTACCTTATCACCACGAGAAACAACAGGTGCCTGGCAGTTTGGCGTTCATTATAACGTAAAGATCGGTAAGCCACCGTCACGGTGTGCGCGCCGCACGCCATCTGTTGGCGTCGTGGGAAAACTTAACGCCTGCCGCCTGCGCAGCCGCGCGAATAGTCGTTGTTTCCCATACGCCACAACTCTAGAGGGGTTCAAGATAAGAACGGTAGAAAGTAGAGTAACATAAGGTCGATTTAAAATAATATCATATTATTATAAAGGTAGGTGTCCAAATGGTGTTTCGCGCAGGTAGGAAACGATTTATGTACAGTTGCCATCGTCATAGGCCGGATAGGTACTCATCTGCGGGAAGGCTCGCGAGCCTGCTGCGAGCGGAATGTCACGCTACACTATGATTTTAGGTTACTATCACGCGCAACAGTTTCGGTTACAACTCGCGGACGAGTAGGTACGGTCAAGTGCAAAAATAAGTATTGATAGGAACTTCTCAAAAATATGTCCCACGACCTTATTACGCTGGCGTAAGAGCGTATGGTACTTATTTTTGAAACTTTGTCTAGATACATATTATTACACTTGACTAGCTTTAGGAGGTTACGTCATTACGTCGCAGCCAAGACGCTTAAACTTAATTTATGTAAACCTACATTACTTTCATAAATTTGCTTTTTAATACTCTCAAATCTCCAAATAAATCCATTTAATCTTGAAAACTAACAAAACGAATTCACTTCAGTGAAAATCCAAGTCCTCACCCCGTTTTCTCAACACGAGTTCCTTCACCTTCTGTCACGAATCACGATACATTTGGCTTTTTTTTCTGAATAACTTTTTCATAGCCTCGCTCTTCCTGTTGTACTCATAGATGGCACCGATGATTATTTAAGTATTTAGCGTCGATTAGCATCAGTTATCGCCGGGACACCATCGTCAACAAACAATTACGGCGAGCGTGCGGTCGCTGATTGATAAAACCGCTCCTGAATCTATAAAACAATCGACTATTAAATGATGTGCGTGTCCGATAGAACCACAAACTTTTAGACATGCTCTAACGTTGTTTAATTCAAATATATTATCTAAGTCTACCTTGAGACCATTTATTACGTCTGTTGCTTAAATGCTTAAAATAATTAAGACATGCTTTGAGATGGTGTCAAAGAACAAAAAATTTAATCGAAACTTAAAAAAAGACGTTACAATTTAACTTATCTTTCGCCAAGCTGATACTTTTTATTTAATAATGCGTTTTATCATAACTTTATTCTTCATTTATTTAAATGAAGGTGGTTGTCAAAAAATAATTTTCATTCCAACTTTCATGCCAATTTACATGTTCTTAGTTTATCCCTGCTTTTCAACTACCATCCTGGAGCACTCATATAGTACACAACTCATATACTATACTTTAAAAAACTAAAAAATACGCTAAAAAAAGAACCAATCAAAACCCACTAAATCAAATTGTGCATTTAATAACCAAAAGCCGTTACTGCACGCTTTGATGACTTTTTACCCCAATGCAAATGTCGGGTCAAGTGAGCATATTAACCCGCAGGTGGGGTGGGGGTGGCTGCCCCCTGATAATTTGTAACAAACACTTCAGTGCTTTGTTGACATCAGACAGTCCGGTTGACCTCCGATGGTCGTAGCATCCTTGTGAATCACGCGACTCCAAGTCTTCAAATTCAAATTTTAAAATACATACAGGTACGTGAAAAAAAATACGTGTATAAATTACAGTTAATTTAACAATTAAAGTGTCACAAAAGTCAAAAGATTAAATACTGGAAAACGATTAACGTATTAATAATAAATCTGCCCTAAATTAATAAAAATACGTGACATTTTAAAGATTAATTGCTATATAGCAAAGGCTACTTGGTGTCAGTTTTAAAACCAATAGTGTATGCGCATTGTAATTAAAAGAAATTAATCAGGCTGACATTTATCAAACCACAGAAAAACAAAAGTCAAGTTTGCTGTAACTGTCTCACGTGCAGCAAATCTGCCCGCAATCTCGAGACGTAGTAAAACACGCTAAGCGACATTTTAAGTGCTCCGCTTGGCACAATAATATAATATTTATAAGTGAGAAAAAAACAATCGATGATATCACCTTATCTCGGTTGCTGCGGTACTATCACGGACGCGGCTCTCGTTAGACAATGCTCGAGGCGTGGCTTTGCCCGTCGTGACTCGAATTAATTCTGCATGTGTCAATGTAAAACATTTACTTCCGACGTGCTTCGTGACGCTGGAGTGCTAAATTTCGCATTGCGATGCGATGACAATGTTTGCATTGATTGTATATTGTTTTGTTTATGGCATTGGCTCCACGCACCTTTGAGCCATGGTACACGCCTTGATGTCAAAGTGAATCTTCGACACATATGAAATTGCTTGAACTTTTAATTGCCATACTATAAAATTCCAAAATTGCTTCGTTTTTTAAGATCGTTATTTTTAGATTTAATGCGCGTTTTTCGAATTGATGATGCCCTCCCTAATTTATTTTCATCAGTGACTTCCTCCGGGAAACAAAAATATTAACACCTGTTAAAGATTTTAATTGGCTTAACTGGTTTGATACGTAAATTATCGAAGATCCGTGACGTTTATTACATTCCGTTGGCGACACCTTAAATTGCCGAGAACATAGTTACGATGTTAAAAGCTGCCTCATCTTTATTGCAGATGTAAAGCAAACAACCGGCTGTACAATTATTACAATAACAGGGTACAGCCAACTAACCTTTCTAGTCGGAACACTCAATAAATAACGAATTAATTCGTGTCAATATGCACATCGGCCCATCGACAAAGACTTATGCGTCCTGTTACGAAAGTTCCCGCTTTAATTGCTGCCTTTCTATTGATTTACATGCTGGATCATGACCATACACTGCTATCAGTGTTCCATTTAGAAAATATGGCTTTTCCTCAACAAAATTTCATGAAGATAGTACTCGAAAATTCGGTTCCATTTTTCATGAAGGATTGGTGGTCAACATCAATGCAGCGAAACTGTTTATCTAGCCAACAAGAGAAGTGTGATCACATTTCTGTGTCATAAATTCCTCCATTCGTTTTTTTTCGTTGTAGTAGTTTGGTGCTTAATTTTTTTTGTTACGTTTCTTGCAGGTCGCCAAAGTGCTGCCCTCAGCTCATCAAGCGTCTCGCTGCCACTGCCAGAAGACGAAGAGCGAGAGGATACCGAGCCACGCTGCACCTTCTGCGACACACCCTTCCCTAATATCGACGCGTGAGTTCCCTCAGTTAATTAACACCTAGAATTTGGTTGTTCCAGCAAAAAGTTCGGAAGGAACTGGCCCTTGAACACCCTACTGGTGTGAGCCCGTGGAGTAGCGCTGAATAGACAAGGGAACATTCTCGTAACAGAGGTTGATTACCTGTTACAAAAACAAATTGCGGTGATATTTGCTGTTGTTGTTTCTATGTAAAAGGCCCCAACATGTGCGATAGCTACTCTAATAATGTAGTTAAATCTCTTAGAAGCCCTAGTCCAGAAGTTGATCATTTTATTGTCGATATGTCTTCAAAACCATTAACTTCTTGCCATAAATATTATTTGGTCGTCCGAGAGCGGTCAAGTAACGATTTATTTAGCGCTAGAGATGTGCCCGTTCGATAAGACGGGCGTCGATGATTTGTTTCGGAGCGGGCCGGGGGCACGCGATGCCAACCACATCTGTTATGTTCTTACCTAGCAAGTTATTATTGTTTCACTTAGCCTTCAAACCTTACTTCAAGACAATGCCAGAAAGCTAAAAAATCGAACTTAAACTTAAAACTTTAGGCGCTACCAACTGGCAGCAACAAAGAGTTTGACAAAGATAAAATCAAATCGACAATAAACTAAGCATCTCATCACGAATGAAAATATATCATGAGTTTATCATTTGTATGACAAGCATCAGTAGGTCACAATGGCGTGTGTCATCATATTCTATTGGAGCGGCGTCGGTCTCATCAATAATGCAGGAGAGAGATTATCGACATGCACCGTTTTAAGTATCCTCGCGCTTATCGCGGCATCACTATTGTTTTTAACGATTCCTACAATGTGACATCGGGAGATCGATTGTCCTTATTTTATTGCCCTCGTCTGTACTATCGCTGACCCAATGACTATTTGCGATGAATGCGTGATAAATGCATACTGTAAAGATTATAAAATCATCGTCATGCCAAACGTGGTCTTTAAGTCTTGTTACCTTTGGCTCTGTCTACCCCGTAAAGGATAAAGACGTGATTTATGTAAATAATGTATGTATTTTAAAGATTCTCCGCAGTTGATTATCCGTATTAAATTATTCCATTAGCTTTTATAGCCATTGCTTAACCTGATTTGACGCGCTAATGCTAATATCAGTGCTATCTTAGTTAAGTGTTCTGGCCATAATGCATCAGTAGGCGTAAAATTATAATGTCACGTATGTCCCTAATACGCATTGGAACGTGATACATCATGCGTTACGCCAGCCTTCATTGTTATCTCTTATCGAATCTCTCTTCCACTCTTGCTTTCATCACGGCCGTCACAATTGGAATCATCAGACCTGTCACACCTAGAATCGATATCTGATCTATGGTAGCGCTTGCGCAGCCGCACCGAAATTACGTATTATTCGTTTGTGATTGGCTCTCTTTTGTGCAATGATTGGACGATAGGAAATGGTTTTTTTTTTCGGAAAGTGCGTAGGTATCAAACTTCTAAACGGAACAAACAATACTCAAAGTACAAAGATCTTGTAGGTAAATGTTGCAGCTTATGAATGAACTAAGTAGTATTCATTTCATATACAAATATAAACACACTGGTAATATTTGTGCTACCTCGTCAGCCGTCGTAGACTGGTCCAAGGAATTTCTCAATCGATTGTTAGCGCTTTGGATCTACAATCGATTATTAAAATGTAAGCACGATCGTCGGTACATCATTAGTCTACCGTGCCGCTAAGATGTAGCTTACTAAATGTTAGCTTTGAAATACAAAAGAAATACGATTCATACCTACAACCAAGTCTTAAGCACGACGAAATCGTATATTTAGAAATTCATATACGTGCGAATACTAAAAGTTAGTCAATCGCTGAACAGGTGTTCAATACATTTCACATCAGTTATAGAATACTGTTATTTTAGTTTTGTCTTAGGCGTATTTAAGTTTTTGTGGTAAGACCAATTGTGTCTGATTCCAAGAGTCCTTTGATAAGTACATTTGTGAAAACTTTACAATTCGCCAGTGAAGTTAGTATTTACATTATGCCTACAAACACAATAATAGAAAAAAACTTTCAACTTAAGTACCTACTAAATTTGTAGGTTGGTAAGTGGATGAAATTCTTGAAATAAAAAATATACTTACACACACGTATTTATGAAAACACAATAATCTTCTTTAGTAAAGTTAACTGGCTTTATTCTGAGAAGCATTTCCAATTGAGTATCCTCCGCAAAATAGGCCGGTACGTGTATATTCTATATACGGCTAAAATGTATGCAAAGCCTACTGAGATGTTTGTCATTCAAAGTTTAGCAGCATTTTAGAATCACATCAGGTATCAGTGGCTCGTGTGGGTGGAGCTTAATGGATCGGCTCTGAATGAAAGTTGTTCATTGGATGTTATCAATTCGTGAACATGTAGATTGCCCCTACGATCACAATCTCGACATCCTGCCGCGTGCTTAGACCTTATTTGCGTTTAGTTTGTACGAGATTTGGTGTCAAAGTCATGATTTCTGCCCACGAAGGCTTGTCAACTAGTTCGTCTTCTTTCTTGTGACATATTCTTCTATTTGTTTTCTAATAAACTCATTCGTCAATTATTTTACCAACTGACTGAAACCAACAAATCTTTGTTGTTCTAAGTGCTCTAAGACATCTCATACATAACATTCCGAGAGCCGTGTCCAATAATTACGTTTTCGCTCTCCACAGAGCAATCATTGTTAAAAACTTAATAAGCTTTTTGTCATCGAGGCTCGTTCTCTACAGGGCACCGCTGGCTAATAGATCAATTGTTGCATTCCAATCTTTAAACGTACCGAAAAAAAATCGGCACACTTTCAATTGTAACTGCCTACAATTATGCAATATGCTATTAAGAGGAACACAATCGATCTCTGTTAGGACCGTTTACTTAGATGTTGCTGCGCGTTTGTAATGATAATAGAAAAATACGCCGCCGATGATCGCCTGCGCTGATAGGAGAATGTTGCAAGCGGAGCCTGGGGCGAGGCGTTGTATCTGACTGGTCCGGGAGGCACTTGCAAGGCTACTACCGCATCTTGCAGCCATGTTATAATGTTGATAGATACGTTACAATATTTTAAGCAAAACTGTTTCTCTTCGAAACTTCTTTCAGCTCTCTACGAAAAAAAATTGAAAATAATTTAAACACTAGACCAATTTCACTTGTGAATGTTGGATCAAACATTTGCAGCAAGTAACTCAAACACTAGAACTACGTAACCACGGACCTTTACTGACGGTAGATTCTATTCCCGAGATTAATTAAAAGATACGGCGCACCGGCGGTCCGGCGGACTACGAGAGTGAAAACGCATCTTGTCATCATGACAATGAAGATACTAGAAAATAGGATCGCATAGCATGCTGCTGTCATAAACGTTAACCATGTTTTTTTAAATAAAAGTGGCGATGTAATAGCTGTTCATGTTAAAAGCCGTAATTCAGATAGCGCAGCAGGTGCTACATTAGAAACGGCCGGAGGCAAAGGGTTGCGTGCGGTGGACCAGTTACTGCCAAGGAGACTCGCTATGACTATTTTTGTAATATTATATACGGTTTTCATGAAATGACAGCCAATCATGACAGCAATAACAGGATTTTCTTGACCCTCGATTTGCGATGTCGGAAACTCGTTAACTACCAGAGAATTTATTGAGTCGAGAAGTTTAAACGTAGCTCTTAGTTTTAAACGATGGTATTCTATTTTTTGTGTAATATCACTATTCATACTAAAGTGTCTTCATCTAAATATATAAAATATGAAATAAAAAGCTTACTTACTATCATCGTGAATATATGTTCGTGTTTCTACAACACTGAGAACACGTTTGAGTTATGCACACTTGGTTCGGAGCTATCTACGCGTAGGCGATCCCGATGCCTGAGTACAGATGTTATCGTCGGTCTTTTCCTGCAGTTATATCTTAGTCCACTCCCTGGTTTTACTCAGTCTAGTTCGTTAGCTAATCTTTTCACTTTCTTATGGAGACGTTGGTAGTACGAGCATCGGATTAATCCATTTTGAATATGAAATAGGACTTAAGATGCAGTAGCGATACTTAATAGCCCATTTACATGGAAACCTTCCTTAATTCTGGCAGATGTACTCGTAAAGACATGAAAAACTTATTTGAAAAGACACTAATCCCTGCGTGCGATTTTGTTGAAACTTTTATCCACAGGTTATAAACATGTATTAAAATGCAATCACATTTGTATTTTAGTACCTACTACTTTATTATCTTGTTCTTTCAAATAATGTCGCGACATTATTTTGAACTTGCATTTCGTATTAACGTAGTCTCAAACTAAGCAAAGCTCGTACAGTTTGACAACAAAAATAATGCTCCACGATGTAAGTACCTGCGCAGTATACCAATTTTAGTAGCGCGGGAAACTCTGGCGCTGTTATTGGTCGATCGATTTCGTACCAACAATGGCAAAATCGTGTAAGCGGGACAGAGCTAAGAATGCAAATCAAGCAATACTCTGCCAGTTACGCTTGCAAATAAAGTTCAATATAGATTATTTACACGTTCGGCTACCATCGGAAACTGGTCTGCGCTTCTCTGCGCAAACGAATACTGCCGATGCGCATTATATTTGTTGTCAAACTGTAATATGGGTACCCACTAGACAACGGATAAAAAAATCGTACATAGAGAAATATAATTATAGCTACATACATAATTGTGTCCCGACAGGGAATCGATTCCACCTCAAGCTTCTAACCAGGTCCTCTAACCATTGGGCTCATACTACCTTGCATAGAGTCTTAACAATTTAGTAATCAAAAACTATGTAGATTCAGGCGTCACTTGCGGAGGTCCATGTCAAAATAAATGGATAACTTCATTCCGCTTCTCCGCGATGTAGTTTTTCTTTAATTTTTGTAATATTTGTGTTCCAGCCTCGACCGGCACCTGATCCAATCGCACGCGCAGCCGGCGGCCGCGTTCCACTGCGAGCTCTGCAAACGCGCGTATTGCTCCCGCGCACTACTGCTGCGTCATCGCGCGCTCGCGCACACTGACATCAGGAAATATCCCTGCGAGAACTGCCCCAAGGTGTGAACATACTTTTATTTACTTCATGAAGACCTTGAGACATTATCAGTATTATCACAAACTTTCAAAAACATTAGTGGAATGTTCACATAAGCATTGTCAATTTGAAAAGTTGGTTATCAATGTAGGCATCCAGTGATATCTCAATGATGTGAAAATGGTCTATGGTTCACTGGTTCACAGAATGATGAAGATGGTCTGCTTCTATAATATATTTTTTCACTATTGTGAAATGTAGTCTAAAACAATTCATCTAGAGATCAATGTCTTGGTGCGGATGTTGAAATTGTTTGATTGTTTTTTATCTTACAAAGAAATGACTTATGGTTTCGGGAGGGTTTTACGAAAAGTTTTGATTCTCTTTAATCTTTCAAGTTAAATCATAATTATGATTTTATTCATTACGACAATGTTCAATAATTTCAAATGAATGCAATGAGGATGTTTAGTAACGGCATTTTACTTGCTGAATTGCTGACTGTTAACAATTGCCAAACTATTTTAATGTGCAAACATTCTTAGGTATGTAAAGTTTACGATAAAATTTAATAATGCGCCCGTTCGAGAAACTTGGGACGCTCAAAAACGGACTGTAATTTTGCAATGCAATTGTATGGTTAGTCCGCATTAAGTTAGTATTCAATAGTTTCTAATTTAAACTGCAATAAGAATACTTGTCAGAACCCTCAGCCCTCAGGCCTTCAGCAATTTTTGACAGTTTGGCACCACCTCTGAGCTTTACTAAACTTCTTCACCGAATCTTTAACGTAATTTCACCCGTTCCGAAACCTGATGTTATTTCAGGTATTTACCGATCCTTCCAACCTCCAGCGCCACATCCGCGCGCAGCACGTCGGCGCCCGCAGCCACGCCTGCCCCGAGTGCGGGAAGACCTTCGCGACATCTTCAGGCCTCAAGCAGCACACACACATACATTCCAGCGTCAAGCCTTTCCAGTGCAAGGTGTGCTTTAAGGTAAGTGTCTTCTTTGAAAACATTATCTGCTTGGTATTCCACACATCTATAATGAGCTATTTACACTTCTGTATCAGTGATGGACACCTTAATGATCCCTTAATTAACGGTTATATTATATATGTATGACGCATGTCAATGTCCGCGATCTACGTTTAAAAAGTTTGAAATACTCTTGATTGAGTAATAGTTACCCAGGAAAAAAAGATTCCTGATTATTCCTGGTACTTAAGTACGTGAAACTCAAGAACTGTTACATTACAACCTTCTTAATGAACGAAAATCAGATACAGTTTTACATATCAGATGTAACTCCCTAGGTATAACAAAATAAATAGGGAGTATGGTTTCCCACCACTGAAAGCCAATCTTTGCGAGGTAAATAGACGTAGCAGAATAAAATAAACAAGTATGCCCGACACATCCAATATTACGTTTATTTTCTGCTTTGTTTCAGTCCTATACACAATTCTCCAACCTGTGCCGGCATAAGCGAATGCACATCGCGTGTAGAGCCCTCGTCGAGTGCGGGAAATGTGGGAACTCCTTTAATTCCTACGCTTCTCTTACCAAGCACAAGAGATTTTGTGACACCGCCAGTGCCGCCAACGTCAACTTGCGAGGGCAAATGCCACAGGGGCTGCCCCAGATGCCTACACTACCGAACGTCGGGATGAATACGCCAGGAAATCCGAACCCATTTCCTATGTACAGAGGACCAGGACTATCACTTCCTTACAACACCTTTGCGCATTATCCAGCGCTGTTCTCGGCAGCTGCCGCTGCATGTCCTCCAGAATTCTTGAGCCCGCTTTTGTTCAATGTCCAAGGAGCCAGACTTGCTATGGAACATGATTTGGCAATGTCAAACGCAAGCTTGTTGTCCAAGCAGCAGGAAGGCCGTTTATCTGTCAAAAGTATGGATAGCTCAACTTCCCTGGATGATATAATGAAGAAGAATAAGGATATGGACTACGATTGCAACAAGAGGGATAGCGACACTGGAGACAGGGCGACTCCTAACAAATCACACAGCCTAAATGTAAAGCAGTCTCCCCCTTCAGTAGAAGAAGTATCTTTGCACCAACGTCCTTCACCAGTTATGAACATGACAACACCCATCGTTCCATATAATTTTGCTAGGGATGATTCCAAGCATCGAAAATCACCGTTCAACTTTTCACTTAAGCTCAACAATAACACTATTCCTGGTAATAAGTCCGTGTCTCCGTTTCCCGCTGATTTATCTAAGAACGATAGGAATGACGATGACAAGAATTCTTTCTACTCTGATTCGGAGGCAGAAATGAAGAAGGACGAGGGCGATCAGCCTCTTGATTTGTCTGTGTCCAGAAAACATAGCGACAAGGATTCTGAAGCTGATATGGATGATCGTTCCTTTCGCAACTCCTCGGTTAAATCTTATTCACCTCCCGAAAGTCCAATGGAGCGTGACAACAAGACACCCGAGAATGAAACCACGGATATCGATGTGGAGGGAGTAGAGCCGAAAAGAGAGAATTCTCCTCCGCAGCTTGTGTCGCCGCCACTAGCGTTCCCGATGCCCGTCCACCCACAGCATAACAACATTAATAACAGCCTCATCGATGCCATGTATCGTCCCAGATTTCCTCCTTTTCACTCAGCGTCCGATTCGATTCTGAACTCATCTCCCTATGTTCCAACTCCGTTTAATTTTTTATCCCCACTTCTCGGTACGGATGGCCCTGACAGGCAACCGAGTGCTTATGCAAAATTTCGCGAACTGAGCGCCGGTTCGGGGAAGCTCCGAGACCGTTACGCCTGTAAATTCTGCGGAAAAGTGTTCCCGCGCAGCGCCAACTTAACGCGCCACCTCCGAACACACACAGGAGAACAGCCATATAAATGCAAGTACTGCGAGCGTTCGTTCTCTATTTCCTCTAACCTCCAGCGGCACGTGAGGAATATACACAACAAGGAGAGGCCGTTCAGGTGTCCGTTGTGCGACAGGTGTTTCGGGCAGCAGACGAACCTCGACCGTCACCTGAAGAAGCACGAGGCGGAGGGTGGGGACTCACCCAGTTCTGCTGATACTGAGCGCGAGGACACGTACTTTGATGACATCCGGTCGTTCATGGGCAAGGTGACGTGTTCTCCGGGCGCGCGCTCGCCGCCCGCCGCCTCCCCGCACGCCCCGCACCGCCCCTCCGTCCTCGCCATCTCCACATAGCCGCCGGCGTACCCGCTTCCGCCTCCGCCGCCGCTGTGGCCGCAGCCGTTCGACTAGCGCCTCCCCGGCCGCCCCCGGGGGCGCCGGCGCGAGCCGCGGCCGCGAGCCTCGAGTCGCCGAGCGGGTGTCCCGTGTCCCAGTACGTACTGTCACGTCTCTCTATAGCGCACTGAGAGCAATACTTATTGTAACTGATTTATTAAATGTAATTATTACAAACATATTTCATTCTTGTAGCTAGTGAAATGCATATTAATTATCATGACAACATACTGTTTGGTCGTTTATTGCGAGAGCATTCGTGTTCTTCACTTTATATTAGTTAAATCATTTTACGCGACAAAATGACTTCAAATAATCGTTCCTAGTTTACATCTTGTGATCTAAGATTGAAATATCATACTTTACGAACTGTATATATTTTTCCACAGCCGATTGTTAGATTAAGTATATGCATATTAATATTAATGTAGTTTGTTAAAAAATGTAAAATAGAGGTTAATGTTTTTAAAATATTACTTTATTTGATGTATCAGTTTGCTCCTTGCACGTAAGTAAACATTTAACTACGTCGAGGGGCATCATTTTGTAATTACAAACTAATATATAAATGGGTGAAATTGGGCCAGAATCGCGTTCGGATTTTCTCGTTTAGTCAAGAACCTACCAAAGCTTTCGTAATTATAGACAAAATTGTTTACTATACGGTTTAAAGGAAGGGATAGAGTAAGATAAATTGGCACTATAAAATTATGCATAGATTTATTGTTATATTATTAAGTAGATTCATGAGTACTTGCAAATCCCTTGAAATATTTTGTTAAATTGTTATTTACACAGTTACTGTATATAAAATTGAAACTTTGAAGGCATATCACGTGTTTCATTAGAGTCGACGCTCAAACGTTTAGATACTGTAATTCACTTACAAACTGTAGGGTTATGGAACTTGTAAAATAATTGTTAGCTCATAGCAAATACTAATTAAGAGACATTCAATTTAATCGCATCTGAACTGCTACCACAGCGTAAATATTTTGTTCTAGAGGGTCAAAACGACGGCACACTAAAATACCGAGTTGAGTGGTTTTTGTTACGTACTACAGACATCAATTCAATTGTATGCACTATTCGTATTCGCCATCACTAAGATTCTATGTGTAATTTTTTTACAGGAATTATTTTTGAAATTTATAACGATCACTTCTGCGTGTCGCGTGTACCACTGACCAAAGTATATACGCTGTACGATACTATCGCATCTATTTGTAGATAGGTATACAAATGTATAGTTGTTTAGGTACATATAGTACACAGTAAATAAAATTTTTGATGCTTATCGACGCATCTCTCAAATGCATACGTCACTTGCATTTCTAAAGCAATGAAGTACTTATAAAGTAGATAGTTGTTTGTATTCAATAGTACGATTTTGTACTATATTCATATCACTTCGATGCACTAGTTATACTTTTAAGGACTTAGCGTCACAAACAATACCTAATTATTATCTATAAATGCTAAGAACTATGACACTTGTACCTACATTATTTAATTTAAAGTTCAATTACACGCAGAACGTGAATATTGTATCTCATTGAAAATAAAACAGTACAACGTACCGAAGCGTCTTTGATTGCTTCAAGTTAAACGTTCCTTTCCTTCTACTTGGCGTCGTACTCGTAAAGGCGTGAGTCAGCCGTTGTCCTTCGGAACGACCCGGTACTGGATGGAGTTGTTTCCAGCTTGTTTGTGCCCTTGGTCATGCTAAAAGTAGCTGCAAAAACTACTGGCTGCGTTTAAAGGATATAAGACGGAGAAATATTTGGTCAGCATTGAGGAGACATCCGTTTGTGTCGGCTTCATTCACTACTCGTATAACTACTTGTACTTAAAAACTCAACGTGAGTACTTTCATGAATGGATGTAATTCGGCTATCAGCAAAGTGTCTTAAGCTTCAAACGCGTATGACAATGGCATGATTAGACTGTCAATATTATTTTGATACTTGTATGTCAATATAGGATCGTGGATTTCAAAACAACGGGACTCACTGCGATACGCATCAATATTTCATGATTTGGATCGCAAGATAATATTGACCGTCTAATCCATGCCTATTCGTATCTGTATGATCCCTGGATAAGTGTACCATACGAGTACATTTTCTACTATCCACGACGTATGATACCTAATGTTGCGCCTGTAGGTACTGTCGACCAATTTTATTTCTTCGTCTACTTTTTATTTGTGGCGGTTATAAAAATATATTTAAAAATCTTGTGACAAAATGCGACAACGTTAGAACAGTCAAAAGACTCCCCCTCCTGTCGGGCTCCTAAACAACGGATAATAATATCCTTCAGAATCTGCCAGGAAATCATTAACCGATGCCCAGGGTGCACCGGACCAAGCACTGCTCTTCCCCCCGTACGGATCCAAAAACGAACCCCAGGTCTTGACCACACGCGGAGCTAACCCAACTCGCACCCCTATGAGAATGCCCATCACTTGACGTAAACGTTATTATGATAAGGTTCTGTAGTGGCCTAGGAGTCAAATAGGCTGACTACATTTTAATGCAGGATCTTACGTAAGCCCATAATTAACATTTTGATTTACAAATTTCAGAAACATTCAATTCCGTAAAAACTGTAGTCCTTGGACTTAATCTGTCTCTGTTCGATTTCTCCTGTCACAAACTGGTGCAAAAGGTTCAAAATATTAACATTTACCTGCTGATGATCTCAATCGCGTATTATATAAGAAGGCCGGCGTTATCAGTGAAAGCAAGGACGCAGCGAGGGCGTCGATAAGGCAATTACGTCTCATTATCGAGCGGCCGCTCGCCCTGCGCACGCGCATGTACCCTATAATGGCGGATTAAGTGGGCGATCGGCCCGGGCCCGTGACACGCCTCATTGTCTAGGACAAAGAACTAGCTTTTATTCATCCTAATTAAATTGGCGCTCGGATAATGGTTAGTGCTTATCTGGTTCAGAGGGATTAAGCAACAAGGTCGTGCAATAATATCTGACTTGTAACTTCATTTTATGTTCTAGGTGTTTCAAACTTATAGTTTATTTAATAAATTTGAATCAAGAATCACATGATTAACGATTATCATGATTATTTTATTCATTGCTTGCAAGATGTTTTGCTACTATTGCTGTATGTATTGATTTTCGTTGTTCGAAATTATCATGACAAGGTTTTGACGAAAGAAGGTAGCTAGGCATAAAATTAGGTGAAATTATTTTATCTAAAAAAAAGGATTTCATTGTTATAAATAGTAGATATACAACTTTCAAACTTAGGATGTCGTATGAATGCAAACCTACTGATTAAGGTCCTTGCTCTACGTGGATCTCGCGACACTATCGCGACATAAGTCGCGGAGCTACCCACTCCTTCGCAAAAGCAGCGATTATATGGAAATTCTGAATTATTATTTAACCTGGCAAAAATTTTTTTTTGCGGAACACTACCCACTGAAAATAATATGAAAACAGTTTGTTCAGAATCAGGAGTTGAATCGATTACAATATAATATTTCAATGTAGGTTATATATTTTTTAATTTCCTTTTTCTATCGTGCCCAGCGTAATTGTTACAAATTTATCACTTAACATATACTAATATCTTTGACAATACACGAATTTATTAATAAACACTAGACTAATATTCAGAATTATAGGTACCTAATAAATCAGTTGGGGTGTCTGAGGTTTTCAGTAGGTTAATTGTTATTTGCTGCTTACTGAACTGTTTTAAAATCATACAAATACACGTACCTAAATCATACAAATACTCGTACCTAATCTAATCAATATATTCCATCTTATGCCTGTAATGTGATTTGCAATAAATTATTTTGATTTTGATTTTAAATTAGATGTTTTTATATATTTTGTCCTTTTTTCGTCAAGTTATAAATGATATACCTGCATAATTAAACAAGACAGTTTGTTCAGTTTTGGTTGGGGGCTTTATAGTTTTACACCAACGGCGTAAATACCTCTCAGCTTATCATGAGGACATGTTAACCTTTTCCACGCCAACCTGCAATTGGATTTAGGTTCAACTTAAGGCATCGCAATAAAGAAGTCAGGCGTGTGGGTGACGTCTCTTGTATTTGACGTGGCGGTAAAAAGGTTAACTGTAGTAAAAAAAATAATTCTAAATGTCAATAATTAGAACACATAGAAAAACCGAAAAGTAAAGCTATGGCCGGGAATCGAACCCGGATCCTCGTTATTCCGTGACGCGTGCTATACCCCTACACCACCCATAGCAGGTGGGTAGTCTCCGAACTTTTCTACCTGTTACTAACTGGCACGTGACCTTTTGTTACTATGCGAATTTTTGTCGCTAAGCGTCATCTGTTTGAATGATGTGTCTGTACGACACAATTACAAACTCCCATGGAACATCTACTGCTCACCAGGGACGAGAGAAGGCGCTGTTTTTCAAATGATAGGTACTATCAAATGAATCAAGAAATTTTATTTCTTGATTTTTATGTTTTACTTTTTCGGTTTTACCGTTAGAAATTAACTTTCTAAATGTCAATGAAAATTAGTAATGTAGTAAAAAATCAAATTCACATTAAATTGTCTCTTTTCAAGGGCGTTACTGTTATCCGGTAGACAACAATCAGTATGTCAGTTAGTTATAACTCATAAGATAATAAAAATCGTAGATTTACGGGCACTGTCAAACGAGACCAGCATAACCCTGAGATTCCTGAGTATCAACGATTGATTACTTGAGTTTATGAGTTACTACACTTGTACTAATACCTACTTCTTTAACTAGTCAGCGTTCAATACAACTCTTATTTACACGTTTTATAATGTCACGAACCCTATGATTGTTTAAAACATAATCATACAATTATAAATTAGTACCTATACTTAAAACAATATCCCATTAAGCTAATAAAGTTATATCCTACCGTACCAATAAACCAGTTAACATTTTTTCTAGTGTAATTTTTACCAAAGTACAAATAGGACGAGTCCCATGTGGCTCAAGCTTAAATTAACTTGACACCGCGGCCATTGTCCGTCCTCTACACCCGGCGCCACAGCCTTGCACAATCACATATACCCGAGAAATGTGTCCCATTAGCCAGAAATGTCATACGGAACTGCCGCTGCTAAACTAGCCAACTAGGCCTTTTCAGAAGACAGCGCGTGGGACAGGGCGCTCTTCATGATACGGTGGTATATTGGAACTATTCCTCAGCCGCTATTATTTAGAAACAGGTACTAAGAATCATAACGTATTTTAAATTGGGCCTATATTTTCACGAGTAAGTTCAGATTAGTTGGTGTAGGTAATTAATGTACTTTTACCAAGCGCTCCTCTAATGGATTACGTCACGCTGAGTCGATTCACGGTTAATTAAATTTCGAATCATCTAGAAAACTTATTGTGAGTGTTTGTTTAATCACTGCATGATCATGGACTTAGTGATCATTTTAGCTATGCCGAACGTTGTGGTGACCACACCAACAAAGTTTAGAGAAAAGTTTATAGGAACTACCATCTTTATTATAACTTGTGTGAAGTAACGTTGACTTTCTCATTAAAACAATCGACTTGCACCTATTAAAAATAAACCACAATCTATATTGAGTCAAAGAATCGAAATTATGTTTGGCAGTAGAATGCAACGGTCTGCACTTATTCACTCTTATCCTTTTGTACACGCCCGGAACTGGTTCGAGAGGAGATTCACCCATGAATTCGAAACCTTAACCCGATGGAAGAAAGTCCACATGGTGGTCGTGATGCGTTCTGAACGTGATTCCTGTACCAAGTTTGTGCAATTAAATACAATTTCGACTTATTACTTTGCTTATTTTTTCATCGAAACTGCCAGCCATTAGTGCTGCAATAAATCTCCCTTGTGTCCGTCAGTCGTCGTTAAGAACTTCATTAACTTTTCACTGACGTGCGTTTTTCAGTGGGCCGCATGTGAACGGGAACGCGGAGTATTTCAATATCGCTTCACTAATGTGACAAAATGCCAGGAAATTGATTTAGCTTTGGTGTCGTTAAGGGCGTCGCGCTCCGCGACCTGTTCTCGCGGCGCGCGGGAAAATCGTTCTATTTTTTGTCGGGGCTAAATTAAAAAATAATTACCCGTATTATTTCCCCTTATGGTACCTACCTGGTAAAATAAGAGAGTACTTACTGTACACAGCATACGCTTGGAATAAAATGCAATAAGATCAGTACCTGTTGATTTGTTGGTTACACAAATGACCAAGTCTCTAGTCATTAGTAACAAAAATGTTTTCAGATAAACTGGTTTCAGACAATCCATGACAAAAAAATTACTTTGAGTAGACCATACAGGGGGGTAGCTATCAGCTGTATCAATGATACGGGTCCGAGGCTAAAGGGGCCCGGAAAGTGTGTAAAATGTTCTTAAAATGTTTCAATCATTAGGGCCTCTTCGGACCCAGCAACACATTTTGAAACAGGGCCCGTCTTAAGCACGCTACGCCTTTCAGACCATTAGCTTCGGAACATTTTGTGTTCGTAAAAAAATCTTAAAATCTGGCTAAGTGCAAGTCACAAAGCACCAAAACAGACCGGACCGACTAGAGAAGTTTTATTATTAAGAGTAGGTTATGACGTCTATTATTGACTTCTATCAGTCTGGAATACATAAAGTTCTCATTTTATCCCTTAATGAACAGACTGTTGCTCTAAGTATGCAATGAATTATCAATTATTGATAATCGAGCCTACACCTACTAGTTGATAAATCAGAAATGATAATTTTACAAGCCACATCCGTTTTCATTAAGTGGCCAGTGCTTGAGACATTGCGGATGTGTCAATATAACAGGTCCTTGGAAAAAACTTATTGTATTATGTGAGGCTAATGACAACAGGAGATAAATTAATTCGATATGAAGTCGAAACTAATCATGTCATTGTTAACTCACACTACATTTTACAAGCATTACGTAGGATGCATAATTCTTCGTTCATTGATACAAGCAAGCTTTATTTAGCTTTATAGCTACAGATTTTTCTCGTATGAAACTGTCAGACGGTTGGCAAGAAATTACGCAACAATTTCAGTAATCCAACTAAATAATTATGATGCCGAACTTCAATACTTACATAGTCTTTTAGATGTAGCACATTTCGTGATTATTTTGCCTTCATCGATGTACGTGAGACTGAAATTGCTTTATGCACTTACCGTATTTTACAGTAAAACTGTTATGATGATACTTTGCCTTATTTTAGTAGGTATTGCACGAATTTTTGAGACAGTAAGTGAGCATGATATTTAAAAAATGTGATTTAACTTTCGTTAAACCTGGAGATTGGGAGCGCAGGGAAAAGGTTGCCAACAAGACTGATTTACAATGGTTCGCGTCAAACGGCTGTATGTTTTAAAATACTTGAAATATTACAAAATGTGTGGTGGCCACCAAAAATATGTTTTTCAACAAACAATAAACGTATTTTTTGTAGTTTATCCCAATTGTAATAATGTCAAATGTAAGTAAATACGTAGGTACACGTACATTGAATGACATTGGCTATCGAATAAAGGCGCCGCAATACCTCGATTAATTAATTATAATAGAGCGAAGAGAACTGTCTACTGACGAGGAAAAACAATCATTTGTTTTCGAACGCGGATGCCAAAAAACTTTTATCTTAAACCGTGAACTAAAACGTTCGCGTCAACCGAATCTCTGCCGGACATTAATTCACTAATTAGTATTCTTTCATTATCAACTTACAATAAACAAACATTACTAATTCAGTTATTTAAAGGTTCGCTTGATTAAGTACTTTTGACAGTTCGTGATCGATCGTGCTTCGGAGATTATATCGTTATTTTGAACGTATCGGTCGGATCTTCAACTAACAATGGTAGTTCCTTTATGGTAATTAATTTAAAACAATATGATGCCAATTGTTTGGTACTGGTTCGTTGGATAAATAAAGCTTCTGAAAAAAAACAATTTGTTACATCATCATAAAATACCGCCACATAAACCACGCCACAGTAAAATCCGTTATAGACTGAAGCAGCATGGTGTCCTCTCAGACAATAGGTACTTATGGTAAGCTATAGTACAGCGTTCATGACAAAACAATAAAATAGATTTACCCACTTGCTTTTTACTGAACGCCAAATATGATATTCAGAAAGCGAGTTAAGATATTCCTGGTTGTGAAATATTTTATTTATAAAATAGTATCTAAAATCAGCGGTAGCTCGTGCTCCACTAATACCGTGCATGTGATTGTGATGTTGCTGGACCCTCTAGTGATGTACTTTTGTAAATGTTGCCACCTGAAATTAAATCGAATGATAAATATACACATATCATTACAGACTGCGAAACCAAAGTAAGGTGATAAAGCAAGTACATTGAATTAAATGCGTCATAAAACAAGTATGTATGTATATGTATAACTCTTTATTGTGCTTACACACATTCAATTTTACAGGTAATGAGAAAAACAGATGTACAAAGGCGAACTTATCCCTAAAAGGGATCTCTTCCTGCTAACCTAACTAGTAACTGGCGTTTCGTAAAACGAAGTTAAAACAGATCAAGCATTAATTTCTTATTATGTCAGTTTTAAAAGATTGTACACGACACGCCATTAAAATCGTAACAGGCAATTAAGATTCGCAATTCTAATTGTTACCGTAGCGAATCGATCTCATCGACATGTTGACGCGGAAGTGAATTTATCGATAGATAGTGTGTCGATAGTGGTCTAGATCACGCACATCACTGGCTGGGCGCGGTCGCAGCGCTGGCGCAACCACGGCACGCGCTCTCGGCTTGTTACGATATTGTCATTGTATACAATCTGCTTAGATTATTTATTTTGTTTGTTATACAATACTACAGCCGGGGCGCGCTCGGCGCACCACTTGCTTGCCGCAATATTGCGCGAACCTAACAGAACGCATACAATCGATTTAAAACAGAAATTAGTTAAACGGTGTCGTAAAGTGTAATTTTAACATTGTGTGCCGTAAGGTTATACGATACGTTAAGCCACATTAAACCGAACTGATTAACATCGCAGTAAGCCTGTAAATTAGTAAGCTTGTAAAGCATGTTAGTAAAATGTTGTAGTCGCGGGAAACAATTTACAAGCAATAAGCAGTCTGATTTCCGCCCAGCTCGTGTTCCCAAGACCTTGACAGATGTCAGGAAAGTAAACTTGGATTCTGGTAACGAAGGTACATTAATTAAAAATACGGTTGACTAGGTCACGCGTTATCAATAAAACTGTATGAAAATGTAAGTGAATGATCTGATGAATTATAAGTAATCATCTGACATTCTACTTATACTTACTACTCAATAATCAAAACTTTGAAAGATTTGCCTTTAAAATTATCCTTATTCATTCATGCTTTCGTGCTGTCAACTATCATCGTTTGAAGAATGGAAAACATCGAAACATTTTCTCTTCTCTTGGGTAGGTATATGCATACATGAAAGAAAAAAGATTCGGTATTTTGGTTTCCTACAAATTGCGACGTAGTAAAAGCGCAAATTAAGTGCCTTTCGGAAAAAGTAGAACATCCAATAAAGGTAACACGTTGGTAAACTATCGCAATTAAATCAACACGACCAATTAAAGGAATAAAGTTATTAACCTTGCTGAGTGTTACGACACAACATTTGCAATTTATATAATGTTTCCGTATTACTCCGAGTACAGTGAGTTACTGCACTCTTCACAAGGAGGGCAGGACGGTAAGTAAGAAATGCGAGTTATAGTACCTACGGAAATTTCTTGTTTCCCTTTTTAATTACAATTGATTGCAATGTTTCTTTAGGACCTGGGTGAAACTATCAACCGACCAAAAGCAGCAACGGACTTCCGAATTGTATTTTGTGGTTGAATGTTTTGCAATTCGCACATACATACATATATCACGCCTTTATCCCTTACGGGGTAGACAAAGCCTAAGGTAACAAAACCTTAAGGCCACGTTTACCACAACACGTCGAATAATTAAATCGTCCGAAATTACAAATCTCATTTTAATTAACTTGTATCTGATGTAAATGATAATTCAAACGCGAAGTAAACCTCCCACATTAAATTTGAATATAACAGTCGCTCGCTCGATGATCAAAGACTATTTGATAAGACGTGAGTTGCTACAAATTCCACTTAGATTGATTTCCTCCTAGTTCGGAGCCTAAAGATGAATTTACAGCGCTAATCAACACGGTCCTTATGGGCCATGACCAAAGCATGAGTTACGTTTATGAATACAACCTTCAAGTACCGCAGTCTCCGCAACTTTACCCTTTTCCGTGACACGCATTACAAAATTTCTACATTAATTAAAATTTACCTCAGTTAGGTACTTGTAATTGATAGTTTCATCAAAACATAGGAGTCGATCAGGTTACGGCGACCGCATCAATTAGTGTAGTCAAATGTTCAATTACATTGTAATTAAAAGCTATATTCGCGGGGTTTTAATCAACGACATCTACCGTACAAGGCGCGGACGCGTTGCAATTAGAAGTTAAAAAGTGATCGTATGAAGTCGATGGCACTAAATTTTTTAGTGTTAGATTCTGAGCTCGTATCGCATTCTGCGAAGCGGTTGCGTGAGTGCATGACTGGGAAGACTTGTCCGTCAATCGGCCATCCTTTATGGCGCTAACTGCGCACCGCCACGTATCTCACTTAAATTGTTTTATCTTGGTGACAAATAGGCTCTTGATGGCATGTTGGCGGAAGCCAGGCATTGCGTTATTGTGCTTGCAATCCACAGTAATATTACTTAAACGCTGATAATCGTTTGATGATTGATATAGTGGTTAAGTGAAGACTGCCTCGCATCAATTTATGAGATGGCAGTTTAATAGGTACTAATCATAATTATTAAATTAAATAAACTGTGTTATTTCAAGAGATATTACTTTTTTAACAAGTGGCTCTTTCTTACTACAAAATATTTTTTTAATGTTTCAGAAGCTGAAGCTTTTCTTCAGCCTTTCGCTGAAAATTAAATAGCAGGCTTAGGTCAAGCAAACGACAGTAAAACATGTTTTCTGACTCGTAAACCATTGTGTACCCGCAGTATGAACGCACCTTAAAGCCAATAAAAATTAATCCTCGTATTTAACACGCAGGAACGTTGCGGAGCGCGTAAGGCCACAGCCGACATTTTTACTCCTGGCCATATTTCTCATGTACCTGCGCCGGAACTATGCGCATAATGTGGCAGATGTCACAACGCATGCGAGGCAATGCGGCCGGAGACAAGCATCGACGTAATCGCCTCTAATTGGGTAAATTGATCCTCTACATGCGTTACTCACCAGTCACTACGCACAACTATGTTTACGATTTCTTGTTACACAGATACATTGATTGACAGGATGATGACTATCGTCAAACTAAGGGAAATCTAACGTTTCTGCGCGGCCATATTTATTTTAAGGAATTCGCAACCACGTACGGCCTGACAAGACGTAATGCTCGCGTAGTTAGCCTTTGGCTTATGTAAAGTATTGAAAACTGAACTGTCCCGACTATTACATGCAATTCCAGTTGCTAACTAAATAATAAAATTAGCTTAGGTAAATTGGTTTTTATTGAAGTATGAAACTGTTCAATTCTACTATATCCGTTATTTTATCAGGTAAATAAATGTACCATATCTCTGGCTTTTCACAGCGGAATTAAACATGATGTACCTACACTTTAAGTTGGACTTTAAGCTACGGTGACAACAACAGTAATAGCTTACCGATATGATGGTAATTACTCGATTCCAAAACATATCGGAGTGTAGATAAAAAACGTAGAAGTAATTGTTCAAATAGACGATCGCCGATCTCCGATCGTAGATGTCACTTGAAGAAGAGAACCGAGCGAGCGTCTTACAACTATGAAGGATGTACTTCAATCGTCATGTATAGTGTTTTTAAGTTGGTATCATGACACCTCTAAGACAATACACACACACACACACACACAAATCACGTCTATATCCCTTACGGGGTAGACAGAGCCTGAGGTAACAAAACCTAAAGGCCACGTTTAGCATGATTGTAGGCGTATAGGTGGAAAGGGGAATCAAAATAGTGATGGGTTGCTAGCCACATCGCCTATAACATGATTCCTAAGACTCGCCCATTCCCTCGATGGGCTTTTATCACCTGCGCGGGACGAGAAGCAACTGGTACATTCTATGTTATTCCTTTGCTCCCAGACCAGCATGGAAGTGTCAATCTCTAAGACAATAGTATATGAAAAAACTTTTCCGATGATTGTTCACATAAGGCAGCGTGCCACAAGACACCATCCGTATACGGCCCAGCATTAATATTTAAAAAGCAAGTCAACGCTTTATGTACTACATGATGGCTGCGATGTGTCAAATTGAAATATACGACTTAGCTCCAGAACTGACATTTACAATATAAGCTTTAATTGCGAATAAACTCATTGTGGTCACAATGACTCAGGTGGACGTAGAAGTTTCTGTACAAGGCGACTATAAATTATTGTTGAAATCGCGATTAGTAGGTGAAACATGAGACCACTGTCTGAATCATACGGCCGCTTCGGCTGGACAAAGCTTAAGGATCCTTAATTGAAATTGAAACCTGCTGTATCTTACAACCGCCAGCCACATGGACTCCCACTACTGCCTTGTCAAAGTATTACTAAAGTTGTTCGAGAAAATTTGTAGTGACAGAGAAATATGGCCGATTCAATCAATTGAAGTATAAATAATTTTGTAAAATGCTTCATAAACTTTGAAAAATATACCTTTTGTTTTCTTTATTTAGTAGAAACAAAAAATATTAGAAGCTTAATTAAAGGTAAAAAGCGAAACAGTAGCATTAGTTCTGGTATTAGTAGACCATAATATGTTTCTTGACGGGTTACTTGCTTGTCTGAACTTCTATATCACATAGGTTGGTCTATATTTCATCCCATAAAATTAAAGTTCCGAATCATTTCCGAATGCATGGTTTGCTATAATTTTCTTTAGTCATAAAGCGTTTTATTTGTGAAACAGTATTTTTTTTATTTGAATGTAAACTAACCTAACTAACCTACTATTGCTACTACATTCTGATGATTTTTCCAAAATTACCAAAAATAAGTAAATTAAATGACCAACGATTATTAAGATTATGACCAATAAAAATTATGGGACAATAGGCTAGTATATTAACAAGTATACAAGAAGCGCAATAAGTCTCATCGTATACCAGCATTGAATTACTAATATGCTTGTAACACCTGTATCAAACTAACATTACAATTTAAACACACTTGCATGTAGCTAGATAGTTCCAAGAAAGTGTTCTCAGGATGAATTGGTGAGTCATCATCATTTCATCATTACACCGTTGCTAATTAAAATAGAGACAATAACAGAACCAAATGAAAGTGAATGAGATAGCGATCTGAATAAAGATCTTATTCAATTATTGCTCTCGCTCCGATACAGAATGCGCAGTACGTTACACTTCCTAATAAGCGAAACAGAGACGATTCAATTCAACGGTGAACTATCAAAGAAAACGCCAACAAAATAATAAATTCAACATTATCAGGCTAAGTGGCCTATTCAATCGGGACATTGCGAAAATGTAGCCTGTTGCGTTACAAATTGTGCCGGCGAAACGTAAGAAAGGGGAAATCCTAAAGCAGCGCGTGCTTCTAATTTAGCTTCCAGTTCAACCAGTTCTGTTACAAAAGCAGGGCTTTTATCTTCTTAAAAGGTACAGGCATTTTGTTAAGAGCTTGGGTCTAGATCTTCGCGCAGGTTGCGTTTTGGAGAATGTTGGACCGTTTCTAAATCACTATTACGATTCTAATCGTACTCACGATAATTTTGACACCGATTCACCGCAAGTGAATTAAGTAGAGTTACAACGTTTTGCTTTTTTGCAGTACAGTTTGTAAATAATGTTCCTCTTAGGTATATTATAAAAGTATCGTAGGCCATGCATAGCATCCGTGCCTAGCAGTATGAACCTAGTCACCAAGGTTGTTTTTTACCAGATTCATGATCATCATCATCTCCAGCCTATTATTTTTGACATAGGCGCCAATCGACGCGCGAGTACTTTTTTGCTCTATTTCAAATGTGTGTATGATATAATGGAACCTACACACTCACAAAATATCACTGTCGTTCATTCAAGTGTCATCGTGTGACTCACGACAGACGACAATCTTAAATTCAAATTCGGATTGGAATATTCAAATCAGTACATAGGTAATTGCGTCGGAGTCTTGATTAGCGAGTGTAGGACGACGCTTTCACTAGCGGACTATATATTACTCAATTAAATAGCTATGTCAATAAAGACGGGGCTCACGCTCGCGCAGTAACGTTAGCGCATAAAATCAGCAGTCTCTTTAACTCATGTTCCTTTACTTGTAAGTTGATTGTTGTAACTTAGTTTGCCACACTGAGATTCAGAATGTCTAGTTTGTGCTATTGATAATAAAATACTTTATGTGATGTCCATTTAATATCATTGTCTTTACACTGCCTTATAAAGTTTAAGACAGTTCCAAATTGCTACTTCACTGCAAAATGCATAAAATTTTTGATTTGATTTAAATTGTAAGATATAACTGAGATGACTTTTACTCAGATACATTCTCCGTCTTGTGTTGGATCCGTTTATTCCAACATCAAAGTTGAAAATCGATGTCAACATTAAGGTATTTATACCGATAAGAAATCTATAGATACCAGGGACATATGCAAACATTTAATCCTTCGGACAAAGAAACAGCGCGTTCGGAGCTATCTCTGCACATCGCCCACGTCGATGCAAGCAGCTCGATACCGCAGTAAACCAAGCTAATCTCCGATTTGATGCACTTTAGATGCAGTTGCAATATTACCGTTTTGTTCTCTAATTGTAAGCGAATAAACTAAACCTGCTTATCGATCTCTACGTTGACACATAACTAGCAACATTGTTAGAAGCGGTCGTATGTTACTCTCTGTAAGGAATGTTTAATTGCTTTGACAGGTAAGCTCCAAAAATGTTGAAGCTAATATAGTTAACGGGGCCAATAATAAAATAAATAATAATTCATACCGTTAAACGAAATTGCGTGACGTTTCTCCGTTCACGTAGGTTACTTTTGTTTGATATTATTTTCTTTTCAGAAATGCGAAACTTAAAGACGCACACATCAGAACCGCGCCAGATCAGCATTATCTCAACTCGAGCGGTCATAATTATTTAATATGTAACTATGCGCACACACAGTAACGCAAAGTAATCGAAATCGTAACATCAACACCTCGCTTCAGTATGCGTTACATAAACCTCAAGGGTCAGACACAAAGCGTGGTCATCGCGCTTATGGCTTACGTCGAGTGGTCGTCGAATTTCCGCCTCGATGGCAACTCCGGGACAGCGCGTGGATGGACGGTCATCACCTGCAGATGTTGACGATTTATCATCGTTCATAGCTAGTCGTCAAGCAACTGATGCCTAGCCGTAAGCGCGATGTCACTTCACCGTAGCCTCAAGAGGTGCTCAACCTCAACCGTTACTTACTTACATGTGCTGGTTAACGCCTGCTTGGTAGCAAGGCAATGGCAGTATCGATTCTGTGCTGTGCTGACCTATCAGCACAAGCTACCATCAGATGACCCACATGCGTGTTTGCCTCCCTTGTCGTGTAAAAAAACCTAAATTAAATAAATGTGTGAAAAATGCGAACAGTGAAATGTTGAGAGCAAGTACTTGGCAAAATACAAGAGCAAATACAAAAGTTTGATACAAAAACACGTCCTATCCGGGGTGTCGCTTGCGCTCGCGCACCACAAGCCCAGCTGCGCGGTATCGCGCCAAATGGCGATATTTCACCGGCTGCTATCACCTGTCAAATCGAACAAGTGTTCCGCCCGGCCCAGACCTATTTAAATATCAACCGTTTTAGACGCAAGCACAACTTGTTTCGAGCCTAGCTTAGGCGGGTCGGGGAACAAAGAAGCTGAAAGTTGCGCAAATTTTCCAATTGTTACAAATAGAGCACGCTTTATTGTTGGTTGAAAAAGATTTGCCCTATATTTATGCAAAGACTAATGTCAAAAGTGGTGGAAAAGCACTCACACGGATGTTTAAAGGTGGATTTAAAGATGCTGCATAGGTACGCCTACGACATGTAATTACATTTTCATCCTCAACAAACAGGCTACTGTAATATTCTAAGCTGAATGGTAATTCATTGCTCCTTTTCTCTCCAAAGCCCGTATTTCATAACGAGAAGTCTCTATTTTACATATATTTACATCCACTTTGACGCATAAATCGTCCGACGTATCGACGCGTGTCATCCGCTGGCTTTCAAAACGCAGAGGACGCGACTTAACCACGGGAAATATTTATAATGCTTTGTATGCAAAATACCTATTGCTTACAAACTCTGAACAAACTGACGCTTTAATCGTCGTAGAGCCGGGCTCGATTGTCGACCGTAGGCTCAGCCGGTGTCAACGGTATTTTGGCGACTGTCTAGAAGAAGCAAGAGCGAATTTCCAACGCGGAACCGCTGACGTGGGTGAGCCCAGTCATCTGACTTAAATATGATTTGCATGCGGCCCTTGTGCTGTTTGATTGATGATATTATATCGGTCGCGATGCTGGGGATGTGTTGTTTTCGGTGTGAAAGGTGACGGTATGGAGATTAGGATCACGCGTTGATTTGACACGCGCCGGATTGTCTCGGTATGTCAAGGGCGGGTTTCTCCTCGACATGTCGATACATGCTTTGTTCGTTGTTTTTATTATGACGTTACCTCGTGTCAACTAAATTAGTTTCGTTCGGAATGCACAGCGAGTCACGTCGCTGTAATGTCGTAAATAAATACAAATCTTTGTTTCTCGTATATGGCGTTTATGACTTATTTACAAGAGTGTGAACAGATTTAATCACACATCACGGAATAAACGATAGAAAACGGTGTAGAAGCTAGTAATAAATTCAGTTGGCAGGCATAATTCATAAAATGTGAGAAATAGCTGACATATCACAGCGTGTATGGGCAGAGCACCGCATATATTTTCGCTGGCTTTTATGGGCTTGTACTGCACCACCTGAGAAAACAGTGTACCACCGTGTTTATTAATAATTAAACTGTACTGTTGGATTAGTCAGTGAAATATCACGAAGGTATCAATTACTAATCGTTTTCCACGTAACAGAAATATCTTAAAGCATAACGTTAAAGGGTAGTCATTGAGAATGTAGCGCCTCGAGTGAATAATTAAATACGTTACTATCGTTATTCGTTATTATATTAAACTTATTTTCTTAACAATATACACCCATATATACTTGCATCCGGCTAGAAAAAGGGAAGAAATTTTGAATTCATCTATACTAAGAAGCGAAGAAAAAGGGTCGGCTATTGTTCCTCACCATATAAACTATGCTTTAATGTTCACTGACAATATTTTACTCTGGGATCTGATTTAAAAATGCTATCACAATTAAACTATTATGTATGCTATAACTTACAGCGAGAAGACCTTTTTTTAGCAGACTATTGCTGGCTTCAATGCTTCAGATGGCTTGTACTGCTTATCGGAGCGAGGGCCGCCAGACGGGAAGCTAAGCAAGGGTAAGCAGCTCAGCAAAGGATAAAAGAGCAGCCAGAATTTCTTGAGAAGAAAGAATGAGAGGCGTATTTTGACTTCTAGCTTTCGCGCTCGTATCCCTATCGGTATCAGTTTTATTTTGCTTCAAAAGTATTTCACGGGCGAGAAAGAGAAGGACTAAGTTCGCGAATAGTCTTGGTGAACGTTCTCGCGTGAAGTCTGTAAGAGAAAAAATAAATAAAAAGCATACTGCTTCCTTGCCTGTGCCTAGTAAACAACGATAAAATAAAACAAACGACTGTTGCCTGCTACATCCAGAATATGTTTAGTGTGTCCGCGCGACCGCTGCGCTGTTAGCGCCGTACAGTCGACATATTCTACATCCTATTGAAACACACACTGTTTAATGTTAGCCCATACACTGTTCTCATGTCAGCCAGGACTATGTGTAACATCTCAATAGAAGCCGGTAAGAGCCCTAGCCGCCTTAAGAATGCCAAAGGGATACAGACGTTTTTCACAGAGAGAATAGTGGAGTGGTTGAACTGTGTTGTTTTGTGTGAAGAAGGAAATCACAATTTTGTAACATAGTTCAGTTACAATTAAAAAAATACACCCGAGGGTACTAAAAGGGCTTCAAGTTTTTCGTCGATTTCATCTTTTGTTGAAAGTTATTGATAAAAAGCATTCAAACTATTATCTTTATTATACGTGTATATACATTATATACTTAAGTACCTAATTAAAACTATTTTTCATAATAAATGAATATACCGTTTGACAGAGTGGCTATAAAGACATAGAAAAAAGAATTAAATTTTCCATCAAATATAATAATAATATTTGAAAGGAAAGAAAGAAAAATAGTAAAGGAAAAGTTTCAGGGAGACCTACTTTACTGACTTTAATATTTAATTATTTAAATATTTAGCATGTATAAAGTAAAAGTGTCAATGGTCAAATTTTTCCATTCACTAGAAGCAATTATATTTATTTCATTTTATATTGTGTGTATACCTAACTTACTTAAAAATAAAATTTAATATGTAAGTACTTAGAAAGTTAGAACGAATAAACATGCTTGTTTATTTGAACTACAAGAAAGAAATACCACGAAGCTAAGGCCGTTATAAGCTGCGTAGTATCACACCGGGCGTATTTTGCGTTAGCCGCCTTTTTGCGGGCATTCCTGACTCGACTTAGCTAAAGTATCTTCATCCAATCAATGATTAGCCTAGATTAACTCTTATAATTAAACACTTCATGGAGTTTCGGAAATGAGAAAATCCAGTTTTGGTTGTTTAGGAAATGCATCAAGTTTTTTTGTCCTTAACTGCTTAACTGGAGCAGTTCTTGTAATCGTTCGAGGATCAACTATGTTGTGCATTTTACTGCGCAAGTATCTACGGATATCAAGTACCTATATGCAACTAATTATAGTTTACAAGATATTTACATTTTATTTTAAATCTTACAAATACAGCAAAAACTCGTTAAAACAATTCCCAACGTAAACCTAACCGCATGTTACAGTCGTTTAAGTACTTCTTAGTTCCTAAGTGAGCAAAATGATTATAATTTTTATTTGTATTTTTCGATTTCGGTTCCCGAAACTATTTTAAAAACACTTTTCCTGTTAAACAGTGTTGCTTATTTACCGATTTTGCCGTTTATTCCGGACTGTTGTGGTCAATTTTCTTTTTGATTTTTTTGTGCCTATTTCACACTTTCAGGCAGTGAATAAACTTCAAAAAAAGTTCCCAACAAACATTTAATAGATTTTCTGGCGACTATGACATTGAGTCTAGCGACTTGGATCTTTGGGGTTGGCAACACTGCCAATGCTTCGTAATTGGTTATTCGAGAGGATGTCAATTGCGTTATTTATGCGAACTGTACGGAACGTGATAGCGTATAAATGTAAGTGTTTACTGCTTTGGTAAAATTAATGTAGGAGAATTTGTAGTGGGTAATGCGATATGGAGAAACTAGGTTTTGTATTGTTTCGCTAGCTGGTTTCTTGTTGACAGATTATTAGTTTATGAATAGGTACTTAATTTTTGGATAAAAGTAATCAGCATGTTTCGGACTTTTAATCGTAATACCTAGTCTTTATTTTAAAAAAGGACTTAAGAAACGAAAAATGGAGAACGTTCACAAATCAAGTGGTTCTTTTTTTTCAATGGATGTCCGTTGTTGATTTAAATTATTTTATTAATCAATACATACATACATACCGTCACGCCTCTTTCATGTATTTAATCAATAAGTAGAATATATGTATATCTTAAAGTTGGTCTAGTATAAATTTCATCGAAAAGTGATCAATAATTAATCTTTTGATTATATTTGAAGTCAGTTTATGATTTAAATGTCATAAAGCACTTTTCTTCTATCTTTATAATTTTCAAAGAAAATTCAACAAGTAACATTCGAATTATGCTACATTTTCTAAGTTTACAGAGCTACATTTGACTGATATATTATTAGCTTCATTTACACACAGCGTAACAATGGTTAGTAATTATTCTGTTTAAATATGACTTAAAGTGACGTGCAGTTGAACTGTATGAAATGCTGCGCGTGGGCCCGGCCGGTGTCCCGCAGCGTTTGCGCAGCTTACCACGGTCGAACTATGATTGGCGACTCGGAGAGCCATTTCTAATACATTGCGTGGGTTACAAATAAAGCGCTGTGGAGTGAAAGTTCTAATCGTGCAATGAACAGGGAATTGGTAAAAGTGTCGTTAAAGTGCTTAGTCCTAGGCGGGCCTCAAGTACTATGTTGCAGCTCCCGTTTTTCATAAATCCCTGGTGGTGTAGACTTTGATATATTGCGAACTATGACAGCAACATTACTTTCGTAGCAGAAAGATAGGAGATTATTAAAAAACTACGAATTGAGCTTGTGTTTAACGTCGTATTTCAACAATGATACAGTATTAGTGGGAAAACTTACGTACCTAAGTTATTTTTGTATCATAGAGACACGCAACGCTGCTCTATAATAAATATCACCGTCCTTACTAAATATATTTTGTTCAATTTAGCGATACAAATCACCAGATTACACACTGTGACGTGATGATGATGATGATTCGAATCTTCCGGGATTCTTAACTATGGAGTGCGTCATGGATCACAGCTGGGTTCGATCCTGAGCCCTTAGTTTTCTATGTAGTATTTGAGTAGTAGAGACTTTATATATCTCTACTATAGACTAATACAATTTAAGGCTCGGGGACCTTATACATCCCTTTTATAAATGTATTTAATTTAAGTAGAATTTAAGTATTGTAGTAGCTTAATGTATTTTATTTTGAAAAAATGACTTACTGCCAAGTTTCTTGCGCGCATTCTCCTTGGCAATTATGGTCTTTCCGAATGCGCTGGTAGTTTCAAAAAAGACATGTAAAAGAGCACCTGGCGGCCAATTTGCAAAAATAAATTTTAAATTTGAATTTAATTAAAAGACATGTTTAATGTGTGTGTTTCTTCCATACTGGTCTCGGAGTAAAGAAAAAACACAGAATGCACCAGTTGCTTCTCTTCCCGCGCAGATGGTAAAAGCCCATCGAGGGAACGGGCGAAAATCTTAGGAATCATGTTATAGGCGGCTAGCAACCCATCACTACCTATCTTGATTTTCGCCCACAATCATGCTAAACGTGGCCTTTATTTAGGTCTTGTTACGTAAGGGATAAAGACGTGATTTATGTATGTATGTATGTACGTTTAATGTGTAATTTCTGTGCGCGAGTGTACCTATTTGAATATTCCGGTATCAGTCAGCAGCTATTTATTTTGAACATAACAATGTTAACGGTATTAGAAGCATATAATCTCTAAACGCAGACGTACTTATATGATTATATACGCGATGATTTTATACAATAAAGCAGATGTGTGATACAGATAATGGCAAAGTTAGTACGTATTGCATCTGGGACTGCCGGTGGCGATGCGGTGTACGGCTATCAGATGGCTCGGTCCATATCGGATGCTACCTGAATAACAGATCTCCCGCTATGTTAGCCAGAGATGCTCTCAGAACAATAATCTTGGCCACTATGGGATAAGCTTTGCCTCTGTGCGACCGTGCGGCGTGCGTCGGAGCACGGTCCAATTTAGCGTTCCTTTGCTGGTCATTGTCTTCCCGCCTTTGACACTAGCCCGGAAGACCAAATATGGAACAGCTGAATGACCCGCAAGATATTATTGACACGTTTTGGTAGTTGATACAATTGTTTTCCTTTTGGAAACGTATATCTGTGGTGTGACTTCGGTTTAGTGGGTAACTGCGTAGGTACTAAAGTTTTATTATACCTACTAAAATAGGGCCGTAATCAAGGGAGCTAAAAATCAGCATTCGTAAAGTAAATTGTTAACATTCCTCACAAGTCAAAATATCAGTCTGGCCGCATAATTTTTAAGAAAAAAAATGTTAAAGTCCGATTAAAGAAATTGTGATGTGTGATCAGGTATATTGACAGCAGTTTTTTTTGGTGACAAACACTATTTAAATTAAAAATAAAGTTAATCTTCCCTATTTCGATTCTCACGGGCATCACCGTGGCCGACCGTAGTAAAGCACAGGTATAAAATAAATTTCCAAGTAGTATTATAACATTGTGTATCAGAACGAATGCAGTGGTCGGTAGCCTATCTGCTCCATTATCTTATACTCGATTACGCCGCGGGATAAACCTACGGAACACTGGAATATAACCTTGTTTACCAACATCAGTGTTTCCGTTATTTGTAACTGAACGTCATTAAATGGAACCTTTTGAACTGGTGAGATAGCGATAGTGCATGTAGTTAATTGTTTAGTAGAAATTGTTCACGGCAAGACGACAGATTTTAAACTACATTGTGAAGTTCGAACAGATGTGTTCTAATTTTCAGAGTCGTTTTTAGCTCACCGAGGGCATGGGCGAAAGTCTAAGGAATCATGTTATAGCCGATGCGGCTAGCAACCCATCACTATTTTGATTTCCCTTTCCACCTATACGCCCTTAACCATGCTAAACGTGGCCTTAAGATATTGTTACCTTAGGCTCTGTCTACCCCGTAAGGGATAAATACGTGATATATGTATGTATGTATGTATTAGAAATTTAATTACTAACAGTAAAACCGTAAACGTAGACATAAAAAAAGTTAGTGAATATGTTTTTGTATAGTTAATTTACATGAAGGCTTTGAAGTCACTAGTTATAAACTTACTTTGAAAAGTTCTGCTTACGATGTTGCTAGTTCTGCTATTTAGTATATTTATATATGTCGTTGATTAAATACAAAACAGACGCATTCCAAAATCATTCGCCATTGCATCTAAATACAAAAGTCGGTCATTATATTAAGGTTTCAAATGTAACAGTGTCCGATTTTGAAATGTGTCGCTTTTGTATTTAGTCAGCGAGTATAGGTAAAATGTAAATGCACAAAACAATACACATGCCCTGCCGGCTATAAAAGCATCCCAAGTTGCAATTCCACTTAGCACAGATAGCCAGGGTATTGTTTATCTACCAGCGTGGGGTCGACCAATAAGGTAGCTTCAACCCAGCTGCGCCCACCGTTACAGGACTCGACATTACACCAATTGTTTTGTTTGCTGTTACAAGAACACATTGTAGACCGCCTGTTGAACACGACAAAAATACGTAAAAGGAAACATTATCTAACATCTATGCAAACAACTTCAAATGTGGCATCGGTGTTACTTCAAGAACCGGTTTGTGCAAAAATAGTATGAATTAGGTATTTCGCGATAAATGTGGCGGTAATTAAGTATTATGTTGCTAATTAATTATGGATTGATTTATGGCAAGGTTAATAAAATTATTAAGTAACTAAGCGTTTCTTGCGGCTTTTTGCTTAATGCGTAAAGTTTTTTTTCGCGGTACAAATTTAAGTGTATAAACCAACTTAGATTATAAAGGGCCCTAACATTAAGTATCTGATTATTTAAGTGTCAGATATCTGCGATGTCATCTCTGTTTATTACTTCAGAACAAAAAGCAACGGTATCATAGGCATCTGACGCTCAAGATCAGGAGCCTAACAGAGGGTGGTGAAAAAAGCCCCTAGTCGAATACCGTAAAACTTTAAAACTACTAAATTCGATTAAGTAACAATTCAATACACACAATACACAAATCACGTCTTTATCCCTTACGGGGTAGACAGAGCCTAAGGTGACAAGACCTACAAGCCACGTTTAGCAAGATTGTGGGCGTATAGATGGAAAATGGAATCAAAATAGTAATGTGTTGCTAGCCGCATCGCCTATAACATGATTCCTATGATTTTAGCCCATTTCCTCGATGGGCTTTTACCATCTGCCCGGGAAGAGAAGCAACTGGTACATTTTATGTTTTTCTTAGCTCCTAGACCAGCAGGGAAGTAAGTTGCAGGATTAAGTAATCACTTTCATAATATAAATTCATAAATATACCCTGAAATAAAATTATTCGTAGTAAGCATTAGTAACCAGTTACACGCATGCGCCTGACTCTATCTGCGCGGTGCCATCTCCAGACAAATGGTCCCGCCTTAACTTTTATCGTTATCAACATACATGTACGGACGATTATAAATCTCAGTTAGCCGCGTCCGTTGACTTAATCCGCTCCAATTTAAATTAGAAAGCCGGACGCATCCAGTTTGTGAGGCTCCGCGTAATTAATATGCGTAGGCTAATTGTCGGTGGCCGGTCATCTCTTTACGAAGACACGGATGCTGAGACAGATGCCCTGGATATGTCAGGGGATCGCTGTTCGATAAGATTGTATCCTTTTACTTCGATTGGCGTGTACTGAGACAATCTGTCGTCTTTTCCTGACTGTACGCATAGTATAGACAGTGTACCATCTTACTTGCTTTCTTTTTTGTATATACATATATATAGATCAAAGATGTGAAAATGTCATAACGAGTATGAAATAACCGTCTTGAAATAACTGTAAATAATCAATTAAGAACTTGTTCACACAAAGACTATTTCATTTTTAGATCAAAGATTATTATAATAATTATGAACCTACTGATAAGGTGCTCCGTAATACCAGAACAATATAGATTAATAGAGTTAACCTAGAGCATATAATATCACTGGCTGTCACCACGGCGTAATACAGCAGAGCAAACAAAAAAAACTGCTGCTTGGTTGCCACTAACTGACGAGGTTGCATTGACAAGTAAGATGATGGCGGCGATTCGGACGGACCTTGAATATATATATTACTCAATCAACTTGTTTCAAGTATCGTAATGTTTATTTTTGTAAATCCGTCAACAACAATCGATTCACAAAACAAACAACCATTTCCAGCATCTCTACCTCCACTATTTTGTTGGCCCACACATTTCGTTGATAAATCTCCGAGCAGATTCGCTTAGAGCTAATAAATTTCACGAGATTACCTACTACGTCATGAATAATACAGTCGGCCATAACAAAAATGAAGAGTCGATCGTACGTGGGTGGTTAATTTGCGCATGTATCGGTTACGTCCGCTAGTTAGGGACTTTATGTCTTCGTAATGATACCGCCCTATCTCTGTGATTATTATTGGCCCTTAAATTACTGTTTTGATGTTGAATAATTGTTACATAATGTAACGTAACGTAACGCGCAGGTGATTGAAAAACGGTCAAGCTCGTACGGGCACTTGTTGGCGCACGGACGGTACACTTACATATACATACTTTCGGGTCTTTCTTTTTAGTCTCCTTGGTAAAAACAGAAGATTCCTCTCAATAGGTAGGCGTATGAGTAATCATAGATTTCCGGTTTTACTTTAAGAGGCGTGCAATTTTAGGAATGATCCGAGTGGCCAATTTCTCTACCACGCGCAATTCACATTTGTAATACTCATCAAAGTACCCATTTCACAAATGCTTGTTACGTATTTACAGTTTTTTTATTTGTCCGTTCGGATCAAATGTCATTATACAATCAAGAAGAAGAAGACTCAGCGCCGGTAGTGTTCCTCGTTTTTCTGAAAATTTTACTCTGAGCATCATTTACTTTTACAACGTTTACTGAAAAGATAATGACAAAAAACTTTGTAAAACAATTACCCAAAAGAACTTAACAGAAACCAATCGATAATAATCGATCGCTAATCGATTTAACCAACCAAGTCTACATAAATATTAAATAATGCATGCATCCAGACGGTGTATCGATGACATAAACATCTCTGTCAGAATAAGCTCATTCATCGCGAGCCATACCAGGCCACAAGCATCATAATGAATCATTTTGTTAACTACATTTACTTAGACTTAACATTTAACCGGTTATTCGAATTCTCTATCTAAAACTTGTGGTTATAAATCGTTGACGAAATGTAAAGTCAACTTTGAATGTACCGTGCTCCTGTGCCGCCGAATACTGATGGTTTGGTAACTGTGGAGAAGATATCATAGTAAACAGGGGCAGAGACCATTGCAGAAATTGAAACCTTTCCGCGGTTTTTCATAGATTCTTTTATCAGACTATTATTTAGTTGATTATCAGCCGCTACTTTGCGGAGGGCCATACTAATGAATAACAACAGTTACTTTAGCTTAACTGTGAACTTTAGAAAAAATCGTAAATACTTGATAAAATTTCCACTTACTTATCTTAGGAACCAGCAAAAAATATAAGCAATTGTGTATCAATAAGTACGTGACAAGTTCGCATCATCGTAACAACAGTAAGAAAAATGGGCACAAAATGCGACATAGCTTAATCGGTCACTTTGCCTAATCTTCAACTGTTTCTTTGCCATAACTAACCACGATTATTTTCGACATTCGAAGAAACTCGATGGATTGCACTGTCAACAAAAACATTAAGGCCCAAGTGGCTTGACCTCGATCTTGTTAAAGTCCCTCACTAGCCCAAGATACAGCCAATTACTGAAAAAGCAAGTAATCTTTAATTACATTATTGCATCACCGGTAATGATGGACATTAAATCAATAATTAAGAGTCAGGTGGGAACTTGGACTCAAATTGAACGATTGTTTCGTTAATTAAGGCGGTGCCTTAAAATTGGATCGGCTTGGGTCATAAGTATGTTTGTTATGTTATAATTACAGGGGAAAGCTTTGCGTGTATCAGCCGGTTCTTTTCTGTTTCAGATTTCTTCTTCATTGATCTGAAACTCTAGTCTGGTACCAAATAAATTAAAAATTTCATAGCGAAAGGAAATTCACCTACCTATTTACAAAATATTTTTCATGCACCAATGATGAGTTCAAAGCTGTTCTCGTTGTACCTAATATTTAATGTTTATTGGAATACAAGCCATACCATAATTAACCTGTTACCTTAAACACCATTTACCTAGTTCGCTGCTCACCACTTGGCTCTCAGTCCACCCTAACCTAACCTTTCCCCTGTAAGAAAAACAAACCACACGCTCGAAAGCCTAACTAATGTCTAATACAAATGTCGGCTTGGCCCGTGGCGCGCACGCGCGCTGGCGTGCGTCGCTGCGCTCTAATTTCGCAACTCCGTGTAGATGTCGCGGCGCGGGCGCAGAGATCGTATATCACGACAGTGCTGCCCGGTAGAGGGCGGCGAGTTCAATAGTTTTACAACTACATAATTAAACATTTCGTTATTGTTAAGTGTTCCAGTACTTTGCTTTTAGAGAGGAAGAGATTTTAGACAAGGATGCCTTAGCCCAGACAGAGCTAGAATATTTTGAAAATCATAGATCATGGATGAATATAAAATTTCTATTGCGAAACACTATTGAATTGATAAATCTTTACGTATACGAATTGCTAAATGTTGCTTCATTGCGCAAATTAAACCAATTAGCACTTTGTCACGTGTAAATTCTTTCATTACCCGAACAAAAATGGAAAGTTGATGCCAATAGTAATATTTAAGTCTCGCAACAAAAAAAATACGTTTAAGCTCAGTTTACTAGTCTCAAAACGTATGGAACTGTCAAACTTAAACCACCTATATAAACTCTTAGGGATTTAGCTTTTGTTAACTTATCATTCATCAATGACACAGACCGAAGAAAAGGGTAAATCTGGATATTTCTTTCCTCCAAGATTGCCTAAGTCCGATTTAGACGACCATACAGGAGTCTGCCTTGCGGATTTAGTCGGCTAGCGGCCTCCGCCCGCCGACAGCCTTATCTGTTATCAGTATACGTAGATGCCTTATTGGAAGACTGTCCGTATCCATAGCCCGCTGGCCTTGGAGCCAACTACTTCGTGAGGAAATTAAAGCAAACTGATTAAACTAATGGCTAGAAATATTTAATGCTTGAAAATAAACGACAAGGGGCGTGTATTTATTACGTGAGGCGGTTTAACGATTTTCCAAACCCTGAGCTCTGCTTCACTGTTGCATTTTAATGGGGAAATATTTCGCCCTTGTTTTCTTACACTGTTTCTTACTCGTGAGATAGGATGAGATTTGGCTCAAGCCATCCCCTCTAACCACTTCACAGTTATTAATGGACTCCTCCCAAGGAAAAACTATGGAAAAAGAATATAGGTATACTAAGGTAGGAATTCCGTTGCTTACACTCAGCATCAAATATTGTGCTCGATAGTAACGTGAACAAGCCTCATTGAAAGTAACACATTAAAGTGCTATCAAATATTTTAGAGTTGTTTAAACACGGCCAACTCCAACAAAGAAGTGGGTTTAACGGAAATCGAAAAACATGTTGACATTTAAATGAGAAACATTTTTTAACCCCGTAAGGGATAAAGACGTGATATATGTATGTATGTACATTTTTTAAAGTGACCAATCTGATACAGACTCTAGTGTTCAAGTGACTACCTTAACTATAAGTTGGGCACTATTACGCCAGTGAAAGGGAGGGTGACCATCTATTTCACTAGACGAACCACTACACCCACACTGTTATCAGTAAGTGTGTGCGTTGGCATAATGGTGCATATCGCAAGGGTTACTGCCCTAGTGCAGTGTACTTTGATAACAGTGGTTTAAATGGCACGTATAGAACAGCAGGACCACATTTTAATTCGAGTCAGTTAATTTGATGTATCTTCAATAACTAACGTTAGCGGCGATACGCACTAAGGTGTGATACTCTAAACCATCAACCTCGTCAGCAGTGCTCGGTAGTTAATTTTGACCCATTCGACTTATTCTTCTTTATTTTGAGTCATTCGCATAATGCTTACGTGTAAAAGGTTTAAATCACCCGATCGTAGCGATCACTTCACGTGTAAGGGTTTTAAAAATTACACAGCTGCCCAACGACAATGTAATCAGAAAACGACTGAAATTAAACATTACTTATTTTACGTAAATTTGAAAGAAGAGAGACATGTCTGCTTGGCGATTAAGGTTTGCAGAAAAAACCTGAGGTAAAATTTACTACATACTTGTTTATGTGTACATGCAAACCTTATTGGATGTCTTTTTTTTCAAAAGATTTAACTTTTATATTAAATAAATAAATAAATATATATTAAAAGCAAAACTGTCTGTTTCATTTAATTTATGCACTCGTTTATTCATTGTTTCAACTTATGTGGGCACTCGAAGTGTAAGGTGCAGTGTTGCGCTTTTGCATCATTTGAGTCTGCTGGCAGAATTAACTGCACTGTATCTGTAGCATGGGTGTGTCCAAGGCAAAAGGGGAATTGACAGCGGTACAGACTACATCATGTTCATTCCTGGGCCTTGCACTAAATCTGCTCTTGTTTTTGTCTGCGTGCGCAGTTTATTGGTGCCTGCTGATTGCAAATATACGGAAGACTGGCTTTACTGCATTCAAATGGTACATTCTTTCCAAATGTAGTTGCTAGTTGCACTGAAATAGAGGGTTACAGATTTGTTATTTTATTTTTAGACACAGTATTGTTTTCTTAGCACTGTAAAATCCTGAATTGCGTACCACCACCGCGTTGACCTTTTGAATGCTAAGTTCATCTCTTTTTTGTCCGTAAGTCGCAGGTATTTTACTCTTTAATAAATATTAAAATGTATTTTTTGTGTGTGAATATTTAAGGAGCTTTAAATTCGGAAAGTTACCCTCTAACTTTGGAACCATGATATAAAAAATGTTGAACATATCAAGGTTATTATTATTCAAAAGGTTAGGTGTTAATTATGTTAACAGGAACTTACATAAATTTAATAGACTGGAAACTAATAATATTTATCAGGGTCTACCGTTTTGTTAACTACAATTATAGTGTGAATATCCGTTATACTTATTCTGTTTTATACCTCAATTATTAAGTTTTGTTTTGTAAAGTTGAGCGTGCCTTTTAACTTAAGTTTAATATTAGTCATTAACTTTATTAACTGCTTTTATTTGTCCTACAATATTATACGGGTGAGTAACAGAGGCAAGTCTAAATAAAGGCAGTCCTTATTAGCTCTGCGCCAATAAAAGGAAAAGCGCAGCTGCAAACCTGCAACAGTGCAACAGTTTTCACAACTTTGTACAATCGAAGCTGACTCCCGTAATTATAGGTAGCAAAATCACTCACACATTGATCACTAAATTGCCTGTGGAGTCAAGATGCCTTCAACAAAACAGATCGGAACGATGCGAGCAATCATTCCAAATTTTCGCTTTAGGTTATTTTGCACACGCATAAGACTAACTTATTTCCTTAGTTCTTACGCGTAAAGCTTAGATTGTAAAAATCGAACAAGATTTTGCGTTTACGTTAGTAAGCATTTTATCTAAGAACTTAGGGACTCTATTGAAGTCACTGCCATTTAGGATTGTCAAGATCAATACAAGGCTTAGTTTATCCTCCATTACGAATCATTCCATCGAATTTACATTCCTCGGTGTGAAAAAATCAAACTTAGGCTCAGTAGCTTCGCTTTACATTGTTTTACCACAAATCTTGTTAACACTGAATGACAACTAGGTACTCTTTGCATTGCTGCTGATGCGATGCATTTGATCCCTATTCTCTTTAAAAATTATTCGTGATAATAAGTAAGTACGTCTTAAAACAGCAAAGAACGCCCAATAGCACATTGTTTTGATGCGCGATCCTCTTTCATACAATTGCGAGGTGTCACTGCGACCGGCGCGCACGCATGTCGAAACATCGCAATTACCGCGTCAATAATGGCGACGTCAGAAGCGCAGCATAAATATAAATCCGAACCCTGACGCCCAAGGTTGTCCCTAATTATACCTTTCGAATGAGACGTCATTTCCTCGCGCTTACGAAATATTAAACTTAAAAAGCAGCTTTTTCGCGTTTCGAAGGTGTGAATTTAAATAATTGCAATAATCTGAGACGGACAGACATGCAAACTTAATGAGCGGGTGAACGGTGTGAAGAAGACAGCGTGAGATGCCGACAAAGTCGACTCCGACGCAGTGCGTCAGTGCGACACCCGGGTGCTCGCGGGTACTTTTTTAATTAAGCTCATTAAAATTTTCGTAAATTCACGTTTAAATTTTATTATAAAATATCTTATATTTGAAAGATGCACTTTACTAAAAACTGGCCACTTATACGTAGATTCATAATAAGAAATAAAAATAATAGGAGTCTTCCCATGCAAAACGTTTGAAAATGATCCATTGTTTTTGCTCGTGAATGTAGGCATAATGTTAGCATCCACCGCTGAAATTGTGACATTTTAACCAAAAAAAGGCTTTTACATTAGCTAGACTCCAAATTTAATCGAATTAAATCACTTAAGCTCCAGAACATTAACTGACCAATAGCAACCTATTTTAGGATATTCAGTACATTTATATCTCCTTGTATAGCGTACGTTCATTCCAATCTGATAGAAGGATTAATTTCCAAACGTGGTAATTAGCACTAAATCGCTCCAATGCTTCAATACTAAAGGTACTTTTTTACAGCACTAAAATTTTATTACCCCAAATTTGCGACAATTGTAACCGAATTATTTGGTCGATTACTGGAACGTGATTTGTTTATCAAGGTCTGTAACCTTTCGAACAATTGCATTTAGTGCAGTTTTTCAGACACATACACATTATTCTTGTATTTTTTTGTAATCGTAATAAGGTTTTTGATTCGTTTCAATAGTCCCACAGCGGACGATGGAAATAAACAAAAGCCGGACTAAATTATAAATTTTTTAATAATTTTATAAATCATTTTGGCACAATCTGAATAGGTATACCTTTTTAACTACACAAACTTGCAATCTCATTCAAGCTACATGTAAATTAGAAGTCAATTCAGCCACTGAAAGTAGATAAATTTGACTTAAGCCAACTAATAAACATTACGAGTTAGATAAAATGCTGTCACCTTGGTTCTGCGTGTTAGACGGTTGTTCTGGTTGATCTAAATACGGAGTAGAGGCTCGATCCATCAGTCATCTCCCGCGCATGCGTCGGCGCTGTCCACACACGCCGCGCCGATCCTGAGTGATGAATGCCCCGACTTAGCCGATTTGACAACTCATTTTCTCGCCATACATTCCATTACCAAACGCTCAAATTGCATAGTAGCAGAGATCACCTTCGCAACCGGAGCATAATAGTAGCCTTATTCATACAGCCATCATTATTTTCTGTCTCGCAACAAGGCAAAAACAATCAATAAAAATAAATCATTTAAATAACCATAAACACGCATTACAATGCGCCGACATTACATCTCCTAATGATTTCGCTAACGAATCATTGAAAGTGGTCGGATCGCGTGCGCGAGCGCATGTCCGCTGCGATCTAATCGCGCGTGCGCGTGTGTGCGTGCCACGCGGCTGTGTGCGTGCAATGCGGTCGTAATAATATGAAAGTGTTGTACGGACCCCGCCCTAGCCTCGGGCCGTGCTGGCTGTTCCATTTACATCTGCTCGGATACTTTATCAAAGCCTTCTGTCGGTGCCCGGGCGCCGATACCGAGCCTTATCACGCCGAATATCCAATGACAAATGCCACTTGAAATAAATCGCAAAGATTCTTCGAGTAGGTATTTAAATATAGTCGTGCAATCCCAATAATAGATATACTTGAATTGTGTTAGGAAAAGCGAATGGAAACAGCGAAAGTTAAACAAAGGAAACGTTCATAAAACTTGAGAACTTTATTCAATTCAATGTTTGGGAATATGGCTCCATCAAATTTTTGATGATTCTGCCAATGTCGGGATTGGATAAGACACGAAACTTGAGAACTCCTAACGAAATATTTCCAGCTAACTGTTGACGTCTTAAAAAAAATTGTCTTTTCATGTTAACAAAGAGAATAATTTTTACATGATTAAATGCTGCATTGATATTTCGCAAGAACTTTTCTATCAAGATTGTACACAACGTTAATGTTAAAGTATTATGCTACACAAAAAAGCTGCTATCAAAATGTAACTAAACTTTATGGGTGGTGTGAAAATTAAACGCTTAGATAGTTTTAATGTTACATTCCTATGCCGATCACGAATTCAGGCTACTGCAATTAACGCTTGTAAACTTTATAATGGCTCAGAGAATCGATTGTCGCTGGCAATAAGTTCAAATCAGTTATTCTGCGCAGGCGCGGGGTTTCATTGCATCGCTTTTAGATGCCGACTATTGGCGGGTTGCACAACTACTTGTCTTGAGAAATGGAGCAGGTAAATATGCAGCGGCTACGCCCAAAACCTTAACTTGTCATAAAACATTTTCCTATGCCTACTAGTTTGGCAATAACTAATTTACCAACAGCAAGATCCCTAGTAGCAATCACGTTCGGCGTTCTCATTACAAAATAGATTTCCTGCGATACACAACAATAAAAGGGCTCTTTTTATGTCCTATAGACCCTTTTTATAATTGGTAGATTTGATTGATTGCATTTCCATCGCCGCTTTATAAGTAGCTACATGTACTAAATGTATGTATGTATGTAAACTCTTTACTGTGCCAAATAAACATGAAACAAATACAATTGAGAAACACTGAGATACATGTACAAAGGTGGGCTTATCCCTTTAAGGGATCTCTTAAAGCCAACCTTTGAGTGAATTAAATCAATTTATGTCAATCGCTAAAAAAATAGTTTACGAAGCTAATGTAAGGGTATTAATGTTATAACAAATACTACAACTAACCAATATAGCATCGAGTTACTTACTGCAACTTTATAGGGTTCCATTTACAAATATCATCATCCTCAAGTTTCGTAGACAGATTCTCTAACCACTCGACTATCCTATCGTCAATATACAGAAATAAACCAAACATTTGTCAATTTTTGATATCATATTTCCTGACATGAACTCTCTCTCAATGCTAAAGTATTCTACAAACTGTCTTTCAATCTTAAGTGTCCAGGCTCACTTCTGATTATAATAGAAGAACGGGCTTTGTTCTGATCTAAAAAAACCATTATCATTTTCGCAATATCAAATGCCTTATTCGCTTTTTGGCTCACTTATCAAACCAATAATGGAAGTTCCTAGCCGCCACATAAGTGGCCAGACTGATTAATTATCCAGCACTTGTTGGGTCGTCCCCTCAAGGCGTATTATGAGAAATTTGAAAACACGTATGCGAAATAAATAAAGAAACACAACTTAGACTTCCGTGTGACGTCAGCAGCAACTGCTTTGGAGAAATAATCAGGTAACTATAATTTATGAAAATTTCCATTCTTAAATTTTTTTTTTTTTTTTTTTTATAAGAATAGGAAGGCAAACGAGCAAGTGGGTCACCTGATGGTAAGTGATCACCACGGCCCATAGACACCCGCAACCCCGGAGGGATTGCAGATGCGTTGCCAACCTAGAGGACTAAGATGCAATGCCTCTTGTGCCCGTGAAGTGCCGTGCAGCAGTGATGCAGTGCTTGTGCCGTGCGTTGTGCCGTTGTTAAATGGTGAAAACATGTAAATATTTAGGTTCAACTTGATAGATTATTAACGTAGATCATACAAACATATTGATAAAGATAATCTGTTTAATAACTTCTACATCTACTGAGTATTACTAGCGGACGCCCGCAACTTTGTTCACGTGGACTTTAGTTTCAAGAGAGTGACTTTTAATGAGAATATATTTTCTTTCCGTCTTCAAATTTTTATGAAAGAAAGCATATTATTATGTATGTTGTTCTAGTCAAAATTTTTATTTTTTTCACTTGTGAAAATGCCATGAAAATTCGTTCTGTATTTTCCGAAATTAACATGAATAAATCGACAGGCACAAGAAATATATAAAAATCATTAAAATATATCTGTTTTATTATAAGAACAGGTAAGTTAAATGTTTGTTACTCAAATTTAAATTAACATACAAACCATTTCGAGGTATGCAACATTCTGAGTAGCTAAATATAATAATTATGTCATTTAGTAGATTTTCTTCCTACTTAGCACGCTTTTAGACTCACGTATGTGAAACAGATTGAGATCTAGACATTTTGAAGGCTACGCTCATTGCCACTTGTTATTCGCATATCTAAGCTAGCAATTTAAATGCCAGAATGTACATTTCTTTTTTTCATCCACTGCATCGTTATAATCTAGTTAATGCATATTTAATCGACAGTACACCCAAATAGGCCTAATGTACAGTCGCACTGTCAACATTTTTTTTGCCACTTTAAATTATTTTTTAATTTATTGTAATTAATTTAACAAAGCGTACGTGACACCCAAAAAGTTTTTTGTTGTAATTAAATTCTGGTACGTTCATGTCGTTTTAAGTAGGCACATGTAGTCATGTCATTAATTTTATAATACCGGAATTCTGATAATGATTTATTGGTTTAACCACCTGCCGTGAAAAGATATAACAATTCAATTTCCTACTATTAAACACAAATTACACAATTTTATTTCGTTCGTGTTGCTTTAGAAGCAAAGTGAAACATAAAAAATGTTGCATCCCATCACTATTTTGAATCCTTTTTCCACCTATACGACCACAATCACAAACGAGACCGAGGTCTTGTTATCCCAGGCTCTACCTACCCTTTAAGGGATAAAGACGTGGTTAATGTGTAGAAACGTATTTAAACACAGTTATTTAGTTTTTAAGGTCCATATACTGAATTTTGTTTGTTTCTTTAACCATTACATAAGTTTAGGGTTTATTTACAGCATATCTCTTTGTAGTGTTTTATGTGACTGGCCCACTGGCTCATTTATAATTCCAGCTAAATAGACTGCAAGTTCAAGTAATTGTCGACCATAACCTGATACATACTCGGCGACAATTAACGTGGCCCTCATAATGTACCTATGCAACATTGGTAATTTGGATTGAGTGGAGACTCGGCCAATTTTTGTGCTGAACATAGAATTTGTCATTATACCACACGACGCACTTGGCCAGTTTTTCATTATGACAGCACGCCACACTGCGTCGATCCTAACAAGAACCGAACAAATCCTGATTTTTTGAAATTTCCATATTAGAAACCTGGTTCACGATAGTTTCTGCTCTCTCGCAACCTGTCCGTAGCCGTCACAGCGTATTAGGCTGAATCGCCGCCCACGCCCGGGAGATGTCGCTCCGACGTTATCCTGTCCATAAATCAGCCTTGTATATCTTGTATATTGCATTGATAAGGTGCAGTGTCGCTTCGACTGCTTTAAGTTCCGCGTTTAATGCTTAGAATCGTGTCAGGAATTTGAGTGGGAAACGAGTTATACCTATCAATAACGATATCGGGTATGAATTTAAGTGTTTTGTTGAATTTTGTGACGTGGACTGCACATAAAATATAAAATTTCTGAGCGACACTAAGAAAAGTAAGTAAGTAAGTAAAATTTATTTTCCAAAATAGACACGAAATACATACAATGTTAGGAAGTTCAATGACTCCACACTAGGCACAGCCTGTATCGTGGCAGCCAAGAAATATCAAAAAAGACACCGTTACCATTAATTATGAAGCGGTCAGATTAACAAAAAAAGGAGGTAAAAATAGAAAAAATAAAATCAAAACAATAATTTGCTGATGGGAACCCAAATACCAACTAGAAATTAAAAGATAGTAAAAATAAATAGATAGATAGCTGCAAATGTGTGTGTGTGTGTGTGTGTGTGTGTGTGTGTGTGTGTGTGTGTGTGTGTGTGTGTGTGTGTGTGTGTGTGTGTGTGTGTGTGTATGTGTGAAAGTGTGTTAACTCACAACACTTAACACTTGCTCAGAGTCGTCATAGCTCCAGGTCAGCAATAGACTCAGTAAACGTTTTCTTGCCTCAGGGAGTCTGCAATGTCTTATGTCGCACTCTTTAACAATTCCATTGTAAATATGGGGGAATAAGAAATGTTTAAAGCGTTTGGCAAATTTAGTTTTGACGACAGGTTTGGGGACCTTAAAAATTCTCTTTTTTAACATATCACAGTAAGTTGCAAGACTGATTGTTTGTTTATGCATAAACACTGTGACACGCGAAATGTACAGCCTCCGAACGCTCAAAACCTGAGCCTCCCTAAAAAGGTCTTCTGTAGGGAATCGCCGAGGCTTACGCAAAGAAACCTTCAGAACCGCTCTCTGAGCTCTTTCCAGGGCCAACAAGGATGTCTTAGCGATACCACCCCAAGCAAGAATGCAATAGCTCAGAACTGATTCACCTAACGCCTGATACACCATCCTAAGTAACGGGCCATCAGTTGCCTCCCTAAGCAGTTTCATGGTGTAAATAAGTTTACGTACCCTGGCAGATGTCACGGCAATGTGTTCCTTGAAGTTAAGATTTTCATCAATGACGACACCTAGGTATTTAATAGAACTAGCTTTGCTAATGAGGTCACAAGAGCAAAGCAACACAAAAGAATCCCGTGGCGTGGCACAAGATTGAGCGTGAATTGTTAGGCCATCGAACTCTGCGGGGGGCTTGGAAGAGAGAGTCTTATGAAAACACAAGAATTTTGTTTTGGACGCGTTCAGGGTCAAAAGATTACGCTCCAACCACACGGACACACTTTGCAAGCCCTCCATTGCCGCCTTGTGGACACTCTGCCAAGAACGACCATGAAAAACTAGGGCCGTATCATCTGCGTAACAAACAAGATCGCAGCTTTGGAGTGCAAGTGAGGCAATATCATTAATGTAAGCGATGAAAAGCGAAGGGCCCAATATGCTGCCCTGGGGTACGCCAAAAGTAACGGGTTCACATCCGCTCACCCTCCCACCAACTCTAACGCACTGACTTCTGTGAGTTAGGTAGCTGGAAAACCAGTCCAGGGCAGTACCACGTATACCAAAAGTTTCCAATTTTCTGAGCAAGATAGGAGTTGAAACAGTGTCGAAAGCCTTAGCCAGGTCAAGGAATACGCCCACACAGCTCCGACCCCCATCCAGATGGGCGACCACAGTGTCCGTCAAAAGCGTTACCGCATCCTCAGTAGATCTTCCCCGGCGAAATCCGAACTGACGATTGGAGATGAGATTGTTAAGCTCAAGGTAATTTATCAAACGCTTATTAACAACGCGTTCCAAGACCTTTGAGCAAACATTCAGGAGAGAAATGGGTCGGTAATTGTTTGGAGAATTTGTCGGGCCACCTTTGTGGATTGGAATAACCAAAGCTGTCTTCCATGCCTGGGGAAACGTGCCGGAACTGATACTCAGGTTAATTATGGCTGCTAGGGGCTCCGATATGATAGATCCAACGGCTCTTAGTAGTTTATTACTCAAACCATCCCGACCCGGGGCACCCACAGGATCAAGTGTATTAATAATACCCAGTACCTCGCCCGCATCAGTGGGAGCAAGAAAAAAGGAGCTCGAGCAGAGGTTTGTATCAACAACTTTCGCAGCCAAGGAGTCTTGGTCTTCTGAGAGTTTACCTAAGATGGTTCCTGCAAGTTTGGAACCAACGGAGGAGAAATAAGAGTTACATTGAGCAAGAGCCTCGGCAGGAGAAGCCCCTGTATTCAATAAATCCTCCGCTGAAGAGACCCTGACATTCTTGTGAGTAATACGACCAATAGCCCTCCAGAGCTTCTTAGGAGCGTTCCTGTTTTGTGTCAGATCTGCATTGTCATGATCCGACTTAAGCTTTCTTAACAGCGCAATGAAGAAATTCCGGTATCTAGTGTAAGTAAGTCTCTTAAAGCCATTGTTGGGATCCCTTCGAGAGTCAAGGTGCAATTTGTCCCTATGCCTGGAACATCTGATAAGCCCCGGTGACATCCATGGTTGAAGTGCAAATTTGGAACGACTAACCTTGACGGGTTTGGTATGCCTAGCAACTGCGATTGAGACTGTGGAGGCAAATAGATCCAGAGCGCCATCAAGGCTAGAATGCAGGATGACAGGAGACCAATCCACGCGATTCAGGTCTAGCTTAAGAGACTCGAAGTCAATCGCATCTTTTATGCGATTAGACTTGGCCCGTTTTGGTAAAAGAAGTGAGATCCCCACCATCGTAAGGTCATGATCCGTCAAATCAGTGGAGCATACGACCGATTCCGCCCGAAACCGTTGTGAGATGAAAATGTGGTCCAAACAGGATCTAAGGTGAGTGACTGCGTCTATAGATGAAACTAGTCCATACTCAGCCAAAACACAAAGGTAATCTGAGGAATGTGTATTGGTCACAGTACCCAAAATGTCAATATTCAAATCACCGGCAAAGACAAGACATGGACCAGAAGCAACAGAACCCAGGGCCGAATCAAGCGAGCTGATAAAAGTGTCGGGGTTAAGAAAGCTGGGAGACCTGTATACCGCAACAATCCTAAAAGCGTTCGGAACGTCAACCATAATGCAGTTAGCTTCATCAACAGGTAATTCAGAGAAAACCGGGGACCATTTACTGTTTACGTAAACGATCACACCGCCACACTTGTTAATAATCTTATTAGAATGGAACGAAGTGTACCCCTGAAGTTGATTGATTGTAGAATATCTATTTAACCAACACTCAGTAAAAATTACAACATCGAAATTAATGTCCAATCTTTTCCAGACAACCAAGAAGTTGTCAAAATTCTTTTGGATACTTCTTATGTTTATGTTTAAGATTCTTAGGGAGTACTTTGAAATAACTTGAGAGCAGTTTTCCGGAAGCCCCAAGGAATGGCATTTTATTTTATGCGCAATATCTATGTCCCGTAATAAATCCAGCGTGGTCATGGCACAGAGTAATGATGGTAGAGGACAGAGAACATAAAAGATGGTTTCGGTGTGACACTGAGGAGGTACATTCCAGGCGTAACCCGAAACACAGTAAAAACGTCAGTTTTATAGCCGGAGCGAAGGAAGTGTGAGGAGTAGGAGTACGCTGGTGTAAGAGAGTTAATTAGTTTAAAGAGTGCGATATAGGTGTGTAATTTGCAGCAATAAGCCAGAAGAACCAATAATGCAAAAAAAAGAATTAAAAATAAACTATCCGTATAACTTAACATTTTCAAACGAATAACAGCGAGATACAAGCAATCAACTAAACTACAATAGCCAGATTGAGTGGGCCTAAACTTCGGGGGCAATAAAAGTTTCGATGCCGGCCGGAGAGTCATCCAGGACTGCGACCCTGCCCGACGAGGTGGCCTCATCCGCTTCCTGCAGTTCCAATGCTCTGATGTCGTCTCCAGATCGAATTTGTAAAGCCGGGCTTTTTTCTTTTGCGTCTCGTTTTCTGACAAAAATAGCACCATTGTGGACCCAGCAATGTTTATATTTGTAACCGCTTTTGAAAGTTCTGGCATCCCGAAATAAACGTCGATTTTTCTTAGTTAGCCTTTCATTGACGAACACCGCTCTTTCCGGCCCGTGCCCGACTATGTCTCTGCTGTTGAGTGAACGACGAGTCTTAGCTTCACGCAGGAACTCATCGCGCTTGGCCTTTCGGGTGAAAGACACAACCAGAGGGCGCTCCGTACGCTTATCTGCGTTGCTGATATCATTCTTAGGCCTTGGGCCAGCCCTAGATACATAATCAAGGTCTGCATCCAGAAGCTCGATGCCCAGCTTCAGGCCTGTTACCATGGCAAGATGATAAGGGTTTTCGCCAGACGTCTCCTCGACCCCCAAAATTTCAAGCTTATTTTTTAAACCGGCCTGCGCTTGATCGTTCAATTGAGTCTGCAAGTCGACAATAGTAGCCTTTAGTTGGACATTTTCACACATGACCATCTCCACAGACTTTATTCTTGCATCATAATTAGAGATCTGTGCACTAATGTCATCGAGGCGAGATATAAGCGAGTCCCACATGTCGGATGTGTTCTGACGTAAGAGATTAATCTCCGACGAGAGAGACTGCAGTACGTCTGTAGGGGTTGTGGAGCAGTTATCGTCCTGACTAAGACGTTGTTGGGTTTTTTTACGCAGGGTTATATTTTCTGACGTTAATCGGACCGGGGTGTGGGAATTATCCCCACCCTTCCTAGTTTTAGCGGTGCAGTTGGGGCACACCCACCTTTTTCTCTCGTCCAGAATTAAGTTTTCCGCGTTAGTGCATACTGCGTGAAAAGTTTGATTACACATTCCGAAAGTACAGGTTATCGAAACTTCATCCTCCTCAATAGCTTGAAGACAACCGGCGCAGTTCGCCATCCCGCTACCAAGTTACCACCGACGTTACGCCAAAGCAAACACCGAACGTGTAACTAGCGACAGTTTAGCGATAACGATCGCAGCCGCGAGATAACCTAGTAGGGAGGCTATTCACTGCCGATGCACGGGCGTTGGAGATAAGATGCGCACCGACCCACAAAGCACAAAAAAAAAAATATATAAACGCAGGGGCTGCACTTAAGTTAATTGTTATTCTCCAATTGCAAAGATTTTAAACCGATGAACACTCGATTTAGGATTTGGGCACCGTTCACTTCGCACTAAACTCACTTTTAAGCTCAGAAAGTCTTTTAATTATTTTTATTTCCATTTATTGCACGGAGCGACGCAGAATGACTGTTTATTACTTGGTGACGACCGCCGAAAAAAAAAAAAAAAAAAAAAACAAAGAAGAATTAGAACACATAGAAAATTCAGAAAAGTAAAGCTATGGCCGGGAATCGAACCCGGTTCTTCGCCATTCCGTGACGCGTGCTATACCCCTGCACCACCCATTACAGGTGGGTAAGCCTTCGAATTTTTCTATCTTTTACTAGCTGTCACGTGACCTTGTTACTATGCGAATTTTTGTCGCTAAGCGTCATCTGTTTGAATGATGTGTCTGTACGACACGTTTACAAACTCCCGTGTAACATCTACTGCTCACCAGGGACGAGAGAAGGCGCTGTTTTTCAAATGATAGGTGCTATCAAATGAAGTAAGAAATTTTACTTCTTGATTTTTCGGTTACGGCACATAAAATATTCTTATTAAATCAAACACCAATGTACCTCTACCTAATATATTCTGCATCAGCATCATGGGGCTTTAATCTACTCGTTGCTTGAAATGTTCGTTTTACTTGTACTCTACTCCGCAATCACAAATTACCTATATAAATATTTTATTAAAATTTTAAATAACAATTATTTGAGATACTTCGAACATTTTTAACGGTTTTTGCCGTCACATTACGCTAAATCATTCTCGGTTAAAACTGTACATTCCACAAGACAAAGTATTATTCCATTAACCCTGCATCCATTAAATATCTCGCATGTCATTATGCATATTTCTATACAGGCGGTCAAGTGAAAGGGTCATTTGCCTTCCGCAAATTGGTCAAAACGCCGACGGCCCAATTATCACATTCTCGAGGAACAGGACGCAGAATACTTTAACAATATCGACACAAGGTTTCTAGAGGGTTTTTTTACATAAATCTGATCCCCGCTTGATCCCTACCTCCTGATGGATGGAAATGAGCCCCGGATGTCAGTAGGGCCTCAATAATTGAGGCTACAATTATTGTAGCTCTTTGACTCACTAAAAACCAATCCACTTTAGCTTCGAGATGCCTTGGCCTATATCTGCCCCGACCAGACCAAGGTTCGTGCGTGCCAAAAGAATGCTATGCACGTGAGTGATGGTGTTCCCTCCGCGTTGTTGTTGCACGTTTGTTAGCTAAATAGAAATTATACATACAAATCACGTCTTTGTCCCTTACGGGGTAGACAGAGCCTAAAGTAACAAGACCTACAGGCTATGTTTAGCAAGATTGTGAGCTTATAATGTGGAAAATGGAATCAAAATAGTGTTGGGTTGCTAGCCGCATCGCCTATAACATGATTCCTATGACTATCGCCCATTCCCTCGATGGGCTTTTACCATCTGCGCGGGAAGAGAAGCAACTGGTAGATTCTATGTTTTTTCTTTAGTCCCACACCAGCATGAAAGTAAAAGAAATTATAATATCGCTTAAAAATGGGTACAAATTTCCTTATAAATCTAAGTAAATTATGTGTCTAAACTAGGAAAACCTGTGTTTTAGACCAGGTATGTGACCTTTAATTAGAGGTTTACATTGTAAACAAACCATTGTAAATATTTCTCTATGAATGTTGTCACATTCTCACAAACTCTCCAAACACTGCTAAATACCCACACACATAACATTTCTTACGTTACATGTATTGTATGTACATACTCAGTTTACCTCTATGTACGGTCAAGTGCAAAAATAAATATCGATAGGAACTTCTCAAAAATATGTCCCACAACCGTATTACGCTGGCGTAAGAGCGGCGGTACTTATTTTTTAAACTTTGTCTAGATACATATTATTACACTTGACTGTACCTGCTACAGATTTCAGTAGTATCAATTTCCTACGCACGGCTAACCGACATAGACAGCGTCGTGCATAAGACACTTCACGTTTCGGCGAAAGACAAATATCAATCAAAATGTATTAGCATTCATTAAATAAGTCACGAATTTGGACCTAAACATACCGCCCAATTAATTTGAATCCTGAAACCCCCGCATTAATACCTACTAAATGTGAAATAGGTAGGTACCTACTAATAATGTCGCTTATTAACATGTCACTTTGTCTTAGTAACTTCTTTATTCAGTTTTATCAGATATTATTAGAAAGATTGTTGCCAAATAACGTGTACCTATATGTGAAAAGTTTTCAGTAAGATAGTAAACATTTCATATATGGCATGTGTCTCTCTACCCAGAAGCATCAAATACTACTACATGCTTATAACTACAAGTCATGTAGGCTATACCTATAACTGCAGGTATCCAGGCTAGATCATTAAGCAGCTCATTCTAATTGCAATTCTATGTATCTAGAAGCTTACTTTTGAATGGACCTGTTTAATTTCGGCACATACCAATTGCGTCACTGCCACAACTCAAATCTTTTAACATCAGATAAATCTAAAACCAAGGAACACTTAATATAGTGTTGTTTATACTCCCACACTATTAACCCACTAATATTTGTTATTGACATTAATATGTTGCGATTGACAATGGCACTGACAAAGGATCAAAGAAACTAATAGACACAAAAAAACAATACTAGCTTATCATGTTCGCGAGCATCGGCATTGAGATGACAAAACTGGAATTATATCTTAATATAAATTAAATGAAAAGTCTGTCTGTAAACAGTACTTCTCTTTTTCAAAAACGTTTGCTAAGCCAATGTTAACATAACTTCAGTTTTCTTACTTTATCACTTCGACACTTGCATTTGGTAGAGACGGAGAAAACACAAATTTTGTTATAATAGGTACGTATAATCTACACAGATTAGAAGCATTCTATAAATAAAGGGCACAAACATTTCTTGTACCTATTAAAATAGATGTGAATGAAATAGAACGAAACAACAGTTTGTAGCCATTCGACCCTTGAAGTATAGCAAAGTTGTTTGTAACACTTAAAACAATATATTTAAACTTGGTCCAATGCTCTGTAAAACTATACACAGTCAATGAAAATGAAACATTGAACTATCACCAACAGAGGAAAGCAGATAGGATACAAACTTTAATATTGATAAACGGGAAAACAAATGGTTGTAAGTTTATAAAATTAAAGAAAAAATTTACATGCACACCCACAGTATCTTTACTAGCCAGTAATTAAGAAGGCTTATAAAGATTATCACACCGGTTCACGTCTGAATGGTTCGGGTTGTAAGTCACGCGTTCGGGCCACGACCGGCGCCCGCGCATTCCGCGCGTCAAACTTACCATCAAAAAATACCCACGCAAGGACACGGCGGAATTCCTAGTACACAATTAGGATGACATTTTGTGAGGTGCCTAATGAGGTTAGGTTGGTTAGCCTTGGTGGTTAATTAAAATAGAACGCTCGTCAGAAAGGAGGCTTTTTTTTACTCTAAAACAGTGGTTCCCTGAGCACATTGTATCATCTAAAAAAGCTACTAAGTTCTATACCCACTTACTGCTTTAAGAAAATGCCGCATTAGGAGGACTTTCATGGCTTATTATGACTTATGACTGGTAGAGATCCATTATAGGGATAAGTTCGCCTTTGTGCATATATTAATGTTATTTTTATTTTTTTGTGAATTGTGTCTGTTTCTTTATATTTGTACAATAAAGCATTTACTTACTTACTTACTTTCGGGGCCTACTTTGTTTAGTTTCGGGAATGTTCTAGACTCAAAGTTTGCACTTTGATTGTATTTGTTAGGAATATTTGTAAAAAAAAACTGACGATCGCAACATTTTTCTTCAATTCAAAATGACAGGATTAAATATGTGGATCTCATTACTAATTTAAATGTGAATTTTTATATTTGCTATTTTTATACTATTACAAATACGTAATCTCAACGGTTCAATCTATACATATAATAAAATCGTTGAGACCAAAAAATCTGTACATTGAAGATTTAAAAAAAAAACCGACCAGGGTGACTTAAAATCGGTAACTGAACATATTAAAACCATTTTTAAAATTTTTGTTTGTTTGTTTGACTGAGCATCACGTAAAAACTACTGAACGGATATTAATGAAATGTTCACAAATCGATTCCAATAAATTCAGAATAGGATATAGGCTACAGAAATTGTGGAAAATTTTGGAAAAAGGGGGTGAAAAGGGGGGTTAAAGTTTGTATGAAAAAAGAAAATTAGATTGTTCTAGAATCATGAAACTCAGAATAAATACTTAGTAATAAAAATAAAGAAATACCTGTTTTAGCATTTTTTTTAAATCTCATCCAGAGGCGCAAAAAAGAGGGTTTTGTGTTTAAAATTAATTAACTTCATACACCTATACAATAAAAACCAATGAAGCGTAACCTTTTGAAATTGCTAAATAATACTTCCAATTTAATACAGGTAAATATAATTTCTCAGTTTTCTTGAAATTTGATTTTTGGGGTGATTACGCACAAAATAGCGGAACTCAAGAAAATCTGCTTCCTCGGTATAAGTAGTTGGTAATAGTTACAAACAAAATAATACTACGAAGAAAATAGATAGACACAAATGTACATAAGAAGCCGGAAAAGCGTGTCAATTTTGAAAAAAACATTAATATAATAATTACATGCTGTACAGGCATTTTTTCAACGAAGAGATTTTTGTCGATCCTAAATCAACCTAAATTGGCGTCCTAAATTGTGTTCTTTACCTAACACCTAAAGTTCAATATGCAATACCGTTACTTTTGTTTTTATTTATTGCGCCATTATTAACAACGTGTTCGGTTTTTGAACGCACTCTTATTTGAAAACCTGATATTAATATGAGGGCGGCGTGAAACGCTTGGCTGTATGTTCTTGGTACCTTTGCCTATAAAAAGCAAAATCAAAGGGCGCGTTTACGCCTGCGCTACGAACATGTCAGAATTTTATTGTGAAAAGTTGGTGCTTTTAGTATAAATCTGACAGCGAGCGAACCTAAACTGAATCGCATTAAGACATCATGGCAACTATGGCAAGGCCCCTGTAGGTAATTAATTTGTAGAATAATAATAAGTGTTAATAATCTGTAATTACGTACCTACTTAAACCAAGAAAATAAATTAAAAAAGCTTCTGCTAGAAAAAATTGAGTCGCAAAATATTAATTAAAACGGATTAGTAATAGAATTGTTAGTTGTAAGGTAAAAACAGGTAAACATTTATGTATTATTTGGTTAGAATAGATTTAATTTTTTAAATTAATCAGGGTACAAATATCGTTAAAGTGAGCGCAGTATTCGCCAATAAGCGTCATAGTTTGGCGAAATTAATAGTGATGTAATTAAAACTGTACTTAGCTTTTTTGAATAAAGAAACTATAAATAAAACTATTTGTAAAATAAAGTATAAATAAATGTGATGAGTCATTAACCAGTTTGCACTTGATTTTTTTTCAAGATTCCGTGTCGCAAATTATTATTTTCATGACGTAATTCTAAAAGTATAGTTTCGTACATACTTTCAGTGGTTCATGTGACGAAGTTAATAGTCATAATAATAATAATTTTGATATCGAGAAAAGCCGTAAGTATCACAAAAACACACGCAGACGAAGTCGCGGGCAACAGCTAGTTCTTCAATAAATTTCCTAATATAAAATGGTCCTGCACGAGAGGGTCTTACTCAGTTGCCCCGTGTATAAAGTTTCAACTCAACCACAATGCCTCTAATTTAATCATAATGTTTGCGTGACCCATATCATATTATATTTGATCTACATCTATCAGATCTACATCACGACATGTCATCTGCTGACATGGTCCTGGTTCCGCGAAGTGATCGCGTCGGTTATGCGCGCGCGTCACGCGGAAGTGCGGACGTCATGCGATCCCGGATTACAATATGAGGACTATACGCATATGGGGAAACACTGAGGTATGTGGGGAAATTGTGGAAGATAACGAGTGTTTGTTGTTGTCGTGCATTTTAACAAAATTATTATATTTTGATTGAAGCATTCATCATGTACTTGATGGCATTGCATATTTATGTACATACTAGCTGTTCCCAGCGGCTTCGCCCCAGTTCCATTTTTGAAAATATTTTTTGTTCCATAAGACCATTCCGTTAAACTTAAGGAAAATAAGAAACAAAAATGCCGAATTGATCTAGCCGTTCTCTAGTTTTGCCCTAAGCAATATTCATTTTTATTTATAGATATATGTAGATACCTACGACAGAAACATTCAAGAAAATAGAATAACTTAGCGCTATGATGGCTTTTTTTAACACTTATTTACGGAAGTTATATTTATTTGTCGTTTTTAATTCATGTTCAAATCTCTATTTTATTAATTCATAATTATTTACCGTATAAAAGATATGTAAATATGGAAAATAAAGGATATTTATAACCTGATACTGTTCTTTCAGTTTCAATTTCTTGCTGCAGTTTTCCGACTCAGACAAACTGCATAATGTATGGAGCTTAATCACACGTTATCAGTCACTTAACAATAATTACGAAAGGGTAGATAGACTATTACCGGCAATTTACGATAGGGTGGACACGTCGTAAATAAGCCGAATGTCAAGTCAATCACCTGCGGTCGATAAGTAGAATGCTTTAATTACTTCGCTACCGGACCGCCCCCAGTTTTGCAGCAAATGACCTAGTTGAAAGAAATTTCTGATGTGTTTATCAATGGCTCTGTCTATGTTAAATGAGAGCGCTCGTTTTACGCCAGTCTCAGGTGTTTTATATTTATGTCGAAACGTAACATAATGACGTAACCCATTTTTTGAGGCAAAACGACAAATAGTGAATGTGAATGAATTAAAAAAAAATGAAATTTAATTTGTAGCTTTCCAACTGCTTGGCAGGTCTTTCACGAGCAAGATCTTCAAAACTGCCTTTTCCCAAAATTATAGTATATTGTTTTGGTAAATTACAAATACGAAAAAAATTACAAATAAAAAAGTGAAATAATTTACACCAAATAAAAAGTACTACGCGTAGGTATTCTAGGCAGCAGAGAAATACCTTTTTATGCCTAAATTATACATAACATAGGTACATGGATCGGATCATCCCGTACCGGGATATGAGTCTGATACCTTTAGCTTCAAAGACAGATTAACTAAACACCACGCTATCTGGCGAAAGAAATTCAACCCTATGTGACTTATTTAAGAGGCTTCTTCGTTACCATACTCACCATGTTACGGCCAAAGTGCTTAATCTTTTTTTTATGATCTAGTTATACGTTTTGGTTTAAACTTCCATTCTGTTAACGCTTTTATTCTGTAGGTACAGGTCCTGCTAGTTTGGATGCCGTAAAAATTAACTGACTGCAGTAGCATTATAAAAACCGAATGAACTTGAAGTGAGTATGAAGTTATAAATCCTGTTTTCTGAAATTATAATAAAATAAATTTGAACTAAATAAACTTGTGAAAACACAAAATGTCAGCTTTTGACCTCCAGTTAATTAATTGTAGCATTTCAGAATGCACACTCGAAAAGGGCGTTGATACCGTTGTATGCCATTTTCACTTTGGACTTTACTCGCATACATTTTGAGCGTCTTTTAAAATGTTAGTGAGTTGTAAATTTGTCTTTAAGGCATTAAGGTATAGGTCAAACAGTAGCTGATTTCATTTACTGCCTACACATGCGCAATAATGATACATTACCTACTTCTTATTTAGGGTTCAGTTGATACATTTTCTTTTCATATATTTTCACCAACTTCGAACAACATTCCTTTTAGTTTATTACATTACTAGCTTCCGCCCGCGACTTCATCCGAATAGAATTAGACTTAAGAACTGGTGTTTCTGCAATAATTATTTACGTTGCGGCTCTAGGCAGCTACGACCTTTGACATGTTTATCGCTATACCGCGGGAACTATGGAATTTTCCGGAATAAAATGTAGCCCTTGTTTTAATCTAGGGTACCAGCTATTTTCGTACCAGATTTGATTCGAATCGGTCAAGCCGTTTCAGTGTGAAGAAGGAACAAACATTCATACTTCACTTACTCACATCCTCACTGACAAACTTTCGCATTTATATGTAATATTATATTATTCAGTTCACCGACGACGATTGCAAAGCAGTCGTCAGCTTAGTCGTCTGAAGTATCATTACTAGACTGATAATTTGCGTGAACTTATCTCATTTGTTCTTACTAACTTGATTACGTATTTTCACTATTATTACGAGTCAAACATCACATTTTTAATCAGACCAAAAAATATACATGATTCTACACAATATCTTCAAGGATGCGCAAGCCAGCGTGTACCAACAACTTAAGAGATCTACAGACTGCGTACGATTAGCTGTATCAACATTAACTATACAAATTGAAACCCTGTTCTACACGAGTGTACTCTGCATCGCCATCGGATGTCAACAGCACTTCATGATAATAATTAAAAGAGGTATTACTTAGGCCAACAACAAGGCCGGCAAATTATTTGAGATATTGGGAGCGAGGCTGCTTTCTTGGGCAACAGCGTTAATGTGCACGCACGTCTGAGGATATGTTATTATTTTTTCGTTATGGACAGTATGTAATTGGTGTTACTTGTCTCGTAATGGGTATGCATATCAATGCGTACTTGCGGGACTGGTAGTAACTGTAACAAATAATAGATGATCTCGTCGTATTTTAAAATGACATAAATGTTGAAGATGGTTCACATTTTCATGTACTTTTATACTGTACCTTACATTAGTAAGCGACGTATATTTTTAGTGTATTTTTGGGTATGATTTTGTTAAGGCGTTAAAGCGGTAAGGAGTTGTCATAAAACAGTTAACCCCGCCATTATTATGCGGAAACGAACTATAAAAACGACACTGCGCAATGTAGACAATTTGTCAAAATGACTTAATCCGTCCATTTTACGTTTAAGAGATTAAGAACTAAATTAATGGCTATAAACGGCTTTAATTAACAGCAATTACTCTGTTGGGTATTCATGGAATCGTATAACACTTTTCCATTGACATTCGAGTTGCAAGTGCAAGACACTCAGGTCTGTTGGAGTTTTCAAGGAATTTGCAGACTAGATAGGTAATCAAGCACTCGCTCTGTAGGCAATATAACACTTGAAAAGTTTGAATAGCACAAACATCCTTTTGTTTTTAATATGTCGTTTATTATTAACGTCATTATAAAAGTAAATCATGTAGTTTCAAATTTCAAATATCTAAGTAAACTTCGGTTGTAATATACCCGTAATAAATAGGGTGTCTTTAAAATGTTTGACGGATTACATGTTACGTAAGACAAGTGGTTTGCATACAGTTTAAATATGGAATTAAAACAAGTGCTAATGGCCTCTGATTACTCTTAATTGAGGACCGCTGATTGCTCGAAATATTGTATTTAAACAAAAAGGGCAGATTTTTAACATAATACAATTTTTGAGTTAACTGTGCCCTGACATTTTAAAAAACAAGCTTATTAAAATGAGGTACGGCGAATACTTAATTGACACGAGAATTACCTTAATGTAGGTAAGTGAACCTAAACTAGATACAGTTTAAAATTGAGGCAGGAATTTGTACGGTTCAGTAGTTTTATGGAAATAGTGATGCAATTCCAAGACACGAGCCGAGACGAGTTTACTATGAATAATGTATATCATAGGACGATTATTCCATAATCTTTATGTGTATATTCCGATTAAAATGCGTAGGTACAGCAGCAACATAAACTAGGTATGATACAAGACTTCCGTGGTATGATGGCATTGCATTATCCGTGGAACAAAATATCTACGGTTAGTATAGTATTATTAACAGAAGGTAATTTTATTTGAGATAACCAATCTGCAGTTGTAATAAATAGACTAATGAGTGTCAATATCTATATTTATACTACTCTATGGTCAATATCGAGCGGCCAATCGTGGCGTGCGCTCGTTTTATCTACACAGAGCTGTTACAACCGTAGAATTAATTATTTTAGATTTCGATTTAGTTAACTTGACAACTTGACAATCTCGAATTCAATCATTACTTGATTTATAACAAATAAATGATATTTAGTTAATAGCTTTGTATCAAGAAACTTGTTGCATCAAGTGCCAACGCTGTAACTCACCTGAACAAAATATGGAAAAGAGGGGAATCTGGGGAATTACCTACTGAGTAAAGATCCAAGATCCGGTTGATAAGTACAGTACATACTCAACTTACTATCTCTAATATCCCCATTTTTCGTACAGCAACTGGAAACGCAAATGCCAAACAAAATTGAGGGTATCTTCATCAAATGGATCGATCAAATGAAAGACTCAAGGTCCCCGAGATTTAGTTCGATAGCCGGCACAGAAAAGCCCAATGAAAAATTTATACTACATTCCAATTGGACACTACCCTGTTTAATGACCATTATCCTCAGTCATGAAAAGAACGATTAGCGAAAGTACTAGTATGATTATCATAGAATACCTATCAGATATTCATATATTTTGTACTATATTATTATAGTAAATCTGGATAGGATTTTGCATTGTTCTTTTTCTAACTAAATCATAATGCTGCGGTGTTAACGACTCTATGAAATCTACAGTAACAAATGGTCAAAAAATCGTGCGCGCGCGACGGCCGAAGGTCGTCCGTCGCTGAGGCCGATCGGTCACTCGAACAATGGCTATCTTTTGTAATTACTATTACTTATGAATATTGTGCAACTGATACCGATACGATACGCGCGCCATCGTTCATGGGTAGTCGACTATTGATAGTTCCACCGCAATTTATTAATGAGCTGCTTAATGGTACAGAAGAGCTTATCGGCAGGCTGTGGGTTCATTAAAAGACTATTAAGCATACTGTCTTATTTTATTGAAATGGTCCGTTAGTGTAAACACGAATATTAGTTTTTATTATGTGTGGAAAACAGGGATAAGTGACAAAAGAATCAAAAGAACTAGAACTGTAGAAAAGACGATACTAAACATTTGTCAAATAAAAGGGTACTTACGGATTCTATCGACTATAACCTTACATTAGAATTATTTTCAGAATTGAGGCGTTTTTCTCATTGTGTCAAAAGCACCTGTGTCGATAAGTACCGAACAAAGACTTTTATCTTGGTTATTGCGTAACAATTCCGTGTAGAAAGATAGTAATCGACAGCCTTCCGTATGTCACGGACAATAAAATTCATATCGATTGAAGAATTGGATCGTTGCGCCGCCAAGATGTTCGTGACAGAGAATCGAGGGTACCACGTTGTTATTACGCAATAGTAATTACTTACATTACACATTCGGTTCAACTATCAAAAATAGTTTCATGATTTTTCAATTATCATAACCTTTTTGTCTCTATAATTGAACTAACGTATTAAAACAATAACAAAAACATCTAACGCGTCATAAGCTCTAATCGGACCATGAAATTTCATTTATCTAAAAAAGCAATTGCACATCAAGCTACCACAAAGCCGGGCAGACATTTAATTGGACTGTCAAAGGTGGTTTAATTACTTCCTAATATTGACAAAGCTGGTTTTTGTGGCTCATTCCCGTGTCATTATGTCAGGCTGACGAGAAAAAAACTTTATCGTTTCGTTACTCGGCCTGCTTGCATTGCGCGCTCAGGATGCCGCGAGCTTCGGAAAACAAGGTGCATTTAATCAGTAGTCTTTGCACTTGATTATAAATCTAATCACTGAACAATAAACATTTTACCTTGCTACTTTGTTACTACCACCCGTACCACTACCTAGAGCTGTAGTCGCGGAGTAGTAAGGTAAATGTTTATTGTTCATTGAAATTGACCTCCTCAAAGTAACGCCTAAATAAATCTTATCACACATGTAAGTGCTCAATTTTATTCAGATGGCATATTGTCTGACAAAATCGGAATCATAACCACATTTATCATCTCTTTCTATCAAACGGAAAGGAAAAAATATTTCGGACGGTTAAGAACGGCTACATCTCACTGGCTAATCCTGCCGTCAAGCAGCAGTGCTTACGCTACTGTGTTCTAACGTGGAGAGTAAAACAACTGGTGAAATTACTGGCAACAGGTATTCTATCTTAGAACACCATGCTGGCAAAGCATTCGCCATCTTTGTTTGATAAAATAAAATCATAGGTTCACACCAATGTCTGACTTACGTACGGTCAACCAAATGATACACTGGGCCACTGTATAACCTTATCGCAATAAGTGATCGACTTGTTAATTGCGTCTGTTAGTGTCAAAGTACTCTGATGTTATTGTGGAAAGGTTCTACAGTGACCAAGGGTTCCGTTTGGCGGACTACACCACTATTCTGACCCCGCAAGCAGATGTTTAAGCTTTCAATGGACAAACGAATTCCTGAACATTTTATATACCCACAAGATACACACAATGAGCGGCGCACAATGAGAGCGAATGTATTATTCAGGCGTTATCTGGTCCCCTGCGCACGAGCCACACAAATTGCACACAGATCTACATCGGTTAGATTGTGCGCGCATAGATCTACATCGAAGGTGCGCGGGCGACCGTCACGATGCGCTGATACGTTGATGAAATAAAAGGTAGGACATGTACTTGTGAATGGAAGGAAAATAAGTGTTTTTTTTAAATATATAAGTACAATGGCTGTTGTTTGCGACTTTGTCCGCGCATAATTACTACATAGTATAAAACAAAGTCGCTTTCCGCTGTCTTTCTGTCCCTATGTATGCTTAGATCTTTAAAACTATACCACGGATTTTGATGCGGTTTTTTTTTTAAATAGAGTGATTCAAGAGGAAGGTTAAAGTATACGTTTTATATATGTACGAAGTCGCGGGCAGAAGCTAGTTAAATATACTCATAGCCTATGTTCATCAGGGATGTAGGATTCTAGTGAAAGAATTTTTCAAATCGGTCCAGTAGTTTCGGAGCCTATTCAATGTAAACAAACAAACAATCAAATCTTTTTTCTTTATAATATAAGTGTACACAAAGAGAAAATTTTAAGAATTGTGTTAACGACGATTGCGGCTAGCAATCCATCACTATTTTGATTCCGCTTTCCACCTATAATCACGCTAAACGTGGCGTTTAGGTTAGCGTTATCCTAGGCTCTGCCTACCCTGTACGGGATAAAAACATGATTAATATACGTATGCATGAATGCATCTAATAGACAAACGGGCAAAATGGTTACCTGATAGTAAGTAATTACTATTGCCAGTGGATATCCGAAAAACAGAGTTTAAGACCAATCTCAGTTTCACCATTTTGAATCCCATTTCCACCTACGCCTACAATCATGCTAAATGTGGCCTTTAGGTCTGTTACCTTAGGCCCTGTCTACCCGTAAGGGATATAAACGTGATTTGTGTATGTATGTATTTGTGCAAATAATTAGTTGATTGTCAACATTTATAGTAGGTAGACACAGTTTTACTAATAAACCGATATATACATGGCAGCTGGTATGGTGGGTACTTACGTTGGACGAAAGGGTGTGCACCACGCATACCGAAAATTTGTATTAAGAGTTGTGTGAAAGAAGATTCCAACGCTAATATCAACTGAACGGCTCGATCAAACATTTAGTTTTCAGAGACTTTATACATCTCTACTATTTATAGATTAATATAATTTAAGGCTCGGGGACCTTATACATCCCTTTTATAAATGTATTTAATTTAAGTAGAACTTAAGTATTCTTACTGTATTTTATTTTGAAAAAATGACTTTCTGCCAAGTTTCTTGCGGCGCATTCTTCTTGGTAATGATGGTCTTTCCGAATGTGCTGGTAGTTTCAAAAAGACATGTAAAAGAGCCCCTGGCGGCCAATTTGCAAAAATAAATTTTCATTTTCATTTTCAGTAAGGAACCGCCAGTTTTCATGCAAATATTTAAGCTAATTTCTTAGCTGGTGTACCTAGATGGTTCAAAACTCTAACCTTCTGTTTCTGTTTCTGTTTATTTAATCATTCAGTATAAAATTACATCACTTAAAATTAAATGTCAAGGAATTTATATTGATATCGTCAGCTAAAAATAAAAAAATTCAACAATTAAAAATTAAATACAATTCAATTTAAATACAATACTTCTACTCCCTGATTCACCCACACTGTAAAAAAATCGACGATCCACTTAAATAAGAAAGAAAATAACATAATTAATTCGCCCACAGCCGTTTTCACTCGCAGTGTTTCACAAACGTATAGCTTAATTGTATCATGTTATTCAATCAGACGACAAAAGCATAATCTTAGGCACACTAGAGAGGAAATGTCGCCGAGATGAATTTCATTGTGGTCCGTCATGCCTCACCGATTAAACAAATTATGCTTTCATATTATGTCGACACACAGTCTGTCATTGTACCTACGTTATGCTGGGTCTAATTTGAAAAGTTGCTCCATAATATTATTCACGAAGCTCCATAACGAGCTTTCATGCCTCGGATACTTTGCTTAACATAAATTAATATGTCTCGGAAACTATGTAAGATCGTGATTTAATGTTTTATCCCTTTTTCGCGCGCGACACATGCAAGGGCCGTGCTTACAACTTAACCGAAGTCGACTGTTAAATGAAATTGTGAAATTACATACAGTCCAGTACACTGACATTGCATCTACTTTAAGATGGGACTTTTTCGCTTACATAATGCTGAACTCTGTGTGTGTCTTATTCTCTGCACATCATTGTCATAAGAGTTATATTTACTACCGCCTGCGGAAGACTCTGTATATCTTCTAAAACTTGCAATGGTCAGGAAGCCAACAACATTGTAATATTGCATTGAAATAGAAACCTGTTACTTGATATAAATAAATAATCGGCAAGTTATCGCAGCCCACTTTCCTCCGAGCACCGGCCTGACGGATAAGATGCGCCCCCGCCGCACCACACAATGCGGAGATATAATCGAATATTTCATTGAAAAACAACAACGGGCCAGTGAGAGGCACATTATATTTCCATGGGCCGACCAATAATCGGTTTTTCGTAACCTCGGCTGCGTTTCGCGCGAACGATTTCATTTCGATCTAAATTTTGGCATCGTAATAATATTACGTTACGCACTACGCAAAAACTTTTTTCGAAACACATTTTTAGGTAACCGTTGCAAATATTATCACGGAATATTTCGATGCCTTATTCTTTATCATTTACCTAAGATCGTCAGGAGCATAGTAAATAAAGTTGGTACCAAAGCAGTTTTTAAACGCAGCCACCAGTGTTACAAAATGCTTAATTATTAATGCGTGTTTAATTAAAAATAGATCAATCAAATGAAACTGATAATGAGAGACTTAAATGATCGATTAAATAACATGTATGTTACAGTTTAGGACAACTAGGCAACGTCATCGTAACATGAGTCGCTAAATCTTACTGAAACAAATCTATTAGATCAACAATAATTACTTGTAATCATATTTATCTGCGCAAAGCGGGCAGGAAGCTTTATTGTTTGGACGTCTGGCGTGTAATAAGGCCCGGTAATCAGATACCTACTAAAACACTTTTAATTTTGCTCCGACCTTCAGGTGTCGGCCATTCACGAGTAGTGAAAACGAGCGGCAGATAACCGATCGCGATCGTGCGCCAACCTACGTTGAAGACTTCTATTGCTTGATATTCTCGGTAAAAAACGATACCTGTATTATTACTACAAAAAAAATACACTACAATGACTATTGTGATAATGCTATATTTTGGTCACTGATCATACAAGAACATTTGTTTTGGAGGCTTAACAAAAAGGTTAATTAAAAGTTAATAATTAATTTACAAGCTTTTGTGTCAGTACCTGTAACTTTGATGTAGTCAATGTTAATATTCGTCGTAGTAAAATGTGCTTATTGACATTACTTTTTAACATAACTAAGAAAACAATGTGAAAAAATAAATGAAATCTTAATTCATGGTGCTTTCGTTGAACTCTTTTGCAAGCTCTAACTGAATCTAAGAAAACTACAGTGTAATACACAAACCATTATTTTTAACCCCTTTACCATATCCGGAGGTAGCTTTTGATTTGGATAGAGCAAAATTGACTTTCAGAGCACTTTGGTCGACAGTCCTTTGTTTTTCGCACCCTTTACAACTCGATTTTGGCGCCACTTACCCTATGGCGCCTATAGTAGTGGTTCTACTTGTTCTACCCAAGGGCCGGCTCTGATCCAGGAATTATCAGGTAGTAGTAATAAACGGGGAAAGAATGCCGGGTTAATCAGCGCCGGGAGCGAGGTCACGAAGTAGCGCCTATTCTGCTAAACTGTTGCTTCATAACCACAATGTGACTATGTTTTAAGGCGGTTGCTCTTCCATACAAACCTTCCGTGCAGCTGCATTTCGTCCACAGGCTTAATTTCAATGCGGTTTTTTGAGGATAGTTAGCTATGGATATATTGTCTGCGCAAATTACAAAACAGAGTGCATTTATCATACCTAAATTGCAGTATGATGCAGTAAATTTCGATGCATTTTACAATAGTGTGAGTAGCTAGTGTCAAATAAAACATGTTGTAAAAACCAATCGGCTATTTCGAGCTGTCACGTGACCTCCAATCTGGCTCAGTGGTCGTGACTTAAAGAACTGAATAGTTAGTAACCAAGTTCAAATCTCGAGGCCGTGAACGATTCTTTTTTAATTTTATAAACATTGTTTTAATAACTTACTTACTTAGTAATACTATCTCGATGAGATGTAGAAAACTTTATGGTAAATTCAATATTTTTCTTGTCAAATCAAACCAAAAAAAGTACTACCTAAGTGGTTTTTAAACAACCACAAGCTTACCCTAGTTAGATTTTACTGTTTACGATAAATGGTCTATACCATCAATTAGTTGAAAATAAAATATACACTTGTGATGGTAAACTTATTCTAGCCAAGATTTTTTTTTAAACTAACACAATAGTTTCGTATTTTTTTTTGTATAACCTTGTAGCAGTGAGGCATCGCCAATTTGAATGGTTTAGCGGGTGGCATTGCCAGTCCTAAACTTGGCAAAGCTTTCATGCCTAGTAAGTTCTCTAGTATTAGGATCACACGTGCTTATTAATTTGGCATAGATGGTGGCGCCCCCCAGTCATATTGCCGCCTTAAAAACACGTTTTGCCTAATATATTTAAAAAAAAGTACTCGACCACAGCAAGTTAAAAATAAAAAAGGCTTCCAGTTAATTTTGCTCTAATGCTTCTCACGAGAATCGAACCCTAACCCTCTGCATCAAATCACGGCCATATACCACGGCAATGATTCGTGAAATCCGATAAGTGCTAAATACAAAATAGGCCGAGTAAATAGGTTTTCTCAATTGCAGAACAATTAAAAAAAAAACACGCGAGTCAAAAACCTGGCTGGTTAGACAGGTAATAAAAAAAACAATGATATGAATTGTCATAAACTAATGGTTGACAGAACATGGTGTCTTAAAATAAAAATAATCTATTCATTTTATTCGTAATCAATTGAAGTCAAAGGAAGGAAGTAAAAGACGTTACAAGCTACGATATTGGACGCAGCGTAGACATTTATTTGTACGTACACGTACAGGTATGTACTTATCAATTAATCATAATAAATTTTTGTAAGATACAACATTCCAACGTTTGTGTGATTGGTACAAATTATTTTTGTAAACGCAATTGAAGTGCTCAGTCCCGGTGTCTGCATGTAATCAAATCTTGCAAGTGAATTTTGACCCATTTCTAATTGATCACATTGACGTGAAATCTGGCATAAGTCTGATGACAATACAGTAATCTTGAAGTGAAATTCTGGTGACCCAGCCAGGGTCGCTTCCGCAGTTGGAAACTCATCAACAGAAAGAGTAACAACTAACCATACATTACGCTTACATCTAATTATAACTCTTAGAACTTAGAGGAATCTTTAGTGCTCGAATCGAACTTGCTATTGACCAGCTTTTTAGGGTTCCGTACCCAAAGGGTGAAAACGGGACCCTATTACTAAGATTCCACCGTCCGTCTGTATGTGTATATGTTTGTCTGTCCGTCTGTGTGTCACCAAGCTGTATCTCGTGAACCGTGATAAAGGAAATTTTCACAGATGATGTATTTCTGTGGCCGCTATACAGATACTAAAACAGAATATTTTTGTCAATCTGTCTATGTAAGTAACCAATGGAGGAGCTTATGTATTACTAAGTTCACGCTGTATCGTGGTTTATTTTATGGCCACATTGTTCAAATCCGTCCGTCTATATCTGTCTATCTGTCCGTCTGTCCTAACTTTATAGCTTTTTTACCCATATTACGTAGCTATATTTTTTTCATTTAGGAGCCACTGTCCGTCTGTCTGTCCGTCTGTCTGTCTGTCACCAAGCTGTATCTTATGAACCGTGATATGGCTATCAGCTATCATGATTGTCTGGCGACAGTTCACAAATGACGTTTCTCTGTTGCCGCTCTAACATCAAATACTAAAAACAGAATATTTTTGTCTGTCTAAGTATGTAAGTAACCGATATAAAATGACCTCACACAGCCTTCAATTTGCTTAGTTGGCAGGGCTTTGTTAACACTGGATTTTATATTTACTTGCCGAATTTGGACGAAACCCTTGGTACGAGAGTCCGACTCGCACTTGGCCAGGTTTTGGTGTTCGGAACACAAAGGAGCTTATCTATTACCAAGTTCACGCTGTATCGTGGTTTATTTTATGGCCACATTGTGCAAATCCGTCCGTCTATCTGTCCGTCTGTTTAACTATAGCTTTTTTATCCATATTAGGTAGCTATCTTCTACTCCCTTTCATGCTGGTCTGGAAGTAAAGAAAAAACAGAATGTACCAGTTGCTTCTCTTCCCGCGTTGATGGTAAATGCAAAAATATTAGGAATCAAGTTATACGCGATAGGGCAATCCATCACTATTTTGATTCCGCTTTCGACCTACACGCTCACAATCATGCTTGTTCTTGGTGGCTTTAAGGTGTTATCTTGGGCTCTGTCTACCCCGTAAGGGATATAGATGTGATTTGTGTATGAATGTATATTTTACGTCCGAATCGGCGAACGCAAGTCAAAATGATAATTAAAAACTACGTATGTACATTGAAAGGTATAAGAGAGGTGAAATAAACACACATGACTGTATTGTCTGATTTTTTTAGGGTTTCTTACGTCATATAGAAAAAAGGAACCATTGTTAGAAGCACATATATTTTGTAGGTCCGTCCGTTTGTCGGCCTATCTTTCCGTCTGTCCAGTCTTCTGGGCCATTTTGCGACAGTTTATTTATCAGTGGCTTTTATATTTTAAGCTTTTTTATGTTTAGATACTTCTGTTTTTTAACTTCTTTTGTGATAAATAAAAAATTTCTTCAAATATTTCTGACTGTCTGTCTTTTTGTCTGTGCGTCCGATCATCCATCCGGCAGTCCATCCATCCGTACGTCTATCTGTCTGCCTGCCTGTCTGTAGGTATGTATGTATGTATGTATGTCTGTCTGTCAGTTTGTCTGTTTGTCCAACTATCAATCCGGCGGTCCATCCGTTGGTTTGTCTGTCTGTTTGTCTATGCTTCCGACCATCCGTCCGTCCGTCCGTCCGTCCGTCTGCTTGTTAATATGTACGTCCAATCATCCGTCCGTTTGTCTTTCTGTTTGTCCGTCTGCCTGTCGCTAATAGTATGATTATATAATAAAGTCATCTGCCGCGTCGTTTTGTCTGTCTGTGTGTTTTTTACGATAAACTCAAAACTTTTGGACGGATTTTCATGCGGTTTTCAACAATAAATATAATGTTATTATATACAGGGTGGTCCAAAGACTGACGTCTAAAAAAAAATTTACATGCCTCACATCCGGGGCTATCCGAATACACCCCATGTATGTTGGCCGATTTTTGTAGTTTTCGAGTAATTAATTTCTAAAGATTTTTTCAAGAATTTTCGGGCCGAGCAGTTTATCATCATGTAACTTTTTTTGGTAACGTTTTTCTGAGTGTTTATAAAGTGGGGATAAATTTGTATAATCTTTGAATTTAACTTGCGGAAGTTTATGTGGTCTGTTTATGTTTGTGAGTGTCAGTATGTATGTTTGTTGGTTTCCTATGTTGTGAACTGATTTTTATTTCAATTGTTTTATTTTTATTTTGCGAGTGAGATAGCATTCAATTGGTCTATGTTAATCATCTTAACTAGTATACATGTGCAAAACAAGTATTTTTGTATCCAGAAAACGTTTGAATTGAGTTTAATTCTTAGTATTATAGCAAGCCTAAAAAATATCTATTTATCCTTTTGTTGTACTGACTGTACGTTAATTTTTCAGATTCACATTGGATTTGGAAGGTAATTTTTGTGCATTAACAGGAAATAAGTGAATCATACATCCATTGGACGCGAGATTTTACTTGCTATTATTGTGCAAGAAGAGCAAGAACTTTACTGCTGGTGTGATGACAAAAAAATTGGTTGGGTCTAAAAACACTGATTTTTATTGATGTAATTTGTAATAACGTTACGAGGTAAAAACCTCGTTATGCTTTACTGAGTATGTATGTATACATATCTATATATGCACAGGAGACCCAAAAACTGTCATAGAAAAACCTAAGAAAGTCTTAATTACAGTATTGGGAAGTAAAATTCTCGATTTAATCTATATGGTCTGTTTTTGTTTCATCCAAACTATCAATATATGTTCTTACATGCTGGTCTGGGAGTAAAGAAAGCGTAGAATGTACCAGTTGCTTCTCTTCCCGCGCAGATGGTAAAAGCCCATCGAGGAAATGGGCGAAAATCTTAGGAATCATGTTATAGGCGATGTGGCTAGCAATCCATCACTATTTTGATTCCTCTCTTCCATCTATACGCTCAAAATCACGCTAAATGTGGCCTTTAGGTCTTGTTACCTTAGGCTCTATCTACCCCGTAAAGGATAAAGACGTGATATGTATGTATGTATCCATAGTGCGGTGTTGCAAAATTTTGTAACCCCTATTTCCACTCTAATTGGTTAATTACTTTATGTTACTAGGGAAATTATCAAGACCGTGAATTTCCAGATGTCCAACAGCGGAGATTTGTCAACCCTGTTCTGAAGACTTGAAGACTTTTAGTCCGTCTTTCATGTTCCCATTACCTATGATCGATAGAAAGAAGGAAAAGGAAACTGAATGATTCAGAATGATATTAATATCACCGTCCAAGTTTTAGGTTGACCTAGGTATCATATGCAATGCAACCGTATAGGTACCGTAAGTCGCGGGTTCATGGTGGATGCAAGCCACTTCCAACCGAGGCAACTGGAGTTCTATGGGCGGTATCTGAAGGCCTATATCCAACAGTGGACGTCACACACCTGATATGATGAGGATGATAATGATGACAGGTATCATTTAATGATACCATTTGCAATATTTTAACACCAAACTTAAAAATAATGCTTGTATTCGTCGTGTTGTTTCTTTTGACGGTGATAAAAAAAGTCAGCCTATATAATTCTAAGTACCTAGTAAAATAAGTTATGATTGTTCTTGTATGCATGTAAAAAAATATTTTTTGTGAACAATAAATAAGTGGCAAATTTCCATTACATGCAATTCAGTTATGAATTGAGTATGTTGCGTGATCTACAAACTACAATTTCGTGACATCCTTTGATAAGTTAATAAATATTTTGAGTTTCGTATCGAGATACTCGTGTATTTGCAAAGGCTTGTATTTTTCGTCTTATTTTCTTAGGTGATAACTAAACTGTATATACTACACAAGGAATAAAGACGTGTTTTATGTGTGTATGTACAGTCAGCGTTATATAGTAAGTAGAAGTCAAGACCTTCATTTACTTGGAAACACCCAAAATGGTCATTAACAGTGACTCAACCAAAGCGGTCAAATTGTTCGGGACATCCATCGTGCACAAATATACTGGAGCACGCACATCGCCAAATACTTAGTAACATTCAAGCCAACATTAGTACCGTAACATCCAAACCGCCACTGGTAGCGTAGTAGTAGTAGCCAAAGTATCCAAAAGTATAGAACACACTAGAAAACTGAGCTTTATTTTAAATGGTATAAGATTTAATCTCGTGTCAAGTGAAAAATAAATAAACACGTCATAAGATTTAATATGGCCTGACGTGTTTTTGATTCTAGCGAAGCTCATCTCTTGACGTTGACAATCACCGAGAAGAGTACTAACTTGTCAGTGATCGTCTCATCTCTTTCATTTGGAGCCTGACGCCTGGTATAGAAAACATCAGATCTAATCATTACAATATAATAAATGTTCTTGACTTTGAAGTGTGTAGTTATGTCAATGTTTCCTTTTAAATATCCTGATAATAATGGCCTGAATTTTGCCAATATGATTGATTACATACATCATAAAAGAGTTTTCATTTAAAAAAGTATTAACTTTTATTTAAAAATATCGAGGTTTTTTTAAACTATCAGTGCTTTGCTAAATCAACCCTTATGTGCGCATACCACGTGTTGCGTGGCGTATTGGTTTAGCTATTGTGGGATCTTATCTAACGCCTATAATAAACTAGACGGTCAGGATTTGAACTGCAAGCTAGCTGCAAATTGACTGTGCAGTTTGTTTGCAGTCTACCCGTAGCTCACCTTATTTGTCCACCCAGAAAACCACAGAAATTTCAATACCCAGAAAAAGGAGCTCCGCCCAGGAGCGGAGCTCTGTCAAAAACCAGGTGGCCAAACTGCAGGTGGATCATGGTTACAGACCGAAAAAAATATCTAGAGAGTTTCGTAGTTTAGCACGTCTCTGTTCCCTGTTTCACTGGTCGACGCGCGTATAGTACAGGCGCTATTGCTGCACGACGCTAGCTAAATTCTATGTCATTTTTATGCACACGATTTGTGCCTAAATGTATGACGCTTTTCTCCTGGGCCTACTCTATATTATGGACTACTAGTTGTGCCATTAGGAATTTCACTCCACCGTAAGATTGACGGCGGGGTTCCTATTTCTATTCGGTTTGCCCTTCGGGCATTTGAAGATGACTAATGAACCTAACCTAATTTTACTATCTCTAATGAGAAATTTTATTTTTATAAGCCCGAAATTCCTATTGACACAACCAGTTGTGCATATAGAGTTGGTCCATGCGCTGATATAATTCGCGTCGAGCTGCAATTTTTATTTTTCGCGTGTGGACTAGACACCGCGAGAATCTGCTTTATCCCACTGTTGGTAACGCTACTCAAAACCATCGATGGATGAAGTTCGACTTTTGTGGAAGTAAGTATCAGTAAGTAAAAGTGAGTTCAGATGGATTCAATTTGTTTTGGAGTTGTCATTATTTATTTGTCGTACCTACCTATTGCAAAGTCATCACAATTATCTAACATTATTTTTCCTTTTATGCGATGTACCATGAATTAGTGATATGAATTATGATGACACAACATAAACAGGCAGGTCGCAACTCCGGAACAAATATCTAACCGAAAACCACCTGTCTAGCTCACCTGGGTGGACCACTGACAATTTTTCTTGCCAATGGTCCACTTCAGTACACCTAGGTGAACCATGGGCACTTTTTGGACCATGACCCATAGTCATATTTGCCCGTGGTTCACCTAGGTGTTCTGAGGTGGAACATCGGCAAGAAAATGTGCCCGTGGTCCACCCAGGTGAACTAGGCAGGTGGCCCACGATCGATGACTATCGAAATCCCTAGCCAAAAAGCAGTCAGACGTAGTCCCTACGCGCTATGCGTTATTTTAATTTCCTTTATGTGATCCTATACTCCAATGCATTTTGGTGAAAGGAAAGGATCCGAATGGCTAGCACGAATGACTTCGTCTCATTGTTGTAAGCAGGCTGATTCTCAAGTTACCTGTTTACGAAAGCCTATGACGCGAAACGACAATACCTATAGTACAGCGCTACTTGTTTAGATGCCCCAGACGAAATGTTTGTAATGCAATGCATAGGAGTATTAATAAAATGTCAGACGATGGTGATGATGATGTCTCTACGTGTGAGCGAATATCAGATATGAATCGCGGGTTCCTACATACTAAATACTCAAAGACATTTCAAGATACTAGCAATGACGGCATATGAATTCGCCGCTAGAGGCGCTATTGTAACTTGAGGTATTATAAATAAACGTAAAATTAGTACTACCTACAAGTTGCATATTCCGGCTTTACTTTACATTGTTTCCGAATATTTTCGCAGACATACGACAGGTTTATTAAAATGTTAAAAGAAAAGCTATGAAAAGTAGGAGCCAAACTAAGAAGGCAAATAAAATGACAGCTAATTTAGAGGATAAACGGGACTGTGCAACACTGTGGGTAATAAATAGCTTGCTATTAAAGATAAATTAAAAGAAATCCTGAATAATCTGATATGATATACCTTACTCTACAGTGGCGCCAACTAGTGAGTACAAATACGATAGCCCTCTATCTAACAAAGTACAAAAAAATACTCCCTAATATTCAAAAAGGGTTGAAGGTGGCATTGATTCACATGTTTGCATCTGCTAGACTCATATATAATATTATTCTGTATTTGTAACTAGCCGAGCAGGCAAAAAATATTCCGCCTTAAAGTCAGTTTTTGTCAGAGATGGCGCTGCATACGAAAAATTAAAGAGTTTTTTTTTTGTGCATTTTTCATATATATCTAACGAAAGCTAACAAATCAAAAATCATAAAAATCCGTGCAGCCATTCCAAAGTTATAAATGGTTGAAATAATACGATTTAAGTTTTGTACGTATAGATTTGTAAAATTTCTGGTAAAAGTAAAGTTGATATAAAAATGTAAATATAACGTGAAAAATTACGCTAACAGCTTAGCAAGGTGTTGCAATATTTTTCCGCCAGTTGCCGCCCATTTGCATGTGTGTGTAAGACTAGTATCTGTATAGGGCCGTTAGTGACACCAGCGTTTGTGCAGCTATTCTCCGAATTGGTGCATTGTTACCTTCTGAGTGTTGTCTCAAAAAATCAGCCGTATTAAACTGTGTGCGCAAATCAATTGATAATCTATAAGTGTTCTAAGAATTTTCTAAAAACTACAAAAAACACACATCATTGATTACAGCGCCATCTAACGGGACTTCTTCAATGAGCTAACGCGAGCATCCGCCTTAATGCTTTAATAACTTTGACGTTGATTAGAAAAAAGACGATTTTGTGAATTGTTTATTTCTTAATGTTCTTGATACTGTTTTTTTTCGGGGATTCATTCTATAGTCAAATTGGCAATACGAAAATACGGAATCATTAATTACACGGTGTCCGGCAGTCTGTTTGTCAGCAGATTCGCTTAGACCCTTAGAACGAAAAAGTAATTTAGCATTAGTGATTTAATTTTTGACAAGGTATCCCCCAAGCTAACTATTGTTTTCGGATGAATATGTGAAAAATATATTAAAGTAATTTGACGAATTTAAAAATAAAACTATCACAGTTATGTAACCCGGGACACATTTTGCCAATTTCGTATAACCCCTAATTTTTAGGTTAGCTTACTAAACGAAATAACACGTCTTTATCCCTTACGGGGTAGACAGAGCCTAAGGTAACAAGACCTAACTGCCACGTTTAGCATGATTGTGAGCGTAATACTCTATTGCCATTATTATAATAATATAACCCTATTCGTGTTTTAATTCTCCTCATCAATAATAGTTTCTTGGTTAGCTCTACGCTGTCGTCATATTATTCTAAAGAGATACTTTTGGAGTAGCGACAAACGTTGTCATCTGAATAGGCCGCAGTATCAGCAGCATCGCTCACTCACGGAGCCGCGCCCGCTTTCAGTATGACGGCTTTCATAACGTTTTATACAACACATTGTTTAACATACTTTAGTAAGAACGTCTCATATTAAGATTACGTAAGACAAAGATTATTAATTAAGTGTCATAATGGTGTACTAGGTACTGACGTGGAACTAAAAGTTTGTAAACAGGGAAAACTATGTATTGTATTCTGATTTTTATGTGTTTAATAAAGGCCAAGCGCGGGCATAGACCGGTCAACATAACATGTCTACTAAATACAAAGTCTATATTTTGAAATATCCCCCCTTAGTGCACCTATATGATACTGAAGCAATATTTATTAGTCTTGCGACTCTAGGCAGCTGTGAACTTTGACATGTTTATCGCTATCTCGCGGGAACTTTGCAATTTTCCGGACGAAAAGTAGCCTATAACCTGGCCGGCGATTTTCTCAACAGATTAGTAAAGTTTGCATCAAAATCGGTTAAGCCGTTTTCACGTGATGCGCTTGCAAATAGACAGATAAACAGATAACAGATAAACAGACAAAAATTCTAAAAACTGCTGGAACGTGTTCTGTCATCGATTCTAAGTATCCCCAGCCAATTTTTTTAAAATAATTATGTTCCATGTACACACGGCAATATAATCAGGTAAGCACCTACGCACGCTCGCGCCGTATCTATCCTGCTTACCGAATAGCTTTGCTGTGTGTACATACTTTCGAACCTCTTCAGCTTTTTTATATGTATAGATTCACATTTAGTTTAGACCTAAAGTGCAATAAAAAGTGCACCAAGGTCTGAGAGCTACCTGATGTGTTACCGTCGTTAATACTTTCTCAACAGCCTGTTATTAAAAAAACAAAAAATAGATCGACCTATCTGAGTTTGCTCTTTTTGTATCCAATTGCGTTCTACTATTTAAAACAACCAGTAAGTTGGAAGTCCGCTAACGCCTTTTCGTTTCAGGAAGAAATTATAGCGAACTATAGGTAGGTACATGTGTGCCTACCTACCCATCCATTTTTCTGTGTGCTTCTGCTGGCTATTTAGTTATAATTCCATTAATGTTCTTTTGTTTCTCGGTAAATAGTCACAATTCAAAGTGTTAAGAGTTAAAAGGGACTAAAATAAATAAAGACAATTTCTCTTGCGTTGTTTAATGACTATTTAGAATAGAGGATAATCTAACTCGGCTCGACGTCCATTTATTAATATTTTCATAATTATACCCGATTTTTTAATATTTAACAAAGCTTTACTGTACTTACTTCACAAATTGAGCTAACTCCAATTATAAATATTTTTACAGCTAGGTATCAAGAGGAGCGCAGCAGTGCGCAGCTTGCGCGTGCGCCGACGGGGCGCGGCCGCCACCGGCACGCTCTGCATCCCGCCGCGCAGCCGTACGCGACCGCACGACTTACCACTCGGCGCTCCAACGCAAAACGACCTAAAAACCAACCACTCACCCACACGCTTACGCCTTTCCACACCCGAGCTAGTTGTACCTAGTTTTAATTAACCTAGGAGTACGCTTAGAATTTGATTCAATAGCGCCGACGTGTCGAGAGGAGTATTAAAGCTAAGCTCGTGGGCCTGCATGTTCTCTTACCGGGAAGAGCGCAGACAGTTAATTGCTACAAGTGGGGTCGTCTTTCTAAACTTTCAAGCTAAATTAAACTGTAACCTTTGATATTATTTGAGCTTCTTGAAATTATAAAGCATCCATTAAACTCTATCTAATAAAGGATCACAATTTCCTTGTAACACCGATCAGCAGCCGGCAATCACCGGTGTTTCCAGACGAAATTGCGGGGTCATCCGTTCGGGCACTAATTGAGACAGTTTAGTCTTAGACACTGGCCGCTCGGCGTCCGTAAATTGGCCGTTTATGGTGAAAGTCGAGACCATGGGCCCTGTGAGGAAATGTCAGAGGTCGGTGTTGCTCCCGATATAACGTCATGTTGGTGCGGCGACGCTCCGGGCGCCGCGGCGGTCCGGTGGCATTCTTGTTGAGTACGCTTCATATGGACCTGCTTTTGTTAGATCTTAATAATTCACGTAATTTACATAATTCTTAGTAACTTTACATTTCCTATTGGCTTTCAGCAAATTTATTCTTAAGAGGCTACTGTTTGTATTTCGATTACTTGATTGAAATGTAGACAGATCGACGGTGTTCCTTTTTTCCTGCTCGCTTAGATGAAAACCATTTAGGACATGGAGGCTTACGCCATATAAAAGTCTAGCGCTGTGGTAAAGTATGAAAGTGGGCTTGAGTTTTGGTCCAAACGCAAGGGACTCACACCTAAACAACAGTGAAGCATATCTATAGTTAGATTGAGAAACAGTAACCAGTGTACTTTCTGATACAGCATGTTCAAAACGGTGTATCTAGTGTCCATGCAATCTAATTTACGCGACGCTCGCTGTATCCCTGCCGCACAATACGGTACACCGCCACCCTTTTTAGGAATGGTAATTCTAACACTGATTTATTCATTGCTGTTTTCATATCCAACTTTATATCCAAGCGAATTATAATAAATGTTTATACGCGACACGCGCGAACCTCGTGTTGTGAATGTCACAGATTCTTAAACAACCCAAAGTCACCATCATTATTTAAAAATATGCGCTAACCGCGACTCATGAGCAGTTCTAGGGTAAGTAAAACAGAAAAATTAACACTTTTTAACAAATGGCTACTTAAACTTACAAAAAATGGCAGTAATTTTAATTGCAAACACCTTCGTGCTTGCAAAAACAAATGCCAAGGCGAAGTTTTTAAATTTAATTAATTACAGTCGGTTAGTCGTTTTAACATCAAAACCGTTTCATTTATTGTTTGGACGCAATTTGCTGGACCATTATTACGAAAGTAACCAGCTAAGCTAGAGCTCTCTATGCTTTTGTAGTTATTCTATTGTTGTAGTGTAATGTGAGCTATTATTGAGAGATCAATTTATGGTGGCGGTGTTGTAACAACACTGTTATTAGAGTAAACTCGTTAGCTTATAAACGAGAACAAAATTACAAGACCTCACGCTGAGGTCAATTAAAATGCACGCTTTTTTAACAGGCTCTTATTTCTCGGCAGTGTAAATAGCGTTTATTTAAATAAGCTTAATTATGCATTTATCGACGTATTAGTCATTTTATATGAATATTTAAAATGACATTACATCGAAATCAATCATATCGAGGAATATTTGTTGTGTTCTTGGTATGTTTATTTCGGTTGGCTGTAATTTAACCACCAAACGCTTGATCAATTTTCTATACGTTAATGAAGCTTAAGTACATAACTTTGCTCACACTCACATCCGCAAAAGAATTTCCTTTTTTAACAAGTGTTTTGAATTCATGATAGAGTGATAAACCTAATCTTGAGATAAATTCAAAATGGCACTGGCTTTACACACGGCAGACCATCGATCATTTATTTTATACTCAAGAATACAACATCAGCCCCTCAAAAATGTCCCGGCAAAACAACTCTCAAATTCGCGGTTGAGAGCTAAAACCGATCGCGAACTAAGGGTTCATTATTTTCAGCAGACTATTTGGTAATTTCAACTTTTTACTTCTACACGATCCATAGAAAAATGGTCTTGATGGACAGACAGAAAGATGACGAAGTGAAGTGAACCATAAAAATTAGTTCCTAAATATGCATTTTGTAAGTATTTTGTGTTGGACACCAAATGGCTCCTGTATAAGAAGCCAAAATTATCTCAAGCTACAGGATGTTCGTGAGTGTCCCTTGAACTAATAGTTTAATTACAATGCGCGGTCCGTTCTAGCGGCGATTAGATAAGATCTGCCAGAGGTCGCTAGTTGTTCCACGTTTTGTTGGACTATTCATCAGGCTTGCATAACTTGGGCACGGCTTATAGTTGATTAAACTGGATTCATTTTAATTTACTTATATTACAGTAAGGAGATTCGAAAAGAAAATTATTATAAAATCGGCACTGAAAGGTTATTTTGCATGGAAATTACCTGCGTAGAACGACAGTTACCTACAGTTCTTTTTTAAAAACCAAAATAATAATAATTATTATTATTAAACTTCTTATTACTTATTTTAGCGTTAAAAAATCATCTGTGAACTGTAGTAGTTACATAATAAAATATCGATGTACTAAATTAAGCATGTGACCTCTGTTTATCTTTGTTCTATCACAACTATCAGTTTTTTTTTTCAACTTTACGTAGACACTATTAGGTATACACAGCTAGCTAGCTAGCAATTTTGCGTGTACTTACCACGTAATGGTATTAATTTCCGAACAGTAATTTCATTTCAAGGTATCGCCTATGAATACCGCTTATTTAACGTCAGTGGGCTCGATGAGTTAATAAATATTACATAGAATTATCCTCGAACGAGGGCCATAAATAATGTTCCAGTTAATTTTTGTACGTTGCCTCCGTGCGGTAAGGTCAAGTAGCATTTTAAATATTGTTCTTATGAAAGTAATTGATTGGTTTCGTTTCTTTGTTTAATGTAATGAGAGCCGGCAATGTGTTTTAGTCATACGGAGTCCTTGACTTCTGAGCCGATTTGAAAGATGAATGTATTGCAAATTGTTCAATGAAGAAATAGCTAACAAGAACTCATTGTGTTGTTACTACTTTGTTTTTTCTAGTGTTTATAATTGATACACCCTGTTAATTATGTTTTGTCAGCACATTAACAAAAATATATACATATGCACAGTCAGATTATTTAATTTAGGAGTAGGGCCCACAATATGGTTCAATAAAATTACAATTCAAAGTAAAAATCCTAAATTAAAAAACTGTGACCGTACACAATATTTATATAGGTAAGTAGTGTCTATGATTCCTCTAACTGATGTCTGTGATACCTATCCTATAGGGTATATACGCGGATAGAATACTAAGTCTGTTAAGAAGGAAAACATGATGAGTTTTGTATAAGTACACTTGATTTTTCTTTATGGGGTCCTCGCAACAATGGCCTGGTCTCTTAAGGGTCCACGTTTGGAGCCAGTAGAATACAAATTGACATTATATTATGTATTAGGCACTTTTATTTGTATCCAATCTAAACTACGATCCGTTGGTCGTGTTATATCAAATTGTACTTTGATACCTGTAAACACAGTCACATAAAATATTTTACAATTTATTCAAGGAAAGTGGGTAGATTAGGAAATGTGATCTCGTAGTGCGTCTACCTTGTTTCACCAGTTTTATGATGTCGCCGATACTTTTGACTCCTGAGGGATTGTTGTTAATTGATTCTATCTTTGCTTCATTTTGCTGAGGTATTTGAAGTTTTTTTGAACGGTTTGGAAGTGTACCTAGAAAAGAAATGATAATAAAAATTTAGGTTTGCTGGAAAAGATCATTTTTAGTGATAATACGCTTTTGTGCTACTGTCTGTTTGTTATTGTGTTATTTTTATTTAATTTTATGTGCAATACAGAGTTTACATAGATACAAATTGTTCACAATTATAAGACCGATTTGTTTCACGAGTTACAAACTCATAACTACAACTGCCACTCGGGACATAATCACGTAAAATTATTTGATTATTAGGTCCCAAAGTGGTAGTTACATTACTAAAATGCGTGAGAATCGAGGAAGTTTAAAACATTATATTATTTATTAATTGTATGTTTATCCTTAATTATTATTATTATATCAGCCTATACTTGTAGCTTTCCATGACTAAATAAAAATATCCTGCTTATAATAGTATAAAAATTTCAAAGTTGACTTACTTTGACGTTGCGCAGCTTAAAATAAAAGCATTAATTCAGAAATTTACAATTCTTCACAATTATTCTTGCGTCAACATTAAATCGAATACTTACCGATATCAAGAAGCTCCCACAGATCTTTTTTCAAAAGTGGATGATTACCATCATCCATTGAACTTCCTATTTTAAAAATATCAAGTAATTTTTACATTAGTTTGTTAAACTACCGTCCTATCGGTGCTTTTATTTCTATAATAGTCACACGATTTTTTAGAGATTTCTACATTTATGCGCCTTGACGATGAGATATGAGATACAAAATGGTTTAATCTCAATCCACTAAACTCGAAACCTTGGGCCTTATTACGAAAAAAAATTTTTTTGACACAGGCCATCCATAAATTATGTCACACAAACACCGGTTTTGATCATTTTTAAAACCAATCTCATACAAATACATCACTACATATAGTATAAAGTCGCTTTCTTGTCTGTCTGTCTGTCTGTACCTATGTTTGCTTAGATCAACGCAGACGAATTCGCGGGCAGAAGCTAGTACATACATAAATCACGTCTTTATCCGTTATGGGTAGTCAGAGTTTAAGATAACAAGACCTACAGGTCATGTAAGGCGTACAGGTGGAAAGGGGAATCAAAAAACAAGTAATACAAAATTACTAGAAATTTTGCAATTATCCTGTCAGTGCGTCACAAACTGCCCGACCCCCCTTAAATGCTTGGCCTCTCCCCGCGATACAATGTTTACAGCTTTTATTTTAACAACAATGTAGGTCTCTTACCTTCATTGGCTACTTCATTTACGTTAGGAGCTTGAGTTTTACTGGTATCTGTTAAATAATTAAAATAAGTAATAACATTATATAAACAGTAACAAAATACTACTTATTATGCTTCATCTCTGGCTACATCCCCGGATACCATGAAACGTTATTGTGATGCTAGCGTTTGTAGCCTTTTTCCCATTAAAAAAATAAGTTACCTTCTGCGGGTGTATTTCTGGTAATTAACTTTTTTTCCAAGGCTTCAACGGCTTCTTTAAGATCACTCATGTAGACCGGCCTATTATCGGTATCTAAAACAGGAATGATTATTAGTAAGAATAATATTCAAATCTACAGATTAAGCTAGCTTTTTCGGCAGTTCGACAGTGTTACATACTATACATACTTAAATCACGTCTTTATCCCTTACGGGGTAGACAGTGCCTAAAGTAACAAGACCTAAAAACCACGTTTAGTATGATTGTGGACGTATAAATGGAAAGGGGAATCGAAACAGTGATGATTTGCTAGCCACATCGCCTTATACATATAAGATGATCCCTAAGTTTTTCGCCCAATCCCTCGATGGACTTTTACCATCTGCGCGGGAAGAGAAGCAACTGCATGGAAGAATTTCTTTGCTTCCAGACAGTGTTAGCTAGTACTTAATTATACGTAGTTATGTGATAGTTAGTGTAGTATGAGAGCTGTTACGTTAGTTGTGTTGTTTTATTAGCTCTATGAAACATTAAGAAACTATTTATCTGAGATGTCAGTAAATGTTTTATTACCTACCATGGGTAGCTTATGCCCACAGCCACACCCCTCGTTCTCTCATATTATATTGAAACAACGAATATCGCAATTTCCGTCCTTGCTCCTCGTCTACCGTACTTACGCCGTCGTGTAAGAGGAGACTCTATTTAAACAACCAGCTTTCCACGTATTTACTTTAGGCAGGACGTTGATAAGTTAATCAAATTTGTCTGTTTAAAGATTAAACGTTAAATAGAACCTGTGCCGTGTGCTGATGCAGCCATAGTAGTTGTCAGATTCGCTACACCTGTAAATGAAAACATCTTTAAATTCTTTTTAGGCAATGAATTCACAAAAGATCCATACACAATAAGGTGCTAGCACACATGATTCTGACGTGCATTTTTTTTGTCACAGGCTTAAAACGGTAGTACTTAGAAATTAGTAGTTCTGAGGCCAGCTTAAACTACGCCTGATGAACACATATTTTTAAGTACAACCAAAACTTCGCTTAGCAAACTGGTCTCACTTTGCCGTTTGGACAAATTTGTCTTTATTTCATTTGATCTAATATCTCAGGTTCATTTAATTAAATATTAGTTGTCGTCATTAAATAGTCTTCCTATTTGATTTCTTCTTGTACTCACCAGCTTCAGTTTGGTCATTTCTGCGAACTGAAAAAATCAAAAAAGAAAACATTATTTCATGTTCTTTAAAAGTAACAGCAAACTTAGTGGCGTTATTTAGTTAAATACCTCTTGCACCGGATAATTTGATGGGGTGTTTTCGGAGTAGCATCTCCAATTTATTGTTTGTTATTTGGGCCGAGGGCTTCCTATTGAATCTTAATAAATGTCGGAAATTTGACAAAGAGTTTTTTGGTGGTTCTGATGTTTGAACACCCATATCTACTTGCATCTCTATGATATGGTTTGGAAATTTATCTGGAACATTTCATTTATTTAGTACAGATAACATTACTTCTAGTCTGAGTTATGTAAAAAATATCAGAACATTGACTAATTGAGCACTGTGGGAAGGCCTGTATAAACTGATAGGTAAAGTCTTAGCGACGGATCTGCATTATGCTTAGTACTTCACCATCTCATCATCTCCAGCCTATATAAGTCCCACTGCTGGGCACAGGCCTTCTCTCACAACGAGAGGGCTTGGCCCACGGGCCCAGTGCGGATTGGGAACTTCACACACACCATTGAATTGCTCCGCAGATGTACTTAGTACTTGCGTACGTTGAATTGTTATGTAAAACATTAACGATGCGCTTTAGAGCCACAACTGTAACTTTTGACACCAAAAAGTATCGAACGCGTTTACGTTAATGACTTAATTACTTCCTAATCAGGCAAACTGACAGCGTCCAGTGACTAGCGGACCCACAATAGAACGAACCGGCAACAAATATTTCACATAGTATTTTATTTTGACATTTAAACGCAAAAGCGTTCGAAACTTAATTTGTGACGCAAAACTTATACTTAGCGTACTGAAGGAAGTATATACGTTCTATTAGCCGCCTATATTTGAATCAAGTACTCAGATGCACACAATTCACCGTTTTTGCTTCTGTCATTTGGCTACACAACAAACTTAGGAATGTGTTTATGACTAACAATGTAGGCTGGCGCAATTTACTTAAATAGAGGATCATGGTCTCGAGTACAAAAAGAGAAAAGATGAAAAGAAAAATAAATACTTACCTTCACAACTTTTGTACTTACTTACTAACTGCTTAAGAGATTCACCATTGTTCCGTAAAATATTCTTTAATAAATGTTTCGGTGACTCCACTTGAATTGAAATGATCCATAGAAAAATAAAAACAAATAAGATAATACATAATTGCATGGCTTTTACAAACGCAAAGTTATCAGTTATTTATTTCTCAGATTGAAACGAAATATATGTAAATACCTGTTTGGTAAGATGCTAAAGTAAAACATGAACTATGTAAGAGTAAGTTATAAAAAACACCATGATTTTACCTCCATTCGGAACACAGTTATCAAATTGCAATAGAAAAATCCATAAAAATTCTAACATCATATTTACGTGTTTGCACTTTATTTGAACTATAAACAATGCAACAGAAGATTGAAACAGCGTTTATTTTGTTTTTTTTTTCAACTGCCAATTTCACTTCGATTTCATATTTATGTTTTCAGTCAATCTTTTTCACTTAAAGTTAACATTGTCTGAAAAAATAAAATACGATTAAATCGAGCGTAGGCTATAAAATTGACTTCTGCAACCAATAGTAATTAGTACTTAAAACGAACATATAGTTATTTATTGTTACTTGGGTACTCTTCTATACATTTGGTATTTCCGTTAGAATTTGTTCAAACAAACTCGTGTGTGCGGTGAAATTATTAAATTTAATAAGAGAATCGATAAAGTTTATTGCGGAACAGGAATTATTGTTCTCGTGGATCTCGATAGTTGTCGTTAGTTCTGAGTGCACTAATATTGTTCTTATCAGCGCGCGCGACGATCGTGAGACCTGCCGCCGCGCATGCGCCCCTGACGAGCCTGCATAGGTATTCCACCTTACCAACCCCAAGAATCTAAACTGTCATCTTTAGTAATAAAAAGCTGTAACTAAAAAACTTTACCAACTAGCGTTTTTTAACGTTGTTCGTTAGGTTTATTACTCACGAGATGCGTGGAAAATTGACAGCGGAAGAGACGACTGTAGCCGTCGCCGCCCGTCGCCGCGTTACTTTTGTGTTTTGTGTTTATTTATTCATTCAATTATCCACAGGGGAAATGCTGCCAGCATCTTTAGGTTGCTGCAGGTGCCTCTACTTTTTAATTGTATCATTTTAAGTTTAGTTCATTTAATTCGTTTTTTTATTTAGTTATAGTTTAAGTTGTTTATGTTCTCGCTAACTTAATGTTGATTAAAATTAACTGTTGACCAGCATTATTTACATAAAATGTCAAAAAACAGTACAGCACAAAACCAATCCCCGGGAATTATGATGAAGTACCTTATGATGTACTCTTCCATGATGGTCTGGGAGTAAAGAAAAAACATAGAATGTACCAGTGTTGCTTCACTACCCGCGCAGATGGTAAAAGCCCATCTAGGGAATGGGCGAAAATAATAGGAATCATGTTATAGGCGATGAGGCTAGCAACCCATCACTATTTTAATTCCATTTCCCACCTATACGCCCACAGTCTTGCTAAAATGTGGCCTGTAGGTACCTGTTACCTGAGGCTTTGTCTACCCCGTAAAGGATAAAACGTGATTTGTGTGTGTGTGTGTGTGTGTGTATATTTTGTAGTGCATTCGGAAGTTTCCTGCATTAAATACCATCGGAAAAACTCTCAAAAATATTCAATTTGTATAGTGTTGAATACCTACTGATAGATAGACAGAATGACTTCAAAACAATGCATAAGAATGACAAACGACAAGGTAATAAAACAGAAAATATAAAAGGGAAACTTAAACAGTCCGACAAACCTCAATAAACAAAGAACAGACGAAACCAAAACATAAAAATGTTTTTCAGTCTCAGTCAGGCAGATCTTAAGCACCAGCATTCTCTGTATCAATATTTTGAACCCGGTGTTTGCTGGCGTCACGATCTCGGCCCTCCTGGACCATATTCGATGCGCCCGCGCCTATAACCCTTATCAGTGATAACCAAAACCGTGTGCTAATGCGGTTTGAACTCTCTACTTACATCAGAGCCTCCTTTAGTGGCGACGATAGAAGATATCGCAGTATCATTATAAAAGTCTCGTTTATAAATGGTATTAGAGTTCGTAGGCTATTTCATGCTTTTAACGGTGTTGGAATGTGACTTTATTAGATCGGTAATTTTTATGAGTTCTTAGGTCCTAAATTAAATCGGTTAAATTCTCATAGACTAGGGATTTTCAATAAGATAACCAAATAAGTACACCTACGAGAAAGTTTGAGTTGGTATGAAAAACAAACATTCAATCATAAGGTAGGTACGTACACAAATCACGTCTTTATCCCTTACGGGGTAGACAGAGCTAAGGTAACAGGTAGGTACCTACAGGCCACATTTAGCAAGATTGTGGGCGTATACGTGGAAAACGGAATCAAAATAGTGATGGGTTGCTAGCCTCATCGCCTATAACATGATTCCTATTATTTTCGCCCATTCCCTAGATGGGCTTTTACCATCTGTGCGGGTAGTGAAGCAACACTGGTACATTCTATGTTTTTTCTTTACTCCCAGACCATCATGGAAGAGTACATCATAAGGTACTTCATCATAATTCCCGGGGATTGGTTTTGTGCTGTACTGTTTTTTGACATTTTGTGTAAATAATGCTGGTCAACAGTTAATTTTAATCAACATTAAGTTAGCGAGAACATAAACAACTTAAACTATAACTAAATAAAAAAACGAATTAAATGAACTAAACTTAAAATGATACAATTAAAAAGTAGAGGCACCTGCAGCAACCTAAAGATGCTGGCAGCATTTCCCCTGTGGATAATTGAATGAATAAATAAACACAAAACACAAAAGTAACGCGGCGACGGGCGGCGACGGCTACAGTCGTCTCTTCCGCTGTCAATTTTCCACGCATCTCGTGAGTAATAAACCTAACGAACAACGTTAAAAAACGCTAGTTGGTAAAGTTTTTTAGTTACAGCTTTTTATTACTAAAGATGACAGTTTAGATTCTTGGGGTTGGTAAGGTGGAATACCTATGCAGGCTCGTCAGGGGCGCATGCGCGGCGGCAGGTCTCACGATCGTCGCGCGCGCTGATAAGAACAATATTAGTGCACTCAGAACTAACGACAACTATCGAGATCCACGAGAACAATAATTCCTGTTCCGCAATAAACTTTATCGATTCTCTTATTAAATTTAATAATTTCACCGCACACACGAGTTTGTTTGAACAAATTCTAACGGAAATACCAAATGTATAGAAGAGTACCCAAGTAACAATAAATAACTATATGTTCGTTTTAAGTACTAATTACTATTGGTTGCAGAAGTCAATTTTATAGCCTACGCTCGATTTAATCGTATTTTATTTTTTCAGACAATGTTAACTTTAAGTGAAAAAGATTGACTGAAAACATAAATATGAAATCGAAGTGAAATTGGCAGTTGAAAAAAAAAACAAAATAAACGCTGTTTCAATCTTCTGTTGCATTGTTTATAGTTCAAATAAAGTGCAAACACGTAAATATGATGTTAGAATTTTTATGGATTTTTCTATTGCAATTTGATAACTGTGTTCCGAATGGAGGTAAAATCATGGTGTTTTTTATAACTTACTCTTACATAGTTCATGTTTTACTTTAGCATCTTACCAAACAGGTATTTACATATATTTCGTTTCAATCTAATTTATGCTACCTACCTAAGTTATTTTGCAATTTGTAAAGAAATATGTAAATTTGTTGAATCAGGCGTTATTTTGCGGAGGTCCGTTCAATGAACAAAAACATGTTGCCTTAAATGACACTTAACTAAAATTCTATTTCCTGTTCACGTACCCTTTTAACGCCTAAATAAGCATCAAGCTTCTTTATAATTATCTAAAACGGTTCCAATTATAATTAATCAAATAGCCAATCAGTCAAAGCCGTATTTGGTTATGATAACTATGAATTTGCGGCTCTATGTCAATACTAGGCCATGCGACCACTAGGAGGTCTGTGCTGGCTAATTTAGGGGGATTTCTATGCAAATTTAATTACAGTAGTGGTAGTTCCAGCCACGAGACCACTAACGAAGTACACTATTAAACTATTCAAGAGTACGATGTTACGATATTAATTTTCATGACAGATTGAAATATTCCATTCGGGTCAAATGTACAAGTTTGATTCGGTTTCAAGACTTGAGCAACTTTTCTGCATATTTCCAACGAGTGTTTAGATTGCGGATAAAATCTAAAGCTACGACATTGATTTTATTTTAAAAATAGGGTGGCAACGAACAAATGTGTCTCCTAATGATAACTGACGTCAGCCTAGAAAGTTAAGATGGAATAACTATATATTACATACTAATGTGCGGGTAATTTCGCCGGTTGTCTTAGCTCTCCACGCGGGAACAATGCAGCGCTAGGACTGCTGCAAGTAATAGCAATCCGGTCGGAACTCACAAGCCTGTTAAAGATACCTTCAGTGGTAAAGTTATTAAGGCTAGCTGGATAAAATTTTGTTACCTACAAGATAAAACTAAGAGTTATCAAAATTTCAAGTCGTAGCAATTCAGTGAAGTATGTGAAGTCAATTCTAAAGTACCATACTAAGGCTCGTTGGATAGAGCCGGCCAATTAATTAAATTGATAAATCCTAGCACGAATATGATGTCACTTATGCAAAAATAGTCTCACAATTATTACCATTCGATTCAAAATACAGGCATAAACTAAACGACTCTCAATAACAAGCACCGTGCGTGGAATCGTCGGAATAGCAGTTTAGCCTTTTATACTGAATTCAAATTAGACTGTGGAAGCCGACTATCGGGCTTTGAGTGGGCAATCGGCACTCCATTTTCGTGCTAGGCCCGCATAGCAATTGACACCATGTAAGTCTAGCCAGTGGCTATGCTTGCCCCATTAGGGGCCACTTCCTCAACAAAAGAGGCTCCGAGCCCTCCATTCCAACAATTGTATGAGCTATTTACCTTAACTGTAACGGGCCGCAATCACACCCGCTCCCGATGCTATACGGCAGCGAGCGTTCTTGATATTTACACCTTGTTTTATCGAAAGTGTACAAAACGTCATCATCATCAGCCCATCGCAGGCTACTGCTGGACACAGGCAATTCCCAAGGCGCACCATTTGAAATATCTTTCTGACTTCCTCAATATTTTTAAACTCTAGAAATGTAACTTGTATGCTTTTTATTTTGCAATCTGGTCCAATTAAGATCGCTGTCAAATTAATCTAACTAACCATTATAAACAACAATAAAATATAGCTATTCTTCTATCCAAATGGATACATAAACAAAATAAACACGAGAATCGTGTCTATTCTGTTATGGGTTGCCAAGAGAGTTTTTGTTTCTAATGTTATTTCAGGTTCAGCCATTGTTAATTGCCATCATGTACCATTTTCTAATTTTTTTCTCTAATGTATAGACTCGCTTTAAATATTTTAGAGTTATCTATTCAGTTTAAGTTTTCCCCTCTAATACTATTACTCTACGATAAATTAACAAGGTTTAGAGGAATCAAATAAGGGGAAAATTTACTTAATATTTTTTCCGATTTTTTTAAGAGTAATGTTTTTACTTATGCTCTTTATCAATTGAGGAACACTCCATTGAGCATCCGATCGCGCGCTGTCACTGTAATTTAAATAAATAATACCTAATAAAATAACATATTAACACTTCTTAATGTTTAAACAAATTAAAAAATGTTAGGTAAACACGAAGTCAGCATAAAATTATTTTTAAAAGCGGCAAAGTTGAGCAAGTATCAAGTGCTACAGCTCCCTGCACCCTAGTACCAACGCCGCCGGTAGGAGCGGCACCCGCGGCTCTGTTATAACAGCGATAGCGTGATGTGCCCATAGCTGGGCAGCCGCTTGTCATTTTACACTGTACCCTCTCCATACTGGTTCCGTATCTGTTAACTGTTTCTGTTAGCGCTCGCTGTGCTGATATAACCAATGTTTTTGCAGGACGCTTTTTGATTGACTAGGTATAAGGGATACTAAGGACCTCTATAAACTATACTCAAGACTTAAGTTGGATGGACGTATTTGGCGTACTGTTTGTATGAAATAAACGTTTTTCTATTGATTTCAATTTATTATTTTTTTAGATAGGTATTTTATTGTGAGTACAATTTATGTTTCAAGATGATGGTGGCGTTCTGTGAAAATTACTGTAAGGCACCCAGACCAGAAAAAACACCTGCCTTAAACTTAAAGCGGCGAGTGAGCAAAGAGCAAGCTAGAAGAGCCTGGTAAGAATCGAGTTGTTAGGGTAACACGCCACTGGAAGATATTCTTTTTAGCAAAATCTTCCTCGAAATTCAAGCAAAGCAACTTTCATATTTCTCTTAAATGTTGGAGCATGATGAATCCATGATCATAAACTAAGAGCACTTTTGCCATTCCTAAAAAGTAGAAAATACCAGTAATGCGTCCATCGGCACGTGCTCCACAGAAGTGTCCGCGCCCGAGTCGTGACACAAACCGCGGGCCGTGCGCGAGCGCAATCTCCTCTAAATTGCGTACACTTAGCGACTCTTTATAGACCTTTTAAGGTAGAAAATTTAGATGATGATCGACACGCTCATAATTAAGATAACTGAGATAGTAGACTCGTGATGTGGAGTGGGTGGTTCCGCTTCCGAGGCTCGGGTGGTCCCGTTCGGACCATTTCGGGGCTACTCACTTCTATTACTTAAAAAGGCAGTGATGGTCTGATATGAGGTGTCTGGGAGTCATATTTGGAAAGATTTCGGAGGACTTGAATTTTAATGAATTTAAGAAGGATTTTATTGTTCGAGGTGGACTACAGAATCCGGTTTAGCTCGAAATACGCATTAAAGGTTCTAAAAAGGCTTTTTAAGTTGCAATAACCCATTTTAGAAAACCGCGTCGTATCGATCTTACCCGTTTTGCAGATAAATGGGAAAATTTTGTTTGCTAACAGACAAACAAAAAAGTAACCTCTCAGCCTAAAAGCGTATATACCTTTTCGGTTCCGTGACGTGATTAAAAATATATAATTTACCAATGCAGCAAATTAAATTAACATTTTAATCAGTTTCATTCTGTGGATCGATACTAAATATCGATTCAGCTACGAATATATCATTCGATATTATTTACAACGTGCTTTATCAAACGTGCCGTAGTATTTCATTATACGTAGACGATGGTCGTAACTGCTAGTTTAACATAAATATTTCTATAAATGACGTGGCTTGCTCCTATATCAGCCTGCACCTCGAGGACTTGCACGGTAGCGTCGTGTGTGGCGTTCCCTGATGCTTTAAATAATATACGACCAGCGGACGATGCTCATATCTCAACGGGAAGTATTTTGCATGCGGGCACCACTTATCTTTTGGAATAATCTGTAAATGGGAGCACACCAGCCATAAACATCCCTGAACACAACACGATACAACCAAAAGCCAACTCTCGATCTGTGTAACTAAGACTGAAGTGCCCTTTCAGATGCGTGTTCCGTACGGCGTTATAAATCGATTTCAGGTTATGCCAAACGCATAATTTATCGTAAAGCCATAATTGGTTAAACCAGAGCATCTTCAGAGAGTAATGTCATGCATTAAGTCATGAACGCAAATTCTTTATTATTAGATTCATCATATTGAGGTTTCATCTCAAATTTATAGCTTTCTTTGCAGAAGGTTATTATGCCGTTCAGTAATAAGCAGTTGTTGAATCTTCCAAAAGTGAAGACCATGTATGTAACGGGAGTTTTTCGTCGTTTTGTATTTATGCTGATTAAGTACAAAATAGCAGACTTTTGATACGAAGACAATTTTTAAATTTCTTAAGTCTACCCCTGATTATGAAGCATGGAACTATATTTATATCCCGTTGATAATATTTTTGGAAATTTTCAAATTAACACATACATTTTCAATATTTGATCAGAGTTTTATTTTTATACGTGTCACATTGAGTGGGGTTCATTCGTTCTATTTATAGCCGTTCAAAGTAAGTATCGATATAGGACCTATATTTTCCAGATTTGACATAGGTTTGCGCTATACCGGCTTCGTTAATATAAGTACCGTTTATCCTGAATCCTTTCGTACTTCCAGAAAGTTTCTTTTTTGTACTAAACCCACCTATTTCAGTTTCTGAATTTTCTTTACATTGTTGTCTATGAAACGTGCGACAAAGTGCATTTGTAATTAACTGTTTTTTTTTCTTCAAAAAAGCAAAGAACCATTTAAACTCCGGTCTGAGATCGCTCCAGGTGATGCCAGCACAGCAGTTTAGCCTGTTTTATCGCTTCATTAGCTGCACGGGGTCAGAGGAGTCGACACCTCTCGTGCTAAATGCAACCGATGCGCCTACGATTGTGTCGCTGGTAAAACACGACGGCGAGGTATGTTGGCGTCAACCTCAGCTCGTTAGATTAAACGTCATTCATTTGTTTAGGTTGAAACATTTAGCATGTGATATCAAATCTGAAATCTGGATAAAAGACAATTCTATATCTATGAATCGTTAAAATTGAAAAACGTTTTGTACCAATCCGTGATTCTTTTTTTTTTAAATCACAAGAACAGTAAATACTGTAAAATAATTTGTAAAACATACCACAGATGTATACTAATCGGCATCATTATGGCATCGCCTCACTCGAGCACAAATTAGCGAACCGCAAGCAGCGCGTGGACAACTCGCAGACAACACTGCGCTTACGTCGGGTGACTCCGCAATTGCGGCTCCGCACGTGCGGGTTCGGCGCGCGAATAGCCTGTGATCCACCCGCGGACGATAGATCCTTGGCATTGACAGCTAGTCATCAAACAGCCGCCTCCTCGGAGCGAGCGCGTTGACGCCTAGCATTAACCGCGGTAACGGCTAGGGGGTTCTAAGGCGATTTCGTTACGTGCTTTACGTTTCGTTGACGCCTCCTTGCCGTCTTTGATGAAACTAAGCAATGTCGGTATGTATAAGTACAGTATGGATGAGATAACCTTTTATACTAAGTATATTCAATACCTAGTCTTAAATAGAATAGAAAGTCAGAAAACTCGATACACTAAACATTACCATGAAATCGACATAATCGCATCACAGCAAACTATCTTGGTCTAGCTTGCAACATTGTAGTTTATACGATTGTAGCACCATCCTCGTACTTTACCGTTGGATCTAATTTACATTCGACCGAGGCGCGAGCGCAGTAATTTTTGCACGCCTCGCGTGTTCGTCCTACCATTTAACAGCCTGCGACATGAAATGTAGGATTAGATCGCTGTACTGAGTGAAAAATCAGTAGCTTTCTTGAGTTTACATCGGAAAAATATATACAAAATCCGGTCTATTGGTATTTATTAACGCATTACGTGGTATTTAATAACGCACTATTTAGTATAAAAGACCAAAAATATTAAGCGATTTAAAAATATGCGAAGATTTCGTTCAAATGCTCGTGTATTCTTGTTGAATGTGTTCCCCAAACAAGAGAATTTTATTTCTTAATGTTAAAGTTAATGACATTCCGTTTTGACTACTTTTATCGCAACGCTTATCATAAACTTATCATTTGCCCGAAAACTAGACTTAACTGGTAAACTTTTCATTACCTCACTGATACTTGCAAGCACCTATCATTGAGGACTAACCAGTTAGTGTACTGCTCGGCTTGTATGCATAATAATCAGTTTAGTAACTCTCCTATGGCCCTAGCAAGTTCTTTGGTCACTGGACTAGATTCGCCTCATGTCTTAATTAGAAATGGTAAGTGGCAATAATATATTTTACTTGTCGATTTGATTGCTTCTGCAAGTCGTACGAATGTCCAATGCGTGGTAACACTAATCACATACGCATTTACTCGTATAATTCCGATGCAAATGGAAGAAACAACGCAAACTCAGGTTGTTCAGCTTTTCAAACTGTAAATTAATGTCATACGTCAACGTCAATTCATAGTAATTCATGTAAGTAAACTATTTATATTGATACTTTGGCGGGTAAACGAATTTTAAGTCGGATCAAGCATTCAAGCAGAATCTAAGTTCTCGTTTAAGCTCTCGTTGACTTCACGAAGGCGTTTTAAGTCATATTTTTATTGTTAATGTATTAACTACAGGTAAGTAGCAAACTAAAAAGAGCAACTGACTTATCATCAGCCAGGCGCTCATATACCTACCTGAGTTCTGCAGTAGAGATTACAAAGATGCAGAACTATCGTAGAACATTTTCCGTCATCTCTACACCCATGTCCAATCAGAGTTGTTTGACGGCAGGATTGAAGACAAATACACAACTTAGTTCCGTGGGTGCGAATTGAAGAAGATTGTATCCAAAACCCGGAAGATGGAACACAGTTACATTTATATGATGTCGCCTTAGTAAGTGCCACTGACAGGCGTTTTAGAAATAAGGCTTTGGCTGCTGTTTTACTTCATCGTAAATTTCGCCGTAAATTTCTTATGTATCGTGGATATAAATTTAGAACCATCTACTTTAGAAGTCACTCCACTAGGCTACTACGGCTTTTTATGTAATTTCGAACCCATCTAAACTGAATTAAATGATAATCAATCAAGCGACAATTCATTTAATATTCAATTTCATATAAATATAACGGACTAAGGATTGCAGATTTTATACCATACGCAAAGGAAACAGATAAGTGCAAGAGGACATCTAAATCAAGCGTGTCGTACGGACGGACAACCCGACAAGGCTTAGTTGTCTGTGAACAGGCCATAATTCTTAGTAGATGAAGTTATTAATGCGGCTGCTGTGGGATTCTGAGCGCCTGGTGTATGTCAGTTGCCGTGTACATAAAAACATCACAATTTTTGGCTTATTATATATTTTTAATGTGAAGCTGTCCATTCTCAACACTATAAAACACCTTTTATACAGATGTTTATAAAAAGAAAAAAGAAAATGTTGTTTCTTCAACTTATAACATAGTAAGCGAAGCTTAGATGAAACTTTTTACTACATCTTTTACTTTTATGCAAACTAATGTTTTGTGGAGTTCAGTATTGCTTTCCTAGTCTGTGAAGCAGTAGATGAAAATATAACTTTCACTAAAACAGGGTAAATATGCAAACGAATGGAGACGGCCGGCGGACGGCCCGTTTTAATTTGTGCTCGACTTCCCGCCATTAAATACGTCCGGGGACTCGGTACTGGCGACTAGAAAACCGTTAAGGAAATCTATACAAAAATGACGCTGTATTCAATTGGGGGAGTATTCCGTTGAAACAGTAGACCGATAACACACAGTCTAAGCCACTAAAGCAAGAGACTTGAAATTTTACAAACACATGCCTTGAAAATCAAATAGGAGCAACAAGATGACATTTTTTGAGATTCTCAAGGGATAAGACTAAAATTTACATTTTTGGTTCAAAGTCACCCTTACTTCCTAACTATAATTATAAGAGACTTCAAATTTAGCATCTGTAACCGCTAAAAACAGGATTTCTCCAACTTTCCATGGGATAAAGAATAAGAGAGATTATTTTATACTAGCAGACTAACTTATATAAAAACATCAACTTTACTTTTGTCAGACATCTGTCAGAAATTTAATGCTTATTATTTAATACTAGCTGTTCCTTCGCCCCAATTCCATTTTTTTTAATATTTACATTTTTTATTACTTAAGGAACATTGCAAAAATTGCCTTAGATTGGGCCGGCCGTTGTCGAGTTTTGCGCTTCACAACATTTACTTTTATTTATGCACCTCTAGATTATAGTCCCTCTTCAGACACTTGTGCTTGGCACAGTAAGGCACCTGTTCACTCTGGCACTCCCCGTTAGCGGCGCGTTGTCTGCGGCGTAACGAAGCTTCCGCGCGTTGCCTCACCGCCGTCCTGCCGCAGTCACGACGACACGCAATTGCGGCCCCTGTAAAAGAAGGCAAGTTTAAAAACGAATGTGAAAAAAAATTTGACGAGACTTCCTCTCATGAGGTTTAAATAAGCCTCGAAGTCTATTCTAGGCTCTACGATGTAATGGAAAATAATGAAGTACATACAAATATTTCTCGTTTAATTCTACTAATATTATAAATGCGAAAGTTTGTGACGATGTGAGTGAGTGTGTATGTTTGTTCCTTCTTCACGTTGAAACGTCCGAACGGATTTGTATAAAATTTGTATCGGAGATAGCTGGTACCCTAGATTGGGACATTGACTACTTTTTATCCCGGAAAATTGCATAGTTCCGGCGGGATAGCGATAAACATGTCAAATGTCGTAGCTGCCTAGAGTCATAACGTAAATAATTATTGCAGAAAATACTATCAACAGTTCTCAAGTCATTCATTTCATTTATTCGTTTATTCATACACATTTTAAGTCATGTTCATTTGCTATCGGTGTTACGTAGTAGGGTGGTAGGTACATGACACCCTGTCAGGGTATACAATGTCAATACTAAAGCTATAAACTAAACTAAAACTATTACAGCCATTTACTCATTAATTACGGGTTGCATATTTCATGTCAATAATAATATATATAGCATTATCACAATTCCAATTCTAATTCTAATTAATTCTAATTCTAGGCGGACGAAGTCGCGGGCAGATGCTAGTAAATTATATATTTGGAAATTTTAAGATAGTTTTTCGTTATTTAAGTACTATATGGTTGTGCTGGTTGATTACGGTGACTGGTATAAATTACAGTTTAACATACACATACACTAATCACGTGTTTATCCCTTACGAGGTAGACAGGAGCCCAAGGCGACAAGACCTACTGGCCACGTTTAGCAAGATTATGGGCGTATAGATGGAAAATGGAATCAAAATAGTGATGGGTTGCTAGCCGCATCGCCTATAACATGATTCCTGTGATTTTCAGCCATTCCCTCAATGGGCTTTTAACATCTGCGCGGGAAGAGAAGCAACTGGTACATTCTAATCTGGTACAGTTCAAATCTTATTAGATTTTAAAATTACGGTTTCGAGACATCGCAAACAGTTCTAACAATTTCTATAATAAGGGATGTTTTTGAACCCAAAAACGCGTTCTTTTTTCGATTTCTCAAACATGGAAGCACAGTAAAGCTCTACAGATAAGTACCGATTGATAAACAGCCAAGGTATAAAACCAACTCAATTACTAAAGCAATGTCAATACAGAGTAAAACATACCAATCACAGGGTATACAAATATTATTCCAAAAATGATTCGATAATGTTTATGACGGTATGAATTCGATACAGGCTGTATATCTCAGCTAGGTCCCAGGAATAACGCTATAAAGAGGTAGTGGGGCTATAAATAAATTCGTAGAAAGCCCCGATGGTCCGTTTAGAGATGGTTTAGAGCATGAACGTGGAAACTGCGAATCGCCAATGTTTATTTCAAGCTAATGTCAAGCATAACCGCGGGCGTTGCGATACCTGGCACCGCCACAATGGCGCCTGATTACACGAACAGTAAATAAATTCAAATAAAACAATAAACTCACCCTTCTCGGGCAGGAGGTATTTTAAAATTAGTCAAAACGAGCTTACTTGTTTCTTGGCCGACAACGAACCTATAACCTACCTATATTAAAGTTTTCATGGGCGGAAATGATTCATAGCCATCGGGTGACACGCGTTCTCATTTTCCGCCTATAATATCCTATACCAATTTTTTTTCCCACTGCTGGGCAATGGCCTCCCCTTTTTCCTTGCACCCCTTTCTATTTGCAAAGCTTTCCCAAGGCTCAAAAAGCTCCATAGCTCTATGGCATTGGTCTTACAATACAATACAATACAATAACTCTTTATTGAACACCACATATAACAACCAAAACAGAAAAAAGTCAAAGCAGGTAAAAGTCTTATTATATCATTAAAGTCTTTAAATGTTAGGTGCACTGTGGAACAGTGGGATGATCGGGAGCGCGATGGCGATGCGCCGGCGCATTAGCGCGGGAACGCCGCGAGCGCCGCGCGGACGTCGCCGCTTCATTACCAGCCCGCAGCGCGATGCGGCGCGATGCGGCTGTTGTTCATGCATACGTTCCAAGCCTTAATGTTGTATAGTTTATCGAGGTATAGGCATCTTAGTGTCTTTCAGAATTATTTTTAGAATATGTAGGTACCTACTACAGTGAAATTCATTTTTTAACTTGTTGCAAAGTCGCAATCTAAAGATCAGATTGACTTAAAATTTGGTGTACAAGCTTGTAACAAAATTCTTATTATGCTGTGTTCTTGTTAATGTTTCAACGACCCGTATAGAAATTAGGACACTCCCGTCACCTTCGAAGAGCAAAGTATAGTTTCAATTGTTGAAACGGTGTGAATCTGAAGAATTCCTTGGTCACTTATTCAAGATTACGTAAAAACCAGAGACATTAAGTCGGTATGACCATTTACTTGCGTGATAGGTTATGGTGAGGGCCAAGATCTGAATACTGTTTATTTATTATGCCTATAATGTTAATAGACTTCTAAATACCTGGAACTTGAAGGACAATTTCCGCCACTGGCGCGCTTTAAAGTTCAAGTAGCGCCTTGTGGCGTGATTGCTATTTTGATTTTGAATGTAAATCCTTATTCGAGATTTAATACCTAATGGTAATCGTACAATGCTTTGTGCCAGTCAGTACCGCAGCCTTAGATATGCACATATAAACACGGACAGAAGAGTTTTGCAAATTTTAATACACGAGCACATATTGTCTAGACGCAGATTTAAAAAAATAGGAATTTAATTAAAGTTTTTCGTAGCTCAAAAATCATTCTAAGAAATTTATTTATCTGTGATACATAGTTACAGATTTCCCCTCGCTGAAATCCATACTGAAAATGCTGAAATCTTATTTGAAAATCTCACCCGGCATTACCACACTTTTCTTCTATAGTTGACTATGCTTACTGACCTGTACAAATCGTACAGTAAAATAAAATTACAGCAATAAACATTTTACGAGGACTCTGAAACCCGCATGTTCATCCAACTTCGTAGGCGGTTATTGGTGGGATCTTTCATCGGTAGTACTTCGCAGAATATTCGCAGTTTAATTCCCAATATCGAGGAAACGGTACATTAAGGCCGACAATGCCCACACAAATCAAACAGTACCTAATACACTATCGGCCAATGTTGTGTATATCAAAACATTTGCATGGCGCACCAAAGCAGACTTGCGTGTTGACGCCCACTCAGCGGTGCAATACTATGCAATCGTTCGACGTATCGGCATCGCATTAAATGTTGTAAACTCTCCACAATGCGGATTTCTCCATGCTTTATAAAAAGTTTATGTGTGCGATTCTGTTTAATGCGGTGTGTCATGCGAAGAGCGTTGCGACAGTGTTCCGTTACTACCTAATGCTACTTGCTGTCGATTGAGTCGTCGATCGGTTTTCTTGTACAACACGCGGTCGAAATGTTCAGGAATTCTGCTTTAATTTAATTAATTAATTAAATTCTCAAAAATACGATTTACTACACACATGAATCATAAAATTGATCTAACCACCTTAACTTTTACGCAAGGAATTTCAATTTAACTAGTAGTACCTACGGAATTATTGAGTCGTTTCAGACGAGTATTTTCAAAACTAAGCTCAAATTAAATTTTCAACAAGTTGGCAAGATTGATTAGAGCTATAGGTAATTTTCAAATTTAAAACTCGGCTTCCTGTCTGTAACAACACATTTGCATTCAAATGCAGTACCTACCGCTTTCATTGTGGTTAGGTAATCCAAACGCTGTCGCCCACATCTCGAATCCAATACACTTCTAATTAACAAGATACAAGTGCGTTGACATTATACTCGTGATCGGTCGATGTCGATGGGTAAGTCGATCGCATCGTACACCCGACACGCCGGATCGTCTGTCCGAGACGATACTGCACAGGACCTTGGGATCGAGATTACGGAATCCGCGTCTCATGCGTATCGGGTTCGACCGTCTCAGAAATTTGAGCGTACACATGCATGGCCTGCACTGTACTCGCAGATACACCTCATGTTTTTTCCTGATTTACTTGTTTATAATTGAAATCACTCTGAAACATATTAAGAACAAATACCTCTCATACACCCATGCTACATGCTACGCTCTACAGCGCTGAGCTGAACTATCAGGAGGATGCCAGGTACACGAATCCAAACCCAAAGCTTTAACAATAGTTTTCATATATCATTCATAGATTCATATATATATATATATATAATCATCATATCATCAAAAGCAGGCCGAAGAAGAGCTAATGGGAAATGCCTCTTGAAAAAAATCCTAGAGAAGACGGGCAATGTCACAGACACATAAATGAATATCAACAATTTTATGATAAACTAAACCTACATACTAATATGAAGTGCAAGGCTTTTGTTTTAGATTTCAGTGTGGGTATAACGTACATGCCCAATATGCATGTTTCATTTAACTGTAAAAGACAGATCCATACCATAAAAGAGACATAAATTGTGAAAGTAGGAGTGATTTACTTTAAGTGGTTGAAAAATCGGGCTTAGCCATTTCGATCTCGCGTTATATTGACCGTTTGCAGTTTTGCGTTTTTTACGGTTTATTAAATTTTAACTTTACTTGTTCCCATACCCCGGCGAGAGCCGCGGGGCGAGGCGAAGCCGACCAACAGACACGCCCTCAATACGAATAATATTAACACCTTTCATTTAAGAAAATATTTTTTAAGTTATTGTATTTCTGACTATTTATTATCTGGTAATTTAATATTTATGATTAATGGTATGTTAATGTATGTAATGTGTAATATTTTTTTTTATTATAAAGTTATGGGCTGTCAAAAATAATGAAAAATGGTTGGTAGGTACACTTTCTTGTTTTAGGTAACATTTTTGCAATCTTTAGTTGTAACTTTAGGCTATAATACAATTAAAACACACCATAAAACTATGTCCTATCGGAAATTCTATCTACGACATACCTAAATATCAGAATCCACATAATGCTGTGAATATAGATGTATAAAACCAGGAGACAAAGATGAAAGAAGCGCCAGAGTAAGGTACCTAATATTAAAAAAGGATATTTCAACCAATTAAGGGAGAATTGCAACGCTAGCGGAGAAGAGGTGAAAAGGCGGGCAGTTAAAAGAAATAAAGTGGCAATTACTTACTCACTTAGTCTTATAAAACTCTAAAATTGTGATAATGATGAAATAAATTGGATATAAGGTTTTCTTATCCTCAGCTCAGCTATGTCGTGTGGTGCCGGCCTAGAATTGCACTACCCCAACTCTTCCCGTGGGTGTCGTAAGAGGCGACTAAGGGACATGCACCGGGGGGAGGGCAGCAGCGCCCCCTGCAGAACAATTCCATCGCCAAACTGCGATCCCCAACCCGCATGCCCAGCGTGGGGATTATGGGCACTAACCCCCAATGAATAGACAAGCCAAAAAATGGCCCCCAGTTCCCGGCCGCCTCGCTATTCCTGGCCATGGTAGCGGCCACGGTAACGGCGGGGCAGGGGGTGCTAAGAATCCCCGGGCTACGTTAGGCTACCATTCATTACTCAAAAAATTGACCCTGGCGACGTTTAACGGACGAACTCTGAGGCTTGACCATCATCTAGCGCAGTTGGAAGTAGAGTTAGAGAACATTAAATGGCATGTTCTGGGGTTATGTGAAGTCCGTAGAGAGGGGGAGGACACCGTAACCCTAGACTCAGGCCATCTTCTCTACTTTCGCGAGGGTGATAAAACATCCCAGGGTGGCGTAGGTTTCCTCGTGAATAAGGTCCTAGCTAACAACGTTCAAGAAATCTCCAGTGTGTCGACCAGGGTAGCGTACCTGATCCTTCGGCTGTCCAAGCGGTACAGCTTGAAGGTAATTCAGGTGTACGCACCGACCTCGGCACACTCGGATGATGAAGTAGAGGATATGTATGAAGACATATCCAAAGCCTTACACAACACCACTAAGGCCCACTTCAACGTGGTTATGGGGGACTTTAACGGCAAGGTGGGAACCCAGACTGGCAGCGAATCCCGAATAGGCCCGCAGGGTTTTGGAGTTAGGAATCACAGGGGGCAAATGCTTGTCAACTACCTTGAGAGAGAGGAGCTGTTCTTAATGAACTCTTTCTTTAAGAAACAGCCCCAGAGGAAGTGGACATGGCGAAGCCCCGACACTGTGACTAAAAATGAGATCGACTTCATCATGTCGGATAGCAAGCACATATTCAGAGATGTCTCAGTGATCAATAGGTTTAATACCGGATCTGATCACCGACTACTCCGAGGCTCTCTGAATATCAACCTGAAGCTTGAAAGGAACCGTCTGATGAAGTCCACGCTCCGACCTGATCGAATCCAAATCATGGCGGGCACCGAGAAGTTTCAACAGCTTCTCGGGGATAGATTTGTTGCCCTGGAACCCACCGATGACGCTGACGAGACCCTACACAATCTGGTCGAAACGTTGAGGGACGAGGGCATCAAATTCTGCCAAAAGCAGCGTACTGGCAAGAAATCCAAACTCTCGGATGAGACTCTCGGGCTGATGGCAAAAAGACGGGAAACCACCCAAGCAAATTCGTCAGACAGGTCAGACCTCAACAAGCAAATTGCGAAGATGGTACGGCGCGACCTTCGGAGCTCCAACACGCGCCTCATTGAAGAGGCAATAGAGCGAAACCGAGGGTCCAAAGTATTCACTCAGCAGCTTGGCAGGAGCCACCTGACGAAGCTAAAAACGCACGATGGGAGGACCGTATTGTCGAAGCCGGAGATATTCGCCGAGATTGAGGATTTTTATGGCCGACTATACGCTGCACATGCTCCTCGTTCCCAACGAGACGAACACGATTCTAGAGCCACCCTGACACGCCACTATACCGACGAACTGCCTGACATCAGTCAAGACGAGATCGTGTTAGCTCTGAGGCAGCTTAAAAATGGAAAAGCCCCCGGTGAGGACGGAATAACATCAGAGCTTTTGAAAGCCGGAGGAGTCCCTGTTATACAGGAACTACAGAAGCTCTTCAATGACGTCCTTCACAGTGGGAGAACTCCAAAGGCGTGGAGCGAGAGTTTGGTTGTGCTCTTTTTTAAGAAGGGAGATAAAACCCTTCTTAAAAATTACAGACCCATCTCGCTGCTAAGCCACGTCTATAAGCTGTTCTCACGAGTGATCACGAACCGTCTCGCCAGGAGACTCGACGAGTTCCAGCCACCGGAACAGGCCGGGTTTCGCGGAGGATATGGCACCATAGACCACATACACACAGTGAGGCAGATTATACAGAAGTCCGAAGAGTATAATCAGCCCCTGTGTCTGGCCTTTGTGGACTATGAGAAGGCATTTGACTCGGTCGAAACCTGGGCTGTTCTGGAATCCTTACAGCGATGCCAAGTAGACTGCCGCTATATCGAGGTGTTGAGATGTCTCTACGAAGCCGCAACCATGAGTGTCCAAGTACAGGGCCAGCAGTCTGAACCCATCCAACTGCGCAGAGGAGTGAGACAGGGGGATGTTATATCCCCGAAATTGTTCACGAGCGCGTTGGAGGATATGTTTAAGACGCTGGACTGGAAAGGCAAGGGCATTAACATAAACGGCGAGTACATGTCACACCTGCGATTCGCTGATGACATAGTTGTAATGGCGGAGTCGCTGGAGGAGCTGAACCGGATGCTGGACGGCCTAGCTTCAGCCTCGCGACGTATCGGTCTCGGCATGAACTTGGATAAAACCAAAGTCATGATCAATGGCCTCATTGATCCGGTACCGGTCGTCGTATATGGCCACCCTCTCGAAATTGTTTCCGAGTACACTTACCTTGGGCAAATCCTGCAGTTAGGTAAAAATAATTTTGAGAAGGAGGCCAAAAGGAGGATCCAGCTGGGCTGGGCAGCGTTTGGAAAACTACGTCGAGTCTTCTCTTCATCCTTACCGCAGTGTTTGAAAACTAAAGTTTTCAATCAGTGCGTCCTACCCGTCATGACCTACGGAGCTGAGACGTGGACACTCACGGTAGGGTTGGTCCACCAGTTCAAAGTCGCTCAGCGAGCTATGGAAAGAGCTATGCTCGGAGTCTCTCTGAAGGACAGGATTCGTAACGAATACATCCGACAGAGAACCAAAGTTACCGACATAGCTCAAAGAATTAGCAAGCTGAAGTGGCAGTGGGCCGGCCATATCTCGCGAAGAACCGACAACCGCTGGGGTAAACGTGTTCTTGAGTGGAGACCGCGACTTGGCAAACGTAGTGTAGGACGCCCTCCGGCCAGGTGGGACGACGATCTGCGAAAGACTGCAGGCAGATGCTGGATGCGTCAAGCTAAAGACAGGGCGCTATGACGCTCATTAGGGGAGGCCTATGTCCAGCAGTGGACTAACATAGGCTGATGATGATGATGATGATGATCCTCAGCTTATCAATTCAACAACTCCAATTAATTAGTTGTTTGTGTTTAGGAAAAGACAATACCAAAGAATCGATTTCACACTCAATAAAATGTAATACCCGAGTGCAGTGTAGTTTAAAACAAGAAAGCAACTAGTAGATGCTTCGATATTAGAATAATTTATGCCGTGCGCTCATCGGTGCGTGTGCGCATACGACGATCGCATCGGTTTCGGCGAAGTTTCTACATTTGAGTGTAAAGTACTGTCAGCTTTAACTTTAAAGTAGCTGCTAATTTGTATCTAACAAGTTAGGATTCTGCAAAAGAGGAGATTTTAACTAGTTTCAACGTCGCTTATGAATAGAACGCTTGAAACTGACACAGGGAAAGATCCCTTCCTTAAGCCCGGTACTCATCTGTAAGCTGTAACCGTAACACACATTTACAGCTCACACATGAGTACCCGGCTTTAAGTTGCCAGTGTTATCTTCTTTTGTTTTGAAGCATAATTAGTATTGTACTCAAGAAATAATAAGTACGAATACTTAATTTTTGTTCATTTTATTCCTTATTCTTGGTGATAAAGTTTGTATCGATTAGTAAAAAGTATTCACTGTATTTAACTCTGCAATAAAGTGAACAAAACCTATATTTCTGTCCGATCATCCAATCAATCATTTCTCAAATGCCTTATTAAAAAAACATTTAATCCCGTATCAATTATTATGCCAATCATAATGACCAATTAAGCAAATCTATCCTAGATACGAACTATGAATTAGAATAAACTATAATTGTCTGTAGACATACAAAGTATAGGCAAGCTCATATAATCTATGAAGTTTCCTTGTTTATCGGTCTAGATGTTGGTGTCTTCCTATAATTAAACCTTCATACCTAAGCAACCTAAGTTAATGAATATGAATGTATTTAATTGGTACATCGGTCGATTACGCGGAAGGTGGTGACATTGCGGGTATTATGATCAGTTGCGATGGACCGATGTTGTGAATGAACAGCGTATGGTCCATTCCACTACTTTTTAACGCTTTTGTAAACAAGCAAGTCCTCCCGAGTTCGATGGTATAATTGTTATAAAATGTGAGATATCAAGTAGGACCCTTCAACATCCCTGTAGTATATGAGTTTAATACGAGTGACTGTATGGGAATTTAGAGAAATCGGTTTGTTTAAAAAAGTAGTTAAAATTAATTGGAATAGAGAATAGGACCAGCACTTGTGGAGTTTTAAGTAAAAAAATCACGACAGACCATTTAAAAAACGTTATTGTTACTTATTTAAAGTTCTCACTTTGTACAGAGGCACCGCTCAAAAGATGTCAGGCGCTCTAATTAACTAATAATGATAGTATAGCATACTAGCTAGAGGGATTTCGTTGCTCTATAAATTGTATACCTATTTCCATAGCTAGCTCTCCGTCTATAAACATTTTATTGCTTCATTTTCTTTTGCATTTTGTAAGTATAAGTCACGTTACAGTAATCCGATCTTAATTTCACTTAATTCTAACAAATCTGCAATAAAGCGGGCTGGTGCTTGAATGTGGTACAGTTAGCGTCAAAATATTACACAGCAAACACCGTCACTTAGTTCACAGTCTAAATCTTTCAATTTTATTGAATCACTACGAAAAACAAATGAATGTTATAGAATTGACGGCTGTTACCATACGACGTTGTAAAAACTCAGAAGCGTCTATAGTTAGAAGTCGTGTTCACAATTGTTCAATTATGTCATCTATAGGTACTAATATTTCAACAAGGTAAGGTTTGTGAGTTTATGAAGTTGTTGGGTATAATCTCTGGATCTACTGACGCAATTTTGAAAATTCTTATACCAAAAGAAAGCCACATTATTTGTAAGTGCTATATTTAATTCTGCACGGACGAAGTCGCGGGCAACAGCTAGTAATATCACTACATAGTATAAAACAAAGTCGCTTTCTCTGTCCCTGTGTCCCTATGACCCTATGTCCCTATGTATACTTATATCTTCAAAAGTACGCAATGGATTTTGATGCGGTTTTTTTTAATAGATAGAGTGATTCAAGAGGAAGGTTTTTATGTATAATTCTACGAAGACGAAGTCGTGGGCAGAAGCTAGTATGTTATAAAGAGTTCCTATAGTTACTTTGGACATACGTATGCTGTTTACCTGATTATAAGTAACTAGCTTCTGCCCGCGACTTCGTCTGCGTAGAATTATAGATAAAAACCTTTCTCTTGAATCAATCTATCTATTAAAAAAAACCGCATCAAAATCCGTTGTGTAGTTTTGAAGATATAAGCATACAAAGGGACATAAGGACATAGGGACATAGAGACATAGGGGCAGAAAACGCGACTTTGTTTTATACTATGTAGTGATTATCATATCCTAAAGACGCTTACAATAAAATAAGTATCATTTGCGTTGCTGACCCGGTATGGCAATGGCATCGCATTGCTTGCCAAGGATAATTATCATGACACTGCGAGAATGATCTGCACTGGGTCAGGACTAAGATGATTCAACTGTAGCTTACTATTGTCAAAAAATTCCCGGCCATTTTAGGCTACTTTTTATCCCGGAAAATGGCATAGTTCCTGCGGGATAGCGATGAGCGAATTATCCGCAGACGGAATAGCAGAATGAATGTTGTTAAGCGCAAAACTCGAGAGCGGTTGGACCAATTCGGCTATTTTTTTTTCAAGTGTTCCGTGATCCACGGAATGTTTTACATACATACTTACAAAGGCCACGTTTAGCATGATTGTGGGCGTAAAGGTGGAAAGGGAAATCAAAATAGTGATGGGTTGCTAGCCGCATGGCCTATAACATGATTCCTAAGATTTTAAAAATGATATATATAGATATTTGCGGGTGGTAGGGCCTTGTGCAAGGTCCGTCCGGATCGCTACCACCATCTTACTCGCCAATCCTGCCGCTAAGTAGCAGCGCTTGCACTGCTGTGTTCCGGTGTGGAGAGTAAGACAGCCGGGGAAATTACGGGCACAAGAGGCATTTCATCTTAGTCCTCTAGGTTGGCAACACATCTGCAATCCCTCCGGGGTTGCGGGTGTCTATGGGCAGTGGTGATCACTTACCATCAGGTGACCCACTTGCTCGTTTGCCTTCCTATTCATATAAAAAAAAATTTAGAATATTTCTATGGAGAAAAAAATCATAAACATTAGAAAAAACCAAAAAACGGGGGCGGAACCGCGGGGAAGAGCAAGTTTAGGGTAAATGCACAGGTATTATTGTTCGCTCTATTACTTTAGATACTGTCTGTACAACTGCATAGCATTTATAAGCTCGCAACGTAATGGAAACATCATAAATATTACACTGTGGACTTAGTACGAACATGACGTAAAATATGTCTCTAGATGGGACAGTTTTGAAATGGTTGCAGGTATGTAGCGCAAGTTTTTGTCCGCTGTTTCGTTCTCGTTAGATAACTTTTTATTTAAGCTAACGAGTGTTCCCTTCGGCATCGGCTTATCAACTTTATAGTGAACGCCCTCATTTACTATCGATTAGCGGAAAAAACATGCATACTTACACAAATCACGTCCTTATCCCTTACGGGGTAGATAGAGCCTTTTTTTTATGGTGTGGAAAATGCGCCTTATGCATCCGCCCGGTACGGGTTTACCGGGGGTATGTGGGGCTCTCCCGCGACGGCAGGCATACACTAAAAACCACACGGATTGCCTATGCCATCGTATGTGAGGCGTTACGGGAGCACCTGGTGTCACCGCGAGGCCCCACGACCACCCTGAGATGGGGTTCCCTCTTCGCGGCACCTGTGCAATGCAGGTTTGGGAAGTCCCGCCCTCCCCCGCTGGTGCCGCTTGGATTTTTTATAGAGGTTGTCTCCTCGTGGCCCCCGTCTTGAAAAAGACAGCGGCCCACGTTGGGGTAGACAGAGCCTAAGGTAACAAGACCTACATGCCACGTTTAGAAAGATTGTGAGCGTATAGGTGGAAAATGGAATCAAAATAGTCATAGTTTGCTAGCCGCATCGCCTATAACATGATTCCTATGATTTACGCCCATTCCCTCGATGGGCTTTTACCATCTGCGCGGGAAGAGAAGCAACTGGTAAATTCTATGTTTATTCTTTACTCCCAGACCAGCATGAAGTCATGTTTTATAAATTTTCCAAAAAGTTGATATATTAGCAGAAAATGGAGGTTGTCATAATGAAATGTTTGCTAAACTATGCGTTTGCTCACACGTTTTTCGGTGAAATATTGGTAAACCGTGCGTTATTAAGCATTACAATCGCCAGTGTAAACCTTTTGTCCCAATTTTAAAGAAACTTTCTTTGGTGTTAATTAAAAAGTATCTCGACTGCCTTATATACACCAGAGCCATATTCAACCTTGACGGAAACCGTATTTTACGTAGCATAGTTAAGTGCCTCCGTAGCGGGAGGCGGTGTGATAACGCGGTGTGTTATCACCGCGCCTGCGTCCAGGCAGTCGCCACATTCACTGCAGCTGCGCGTGGCTTCAGCGGGTTTGATACTTGGTTACTTAATTTTAAAACCGATTTTTCCGACTCTTGTATATGTTTTTCAGTGTGTTAAAACGGCGTGTAAACATCATGTTTATGCCCAAGCAGTCGCTACACTCACTTCACCTACTCAGTTTCTAATGAACAAAAAATTTACCTTGCTACTGCGCTACTCACCGCTAGTAGCGGAGTAGCAAGGTAATTTTTTTGTTTATTGAAATGGACCTCCGCAAAGTAACGCCTGATTCAATAAAATACTCGGTTTCTGTCAAAACACAAACGGTTTGTCGAAAATAAGTTTTGTTTGGTAGTGTTTAAATTTATAGTGCTTTAACGAAAATTAATATTTAGTAAATCTTGACAAGGGTAATTTAATTTTGATCAAGTAATATCATAATTTTTTTACCAATTGGATTAAAATTTCAATTTCACCAATAAACAAATCGCTTTCCATCTAAAGAAATGTCATAGTAACAAATCATGTTGTATGTATTGTATCAAAATTATCACATTTACAATCAAATTGATCGTACTCCCTAATTCTGTTAGAAATCATGCATTATTAGGTTAAGTTATGTTGCATTGCCCTGTCACAGGGTTTCATGTTGGGAAATTTAGTAGCTTGTATTCCAATGTACACATGAAAGCGACGAATGACTTATGACTTAATCCGATCCATTTTCACTACATTTTTCTACAACTACACTTCAATATTGTTTGTCAAGTATCAAAACAAGTCGACCGCATTATACCGCCAGAGATCATGCGATGCTTGACGCTGGAGTCAAGGAGAGCGGCCGGCGACCACGCCCTGCGCCCGCGCCGCGATTCGATTCGATTGTCGCTATATATCCTTTTTGGTTACAATCGAATACGGCGCCATTGTCGTTTGAAGTTTCAGGTGTCGAAATATATCAATTGAATTGCCCTTTATATTATTAGGTTCAAGCTTCGAGCGAAAATTATATTTCCTTTGTACTTTTTGAAAGTCCTTGTTGAACTTAGGAACAACGGCGAGCACCTTATTTGAAAACTTTTTTAAAACCAAGTATGAGATGCAAAGAGAGAAAAGTGATCTTAGGTAGGCGATCAACGTGTGTGACCTCCCCGCGCCTCACTTGATACTTGTAAAGAATCAAATCAGTTACCCTCCGAAATATTATATTCTATTCTATTCCTATTCCAAATCAATCTCATATAAAGCAACATAATGTCACTCCGAGCTATCACCAACATCACACAAGACACTTACTTCAAAATGTCTCAAACCCTCACGTAAGTACACCGTCTACACTGAGCATAATTATTTCACAAGAAAACCAACAACTTGATAGTCAGCACAAGGTCAGATAAATCCTAGACTACCCACATTATGTGTAATTTCATAAAGAACGCTATTATTTCATAAAGAACTATACTTTAAGAATATCAGAATTAACCTTTATAACACATACCTACCCATCTAAGTCATGCTTCAGTGGACACAAGAAGGAATTCTCGATGTAATATTGACCTTGCGAATGAATAAAGTGAAAATCAATACGGATGTCGAGCATGGCGGACATTCGATACCAGTAACCCTGACCACGCTTGCTCGTCCATGTCTACTGATGCATTACATGCTAATCATGGCTTGTTATAAACCTGAATAGGCGTCCTACTGCTGAGCAAAGGCCTCCCCAATCTTCTTCACTCGCCCTGATCGGTGCCCGGTCAGGCGAAATACTGGCCAGTTGGAATATGAATGCCTTATAAAGAAACTTTCTTTGAAACGAAAATCGCCTCGCGTCATTGAAATCTTACACACACACACACACACACACACAAATCACGTCTTATCCCTTATGGGGTAGACAGAGCCTAAGGTAACAAGTACCTATAGGCCACATTTAGCAAGATTGTGGGCGTATAGGTGGGAAATCGATTCAAAATAGTGATGGGTTGCTAGCCTCATCGCCTATAACATGATTCCTATTATAATCGCCCATTCCCTCGATGGGCTTTTACCATCTGCGCGGGTAGAAAAGCAACTGGTACATTCTATGTTTTTTCTTTGCTCCCAGACCAGCATGGAAAAGAATTGAAACAGCATTGAAATCTTAAAATCTGCTAAATACCCATGCAAGGGTTTTATCACTGTATGTAAGTTATCATTGTTATGATCCAGCAAAAACCTCGAAGAAAACGTTTCTTATGAGGAGGGTCCCCTCTTTTTAGCTCAAAATTTCGTAAGAAATCATCGTCCCACTTATACTGCAAAATATCGAATACATAGACGAGAGCCAAAGGAATGTGTCATTCAGTTGATTCAGCTGCAGTTGAATCACTTGTCTTGAACCCGAACTTACCGTGACACCGTGAGCCATATTTAACTCTTCACTGTCAAGCCATTATTAATAGTAAGATTTCATGTCCTGTTATCCGTAGGTATATTACCATTTATTGTCCATTTGTAACTATCTATTAAGAATAATTACAAAACCATAGAGTAATCACGATACACATTTATTCGACCTTGAGGCTATGAAATAAATTACCTATTCTGTCTTATCAGTTATTGAGTAATGGTCGATAGAGTGCCGCCTGGCATGCAACGATGACAAATATCCGCGAGTACTTCGTAGTAAACTTACATTATTAATTATTAAATCAGAACAGCTCCTGGACGTTACGGATCTGTCACCTCCTTTCCGGTAAACCCAGCCGGATGAATTACACCCACAATCATTAATTAAGCATTGATTAATAGTTCATATCTCCCGCAGGTAAATATATTGACAGCCGTTTCTTAAAATACAATTACCGTCCACACAAGGAGTCGACAAAGCCCCGCACTTACGCAAATTTATAATGTCCTTACAAATGAGCCGTACAAAGAATTACGGCTCTTAAAAGAACATTACGTTGATAAAAATTATGATGGTAGCTTTTAAATGCGGGATTCTTGCAAAATTTAAGTAAATTCGCGGCCGTAATCAGCTCGTGTGCCCGCGCTATGACTCAAACTCATCCATATTTGTTCACGGCGGGCAAAAACTGCGGGATCATTTTCATCGCGGACGGTAATACAAACAATTAGTATAAAACGGCTGTTACTTTTCCGAGTTTCAGTGCGGCGGCATCGCTTCGCCGAACAGAATTAAGCTATAAAACTTAACGATACGATCTCACCAAAACCCAGCCCGCTACACATAAATTATCATATTATAATTATTTGGTACGAAAAGAAAAGCCGTCGAAAGGGCCAGCGCGGGCGCGGGGCCCGAGCATCGACATTTAAGCTGTCAAAATACGGGACCTGTTGCGCGTATTGTGGCGGTAATGATTATTATTTTTGACTTTAATTTCAGCGCAGCGGCGGCCGGCTGACCTTTTCACTCAGGCGATACTTATTTTGCTTTATTTCAGATGCGGTTATCATCAAACGTCGATCTGAGCAAGGTGGTGGAGCGAACGAGGCTGCTACATCCGCTCTCTAAGGTCTCGAGCGACCACGCCTAGCTTAATTGGCTAGAGCGATGCCTGCAGCTTTATTATATTATGCGCTACTGCCTTTGAGCACTGCGAGTTACTAATTCGCGATAATTATACGATAGAGTCGGAATAGGCTCAGTATTATGAGCCGATACGACCGGGTGATATCGATTTTCAATTTGCAAGCGGCGCGTAGGTTGTCTCGATGCGTTGAAACGGTGCTTATTGTGAAGTTATTGGGCCCAATTGAATTTGTATCCAATCCAATAGCTTACCAATAACAGAGCAGAACCGATTCAGTATTATCGTAAAGCAGACATTTGTGGCTTGAAAGCTGTGGGTAAGTTTTATGTTGTCACAAATTGTGGATCTTGCGAATCCTCCTCTCTGTCTTAAAATACTCAGCGAATATTTTAAATTGTTACATCTGACTCACTTACCGTATCCACACAATGAGGCTCGTTACTCCTTGTCCCCGCGGCGATACTATCAGCCACTCGCTTGATTGACATGCTTTAATGATTTTGATGCGTTACTATAATTCATACAAGACAAAAGGTAAAAAGCACTGGCATTCGTCTATCCCGTCCGCTGCTAACTACTGGTTAAATTTTTGTTTGCGTAACCGATAACCGACAATGAGTTACAAATTGAAATCGTTTCTCTTTCGAGATCGTTGAATGAATTTCGTAAGTGGAGCATGTGTTTAAGCGTAAAGTTCAACAATAACTAGCTTTTTAAATGATCCGATTTATTTTCCCGATCGTTTTGACGTAAATTGTAATTTAAGAAATCAGGGCCTAAATGGTTGTCATAATATAACCTTATCGTAATTTGGGTGCGATTTATACTCAAAAAGTAATGTCTATAATTTAATTACACATTGTATTGCGTACAATTTATCAGAAAACCAAATAAAATTAAACATGCTTTATCAACGTAGGTGTATCGAGAATTTTACGTCCTACTTTTTGTTTTTATTTTAAAATTACAATTATTTCTAAGCGACGGTTAAGCCTAGATTTACGACTAATATAGCGGGTAGCACGCATCATGGACTGATGATAATCCAGGTTCGATTCCCGGCCATAGCTTTATTTTTTGGATTTGCCCATGTATTCTATTTTCAATATCGTTTAGGAATATACATTGTGTTGTCATTAAGTAATCTGAGCGCTTGATTTATCACAACGCATTAATCCCAGCAAATAATTCAATTAGAGAAAAATTCTACAATCTGAATAATTACATCAAGCGCGTTGTAGGCTTTAGGGCAAAAATCTTGAAGGTCTTTTGATCACAAAGGTTCGGAAACATCTCGGCTACAATTGGACTCCAGTGTTACCTACCTGCAAGGTAAAAATAACGTGAATAATGCACAGTGGTTTCCGTAGAGCGCAAAATCATTACATTGTTGACTAAGAAAAACCCTCACTAAAACCCCTGAATTCTTTCCACGCCTTAAAAATTAATGATCATTTCGAAGGTTGTACGTACTATGATAAAATGAGTCATCGGTAAACACAATTGCATCAAAACCATAACTTCCGTATGAATTTCATAGCTCTTAAATCACCAAGGAAAATTATTCACTCGATACTCTTATGCTCAATTAAGACATTCCGATTGCCATCAGTAAATACCTGGTTCGTAAATAACTTGAAGTTTTTTGCTTTCTTTGACGTCTTCAGACTTATTAAAAACTTGGCCGATATAAGGGTGAAGGAAGTTTATGTGGGGTTCAGTTGCCTTTGGAACACGTGCTCGTGACTTACGGTGCGTTCGCACTACGGTGTTTGATGTAAGTGTAAATGAGTTTATTTTTTAATGTGAAATAGGCATGCGTTGATCACAGTCATGCCTGATGGTGAGTATAGATGTGATCTAGGGTGGAACACGCTTGCCTAGTAAATGCCCACTCACCGTTGATTTGAAGACGGCCAAAATTGAGCGTTCAGGGAACACAGACGCTGGCAGGGAATGCTACTCCTTGGCTCTTTGAATAATAAGGACCGAGTGGAACCGCTTTATGTTTTGTGTTGATTAAGTGTGAGAGAGGGGAGCTATGTAAGATGGGTCGTCCTAAATAGGGTTACGGTGCGATCTATATAGCTTACACCAGGACGCACAGGTGGCAGCTGTCATTTGCGTACAATATCGTGGCTTTTCTTTAGAAACTATTATGAATGTATCGCAGCTATCATAAGGTTCCCTTCCAAAATTAAAGTATAAAAAAATAAGTAAATAGACTTGTTTCATATACCTAAAGCGAAAAGGATTCAACCCACAAGCAATCCACTTTTGATTTTAGATCCTTTAGCAACAAAAGTAAAATGTTCACCATGAAACTACCGTGAGACTCAATCACAATTACACAAACGGATAACTCACGTATAAAAGTCGAGTGATGCTCGACATGTTTCGGACAAGTTTGTAGGCCTTCCTCTTTGAGCGCTAGCACCGGCGGCAGCGAAACGAACACAACACGCCAACACGCTTTGCTTGCGCGGCTACTCGACGTTATAAAGGTGAAATGAATTAATAAATAATAAAATAATTAGGTACTTGTTAATGGGGTGGATCTTTGTAGGTATATTTGGTATCCCTCCCTTTTATTTACCTATTTATCTTTCCCTCAAACCTATAGGTAATGCCTTGATTTTCGTTATTTTCACACGATCGTTTAAAATTAAGTTTTTTAAATAATACAAACGTCATAAGGTTTTTGTGCGGTATACGCAACAAGGATATGGAAAAAGCAATTCGTAATAATTAGCTATAATTCCTTTTTAATTCATATAATTTAAATAAATATTCCTTAATGCTTGTAGTTCAGTGTAAATTTGACATGACTGCATTAACTTGACACTATTGCCCGTTGGCGTGTATTTTCTTAAAATTGGTTCAAATTATATTTGACATTTTCAACTTAGTAATAATCGACAGTCACTGCAAGAACCGAGAGAACTTAAAATTACGTTCATGTCCTTTAAAACCACTTTTTTGGTAAAGTAGCTAAAGTTTTAAATCTAAGTTAAGTTTTTTCGTATCAACTTTTAACTTGTAAATATGTTTGTTTCGGTATTTTTATCATTATGTTTATTTTATATTTTTCTAATGTCGCTAGTCGCTTAATAATAAGTTAACTAGGATACACCTAACTATGTAAATTTAAAGGTTATAGTGATTCCGATACCTATCATTAATCAAGTTATTTTAGTATCTAGATACCAGCTAACCCACCAAACTTCGTTTCGCCGTCAGAGATGGCGCTGCATACGAAATACTTCACGTTTTTCTCGTAATTTTTTTACATTTTATTTAAGTTATTCTGCTATTCGGGGAGAAGACAAATACAACAAATCAACGATCATAAAATTCGGTCGTTTCAAGGTACGAATGGTGTAAATAACCCAACTTTGTCTGCGCAGAATTCTCTTATCGCTGCCCCGTGGAAACTATGCAATTTTCTGGGATAAAAACTGTCGTATCTCCTTCCCCGGGACTGAAACTATCTTTGTACCAAATTTCATTAAAATCGGTTCCGTAGTTTATGTGTGAAAACGTAACACACAGACAGACAGACAAAGTTACTTTTGGATTTATAATATTATTATTATACTATAGTAGGGATGAAATTATTTTACTAAATCAACACATAGATAGTAAATACAAAAACGAATTACGTCAATTAGTAAGGGAAACCAAAATAGCAATAATAAAATAAATTTAAACTAAATTCATTTGAGCTTTGGTGTACCAGTATAGAAAACATCAACGCGTGGATTGGTTTTAGAACGAACTTCTTTTAATACAAGAATAGCTTTCCGCGATTTAAAAACCAACTTGTCGTTAAAATAAAATGTAAAGACATTCAACTTCGAAATATATCTATAAAAATATAAACTTTGTTTGTGTTTACGTTAGGAATGTGTATTGGAAAAAAATCTAAACTTTATTTCTCTCATACTTAGTACTACTTGGTACAGTGGTTCTCATTTGGTTTGTGGTTTTCTCTTCATATTTAGTTCACAACTAGGTTAGGTATTAAATTGATGTACAGATGTACTCACTTAATTATAAATAAACTTGACGTAAAACGAAAAAAAACTAATTCTCAGCGTCTTTCTGTTAAAAAGATTGCTTGCTTATATTGCTTTATAAATTTTATTTCTTAAATAACACGAAAAAAATATTTTGTCAAGGATGTAATGACTTACAGGTTTTAACATTGAACTCTAACGATGACTTCTTAAAATTCACGGTAATCTCAAAAAACTAAGAACCTTGAATACCCCCAATACATACCTGATTTCTCACTTAACTTTTTAAAGAGTAACGAACAATTTCGCCATTAATAAGTAATCTTATGCCTTATTATTTTTAAATGGGTGTTTATGTCATATTCCCAAGGCGCAACTGGTTTAAAAAGCGGTAGTGAGAAAATTACTCTCCGCTTCCTCTATAAACCTCAGACCAAATAAAAAATAAAGACTGAGCGGCAAACGACAAAGTGTGGCCAGTGAAACTACGTCTCGTCGTTTATGTGCAGTTTCAGGCACACATTTGCAAACACACTTTAGGAAAGCGATTGTAACTATATATTTTGTTTCCTTTTTGTATAGTCCAGTCCAGGCGGGTGGGACTTAAATGTTGTCGCCATTCACCTCATCCATACTAATGCAAGTTTTCAAGGAATGTAATTCGCTCCCATTGTCTGTTTCCAGACTAATAGAGCCTAGCTAGGCCTTTTTATGTCTAGAGTTGTTGCCGAAACCATGAGTTATCTCACACATTCCATCAGTGTACTATTTGAAAAAAAAAGAAATGTTTATTTTATTTTTCTATGATCTATACGCTATTCTGTGATCTATACGCACGCGTACACGAAGAGGGGTAGTTTTACTCGGTGTTGTTTTGTTGTTTGCAGAATTGTGTCTTTACTTTTTATTCGGTCTGAGTATGTAACATTTACTTTATATTAAGATGTAGCGGTTATGCGTTATACATCAAGTTACCATTAAGGGTATAAACAAACTGTATATTGATTTAACCTACATATGGACCTTTAAATGTGAATTAAACGATATAATTTATACGGACAACATATTTTGTGCATTTATTACTAATTCGTGATAAATATCATTGAGCTTCACATATATGACATGTCTACTGATATACCCGCGACATCGTCTGCAAACAATTAGTTTTTCGCTATCCCGCGGGAACTATGCAATTTTCCGGGATAAAAAATAGCATATGTGTTAATCTAGGGTATCAGCTATCTCCGTTCCAAATTTTATCCAAAACCATTCAGTAGTTTTTACGTGAAAGAGTAACAAACATCCATCCATCTATCCATACTTACAAACTTTCGCGTTTATAATATTAGTAGGATGTGTATATTTTTGTCATATCTTATTGGCTGAAAGCATATGAAAAAATGCTAAAGGTCACGAAATTACACTTTTAATTTAATGGACAGTTTGACATCTTACCGATGATCAATTAGTCTGTTTAACTGGTAAAATTCGGCCACTTTCTACATTCAATATGACTTGAAGTTTTACAATTTTAAAATACAAGGCGTAATAGTGTAAGGAACTAAATGATTCAATGTGGACATATATGTGTTAAATTAAAAAATCATCTTTAATAGCAATCAAATAGCAGTTCAGTAACTGCAAATAAAATCAAATTAAGCGGCTCATTTTTTAGGGTTCCTCGTCTTAATTTTTTTATAGGTACCTAATCATTTATGATAGAGTTACGGTGTTATTCATAAAGGGATGTAAAAAAACTATAATTTTAACATATAAGAATAGGAAAGGTCTCCATATAATGGTCAATTTATTTAAAAATGAAATCGATCATATAAAACAACCTAACAACCTAAACGCATATACCTACTCGTATCTTCTCCGTTCCGTCGTGGGTAAAAATCTGGTTCACTATTTCCCCCATACATACACATCTGCATGTCAAATACTCACAAGAATTGCATATTTGCAGTCAGTAGTTTTTAGTTCCATAAAAATATATACTGAACCTTTTGTATCACAGTTTTATTTAATTAAAATTATTTCGTAAATATGTTGTCATTAAAATGTCGATATCTTTCTCCGTCCGCTCCAGATATAACCTGTTGCATATCTCAGGCACGGGCAATGCGGGCGATATTTCAGGGCGATCGATAAGGTCAAAGGGACCTGAAACATGACTTAACCTTAAGCAATTTCAAACTGTGCCTATTAAAAAACATAAATAAAATAACCTAACTTAAAAATTTAAATTAAGATACAAGCTTTTTTGCTGACTATACTTTTTGTTGACTGTAGTTTCATTGTCATCCGTCCTACATGTGTGTACCAAATTTCAAGTCAATCAGACCAACCGTTGAAGAGTCCCCTCCTGCGGAGACGGTCCTAGCTGAACTACCAGAATTCTACAATCAGATTATTGTATTGTCATCTGACTTACATAAGTATGCAAAATTTTAGCTCAATCGGATGAAGATATCTGCTTCAAAATCGAGTCACAACATTCCACCCGGACAAACATCCATACATACTCGTACTTACATACGTTGCAAATTAGTATAAAGCTTGTAATGATGAATGTGGATGAAGCGAAAGAGGTATGTCAGGATCGTAGCTAGTGGAACAAAGTAGTCTCTGCCTACCCCTGTGGTAAAGAGGCGTGACGGTATGTCTGTATGTTGGGTAAAGTTAACAGTAGGGGAGACTGAGGCGAGTTGAGACAGAGGTGAGTTGATACAAAGCCTTTTTCTCTGCACCTATGACAGTTAGCGAGGTCACAACTTCACACAAACTGTGGAGTGTAGAAAGAGCAACGAATTAGCGAAGTTACCAGCCCGATAAACTGTCACAGTTCAGAGAAATCGGCTTTGTATCAACTCACCTGTCTCAAGTCGCCTCGGTCTCCCCTACAATCAATGAAGAGACTTATTTTTAAACTATCTATATACACAAAAAAAGCTTATATTTACGGATCCATTGCACCAGAGTCGTACTTAATCAACCTGCCATTATATCTTGATATCTTTCTCCGCCCGCTCCAGATAGGACCCGTTGTGTGACGCGGCCGGCGATATGTCAGGGCGATCACTAAGGTCAGCGGTAATGAAGAGACTGTTGGTTTTAACATAATTGTCAGTGATTTTTGAATGTGTATTATTACGCACTTATATCTGCTTATGGGAAATAGGGTAAACAACTATATTATTGGCACCTCATCCGTCCGACATGCCGTGACTTTTAATATTCTCAAGGCAAGAAAAGCGAAAAAATTGCCACAATTGGGTATTGCCTACTTAATTTAAGCAAGGCACTGGATTACTTCCATATTACATACATACATACATACATTAATAACGTCTTTATCCCTTACAGGGTAGACAGAGCCCAAGGCAACAAGACCTTAAGGCCACGTTTAGCATGATTGTGGGCGTATAGGTGGAAAGGGGAATCAAAATAGTGATGGGTTGCTAGCCGCATCACCTATAAACATAATTCCTAAGATTTTCGCTCACTCCCTCAATGGGCTTTTACCATCTGCGCGGAAAGAGCAGCAACTGGTATATTCTATGTTTTTTCTTTACTCCCAGTCCAGCATGGAAGTCTATATCAATAACAGAATATTGTCGGAATATTCTTCCATGCTTTTTGAAATGGTTATGGTTCACGCGAACAAAGCTGCGTGTAAAAGCTAGTTCCCAATAATAATTAAATGAGTATAAAAATTGCACAGAAATTTTAGCTTAAGTACTGAAAATTGAACATTAAAGAGCCGCGTTTGCAGAATTTTGTTAAATTCTTATGAAAATCGATTAAATCTGTGGAGTTTTATTGCATTTTAATAAGGCGGCCGTCCCGCCCGCGGCGCCCGCGCTGTTTGTTAACTGAAACACAATCATTGAGCCTTCCACACTATTTAGATTATTTTCAATTTAAAGCGGTTTGTTAAATAGTTCAACTCAAAATATATTAACTAACGTTCACTAACCTAACGTTTTAAAAAGTAATTTTAAAATTATGCAACTTAATGTTACTTAAACATTTAGTTGTCTGTCAGACCCAGTAAAATTGATCAGCTTCGAAGGAATGATCGTGCGCACGTAAATTTAACGCGAGTGTTAAGGATCCTTGTGGTTCTCTCAGCTAAGAAGTTTATCAGACATCAGATAATTCATATCGCAGTTAATATAATTTGAAATTTAAGAAGAAACAGGAACATTGTATAGTAAAATTAAAGAAAATTTATTTGGTGCCGGTAATTTATTTAAAAACATTAACTTTATCACTGGTGTTTAATTTTTGGTTTGTTTTGTTTTTCGTTCTCAACCAGAAAGATTTCAATGGGACTATTACAAAGGCTGTGCCTGTCTGTCCGTCCGTATTCCATAAACTGCATCTTCTGAACTGTAATGTGTATTACTATGGCTTCTACAACAAATAGTAAAAACAAAATGAAAAATATAAATTAAAAGCTGTAGTAACCCGATTCAGTGAAATGTAAGAAACGAATTTAATTTTATAACGTCTAAATAACAAGTACAACTAAAATCCATGATTCCCATAACAAATCAGTAAATGAAATTTAGGATTCAGACTAATTAATTATAATGACAAGAAACTTGTAATGTGCTTTTTATTATTTTTATTTTATTTTTATATTCATAAGTATTGTGGGAACTGTAGCCCAACCCCTCGTTGAGAGGAGGTCTATGGCCAGTAGTGCGACGTATAGGTATGTACAGGCTGGAGGTGATATCGGTGATGAAGTATTGCGAAGTGTTATAACTAAATTAAAGAAAAGAATTATTCTTTCAACAACACTTTTTCTGCAGTTCTTTCGCGATTATGCTTTTGTTTTCCAAAATCTAGTTTCAAAAAATATGAGTTTTCAATCATTACAACTTCTACTCGTAACTGTCATAATTTGGTCGACAGAAAACATTTAAGTATTTTTTCTAATGATTATTTTACCAATAACCGATACTTACTCGCACAAAGACTCGCAATTGCGATACAACGCCGGAATGCTGCCTGCTTGATCGGGACCCTAAGGGTTTAAGTTTTAATTTAATTTTTTTAGCCTAAGTTTTAATTTATTAAGTTATTTTTAAGGTAGCTTTAGTTTATATTTTATTCAATGCTTACTTCAAAAGATTTAATTTAGGTATAGGGAAGAGGTAGCGACCGACGCCTCAAGCGTCGATACAAAAGACATCAACGTCGCGTCGGCTCACCGCTAATATTAGTATATTATAATAACGTTTATTTTATATTAGCATAAAAATAAACTGATCAAACTAAAACTACGGGAAACTGAGGGAAGCTGTTAAGCACTAAGGAACTCTAACATCGCTACCATAGAAGTTTATCATGTCAATTGTCATATCTTTGATCTAGGAATCAAATCGCTAGGAACCCTCATAATTTATCTATAACATTATTATTATATTATAACATATTGCATTTTTGAGTAGTTGTAGAAATTATAGATCAATTTATATTATCAATGGGTCCAATGTATTCGTGCCAATCTAAAAAATACCATAAAATCTTGTGATCATGGCATCTTCCATAAAGTTTATTTTATTTCCTTTGATATGGGTATCTTTAATCTCTTCCAACTCTTATAGAGCCTTGTCGCGTGAGCTTACGCCAGCGACGCGAGCGCAACTGCTGTCGATTTCTTTAAACACCCCCTCTTAAGTTACTAACTAATCAAATATTATCAGCCTCTCTCCCCCCTTTTACGAATCTACGCACGGGCGCATCTGCACTGGCGTTAGAAGGAGAACGCATCATCGCATTATACCTACGTACAAGTACTAAAAAAACAAATAAAAACCCAAAATTGAAATTTTATTACCTTAAACTTCAAGAAGATGAATAAATAGTCAGTGTAAACTTTGGCCTTAAATACAAAAAAACAGCTTAAATCATTTTTTTTTTTGAAGGAATGATTCAATACTATTATTTTTCATCCCTTCTTTATTGACATAAATTCCATCATAAATATCTAACCACCTTGTCTCTAAACACTTGTCAAGCTTTCCTTGTCTCCTACAGCTCTATTGCTTAAGCCAGTTTCAGACTGCTGTAAAATTATAACAGCATCGCTCATGATACCGTTTGGTGCCTTATTGAAGGGGTGAGTTCCTCCACCCCACCCCCTTCTCCCCCCCAGGGCTGGGGCGTATGCGTGCGCTCACGCCGGCGTCGCGCGCGCGACTGCTATCGGTCCCGTTAGAGCGAGAGCGCGCCCCATGCTCGCCATCCGGAAGCCGCGCTGAAACTGGACCGTTTTCTTTTCTTGTTATTATTGAGATCGCCTCTCAAGTTTCTGTTGTGGCTGATAACGCGATGCAACGCCGTAGTGCGCACGTGCGCGCCGCTCCCGCGAATGGATTTTAAAAAGTGCCGTTTAATTTAAAAACATAAATTAAACATTAAGAAATTGTGTGTGATTTCTCTAGTGCGAAGTGAAGGATTGCCTTTCTGTGTTAAATGACAAGGATATTTATTTAGAAACTTTTTTTGAATGTGCGATTTTCGGTTTTTTTTTATAAAAGCTCTGAAGGATAATTTTTGGCGTTCGGCGTTATACGAGGTACGTTTAGTGTCACTTAAAGCTTTAGAGTATTTTAATACTGGTCATAATTCATGAGGTTTATAGCGAAATAAAATTATGAGTTTGCTTTAAAATACAGTCTTGTTTTAGATACATTTTACTGGTTTTTCGGCGAAAAAGTAATATTAATTAGCTAATAAAATCAGAATGTCTCAAGAATGAGCATAAGCTTTAGTAGGATATTAAATAAATATATCTTGAGCTTTTATAAGAATATTTTCAGGCGCAATATTCTGTTATTAATGAAATACATACAAATGAACTTTCAATAAAAACTAACCCATCAATAAGCACTTAAGTCCCACTAGGTAAATATATAATTTCAATATTAGATTTTTTAAATATATTTTTCAAATGATTCATCAATGAATTAGAATTCTAAAATAATTTAACAATTACCTGAGTTACTTTAAGCTCTGATTTTTTAAAATTTTCAGCAAAACGTTATAAATAAAAAAGTGCAAAATTCATTAAAATCGTTAAACTGTATTTCGGAACAAATAAAAAATAACAATCTAGACTAAATACGTTTTTTAAATAACATGCAATTTGTATGTTTAACTTTGGAACTACTATTTAGTTTACGAAATACTCGTCCTCCGTCGGCAGTTTCATAACTCTTAAAAATATAAAATATAAAACTAATGACCGTTTTAAGAATATCGCATTAAAAATTAAAAAAACATTTTCTATTTTTTTGAAACCATCAGTACTACCGTAACTTATTTTATGATTATGTGTGCAGTGTTTTAGTTCAAAGCATTATTACAGTTTATAAAAAAGTGTTCTTTATTTGTAAATAAGTTTGTAAATTTTTATTTGTAAAGTTATAAAGAAACTTAATACTTTTTAAATGATTTCTTGGCTGGTTTTTGTTTTAGGTACGCCTTCTTGTTAGCTTTTTTATAAAAGTAGTGGCAAAAATAATTACTATCTTGATTTATACATAAAGTTCAGTAATAAATAGTAAGGGATAAAAACGTGATTTATGTATATGTATGTATGTACATAAATAGTTACTCGGGAATGAGTGAAATTCAGAATCAAAGCTACAACTTTTCGGAAATAGTTTATTGAATATACTTTTAAAATATTGAAGCCAGCCTAATGTGTAATTGAGCTGATCTAGGTAACTAAATAATTTTCAACTATTATTTACGCGCTAAAGCTTTTAAGTAGACTTGTGTCCGGTCCTAGAAATAAACAACCTTATATCCATGTAAACCAACAATTTCATGATGTTTTTCAATTACAGTCATTGAAAAAATTATAAGTGCGATCTGTTAAATGTTATTTATTGTTATGGCGTGAATTTCATTTCATTTTCCTAATTTTCAACTTGTAAAATATAATAAAATTCTGTGGACTATTTTAAGCATTCAATTTGTTTTGTTCAGTATTCTTAAAACCTATCCATTACAATGTTGTTTTGCCTTTACACTTTTTAACATGTTCAAGCTAAAATAGGCAAAGAAGAATTTATGGTTCCGAACTTTTGAACTTGTATGGTACCTCAAAATTTGAATAATAATAACTAGATAAATGTGATTTCAAACAAAATATATTATATTTTTCGATTCACGGCAGTGAATCATTTTATTTTAAAGACGACTGCTTCTTTAATATTTTACTTATATTATTTTTTTGTATTAGCTATATCTACTCTTACCTACCTAATAGTCAGCTAAAAATTAAGTAAAAGACAGTCCGACTTTTCGTAAGTACAAATATTATTAATTATTATCATAAATATAATTTAACATTGGAAAAGCAATATAAAACGACAACCTTTACTTTTTACCACTGCTTAACGGAGTCGTAAAGTTTTGACAACCTGGGCAAATATATAAATATAAAAATTTGACATCGATACGAAAAGTGCAACTGATCATAAAATCTGATCGCACTTGTCTTTAAGAAGGTCATCGCCATAACAAATCTACGAAAAAGGCGGTGAGAGGAACCCGATCTCTGCGGGTTCTGTGACATTTTTAGTCATTATAAAACAACGATTTATATATATGTTTTCATAATTGTTACTCGGTCAACCCACAACCCTAAATAGGTAACGGCCCGGCGTGATGTTTAAATTGATTTAATGAGTAATAAATAAAATAACATGAAAATTAAATAATAAATGTATGTTTAAATTGTAGCGTAAGTATCTGCGATAATAAACGCAAAAATAATTTATAGATTAAGAACCTTAGGTCCAGCCGCTCTTTTACTAAACCATTAGTCGTTATAGGTTGGTTCACAGTTAAAATCCCACAAAGAGGTGAGCAGATTGAAAGGCTCTCAGCAATTACTAACAATTGAGTAATCAATACTCAATCATTTGTTTCACACACTCATTGAATCTATTTAGCATCGCGTGAGATCGCTTATATTGATCAATTCCTCTCAAGGTGGCATTAAAAGAAATGCAATCATTCATGTAGTTCTAGCCACAAAAAAATGCCATCGTCAACGATTTATTTGGCCAAAGAATACTTAGGTATGGTACGGCAAACAATTTTCGGGTCCAAACTGTTGTGCAATCGAATCAAAAACTACAAAATTTGCCCACTCGGGAAGTAACGCCCCTCCCGCATTTTATCAACGTAGTTGTTAAATATAATAAATTAAATATAAAATACGTGTCTTGTGTGTAAAACAAAATCACAGTATGTCGCAAACTCTTCGCCGTTTATTTATGTCATGTTGATTAGTTACTTAGTTCAGTATTTTATAGTTAGCACATCACTTATTTGCTGTGGAGAGGCGAACCTTCCTGAGTGCAAACATCTATAAGTATCCATTTTAAGTACTTTGTCTGGTTTTTTTTATCGAGGAACCCTAAAAGACAATAAATATGAAATTAAGTCGGCATCCGTTTACGTCCGCTTATCAGAGCTGTCGCCGACAATTACCTTGCATCACTCCAATAACGACACATAAACTGACTTCTTTATGCCTGTGCGATTTCACTGGTTTCTGATTTTTAGTCTTCTCGGGAAAATTGGACCTGCTTATCTTATATTTATTCGTTTGCATTTATAAGGGGTGTATTTATTATATCAAATAAAAGAAACTTAAAATTAAACTCCCGATTAAAAGTCGGGAAGGTTTTGATTAGTTTCGGTTTTTGTGTTACTAGCCGACTCGATACCGACTTACATACAATGGTGAGGTAGCTGTTAAACTTTTAGATAATTGTAAATCTTGTCGCACGAGAGCCTAATTATCTTTAGATTCTGAACATGTAAATGTGTACATAAAAAAACTTTATAATGTAAAGATACGCTTCCATGCGGCTTGAGCATAATTTGGCAACGTGCAGCACTTACGCTGATGAGATTCAGATACTAGGTAGCTTCGGAGACCTTTACCTACATACTCAAATCATAGTATTTGACACTTGCACGCTAATACGTTTGAAACGTCTACTGCGGCAGAAAACTCACACTGCAAGCTAACACCACGCTATGCTCTCACTATACTCTCACACACTGCTCTCTTACAGTACGTTATTTTATGACATTATCTTAAAGTAAAGTACGCACTTGTCGACCAATGAAATTAGAACACAATTCAGCTGTTTACTACGCTTCTGAATATAAGACTTTCAATTCCGCTCTAAGACAACCGCAGACAAGTAAAAAAGACTTAAAAACTGATTGAACATTTCAGGGCTGAACTACTAAATAGCCATTACTGTCCTGTGTTAAACTAGCCAATATTCATTGAGTTTATCAGGTATTTGCACGTAATTTACTGGCGTTTGGTTTACGGCTCGTAAAACAAAGCTGGTTTGAGTGCACAAAATGCGGTTCTAACCATTAACGCTCAGAGTTATGCGACTAATTCTAAGTTGCTTCAGTTTCCTAATTAAGCCACTAAAGTATAACACTTTGTTGCGTTTACACTGAATTACTTTGATCAGTGCGGCCTAGTAATATTTTTAGTATCAAAAGAATGGACAGTCACCAACATTAGGGGCCAACTGCAGCAAAAAAAACTGGTAAAACCTTTTTATTCATAAGCGCTTGTTACTTGTTATGTAAGTGTAACAAACTTTTTATGTTAAGGAATAAAGGGACCAGAAGCTAACATTTAATTTGAATTTCATTAAGAGATTTAAACTTTTCTTTAGAAGATGGTCAAGAAATTATAAATATTAAGTACCTACCTATGTCATATTTTTGTGTGCTTAGGTACCTACTCGTATTATAAAAAGATCTATGTAGGTACGAACCAAATAAATAACCGAAAGAAATGAAAAAATGCGATGATGTCCGCAATCGCGTGGTCACTCAAAATAATATTTATCAATCTTCCCTCAATTATTACACTATTTGATGCAATAGCACTGTGATAGTACACCAATTTAAAGCAACAGTGCAGCAATTAATCGCCCGATCTCCGAACCAATCACGTTCGGTTTCATTGTCCACGGCAGTTTAAAAAAAAACAGAAGCGGAATAACGCTGTGTCATCTCTGTTATTAAAAAAAATCAAACGTTTCGCTTTCACTGGTATTGTAGTATGCATTGCGTGGTGCGCCTGCGTCGCCTCCGGATCCGTCGGGAAATGTTGTATGAGGTACTTGAACATTTTAAGTTTAATTTCGGAAAAAGTGGAAGTACGAATTAAGTTGTGTTTTAAATTCAAAATTAATTTAATAGCACGTTTTTAGAATGATTTTAAATTAAACATACTTTCTAAAGGATATGAAACTACAAAGCTTAGTTAGGTAGATTTTTTTTTCACAAAAAGGTTTTCAATTTTATATTTCCGGGCCTTTAAAGGATCTAGGAGATGGATCTAAGACTTCTAATACACGTGCAAAAAAGTTGTGAGTACATAAGCTCCTTTTTACTTCTATGCAAAAAATAAACCGACTGCCTTGTGTTTTTCACGTAAGCAAACTAGATCCTTAACCTGGGATTACGCGTCACCAGTCTAACATCGACTCACAATGGTCTGGCTTCAAACCGGTCTAAATCAAATGAATCGGTAAGCCAGTGCAAAACCGGTATCATTTTATCTATTTGTGTATTTACATTGTTAAAATTAAGTGTATGCATTCATTATTAAAAACCACTTGGTACTGCTACTACTGGCTGCTAAAATACACAAAGACATAGCTTTTGGAATATGATATAATTTTTTTTAGACATGCATTTGAACACAAATACATAGAAACATAAATGACAAAACAGCCAAAACTTGAAATATCAAGCGACCGTTGTTAAAGATAGACCGAGCGTGCCTCTTATATCGGAGGCATCGCAAGCGTATCGTTAGGTAACTGACAGACATGTCTGAACTTATATCGATCAGGTGCGACAGCCTGTCAGCTTGCGGTATAAAAAAAACGTGCACCCGTTCACAAAAAAAAAATTGATCACAAGTACAAAATTTTCGACTTAATTAAATACCTATAGTTCGCATAATCGTTTTTATTACAACAGGTAACTTTGACATTTAGTTAAATTTACCAAATTTATTGTACCGCCCAATAAGTAGCCTTCGACCTGGTTTTACGCAATTACTTTGTTCACGACGGCCACGTTTTGGAGCTATCGAAGTTCTTGCGATCTTATGTTGTAATAAAAGCGGTAGCTACCTGTGATACATCCGGTTACCGTCGTTTTGTAATGATAACCACTATCAGCAACTATAAAGCCTTATATATGCTAAACATAAGTGATTATCCATTAGTAGTAGTAAAACTGAAAAAATATGGAGTCGTTTTGTCTTTTCAACTTTTTACCAGTTCAGTCTTGACATTCACAACACTACTTGTTAAGATTATTTCAAGCTATTTAAATTCGGCTGATTCAAACTTACATTGAATCATTAAACTTGTAACCCTGTGCTTAAACGTCGTTCTTTCAGTTAACTCACAAACACCAGCAATCGGTATAATATATTTCCTGTCTCCTAAGTAACTATAGCAGTAAAATTTCATTTTTATTAATAAGCTAGCAACACCGACTACCCAACCGAAAACAAACTAGGTTTAATACAAATTAGAACACAATAATTCAAAATTTCTAAACGACACTGAAAATTAGAAAACACAGAAAAATCCGAAAAGTAAAGCTATGGCTGGGAATCGAACCCGGATCCTCGTCATTCCGTGATGCGTGCTATACCCCTAAACCACCCATAGCAGATAAACCTGTAAATTTTCTAACTGTAAAACCGTAAAAGTAAACACAAAAAAACCAAGAAGTAAAAATTTGATAATAATAATAATTCCAAGTATAAAAAAGTTATTCAACCAACTCTAATTATCACCGAAAAAAAAATTGTTATGTATGTATTTGTTATAAGAGACTGTTTGTTTCTAAATAAATAAATAAAACAAATGTAGGTAGGTACTTAAAAAAAAATTCAATTCATGACTTAAATTTCACTTTGACCATTATTGTTTTACTTCTTCCAACAGATGAACTAAATTTTGTAATCCCATAAATTATTGTATTGAAAGGTTCAAGCTCGGTAACAATGATTGTCAAGCGGCCCGTGGGTGCGCCAGCGCAGGTTACAGAACGAGCGCATTTGCATGAAATTGCAGCCATTACTAATTATCTGCGAAGAGCTTTCAAGATATCTCTTCCTGATGCGACATCTACTAAGGCGCTTCACTTAGACATGCACAATGTTTTATATAGCTATATAATTATGAGGACTACTAAATATTATATTTGTTAAGTCTTTAACAGGTATAAAAACAGGTAAAAATAGCGACCAACTCATGAACAGATGCGAGTAGACTACCATAAAATAATATATTCTGGGGGCAGTCAGAAATAAAATAAACGCAACCTTTTTAAATTGCTATATATAAATGAATGGCAAAGAACATAATTTAGTAATGGAGAGGGTGTTTTGGACACAAAAACACGATCATTGTAAGGATTTCCTCAATGGCAGTAAAAAATATAATAACGGATCGGAGATAATTATACGTGAAAATTCATGGAAACTTAAAATTTTTAAAATTAGTTTCTCATTATAATATTATTGTAGGTATTAGCCATAGCCATATTTGTGTCCCACTGCTGGGCAAAGGCCTCCCCTCTCTGCCTCCGCATCTCCCTATCCAGAGCTATTCCCGGCCACTCGGTCAATTCCACGTCCATGTCCTCTCGCCATCTCCGCCTTCGCCTGCCTTGTCGCCGGTAGCCGTTGGGTGGTACCCACCATGTGGCTGAGTGTGCCCATCTTTCCGGATAGTTACTCATAGTTTCTCATTATTTAACTTTAAATTTAATTCGTGGTCAATTTGGAATTAATCATAATGGGTTATTCTTATAGCTAATCACGTCTACGTTTTATTTGTTGTTTTACTCTGTTTGGCGTTTCGAGTCTCAATATCCTGCTTTTAATCTGCACCTTGCAAATAAATAAAACTCTATGGTTGCAAGAATGGGCGAATGTGTGAAGTTCAAAGTGTTGTCTATGTTAAACTAATATTGTCATGCACCGTCATGTTGCTACGTGAAAAGAACAAATTTTATTCGTCTGGCTGCAGCAGACACATGAATCACGATGCAAACCAAAACTTAATTCGGTTCCACCAAAGTGCCTTTTATTAAACTCTGCGACATATTTCGCACACGATAAAACCGGGTTCTACTTGAAAACTGTTCGTCTAAAGCATAAATTTAGACAAAGTCACGTACGTTTTAGCTCGCTCGCTTTGACAATAGGTCCCAGGCACTCGAGACGTGGACAGACGTCTGTGATCTAAATTCAAGGAAATTTAGTCTGCATTCAAGTACATCACTCGAAATGAAATTCAAATTATATAAAAATGCACAGACGTTTAGATAGAGTCGTATAATTTTTAGATTCATTTTCATAATCTGCAGTGTCTCTGCGGTCAAGAATGAGGGATATTTATTATGATCACCTGTTATCACTTTTCAAACTCAAATGTTCACATTCCATTTCACGTGCTAAACTAAAACAGTGGAGCCGCAACCATTCCTGAAACATACTAAAAATACGAGCACATGCGTCAGTTACTCATAACTGTAATTGTGTGAGCCTAGAGCAAAGCCTTCCTAGAATATCTGACACTCGCAAATACCTCGTCAGAATTCAACGTGGATTTCTCGTTCTAAAACACTTTACGACACACTTTCCAGAAAATAGTAAATCAGTGAGCATTTAAAACAATCATCATAAATCTACTATTAACTCAGAAACGTAGCAAAAGTAAATCTTCGTTCATTAGACATTACGATTTTATTAGTTTTCCTTTATTAAAGAGTAACTATTTGTTCAATAAAACAATTAAGATCGCCTTTCTAACCGGACATCCGTTTTACATACAGAAACATTGGGTCTAGAGATAGCCTAAGGCCCATGCAAGATTAATGTGGGGACCTACAATTAAGGAGAAGCTAACTCATAAATATCTGGCCAATTATTTGAACAGCGCGTCCGTTCCGGTGTCCATAAACAATAATGTTAAATCAATTCAAGATGGCTCGAGTGAGATAATTCTTGAACAATTTTTAATTTGTTTCGGGTCAGCATTTGTCTTTTGTCAGATTATGTCAGGTAGTTATTTGTTTGGGCTAAGTAAATTGGACAGAGTTGAGTTATTTATGAGTCGTGTTTACAATTAAATGGTTTAAGCGATTTAGCTAAGATTAAGCGACTACGTAACGTTAAACATTTTTGCAACGGCCAATATTTTTTAACGCCAAAATGCGAGTAGTTACAGCCTTAACTCGAAACTACTAGTTGAAACAATTTTTTTTTCAACATATTTCATATATTTATTTTGGGTTTGTCCGCAATGCGTCGAAGCGTAGACGTAGTATCACCAAACTTTGTTCAGACACAAGTAGCGTTTGTCTACACCAATGAGCAATGAGTATAAAGATACTCCAATGTCTATCGTACCCACAAACCTCATTAGCCACACCAGTATTGTTCTCTCACGTGTTACACAAAAAGATCACTTTCATTATCTCGGTGGCATACGTCTTCTGCGCAGTTGCGTAACGTTCGCAAGTTTAGGTACAGTTAACAGTGCGATGGCAATCGGGTGCATGGGAATTTTATTGTTTTGCGTACAAAACGCGTTCACACACATGAATGCCAACTTAAGCCCTATGTATGCCTCGTTATGATTACAGTGAATTTGACACGGTTGCCACAATAAGCAATGTGCTAATGAACTTTGTAACAAAGTATCACTATAATATGTAAACGTGCGATGTATTATCTGTTTCGATCTTTTTAGGAGCGGATGTGTTGTCACAGTCTGCATCGAGATCGATGAAAGTCTTTATGTTGTTATTAAAGTAAAGTTAACTGTAATCTTTTAAATCGTTACATTAAACAGTAAATAAAATGATGAGTATAATAAAATTTATATGTTGTCCAATAATGAGATTAAGTGTCAATCCGCAGAAAGTTTGGTCGGAAGCGGAGCCCCGGGGCCAACCTCGTAAAACGTAACGGTCCGAATTACAAAAGCCTTTGATTGAAACATCACTCGCAATTTCATTGGCGTAAAAATCGGTTCACTCGAGCATTATTGGCATCTATCGTGATCGCGGACAATAATCGTAGACTCCCATCGGCAAGAAAAAATCACGAAAATTGGTATTGCGTCACCAAAGACCAGTTAATTGCCGTTACAGATTATTATAAACCAATCGATTACGCGCGGTTTTGTAAGAGCCGTCACAATCAGGGCAGTATAACAATGGTTTCTGTGTGCGACCTAGTACCTAGTAACGAATAAATTTCACAAACACTAGTACCTAAGTGTTACATTTTTATCACACTTGCTTTCGATTCGTATTAATAAACGATTTCATATAAAACTGCAACAGTACTAGTAGATACTATTCTTACGGTTAGCGTCTCTTACTAGAACTCAAGTATAATGAAAATTATTTGTATTGAATTGACTCACATACCTACCCAAACATTTTTCAGCAACGTTTCAATTAAGAAAAGCCAGGTGTAATATATTCAGCGTGAATTACACGTTACGAATTCATATCTGGTGCGAACGCAAATCATTTACAACTGAATATTCATTAGTAAGTAGCAACAATTTTAATTATTTAACCTTGTCTCGTAATGACGCAATCGATCATCCAACTCTTCATACAATATTCAAATAAATAACTAAGGATCAAGTTATTATTTGCAATTTCAACCCTATTTCGAAACCAATATGGTTTCAAGAGTTTGCACCGAAATTGAGCCACAATTTACATCAGATAGTGATTTAATGCAACGTCTTAATTGATAGTTATGTTGTCAATATATTACGGTTCCTTACATATTCAATTTACCCCACTTTCTGGAAATGTCGGTCAAGTATTTTACATTGGCCGGGATTGGTTGTTAATGCATTTTACAAATCGAACGTTATCAAAGCTTTTATCACGCTTGCTGAAAGTTGCTAAAATGCATTTAGAAATATTGAATTTGCGCGATATCGCACAACGAACGATCGTCGTTATAAAATATGTGCGGCAAAATTGGTATGATATTTAGATACGTAGTATTCGACAACATAATAAGATTAATTATAGAATTAAGTACAACGTGACCATCAAAACCACAGGCATCTCTTATTTTTGAAACAAAATGATCTAATATCATTATCATATATAATCGTCGCTTGCTTGTCGACAGCCGTTACAAAGTTGATTGACTTGATCATGTACATGACTCTTGTATTATTTATTTAGTATTATGTTGACTTGTTGATTGGTTTAGTGATCATCGTCTGTACACGTGTCCGCTACTACGCAGAACACCGAAATTAACATAGAACCTTCTATTGCAGCTGACAGTCATTATTCTGTCTGGCATTATTTCACAAACACTGAAACTTGTTTTGATCTGAACGACAAGGATGTTAAAGATATATTTACTTGGGTAAGCAAGCATTTTTACTTTGAGCCCATCATTTGTCGGAGCATTTGTATAGAAACTAAACCACGTTTGCCAAACCAGTTGATGCGAGCACGACCAGCCCACATCGACACCGACTGGCCGAGTCCTATGGAATGCGCCTAATAAAACCATAACAATAGCAACTGCAAAAAATATCCCACGGCACATAATAATGAATAGTTAACGACGAAAACTAGGTGAATCTTTGTGCAATAGTCTGGTGTCTTTTAAAAGAAATATGATCATTTTCAATTTCATAACGTTTCCCACACGTGGGGCTATGAATGGAGGACCTGTCAGGCAGACGACTGACAAATTAGTGTAATCTAAAACAGATTTTGTGCCAGCGGCCGACGCGTGCCTATTGCGTGCGTACCTACCTACTTATGTCAAATTACACGTTTCTATTACTGTAATGAATATCATCAGACATCGACATTGGCTCCAGTGCTACGAAATAGCGGAGACTTTTCACGTAATCGTTTGTAAACATTTGGACAACTGGCAGATTGTAATGACAATTTTATTGGCAAGTGCAAATAATAAAAAAAAAATATAACCATTTAATTATACGAGTAAAACAATAAAATGAAGTGATGACTGAATCTTACAGGGTTAACCACTCACATTATGGTAAAGCTCATTGAAATGTCTGAAATTTTCATCCACCTTATAATATTTTGAGCTCATATTAGATTTCAAAATAGGTTCAATATCAATATCATCGCAAAACAATGATGTCATATAAAACATGAAACAATGAAGAGAACGGACCTTCATGAAAAGTGGCCACATCAAAACGTCTCAAGAACAAACGTTCAATGCAAATTGGACGAATGTCAAACTGTTGTATTAGTAGTATAATAGCGTTACACAACGTGCATCTTGACATTCCTTTTTGTTGTATGGCTGCATTCGGCCGTGCGAACGGTTCCCATGCGATGCGTGTGAGATAGTGCGCCCGACCGGCTAAACGGTGAGATAGCGCCGATTTGTGCATCTGACGGGGGCACTATGCCCGCTGCTACTCATCTTCTTGGTGTTTGTCCCGCGGGGGCATCCGGGCATGCGTGTCGCCTGATGGTAGGTAGTCGCTCAAGGTATCACCAAGTTACAAGCGTAATTTTTGAGCCAAGTATGCTTTACAGGTTTCAACAAAAATATCAAAAGACGATGAGGTGGACGTATTCGCGTAAAAATTTAAATTATATGTTGACAGTACCAACAAAAACGGATTAATCATACGTTTTGTTTATCTGGTTTCGGAGTATCGGATCATAATACGCAAAAAATAGTCTCGTCACGTTGTAATTAAAAAACCATTTCGTCTGACAATAAACCGACTCCAAGGATTAAAATACAAGTGGCATTTAAACCACTTTGTACGACGAAATCACAGTTTACTACCAATGAGCCTAATATAACGTAACTACGTAATATAATCCAATAAAAACTACCGAAACCTCTAATTACGCCGTCATTAATTTAGGAATCATCTCGTTAACAATTACGGTCCAACATCCTCTCGAGTTCATTTGAAATGTAAAATATGTATATATTGAGCAATACACGCCCATTACCTTATTATTTCTAATAAGAACACATGTTGAGCGGGAATCGAAGCGGATTTATGGCCGCTTACGAAAAGCAATCAGACGGGGCGTGGTCTATAGTAATTATTTCTTAACACCATCTTCTAAACGTGGCTACCGAACGCACTCCATTAGACACTTCCTCCGCATTAATGGGTTAGATTGAGATGCGGCTAACTACTAGTGTTAATAAGATCTCGAAATTAACGGCACTCTGATCGCGGGGCTGGCCTGTGCGGATGACCTTTTGCACCGGCCGATAAAACGTCCAAGTAATATTTCGGGGCGTCCCGTCCGTAGAATTTCCTCTACAATGGTCAGTGCGTATGGTTCTTTATTGTGGCGGGGTCTTAATAGCCCCGTGGGAGATTTATTATCGCCCATGAATGAATTGATCCGCGGAGGATGTTTATTGTAGAGTCATAAATCAGGCTCTTAACTTGTTATTCCATTCGTTGGACGTATTGAACGCATTCTTGTCGTAGTTACAGCCGCAAACATGGAGTATTGAAAAGGACATAATCTGTCAATAAATTTAAAAGCCATCTGTACGACCTGCTTAGCGGGTTTACTGGGACTTTAACAAGTTGAGTCATTATCAGTTAAGCTTTTGCTTAATTCTTTCCTCGTAAATGCATTTAAACTTAGATATGATATGATTAACATACTTTTTACTTTAATTATCCATGTTTTTGTATAAAAAGCGAAAGCGAAAAGCGAAAGCGTTTAAAAACCGAGCCTTCCTGTTCCTCAAAGGGCCGGCAACGCACCTGAGATTCCCCAAGTCTTGCAGGTGTCCCTGGGCGACGATGATTGCTTTCCATCAGGTGACCCGTCTGCTCGTTTGCCCCCTCTTATATAAAAAAATGAATCTTTTTTATTTTATTTTGTATTTACCGCTCAAATTTTAACTATATAATCAAAACACTTTAGATTCTGATTTCGATATTGCGAAATTGTAAGTTTTGATCGTTTTAACAAATAAATCCTTACTAGCTCTTGTCGGTAGTTTCGTTTGCTTATAATTCGACTTTCACTCTCCTGTGATAAGTTTACAATTTTCGCGATAAATATTACCCTACATCCTAGACGATATAAAATGAGAGCGACAAATATCCCAACATAGGTACTGTCTTTCTCGTTTGTAATATTAGCGTGATACTAATAACGTTGAATTCCTGTTTAATAGTTGTTCCTAAGTGTAAAAGTTTGAGACCTAGTTTATTTCAAGATGACACCTTAAGATTGCGTTTCGCTTAATTCAAGTCGAACTTTTTACTCTGCTTATACTGAACGCTATAGAAAGCGAATCTGTTTCGTTTATTTAAAAAAAGACTGATTGCTTCCTTCCTATTAGAAAGTTTTGATTTAAACGCGATCGACCGACAAGGAGATGTCAGCTTTTTTTAATTTCAATTGTAATGCAGGATGATACCTGCGTAAATTACATTTAAAGAATTCTGAAAGTAAGACTGTGTGCCCAGCATTGGGATTTAAGTAGAGGCTGGATGATTATTAATAAAAAAAATCTCTATACTCAGTGAAACCGTTTTTAACCTTTTCAATGCCAAGCCTGGCAAAATAGTTAAGCTTATTAAAAAAAATTGTCTTACGCTGTGTTCCCCGCCGGATATATCAGTCGTTGACGTTTAAAAGGTTAAACAATATCATAATGTCAGTCTTCCTGTGGGCGCAGTACCTTCAAACAGGGTAAAAATGTCTGAATTTGTTAAGTGGCTAACCTCGGAGTAAGTTCAATTATTTTGTTTGACTCTGGATTCCTGAGTCATAAGCTCTATTAGTCGTTATCCGAACAACACAGTCCACAGTTCAAGTACACCAGTTGTGTCAGCGTCGTGTACAAGCGGATGTAGACATCTTTCTCTGTTGCTGTCATTGTCACGTCAATAACTGAGTCACCAGTCTGACAGCTTGTTTGACAGCCCGCTTGACAGTCCCGAGCCTACACGATGAGAAGATACGAGTCGAAAGCTTAGGAGCAACCAGTTGCATGTCAAGATGTTTCTCGTGACAGCGTTTCATTGTGTCCACCTATTTATTTATATATTCTGCGCAGAAAAAACTAAGAAAAGGCGGACTTAATGCTGCAGTTAACCTTGATTATTAAGACATGACGTGTGTTTAACACGTATAGATACTATTTTATAGCCAAGGCAAGAACCGCTTGATGATTATAGTTTACGTAGCAGAATGTCAGTAAACTGACTCATTTTTTTTCACTGTTGAAATGAAGTTCTTCTAGAAACAAATGCCTAGCAAAGTAACAACGGGCGAGATTTGACGACCATTAAACTTCCAGAGCTTTACCTCAATTCAGTTTCACATTCAACGTCAATACGCAAGTTATTTAGGGCAAATTAAAAGACAATATAAATCCATCTAATGTGTTCTGTTTCGACATGAAAATTGCTTGTCATTAGCAAGGCTAAAATGTCACAGAACAATACGAGTCCCGTTCGAGTTGTCGCACTTCGAAGGCCGCACGTGAGCGCTTTTCCTTCGACATTATTCTTCGGCCACGCAACAGAAATAATGCACTCGAGTATTAAACAAAATGTCCCGGTGCCATTATATGTTTTGGCATTGCGTACGCGTCGATATTCGATTTATGAATTGATCCTGCGCCATTCTGCACGATGTCTGCGGGTCGCGTGAGCCGCCTCTAGCCAGACATCATGTAACTAGTGAGCTGAGAACATCGTGTTAATGTCAACTATGACGTTACTTATTCGTATTAGTTTAGCGTCGCCTCTAGGAAATTAGGAATAGGAAAAGTTGTAATGCAACCGTGACTAACTAAACTTACGACGCACCTAGCGATTATGCTTTCATGGGCGGCAATGATCATATAACACCCAGTATATGAAATTCCACAGTTCGTTATCCCTTTAATGTTAAAAAATAAATTTCTTGGTAAATAAAACAATCTTGTCAGCTGCAAACAATTGTTACTACACACTACTGCCGCCAAAACCACTTCACTATGTTACATGGAAGCAATTCTAATAGAGACTAGCTTACAAAACGATGAGTTCACTTTCAACCAATCAGCGCTCGGCAGCTCGTAGCGTATGCGCAGGTCAGAGGTGGCAGGACTGAGCGCGTGCTGCGCTATTGTTCAGGCTGATGAAATGCTTACTAGGGTGGGGCCGTGTTAGAAAAGAAGCAAGAAGCACGCGCCGTTGAAGTGTTTGTTGCTAGTAAATATTTATTAAGCAGATGAATTCGCTGATTGATAGTGTTGGTATTATATGTTGAAGTTCCAAACAATTCCATGTTTCCTATAAATAGGTAAATTTCCGGGTTGTGATGATAAAAGCATAATCACTAGGTCTCTAAAGAAAAAAGGAAAAAAACTTATTTACTTTTGCATACCTATTTTACACTAAAGATATTGTTATGTAATTGTTTCTTGTGTTACTCGCATTACAAACATTTTTAGATATTCAGTTGTTTTTCTAAAGTGATTGACTAGTTCCATTCATTGTTATCTTCCAAATAATTCAAAAGCTTGGTGAAATCATTTCGTTCAAACATAAAAAGTATGACGCGTGCGATGAACAATGCCAGTACAGAATATGTCAAAGGCGACTCGATGATCCTTCGTAAATGGTGACTGGCGAAATCGGTGACCCAAAACAACAAAACATAACAATCATTCATGAACAACCATGCGATAGTAACAAGAAGTAAAGAATAGTGGTAGATGTACAATTTATGTGCTCAGTAAATCAGCAGGAAGAAAAATCGGTCCACGCAGATATTCAAAGAAACTACCCTGGCTGTTTCTTCCAAGCTTTGGTCAGTTTCTGCTGCCTGTGTTCTGTCTTTAAACAAGTTCCAACTTTATCTACGAACCTCAGTTTCACGTCTCTCGTCTGTTATCTCCAGCTACGTGAAAGACCTTATCTCAACGAGAGCCTACGTTATTCAAGAATGCGAAATATGTATACAAATATCAAAGCAAATGATGAATATAATGTATGTAAATTTCTAAATGTCAGTGAATATTAGAACACAGAAAAATCCGAAAAGTAAAGCTATGGCCGGGAATCGAACCCGGATCCTCGTCATTCCGTGACGCGTGCTATATCCCTACACCACCCATTGCAGGTGGGTAGTCTCCGAATTTTTCTACCCGTTACTAACTGTCACGTGACCTTTTTGTTACTATGCGTATTTTTGTCGCTAAGCGTCATCTGTTTGAATGATGTGTCTGTACGACACAATTACAAACTCCCGTGGAACATCTACTGCTCACCAGGGACGAGAGAAGGCGCTGTTTTTCAAATGATAGGTAGTATCAAATGAATCAAAATTTTTTTTTATTTCTTGATTTTCATGTTTTACTTTTTCGGTTTAACCGTTACAAATTAAATTTCTAAATGTCAGTGAAAATTAGAACACATAGAAAAATAATAATAATGTATGTATGTCACTAATTACACTAATTTTCAAGCATTTCTTTTTCTACTACTTAGATAAAAGTGCGTTGATTAAACGTTTTAAACTACTCGAGGCACTGTATGTTTACACTGACTGTACAAACGTGACGTTTCATTCAAATATTGCATAACTGCCTGAGTTTTCGTTAGCGTTTGTAGTTTTTGCTGCCTTCAATTATCTTAGTAGACAAAACTGGCGCCATTAGATCATTATTTTTTTGTAGCCAATAGGCTATGCAGCTAATCATTACGATAATAATGATGAAAAAAAAACATTCTAGATTTTCAGCACTGTGAATTGGTGTTAATTGTCCAAAGATACTATTGTTACTATATGTTATAATCTGTCTATAGGTAATTTCTTACAGAGTATAAATCAGCATCACAATAGAAATAAAGCAAACCGTCGTTTTAAAGCCTATTAGGTATTATCTTTGATTCCGACAAGCGTGTCACGAGAGGGGCGCGTCGGCTAATAAATCGGCGCGCGCGCAGGCCGGCGTTAGAGACGAAGTGCCCGCTTAACATACAATGACGCTCTGTTGCAATGTTGAGGCTTTAGGACGGGGCGGGTGCGTTTGGTGGCGCTTTAGTACTGGCGCCAGTCGTTTAACACTAAGTTATGCCAACAGAGACTTGAGAATTAGGAGATTTCTTCTATGGAAAATAGAGCATTTTGAAAATCACACTGTTGATAAAAAAATATGCTATTAACAAATTGAAAATTCGTTAACAAATTAACAAATTCGTTACTTTTGACAGTTTTGAATACATTTCAGCAGTGACTGTTCACTTGTAAGTTTATTTTAGAGATTTATATTTTTTTTCGAGTTTCCAATTATGCTGACGTTAGCACTTGACAAAACTGTTAGAATACTACAGGTGATGTTCTTATAGTTAAATGCAATAATGTAGTACAGAAAAATTACACTTGTGTGATTTTTCTTTGGATTTACACGCTTCATTAACAAAACTTAAATATTAAATAACGCAATGTCAAAATCTGTTATATATTTTTTTACCAGTAAATTCTAACTGTCTACTAAAAATTGCGCACTTGTGAGTTTTGTAAGTTCAATTTAGTTCCCGTACTGGCCTATATCGTAAACGACTTACGTAGGCATACCCGCTACAATCCTGCTGTGTACGTGAATATGAATGCGAAATCGGACGTTCAACGCTAAGTTCCATTCAGTCTGAACGAGGCATGAAATTAGTCACTAACGAGTCTAGGTGTGTTCTCCGTACCAAATAACGCGGTAATAATAATTATGGGTGCAGGGAGTGCAATAGAACTGTACCGGACGACGCATTCTGGTTCGTTCTGTAGTTTATACGGTCAACAAAACAATTTACTAAGTTCAGTGAGACTGTAGTCAAACCACTTTACCTTTATCAAGAAACTAAGGTTACATTTCGACCTATTTTGCCAATGGTACCCACTGTATTATTACTTGCCACTGATTGGATCTTAGAAGATTAGATAGTGACATTCACTTTGACAAATCTAGAGGTGGGGCTTCCTTGTGACACCCCGCATATTCAACGATTATCGATTATATTTACAAGTAAATGCTATTCTGATATTTTCGATATAATAATACTCAAGTCAGTCTCCTAAGATGTAATAATAAAATTATAATTTCTATTTTATGCATTTTGTCAAGTTGTGTTTTTTTAACAAAATAGGTTGTATAAAATATCATTTATGTAATTGAAGTTCGAAGGAATCTATTTATGACCTCGATTTGTATTGTGTAGTGAGTGTGAAAGAATGAAATACTCGATTCATATTTTTAAGTTGTTTTTGGATTTTCGATTATAAGAAATTTTTAACCGATTACTCAATTATACATAGTCACCTCTCTAGTTTTAATGACTATAGAACGTAACCTGGCAACGTCTCGTAAATAATGAAATATATTGAAAAATTGTGCTTGAAAAGTAGGTACGGAAACGCAAAAAACATCGCCGTTATTCTTTTTAGAACTTTATTAATATGCAGTACCAAGTATTGATATATTTCTAAGTAATTCAATTTTAAATTTAATTGCTGTCAAAACTTTCGTGAACGCTAACAGTTACATTCTATGAATCCGTCACCCAATCCTTCCTTATTGAAACAGACCGAAAACAACTAAAAGTGTGTCAAACTTGCAAGATTTAACACAAATCAACTAACAACATTATACACGAAGTGAAGCTAAAAAAACTGTAAAAACATCAAAACAGCATTTCAAAGTAGGTAGCCACAAACCAATTATCCGCGTCAAAACATCACCTTGAAAGTCGAACCAAAGAAAACACGGCGCTTCGAACCCACAATAATGGTTCTATTGTTGCACAAAACAGATTCACTACGAGATAATCTAGTCATGCGAAAAACGAAAATATTATCATTGTATTAATTACTCGCTGTTGCCTAACTCCGTCCCCGGGGTTTCGACACAGTGCGGTTGATACTACGATTTGTCATTGTGCACGCATATCAAATTGATGAGTTAACTCGCCAGAGGAATGCCATTTTCGACAAGAAGCTGTTATGTAAAAAGCTATTCGAAATTTTCTAACAGCGAACAAAAACAAGAGTAACGTGGCGTGAATACTGGATTCACAGCACATTAGATCAAACAATTAATCAATAGCCCATCACATAATATAGAGAAGGTACCGATAAGATAAAAAATGACTTTCTGCCAAGTTTCTTGCGGCGCATTCTTCTTGGCAGCAATTGGTCTTTCCGAATACGTTGGTAGTTTAAAAAAAAGACATGTAAAAGAGCCCTTGGCGGCCTATTTGCAAAACAAACTTTCTGTTTTTTGTAAGGTTTAAAGAAACGTTAGCAAATAGACTACGCAGAGAAAAATTATGAAGAATTAGAATATTACTCAGATCTTAAATTATCTTCCGTCCCGTTTTTAATTATATTTCGTCGTACTTTTTGGACACGACATGAATAAATATATGCCATTTATCTAGCACTTTTTGAAGATATGGTGCCATAAATCATGGAGAAATATCCGATAAAGGCTAAAAGGCACGTTAACATTGCCAAAAATTCACATCTGTCAAGATTTTAATGTTAGTGTTATTCACTATATACTTCTGTTTTGAAGTAGGTATTCATTGCAAACAAAACCACATATTCCCATTTTTATAGTTGAGACTGTGTCATGCAACCTGTAGGTAAATATCTGAAAATGTATATGTCGACCAAATGAGAAAAGCCCACACAATTTTCAACAAAAGCTTAAGTCGAACTATAACTACCAATTATAATTACCGACAAGCTAAATTTACAGCTTAAATAAATAAATTGCATAGCGAAATTCAACCAAAGTTTCTAAATATCTGTCAATTTCATATCAGGCACTGAATAGGGAACGTCGGCCGGACAGTCCATAATGCTAAATAGAACTGTTACGGGTTCAACAGAATTTATAGCCACGCTGGAATATATGTCACTTTCAATGGTGCTTTTGTCATTTCTGTCAATTCTGCCTTAGTGATGGCATTTCATGACCCTTTTAATATAACGGTCCAGGCTTAGCTGTTAGATAAATACAGTTAGACGAATTCTCGATGACGTCATACCGTACGTAAAACGTCATTCTAACGATCAGTTTTGGCTCCAATAGGCTCCTAATTTGTTTGAAATTTAACACTATTTGACAGATGCACGATATTACAGTCATTAATAGTCGTAGGTTACATTTCTTCTATACAGGATGCTAGAAAATCAGATGCGGACATTTTGAGGATCCAATTTTTTGCTGTAGTTGTTAGTCAGTTTAAAGTGGATTAAAGCATTAATTACTAATACGGTACCTAATGGTACTTAAATATTATTTTTGTATGAAAAAAGAAATGCCACACAATACTTATATAATTTTATGTTTTTAATTGATTCTTATCCGCACCTAATTTTCTAGCACCTCTATATTCATTGATCTGATGTTTATATTCACAAAGAAAATTTCATGGAGTTCTCATGGACCGATACGTAAAAAAAAAGTTCGTAGGTAGTTGAAGTTGAATTTTACTCAATATTTTCGTCGTCGTAAAACAGAGATCATAAATTGCGATACGAATACCAAAGTAGCCAAAATAATGAGCATCTACGAGCGTTCGCGATGCGATGGCATCGGATAAGTGGTTTTCTTGACGCCCCCGAGCCGATAGTATCGTACGCTCGCGTGCGCATCAACAGGCCTACAACGAACTTAAAAAATCGAAGTTAGTTCGTGCCGTTTCACTCACACTAATATTCAACAATAGGAGAGTGAGAGGGACGATACGATACGAACTTCGAATTTCGAACTTCGGAGTAGCTCACTAGGCCGCGAGTTATTTTTTATCTTACGAACAAATACTTGTAAGACCATCTGGGTGATCGCTGTCGAGATTACAAGCCAGTTTTGTTTATCCTCTATTCTTTCCACTTGCGACATAGATGGATTGCGCACATCACATACCTTATAGATGGAGTTATTACGTTTAAAATCGCGATTTGCGCCTCGGGGTCGTTCACATTATTAACATGTGGCATAATCCGCTTTTGGGGTTCTGTAACTGAGAAAACGCTTTTGGGATCAATTGCTTGGACTTAGTCTGTCAAATTTTAACTTATTCTTGCTATCTTCTTTTCCGGAGGTCGGCAGCCATTATAGCTGTCCGGACCCTGGACACAGATGCTCTAAATAGTGATCTAGTGCTCATTCCTGAATCACGATATGCCATTTCGAACCATGGCGCACATATTGTCATTCGCAAGGAAATCAAACTTGAGCGACCAGAACAGACTCGACTGGAGTATCGATGTTTGGTGGATTGCATTTTATTTAAAATTAATGTTTTTTTCCAGTCCCACCAATCTTTTTGATAGAATAATGTTGTAGATTGGATTATTAAGTACGGAACCCTGGATACTGGAGTGCAACTCACACTTGGCCGGTAGTTTTCAGAAATATTTGGAATGTTTGCCTTGATCATTATTGATAGTTTTAATAATGTGCCTGCATTGTTAACCTTTAAACTCTATGTTGCTTTCGGGTTTACCTTGGCTAAGTGAAGTCATCTGAAAGCACTAATTATAATAGACATTGATCACAATCGTATGCATATCACGAAGACAGCCATTAGCCTCAATCCCTACAGGACACGGTCGACCTTCAAGCGACGTGTGATAAAATCGTTACTTATCGAAGCTTTCGATTCAATCGATACGTCCATACGATCGTCCCGCGATTGTGTCCACTCTGACATGTTATGATAAAAAGAGCGAGGTTGCACATAAATTTGAACGAGGGAAAAGTACGGCGCCAGTCAAGGAATCGGTAATAAAACACGAATTATAAAGAGTGCATGCGTCGTAGGAAGTCGGGCTCGGGGCGGACATATTACCGTGTTTAATTTCAATCATATTCAATGGCATCGATTCAATCCTCAGTCGTTATCTCATGATCGAACATGTCGAAAGCAAGGTCGGAGGGAGCGGTCAAGGGATAGCTATGGCCGCCTTCACCTCGGAGCCTTGATGAGTCACAAAAATCGATCAGTCGCTTTGTTGTACCGACATTGATCCTAACGACACGACTTGCAACACTCACTAATTATAACTTTATATCGTTGCTTAACGCTGCGGCGACGTCCACGCCGCGACGGGCGGCTGGGCGCGTTATCTGATACCGTGGCGCAATCTGCTCTCCGTAACGCACGCATCGAAAATCTGAAACTGATGGCCTTGCTATACATCGATACGTAATTAGTACGCAACTTCCGAACGCTCATAAAAATCGCTCGCTCAGCGACACTCAATCAATGGTGCCCTCTGATATAATACAGTTTTATAACAAAAAACAGGCCAAGTGCGAGTCGGACTCGCGCACTGAGGGTTCCGTACACATTTGCCAAGTTATCACAAAATCCAGTGTTCGCAGAGCCTTGCTCTTAAGCAAAATGTAGGCAGTGTGAGGTCATTTTATATGTGTGAGGTTATTAAATAGACAGAAATTAAAAATCTGATTTTAGAATTATTTAATTAGTTGTGCTATAATAGCTACCTTCATACCGAACTTCAAATTTAGAGATACTGCATAGGTTTTTCGAGCTCGGCAATTTGTATGGAAACACCTTTTCAAATAACTGTCTTTTGATTTAGTTGACTGAGAGGGTTCGATTTTCCACAGCTCCAAGGGACTGCAGCAGACCTCAATATATGGTATCAATTTCAATTTTATATATCTACGCGTTCCTGAGAAAAAGGCCTTGACGGACACACCGATAGACAGACGGACAAGGAAGTGATTATTATAAGGGCTCCTTTTTTCCTTTAAAGGTACGGAACCCTAACAAGTCCCCTTTTTGGAGGGTTCTCTAGTCACAACGGCAAAAACAGAACTCATGAAGTTTTATCACGTCCGTCCATGCCGGCTGCAACTTAGCACAGAGACTTTTAGTATTGGAAAGTTGTAATTTGACATAGGGTTACACTATTTATTCCAGCAAAGTTATAATCTGAAATTTTGAAAAAAAAAACACTTTTTGATAACAAGTGCCTAAAGCAATACGTAAGTAGGCAACTACATAGTGTCCAACACAAATTAATTAATTAAATTAATCCTAGTAATGGCAATTATGTGCTTAATTTGCTTTTAAGCAAAGTAATGCTCCCAAAACTGCATTATACGTCGTCAACTCAATAGTTGCATTAATGTAATACTCGCAGAAACTTTCACCGCAATAACTTTTGAGATTTCGCCGTAAAATGTAGTCAGCATTTAAAGATTTTCTATACGTACATTTGAGTAAGATTTCCCGGCGATGCAACATTGCTATTGGTTTATTAGAGCTGTATAAGGCATGTTAGTGAAAAGTGGATACGCGTACATAGGTAGGTGTTTTTGTAATAGGCAATAATATCATAGATAGGATGCCATAACTAGATGATGTCGAGCGGGTTTCTTGAATAGAGTAATGTTAGGCTGCGGCTACAACTGATCGGTCTGATCGTCTCTATTGAGAAATCGGCGCACACGCGAGCCTTCGCGCTGCGTCTGCGCTGATCGAGAAACGGTCGATGAGATAAATAGGAAAATTCCCAGCATTTTGCTACACTCACGCCAGATGTTACCATTTTTAGAGAATACTTAGTCTTCACACTGAACAGTTTTTTAACTAATCAAAGTAAATGTTTTATTGTACAAATAATAACGAAACAGATACAATTCACAAAAAAAAAACATTAATACATGCAGAAAGGCGAACTTATCCCTATAAGGGATCTCTACCAGTTAACCTTTGAGTAGATGAGAGGAGCATTAAACGAGGGACCGACAAAGTGTGAGTTTCAAATTCCAGATAGTGAAAGCCACAAAGTGATTTCGTACATTACAATATTTTATTACAAAAAGTTACTGCTAATGTTATGAAAAACGCCAGGAGAGTGGTTACATTTTGTGACAACTAGGTAGGTACATATCAAAATGTTCATATTGCACCCAAATCGAAGTTTGAAGTCTGCGATCAAAAGGACTTGTCATGTAGTCAAATGTTAGTCAAAAACAAAAGAACAACGTTGTTAAAAGGAAAATTTCCTCCGTATGCCCACTTCTTAGCGTTGTAGTGTTGCCATAAAATTTCTAGTCCAGTCTCTCGGGCAAGGCGGGGTCTATTCCGTTTTACGGTGATTCAGTTACAGGGAACCCATTATTCCTGTAATTCTATCACAAATATAATGTAAATCAATTCAGTTTAATTAATCGTAAACCTTAGCCGCTTGGTCTTTATCTATTAATAGTTTCATTATAGGCTCCGATTTTGTAATCAATTTAATTTCTATTATTAATTAATAGACCTGTTATCTGTGTAAATCAATGCACTGGCGGCCACCAATATTGCGGAGCTAATACGTTTTCAATTAAATTGGTTCGGATCGTTAGTTCGACGTATTGCGTCTCAAGTCGCGTCGTCTCTAGAGTTTTTCACGTGAGCGATCTTACTTTGGTGTTTGGTGCAAGGTAGAATGTCAACTATTCTAAAAGATTATTTATTATTCATACTTTGATTAAATGTTTTCATACATATATAGAGTTAATGTGATTTCAAAACTCTATGTACTATTAGTATGCTCATAATCCAGGGTAAAATACAGGGCCGCAGACCACCTGGCCGAAGACCTACCTCCTGGCTAAAAATCTTAGAGACTGGTTCGGGATGAGCACCAGATCCCTGTTTCGAGCGGCCGTCTCCAAAGTAAAAATAGCTATAATGATCGCCGACCTCCGATAGGAGATGGCACCAGAAGAAGAAGAAGAAGATGTACTATTAGTACGTTTATTTTCCTCAATTGTGCTCTCGAAAAAATACTATTAAAAAATCAATATCTTAATGTATCTGTAACACAGTACTTCAATATTTTTAGATACTCTTTCTATAAGTTATATTTCAAACTTTTTCAAAACTGTGTCGACAACGATCAAAATAACGTCGAAATTTCATAGTCCAAAAATGTGTGTCTCACGAAGTATTTTTCAATGTTTTTAAGAAACATTTAAACTTGGACCCGTAAGTGATACGTAAATGAGAACGACTTGTTTAATTACGGGAAGAGCGAAATCGGCGACCACCCACAGCCGCTGCGGCCTCCAGTGTATCAGGTTGCGTTTGGGGCTTTCTTATGCTTTAATTTTACATAGCCGTGTATAATACGTAATGGGTAAACATATTTATAAAACTGAATGAAGTTATGGTGGGTATTTAATTGTATTCATTGTTCCCAGCTCTGTAGTCTAGGTGGCGAATAGTACTACTGATTTTAAATATTTACAATCAATCAATTCAATCAGTTAACGGGTTGATTGCGTAAATTTATTTGCTTTTATGTGATGTAGTGTTCATTATAACTTCAAATCAAGTGGCCCCCTTATACAAAGTTGTAGACTTGAAGAAAATATGTCAAAGCTTATGAATCAGTAGGTAAATAAATGGAAGCTCAATCGCTACCACGGGCAAAATGAAACCAAAAAACTCAACATTTTGTTGAAAATTCATTAAGTGCATTTTTTATATCCAGCTGCATCGCTAGCTGCCTAAATGAATTCCCATCGCAACTTGCCCAAGTACCCTAGATGTAAATTAGGGAAGGAAGATACCAATCAAAACAATTGAAGATGCATATCGACGTTATCCCGTTAACGTCAGATGCACGCGTTTCCGCCCTCGAGGAATGTAATGCAACCTAATTGAATATAACCCATGTGTGCTGTAACGGTCCGGACGCGCCTCTAACTGTCGCAGGGTAACCACAATGGCCTAAGTTACTCCGGAATGTGGATTGTGGACTAACATTGAAACAACTGATACTGTCTATAAAGTCCGGTTAGCATGGACACTATTTTAATGAGAGTAGTGCCAAGGATTACAAGGCATCCAGCTTTCTATTCAGCCAGCAACTTTAACGCTTCCTTTGTCAAAGAGTTTTCAGTCTTTATGTGCTTCTTTCGTAATGTGAAGGATAGATCAGTGAAAATTATCTTTAATTTTTGATAATTATTTGCTGATGATTAAAAAAAAGTTCTAAAATACGAACATGAAAAAGTGACAAATAGAGCGTAACAGATAAACAAGCGAGTCATCAAGAGCGCCGGTCAATTTATTCATTTCCCACAGCGATGTCACAGATTAGGTTTAGTGTAACATCAAGGTCATCTATAACACTTTAAAATTAATTCTCACGGATCACGCATTTAAGATGCTCTAATCCGTCCGGAATAAGACGTGTTATATTACAAAATTACCTTTTTCCGTCCGATTTGGCGTCTGTAATCATATCTTCAAGGTTGTAAGGCTTAGTTTTGAGTTTCGGCGTGTTTTTGGAGCGTAATGGTGGCAGAGATTTAATATAATGTATCTCGGACGCATCGAATCAGCTGTCACTTCACACGGGGCTTTGCTCGTCCGCGAATCAATGTCGCCTGTCACTGATTACTTTTAAAGAGATAATGGCAAAGCGTCTTCAGATTATTAATGCCGGACTACAGCTGTAAATGTTGTTTGAAATTCTGATTAAAAAGCTATCAACTTTTGATTAACTGCTTATTCTTTCGTTAAATTTCGATGAGTTATAAAAAATAGTCCAAAAGTACCTTACTGGCCAGATAGGTACAAATAGCTTGTAAGTAAATAATTATTTAGCCCGAGCCCGCATAATTAGTAAGCCCGAGGTCACACAATCGTGTTTTTGTTTTTATTTTATGACTATTCTTTAAGTTAAGCACGAGGTAATATCGGGTAAACGAGCTAGGTAGGTAGTTAAGTAGCTTCGGCTTCCCTATTTTCATTTCATTCAATGTGGTTTTATAATAACCGTTGCAATAGGCCTATTCAATAAATAATATGCGGATTCAATATCGAATATCCACAGGATATTGATTCCAATGCCCGATTCGCAAAGAAGAGTGATGTTTCCGTTCTTAATTATTCTAGTTCCAAAAGTGGAACTTGCAATGTAATATTGTCGGTTAGTAATTATGTTCAATTGGTTGGGCACCGGACCAGTCACATTATATTGATTTTCTTTAATGATGAAATCTTTAACTAGGTTTCAATCAAGGGGGCAGTTCTGTTGCGGGCCTCATGGATATTCTAGCGATTAGTTTTGCCCTACGAATTACAGACTTATAAAAACTAGTTTTTCGAAAAGTTTTTACATGATTTAAAACAGTGTGCGAGGATAAAATAGAAAGTTAAACCTAATTTTGAGATATATTTATGTTTAGATGATTTGTCTGTGTTTCATGCACAATAAAGAGTTATTCAGAAATTGTATTTTTTCACATTTTATTGAATCAGGCGTTTCTTTGCGGAGGTCCATTTTATGAACAAAAATACTTACCTTGCTACTCCGCTGCTACTATTGAAAACACATGCAGTTTAAAACATATTATATCTATATCACACACAGGCTTGGCTTCTTGCTCGTAATTATAGCGGATTAGCATAAGGTAAATATTTTTGTTCACCATTTTCTTTTTTTTTGTACCTACATTGTTATGCATTGTGTATTTTTTCTAGATTAGCTTAAAACCACCGTCTAGGTAGTAATACATAATTCTGGCACTCAACCTCAAAATTATAGCAAATGGGTCGTCCTGAACGCAGAAATTTCATCTCAATATTAAGCGATAGAGACGTGATTTATGTATGCATGTATGTAATATTGTTCCATCTAAGTAAATCAAATTTAAAATTCACTCAGTACACGACTATCCCAAGATTACTTCAACACTTAAATCCTCCGCAAACCTTTTGTCCGGTAACTTAAAATTAGTGTTCGCAGTAAATGACCGAATTTATTTCAACAATAAAATTCAACTGGACCTAAGATGACTTCACCGGAACCTTGAAAACAACGGGCTGTTTGTTGTAACAATAACTTTCTGTTTATTGGAAACATTTAAAGTATTAAACTTTTCCATTTTGTTTACTGAGACGCCTGCTGCGTTTTGTTTAATTCCTGTTCAGACCCATACGACTGCGAAACGAACTCTGCGAACAATTTGATACGTTAGTTTGAAACTGCTACCGTTTCGAGAACGAGTTCATGTTCATCATCTATATTTTCATCCATAACCCGGAGCCTGGAGCATTTAGTCAATACCATTTAGTCTATGTGACATAAAATGTAACCTATGCAATAAACAGTACAATGCCCTATACGTTAATTTTGCAGAGGCCGTATTGTAAAACGCGTGGGCGCTCGCGATTGCATTCATTATCTCTTTCTATTCTACCCTCATCCTTTTCCGTTAGTAGAAAGGAATAATGAATGCGATTGTGAATCTGAGTGTGTTTGAAAATAAGACTTTAGCTTTGTTGTAAAGAGAGAGCTGTTATCAATAAGTTTCAGTATAATCTTCTTTGCACAGTTCCCTTCACAGTCGTATTGATTCAACAAGAATGAAATAGTTCGCCCTTTGAATATGTTGCTGATGAGACTGACGTGGGTTTTACAACCTGTATATTGATTATTGAATGCATAATACCATAATCAAGTCAAGGTTAATAGCATGGAAATAACCATGTGCAAACTTGGTTGATTTGATTGTCTGTACCTTTGTGTCATGTTTATATCTTCGCAAAAAAACAATGCAATCTCGCTACGGATAGGTACACTGAAAGATGCGACAGTGTGTGTGCATTATTTCGTGAGATTGTCCACTGGCCAAACCAGTTTAAACCGGTTTTTCCGTGCAAGCGTTGATGAAGTATGAAGTTAAACGTAGCACGGGTATAATCCATTTATCGTGGCTCGTTTCTATGGTGCTTTGACTCTGTGCGGTATTTACACACGTGACTTTGTCTCACTTTGGTTTTTTTTATAGATGGAAGCGCATGAGTAGGCATTGAACCATTTTTCTTTGTAATAAATTAAGTTGATTACCCTGGAACTGTGAAAATTTCAGGGACCGAAAAACCATGTTTATCCATTTGTTATATAAACAGCAGTTTTAGCGAACATGCTCTTTAAATAGCTAATCAAGATGTTTCTTCGGAAGTAATTGAAAACCAAGATGCCCAAAACCATCTAACGGAATCGAGTAGACAAATTAACCATTCAAGCATTTATAAGTGTTTATTGGTCAAAAAGGATAAACTTTATGTTCGCAAAGTCTACAGGTGGGCGCACGTCATTTGTTTCCATTTCCTCATCTATAAAAACACTGCGTCACTGACCCACGCATCTCAACGCCCGGCCATCGACCAAAAAGGCATAAACAGCCGTATCATGGCCGACAAAAAAGGCACACATCGAAAGTGAGCAGTTGATGAGCCTTAACTAACATAGCTTTTTTGGAGAGCGCGATATTTTTCGCTCTTAATTGGTTGACATAAACAGTCAAGTACCTTAAATCAGAGCGGCAACTTCAAAGAGTTCACGTGTGCAACGTTTTAAACTTTAAAGGAGATTAGCGATGGCTTCTTAACTGAGATTATTGTAATGGACCGTGTTCGAATGTAGAGGTTTACTGAAAATGATTTACAGACTCTCGCTTCGTTTGGCGCTTAATGTAGTGAAATTATTGTTTTATATAAATCAATCAACGGACGGGCCCATTTAAGCGCTTCTCGTATCTTCTGCGACGCTATAAATATCACTTAAGTGAGAGTTACGTAAAAGGATACAACAAACCGTCACACGGTCATCTCCACAAGAAAAAACTAAGCATGCCTTCTGCAGGTAACGAAATAAAAGTTTGACTATCAAATAGGTAGCCTCTCTAAGAGTCGGAGTATGCGAAGCTTGAGGTCCCAAATTCGATCCCCAGTTGGGGTAGGGGTACGTAAGTACATGTATAATGAGTAGAGATGGTTAATCTCGAGTCTTAGATGTTTAATATTTTAAATATATGTATTTATATATTCAAGACTTGTCTGTGTTTCACGCACAATAATAAGTATTCATACAATACATACATATGCCATTATGACACTAAATAGACAGCCTAAATCCGGAAATAGAAGATCGCTATTTTCTAGAAGATAAATAAGAATTATCAAGAACGAAAACAGAAATGGTGACTCAGAAAAATTGCCGTGTGTGTATAATGTAAACTCCTACACATTTTGGTCACTAAGCGTATAATGTTGACATGAATTCATTTATTGGCTTTTTAATTACATGCAGATGCGTCTGAGTTCACGGGGCAAGGTCTGGGAGAATCCATTGTTTCAAATATTACACTCGAGACTTGTTTCGCATTACCAAAACAATGGAGCCTATTTGTTCTCGTTTTTGCTTTTATCTTTTGTTTATTTATGGATGGCTCTTATGGAATCTGACGAGTCTTTTTTTGATATGGAGTTTTATTTTTATCTCTATTTTTTTAAACAAATTACACTTTGGGTTCTTAGTTGCTTCCATAGAAGTTGGGCATATCCCTTTTTCGTTTACCGCTGACAGTATAACCAGCCACCTTGAAGGGGGAACTAACTTACATACGTATAAAGTCTATATCCCTTACGGGTTAGACACTAACTTACACTATAACATTTGTAGATCTGTACCTACTGGAGACCATTCTTGCTCCATAGGGTTCCATTATTCTCGTATCAGGAGCTAGATATTTCAATTTTATTACCAATATCCTACTGTCCTCACTAATGCTATCTTATTCCCTGGTTACGAGAACGTTAATACAAAAACGAGTTTAGAGATCTCGAAACCGGCCTAATTTCGATAAAATTTGCTAAGTATTTTGGGATGAAAAGTCGATGTGGGAAATCTCGATCAACCAGTAAACTAACGACATAAAAGGCGTAGCAAAATGCACAACGCAAAACGTAATAACGCAGTACAAAGTTGTATGAAAAGCGAGCCATTAATTTTGCTAGTCAGTATATTACAAATGCGACAAAGTTGCGGCTGCCAATTCATGAAAAGTACTTATAGTTACAGTGAAACTTGGTTAAGTGGGACCTGGATAAGTGAGAAACCTCCATAGCTGGAACTCATGCTGTGGTCCCGACACCTTAGCACTGAATTACCTCTGTTAGTGGGACAAAACAAACCTCTATATCTGGGATTCTTGTTTCGATTTTATCGTCATTGTTACCTCTATAACTGAGACATCCAGTGTATTTTACCTCTTTTACTGAGATTATATTTTAAGGATCAATTTTTCTAAATTGTTTCCTTTAAATTTCACTGGCAATAACCTCTGTAACTGAGACAAAATTTTATCACCTCTGTAATTGGCACTACATATTTTAATTTTCGTTTTATTTACTAAATTTAGCTAATTTTGTGCCTCAATGACCTCAGGGCGTCTTTTTGAAAAATGACAAAATTAAGGCCGTAATTATCTTTACGTGCGGTTTTGTACTATTTATATAAAAAAAAAACTTCTTGATTATTTTTGTGAACTACCTGTTTTATTTACTCATGTAGGTATGTATATGTTTTTACTACACATTATTTTATTTCATTGTCGCACCTCTATAACTATAGTAACCTCTATTTTCACCTCTATTAATGGGACCCTCTGTAAATGAGACAGATATTAATTTATACCTGGCTATCTGAGACACTGGGTATGTGGAATACCTCTTTAAGTGAGACTATTTCGCAGGTCCCTTGAAGTCCCAGTTATCCAGGTTTCACTGTATTTACCTTGCACCTTTATTTTACCACTGTATGTCTAAAGATCTCCACGTATTAAACTTGCCAAGTCCGTCTAGCCTTAATTTAGTTTCATCACTCGCTCGTCGTCTGCGCATAATATCTCATTCACGCATGCGTCACTCTTGTTACAATCTTAAATATCAGTTTTGGATCACGTTTGATCTCGCTGACCCTAGATTTCGGGCTACCGTGGGCACGATCTTATCGATAACCAAACGAAACAAATTAAACTCACACGACGTACTATTTGAGCTCAATTTGAATTGATTTCTATGTAAAAGCGGAACGTTTGAATCATCTCATGTTAACAATCAGAGATTAACATGTTAAATACTTGTGTCTGTTTAATAAGGATATTTTAAATCTTAACAAATTCCTTTTTACTGAGAATTGAATTTATTCACCGAAGCATAAATATGTCTCTTCTAACTTTCATTTAATTTCTACTAGTAGATTGCTCGTAGGTACATTTTAATGTATCGGTAATCAAGTTTTACTGTGTATTAATGCTGTCACAAGTGCATGCAATGACTGCCAAAGCTCATTATTTTATCTTCACAGTGCGAGTGTCGTCCAGCCAGCAGAAAACTCACAAAACACATTACCAGCAGTTATTTCAACCGGATGGCTTTAAGCAAGAGTGTCGGCAATTTTAATATTTAATAAAACATGTGATTCACAAGAAAATACCTCGACTTTAGCGTAACGGTATTGGGATGAGAATCGTTTGACAGAATCGTGTGTACAACTAAATCATCCGCGCGTTTTTTTTACGCGCGCGCGCATTGGGATCAATATTTCGCAATAATAATGATCGCGAGAAACCATTAAGTTAATGAATGGTGAATGTGGAGCAATATCCTGCCCTCGTAGGAAGCGCGACCAGTTTCTGACTAATAGCGGAGATGAGTCGATACAAGCGGTCGGGTTCTTCCCAGTTGTACCTACCTACGCTTTTACCAGTGTCGATTTAGTGATCAAATTATCACACATTATCTTTTCAAAGTAAGTGTAAATAATAGTTTAGGGACTCGAGAAATCGTGTTTAAATCTTTTACTCGTAAATATTTAATGTTAATAATTGTACATTAGCCAGTTATTGTTTTAAATATCCATATAAATAAAAATGAATTGCTGTTCGTTAGTCTCGCTAAAACTCGAGAACGGCTGAACCGATTTGTCTAATTTTGGTCTTAAAATACTCGTGGAAACCCAGGGAATGTTTAAACGGTGAGAAAATACTTAAATTTAGAAGAAAAAAACGGGAGCGAAGCCGCGGGCAACAGCTAGTAACTGTATATAATTTAATGACTTTTTTAATTTTAAATATTACAGGCGTGTCTATTCCCGGCTTAACACCAAAACCCTTCGCCTTATTTTATATTAATATTGACTATTTACTGTAATAAATTGATGTAGTTACAATTGTGGAAAGATATCCCGGAATATTTCTACGGTTTCTATCTTTTCTACTCGGCCTAACAGGAACAGAGTACAAGTAGGAACAGACCGATTTGCAAGCTCTGTAACTTGTACGAAATGACGACCCGCCGTAAAGTGCAAGGACGACATTAATGCTCCGCATGAGGTCGATTCCAATGCAAATACTTGTAATTTTCACTTGTAATTATATGTAGATCTTCAGATAGAAAATTGTAAGGTGAACCTTTTTAAGGAGTATCCAAAACTTTGTATAAAATGTCAGCACGATTATACTTCGTTAAAAAAAGCCTGATTGCCTTCAAAGCAATTAGCGTTACGTTCAATAAATATGAAGTTTACTTTAACCTGTCTGTTGTTATCTCCTTTAAAACACACCTTGGAGTGGTGATCATCATTTTTGCAAGTGTTCTTGTCTTGCACATAAATGCCCCAACATACAAACGTAATATTTTGTAGCTCATAAAAGTTGCCTTTGAGTACCTAGCTAATTGGATTAGAACCCTTTTACGCCCATGCTTTTGTCCCGTTTTAAATCCCCCACCAACCGCAACAATGATTTCACAATTTTTTTTTTATTCCTTAATTGTCAGAAGATTCTCATAAAACCAAAAAAATTATAAATTAAACGTGGGCGAAGCCGTGGGCAGTAGCTAGTATGTATAATATTTTTAGTTTACGATATCGTGCAGTATTTTCTCATATGAAATATAAATCAGTAATGAGTCAGATTATTCATGCGCATACTAAGGAAAGATCGTGAGCGGTTCCTTGCATTTCTTCAGTAGTTTCTATTTATGTCATCGTCCTGGTATCGTTATGAAATATGAATTTGTTAATCTAAAACCTCCACACATCTTAGATAATCAGGAATAAAACTTTACTACAATCACATGAAGTTTTAGTCTTGTTTAAGCACAGGACACTCAAAACTCAAACAAAAGATCGTAATTTATTTTCGGTGAATAAAAAATACAACGAAAACAGTTTTAGTTTTTAACCAAGCGGAAGAACAAATTACACGTTTTCCCGTTTAAACTAGTTTTGGTTATCATAACTGTTTTAATGGCTCGAAGGTGTTTATTTAATTTGCGTTTACACGGCTATGAGTACTAAAACCTAGTAAACTAGACGACTAACGACAGTTCAAATTACCGTGTTAAGTTTTTATTATTCTTCCTTATTGCAAACATGCAAGTAAATGTGGTAAATTACTTGGAAAAGGACCGTTCCGCGAAATGAGATGACTCTTAGTTAATAGTCGGTTAAATTTTGCTTTTATCATGTTCATTAAATAAATCAACGCGCCCTTCAACGGCTTTTAAGATAACTTTGACTCATTCACCTACACATCTGCTTCTTAAATGCCAGCAGATAATGAAATTAGCTCACCTGTCAATAAGGACAACGGTTTGGGAGAAAATGGGCCAGTTTAAAAGAGGCCAGCAGTGCCAGATATCACAAGCGCCTCTTCAAATAATTTCGCAATGCTACAATTTATAACCGTACTCATTATTAACCAAGTACCGTCATTAAAAACTCCCTCGTATATTTATATTTGGGCAGCATTGAAGTCACTTTCGAAATCATTATCAGAAAAGGATCTTTGGTCGTAAACGCGAGCGGTTTTCGGTAATAATTCCGTAAGGTATAATTCCTTAAAACTTAATTGTCAATCAAATCGTAACCTTAACATGATTGTGTAACCTGCTCAAACCTCATCCTGGGAACTTGTTCAAATATCATTCTTAAGACACCTAAGATAAGGCATAAATGCTTTTAAAAGAAATAAAGCCGTGTATCCTTGTCAAAATAATTGAAACAGTAACCACGTATGTGTCGTCACAGTAAGACATTAAATACGTATGAGGGCGATTGCGAGCAAAATAAAACGCATCGGAATTGTTCAGCTGACTCGATGACTTAATTATTGTTATTTCCTCGGCCGTAGCTACGTAATTGAGGCTTGTATCATCTATAATGCGAGTGGGAGTAATATTTTTGTTTAAAACGAGCCACTCGGTTTTTGGAACGGCCTTGCTCGCTGTTACTTAACGTTGATGTCTTAAACAAGAGCCATCAAGAAAATACTGACTTTTAAGTCGAATTTGCATGTTAATACTTTCAGTGCTTTGAATTAAATCAATAAAACGCTGAGTGTTATAAAAATTACGTTATAAAAACTTGTTATAAATGCACGCAGTATTTTGTGTCACCGGAGCGACTGAGTCCAATTTGTAATATTTAACATAAAGTGGATTATAAAATACTTATTTGGACGTCCTACTTGAACCTAATCATAATACTTATAACCTCAAAATATTTCATAAGAAGCGTCATAACACAATGGGCACGTACGCGGCGCTCACGCAGTTAAATTCTTAATTAGCTAGTATATTAGTTAACCCATTGTATTAGGGAGTAAATTGAAACCATACCTTGCTTCATAGCCTTAACCTACATCAAAATAGAGGTATGTTGCAGAGCAGTGTCGCATTAATCTTCGGCGACGATTAATAATAGACTTCCATCGCTTTGTGCATCGGAATCATCGCCTATTGTACGTGATATGTAAAAATTATGAGACATACGGGCACTGCCATTGCTGAACATAATGTTTTTTATTTGTTTTATTCTCCTACCTTACCAGCGAAGCAAATCTCGGCACATTTTTAAATTACATATTCACATTAACGCGTCATTTCATAACATGCTAAGACACTAAAAGTAAACTAAAAACTTTCTCTTTTTGTATGGGTATGTACACAAATAACGACACTTGCGCTAAGGATTCCTCCAACAGCGCTATCCTCATTTGGCGATTGCTAAGGGGCGTCGAATGGCGGCACCGAATCGTTTTCAATGGACACCGTAATGTCTAACACTTAGCAATGCCGCGTCTAGAACTAGAAAACTAAACGGCGGCAACGCTATTGGAGGAAACCGTAACGTAATAATGTAGTTTCTATAACAGATTTCAGAAAATAAATGATCCTGTTTTAAGAAAAAAAATACTATTAACATTACGAATTGTGAAGCCACCAATGAAGTTCAAATAGTATTGTGCTTACATAATTCTTTATAATCTTTGATAACTTCGTTTGTTCACTTATCACCTGATCCGTGTGCGTGGACTATCAATGGCGCGTGTTCCACTTATTCGAGCTAACCTCTAATGGAGCCTGCAAATTGTTTGTTGGTACCTTTGTTTCGGTAAATTCATTCATGCACATGCTACGATACGAAAATCTATCTTGTTAGGCAACGGCGTATCATCATTTGTTATGAAACTTCATCGGTTCGAGTCATTTGGAGTGTGCGCAGCGATTGCAGATGAAACAAATTACTATTTCGGTTGGCAGACGCCACCTACAGCATAATCGATTTTGTATAGATCTTTTTACCGACGTTTTTCTCGCGGTGAGCTTGGTTTGAGATTTTTTGCGTTTCGTGTAACATTTTTGAAGATGTTTAAGGTGGCCTGATTTTACGCAGTGTTGTGTAGACTTTCCCTTTTGTCGTTAAGCTCGTGAACAATCGATAAACCAATACAAATACGAATGCGAGTAAATAGAAGTATTATGCAGTTGAGACGCCGCTGAAGATGCAAGATCTTTGCCTGTTAACAACGCAACTTTCTGATGCCCTACTTAAAGTTTGTAATTTCCCAATGAATGCGATTAAGTACGTTTAGTTAAGTACCTAGTATTCATTACAAGTAGCCAATTGATACTATAAATTTATATGGCAGAAAGTTTCAATAGTTTATTTTAGTAGCGCCTATCAATTAATACGTATAATAAAATAATAGACCCTGATCAACTCAACAGTTCATCACAGTTTTCATTTTAGTTCACTAACCTACCGTGCCTATATAGTTTTAGATTAGGGTGGACTCATTTCTTCCCGTGGATATCGTAAAATGGCTAAAGGACCTCACGTGAGTCTGCAGAAACGCTTTCTATTGCCCAATTACAAATATAGAAATCCAGCATTGCTGTGTGAAAAGCAAGGGAAAAGGATTCCGAGACTGTCGGATCGTAGAGGTTCAAATCCTTGACAAAGGACCACAATCATTTTCTAGCTTTCCTGAGGTTGGTCTTGAGCCACCTCCGTCCATCAACTCCCTGCGACAGGTCCAATGTGTTGGTACAATGTAGTTGTAATATATAGAGGATCCTAATCTACATTAAAGAATTAAATTTTAATAATATTTTTTGTGATTCGAAAAGCTCATTATTTTTAGAAGTGTTGTTTTTATGATATGCAATAAATTGCCAACAGAACAATAAAGAATATCAATTCTGCAATGTATGTAAGCATGCCTTTAATTTACGACGAAATAAAATAAGTCGTTAACTAAAAAGTTATTGCACCATTACATTTGCTTTAAAATTATAACAGACACGTAATCTTTGTTTGTACATTTATATGGTGAATAAAAATGGAACCTTACGTCACTTCCTAAAATTATATAAAAACGAATAAAATCGAATGAAAAATAAAGTACTATAATTTGGTCAATTATACTTAAACGTAGATATCTATTTGGATACTTATCGTGTTTTATTATGGTAGTGAAAGAAATATACTTAATAGAATTTTTATTGTAAACCAATTGAAGGTATACCTAATGATAGACTCGATGGGTTTTTGAAGACAATTTACAGTAGGTACTTTCAATTTGGCCGTCAAATAATTACAAAACAATATCCTGTCAGCAAAATTCAGCGCCATTTGGCAACAGATCAAAGATCACTCAATTAATCTCCAATGACCAATAACCAGATGGCAATCAGTGTATCACGATGCAACTAATTCTCGGTAATTTCGCCATGAAAATTATTGCTATAGAGACCATGGAGAAAATATTTGGGGACCTCTGGAGCAACGGTTGCGCAACGGAATCAGTTGGCGATGGAATTAACGTCTCGCAATGTTACCTTATTATTTCTTAACGACCGTTATTACGCCTTTCCTCGAATAGCGGTGTCATTACGTGTCCAAACAAGCTTCTATTAATTTGTGTTGTGATGACGTGTTTTTGTTTCAGTTTTGAAACCCCGCCGCCAAGCTGTCTACCGCCAATGAGATTAAAACCATTTACCACGTCGAAGCGCTAATAGGTAAGTCAATAAACGTGCTTAGTCACTCGTTGATGTGTGTTTGCTTGCAGGATATTTACAGGGCTCAGATATCCTTATAAAAAGTAAACGACTATGCATTGTCTGCGCTAAAACTTTTACCGCGTGCAATTACTATTATTATTAAATGTTACACTTTTCTGAACACTTCATATAGCGATAAAGTAGGCACATACAAACTTCGAAATTTTTGTTACACAAATATAAAAAACCGCAACAGCAACAAAAAAGCCATTAATGTGTTACTCATCTCGGCCCAAAGAAGCTTAACGTCACACGTTCTTCTGTCACCATATAACGGCTTAAAATTGTGAAAATAGTTCCATTACAACGTGTTATGGTGAGATAAGGTAACAAAAGGCATATTTATATTAGTTATAAAGGTATAATTGAGCATTTAAGCAGGAGGTGTATACGCACTGAAATTTATACGAAACTTTAAAACTTGCTTTTTATTGAGCAGGCACATTGTTATAAAACAGACAATATTTTAACGAAACATAAAATAACGTTATCCCTTAGTGCTGCGCTGCCTTCATTTTTACTAGCCCTTACCGGCAACTATGTTCCATTAAATATGATGGTGTATGTGGTTATAATAGTTATATTATAATAGGTGTGTGGGCTTGTGCCGGGCTTATTATAATAAACGTGGCGGGCGGAGGGGTTCTTACACGGTTTGACCCCGGGGCGGCGATTAGTGAGCTAGTAGCGGACTACGGACTTGTAATATCTAGTAGCGTGCTCTGCTACTATGTAGATTACTTCTGGATGTGACTGGACCGCGCCATAGACTAAGGGCGGAGAAGACACTTGGAAAATAAGAGCAGATTGCCTGAATATTAGATGCGCTGCTGCGTTCCAGCGTGGAGAGTAAGACAGCCGGTCAAATTACTGGCTCATGAGGTATTTCATTTTAATATTCTAGGCTGGCAATGCATCTGCAATCTTTTGGCGTTAAGTTTATCCATGGTTGGTGTCGATCACTGACCACCTTATAGGTATATGAAAAATACAATCTAAGAGAAAATGGATATTGCTTAAATGTCGGTCTGAAATAAGTTGGAGCAACTTTAAATCGTGATATTGGTTAGGTTAAGAATTCTTACTGCTACGTTCGCGATTTTTCTCCCAGACATATCATCTACAAACCTTTTAAATCTTCTTTTTAAAATAAACTTCCTTATCTTGACTATTAATACTAGTAGCGTACCAGGCTAAACATTTTTAGCAATCGGCCTTTACATAGGTACATACATACCGTCACGCCTCTTTCCCACAGGGGTAGGCAGAGATTACTTTGTTCCACTTGCTACGATCCTGACATATCCTGACATAGGTACTTCTTTCGCTTCACCCACATTCATCAATCTCTTCATACATGCTCGTCGGTTTGGGGCCTGACCTGACCTTTTTCCAAAACGTCTCCTATTTGGTTTCGGAAGTATCGATTACTATCGGCCTTTATATCGCAACTTTTTGTATAATGCCACATCCAGCCCGAGTATGTCGCGCGCGCCGCCGTATCGGCTTGCTACATGGAACTGCGCACGCATTACATGTGCCGTATCGCAAATGACCGTGCGCTAGAAATTTCCCGGGAATTCTAACCGTTTTCCAACACCGTCTAAACTGGAGTAATTTAACGGCTGTAGTTTAGCGTTCAATAGGGCTATCCTGTTAGAGATGGCTTGATTTCGACGACATGGAATGGACGATTATCTACTTACGAGCTTACACGCTAATCCGTCCGCTAAAGCCGGGTACTCGTCTGCGAGCTGTAACCGTAGCCGTTGCGGTACCCAAAGACGCTAGTGTGTACTTGGCTTGCGAGCCTGCCGCGACCGAAACGCATCGTTCTACGCTGAAGTTTTTGGACTATCCGACTTTAAAAGTAGAGCTCTGAATATTTTGTTCCGGTGTGGAGAAGTTCCGAGGAAATTATGGACACAATAGGCGTTTAATATTTAGCCCTCTGTTGTTGCGGTTGTTAATGGCATCCGGTTATTACTTTCCATCAGGTGACTGTTTGTTTGTCTTCTCCGTTGTATAAAGCTTACCTGTGTACAGGCTTTTGATTTGTGCACCTGTGGGCACAAGTTAAGAAGCCATCAAAGCATTTATTGCAAATGATGTTTGTAAAATATCTGGACCGCATTAGTTTTAATGCAAAACACTTACATAAATATCTTCGGCTTAATACTATAACGAAATAATGACAAAAGTTTATAGTACAGTAAAAAGGAAAGCTTGTAAACCAATGATTATTTCTTGAACGTAAATGCAAAATCATTATTGCGAGAAAAAGTATACTTAGAAATGATTGTTCATTTACATGAGTTCTGTTGGTTTTGTCAGAATTTCTTGATTGTTGGTTGTTACGATTGTAATAAATATTAATTTGTTTTCGGTCGGTGTGTGGTCAATGTTAATTTTTGACGGTCGCAGCATAATGATGTGTAGTCACGCGACGGTGATCAATGTTGTAAGTAGCTAATAATTGTAAACAAACAAACAAATTCATACATCATATGCATTTTAATTACATCGGCAAAAACAAAAGACGTGAAATAAGCTGACTTTTAAATAAACCTATGCTGCTTGTTCCCACAGCCATGTGACTTTGCCAGCTACCAAATCCAACCAATTATTGATATCTCCGGCAACCTGCCTAACACGCTGGATGACGGCTTGGCACATCAAATTTGTATAGGATACATAAAATACATACATAACATCTCAGTGAGTTAGGGCTCCAAACATTACTTATGCTAATATAAAGATAACCACTCTAATGAAACCCATTTGAGTTAAACCATAAAACAAATGACAGCTCATCATCAGCCGATACTTAAACGACGTCGAAACAAACAAACTCGATCTCGTAAATAAATAAACTGTTATCATTTTACGAGACGTTTTATGCCTATCAGAAAACACTGAGCGTCCCACGCCGCAACGTAAAGATACGCGTTATTAAGTGTCAATTTAAACCACAATAACCAATACTTGACCAATGACTTAACTTTAATTATTTCACTTACTCCATACAAAAAGAACCTCGTTCTTTTGCATGGCCGGGAGGCAGGCCAGGGCTCGTAAATTATAGAGTCTACAGCGAGGTATTTTATTGGTGAGCGCTAAGTGAAATCACCGGCGTTTCGCTGCTAAACTTTGAATGGAAACGATAACGTATTATCTTACTTTATCCAGGCAATAGAATGTTTTGCATTAAGGCAGGTTGTACAACCTCTGACACATTAAACGTTTGTGTGGAATGCAAACATATGTTACCCTAAGATACTTTAACATCCTGAGCTAACAATACTCCCTATATATTGGCAGAGATACATACATACACAAATCACGTCTTTATCCCTTACGGGGTAGACAGAGCCTAAGGTAACAGGTACCTACAGGCCACGTTTAGCAAGATTGTAGGCGTATAGGTGGAAAATGGAATCAAAATAGTGGGTTGCTAGTCTCATCGCCTATAGCATGATTCCTATGATTTTCACCCATTCCTCGATGTGCTTTTAGAGGAGCAACTGGTATATTCTATGTGTTTTCTTTGCAGAGATGTATCTACATAACACACGTAACCTATGGATACTTTAATTGTTTAAAGCCAAAAACAAATAAAAAAAGGTGTTTCATATTAGGTTATTTAAAATTAATGAAGTACCTACCTACGTAAGAATGTTACTGCTAATGAAGCTAATTTGCATAATCAGTTTGGAAATTATTAAAGCAAGCCCAATAAACCAATCACCGCCACAGATAGCTCTTTAACACCTTCTTGCCAATCTAACGACGTCCCATTAAACCCTCATAAAATAATATATCGGTCCATTTTAAACTTAAAGCTCTATAAAGTGATAAAATGAGGTGCGCACGCGACTAGGTCTTATCAAACAGCATTGTGAATCACTAGGCCACTTTCTAACGGAGCGTCGATACATCGCGAAAGCAACGGATCCAAGGTATTTGCGGTTTCCTACAATTGAATATTGTGCGGTTTTGTTGTAGTACACTCGGTAAGCTATACTTAATGCATGCTCTTGCGGGCTACGGACTCCTTTTGATATGCTAAGCGCATTGTTTTTGATTCAACTCTATCTAAAAACTTGATTAAGCCGATATTTATGAAATTACTTCCATGCTATACCAGTTTCTTCCCACGCAGATGGCAAAAGCCCATCGAGGGAAGGGGCGAAAATAAAAGGAATCATGTTATAGGCGATGCGGCTAGCAAACCATCACTATTTTGATTCCATTTTTTGCCATCTATACACCCACGATCTCGCTAATCGTGGCCTAGGTCTTGCCACTTTAGGCTCTGTCTACCCCGTAAAGGATAAAGACGTGATTTGTGTATGTATGTATGATATTGTAATTATTATTATTATATTATAACCTATATTTTTGTTCCACTGCCGGGCACTGTATTTATGTCCCTAATACGTAAAAAAAACACTCCCAGGACCTAATCACGCAAAATATTTCTTAAATCACCTCTAAGTTTCGGCCACATTCTACTTACTGACCACGGCTGCTGCAATGCGCCCTAAAGGTCCAGGTAATATTTCGCATTCGAGTGTTAGTTAGTAAAGACAAATAACACTGGGGTCCAAAATTTGTCAAGTGCTTGTAATGGGGTCTGGATTTCATTATAGTTGTTGATCATTGACCACTCTCACTACTTGAGCTTTAGCGTTCTTCAGACTTAAAAACTTGCTGTAGGTGCAATGCCAGTAGATTCACCACGGTTATTAGTTTAAAATTCCAACTATCGATGTAAATTAATGTAAATCGAAAAGACCCGGAGATCCGATTGTCAAAATCAAGAGTCCTCATTAACAAGCCAAATTTACGACTGCAATATTATAAAAAAAGTACCTATCCAAGTCACACGATGCGGCGCCTAAATTAAATTATGCGTCAATTTCGTCATGCAACAGCCATCAATAAAATCCACAAAAACATCCAAATCAATTAAATGATCGAGCTACCAATTTTCACAAATTAATATCAGACTTGAATATTTAACATTCTTTATAAAGCCATTTGACGTGTCGAAGAGCTGGTTGTTTCAATAAAATATGTCGATATGCAAATTCGATAGATAAAGGTAGGTATAACATGGCGAGGTAACGGCGGCGCGCGCGACGCTGCCCGGCCACTAAACCCGTTTGTTAATGTGGTAGCACTTTTCCGTTTCACTGTCAATAACTGGCAGTGATACAGATTATCTAAACTACCGATCGCCGAATATGGTTATTGTGGCAATTTTCCCCTAAATAAAACGATTTATTTTTAGTAATCTATCAAAATGCCATTAAAGAAGCTGATTGAGACGAATGGCTCGGTACGGGTCCCTTCTGTTTTTTTAAGATCATTTAAAAATTGATCCATTAAACAGAATGAAAAACCGGATTCAATTTACATGCGAACTTGATGATTAATTAGCTTTGTCTCAAAACATATCGGATTATTACTAAAACTGTGTAATTACTTAGCTCACTACACCTATGGACTACCTAAGGGTTTGCAGCCAAAATCGAAAGCAGACCAGTAAAATAGCTCTCAAAATCATGCAATAAGTCTTACGGGGTAGACAAAATGGAAAACTATATAATAATGCATTTTTTTTAATACAACAATTGAAGATAATATTGTATCCGGAATACCTTAAGGCAGCGGTTCTTAACCTTTTTGGCTGGCGACCCAAATTATAAATATTTTTGAAGTCCGCGACCCAAATTTTTTTGTAGTCATTGTAGTCATTTTTGAGTAGTCATGAGCCGGGAGATTCCAGGAGAGTGTGGAACCGTACCCGCGACCCATCCCAAAACCGCCCGCGACCCAAATTTGGGTCGCGACCCGAGGTTAAGAACCGCTGCCTTAAGGCGATGGAAAAATTAAACAAATCTAGGTACGTGGCAAGTAGTTATTTAAACAACAAGATAAAGTTACAGCTCAACATTACACAGCCGTTTGGAATCTAAACATGGCAAATGACAGCTACGCCTGCATACATAGCAGAGTTTATTATTGGCCAGCCCAGCCCGATAGAGATATCGCATGAAATGAGCACACTTACGCTGCTCCGAATTACCTATCGTAACTGAGGAGTAATATAGAAATCGAGTAAATGACACCGCGATTACGACTCTGCGCCGTTCCGTCCGAGCTCGGATCTGCCTTAGTAATTGGTTAGAATGTTTGTTTTACTCGAAGCTAAAATTCCATTTAATAATCTTAATATTTCCGTTTATAGTTTGACATAAACAACGATTAACTACTCGTTGTTGAGTGAGAACATGACAATGTTATAATAATTGCTACAGAGTTTACGTACCGTGTTTGACTCAACAATATCATTATTATTAAATTCGTTTATTATAATAAACGATCATATATGATGACTTTATTTTCTCATTAACTGCCTACTAGCTTATGAATCTTTTAGTAGCTGGTAGCCTAGTAGGTCTGCATACCATTTCTGTAATCCTGCTTTAATAACATGTTTAAGAGGTTGAGAATATATTACTCGGAGAAAACATGCAGAACGGATGCGTTTTCAATTATTTAACGGAAGTAAGTATATCAAGGAAATCTGTAGCTACACTACTGACGAGACTTAGTTTTATAATCGAATCATTTGTAGTTGCCATATTAGATGTTGTTTACCAGACACACTTGTTTAATTATGTATACCTAATCATAAATAAAAGATGTACCTATGTAAACTATTTTTTAATGTTAAATAACTCAAACGTTATACTGCAATCCCTGATTCAGCTTTTTGAACATGTAACTGTCATTAAAGAACCCACTTACCAATAGAAACTTCAGCGTAGTATTTTTATAGAAACCGTGTAGTTAATTTCTAATCGAATAAAACATACAATCGAAAATGGCTATTATGTGTCGGCGCCCGCGCCGCGCAGCAGACGCCGCACGAAGCCGTGACGTCGATATCGAGATGCCTTAAATCACGAACCACTCACGCGTAAAGTGATTGGAAAAAAAACCTTTATCAATTTTCGTTTTTATCGATTTGTTTAATACAATTTACCGAAATCGCGTGAGACTTTTACCTCCATTTGCGCGAAAGCCGAAATGAACGTGGCCGATTGATTCCTCCGATACGCCACTTTACAAGAAGCTTTTAATATGATTGGTGGCTCCCGAATACGCTCACTTTCGTCAATTTAAATATTCATACGGAAAGCTGTAAAAAGCTTTTTACTTTTATGTTACTCTCTCTATTGACCATAATTGGTCGTAACGAGACTACATTGCGGTAATCAGTTCGGTAAATATTTTGAAATTTGTGTCTCATATCTACTGACAAAAATAATATAATGGAGACTTTATGTGTCTATGTAACAGTTCTCTCGCCCTGCACTGAGAAAATGTTAAGTCGATCCTAATCTTGTCCGTAGGATGCTCTTTTAGAGGTTAAATCCTCATTTCTAAGGTAAGGAAGCGTACTCGCTGGCAGAGTAACCCTTTTACTGTTAAAGATGCTATAAATTAGGATTTTAGTATACAATGGTATATTTAGCGCGAGATAGGGCCGGGTAGCATTTCATTCGGCACGTGCTCGTAATGGTTCGTATACATCACATTACCTATGTGGAGTACTGACACGAAGATAAGGGGTCTGAACTCGAGACCTTTTCGATCTAGCATTTTACAATTGCGCCACTGTGGCGTGGCGGCCAGATTAAACACACACAGAAGGGACTGAAAGCCTTCAGATTTATTTATTGCAGCTACCACTTTTAGTAGTTTACAACTTAAATTGTAAATTTAAATTGTGAAATTTTATAATTTTACTATCAGACATTATAGAAGCTTACGTACGTCAAGTAATAACTTCATTAAGTAAAACCACTATTCGTAACACAGGCAGGAGTATAAAATTTGCTCCAACTTTCTTCGAATTCAGTTTTCGTTGACATTTCCATTCATAGTGCAATAGGTACCTACTAAGCCACAATAAAATTGTAAATGCGAAATTAACTCTGTCTATTAATCTGTGTGTCTGCTTGCTACGTCTTTTAGTCATAACTGATGTACGGATATTGACGTAAATTGACAAGAAAATTGGACACATAATAATATACTATATTTTATCCCAGAAAATTGCATAGTTCCCCAAGCAGGCCGAGAGAGCAACAGCTAGTATATATATACCTACATACCTTGAAGACATTATATAGCTGAAACTTCGCGACCCTTTATTTTATTTTTTTCATACTCGTAAATTAAAGTTTTCGTCGCGTCTGCGCCTGTCTAATCTTGTAATGGCGTGTGCTGGCCAGTTTTATTTATATTGGTTGTAGCGCGGGAGCGATCACGACGCTGTAATTGATGCGCGCGCGCGTGCCGGCGCGGCCCGTTACGATCTAGCACAAAGTTTCCCAACCTGGGGTCCATGGACCCCTGGTGGTCCATAAAACTATCTTCGGGGTCCACGCTACAATGAAAACAATTGTTATAATTACGGACGCATACACGAAGATGTAGCTGCGTACTTGATTTTTTTAAAGGGGCTCATAGGCATTACAATCGAATCATAAGGATTACCTACAATGGGGTCCAGCGTTGAAATATATTGGGAACGGCTTAGAGAATGTCGTTTTGAAAACTTTTTTATCGATTGTTCAAATAGCCATATATGAGCAATCCATCTTAGCCAATTACACGGTAAAAAAAATCGCCGATGCTTTTAAGTAAATGTATAGAATTCGCTGACCACGTTTGCTGTAGTGTGATCGTGAGTCGTGACGAGCGGGAGCCAGGAGGCGGAATCGCAGCAAAAAAAAAGACGATAACTGCTTGACTTTTCGTAGTTATACGAGTAAAAATCAAGCATTTACTAAACTTTCAAGTAGACGATAATGATCAACCTAGTAGTTCGCAAGCCAAATAAAATAAACTCTACATTTCCTAAACATGTGTAAAAGAATCCTAGTTGCTCTATATTCTCAGTAATTTTGTATGTATCCAACAACAATAACAAATCGAGAAACAGTGAAGCGAAACAAGATTTCATTTCGGTGCCATTCGGCCAGATCCGAAAAAAAGGCAATGAAGCGCGATGCCTATTCTTCAATTTTTCGTGTCGCGTCTGTCCTATTTTCCCTTTCCTAAGAATGGCCTCGGTCACGCACTGTGTCGATAAAACGATGTCGATAAAACGACGATTGATTCGCTTTCGCTTCCTCGCTGGTAGCGGGATGACGACACGTCGGCCCTTGTGGTCGCCGCCGGTGTGAAATCAGCCTTAAAGTGCTGCGTTTTGGAACGGAGTAAACAATAGAAAGCCATGGTGGTGACATGGCGTAGCTGATTGGGAGACTACGCAAGCACTGGAAGTCAGAGTTTGCGTTTCATTAACTAACCACAAAATTCAGCGAGGAAAGACGTGACTTGAAAAGACACTTGAACAGCCTTGGAACAGCATCGACGAGTTGACGCCGAAAACCATTCCGACACAAACACCTCATTACCAAAAAACCAAACATAAATGTCACTTCAAAAAAAGATCTTACGGTTTTGTTTTTGTTGATTTTATTTTAATAATTTTGTAAAGGCTTGTTATCGCAGAAATTTGTCTGATATTTTGTCAAAGGAACGAGACAAGATACTGATTGTGTGAGCTGTCATCGAAAAATCCCGTTCAAATATTGTCGAGGTTTTATTCAACTTTCGTTCTCTACAATACAAATTGACGACTTGACTTTACAAAACTGGTTCTCATTTTATTTATCTTTTCATTTAAGTAGTAGTATTAATAAAAACATAATCGCATCGTTAAGGAGTAAAGTTATCAAAATGCGGACATACGCTAAACTGCCGCAAAACTTGCCATTGATAAATTGTGTGTTGATTTTCGATCGATTATCAACTCTAATGCAAATCAATAGTTTAGTTAGACTAAAATCAACAAAATAGGAGATAAAACTAGTTACAAAGACATTGTTAACTTGATTACTTTAAGAAATTACTAACCTGCTTGATTTGTTGGCTTTCTACAGTCGTAAAAATTCAGTAAAATTAACTATTTGTCATCTCATCATCAGTTTGTTAATGTCATAATGTCATCCTCAGTCACAACTCTTAAATAACGGCACAATAAAGGTGCGAGCTTTTGGCACCGCGAGCCACGCGCAAAATGCGCTGATGGCGCTCATTCGGAGCTTAATGAGGCTTTTGCCATCTCATTATTTCAACTTTGATAAAGTAACGGAAGATCCTTGCAGTCATCGGCCTTAAAAGGCTTTTAGGCAACCATCTTTTACGGAATATAGGCCACTGATAAGAAAATGTCGATGACGACCTGTGCGAGTACTCTGCTAATAGGTTCTGAGAGATATCTTCACCTTTAGACAGCACAAAAGAGTCTAATCAGCAGCCGGGCCATCCATCTAACCTTCAACGGTTATTAGTTTCTCTGCAGCGCAAGCGCAGCCTTCTTGCGTTATCGCCGCGCCACTCGGAACAAACAAATTCAATTAGGATTAAGAAATTAAACTGCCCCTCAAAGGAACCGCCGAACTCTTCCGAGCCCGCCCGAACGAGGTCGATGACGCGTTTATCGTATTTCGCATAAAACTGCTTTCATTAAGCTACCGCTTTTTGATAACGCATTTTTCACGTTCAATCTTAATAGATTATCGTTCTGATGCATTTATGAACGGTATTTTATATGGGAAACGTTACTGTTATATACTTTAACGGAATGTTTATTTAGGCACGTATGAAACACAGTTTTTTATTATGTGAAATGCCGGTGGACAGTTAGTTTCATCCGCATTTCAGAGCTTCTGTCCACGTTATGTGCATGCCGCTGCGTGAAATAGTATCCGAGCGCGTGAGAGCAGCTTGTCACCACCTTTGACTCGGCCACGGAATTGCTGCCTTAATTCGTGATACAACTAATTAATGTGACAATTTACACGAATTTGTTCGCCGCCGCGACGTTATGTTATAGTTTCACACCGTTAAGAACTCGGGTCGTAAGTTCAACGCGGCGCGTTCATGTCTAGTGAAGCGTTTTTATGGCGATGACTCACTCGGACGGTGGCAGATGCGCGGCCAATTCATTTAAAATACCTACAGGTAAGCATAGTTCTGTTTCTATGCAAAATTTCATCTCAGTATCACAATACGCGTAGGTAATTTTAGTAAATTGTCTAAATCATCATTCATATTCATAAAAAAATCAATACAAGCTTTTTTCTGACTTTACTCACATTATCCAAATCTACTTATTTTTTCCACAATTCAAATCAATCCGACCATCAGAAGTGGGGGAAATTCACATTGCAAGAAAAAGAAAGATTTTATTGAATCAGGCGTTTGCGGAGGTCCATTTCAATGAACAGAAAATATTTACCTTGCTAATCCGCTACTCCAGCGCAGTAGAGTAGCGGAGTAGCAAGGTAAATATTTTTTGTTCATTAGAAAAAGAAAGAGGTAAAAACCTAAACAACATCTTGCAATAATTGATTAAGTAAAACGCGTGTAAAAATCGCAAAAGTGTAATTTAAGACATTTTAATTTAGTATCGTTTTGTGTCTTAACGATCAGCACTGGCTAACGCAAAGTCATTTAGCAACAACATGCAAATTACGTTTCGTGCTAGTACCAAAGATAGAAATTTAAACTGCCGTCCTTACCGATCAATGCGCCATTACACGTGCTTTCCAACAATCTATTTACGTTTTATTACAACTAGTTCGCGATATAAATACTAATTAGAAGGTGGTTCATCTAAAAGGGGTTGGTTTTCCTCTCGGGCCGAGTTTCTCGCCGGACCGGTCATCAGTTGGCGGAAACTGTCGCTTTCAATCGCAAACCGGAGCGATGATTCTTCTTATCAAATTATGGGTCTGCGGCAGGGTTGCCATTACTGATTGCACTATTTATAATATGTAAAAAAATGTGTTTACTGTATGTAAAAAACGTCTTTGTCGGAAAGAGAGCCACCAATAAAATTTATTTGAGATTCATGTTCGATAAGACTTACGAGTCAGTGTCGGTAGGTAGTCATCACAAAACTTTATACGAGGAATATAAACATGACGCGAGGTGAAAAGTCATGAATTAATTGTCTTGCCTCATCTTAGAACTAATCGCTGCTCGAATTAATTGCTGAAAAATAAAATATAAAATAGAGACGTGTGCACATATAGCTAGGAATGGTAACAAGGCGGCGACATTCGTTCTCAAAGGAAATACAAACGATTACATTTCTGTACTGAAAAAAAAGCATGTCTAAAAACAAAAGATGGTGCTTACTCGTATAATATTACACAGCCACATAGTATTGCGGTGTCTGTGCTATGTATTATGTAGTCAGCCCTAGTGGGTTGGGCAGTGAAAATGTTCCCACATTTTCTCGTGTCTCGGATGATATAAATCAGGGTGATTGCAGGCTTCGGCCGCCGCTGGCTGCTAATTCGCTGTTTGGTTTCACTGGACGTTACGCGCCGTGAACCCCGGGGATATTCAAAATATCAAAGATGAGACACGATTTGGCAGGTTGAGAAAACTTGGATGCAAAAAATAATTGATTAGGTACTAAAGAAAGGTCGCTATTCATCAAGAACCTCATTTTTTGTAGTCGGTTAAAAATCATAACTGGATTCAAATGAAAACCAGACTATCTAATCTTGAAGTACCTACATCGTTTCAAATAAATAAAAATCAAGTCGGTTGATAAATTTATGAGGCTGTACGGAGTTTATAGATTCCAACAGTGTGTAACATATTTGATAGGCATTTTTAAAATTGTGCAAACCATTGAAGTAGCGTTATAGTTGCGGTAAAATTAGAAATAATATTGTGTAATATTTTATAGCATTAACACTTGTAATAAAACACTCTTAATTGGCTATTTATAACACTAATGTGAGGTTTTTCTCACATAATTATGTTAATGTTCTTAATTGACAATCAATGAGCTTCTCTCAATCTTAATAATATTGATGCTTCTTTAAATTGGCATACACTTTCTGATTGAATTACGGGGGCTCATGTCGAATTAAAAGTAAAGACTTGAGTTCTGTGAACAGCAGAATGAGATGAGCGGTTAGAGGCTAGCTGCAAGTCTAAGAACAGACCTGTAGTTACACTACGTATATGCGTATGAAGCTTACAAAATGGCAAATTCAAAATCTGGTGACCCAAAGTTTCATTTCATTTGCCGTTTCTTACAGTCACTCGTTACAAGTTGGTGACAGAAAGAGATTGGTGAGTGTGATTGTGATGGCGCGCGCTAGACAATATGGCCCCGGGTAAACAAAGCCTGTTCCAGTCAGTTACAGCACTTCTGTAATGACAGGCGGGAACGGGACCGGTGAACCCATTACGCGAGGGCACGACCGCCGCCGGCCCCGGCCAAATGGAGACTGAGCAGTGTTGCCATGACATTGAAAATCGAATTATATTTCTGTTTAAAAATGGTGACCTATGAATCATAAAATTTATATACATTTCTCAAGAATAAATGTTGAACAACCAAAATTAGAGCTCTTTTAAAAAAACACCGAGGTGTAGGTACAGACCGGGTGCGTTACCCTAACCGTTCGTCATCACAGAATTAAGATAATCATTAATAAGTTCTCCAACCAGAGAGTACGTGGTCGATCTTGACATTTGCAAATTTGTTTTTAATTGTATAATCCTTTAATGCTTCATGAAAATTTCGAATGATCAATACGGTCGGGGTTTGGTCAAATGGGTCGAGGGTACGTCATGTCAGTAATTAAGAGGTTACCGTTCACTGTCGAATAAACAACATTAACAACAAGATTTTTAAAAGTTTTGGTGCATTATTATTTATGTTGAATTATCCACATCATTTGGCTCAAAGTGCAAGTATGGCAACATCGAAACGAATCTTCGAAACGCCTTTGGGCGTCTACACGAATCTAGTATTTGCACAAAGCAGCGCCCGCGCCGCCGCTGGCGACCAGTGTCATTCCACGGGTTAGCATTAGTCACGCATGACAAAACTATAGTCGACAAAACAAAGCTAAAATGAATGAATAATTTACTCTTACTTCGTTTTTTAAAGAACCGGTAACAAAGGCTTGCCAATCGTAATTTTCTGATTACATGCATAAAAACTTTATGATTGTTACGAGCTCGCCATGAAAAGCGAAAGTAAAAATTTATTTCGTCGTTAAATCTTATCCCAAAGGGTCATTTGAGGCGCGTTGCAATACTCATTGATGATTATGAAAAAAAAACCTTTGCTGCTTTTTCCATACTACTAGTTTTTAATTAGTTGTGCCGTAACCTGCTCTGTATCGGTTTCAATCATAACCAACCTTAGCTTATCAAATACAACACAATCTACATACGTATTTCGCCATCTCGGCGGAAATCGCAAGTATTTTCGATGTCCAACAGTCCCACTCAATAAAGTATACTCGGACAAACCGCCTCAAATTGCTACCAAAGTTAACAATCTGGAATCTCGATCAGATCGCAATATAAAGACAATCTTGACTTCGAAATCGAGTATCAATTTATGCGCCAAAGCACAAATATTTTGCTACGAAGTTTCTCAAACTGCTTACTATTCCTATATAAACTAGTGAAGTTTCTTAATCAAACCGTTGCAACGACTTTTCTCGAAGAAATATGCAACAGCGAAATCTGTTTCCTTTCATGGCGGGTAGTTCTTTCTCTTTGGTCTTCCCAATAAAACACTGTTTCCACAACGCTACGCTAGATTCTTTCTTGCTACGATCCTCAATGTCAAAAACGTCTTGTTCATTGACCTCATTGTAACGTGATATTGATGAATTTTAGCCCGAAGAGACATTAGTCAATCTTTTGAAGTTTCAGACACCATGAATACCGATTGCTTGAACATTTCACAGGAACGCCGTAATGTTCGGCACTAAATCCTCGCTAGAGCTCCGGTCTTGTCAATGAATTCAGCTATTGCCTTGTTGGTGTTGCTGATTATAATAACAGTTGTTAAATATGATTCAAGTCATTTTAATACGTATTCAATGCAATCATTTGTTCATTTTCGTCAATACGAAATTAAATGTATCAATTGATGATTTACTTTCGTAAGCATGGGTACAGTCAGTGAGCTCTTAGAATGCCATTCGGGTTTCTCTTGCTGTCTCACCCACTCTTATGGGTTTGATTCTGGAATCGGCCGATGGTACCCGAAACCCGATTGATACTCTAGGTCACGGGCATATAGGTTTGATGGTAGTCTATTGTTAAATATTTTTCTGGCTTGAACAACAACATAACTTTACTAGAGAAAAAGTAATACATAGCACGTCAAATTAATCAGTTCTAAAGAAAGATGCACCCTCGTTTATTTCTTCTCTTTGTTGTGTATGATATTGTACGTATTAAGAGGCAGGTCCTTGCGTGACGCCGGCTGGGTGCGCAATAACGCATTAAACGATCCGCATTAAAATACTGCGCGTGGGCAGCTCCGTCCACATTTCTATGATGAATCGGTCGCCGGCGCGGCGAGTTACGAAAATTCGCTTCAATTTGCATAATACCCGCAGTTTCGTACAGATACGATCCTGCGTACACACATTCGAACTGTCGATGGCTCGGTGTTGCATTGTGCCAACGATATTTATTAGCTACCTGGCCGACAACTGATACAGTGGTAAAACGTTATGAGACGTGGTTTGTGGGCATGAATGCGAATTGCTCAAATTCGGTTATATCCGTTTGGCAACACGATAGATTTGCTTATAAGTGCATGATAGATTGTCTAAATAAGTTGAGAGTAATAACAGACGCTGAATAATTTAAAGCCGGGTATATACATACAGGGCTGTAGCTTTTGTGACAACTTGGCTAGTTGTGTACCTAAATATGTCCAACTTCACACAAACATGACACAATTATGCAAGCTACTTGCGAAAAATGTACAAGGTATGTGTTTTTTGGATTTATTTGCAATGCGACTTCAAGTTGGTCCTGGTCTTGTTGGTTAACCTTGTAAGTCAGATTCCAAAGTATATGAAAGTAAGTAACGAGTGAATAAAAACCATTTAGTATTTTACATACCCGTTAAGATAGTCGATCTAAATGCCTATCCCTGCAAAAATTCATGACCAATGTTTAACAAACGTTTCAGAAGTATGCTATGCTCTCAGTACATTCGTAATAAGTTAAAAGTAGGGGAATTACGAAATTTACAGGAATCTTTATACTGACTAACCCGACGAACTTGTCAAATATCGTTACAGCCTTTTGTGACACCCTGTAGGTAGGTATAGATCATATCTATACAAGAAAACACGAACCCAATAATCATCCAAACAGTAAACTAGATTGCCGACGCTTATTTAATTAAAGCGTGACCTCACAGATAGTGCCTCGTCCAGACGGTCAAATGTTAACCCTATTGAGCAACGCGCATTAGAATGTCGCGATGGTAACGAATGGCGATGATTGATGGCGCGCAGGCGCGTGGGCGGGACCGGCGCGCGCGCTGAAAACGGCGCTAAATTACCCACCGTGTCAATTGTGATTGAATAATATTAGTTTGGAGTACGGGGAGTCAAAGTAATGTTAGCGTTTTAAAATAGGAAGGCGAGTGTTGTCCGGCACGCGTGTGGGCCAGTGGAGAGAAAAAAAGAATATGTGAAGAGGGAATAATACTCAAAATTTTAAGCATTACATTTTTACTTAACTTCTTATACAAATCTACGATAAGAAGAAACATGTTTCGTCTGCATTGTGTCTGACAAATGCAAGTGTCAAAGTGACAGATGGACAAACGAATGTTAATTTAATATGATATAATCAGAGGTCTATTCTAGTTTACTCTACCGGAACTGGAACATTGGTTACCGTTACTTCGTTTTCCGATAGTTCGGGGGATTCTGGGGTTTTAGTTTACTTCCTTATAACAATTAACACTCTATTCCATGCTGGTCTGGGAGGAAAGAAAAACATAGAATGTACCAGTCGCTTCTCTACCCGCGCAGATGGTAAAAGCCCATCGAGGGAATGGGCGAAGATCATAGGAATCATGTTATAGGCGATGAGGCTAGCAACTCATCACTATTTTGATTCCATTTTCCACCTATACGCCCACAATCTTGCTAAATGTGGCCTGTAGGTACCTGTTACCTTAGGCTCTGTCTACCCCGTAAGGGATAAGGACGTGATTTGTGTATGTAACACTATTGATCAGACGTTATTTTTAACATTCTATTATTCGATGTGCCTACTAACATTGTCGTACCTGATTAACTGACCGACGCTACACCACCTGAATCACTTGAATTAGCACTAACAAAAGCTTTTAGTCATAGATATAGGGACAGGAATCTAGCCCGAATTAATGTTCTTTTACATAATAAGCTACTATAACATTTTGTGTTTCCCAAATTACGTTATAAAATATGAGCAATGGCGACTTGCAAAATTGGAACATAGCTTGATTAAGCACTCAATCCACGAGTGCACCTCACTGTAACAGCAGGAAAGTACACAACTCAATTAAACCGAACATTCGATTGAAACCTGCAATTAAATCAATCATTATAAGTTTACAGATCGGCATTCCTATCGTTTATAGCGTAGGTGTATTTCCTTAATTGCCCAGAACCATCTCAAATTGTTTTAGTTCCGTTTAAATTGATTCGTTAACCGATTTTATTGCGCTCCAGTATTTTTGGCGAGTGTTAATATTATTTGATAAATTTACGTAATGAAATAGAAAGAAATCCTTTCCCCTTCAGTTAAAAAAATGTAGTTTACCAAAGTCTAGTTATAAAAAATTGCTAAAATTATTGAATTTCAAAGTCAAAAGGATATAACAATCCTACGATGGTTTTTTGTTTACTTCTGAGGTACCTAAGGAACCCTAAAAACTATCAATCATTTACAGTGCCTACTCAAGATGTTTCAAAATGTTTAAAAAATTATTGTAGGCAAAGGTGAATCTAGAGTGTAGAGTCCGTGAGCTTCTAGAACGACCTTCGGGTTTCGGGTACCATCGGCCAATTCTCGTGTAAATCCCATAGGAGTGAGTGAGACAGCAAGACAGGCCCGAAGGTCTTTTTAAATAGGTACTATCGCACTGTACTTAAAGGAAAATAAATCCGGACTTCTTTAACAGGTGATTAGTTCAGATTAGTTTATTAAATAATTCAATATAAAATTACATCATCACTTAAAATTAAATGTCAAAGAATTTATATTGAAATCGTCAGTGTAAAATAAAAATGACAACAATTAAATTTTTATATTAATATAACATTCAAGTACTTATACCTGGACCTAGGTACCTGTTACCTTAGGCTCTGTCTACCCCGTAAGGGATCAAGACGTGATCTGTGTATGTATGTATGTATGTAACTACTTATAAGTAAGCTAAAATAATAATATTTTCTTAATTAAGGGTTGTCATAAATAAAATACAATTCAAATACAAATGAAAATTGACATGAAAAGGAATTTAAAAATAAAAAGGAATAAAAAAAATGTTAAAAAAATATGGATCATTTACATTTCCCCTCGTGAATGTTTTTCAGTATTTTCATGCGTTGGTCTATGTTCAAATTGTAATGCGTCAATGGCCTGACTTAATTTTGTATCACATATTACAACGGAAAACCTTAACAGGAAGGTTTATTCAGAGTAACCCAACCTCCTGCCGAAATATTCCAGAGCAATTTTAAGACACGCCGTACACTTCTCAAGAAAACACATCACCAATTCTTCAGTAGGTATAAATTGTGCAGTAACTTTTTATGTAGATATCTACGGCGACCGAGCGTAAATTTAATAGCGCATCGGCGTGCGCTGCGCACGCGCCGCTAACGATGGCGGGCAGTTCTGCAACATTCCGGTTATTACGATATGCGATACTTTATTTATTTGTTTGATGACCTACATGCAAATAGACTTCTTTAAATAACTGATGTTATGCACTTCTGAAGTCATTAGTGAAACTCGTTTTTATTTAGTTGCAAAAAGTAAAACATTTTTTTATTTCATACTTTAGAGTTTAATTTTCGCATGTAGTTGGTATAGTTGTGTTCTGGTTATGCTATATGCTGATGAAAAGTGTGCATTATACTTTAGGGCAATTTCATAATCAATCTAAAACTTTGTATTGACACGTATCTATACTTACTTAACATCAATACCTAGTCTAATAAGATTTTTGAACTAAAAACTTTATTTTTATTTCATTTATTAAGCTATGATAAAACCCGTGCAGAATCGTTCACCGGATTGATACCTAATGACTTTTCAATGAGACGTGAGACCATCCATTTCTCAAGTAAATTTTATTAACTATCTATTATGTTTCGTCGACTCAACCGCAAACGCTTATTGTACTCTAAATTAATGTTCAAATACGTATGTTGCATATCAATCAATAGTTAACGAGAATTTATTGAAAGTAAAAGTTTTATTTGACCTTAGTATAAATTAATTGATCAAATCATTAGTGCTCTAAATGATGTTAAGTGTTCATAACAAGGCCTCTCGTGCATTATGCCAGTTCCGATGCATGAATGACAGGTGAAGTGAAAAAGTCAATGTAACACAATTAAAACGGAAGTTGCTAATGTATAACCCCATAATCTTAAAAAGTTACAAACCGCATATACTTATCTGGCAAAGATAATTTTCAAAATAACCGATAAGACAAACGAATGTTAATCAACCAAAGAAATCTAGTATTTTTTAATAAGGGAGTAAATTTTTACAACGTGCATAGCTTTTTCATTTCTCATGCTCTGAGTAGGTCTTTGATTATCAGGATAGCGGGTTGAAAGTGACTCATTGCGAACCTTGGTTGACAACTAATCGATAGCGACCTCCTTGTCTGTAAGTTTAAAAAAAAACTAGCCGGCAGCCATAAATTGGTCGCAGAAGAAATGTGTAATACGCGCAAATCACGCAATAGAAAAAAAGAGCGAGAAAAAAAGACACACGTAACAAAATAATAATTAAGTGCAACCATGCGACGTTAGTGAAATTTGTCATAATACCTTCTTTTACTTTCCCCATATTCGAAATGAAAAGTAGAGTGTTCAACTCGGGTGCAATTACTAATTTCACCCTCGAAGTATTATCTCAAATATCTCAGGCAAAATGGGTTAATTTCAACCCTTGTTTATCAATCTACTATTGCTTATATATTCGGCGCGACTTTTGTATTTTTCTGCATTATAAATCGAGGTTTTGCCTCGTTTAATCACTCGATGCATCCATTTCTAGCTTTCATAGGCAGAGAATCATGCGCTGAACGACAAGCGCAAAAATACGCGTGCTAGCCGTTTCAACAAAATAAGAGCATTTTTTTAGTATGTGTCTAAATTGTTTATAAACACCTACGCATATTATATTACATGTTTAGATAATATAATATAATTAAATTTGATTATCAATGAGCCCACTGTCCGTTGACCTGTAGTCATAAATCACGCGTCTCATCTCGATGCCCCGGGCCGAGCTTCCAACTTATTATCTAGAACTAAATAGATTGCATGCCGATCCATCGGGTGCGCTGCGGTGATAAAAAACAAATAACTATCATTACTTTTTTATGTAACATTGTTTTTGAATTGACCTGATGCAAATCCGAGCGAGTGGAATGACGCGGTGTTGTCCATTTTATGTTTACCGCGTAGACACTTGGCATAGTAACTTTATAAGGCCTTATAATTTTATCTAGTGATTGCCATGGACACATTTTCCTGGATGTTCTTATTAAGATTAATCTGCATTCTATTGCATTTAAGTGCGAACTAAGTAATATAGCCTAATGTAAATTGTTTTAGAACAAGTACAAAAGAAACATGTAGCGCGGGGTAGCTCTTTTTCACATTTGTTTTAGTTTTCATTTACTGCATTATGCTTGTAGCCTATACCTATATTTTTTTTTAATATTTATCTATAGTTTATTTCGGTAGTTATTTATTTAATTTAAATAAAATCTCGTGCTTGATTGTATGAAAAGTTAAATAACAAAAAACCTTTTTTTTTTAATAACTAGGTACTCTAAGCGATTAACTAAACGATCGTGATAGTTCAGAAGTTTTAGAGCGTTAGCTCAGGCAGACCAAATAAGAAGTTGGTCTGTGTGAGTTGTAACAATCTTGATTAGGCTATGTTACGTAGCTCATCTGTCCGCACCCGGAGGCTAAGTTCTCAATTACTTGCACTTCTTCAGTGCGCAAGCGCATTATAGCAGGATACATAAGAGTAAGCATGTAACGTCTTATATTTTGATTTCTTAAAGATTCTTTTGTACTGCTGACTTATTCAAATCCTGTTTCAGTGTTACTTTATAAACTGCACTGCCACACTATGATAAGTTTTAAGTATAGGTAATAGATAATATAACATAATGAATTAATGAGTATGACAAAAAGGCTGTTCAGATTTCTTTGTGTGAACGATCCAAAATTATACTCAGGCATTCAATTCCATCGCCAAGATTCTCATTTGCATTCTCGTCTTGACTATTAACGAAATGAGATGAGACTAAGTCCTGTCCGAAGTCACGACTTCAGAAGACTATGGGCCGGCCGTTAATCCAAACTCATTACGCACAATTGCCTACATTTCCACGGAGATTAATTACATAAATATAGAAGGGAGAGCTGTCCATCTGTTGGAGACAGGCACACGCATGGCCGTATTTAACAGGACCGAGCCACTAAGAATAGGGTTACCATTTCAACAGATACCTTACTATTACCATTTTCGAATTTCTCACCTATGCTAAGAATCAGACGTCTTCGCTCTAACAAAGATACGTAGAGCATCGGGTAGAATTTTTATTTTTAACATCATAATTTCAACTTTGTAGCCAGAATTACTCTCCCTAAGTTTGTAGGTAACCCTACAGATAAATATCACACTGGATTACGTTTACCAAGTTGATGTAGTGCGCATCAGTTCCAGCTTTGAACCTTAGATTTATTATGCTTTAAGGATAGGGAAACAGATGACTAAAACATCCAGAAATTTACAGTTATAAACCAAGTTAAAGAGATTTCAATTTGATTTGCATTCTCAATCAATCGCGACAGCTCGCATACCAGGTTTATCCGAGTTGAAACCGTTGTACAAATGCATTCTGTTATCGATACTGGTCGTGGAGAGCATTATTTTATACTTTGGACGCACCTCATAATTTCTAATCCGCAGTTCGTAAAGTCACATCGGCACGGCTATTGCTTGACTGCGCTTTGAAACCTAACACTTATTACAAGGCAGGACTGATTGGTATCGCCTCAAATAGTCTCTCGTGTCCAACAGACCCTTAAATCTTCTTGTCTCCGTAGGCGTTTTCCTATCACAAGATTGCTGCAGAAATTCCTTTGCGAAACCATCAAGGAAGTTTTTGCTGCGTAAAACATTATTAAGCCGTACGAATTTGACTAAAATTCCCCGAGCCCTGTGCGTGAGTCAATTAAAAAAAAACGCTTCCAAGATTCTATTTAGCGTTAAGTGACTCATTTTGTTGTTATTCTTACCAGTCCTTTATACGTATGCTTATTACTTCCTTGCCCTGACATTTTAATAAAGAGCCTTTATACAATCATTGTATACTTGCATATCTCATGTTTTGGGTGTCTACGAATACGGCTGGTAAAAAGTAATGTTCGTCCCAAATGCGTCGTTGAATAATCGTTGGCCGACAATGTACGAAATGTGAATGCAAAATACTGTTTATCGACACCGATGGGCATGCGTGGGCCCTGGCCGCTGTTGCTGGTGATCAACAACAACTCAATTTAACTCAATAGGGCTGCTGGTACTCCATAAAGGAAAGTTTTTCTTTTCACTACATTAGGTATAAAAATTACTTGACAGAAACGTCCCAGTACATACCTACGGCAGATTGACAATACTAACAATGACACGCGAATCCACGTAGTACCTTTATTTAAGAACTGTAATTCAGTAATCGAAACGCAGCCCTGGTTGGTGAGTACCAGATCCGAGTCGAAGCGATCTTCTCCGAAATTTCACGAACGATATTTCAACTAGACAGATTTTTCTTACCAATGCTTGATTTATGGATGCATTCAATGCGATGTCTTCATTGAGTAGCCCCGGGCAGGTCGTGAGTGGGAGTGACTCAAATGACCCGAAAATATTCAAAGAAGAGCGAAGGTGCTTCCGATGAAGCAATAAATCAAATTCTTTGTGCGTAAGCCCCTTAATACGGTCCTTTTGTGTGGCGCGGGCGCATTTATCATCGCGATCAACACACGCGCACAGGATTTTTTGCCACATGTTTTGACGTGATTGAGTAATAAGAAAGTAAGAAAAATAAATAAAAATTTGAGATAAATGATTCACAAGGAAAAAACTTTACAAAAGATCTTCCCAATTCAATCAAAAATTATCACCAACGGGTATAAAGTAATTGGAAATATTTTTGAAGCTTTCGTTTTTGGAATCAGTAATTACAAAGACTTTTGAATTCTTTCGTTACATAATATGTTACAGGTTTTCTGGTGTAAGCACATAAGGCAATAGGACATCTCATAATTCAACACTACCTTCTATTTTATTGTCAATAATTTTCACTGAATGCAACTTAAAATTGTTCAACAGCACGCAAGATCGTTCATTTGAGTGCGCTTGAGTGTAAACATCGTAGGGCATTCAAGCCTGATCGAATTTCAACTAATGCCCGTATCTAAAGAGAAATGTTAACTAGTTGTGTCTATTTATCGACTGCTGTTATTAACTTAATGCGAAGCTAAATGCCCTAGTAATTTAATACAAAGACGAGGCAGTAGTTCGGCATTCAAATAAATTGGTTTGTTTTCGCTATTTAAAATGCCGCAGCGAAAATAAACTTGGATGTTTGTAAAGACATGCCATAGACTGTGTATAGAAGAAATAGAAAGATGTTGCCTCAGTTAACAGTTGCCTGTTAACTGAGGCTGTGTGTAAAATACGATGCGATTTTTAAACTCACTCTTCCATCCCTAATATCATACTCCTCTCATCCACTCAGATTGAGTGGATGTTAAAGTGATAAGTCCGCCTTTGTGCATGTATCTCAGTGTTTGTCAATTGTATTTGTTTTATGTTTATTTTGCACAATAAAGAGTTTACATACATCATCATCATCAGCCTGAAGACGTCCACTGCTGAACAAAGGCCTGTGTTTACATATAAGTACATACATACATAATATTTCTATATGGCACAATGAGTACGGTATGATCAATTAATAATCGCCGCTGGTGCTACTTCGGTTAATGAACAACTTAAACTACGCTTTAAAAGTGTCCATTTTATGTATTTACACTCGTTTATGATTTTCATTTAACTTTAACAGTCGCAAAAACATATTTCAAGCGCTAGATACTCTTTAGTTCATATACCTACATGCGGTAAAAGTCTTTAATATCATATCGTAGCCTTAGTATACTTAACCTTTTGTGCTTCGGAAAAACGATACATATTTTATATTATAATAATATCGGCTTTAACCTATCTACCTGCAGCATAAGGTAGATGCCTTTTGATACATACAAGCTACTTATCCGTTCCCCGTTCCGTACCAACAACACAAACAAAACTCAACGAAACATAGGCCTCATTATGGCCAACAAAGCAACAATAGTCATCATTTGCAACGAGGAAGTCTAGACCGGTACACAGATAGAGGCGTAGTGAGCGGACACAGGGCAGTGTCGTAGCGTAGTTTGTTGGTCCCTTGCATACTTTCACCCGATACGTCGATAGGGTTTGAAACAGGCTAGTCGGTGAACGGAGTAGCTTAATACCGATAGATAAGAGAATGAGCTAGCGGTATCTTATTTCTCACCTACTTCTTTGGCTAGTTAAGGAGTAAAGTAAATAGTTTTAATTTTACATATTTCCTATGGGATGTATAGCTCGCGTTTGAGCCCCCGATATTTAGACGCAGGTGCATGCATCATGATCACGGGTCAGACATGTCTCCTCCCGTAAATACATAATTTAATTAATAATTTGAAAATGTATTAGGTACTTGCTACAGATAAAAAAAATGGAACTTGATTTTCCGTGCTTACCCAAAATTCCACATTGAACTGAACACGCCAGTACAATTTTTTTAGTAACTCTATTTTCGAGACAAGATTTTCTTCTACTTACGAGTTTTATTCTCGCAGAAACTCGGCTTTCGTTTCTATTCAGCAGATTAGCTCGCACAGAGTAAGTTGTTAGCACAGCGCAAATGTATCATCAAAACGTTTCCCCGTGTACGCGGACGCTGTTACACGTTACTTATGCGGCTAGCGGGAACAAATGCCCACCAGCCCTTTATTTATTACGTCTATTATACCACTGGACACGGTCGGCGCTCTGATGTCCCGAGGATAAAGGTAATAATGTAATTTGCACCCTTCATGTGAGTATGTTGAAGTGCTGAAGGCTGATTTCGTGCCGATATGGAAATTAGAGCGCAAAAAAGACACTTTGTACAAAGTCTCAAACTTTTACGGAATGAAGACCGCAATTGTACCTCTGATGAGCTCTTGATATTTTGACGTTACATCCATCATATCACAGGGAGGTGGGCTAAATCATTTAATACATAAAAAAAGCAAATGGTAGTAAGAAAACTTATAACAGGTAAGGTAAGTATTAACTGTGTTACGTATGATGTGCGCAGGCAGACATTCGCAAGTTTCGCGACATTTACAAAGCGGTTATTTTTTGCGTTATTACTCCGTTTATTCGAGCAATAAAGACGATGTATCAGGACTACTCACGTTACGAAAGATCGGCGAAGTGAAGAGAGCATTTCAACACGACACTTAAGTTCCAAAATAATTCCCCGGGCCGCCTGTAAACCACCCACTTAACGCGCGCTTCGCATTTTAGAGATCGTCGTATCAAAGGACAAGAACCGCGCAAGGTTAAACAAAAGGTTTGTATGAGACACGTGGAAAGATGCGACATTTCCTTATTTAGCCGGTGCGAAAAATATAGCGCGAGTTTAGTTTCATTGCGGGGCACCGCAGCTATGGATTTATAAGTGACCGATTATCGACGGCGATGTAACGCTACACACACGATATTTCACACACCGTCTCATAAGGCAGGAGACTTTAATTACATTGTGTGTTAACGTCGAATAGAAGACAAAAAAAATGAAATAAAGAATTGTATTTTAGCTCACTCATTCCATACGGGTGTAACAATCGTCCATTGTGCAGACATAGATATATTAAAATAAATACCATTTTGAACGCTAAAATAAAATATTTCCTGCCGCTCAACTTAAGAAATGTTAAAGGCTGAATATTTATCTCAAGAACCCATGTAGTCCTTACCGTTCACTTTAATGGAAACTTTTTTCAAACTTGCTTTATACAAGTGGTTGACTCAAGTAAATTTACAATGTCATTAAACTGTTCGCGACTTCTGCAACGTCGTTGGCACCCGACGCGAGCGCGCTAATAATTTGCTGACGAAATTAGAGTCGATTCATACAAGTAATACTTGCTAGGGGTTACCAACTACTTAGTAGTCCGTTTTGAGTGTCAATCGCTCGTGTAGAAATGTAGGCAATTGAGATGGTCACTCACACACATATATATATATATATATACCCCTCCAGCTGACGTCCTCGACGTCATTCGCGTAAACTACATTTTAAAGAGAGCAACAAATTTGTGAATTGATTTTAAACTTCCAATGACCATATATTTTGTTGTCAGCATCGGATTATAATAAAACAAAGCCTATTGGTTGCTCCAGGCTGTTTCATTATCTATATTATTTAAATTTTGTATCATTAAATCCTACGTGATCTCATAAGAACCGAATCGCACGTCGATTTTTTAAGTGCCGATAACTTACCAATGCCAATCAGCGAGTACTTTTAATTACAGACATTCATTACAATTTTCTTATCACGATGACTGCGACCTTTTTAAAGTAAATACTCATTAACATTGGCATTACAAAAATGCGCTCTTATTATAGGTGCCTCAGTTATTTGTTTTTTTGTGTACCGCCCATAGCGAAATATTTGTTTTCGATCACTATCAACTTACATAAATGAACTTATAGCTTCAATAAATTTGTTGCCGAGTAATTATTATCCAGTATATAAATTGCTTGACATAATAATTATGAGCGGCGAATATTAACACCGGCCAAGATTAAAATGTGAAAGAAAACTCCCACAGTGCCCCAAATTACATGCGGGTTGATTTACTGTAATCAGTCAATGTTAAGATCTTCATACGATACCGACGTGTGCGCCGTGCTTGTTTTATTGCTTGTCTGTGCGCGTAAGCAAAAACATGTTTCTTTTTTAAACTCAAAAAATATAAAAGATGACATCAATGAAGTTAATTTTACGGCACGACATTACGAGCGAGACCTTAAGAAAGTTTTTGCGATTTAAAATTCGCCCTACTCGGATACTTATTTGAAGCTGTTAGTGTAAGAACACTCAGCTAGGCACATAAAATTGTAAAAGAACTTAAAAACACTTACCTACTATGTTATTAAAGGATGCAGAAAATGAATACTTATAAAAGTACAAATTAGACGGTTCAACTCATCTCTGACTTATAGTAGACTGTTTAATATTACTTAAATGTCTTATATGTAGGGATTGTAGGGGATGGAAGTAAAACTATCGCGAAAAACTTGTGCTACACTTGTGCTGTAGGTGACAAATCACTAATTTGTTCCAAAATTGTATAGCCCGTAATACCACTATGTTGATTAGTTCCTATGTGACTTAACCTACCTGTACCTCTCTACATAAGTTTGCAAGTTTAACTTAATTTACATCCAACACATCCAAGTTGGTTGCTTTATCTAACAGACGCGCAAGCCGTTAAATTTTACTACTTTATTTGTTAATTCACTCCTTGCTCACCACACTTTTCAAACGTATCCAGTTTTATGTTTGTATTTATTTACCGTAGCAAATGAAGAAACTAACGCAGTGTGCATTTTATCGGTGAGTAATTTTATGCTTCATTTAAGAGTCTGCTAGAAACTGAATAGCATAGCAAAGGAAATAGGTAAGTGCCGCCGAAGCACAATTTCTACCGTTCTCAATTTAATAATTATCTATCTGCTTAACGAAAATAAATTTAGGAAGTATTTACTACCGTAGCGTTGAATAGGAAATTTATTAAGGGTGTCACAAAAATATATTTATGTTAATTACCTTTAATGAAAATAATTACGAGCTTTTAAAATGCTGGAAAATATCATCTATATTTAACGTAGTAGCAGTTAAAGTCTGAACATAATATATTTATTATATTTGTTCATTAAACGATGTACATAATTTACTGCAAATAACTGGACTCCGTAAACACCTGGACACCTACATGCGGTCCGCGCTGTCAACTGGCACTAATAAAAATAAATAGTGCTGAGGCGAACACCATTTCGCGACCGTATTTTATTTACATAAGAGATGTGTACTGCTGAGTCTGGTAAGTTTTAATTTAATTGAATAAGTTTCTAGGTGACAACATTTTGTATTTATTCCACCCAAGAGGTTCCCAAGCTTAGGCATTAAACGCTGAGCAGACAAGCGTGAAAATTGGCTGTCCCTACTCCTAAAGCAGATATGCACGAGCGAGGCTAGAGGTGTCTTGCGCAAATGGGTACCACGCTTTATTGGCTTGAAATATTATTAGTTTTCAATCGCGTCCGCCGCCTTGTCGCCGGATGCGTGTCCAACCAAATTGATGGCTGTTGCGGCGGCCCCGGCGCGGCGACACTCGCATAGCGAATTTCACCTCTGCAACTCGACACTTTTAATTATCCCCCTCAAATTATCGTAATTACATATCACACAATGAATGAAAAAAAGTAAATAAATCGCAATCAAATTTATGCGCCCAATTAAATTAGACCTAAAAAACAGCACTCGTAATGAGGCGACCAATGAAAGTTATCTCATTTGCGGTGGCGAATTTCTTTGGAAACCTTTACGGCACGAATGAACGTTTTAGCTCAAATTAAAGTTTCGTTAAAATACCACACGTTGAATATTCACGGACGCGACAAAGAACTTAATGGTACACATAAATTTGACAGCGGTCCGTTTTTCTTGCAGTGAGCACGCTGCCTTAACGAGACAACTGAATCAAAGACAATGGGTGGTCACTGTCACTTAATTGATTTGTTTCAAAGTCCACCTGCCGCACGTCACGCGCGGGAAATAAAATGTGCAGTGTTCACACTAATAGGCACTTAATATACTTCGCACGCTGCAAGGGCAAAAACCGGCCGCATAAGTAAGCCTCCAATAGCCACAAAAAGAACTGAAGCAAATGATATTTTAACAGGCGGCTCGGTTGCCGTAAAATGATATGTTAAACACGGTAATTCATAGTGCATTAGCGGCCAATATAAATATCTAGCGAGAGCGCGCGACGCGGCGTCCGTCGCGCGTCGTCTGACCAATTATGTTGTTATCCAGACTAACGTTTTACATCACCTGCAATTTATCCTAGTTTCAACGTTTAAACGCCTTTGATTTATTTCGTAAAATTGGGATGAATGGAATAATTAAACTGTTACGTGTCCTGAATATACGCAGTCCGCTTGCTTGGTAAGACGACGAATTATGATAAATGTTTATAGTAATCTGGTATAGTAAGAAAATTCTGCGTTTGCACTGGAAGAGTTACTTTAATGTTTGCATGGATTGAATGGTGTGCTTGCTTCAGTCCAATTACGCATCAGTATCGCGTTTCCACATACCGCCGGCAGCAGGCAGTTGGCAGTTGGCAGTAGGCAGTAGGGGCAAGTGAAAAGTGGCGCGCGCTGATGTCCCTAACAAGAGCGAGTGTCCGCACACTCCGACGCACGACGCCGGCCGCGGTGAAATCATTGCGCCGTCACCAACCTTTTGTGAATTAAATCAGTTAATAATTAAAAAGCATGTAATTAGCAAATTAACGAGACCTACTTATTAGCTTTTGTTATTTAGCTTCACTTATAAATATGTTTCAAATTCTGCAACTGAATTTGGCCCACTTCCAGTGGTCAAATTGACTTGAAATTTAGTACCTACCTATATGCGTAGAGTTCCGATGACCGTCAGCATAAAAGCATGTAGATATTCAAATAGGTAAAAAGGAATGCTAACTTTTTACCGATTAGTAGGTACTGTATATGATTAAAATAAATTACGGGTTAAGTATAAAACAAATACATTATTAATGTTTTTTTTTTCTCTTTTTCAGGTAATATTTATGAACACTCAGCAACCGGAATCAACGCGATGTTCACAATCAGGTTATGAGGAGTTCAAATTAGTATAAGACAAACTAGAAGTCTGGTTAGACGCCAAAGATGCAACTGTATTTATTACCGGGTTTTATTCAATTTACTAGTCAAATTTGACCCACTGGCACTGGTTGTATTAACTTGAAATATGCTGCACATTTGTAGTTTGGATGATAAACGTAGCGCAATATTAATAGAAAATTGCAAAATCGCTTAGGGTGAAACTGTTGCTTTTCAGATCTTTTCCAGGTAACCCAATAAAAGCGAAACATTTATATCATAATAATTTAATTATAAAAAAATTTATGAATAGTTAATCGCTCTGAATGGTTGCTGATCCCTGGCCAGTTTCTCCGCCAGAACCAGTCCGACGTTCGATGCATCGATCCTCGCTAATCGTAATTAACTACACGGCCCCGTGAAATCGAATTATGTCCACAAATCGTTTTGCAACCATTCCTCACGTTGCATGTTATAGTCTTACAAAAGCTCACAATATTAATACAGTCTCAGTTTAAATTAACACGAAACCATGCAATTTTTTTTACATTTTGCATCCCTTGTCGTCCATTTTCGATTGTAATGATATTTATCTGACTTCTGCAAAGCTAACAAGAAGGGTTACGATTCTAGCAGTTTATATTATGTATGTTTGTACTTATGTTCCTTTGTTACACCTAAATTAGTAAAGTTACTCGACCGATTTTTACGAATGAGGTGGTAATCGATTCGTTGTTTTGGTCCGGGTGACATAGACTATAAATTATGCGTATTACGATTATGACGGTCTTTACATTCAAGTAACCGAGTAGCAAAAACTATATTACAACAAGTCATGTTGGTGTGTTATTAAAATTTTAAGTATTGTTTCAAGTAAAAAACAAGAGCTATGAGCAGAGAACGTAAATAAAAGAATAATAAGAGGAATAGAAATGCCAGGCAATGTAATAAAATATATATTTATAGCATAGGAATTTGCGCCTGAAAAAACATTTATTTATTTTCTCGATGGACTAGCTGTTCACACAAAAGCTACAATCATACATCAGTAAGACCACGTTTGAAGCCAAAGTATAGTTACATATTCCGTCAAGTGATTATGCAATTCCCTTCAAGAATGGCAATAAAAAACGAAATCAAGTTCGAGGAACTTATGTGGTAGGTCTGAGTTCACCATAAAGAAAGAAAGTTTCACTTCTTAAATTATTGAGTGCGCGATTTTTTGGCATATTGGGGTATTGTGCCCACCCTCTGAAATGAGATCAGAACCAGTCTGGGTTGATCCGCCCCGCCTTCCCGTTTCTTATGCGTAATGACATGATGTGGTATGAAGATGCATTGGCCTGGGGTCAACTGTCATTGGACGGCAGTAATGTAATGGTGTCCAAGCGTGTGTGGTCCGAATATCAGAAATACTTCGCAGTACTAATTTCGAATTCGATTTTCCGAACATAATTGCGAGTAATGGACAATTGCATTTCTGTCAATAAAATCTTAATTAGCTATGGATCATTTTGGTGTGATTTTTTAAGGCAAGCGAGGCAGCAGAGAGCAAACACGATTGAAAAGTTTTCGTAATTAAATCTATCACCTCATGTATGTAATTAAAAAATCGCTGTCTCGACCTACAGTCCTGTCTGACACTACGCCACTGCTAAATGTAGATAGTTCAAAATTAGACTAAAGTTTCTTTTTGCAGCCCCTACAGTCGTAAAAAAACTATTTTTTGAAATTCCCGCTTCATAATGGTTCTACAGTGGGACCAAAGGCGCTATCGCTAGCTAGTGCCCTCTTAATTAATCCTGAAATCAAACCTGTTTTTTTTAGATTTAATTCCTCGCAAAATAAATCGCGTCCGTTCAGAGTCGCACTCAAAACTTTATTTAATTAAACTTATTACTAAGCTGCTCTACTTACTCTCGCTCGATCGTAAAACACTACACTATAAGCGTACGATACTAACAAAAAGCCGTTTTACCGTTAATGGTTACTGACATCTTCGGCACATCGTCTGCAGTCGACACTGGTTTACGCAGGGATGATCCAATTATCGACATCGATAATTTATTTTGAGAGTTGCCAATTATTTTTATCGCTGCACGTTTGTTGGGTCACGAGAGGAAGATTGTTTTTATTGCATACAAAGATAACCGTTACAATTAAATATTCAATCGTAAAACATAAATTAAGTCAACGAGTAATTGCTCTGCTTTGCTAACTATCACTGAGTGGTGCAAGTTCACATTCATCTCGCATAAAAAATATTATTAGGTATAATTTGGTTTCACATACAAACTTACTTTTTGGCAAAAACATTAGATCATAGAATTTCATTTCGCTGAATTTTGTAATTTTGTAGGAAGTAGTTTAATTAAGTACACTTTGACATAATAGTACAGCTACAGATAAGACATATTTAATTTACTTTTACGGAATCGAATAAATATTATCACCACCAGTTATCGTACAATTTAGGTATACCTATATTCACAAACCAAGTAATATTTTCCGAGCTGTCAAAAACTACTTCTGAACCTTGCTTGTCCACATTGCTTTTACTCGAACACATCTGGCCACTTTTGTACTTGTGTAACGTGACACGTTTTTATTACTAATATGATTGTTACAAATTATCTCCCGCTTATTAATAACACACTGCCAAATGAATATTATGAGAACTGACAAATTATGCATTGGCATTTTATTATTTACTAGCTTGTGCCCGCGACCTCGTCTGCGTAGAATTATACATAAAAACCTTCCACTTGAATCACTCTATCTACTAAAAAAAACCGCATCAAAATCCGTTGTGTAGTTTTGAAGATATAAGCATACATAGGGGCATAGGGACATAGGGACAGAGAAAGCGACTTTATTTTATACTATGTAGAGATGAAACGAAGTGAGTTTCAGGCAGTAAAAATTACACCTAGCCATCAGTAGAGGGTCCTCGAATAGGTGACACATTTAAAAATATAGCATCGATATCGTTGCCCATCTCTCTGAATTAGTGCACGCTTTCCGGATAGGCAAGATCAGTATGTAAAGCAGGTGCGCGCCGCGTAAGGCATAATGGCGTCTCCGAAGGCTCCTGGAGTTTCCTTCGAGGAGAAAGTCTTCCGACGCTTCTGCTCGAATTGCGCGTGATTAACGTTACCTTTTTTGGCGCGTGATGCAATCTCGTTATGTTTACCGTGCGATCTGTTTCAATTTTAATGGTACAGTTGCCACCACGCATTCAACACACATGCTTACATTTTAAGTAGCTACACTGCTTTGGTATAAGTATTGGCGTCTGAGGGTACCAATTTCATAGTCGATTTTCCACATACTAAAGATTTAATTACAAATGACCTTGGTTTAAATTAAGAAATAATTTGATGCGAATAAATCGCGGCGGCCACACGTTACTATGATTTAGAGATTTAATAGATTTTTTATTAACAATAAATCACTTGTTTTTGATGCGGAGCGATAAAGATGACAAATTTCAAATTAAAACTGAGCCATTATTGCGTACTGGTATTTTTTCTTTGCGAACAGGAAGCGAGCCGGTTCTCGCGCGACGTAGCGTGATTATTGATTAAATACATTATAAGAGATCACACGGGATGCTTACTTTGACGTCGGCATAGTAATAAACCATTTATTATCTCAGACTGTAAAAAAATGTACGTACAAAACCATTTTGTGTAACATTATAACAACTTCTAATCAATGCTAAGCAAGGTGGTGCAAAGCAGAAATAGTGAGCAGTCCTAGGCTCCTGGGCTACGTTTTGGTCAACAAATACAAATGCCAGTACTTTTTTATTCAACCCAACACATAAGAGCTGCAGCGTCAGAACTCAGAACTGCCCTAGAATCAACGCCAGTGAAATCGTCTAAGCCCCGTAGCTGCCTATGGATAAGTACGCCTACTTCTATTTGAATTCTTAATTAACAGACCTAATCTTGAATAGAAACCGTAAATTCTGTATAGTCTAACAAACACGAATTTATCTGATGCTCTCCCGGTAGCAAATCAATAGAGTTTAGCCAGCGCAGAAGCGTGCGCGCCGCCCCCGCGCTATTGTGCATTACTGCCATCTATCGGCCGCGCCGCACTTTACGGCGAGTAGTAATGCCCCATACAACAGGATATTTACTGTCTTCCTGATCATTTCTAATCGATATCTAGTAAATATCAATTTAAGCGATGCTTATTGCCTATTGTGTTTCGTTAATTGTGTTACTTTGTTGGCTTTGTTACGTTGTATTAGTGTATATCTGCGATCTTTTTGGCTGAAGATACAATGAGCGGGGTTAGTACGAGTATGGTATAAATACGAGATTACGACGCCAATGTTCAAACCAGTGATGAAAACCTATAGTGGAAAGAGTTCAGTTTTTTTTTCATCTCAATTTTCATGTCGATAATTATTAAAATAGATTTTATTAGGGTACCTAAATATTTATAAATGCACTACCACCCAGATCTTATGTAAAACATGATCTTAAACCCCCTAAACAGTAAAACCCATAGTTTACAGATCACATTAATCACATAAACCATTTAACAGCAATATATCAATCAAGCGAAGTCCATCGTGGAAGCGGCGGGGGTCTCGCAACAATGGTGTTATCATTGAAATCAACTGATTAATTAAAAAGGCATTTCTGTAAGCGCAAGGTAATCTTGCTACAGTTTTTTATTTTCCCTTAATGAGGCCCATACACGGACCGGCCATCCATTTCAGAATTTGCATTGATCTTCGTAAAGTAATTGCTTGTAAAATTGCCAGTTTAGTTCTGATTCCAAATTGGAGCCGTCCTGATACACTTGTCAACGGCTGAGAAATTGATGGTCTATTCAATGTCAAGACATTTTTATGTGATGGGCACAGGTCGGTCAGGAGTTATAGCGTCGATTGTCAAATTGTCTGCCAATGCTTACTTGAAATACATGAAACTAATTACCCTTATACGAAACTAAGTTTATGGGACTCAAAGATTAGATTTAACCTTCTCTGATCACAAGTTAGTAACGTAGCAATAGAACACGTACATTACATAATATTATCAGAAAACTTTAAATGTAATAAAATTAAATACGTATTTCAGAAGCATTCCAGTTGCTAATAAGCTGCAAACGAACGTTGGGAAATGCTCCACTGCGTTGTCATATTTCACTTAGACAAATCATTACAAAACTAGCATCGTGCCCTATTATGTTATAAAAAGGTCATCCAGAATTTGAGCAGCTATTTATTCTCATTCGTTATCGTTAAAATAATTGACAAGCGCAATATTTCGCTTGACAGCCGGCTCGCGCGGCCAGACAATATATTGTACATCGATAGAAGTGTCGTCTGTAGGAGCATTAGCACTTTAACAATCGGCTGCCACATCCATATCATCCTCAGGAATCTGCCTGACATTTGGAACTAATGCCAAGGCCCGCGGAAACCAATGTGGGCAGCATTGTAAACATTCGTCATTGTTAATTTGCGTTTAGAAATATCGTGAGGCTTCTTGTTAACCGTGATAGTGGGATGAGGTCTCTGTGCGCTTATAATTATTGGCAACCTCTTTGTACCCAATATCATTCCACTTACGGCCAGTTTAGCTGAGACGACATAATAGTGGTACATAGGTGTGTTTTTTAATTTATTTCGCACTCTCACTCGCACTTCTGACTCTGTTCTTAATTACCTAGGCATAGAAATCTACAGATTATTTCAAATGAAGCAATTTGACCATCCATCATAAGGGAGTAGCCATCGCACATGCAAACCACAGCTACCGTCATTAATACTCGAACCACCATTACGCTCCCGCGCAGCATGAAGATCTTGACCCGTAATAGGGTTACCAAATAACCAGGATTCACCTGGATTCGTTCGATATTCCATGGTAGTGGCCAAGACCAAAATCAAAATGTATTTAAAAGCTTTATAACGGCTCTTATTTTTCCGAATGTTTCCTTATTTGGACGAACGTTGGACACTGATAGTCAGGACTAGGCAGGTTTAATCCCAATTACGTTTTTCAGCTCACATTCTCATATAAAATTCAAAAAAATGTGGTATTTTGGTCTGGCAACCCTATCCGTATCAGAGGCTAGGCCAGGCTATTACACGCTCTCTATTACTTCCCCTTTAGACCCCTATAGGCCCTAATGACAGCTTGCGGGTGCCGCACCGACTCATTGGCTCGCCATTGAACCCGAAGGTCGCCGGTAATGTGTCTGATTAACCACCGGATTGCGATCCCGCCACTTAATTGTTCGCTATCCACAATTGAGGCTTGAGTTCGCAATTTAGGTCGCTCTTGAACTCAGAAACACTGATTTTACTTAGTTCAAGATTTGCACACTCTGTTCTTGATCTACATACATATTTGGCTCATTTTCTACTGCCATTATAAGACCGTACTAATTCACATTTAAAAGTGGAACTTGCACCAGCCAGTTTGCCAGTTGCCAGTTTAAGGTAATCGCCGTTTTGCCTTCGTACAAATTAATCTACTAGGTACTACCTAACTACATTAGGTACAACGTCAACTGAATCTGATCTCGTTATGGGCACAGATGTTCTAATGGCATACAATTATGACGACCAGAACGACCACTGATAGCCGAGTTGCTAACCGATTTACATACTCGTACATGCTCCTATTGACCACCACAAACTAATACATTAAAATATACCTAATAAAAGGACATAGGTACCTAAGTATGCTCTAATTACTAAAGGTATAGGTAACGATCTAAGACTTATTGACTAAGAAATTGTGTAGTAAAGCTCGAACTTATAAAGGCTTTGGTAAATCTTACACTACACAGAAAAATGTACCTACCTATAGTTGTCTACGTATAAAATATTACTCACCGTTTATAAGCAAAAGATAATGACAAACACGTCGTCAATTGTCGCTTCCTGCTAAAATACGTGATCTAGATTTAAGGTCACCTTAACTCAACCTTCCGATAGACCACTGAAAGTCTGCAAAAAATCCGACGTTTAAAGTCTGCATTTGACAATACATTCCACAAATCATTTAGCCAATTACTTTTTGTTTAATTCTCCTTGGAAGATCAACATCGTACGACTCGCCTGTTTGATAATTTGCTCGCGGTTTTAAATATAATTAAGTTTCTTATTCAGTTTTTGTCCAAGATACTACAAGTCTTAAAACATGATAGAGGTCACGATTATAGTAGTACAATAGTTACTAAATAGTAACCTGTGTTAGATACATTTCTTCTGTGTGTTACCAGTAAAAGGACACCACTTTTTAAGGCCAACGTTGTATTTATTATAATAGCACATGAGTCAAGAGGATATGACTTGAAACTGCCGTAGTTACAAGAGAGGTCACAGTGATATCAATTTGTCCCTACATCATAAATGAACATATGTCATTACATGTACAAAGTAATAGGCTATCAATAGATGTAACAGCGACTCGCAATAGCAAGGGAGGAGACAGCCTTGCCCGCGTTCTTGCCACGATAAACATCACTTGTCAAGATTTATAATGATACTAGAGCATTAGGCTGCGGTTTGAAAAATACATTCGCTCAATTACTTCGGCCTGACCTAGCTGTTTTAGTAATAACAATCGAATATGAATGCTGAAGTGGTTTAATCGAGTTTGAACTAGTAACTAGAGCCAAATCGAAGCAAATATTGTATGCAATAATATAACATTTGAGATAACCACTGTTATTATCGTTCCATAGGTAAAAATAGAATCCTTTTGATTCGCAATGTCCGTCTATCTGTCTGTCTGTTCGTGGCTTAGCTCAGAGATCTGTAATTTCGCATGGGTTTATTTAATCACTTCCAAAATCGTGGTTGAATAACACATTTGTAAAAAATCACGCCCTTTACGTAAAGTAGGGAGGGATTCCAGCTAAGTGTTGGTTTTTGGATGTGTGAAAAATGACTACAGTAAAGTAGATACCTATTAGTAGAATTTAAAATGCAAATTGACGTTACTATTTTGGCTTTACTAGTTGTGATTTTTATTTATCCCCACTTACTGTAATTTTATTTAATTCAATCTATCGATAAGCGAAATACTATTGTAGGTAGAAGTTTCTGGACTGGTTTTTCTTCTATTTTATTTATATCTATACTTATGTAGGTATATGATTGAATGACAACAACCTTAAAGTAATCATCCCCTTACTTATAGTAACAGTTATCGAGACCATGGCTTCACGAGTAATTATGTTTTATCCTATACATAAAATTATCACATCTGAGCTCTTAATTATGCCTACATTACGTCATGTACACCAGCACACACTGACACAGGTACAATGACCAACTTGCAGAGTATCACATGCAAATTTTAGCCTTTAAATTGACCATGAAGTAAGGCTGTGTAGAGACAGAACTTTACTGAAATATAGTTTTTCATGAGTATATTATATGGGCATTTACGAGTACATAATCAAGGAAAGGAATTATATTGGGATCCTTTTCCGATCTCTATATTTTTTCGGTAGTGTCACTATTCCATATATTACTTTTATTTAGTTTTCTCTCTGGTGCCTTCTTCGTCAGTTGTGTTTCTGCATTTATATTTTGTGCAATTAAGTGCTTCAATCTTCCATGCTAGTCTAGGAGCAAAGAAAAACATAGAATGTACCAGCTGCTTCTCTACCCGCACAGATGGTAAAAGCCCATCGAGGGAATGGGCGAAAATCATAGGAATCATGTTATAGGCGATGATACAGCAACCCATCACTATTTTAATTCCATTTTCAACCTATACGCCCACAATCTTGCTAAATGTGGCCTTTAGGTACCTGTTACCTTAGGCTCTGTCTACCCCGTAAGGGATAAAGACGTGATTTGTGTATGTATGTATGTGTAATAAATACATACATATTTGTACAACATAGATAATTGTGCAATTCTGATCGGCTTTAATAGATTTAATTTAATCAATAAATTACCTAAAACTGACTTTTTTACTATATCCTTCACAGTTTATACCTATTAATAATTTCCATCTCCGTTATACACACGCGTGGCAACATTAGCTACACTAGTATCGCGTATGAATTAATTTATGAGCAATCGAGCGCCGAGCGCACACGCAGGGTCAGGCTAGGATCCTCAGGAACAATGCTAACCGCTTTATTAACATCATCGGCTATAACTGGAACAGGTGGAAGGCCACTCTATTGATGCTTACGTCTTAGAAATCCTTGTCTATAGGAACTGAGGTTGTTTGTACGTTGTCACTGTCAGTCGCCGAATGTTGACTCTACGGTTAAACCTTGATATTTATGTATAGCTGCAAAATATTGTCATATTTAGATGTGAGCTTGACAAGAAGCCAAAGTCATCATTTATGTGTATAACAAGCAAAACCACAGTCACGACGTAGTATTAAAACAAAATATGGCAAAGAATCATCGAGATGCAATCATAAATGCTTTATTGAATTTTAACTGCTATAAACGATATCCGTTTTCTCAAATTGGAAATAAAACGTCGCCTTGAAATCATTAATAATGTGGTATAACCATTTTGTAGCGTTATGAGTTGGCGCAAAAAATATAATTATTAATAACTCTAGATCATAACTTGTTATCTGCCTCTAACATACTTTGTTGCTCTTTTACGTATCCTTTATTACAGTGTTCATTGCACTGTGTTACCCTATCTAGATTTTCTCGTACGGCTGGCAAAATACATTTTGTATTAACCAGTTTGAACAACAACTCAATTTTAAATCAATCGGATGTTCTAAACAAAAAATCACTTAATCCTAAATCGGAAAGGCTACATAATCTGACAGCCCTCACTTTCACCCGTCGAGAATGTGTAATTATAAAGGCGTAAACTATAACATGTGGTGCAGAGTATGTGATAATCTGTGACACCTGCTGCATCCGGCAGTACGGGCTGAGTTCTGCGCCTGCGGCGGGGGAAAAAACGACGGTCTCTATTTGTAAAGCTGAGAACACATATATAATGAACGATCGGGGCCTGTGTCTCGCATACTCAATAATAGAGCCTTATTATTTTATGATGTCTTTGTTTTATTTACATATCTTGTTGTTCCCACGTCTACGTAGAGCTCTGAATTTAGGAGTAATTGTGTTTTTCTATCTTTAATTATTTAAAATAATTATAGTTTATCAGTTTGCAGTGCGTTAATTTTGTATAATTGGCGTACATTTACGGGTTTTGAAATAATCTCGTCGTATACAAGCGTCGTATAAAATATGCAGTATTTCTGATTTTTAATTACTGTCAAGGAAATCCCACGTCAATAAGAGAAATAAAACGCACTAATAGCAGTACGTACAAAAGTCTAGGTACTTACAAATTTGAGTAAGATATTCACAAGTAAACTTAGCATCAATACAAGTGTAGGACTTTAAAATTGAAACCTTTCAGTTTGTTTTTCCTTTTTTATAGTACAGTTGCAAACGATGTCCAGTGTGTATCCAGCTTAACTCTACGTTATAACACGACCCTAATTATTATTCAATTAAGCGTTATCAGTTTCATAACCAAATAATACAGAACAGTAAACGGGTACGCGCAAACCAGTCTGCTGAGCCACGTTTGTATGTGTAATTCACAGTCTACTAATCAGATCTAATTATCGTAATATTCGGTCAGCGCGAACAAGTAATATAACTTTCTTAATTATATTTTTGCATAAATTATTCATTGCTTTACGACGTAATATTAGGTAGTAGTTATCGCCAATGTAAACAAAATTATTTTATCGCGAGCCATTAAATTTAAAGCCAATTACTGGTTCATTTACTGATAAGCATTTGATCTATTGCGAAATGCTAAGTTTAATTATTTTTTTATGAAATAGAGTATTTTGGGTCACGCACCTAAAAGGCTCATGGGACGCCATTCCTTGGACGACTCTTGGTCTGTCCGTTTATAAAAGAGGCTTTATGTTTTGTAGACAATTGACATTTTCACATATTTATTGTGGCCGCTATAAGAACAAATACCTAAAATAAAAACCTAATGAAAATAAAATTAGTTAAATCGATAAATTAATGAGGGATCCCAGACAAAAAGCGCTGTTTCAGCGTTTTTGGTCGATTTTAAAATCATGGAATATCCTTCTTTTATATTTTTCTTTGTCTTTGGCTTCTAAGGAAGCGTTGCCATATTAAGTAAATATTCCCCGTTTAGTGGATATCCACGATTTCAAATTTACCCCAATGTACTATAATTATGACGATTGTATTGTGGTACGGCGGTATGGAGCCCTTACTTATTGTGTAAGTACGATTTGCTGTTGACTTGTTTAATTTTTTCATATCGGACATCTGTAACGTATACCTAAGCAAAAGTGAAAATATTTAATAATACTTACCTGTCGAAACACTATTTTATATTCTGATTTCTTTGATTGTTCACAAATATCTTCGATAGAGTCATATCATAACTCATGATCGTAGCTGTTTTAAATACACCTTTAAATCAGCGCAGTAAGCTGTTTATCTCTTTGAGCAAAAGCAATAACTTACCTTATCGTCCAATACAGCCTGGGGGGCTATTCCTAAATTCGAAAACCAAAGTTCGTATCATACCGTCCCTCTCACTCCGCTATTAATGACTATTAGTGGGAGCGGAACGACAAGAAACGAACTTAGTATTTCTAAGTTTGGAGTAGGCCTGCGTGCGGGCAGCCGCGAGCAAAGTAAACGTTTACTGTGCTTACACTTGTTAAATACGACCCAAGTGAGTAAAGCCCTTTTCCGACTCGCATTTACATTATTTATAAAGGGGACTTCTAATAAAATCCAAGAAGGCACTAATGGATTCGAGGAGTGATAAAGGCGTGACCACACTGACCACCTACGTATTGGACGGTGGAGTATTGGGAGGAATAGGGTGAAAATTAGTTTCTTGATATTTTCTTTCAACTCGACTTTTGTTTAACATTGTTAGTAATAACTAGGTAAGTACTTGTAATGTTTACTTTCGCCACTTTAGCTGGAAACCAATGTCATCATTGGTATTGTTTGATGAAGCAGCTTTTTATACTATCGAAATCAACACAATTACTAGAATTATGTTTATCGATAACAGCCACTTAATTATTGAGACAAAACATTAACCGACCTCCAAATGTCAATAAAATACAAAACAACTAACCTATTTTGATAGAACGTACATGAGACTCCTTGAGTCTTGTACTAATGAACCCAAAAAGAATCATCGAAATACGTTGACAGAAGGCGAATACATCAATAAACATACATAAGTACAAAACATTCCATCGAATTATCAACCACCTCTGTTTTTGAATTCGATTAGAAAGTGCCAGCATAATGAAATTTACTACAGAAATAGTTAACCAAACTGTTATCTTCCCCATGGCGCATCCCACGCGTCCCAGGCTGCGCCCGCGCCGCAATCAAAGCGCAATACATCATTTTAATACTGGACAAGTCACCGCAAATCCAAATCTCCAATTCAAATGAAATGCCCGCAAATACGTGCCCTCTAATGGTGCACTATAAATTACCGGACAAGTTTCGTTATCTCTCCGGTCGTGTATTGAATTTTACAAAGATTATTGCTAGGCAGAATATTTACACATTGCAAATGTTATGCATATTCTATGGAAACCGTTACTTTATGTTCAAAGTCAAGTGTCGATAGATATATTATTTGTCGCTTTAATGTTCAGAGCGCATGGAGAATTCTGTTGTCAATTCTTTGAAGATAAGGTGCATTTCATGGTTTTTTTTACAGAGATAACTATATTCGAGTTAATAAATAAGAATAGGTATTACAATATGAAGTGTTCAAATTAATTCGTTACTAATGTGGTATGCTGCTTTGTGGAGTTATTTTTGTTTCAGTAGCAAGTTTAATTAAGGTCATTATTCGTAGCATTAGGTACTTTACCTTCATAAAATCATTTGAATATGTTATTTTTATAAACACGAAGATTGGTCGAAAGATCCAAATCCTACATAGCTACGGCTTTGCATTTCATTAACTTTATAGCTAAACTTAATCGTTTCGCGTGAAGCTCTACCTACCGCGATGAGCAGCGGTTACTCAGAAACATTAATCAAAAAAAACACAATACTATCCAATTGCGTATTGCTAGAGAGTCGCATTTGAAATCTCTAACCGCGTAATTAACTAAACACAGATAAAATAATTTGTAGACGGAAAAAAGTCCTGATTTCGGGCCGTTCCCACGTTGCGTCGCCCCGGTTCCCACAGTGTGCGAGTAAGCAACCGTTTTGCTAACAGCATACTCGTCATAAGTGCGCCTGCGTGCTAAATCAATTCCCTATTGGTCAGATTCGGTCCCGCGTATAAATGTTCGCTCTAAAATACATAGCATTCCGTTGTGATTGGCCCATAAAGGAAGTGCGAAATCGATTAGATAATTAATTATAAAGGTAGCCTATTACGTTTTATCGGCCGTCTTGCTCTTCAATGTACAAGCAGGGCTGAGATAGAATTATGTAGGTACACTGACGTTAATAGAAAAACTAATGACTTTGCTTTAAAGTCTGTCGGACGTAGATGGTCTTGTCCGTACCAACGTTGAAAAACTATTACTTTTATTAGACAAAGTAAGCGCGTAAAGCAAGAAGAGTTAGTGTCGGTGTCGCAACTGCCGCGACCCGGCGCACCAGACGGCTGGTACCTAATCCATCCATCTAAATAGTACAACCATTCAGTTCATACATCGGAAAGTAATATCATATCTCGCCATAAGGCGATCGGCGCGGCGCGTTTCCTAAAATAGTGATGTGAAATAAATCAAAGATCGTGGTTGTCGATACTCGGTCGTCTAAAAAAGTCGGCGCGCGTGTGAATCTGCTGCGGCCGCGATCGCGTGAGAGAATATGACACGGAATGCTTGCGAGTATGTGACTTATGAGATTGCTTGTGCAGATTTTAGAGCATGCTCGACTCAACCTATTAATTTGCAACTATGTTCACCGAAACAGCTTAAAATGTTTTTTTTCCTAAATATCCACTAAACTATACTCAATTGTAAATCATAAAGTAAGTTGTTCAACCTTGTAGTTAGCAAGAAAGAATCAATAAACGTAGATAAAAACAAAATGCAAGAGACTGGCAGTAAATTGCGCTACGATTCCTACTTTTGTTTTTGCGACAGCTCTTCATGGCTTTATTGCTAATATGTATTTATATTTACTGTTAATTTAAGCATGAGAAATGTAATAAAAAGCTAACAGTATGGCCTATCTTGTCTTGTGAATAAAAACATTGGCTGTAAACGTTTCAGCTCGATAGTCATATTTAATCGCGTTTAGATATTGCACGCCGGTAGTTATACGCGGGTACATTTATGATGTGCAGCGGTGCGTAAACTGAAACGCACCTCACTGGCCGGCCAGATAAGTCATCTACATAAATTACTAACTATTTACATACTGGCACTTAGCTGATTGTGATTACATAGCTCTATGTGCAAGTAGTAGTGTTAAGTCAATGCAACAGCTATTACCTGCTCAGTACAGCACTTCCTTTAAATTTTGCAAGCAGGACGCCGCCATAGCAATACTGCTTATCAAACTTCTTAACTCGTTCAAATATTTATTCGTTTTTGGAAATTATAATTATATTTTGTAGGGCAAACGACTTTTCGTCATTTTTCCACCAACAAATTGGCAATTAAACAGGGTATTAGGCATATTAAGAGACAGCAAAATTTTTATAACTTAATGCGTAAGGCGTAGTTCGTAACAATATAAATAGGTTTAAACAGGAGTTAATGTATTTAGCTATCAAACGTTTAGGTATAATGTTTGTCGAATCGTGACGGCGCGTTAGTAGGCACTTTGCGCAATAAGATGCGCTCGCGCCGCCCATACGTCACGCGGCGCGCCGGCGCGGAACTCGCCTCATTGGTAGTCTTCTGCATTGCCTACCACTCATTTACAAATTAACTACTTATGTATACAGTGTGTTTACTTAAGTTTATATAGGTGTACAATGATAACTACCTACATATACAGTAGTTGAACTACTTACCTTTTTAGAGTGATATTATTTCAATCGTTTATACAAATGAAACACTTATTAAAACTGACATTTAAATATTTAATATCAATAAAATTATACGAATAATTTTACTTTAACGATATTTTAATAAAGTCCTTAACATGCTGTCAGCTGTATTATTGCGATGTCTAATTTCCATTCGAACACAGAATTACACTCTAATACACGGTGTCGGCTGATAAATTAAGTTATTTATCTTCGACACATTCAGTGCTCTACATTTCTGGCATTTTGCAACACTACAAGCCTTATAGACAATGTTGGTATCTAACCCGGTAATATCTACCTATAACTTTAGCTTGGATCAAAAGTAACCTAAAAATACTAAATTTTCATTTCGTAGTTAAGCACCATTCACCTCAGTATAATCTGCCATCAATAACCCAGTGCATAGAACTCAGCAAATACACCTAACATCTGAATTTACATAGCCACATTAACGCAAAATACTATAATTTATTGAAAGATTTACATAACGAACCAGCGAGACGAGTCGGTTGGAGCTACAGTCCGCGCCGGCAACGAATAAGCGATTCAAATGCTAATATATCACTAGTCGGCGTTGTGTGACGGCGCCCATTGGCTCCGCTATTTACATTAACATACAACCTCGCCCCGCCCCCTGCGCGTCACACGCTTCCGAACCTCGTTAATTACCCGTAATTAGTGGATCGTGACTCGCGATGCGCGCACTAATGTGTCCTAATCGCCCGACATGGCGAACATACAAGCTGTGTACGTACCACGCGCACTGCGAGCGCAACTACTTTCTTACGACACAACACTGTCGTTGCTGTGTCACTTTAAGTTTATTGCGAGGAATTTAAAAGTTGGACGTGGAAGAGATACCAGAGGCCGTGTACATTTTAACACAAAAAATGTCTCGAATGTGTTCGCGTAAACGCTTCATTTATCATGGGAATATTGGCAGCGCCACTAGCGGCGAGTAGCGGCAACAAACTAATCTCATAACCTCACGAGAATGTTGAGCTACTTCCCACTTATCATAGTTTAGCCATATAATGTAAATCGGGCGTACTTCAGGCGCACGACTGATAACAAATTGCATTATACGGCTAAATAATGACAGGTGGCGAAAGGCTCAAATTTCCTGTAAAGTGACTATGCTTTACACTTTAACGTGAACGCGTGCGAGACGTTTGTAGCAACAAAAATCTTGCCTGTTCTAAGCGCTCTGTGCTAATCTAAATCCACAATGTACATACAAAGATACTCGCTTGAGATCTCGACGGATGTCCGTACCGACCAATCAGCAAGAGCGCCTACTTCCGTTCGCTATAGAAACTCACCACGTTTAGGTACACGGAAGTTTTTTACGTTGAGTATTTGAAAAGGTACCTGAAATTACAGAATAAATGAACAAGAGCGACTTAACTCCGTTCGACCGCTTAAAAATGTTAAGCTTAAATTACAAGCTTGGAATATAAATGAATAAATTCAGCTACTGTTTTTTAAGTGAGGTAATTACTCAACCGCTCAATACTTAAGTCGCATTAAAGCTACTACTCATTTATATAACGAGGTGTTAAATGTCCCATTGGATTGTGAACAGGAAGTCGGTCATTAATAAGAAAATGTCGAATTAAATCAGAGAAATGGATATAGCGGAGAGTGATCAAACCGGCAACGGTAACAGTTCAGGCTTTCATTTTTTCCTCTGCGGTTGCTATAGTTCCTACATCCCATATCTATACTCTGCAACAGTGGCTCCCAACCTTTTTATCGAGGACCACAATGGTTCTTTTGTTAGCCAGGACTAGTAAGTATTGAGTACATAAAGCTTCTTAGTAACGTCAAAATGATTATTGTCTTACTACGCGACAATGTGATATTAAATTTACTTAATTAATAAAAAAGTTTTGTGTCACTTAATAAATCTGAAATCTTTTAAACACGTCTTTTAAAGAACCATGAGAAATATCTGTCTGGTAATTGACGAAGCAATCGGCACACATTAAAATTGTGTATCTATTTTAATTACAATATCAATAAGAACCACTGCTGTACATAGTATTTTCGACATTTCTGTATAACACCACAAAAAGATCTCAATGTCGAATATATTCATGTGCGATTTGGGGATTTGGGTGGTAACAGAAAAGACAAGTTGTTTCGAATACACTTCTTTAATAATGCCCTCCATTACCTACTACACGTAACATATATATGATCTTATGCTAAATATATAAGGAAGTGTGACGTACACTACACATGGTATGAACTAATGTTGCCTAGCAGTGCCTTCTCATGTAATCTTCCACCGTATTTCCAGTAGACCAAGTACAATTTCCTCTTGTCAACTTAAAATAATCTAGCGGCACCTCCATAAATCCCAAGAAGCTCATTTGGCTGCACCAACTATTCAGAAAATGAAGCATTCACAAAGTCTCGGGCTCGCAGGTCTCGTAACAAATCATAAACATGCAGCAGGGCTCACGAGTCCCGCCAAATAAGGGTTACAACGTCGATGCCGACCCTTGTTCATGGAATTTATGGCGGTTGCTTTTGGCGCAAATTAGCTTTGTCGACTTGTAGGCGTGAGCGAACAAATTTGTATCAGCACTAGGAGATGCTTTGTGTAGTTTTATTTTTATTAAATTTAGTTACACGTGCTGCGCGTTCAAGAAAAAAATATCAATGGCTTCAACCCGTGAACTTTTCTGCCAAATCGAATGTCGCCACTGAGTTTTACTTGATAGCGAATACTACGTGGAAACTTTAGTCGTTTTTGTTTATTTGTAGAGTCCACTTGAAGAAATACGAAATATAAAAGAAGAATATTAGACTACAGGCCCACGTACAAAAAATGTGGTTCATATGAACCACCAGGTGACGTATATAGGACGATATAAGAGCATAAAATAATAAGATTCAGCACTATGCCGTCACTTGTAAGCTGTCCAACTGGGTGCTGGTGAGAATTCAAAAGGGCAACCCTCGATTTTTTCCCCTTGTCGCATGATTTTTGTACGGCGTTGCGGAATAATGGATTAGAAGCTGTATTGAAACAGTATGAAACTGATGCCGTACAGAATCAAATGACCAAATTTACCCTGGAAATGGTCAGAAAATCAAAAAAAATTACCGACTTTGTGGCACACCATTTGTACGGCATCAGTTTCATACTGTTTCAATACAGCTTCTAATCCATTATTCCGCAACGCCGTACAAAAATCATGCGACAAGGGGAAAAAATCGAGGGTTGCACTTTTGAATTCTCACCAGCACCCAGTTGGACAGCTTACAAGTGACGGCATAGTGCTGAATCTTATTATTTTATGCTCTTATATCGTCCTATATACGTCACCTGGTGGTTCATATGACCCACATTTTTTGTACGTGGGCCTGTAGTCTATATGCTTAGTATTGACAATTAAACTAGTTCGAACCAACATCGCTCAAATTTTCCCTTTAAATCTTCCTAGAAATATCACCGCCCACTTTCTTACTTAAATAAATCAGTAGTAAATAAAACGACAGACGACACGGTAAAAAAACGAGATTATAACGTCTTGTCAGACGTCTGGTGATCTGTTTCCATTACACTTTCCCAACGATCTATCAAGCATAATTAGTACGTATCGAATGCGTAATGCTTGTTTATCCATGTACGGTGAAATTATCACCAGAATAGATCACAAGAGGGGAACAATGCCGTGTCTTGCGTGGGAGACGCGTGCGCCGATCAATCAGACGAATGAAGTCCTCCGATTTATTGCAGCACGATTATTGGATATTACTTTTGTAATAACACTATAGGTGATAACGTAGGTCGGAACTTAATTGGCCCCCTTATAATACAATATGATATTGTTCAACTTTAATTCGAATAAGTACCTACACACTTTTTGGCAAACAATAAAATTAGGTACCTACATAAATCTTTTTAAATTCAGACGGTACTTAACGCTCTTAACCCTCGTGATAAATTTATTAATTTATCATTCGTTTGTTTTTTAATGTAATTTTAATATTTTACTTTTTTTAGATAGGTACAGTCTAACTAACATTACTTTTTCCCAAAACAAATTTGGAACTCTTCATGAATTAAAAAATTAAACTATTTTATGGTCACTGCAACTGATATAATACAATTAAAATGTTATGTATAAATGTAGTTTGCTAGGACTGGTCTCCTGTAATACTCGTAGGTACATGGGTAAATGGATAGGTGGTTACATGATAAACTATATCTCTGGATTTAAAGTACGTCTATAAATATTTATCACCAAGTGAGAACTTGTGACGGTACGATACTGAAATATCCATTAAAGTCAGAGCAATAATTAAGTTAAAAACATCGTCGTTTCGGTAGCGAATGCTCCAGTTTGCGATGTTGCAAGAGAGTGGGTGTGCGTCGAAGGTGAGCGTAGGAGCCGGCATCCGTCAGGCCACCCCCGCCGTACCGGTTGCCAACTAGCTGTGATAGGATGCAATGAAACTTGAAATGACACATTTTGTGCAACTCGTGCCTACCTCATGTTCTAAGAAAGTGATTGTACGTGTCTAAAACTGTGCGTTGTATTGTTTCAGGTCGGTGGCGCACGAGCCCGATGAGCGCGTGCGCAGCGGCCGTCATGCGCGAAAAGCACGCGGCGCCGCGCCGCCTGGCCTCCCCGCCCACCTCGCCGCTCGAGCACATCCCTAGCCCGCTGGGCTCGCCGCGCGCCGACGAGCCACTCGACCTGCGAGTCACCCACAAGCGCCCTCAGCGCATTGAGGACGAGAACTGTAACCTCATCACGCCTTCGCCGCCACCGCAGCACCCAACGCACCCGGCGCATCCGGCCCACCCCGCCCTGCTACAGTTCTGCCGACGGTTACCTTTGGCTTTGCCAGCGCCTTTCGGACGCTACCCGTTTCTCCCGGCGGCGGCGGCTACCTTGCTCGCGCCTGGCGCGCCGCGAGCGCCGCCCGTGCCGCAGAACCCGGGCGCTCCCCGCGCGCGGGACCGCTACACCTGCTCCTACTGCGGCAAAGCCTTCCCTCGAAGCGCCAACCTGACCCGCCACTTGCGGACCCATACAGGCGAACAACCTTACCGCTGTAAATACTGCGAACGCTCGTTCTCAATATCCTCGAACCTTCAGCGACACGTACGAAATATCCACAACAAGGAGCGTCCATTTAGGTGTCGTCACTGCGACCGCTGTTTCGGCCAACAGACCAATCTCGATAGGCATCTCAAGAAGCATGAAGCGGAAAACGGGGACGACAACCGCAGGAGATCGCCTGACGAGACGTACTTCGAGGAGATCAGGTCATTCATGGGGCGCGTGGCGCCGCCTAGGCGTGTGGCCGCCGCCGCCAGCGCCGCCGACCATACCTGATCGCAACCCCCCCAACAATATTCACTCGTACTGTAATCTGGTCGAAACATCCAAATGACTTTTGTGTAGACTTTACTGAACATTTGTTGGAACGTGTGTTAACTCAATTCAATTGATATGATGCGTCGAATAAGCTTCAAGTGTCTTTTAGATTTTAAATACTATATTTATAAAAGGGCAAAGAGGTAGATGTCACTTTCATAAGTTTTAGAATCTGCTCCCCATGACATTAGGTACACTATAATAAGACAAATATATTGTAAAAATTAAAACGTTTTCGTAAAATTTCTCTCGATTAATACGAGTTTGTTCGGTTTGAGGACCTACCATCCTGCCTACACTTGGATTCTGAGACGCAACTATCTACAAAGCTGGTGCAGAATATGCACAGAAGTAATAATTATTATAATTTTAAAATTGTAAATAATGATGAGCTCTCGTTCAAAGTAATTTAGTGTCCTTACCGAATCGCACTTACCGGTAGAGTTTAGGTTATACAAATCTGCACTAGAGTGTTCAAGCATAACAGTAATGTCATTGTCTTAAAAGACAATAAATACATTGGTGTTATGCCGAATTATATTAAGCCTCCAGAGTGTTCGCTATATTGTAATAACAATTTATTGATTTATAGTTATTGTATGAATGTACGTAAGATTATGTTTGTAACTTTTTGTAAATTTTGCTTTAGTTGATGTAAGGTAATTAGTATTATTAGTCTGAGAAGAAACGCCGGTTACCAATAAAAATATAACTTGTTGTTTATTAAAGATATAAATATTTTTATAAAATGTTAGAAAAGTTATTAAAAATTATCATAGATCCGGAAATTTTATATATCTGCTGTGGTTGCGTAAATTATTGAATGCTGGGATCGCCGCGCCCGCTTGTTAAGTTTCAGAAGATTACGCAGAATAAGAAGACGGTATCACACTTGAGATTGTAAATTAGGAATTTTAGAAGGAGATTATACAGCTTGTGAAGAAAATGTTTAGGTATGCTCTCTAAATTAAGATTAAGATTATAAATCTGTGATTTAATTATTATCTGCTGAGTTAAAATTGGGACAAATAATCATGTTTTCTCACGTTACAGTCAAAAATATTGTTATTCATGCAGTTTCTCAAAGAACTAATCTAAACGTTCCTTTAAGTAGGTATAGATAGATCTCTATTATTGTTACGAGTATAAAGTTGGCTAGATGTGCCTTTCCTGCCTTCTCAATGTTACTGAACGACTAAATTTATAAATTATAATTTATATGGAATCGACATTTTATTTTGAAAAGGAAGTAGTTTTAAATGCTAGTTATTTTCTCGTGCCAAAAAATTTTGATCTTCTCGAATACAATCAAATCACACTCTAGTTTATTTTGAAACAGAAAATATATGTACCTACACTGTCGTAAAGAAGTCTTATCTGTTTTTCTTTTAACACAAGGGGCCTTACCATGGCGTCTTAATGCTATAAAATTCCGACTCAGTTCAGGTTTTAGCTGTCATTTTTTGTATGGATCTGACAGCGAGCGAACCTAAACTGAATCGGAATTGAGTCGCATTAAGACGTCATGGTAACCCCCCTGATCGAGTTTGACAGGATCCTTGGAACAATCTGTACCTAATTGATCCATAAATGTTACCTTACAAAAGGAAATGTTTGCCATGCTTTAACTGCTAGTATACTCGTACTACGTAAAAACGTGTTCTTTAATTTATCAATATAGAATGTGTTAAGACATAGAGATTATTTTCATGTCGTTTTGTACTTTTGATACCTACCTATTAGTCGTTCGAAGGTCACCGATTACCTTGTCAAAATGAAATAAATAGCTATAAAATTACTTTGTCATTTTTATTACACTGACCCTAAGATAGATATGAGTCACAGTAAAAAAAGCAGTTGCAAAATAGTAGTAGCAAAGTCAGAGGTATAGCTGTATCAGGCGAAGTAAATAAACCTAAGTAACCTATTACTACTTTACTGCCGGGCAAAAGCCTGGCATTTTGGCCTCCGCAACTTCCAGTCGGACACAATGTCAGTTAACCACGTCCAAATCGTCCCACTATCTCCTTGGAGCTCTGCCCCGGCGTCGCTGTCCGCTCTGCCACACCCAACAAGTGGCTGTGTGAATGTTCTGATTAAGAGCCCAATACCATTTTATCAGTCTTTTTCTTGAAGATGTCTATGCGTTTTTTTAGCGCAGTGGTGTGTTCTGGATTCTATTAACGCATAATTTTAACACCTGCACGTCTAGCACTAGAGTGCGCAAGAGTCGCGTCGCGCGCGAGATAGAATGCCCGTCCTTTTCTTACAGTACGAACTAGAAAGAGAAGGGTAGTCCAACTCACGCGCGCCGCGGCTTTCACGCGCTCTCGTGCTGGTGGGGCTGTTTTAATATGCTGCGTTCTAACACTGTCTAGCAAACTCTTTTGATTTTTTTCGGTCAAAAACCGTGTAATTACGCACCATGGTTAGAAAATCAAAATGGTACTTAAAAATACAAACGAAGACTGAATTCAAACAGATTAAGTACTATGTGTAAACACGTAAACACATAGCATGTGTATACTTTTAATACACACAAGAGCAATGGAAACTGATTGGACTCTATTTAAATTAAGCTCTACAAAACCTCGTATATGCTCGAACTAATTTTTACCGTACTTGGATTTCGTATTATTCTCATCTTTCAGTTAACAAATGGCCTATTACTATAGTGTTATTAATAGTTAAGAGATTTATTTAAGCTTAAATGATATTCCAGATTTTTCATAATCCAAAAAACTGCTCATTTTCAAATCAACGAGCGCCATCTTGGAATCGAAGGGCGCCTCCGGCGCGTTGTGCTCTTGCGCAGCTCACGAGCGGCTTTTACGATATGATTATGCTTTATTGCCATTAATTTGCGACAAACGGCACCGCCCGAGAACCCTCGAGACCGCCATGTTGGCAAACCATTGAATTTATTGATCTAATTGGACGAATAGACCACCTTTATTTAGACTCGAAATGGTGCAAATTCGGCCACGTTCGCGACGACGTAGAACAAACTCGGTAACAACAAAGCCTTTAAGGCTTCTGCGTCTAAGATCTAATCGACATTCTGATCTTGTCCGATTACTGATACTGCAACTTTACAATTAGAAAGGTAAAGCCTAAAATCAAGGACATAATAATTGCCTTTTCGTCACAGACGATTTATTAGGTACTAAATTAAATACGATCAGCGGGTGTTTTAATGTTCTTCGTAACGAAGGAGTTGTTTTTGAAGGCTTCGTTACGGGGCTATTCTAGATAAGAGGAATGTATACTTCCTAGTTTAACCATTCGGATCAAAAATCTGAAAACTAGAATTATATTAATTTCAAAGAACGACACACATCTACTTATCTGTAACAAAATGTAATCCATTTTGCGCTGTGGCTAGTGACTGTCTCGGAATCTCATTCTGTTCGCTTAAGAAGTAAGTATAATTGACTTATTTATTTATTTGGAATGAAGTTGTTTGTTCGAAGAATAAATGTTATCAATGAACCAAAGTCTCTATACAAAAGTAATCAGTGCACATTATACTTCGAGAAGGAAACCTAAAAATCTTTTTTTGAAGTTCAACATCAATGTTCACACGCGGCTCGCTCTTATTTGTGCCGTAAACTGTAGACAAACTTATAACTTCCACCAGTCAGGGATGCCAGACGTACGATAATATTGTCGTACCAACATGTGCGATAATTTCGACTCCGGGAAGATTTAAGATACAAAACGTACTTTAGTTCGCTAAACCATTCCAACCCTCCTCTTAGAGGTCAGTTTATTCATACAGTTTCGACACTCCTATATTCAAATGCAGACGCAGAATAGTAATTCCGAATTCGAAACTGTGAATAGTAGTCAATGTAGTCATTCAGCAAAAATAAGTTGTTAAAAAAAAGGATCTATGACCTTTTTATTTGAGTTACGTCGCTTGGGCAGTTTTACAATATTTTTTCCTTTCATACGATAATTTTAGGAGTTGGATGACCACGATAATTCACTCTCACTCGTCTGGCATCCCTACAGCCAGCCGCTTAGAACCGCGTAATGTTGCCGTTGACGCGGTTATGCAGTCGCCGTCGAATATAATATTATAATGTCCAAAAACGGCAAATCGCCTTTGGCTTAGATAGTAGCTAAAGTGGCGGCACAGGGTGGGGCAGTTTCACAACGATGGCACGGCGCAGGCGCCTTGTTAGAGCCGCGCGTGCGCCACTGTTGCGTTACATTATTTATTGCTTATTGAAAAACTACCGCGTACCTGAATTAGAGCTAGTGGTCTGCTTTTTGCACAAAACAATTTTTGTGTCGCAAATTGGTTTGGCAATTGTCATGGTTGACGGGCTGAGGCTGCGTAGATGTGCTGCGTTGTTTTGTTTTTATTTAAATCGCTGTGCGGACACGCGTTTGGTTTCATAACAGTTAACTTTTTCGCAGTTACAATGAAATTAGAAGTACCGAATTGAAGTCTTCATTTGTGATCATGATGGTGGTTATTGTTGAAATTGACTATACTTAATCCCACTTTTAATTAAGAAAATCTTTAATGAGTTCCCGACATTTCGACGCATGTGCATGCATTATGATCATAGGTAGACTGAAAAAATCGCAAAGACCTTAATATGGAACTTATTCTTATTTATAACTCGATCCAAGCAGACAAAGCTAATCGTGGTCTATATCCTAAAGAAAACACATCCAACGTATATCCATGTATCATATAAAAAATAGTACAGAAAAACAACTTAAGTACTTGTAGTTTGTAAATAACAGTTTTGCAATTATAAGGGGTACAGGTCAAAGTACATGAAGTTTGTAATGCGCAGTGGTAAAAATAAAAAATGCAATTACTATTAACTAGACGAACTTTTTTGATCGCGTAATCTACAGATTGGTTTAGGTTAACTTTATAATAAACCTAATAAGAAGCCATTTTCTGACAAAATTATGTATTTTGGCCCGTTACGAACGTCAAACTTTATATATTTAATACGTACCCATTATAGGGCTAATTATCGACGTTGCTACCAAAGTAATAATAATTTACGCAGTGTCTGATTACTGGCATAATCTGAGATGTCACCAGACGATCGCTCGGCGGCGGCCTGCGGTCAGTTACCAAACTATTTTTTGGGCGCACTTGCGGTAACGTGTGAACCATAGATGTAAAATAATCACAGAAATGGCAAGCCAGTGAACAGGCAAAGGAGTCCTTATACTTTTCTGTGTCATATCTTAACTCTTCCTACATATCGAATTTGAACAGACTTTAGGAATTAGTAAGGATTATTTGATGAATATGTACGGGAGAGCAAATAGCTATATAGATAGCTTTGTCCATTTTTTAAGCCTTCAAGTAATTTATTTCCGTTAAACATTACTGCCTTTCATTTTCTTATTTGTGCTTGTGTAAGCGAAATATAGAGTCTTAAATAATGACTGCTTTATTTCATTAATAATCAAGCTCGTAAAAATCAAATAGGCAATGTCATACTCATAAGTCAACCACAGGCGCGATTTTTTTGACACTCCAAGGACAAAACGACATTGCGTGCGCATATAATCACCTGTTTAATGTAAAGACACTCATCTGTGCGCAGACGGCGATTCCAGTTCGGGTACATTCGTGACAAGAAACAGGTGACCGATCCATCACTCGTGCTCAGCGAAGTGGCTAATTAACCAAAAGCAAGGCCAATGATGAAACACGCCTAGAGCACCCACTCTTGTTTGTCACAATAATATAACTATTACGCAAACCAATAACGCTGTTACAATACTTTACGCAAATTACGCAATAAGTTAATTTAAGTATCGCAGCAGTTTTTTTCTTATCACCGGAATAGCTTCCAATTATTTAGTGGATAGTGGTGTACGATATACGAGTACACTCCGAAAAGAGCTGTTAAGTCGCGAGAGAAAGACCGTTGTTTTTATACTCATGCGTCAGAGACATGCGACTGTAACGACTTGTACAACAGTTTAAATGGCGGTGGATATGTAAACTATGGGGACTGACAGCCGATCTGTTCAATTAACGAAAAATGTGTTGAGACTCGGACGCTTGTGGCTTGCACGAGCGCCGTCGTGCTCGCGCTCCGGTTAAGGACCCGCATCCCATCTTCGGGCCTATTAACTGTGCCCTACTTTGGGCAGGACCTCATGCCTGCGGAGATATTTTGATGAGGCCGCGATAAATTAATTATAGAGTCACCTCGGCGAACACTAATAAAGTGGCAAACATGCTTATCGGCAACAAAGTTTAGATTTAGTGACAGAGTGGCACGGTAATGGTTCGGTATCCAGAAGCAGCATACATGGACCAGAGGAATGACGTTTCTAATTTTAGCATAAATTGATTTTAAGTACCGTCGAGTTTGCCTTGATGATTTTTTTTTCATTTCCAAGTAAACATTTTCGTCGCACGACAGTCATATTTTCAAAATGTTTAAACTTTTATGTTTTTCACTTAAGATAAGCCTAAAGCCACCAATTAATATTTTTGTTGATGTTCATTTTTTTAATAAGTCACTACACAATTTAAAATCCTTTTTATAACAGCAATAAGGTCCGAAACATTATCAGAACTGGACAACTCCTACAACCTACTTGCGGCAGGTTAAAACATTTTCCACTCCGCTCGCGGCCCGAACCCCTATAATTATCGAAATTTAACTCGGACAAATTCCATTATCACCTCCCGCGGACCGTGATGGACGTCGTTATGCATCATTTTAATGCAGTTACCACAAATCGAGAAACTTAAGATAAGAAGTGGTCCAGGGCAATCGATAAGTGGTCCGAACGGCAATAATTATACGGTAGCCCGGCCGATAAGCGCCGACACTATTGTGCATAATATTTGCCAGTATGACTAAATTATAGCGTAGCATGTAAGAGTTTGTGCTCTTCGTACTTGTCCGGGCGGGACCGGTCCCGCGGCAGGGATCCTTGACAGATACGAGTACGTTCCCCGAACAACAAAGAATACCTTTAGGCTTCGTGTTACCTCGTGTAAAATTCATGATATCATTACGATGTGTAATTAGCTCGCAGTTCATTTAAAAAGGCAAAAAATGCATCCGCATTCGCCCATAACGTCACCAGGGTCGGCCTTGATCTGTATTAAGGATGTAACTATTCACATAACTCGTAAACCCTATTTATCACACACATAACTTAATTTAACTGTAAAAGCGTTATTTTTTACGAATAAGGGGATGAATGTTTGGAAGTTCTAACGCCTTTTTCGTACATCCCGTCTTGCCATGCTCTGCAGACCTCATCTAGACTTCAAATGTTTTATGATATTCTTAACTCAATTTATAGCGGGAAATGGTTCGCGGAACCCTGCGCCCTTACTCCAGATGGCGGTCTTATCGTCACCCGCCACGCTGCTTATAAATTCAGCGCAGCGCCGGTGCAGTTTTTTCCACTTTGCTCCACAAGATAACATAAAACCCTCAATTTTAATACCCCTCTCCGCCAAACAAGACATGACCTTTTTACTAACTATTTATTTTCGTAACGCGTTTTAGCACCTCAAGATTGTACGTGCTCGACAAAAACCACAAGATATTTGTTATTTTGTAATTCTACGCTACCTCTATCTATTTCTGTTACATAAACATGTCATGATTAGCACGTTGGTGAAATAGTGAACCCGCTTTAATAATGCCCTAATCATTGTGAGTGGGTTTTCTTAGCACAAGAAGTTGCAAAATTTTAAGTAATAAAGTCCAGTAAATATTCATACTTGGTCACTTTCAGTTTGTACCATATTCTTCATTGTTTTAATTAGTTGGTTATGTATTGGCATGTCTTTTGGAATGTTGTCAGCATCGGGAAATAATTGCAATTAATCGTCGATTTGACTATATCCGAGCGCCGACAGTGGATCCAATCAAATCAATCTCTCGCCGCGCGATTTAAATCATCGGCCGATATATTCCGGACGAGTTTTCGCAACGGACCCGATCGCACTTGCTTTGCCGATTATTGCCGCTTCGAATTAATTCGCCTCGTTGTCATATGATTTAACTTCACGCAGAATTAATGAACGGAAAAAAATATGGGCTGTCGGATATTTTAATCTTAACAACGGCATTTGTATGTATGTGTTCGGAACGAGCGCCGCTCCATGGGAATTGGCTGAACGCATTACAATGTAAAGTTTTAAAATTCGCGATGACGTACCGTATCGCGCCATTCCCTTTGATTAAACTTAAAAAATGAATTAATTCGCTTCGGCGGAACATACACGGATTCTTAAATAATGAGGTCCGCAGGCCACATGTACCTACTCATCTTCTTGCCCCAATTTAGTAATCGACGATAATATTTCTCCATAACTAACTATTGCTATCTTTCTTTTACCAGTTTATTCGTAAAGGACAACACTAACTATCTTGCCGTTTGGTTGCTAAACGCTTCTGAATAAGGCGTTGGGCGTGGACTCTTAATTACGAGTTATATGATAACGTGGCTGCGCCCGCGCTTCCTTGATCGTATCTCGAGATCGCAACACGATCGACGCCGCGATACGATGGAAAGTTTGACCGAAACATCACACTGAAATAAGACGCATTTTTATCTTGTCAAGCAAGGCGTGCGATGAGTGAAGAAGATTAAAATAAGATGAGCAAAAGAATAGTATTTATGCACGTCAATTCCAATTAGTAACAAAATGAAAAACTGGAATGTGTGTGTGTCTCCCATTTCAATTCTCAAAGGAAATATTCTGTTAAAAATTTGCCTCGTCGACTGTCGAATGTCGAAAATACTGTCAACTCTGAGACAATTCAATTTTGCGGTGTTTTGAGTAGACGCGTGGCCCGTGAGGATCCGACGCCCATACTTTGAATGATGGTTTAAAAAAAAAGGTGATCAAAACGCTGAGGCGGTTCTCAACCATCTCATCAGTATTGCGATTCAAAGAGGTTACGCCGCCAACCTTCTCAACGCCTTGCCTCGAGGTAGCGGCCTCGGGGACGTCATTCATTAATTTAGATTTCAGTTTTAAGTTTTAATACATACATACATACATCCATACATAAATCACGTCTTTATCCCTTACGGGGTAGACCCAAAGTAACAAGACCCAAAGGCCGCGCTTAGCATTGTGGATGTACCTATAGGTGGAAAGCGGAGTCCAAATAGTGACGGGTTGCTAGCCGCATCGACTATAACATGATTCCTGAGATTTTCGCGCGTTCCCTCGATGATGGGCTTTTACCATCTGCGCGGGAAGAGAAGCAGCTGGTGCATTCTATGTTTTTTCTATACTCTCAGACCAGCATGGAAGATGCAGCATGGATGGTGTATTAATGTTTTATTTTAATTTCATTATGGTTAAAAAAATATTTTTAATCATATACTTATCGAAAACATTGCTAATAAGTAGTAAAATTAAGTAGGTATCAAAACCTCAAATAATATCTGCTATCACAATCAACCACAGATGGCAACGAGGAATGGATAAATAGACAGTAATAATTCATAGATACCTTCTTTTTAAAAGCTTTGCCCGCGGCGCATTCCTCCAACATCTGTCTCACAATAATAGACGTATTGAGATACCACTGGCTGTATGAGAAAATAATAATAATATACTCTTACCAACTACTTTGATTCCTCGAGCTATAGCTTAGAAGCAAGTGATTGCGTTTAAAGACTATCATTTGCACCAGACTTTGGCTGAAGGTAGAAATTGATAAAGTTTCTACGCTAAGTATAACTACTTAACTGTCACCTTGCAACGATATGAACTCGCCAGGATAAAAAAATTGCATGTTTCAGGAAAACATTTTCCAGTAAAACGAATTTTTTTCAGTGATCCCATTTGGCTTTAATTCTAAGCTACGTACGTTTAATAGCATTTACTTACTTACTTACTCACAAATAAGACTTTTAGGAATTATGATAATGAACATTCGGTTTTACTTTGTTATGAGAAAAAAACTCCGATTGATTAGAGCATCACACACACAGTTGACACATTTCGAGTTACCAGTAAAAATATTGTGGTTTATATCTCACTGTACAGATTATAAGTTACTTAAAAATCTTGATTTTAAAAATATTAGGAGCGCCGCCCTAAGTCTTTACTACTTCTAAAGGTTGAATCAACCATCTTACCCTACTCTCTCTCTATATATAATGGTAATGGTGGTATATAAATATACAGGCTGATCTAGTTGCCGCGGGCTGCGTTTTCACTCTCGATGCCATCCCGCCGACGCCTGCGGTTTCTATAGCGTTATGATTTTCATTTCACCGCTAACTTCACTGATTTTTTAACATAATTGAAAAGCAGTTTAATCTAAGTGCTTACTTAATAAAGTTTAATTAGTTTTGTTAAACTTCGAACAAGCAAAACACGTAAAAAAGAGGAACTAAAATTATTTAAAAAAAATGTTGTCTTTTTCTGGTAACTTTATGCCAAAAATGTGACTGGTTCCATAAAAAGTAGGGCCTCTAATTAATTTATATTATTTACACCGTCTCTTAAATCTCATTGAGTCCAACATAATACAACGTGTACCTACATGTATACTTACCGGTTTTTGTTTTTGCCGTATTCCGTTAAGTAGTTGATGATAGTTTTTGGATTGTAATAAATTCAAAAATATGGGGTATTATTAGAGTCCGACCGAAGTTTCGGTTTCGGTTTCGGCCAATTTCGGCCAAAAAAGTGATTTCGGCCGAAGTTTCGGCCGGGCCGAAATTACTTCGCGGCCTCTCGCATCGGGAGCGCTCGGCTTAATTCGGGCGCGTAAAGTAAAATTAAAAATTTAAATACTCTAAATACAAGAACTCATTAATGTGTAAAATTTGATTTTCATATAGTTTTGTTTGTAAAAGTTGATTAGTGTTTAAGTAGCATGACTACTGTAACGATCTTGGTAAATTTGTTTCAAGATCGGTGATTGAAGTGATAATTTCATAATTATATAGAGAAAGGGAGTTGATTAAAATGTAATTATTTCATATTTTTTGACAAAGTTGATTTATGTTAAAGTAGCATGAATGCTGTGATTTCTCTTGCAATGTTTGACTTTGTCACACGAGGTATTATTCTAAAGCTTTGTTTAAAGATCTCTGATTACAGTGATAATACTATAATTTTTGTAAAAGTTGATTTATGTTTAAGCTGTGATTTATCTTGCAATTGACTTTGTTCAGGTATCATAATAATATTAATTAGGTAACTTTGTTTAAAAGTTTAAAGATTTGATTTGATTTGGTTTAAAATTTCATAATTTACCTCTAATTATGTCTATTTTAATTACACATAAACGGATAACTCACGTATAAGAAGTCGTGTGATGCTCGACATGTTTCGGACTATTTCGTAGTCCTTCTTCCTGAAGCGCTCGCCCCGGCAGCGTAACGAACTTCGTTCCAAGCTCCAGGAAGAAGGACTACGAAATAGTCCGAAACATGTCGAGCATAACTCGACTTTTTATACGTGAGTTATCCGTTTATGTGTAATTATGATTAAGTCTCACGGTAGTTTCATGTGTATCTATTTTCATTAAAAATAAACGTTTTTTATTTTGTTTAACAAAAAAGAAACTGTTCTCATATAAGAAATCTTTGCAATAACCTTTTCCTTACGATTTGTACAGTAATTTTGAATATTTTGATACGTCTTCAAAAATTTCGGTTTCGGTTTCGGTTTCGGCCGAAATCAGAAAAAAACCGAATATTCGGTTTCGGTTTCGGTTTCGGCTAAAAATCGTGTTTCGGTCGGACACTAGGTATTATGTAGGAATTTTCATGATTTGCTTGGTAAAAATACGTGGGTAGTTTATAATTTTTGAGATTATTTTCTGATTAGTACGTCTTTAGTTTGCGTTTTGTATAGCTATGCACGCGTTAGACCGCGTACTCATAGTTTTGAGGATAGACCCGTACAGGCTTTGAAACACGTCAGTATTTTTGTGTTGTGTTGGTGATACGATTGTGTGACATATAAGTATGCGACTTAAAAGAAGCAGAGGACGGCTGCCTTACACGTGTGGTAGCGGATTAGCAAGGTAAAACCTGATTCTGAATCAATTAAATTTAGTATGTACAGCCAGCGTCATATAGTATGAAACATCCAAGGTGACCAAAAAGTTCGACACTCCATACTATTTCTATGGTGTACGGAACTATTTGGCCGACTTGGATTCTTCAAACTATATGACGCTGACTGTACTTAGATAAGTTAACCAGCCTTCGGTCGGTAATTAGGGGACAAATCGAAATCACAAGCATTTCAAAAGTTACAATCAACATTTATGACCTTACGTAAGTATATGTATTTTTTTATCCAATGTCCAGTAACCCACAGTACAAGCTTTACTTAGTCCCATTACTACTATATCCATTTACTAGGTCCATTGGTGTTATTGTTCCAAAATGTGTTTTCTTTGTTTATTTATTTCACGGCACTACATACTTTTAATGGCACTAGGCGCTGGTGTGGCCCGGGTAACAGAGTTGATTCAATATAATATCACGCTTGAACAGCTTGACGACTTTCTCGTTGACCAGAGAGATGAGCGCATGCGTTTTTGTTGCGGCAAAAACTAGTTAGTCGAGCGAGACAAAACAACTACCACCGTACAACCAACGCCAAAAGTGTCGAAAGCATCACACAAATAAAATAATACGTGTGAATTATCCTGGAACGTGGTCATGTGAGTTCTTGTGTATTTCTTTTTCCAAGCAAGGTACGGTGGACTATTTATATGGGGAACTGAGATTTAATTTCTAAACGATAATGAAAACTAGAACACATCGAAAAATCCGAAAAGTAAAGCTATGTAAAGTAAACCTATTGCTACTGCTGTTTTACCTGCTATGAGTGGTGTATATGGGTAATAGCATGAATTACGGAATGATGAGGATGCGGGTTCGATTCCCAGCCATAGCTTTACTTTCCGGATTATTCTATGTTTTCTAGCTCTCAGTATAGTTTAGAAATTTAATTTTTGACGGCTAAAACCGTAAAAATAAATATTAAAACTTTTGATTCATTTGATAGTGAATTGAGAACTGTTCAGGAAAAAAACTGATTTCATTACAATGCCCAATTATTTTACGCAAACCTAATTCACGCAAGTGCGACAGTGACGCTGAGCTTCACTGAGCTGTGTAAATAAACTGCATAACACTATCGCTCTGTCGCCGCGCCAGTGTCGCTGCGTTAGTGACGCCGGAGCCGTTTTACTCAGAACTCTAGTTTTAAAATAAAAAAAAACTGTTATCTCCGTATAATTTGAAAAGCTCAACTAAAATTCAATTTTCATGCAACAAGCAGATTTAAAATAAATATTTTTAGTTTTTAATACTTTGTCTTACACCTTTTGACGCTATCTGTACATTGGAATAGAGTGTTTTGTGAAATGTTTTGCTGTCATAACCAACAATCACGAAAAACTATATTATGAGTACATACTTTTTTTTCATTATTGTAAATCCGGGTGACCCTGTAAACTATTGAATGGTACAGCGTCGTTTTTCATATAAAATTATTATAACGCCATTGACAACACTATCAGGGAAATTAACTCTTGTTTAGGCTGTCTTGCAGCAAACAATTTTTTATGTGTTCTACTGTTTCTGTTTGCAATAGGTACACCATTCCTTCACATCACTGATAATAAAGCTGCAATCGCTGGAAGAGGCATCCAGCTGTTTAATCGAGCTCCAATAAATAGTTGACACAGCTATGTGGGCAATCTGGGCTGCGGCGTGCCAATCGCACGAGCGTTCCCGATTTGTAACCGCTTATAAATACACAATTAACATTCGCGTGACTGTCGCGCTTCTAAACTCCCCTGTGGTTCGGGAATGTACTTGAAATAATTGACGATCAGAGCCTGTATTCGACGACGTTCCGGGTATAACGTGGTAGTACGAAAAGCGATAAGCTCTCGGTACTACGGAATCAGGCGCTTGCGATTTAGTACCTGAAGAAAGGTGATGTTCCTAGTTGCTATCTCTTTAGACGCTGATAGTGTAAATAAACCCATAGCATAAACCAATTTCCAATTACTTCAAGTAAAAACAAATGAAAGATCTCTTACAATGTTTATTCAACAGTAAATATTTCTGAGTGCATTCTTGTTTCGGTCATTAAAAAAATAAAAAGCGAATTATACACACCACAAGCCTAGGAGGCGTAGGGCCTGTTTCACCACTCTCAGTTAAGACCCTGATATTTTAAGTATCGGTTATCTATGATGTCGTCTCTGTCCGTTTTGTAGTAAGAAATAGAGAGGGAATCGGATAACTGTACTTAAGATAACAGTAACTTTAAAGAGAGTGGTGTGAGACCTGTCTGTCACGGGCCTGCCCTTGGCCTACTTTACTATGTATTGTTTTTCATGTTGTTTGCTTTTATACTGTTTTTTTTGCCTCAGTACTTTGGTGTAAACTTTCATGCTGAGTAAGTTTTTATGAATAAATATGTAATAATTTCAGTAACAATCCCGTGTATTAATTTTCACAATGTAACGGTTCAAACAAGACCAATCGTTCTATTGCCAATAGTCTTTGCCACAGCCGCAGACGGCATTCCAGCGCTCTTCAACTAGATCGGTTTGAGTAATGCGTAAGCGCAGACCGATGTTACGAGAACTTCAGATAAAATCAATACCAAGCCACAACACCTCTGAATACTAGATTGAAAACACAACACTAATTTTATAGACGAAGAATAGTATTTTGCATGGTAAGTAGCCGATTTAGAGCAGAGATATAACCAAATAGCAATAGAACTAGTATCGATGATGCATCACGTCAATGCATGAAGTATTGAACGTCTGTGACTTTTTGATGAAATCATTGAAGTATTTTGTTTTTGTTTTAAGCAGAAGGAGAATTCAAACAATATAGCAGCATTTGATAGCAGCTTATTGTTACTCCACATGATTCAAATTGAAAAACATTTGGTTATTGAGTTAATTTTAATCATTAATCGTACTTTTTGTATTGTTTTCGCGCTATATTCTGTACTAGCTGTTGCCCGCAACTTCGTCTGCATAGAATTCGTTTACCGCTATCCCGCAGAAATTACGCAATTTTCCGGGATAAAAAGTAGCCAATGTGTTATTCCAGACTATAATCCATCTATGTTCCAAATTTCATCCAGATCTGTCCAGCCGTTCTGGCGTGAAAGAGTAACAAACATCCATACATCCATACTCACAAACTTTCACATTTATAATATTAGTAGGATAATTTGCTTACATTAGACGACAGTCAATTATACTTTCAAGGGCGAATCCTATCAATTCACTAAAACCTTTTACTTTTAAAAAGTACCTACGCTAAAATCCTCGTATGACTTACTTTAGGTTAAGTTAGGTTTCTTAAATTTAAAATAATTTTTCCAAAAACTTAGCGTAGGTATTAGTAGAAAATAAAGTTTTGACAAATGAAATGTTTGTCAAACGATGTATTTGTACAATAATTTTTTGGTTAGTTATTATTGAACCGCTTTCAAATGCTCGGAATGGTATTGGTTATGTGCAAAAAACTTCGCAGACATTTCAACAGTGATGTTAACCTCTACTAAGCCTGGCCGCATGTATATCACAGCCTACACGGTCCGCGTCGATAATACATCATATATATAGTTGCATTATTCATTTGAGGACTTGCTATTTTGATGTCGCAAGTCTAGCTCGTTTTTGCAAGAAGTTGACAGATCTATGAGCAAAATGTTATTGTATAAAAAAAAATTGAACCTCAAGTTGTAAAACGATCATTCGAAGTTTCAGAATATTATGAAAAAAACAAAGGCTTTAGCTTAATTTTCTTATCGCCGCCAATAAATCTTACTAGATAACGTTAAAATTTAAATTCAAATAGGAAACGTTTTATCTCCCGCCCGTTGAGATGGGTCGGTAGAAAACATTACTTCAAAGCCTTTTCTGATCCATATTCTATCTCGCTGTTTAGTAATACTACATCATTGCAGAATTCAGCTCAAATCCCATTGTTATTCGAGCAATGTTAGAAGGCGAGCACTAGCCAGGCAGTCTATTACACGAGTTCAGCAATGTTAACGAATTTCAAAGAATGCATTTTCATACTTATATTGCTGGCCAAGGCTGGCAAAGAACTACTCGTTGGCGTCGTCCATATTTAACTACGTGTCTTCTTTTTCTGAACATAATTTCAATATTACCGAGCATGTTTGACGAAAGCACTTTTCACTGAAGTTTAAGTTTGCTGCGACGATATTATCTTCGCATAGAGACAATGTTCGGTGAGATGTTCGCGTGTATACTTTCATGTTAATATTAAAGTCTAGTTTAGCATTCGTAATTGAGGCAAAAAGTAGATAAATAGATATATCCGTAACTGTGTGGAACTTATTCTGCAACAGGAATATTTATCGAACATAAGTCGATTCATATTGAGTCAATGAAAGATGGGGAAAAAATGACACCGCTCGGACATTGAAATACTTCGAATATAAGAAATATGACCTACTTCTCAGATCACTCGGTTGTGTTTGAAGAATATATCGTCTTAAACTTGTTATATTGTAAAAATTCGTTTTGTATTTTGTAATGGCTTAATGAGATGCGTTTAGTTGCTCTCAAAATCGGTAGAGTATTGAATTTAAAGTGACTGAAGTAAAGTGTTTTATTCGTCAATATTTCCTCTCATTGGTATCATCTCCTCCAGCCTATGTGGTATACGTTCCATACTACTATCTACCTACCTACTACTACTGGGCTGCTGTAGATCACATGCAGGCTCAGGGTGAATTAGGAACTTCACAGGTGCGTCCTGCTTTCGTCGCAATTTTCCTGCACCGAAAAAGTCATGATAAATAAAATTGTAAGTGAAACTTCTCACGGGAATTCCGAAAAATTCACAGGAATAAAGCCGTGCCAAACCAACGACTTTCTTGCATGTACCTAATACCTAGTACTAAGTACCTACAAATGTGGCGCACAGTAGGCAACATCCGATTTCCACGTATGGTTGCAAAGTAGCACGGTAAATTGTTTTCGGTTTTAAGAGACCTTAGTAGACTACCACGGCTTGTAGTATGTATATGTATACATAAGCCTACCTACGCAATATGCATCGTGTGACACAGGAGCTTACGACACGACGCCGCGACACGCGCGGACTGACATCTCTTCATTTAATTGTTATCGCCCACGACTATCTGTTATATTTAATTATTTGAACTCTAGCACATACAGGTTGATGTTCATATTACTTGTGTTTCTAAAACAAATTAATTTATATCATCATATCTCCCTTTATTTAAATTTTTCATTTCCTTTCATTTTATTTCATTAAAAAATATATATGTTAGAGATACATGTAACAGAGTATGAATAAAGCTGTTTAAAGAGTGGAAAATTGCTCTCGTTTGTTTGATTATTATTACTAATCTTAAAAAACCGGCCAAGTGCACGTCTGCCTCATGCCTTTTGAATGGGAACAGCCATAAAAACATTATTTGATGTCATAGAGGCCCATAGTAGTTTGAAGTGTAATGTATGTGTCATTGCTATTAAAATAACATCCTGTAACAGACAATGGAGACTTAGAATAGGTTTCCGTCGCTACCTTGTTATACGGAACCCTAAAAAACAAAACCCTTTAATTAAAGCTTAACTTCCAGAAGAGAGCAATCATGCACTAGTTACAGCGCAGCCCGCAACGTCAATTAAACAAACTGCGTAATTATCTTGGTAAAACGGATCCCGCTGTATAACAAATTCCATCTATCCTACACCCGTCTCGTTCAGAGCATAGCTTTCGTGCATTGTCTACTAAAAACCAGCCAACATACGTTTACCCCTAAATTATATGCGCCAAAATACATCTAAGAGTTCATACATACTGCTCTACGACCGTCCAGAGTAAGTGTAGTCCTGGTGTGAAGCGGGGTATGTAGTATTGGTAGATGAAGTTACGTTGGTTTTTTACGCATGTTAGTTCGTGACCAGGGTAATGCCGTACGGTCGGTAGGCACATATTTATGCATTCAAACACAGCATCAATCATTCTAATGAGCTGGCGGGCAGTAGGCAGATACCGAGCCGAGGGCATCACGTGTCGCTAGTGATGGACAGCTGCTCTTCTTCGAAGCATCGATAGCTTCAGAGTGAGTTAAAAATCCAACAATCTCGCACATAGTTGAATAAATTTGAAGCTCCAATGGTACCTAATCAGACTTGATAAGAAACAAAAGATAATCAATGAAAAGTTATGATTACGTAGGAAAAATATTTAGACATTTTAATCTTTTTTAATTAATCTATTTTAAAACAAGTAGCATTAATTATAAATAATAAATAATAAATACACTACTAGTATAGAAATACAGGTTAGATTCTTGCATCGTGGCACAGTAATCTAATCCGTCCATTTTTCCTCTCACAACGCCAGTTAAGTTGCAAAGCTAACTTTTTAACTTTAAACTTCTTTACATAAACAACGATAGCATCATCGATATCGATACTCCATAAAGTCCTTCGAGCCCTATTTAACACAGCAGTGATATTCAACTAACAAGTTTAGCAATGGAGGAAAGAAAGCTGCCCGAAGCGGCCGGCGCTATTCACAAATTGGCACGAGCTAGGCACGCGTTCTTCACACCGCACAAAAGGATCTAAGCAACATTATCATCAATCCAAAATTGAACTATAATACTTAGTACTTAAGTATAATTTCAGGTGAATAGTTTTAGGTGTTTAAGTGAGATACATGAATAAGATAAGTTACAAAGATTGAATGGCGCGGTGCAACGATACCGTAGCCATTAGTAGAAGCGAAAAGGATGGCATTCCTCCGATTGTTTCAATAGTTTATTTTTATTTGCCTTTAGTAGAGATGGAAAGAAAGGTTGCGGAACAATAAATTGTGATAAATTGTTTTGCTTCGTTGATTTAGCGCAAAAAGACAACAGTGAAAAGGAGAACGTCTCAAGTCAATTATCTACTCGTCCGTAGCGCAACGTTAATAGATGATACGTACATAAATCAATCTCAGAAATATACAGTAGACACAGAGAAGTAAACTTTGGAATATCTAATTTATAACTAAACTAGTGCCTTGCCTAACAGAAGAAACCCATAAACTTTATTCACTCTTGGTAATAATTGAACAGTAAACAAGTTTAAACAGTGCACTTAGAATTCAGAATTCGTCCATCACGCCGTCCACAATCAATCGCAGTCATCAAGCGCAGCACGGGCGCAGCATTAGCCATGTCAAGAGCCTCGCATTTTTCCCGCGCAATTATTGTCGCAAACGCTTTCATAATCGCCTCAGTAATTATAAGCCTTCCACTTAACGACAACAGAATAAATAAGCCATTAATGAGACATCATAAATTAACCATAAAAGCCTTGGAGACACAATTTCCACTCGGGATTAAGAGAGCTTCTGGGACGATTACAATGTTAGTAATGGGTCCGTGCTACCGCCGATTTTACGGCAGTAAAGTCAACTTCTATGCCGTAAACACGTTACCGCTGTCAGGAATTTCTGAATTATTGAACTAGATTTCAACGTAATACATGCATAGGTATGCAACTACACAGTAGCTGGCCATAAAGACGTAGAGTTTTAATAGGGAAATGTGTTAATTTTAATAACAAAATATTAATAGATTACTGTCAATCATCGTTGAAAATATTTTGCATAAACAAATTATTTTGATCTTCAATAACCAAATGCTCAGCAAATCGGTATCGCCATGCAAAATACAGGCAATGCTGCGAGCTTACGGAGCGCCCTTCCCATTGGCGAGGATTAGGCAGATTTTTCCTTTAGTTCGAGTTACTTTTATCTGAGTTTAAGTTGTAGAATAACAAAATTTCGCATTATCTAGGGATAAGTAGTAACTTATAAAAAGATTTCCTCCAGCTATTTCAAAGTATCGATATATTTTTTAGATTTCTACGGAAACCTCAATTCGTGTGTCTGACTCGCACTTGATCAGCTTTATTTTAAATACCCTGTAGTAATTTATTAATTGAGTTAATACATTTCTCATTAGTCAATCAAATAAAATTTTCACGTTGGTTAACTATCAAATGCCTGCGTATTTTACTGCTATAAAACGATTTATTGTAAACCGCTGTATTACTGAGCAGAGTTATGTCCTGCTCCAATTACAGTAGTAACCATCATTAAAAGCACTAGAAACAGCTCCAACTTTCTTGTAATCTTCGCCGCTTCCTCGGCGCTCTGTTTTTTCGTCCATAATTACCGCAGTCTAAACATGATTGCTATGTAAATTCGTAATGGATGGGTCATCAAGGCACACTATCGCAGACATTACTAACCAGACCCTGTCACTCGGCAATTTCGACTCATCAATCTTCAATTTAAATGCTACAAGTAAACGCTCTCAGGCCGCGCTAGTCGACGGGTAATAGACTATAAATTCAGAGTAAGGAATTAAGAAGCTATTAGCTGTCGACGGTACCTAACTTTAAATGTTTATTTTCCGTACGACGCTTCTGCTTCTGCTATCTCTCATTTATAGCATAAACCAATTACGTAATATGTAGTGAGCATAAATAAATAAAAAAAATACATATGTTGATGTTACGTTAACTTCAAGAGATCTATTTACACTCATATTAATTAGAAACTACCTAACAAAAGTTTAGTTTTAATATGTAGTATAGTATATTAAAGTAAAGCTTTATTTAAATTAATGTTAATTAATACCGCTAGGATAAATAATATGAATTTCAAACAGCAAAAATATTAAAAGGAAGTCTCACAACTTGACAGTCGGATTTATCAAATATTGTTCTACGTGTCTAGACTCAAAACATTGGGATTAAGAATTAGATGCATAACAGATTTCTTTTTTGCGACGCTTTTAAAAGTAATTAGGATGACGTAGCGTACTGTAAATCCGGTATGGCCTTTCTGAATACTACTCAAGGAAACAGGAATAAATTAAGTTTTAAAAGAAATATACTTAAGTTTATTGTTGTTCTGTTGCAATTTCGTCGTAATTTCTTCCGTAACGTCAAGGATTACCCGGGACCGGCTCGAGAATTGCCTTAATGATGTCAAAAGCCAACATAATGCGGCGTCCGTAAACGGGTCTCGCGGTTCGTTACTGTCGCCGGACGCCGGACGCGGAGACGTCTCACTGCTGCGCCCGCGCCGGCCGCCGCCACGCATTAACTACGCGTAAGGGCACCACCATTAAGCGCCGCCAGGATAAAATATACTCACTCACGCAAATTAACATACGTCCCCATACTAAAATGTTCCCGCGAAACTGTTTTGTACCAGCAGGTCGTAACCGCTTCTCTCGGAAATCACACGCTTGGCATTATAAAAATGAAGTTGTGTACAATAAAAAGTTTCATAAAGGTAATGCTTAATAATTCACCGTGTCCTCTCGCTACAATTGCAGTAATAAAAGCGAGTTTTTTTTTTTATTGGCTCGATCGCGAGGATCGAGCAAGTGGGCCGACCTCGGCGCAACCTCCGCGCTCGCACCAAATTAATTTATCCGTATTTAGAACCGCGGCTTATTGGAAACATGTTAGTGCACCGCGGAGACATTCTGACGTGACCGCGCCGAGATGTGACGACCGATACAGCAGGAATTAATGTTAGCGTTGATCTCTGAGGCCACACTTACCAGAAAACGGCGATCGAACGACCTCGGCTGATCTTTATCTAAGCACGCGGTTGGAAATCATAATAATAGTGTCTCCGTTGTGTATTGACTATCTAATAACTTAAATGATAATTCAACGTCCTGCATTACTGGCCAAACGGCTTAACAAACACGTCGTATTCTGCGTTGTTTTTTGTTCTGTTTAAATTACATAGCCCTATAGTGCCGATGCTTAAGACGCTTTGTTCTATTTTATTTCATTGGATCTCAATAGGTGACTATCGTTTTTTATAAAAGCTGAATGAACGTAGCGAGCAATTGATTCAGCTGCACGCGCGTTGGCCCATTACCATACCTTATAATTAGACGATATCAGTTCGATGCGATAGCAAGGCGGCCTCTTGCGAAACTCGCCCGGCTTCTAAGGGACCATATCAAAATAATTCAAACACTATAGAGGCGTAAAGTCAAGAATTTTACTGCGATTTCAGCCCTTATAAATATTATTGTAAGCGCGAGATCCCCGTATACTCTAGTTTTGGTCGATCTACTTCTTACCTTACGCCGCGGCTGGACTATGGTTAGAGTTCAGTCGCAAAAGCGCTTTGGCTTGGCCGACTGACTTCCAGCGCTGTGTCCCTGTGAATAAAGGTAGTGATTGCGGAGCTGCGCGGGCGCGTTGCGTCGTTCGCGGGCGGCGGCGCGCACGCATTAGAATCAGGATGCTGTAACAGTCCGGACGCGGCTCTAATTACCGCCGCCACTCAATATTGCAAAATGACCGAAGCATATTCTCGACCGTACCCTTCGGCTATTACACCCGATCTATTGTTACACAAAACACATTTAAAACGCTGAATGGTGTCTCGTAATGACCTGGGAGTGCCTCGCTACCACGAGCGAGCCTAATATGCAAACAATAAACAATTTAAAGCTTATCCGAACGATCGACAATTTCTAATTAATCTCTAACACAATCCCAATTAATTGCTGTTATGAAAGGTTTAATTGCTCCGTATTACGAGGAGTAGCCATAAATATTATCAATGACAGCTATAAATGAACAACTCGAATTAAGTCGTTATAATCAAATTATTTGAAATGGCTGGATGAAGTTTTTATTAAATGTTGTATTGAAACGATAATTTATTTAAATCGTCGTGACTCTACATTAGATCTGCCCACTGCTCCGCCGCCTTCCAACAGACATTAAGCGCTTTTCAGATACAACTATCTACGTGTATAACACATATTAATCTTCGCGCCTCCCATGTAACAGCAATCACCAGGAGCTCGATTTTTGAAAGCACATCACTAGAAAGTATCGTTTAAAAGTGGTGAAAAATAGCGCTACAGGTATTTAAATTAGATAAATCAAACGACCATAATAATAAGTGTTCCACACTAAAAAAAAAATGTAACATGAAGTTATGTTTTTGTACACCAATGATTTACCGGAATAACTCTATAGGTTTTGATTCTCAAGGACCTCAGCCAAGGACAAGCGGACAGGTGGACAACAAGTGATCATGTAGTAGGTAGTTCGTATTTTCAATTTGAGGTACGGATTCGTAAAAACTACATACCTACCTACTTGTATTTGTACAACTCTGTCGCTATCAGTACCTATTATTTAAGACAGAATCGTGAGCCATGATTAATAAAACCTAAACTCATGATTTTAAGTCGGGAAAGGGGGACTAGAATTTTTGTAGTTAGGAGCTTAAAATGTTAACGAAAACATTTGTTAGTATTATTTTCTTTCCCAGCAATACCTTGGTCTAGTCGGATTACCATTGTCCTTGTATCACCAGTGCAATAAACAAATAATTTAATATTATGGCCACCGCAAGTAAACATTTTTTAAACCCCTAATTTTCCCACTCAAGTCAAAATTACGGAGAGAAGCAACAACGTAATTTAAATTCGCAGAATTGTGAGATGTGTCGATCGACGCGAGGTCACGCCGATTATGTTTTAATCTCGATCTTTTATACATTCGACGTAATCTGACAATAAGTTTAAGCCTACGCTGCTTTTAAATATATCACGAATTGGATCGAGGGGGTACATACATGTTGTTCGTTATTTTCGCATTTTGTGCGAACTTAGTATGTAAGTGTTACTTTCGTATATAAGTAAGTGTAAAATTAAATGGTGAAAAGAAAAAGTCTTTACGTTCTGACTTATATTAAATTTATTTAATGAAACGGCATTTTCCTAGAAAATACTTTGATTAATTAAATAACTTGCTTATAAAATTAGAAGAAGTATATCAAGCTTACGATAAATGATAAATTATTACAAAAGAACAACTACAACTTAAAATTTTGAGAATCGCCGATATTTTAATGTCAAAAGCATAATTTCTCCAAAATGGTTGAAATAGAAACTTAACTAAGGTCCATTGCGACTAAACTAATTAGCTTTCTATAAAAAAATCCTGTGTCCAAAGGATTTTATCTGTTTGAGGGATACGACGCCAGAAATAAAAATTAAACTTACAAAATCTCTCCGTTTTGCGTAGACAGTTAAAATAAAGTTACATTTTGTGTAACTTTGCTCATTTTTATTTATCGCAACATTAAAAATAATAAATGCATCCACTAGTAAACAAAAACACAACGTGTCAAAATAATTTGACCAGCATCGTATTGAGCAATGTTAACAATCACGACAAGCCCCGTCGGCCGACCACACCTGATTTAATGCGTTACAAAAGCATCATTATATCCAATGCAGTGGGAAGAAACCCGGCCGGCCGGGAGGCTGCGACAGCCCGCGCGGCTCGGACATCTCCAAAAACGCAATTTAAAAAACCACATTTACCCGAAGAGCCGGACGACTTCGCCCAATATTAATATCGGCGTCAGCATCATTAAGGCATTCCTTTTATTGCGACTTTAAATAAGTCCATTCGCCGATCGCCTTTATTAAAACAGGCTACCTTTCTCCAAGGTTTTGCAACGTCGCCCTTCTTTTAAAGCGGTTTTTAATGTACGACGACGCAATTACTCGCTGTTCGCCAACAAAAGAAATTCTTATCAATTTTTCTGGTCGTTTTTTACACGTTTTTTGCTTAATAATCACTTAATCTGCGGTGTTTTTGGTAATTTATTGGACGGTTTATGAGCCGCGGCCATCGGCAGCTCATCGGCAAACACGCCGCGCCAATAATGAGCCCGAATTAAATGCGCCTCTTTGAGCCAGGCACAGGCAGCCTGCGGTCATAACAATAATTTACATCTACCTCTTATCATATTCCTTTTTGAACCGTAATTACAAGAGACGTCTCAAAAAGCGACAAAACAAGTTAAAATCGCTTATTTTCTCCCTTTATCAAGTTTAAGTGTCATGTCTGGTGTAACCCGAGCAGCGCCTACCGGTGTCCGCGGACAGACGGACAAAGCGAACAAACTTTTATTTATTTGTTTTGTGCAAAAACGACTGAACACGACGGCACCCGTATAAATCATTGAATCTCTAACGTGAGGTTTATGTGGATACGAAGTACATTAATAACACTTAGTTATTTTATTTAAAGAACTAGCTTTTGACCGCGACTTCGTCTGTGCAGAATCAAAATTTGCGCTAAAACTTCTTCTTCTCTGCCATCGAAAACGTACAAAAACCAGCCAAATGCGAGTCGTGCTTTAGCACGAAGGATTTCGTACTACCTGCCTACTTACCTTAACGAAATAAACCCGTTGAAACCATGAACCATAGTCATTTTTTATCCCATCCTTTTGTTCTGTGGGAAATTCTAAAAATTCCTTTTTGTGACGCCTATGTGATATTCAAAGAACATGTCTACTAAATACAAAGTCTATATTTTCTATACCATCCTTTTATCATTGATAATTGTAAAATCCCTTTGTAGTAAACTTCTTTGATCATCAAGGACATATGTCTGCCAAATACCAAGAAACTATAGGTATTACAAACTCAGTTACTCTTTTTTCCATGTCTCACGGGAAGTTCGCAAAAGCCTGAAATCAGTTTTAAGTTATCATAATTAACTACTGGTATGTGAAATTTAAAGATTCTAGTAATAATTGTTACGGAGATAAGAACATTTCAAAGTAATAATATAAATCCCTTTCTTCTCCCTATCCAGCAGGAATTTCGAAAAGTCTTCGAATTAATTTTCAGCAGTTATAATTCCCTACTTGTGTACCAAATTTGAAGACTGTAGTAATTATAGTAATGGAGATAGGCTCCCTTTTCAGCGGACTTCCAAACCCCATTTATTCCCTATCCCGTGGGAAATCTGATAAATCTCTCCTTAGTGCACCTCTACTTTTCCGGGATAAAAAGTAGACTATAACCTGGCCGGTACTTTTCTCAACAGATTAGTAAAGTTTGCATAAAAATCCATTCAGCCGTTTTCACGTGATCCGCTCGCAATCATACAGTAAAACAGATAAACAGATAAGCAGACAAACAAACGAACAAACAAAAATTCTAAAAACTATTGGAACGCGTACTGTTATCGACTCTAAGTATCCCCAGCCAATTTTTTTTTTATATCTTCCGTGTAAAGACTTTCGACCCTCTTCAGCTTTTTATCATTACATAGTATAAAATAAAGTCGCTTTCCGCCGTCTGTCTGTCTGCCTGTCTCTATGTATGCTTAAATCTTTAAAACTACGCAACGGATTTTGATGCGGTTTTTTAATAGATAAAGTGATTTAAGAGGAAGGTTCATATGTATAATTCCACGCAGACGAAATCGCGGGTAGAAACTAGTTATATGTATAGATAGATATGTATACCCTCCGAAAGCGAACGTAAAAAAGCTGCATCTAAAGTTTACAAAACCTTTAAATAAAAAGTTGTCCTAGATCCCAGGTTGGTATTGACGTCCTAGTATTTGTCGTTAATGATTAGCTCCTAAAATATGCTAAAATATTGGAAATAAAAACTTGAACATTAAAGCATTAATTTTTTAATAAGTATTCAATTCTAGAAGTAGTCTCACTTGCCAACGCCCAACGACTCACGACTCCTAAAAACGACATCAACGCGCTTGTCAATATGTGTATTATGTGTATCGGCAACCGCATGAGGCAGAATCTTTTTTGACACAGGGCTTAGCTCAAAAAAGAAACCGAAAATTGTTCCCTCACGAGGCATCTCGCTCAATTTGGAGTAATAATTGAAGTCCGCATCCTTATTGCATTTTAAATAATGGTCAACTATGATCCACACTAATCTTTGGGCGGCGCCGCTAAGGGCCGGCTATGCCCATATCACGAGCTCTGACTCGTGCTTTATCAAATTAGCTGGTCGTTGTTGCCTCTCCGGATTTGTCAGGGCAACATTAAACATCAACAACTCATATCTCATAACGTAGGCATAATTAATTTCGATGTTCCTCGATTTAATAACTTCGTATTCCATAAATTGTGAAGACACGTGATTTGTGAGCCACTCGAGTGATTACTTGTTGCTTGCCAATTAATTTTGCATTTTTTTAAGCTTAGAAAAAATAGCTTTTTGAAATTACCTATAATATACGTCGTATCGCAAGCATTGGTCACACACATGAAACTAACCCATAACTCGGAGCATCCGTCGCTCACACCATTGGTCCGCGTGTTAACACCGCTTATTCATAGGCTTGTAGCTCGTGGGTAATGCATAAATTAAAGTCGGCGGTGCATTAACTAATATGAGAGCTTTAGGACGGTTGCGTTATGGAAGTGACCGGCCCAAACCGGTCATTGTATTACGCAAAACGACCAAAAAGTTATGAAAATTCGATATCGATTATTCCGCTCGCGTCAAGCGATACAAGTGCAGGTTATGTACACCTCTAATAATTACGTCGGAACCAAACTGGAGCCGGGTTATGTAAACGAGTGCAATAATTCTCGGTCACTACGCGGATGAAAACGTTCCGCACTACCAAGGTCCGTCGAAAACGCATTGCTCCAATTTATCAAGCGAACGCGCAAATTACCTCACTACTTTATGCGGCGAGGGCTTCATTATTTTACGTAAAAGTGAAAAAATACCACGCACCGCAGTTAATGTCAGGCCAACACGATAATTAATTGAGGCCTCCCATGCAATAATTCGGGCAGTAAATGTGAATGCAAAACTTCCCACGAGGTGGCTCCGGTGTGATGCGAGACATTTGGGGAATGCCTGGCCGCGCGCTGTCTCCCGGGTGGGGCCGTCACTTGCATTTCAGCGCAACAAACCCTGGAAATGTTCAATACGAACCAGCCAGTATTGTTAACCTTAATTGAACTCGTAAGGAGTCGAATTACAACCTGATTATTAACAACTTCGATCGTAAAAAAAAAAAATATGCTTTAACATGAACGTCGTAAAATAACACGGAATGTGGTCGATCGTAGCCAATCGTTCATATTTTAAGGTGTTTCATACATCGGCGCTCTTGTCGCTACACATTACGGGGCGATTGGCAATGAATTACCCAAAATTTCGCGGGTCCTCGCGTCGAACAGGTTGTTCTTGCTCTTTAATATCGACTGCTGTTAACAAACCGTAAGGGATTCATTTTGACAGATCAGTCAGCTCATAATTTCGAATTTGACACAATCTATGCCCTATAATTGGACTATTTTTTAGCTCTTTATTTAATAATTACATTTACCTAAACTTTTAATACCTAGTAGTAGATTGCCGTTCCCGTTTGAAGTAAAAACGTGGTTAACTTTTATCTATATTCAGTCTCTTTCATATTGGCCGATTATAACGAAAGTAACCGAGGGCAAATGAGTAACCATTTAATTGATCACCCTTCACCCTCACCTTGGGACGAATTAAAGACACATAAATTCTCAGAAACACTTACAATTTCATGTTGCAGTCTTTCTCGGGGTAACCGAAGCGACCAAAGGTAACCGAAAAGGCCAACAAAACTTTTTTTAATAGCCAGCCTCCCTTACCATAAAGCTAGCATAAGCTCACCAGACGCATTATGAGTTAATGTAACTAACAACCATCAAACCAGTAATACAAGTCGATATAACAATCGCCTACGGTCACAAGCTCCGTATAACCCCTACACCAGTTCTGCAACCCGTTAATCCTGTATAAAATCTGCGTTCAAACTGGAGTGCTGACATTCTTAATTGAGGTAAACCGTCCATCGCTGTCTGCTGGATTAAAAGATCCGATTTGATGTTGATTGATACTGCGGGGAAACAGTGCACTTGTCTGAAAGGCTTTAAGCTTTCGCTCAATTTAATCCCCGCTGGAAACAGTATCTTGGTCAGTTTCGGAAATTATTAAAATTAACAGCCATCAAGGATTCGCATCCCAATTTTAAAGCTTGAATGCACTCGATGCAATCTCCTACTCATAAAAAATATGTGTTATCTTAACGTTATATCGCGTTGCAGGTATCGTGCAAAACGATTCGCTTAGTAGCAGACGGTAGCAAATAGTGGATTTAATACGCTTTCCTAACTGACTTGCAGTTTTGAAATTCTCCCGGCATATGAGGCTCATATCGCAAAGAGGAGTGCTCGGTGCTCAGGCAATTCATCTCGATTTGTCTGTTGGGTCACGGATTAGGTGCTCGCGGAGTCACGACTACTTATGTGACCGCACTGAGCGGACGTATATCTTGAATTTTTGTGGAGTGAATCAACCTAATGTAGTAGATAATGAGATTTTACGGTAGCTACTTCATATCAAGTGGGCATTAATTCCAATTTCATACCATTCTGACTTAATATTACAAAGATCTGTATTAACTTATGCACCCAAGAAGTAAGTAACGTTTCACTGTAACTTGTTACATTCAGTGCTGGTCTGGGAGCAAAGAAAAAACATAGAACGTACCAGTTGCTTCTCTTCCCGCGCAGATGGTAAAAGCCCATCGAATCATGTTGTAGGCGATGAAACTAGCAACCCATCACTATTTTGATTCCCCTTTCCACCTAGACGCCCACATGCATAAACATGGCCTCTAAGTGACAATGAAATGAATTTACGCACTTGTGTTTTTCACATGGATGCGTAATAGTACACAACTGATTACGATTTTATTATACAGGGTGTCAGAAAACCCTTTAACGTCCTTTTACAGAATTGTCAGGTAAGTCTATCTGAACACCCTGGCAAAGTTTGACGCTCGTGGTTAATTTATTGACCCTTTAATTAACGAATCTTAAGATGCATTTTAGGACTATGCTCTAGGTGTACCTTTTCATTCATAAGTTACGTGAGTAGCGCTACTCGAAACCTTAATATTGTTTGTAACTAAAACTTCACTAGCACTTACTTTCAAACTAACTAGGTACCATAAAACTTTGATCGGATTTCCTTAATGATAAATGATCATTTTAAATTATTCTAGATTCGTTTCAGAAAATCCACAATATGATCTGGCAAACGTTAACGTGCGTGTGAAGTGAATTGCGAAAATAATTGTAATCTAATTACAATTCTTTGTATGCTTTAAAAAAGTACCTAGAGATGATTTTAAAAGGATTATGTGTTAGGAGATGGAATAAAATGGATATCTGTAATTGTGGCTTATGATTATACTTACATTATTCTGTATCAATACGAAATCACGTAATACACTTAAAGCCACAATTATTAAACACTCTCTCTCACACACACACATTAATTGTTGAGCGGATATCGGCACAGAATCACAGTTTCATTTAGATTATTTCTCTTTTTTACATAAAATAAACTAAAATTGAATTCTACGTCGAAAATTACAAACACGATGTTTTGACAAATGTTTTTTGACTGTTCATATTTGAGTGAATACCGCGTGATCGCCCGCGCCCTCTGTAAGAGGTTGGTGGCTGTTTGTTTATGGTAGTTTCACTCTCTACTTGTGGGACGTGAACACTTAAGCATGAATGTGAGTGTGGGATGGCTTTTGAGTCTCTTATTTATTTATTCATACCCATTTTCACGCCTCAATTTCTGATTCATGAAGTCATCACTGCGCTTGGCAGACAATGTGTCTTGCTTGTTATCAGGCGTGTGGCACCCGAAAGAATCAAATCATTATTGTGTACCAATAAGCTCATTTATCCGTTCACTCATAATCATGAGTCTCGTTTAGAGAATCGCATAGTTGTCCTTTACACCCAGTCAGTTTTGGGCGTCTACATCAAAGGGTCGCTCGCCGGTTGCGAACCGTTATCACTATGTAATATGCGCGCTGTCCACTACGTCCTTTACTGTCGATTTATGGTCCAGAGTTTAGTAGTAGTAGTAGTAGTAAATAGTAAAAGCTTTATTGTACAAAAATAATGAAACAAAAACAACTGTCAAAGAAAGATAAGATACATCAACAAAGACAAACTTATCTCTGTTAAAGGATCTCTACCAGTTTACCTTTTAGTGGGTGCAAGCAGGCGATCGATTATAGACAAGCGAGAATACTGCTGAATTAGAAAAATTATCATATTGAAAATAGTTAGTCTTGTTACACAGTCGACAATTAAATTAAAAATAGTTTGAAATAACTTGAAAAATGTTGAATTTGACAATTAGGGAAGGCATGAAGAGCTGTTAGGATACGACTAGTAGTGTCAGGACTGTGACAGGACTTGACAAAAACACTATTACATCAGACATGGCTGCCGGGCTTTGATCCCTTCGCCTTTCCTTAGTGGAGAAGATTATAAAACCAAATAAAACTGACTGCCGTCAGTTGATATTGAGTGGCAATGTCTATTATTTTTTGTAATTATTTTAAATATTTGTATTAAAATAGTAAAGCGAAATGATGTTTGAGTGTGTACTGTGTGTGATTACGGGGTACTTCACGTTGAGTGGTAATGTGATTTGACATTGTGAGTGACTAAAACGGACACAATAACTGAAGGTCTGTAATCAATGCCTAAGTACTAAGGTACCTACTTCATAAGATTAGCAAGAAGTACAAAATATGCGAATGTTCACAACTTTAGGTTTTTGGCTTGTACTTCTAAATATTCACAGCAAAAGTTTAATTTTCCCGGTATAAAACTAGTTACGCTACCGGACATTGTGTGTCGCTTATGTTGCGAAAGCTTGATAGCTGATTGGCTGATTTACGAAACTTCCGTATGCCGAAGTAGTCACCAACAATAGTTTGACTTGTAGAACTATGAGTAGGAATGTGAGTAGCTTAAGCCTGTGGCACACTGAGCAAAGCTATTAAATTATTTTTTTTTAATTTTTTTTTTTAGTTGCAATTAGGGTCTCATACTTTGCAGGGGTATTCGAACTAATATAGCGAACAAGCTCGTGAATTATCGTTAAAGGGTTTTGTGACACCCTGTATATACATACCTAACGCATGTAGACGTCGAGAATTAACAGTCCTACTGCAAATGATGTAGAGATTCACGGCCGAATGCTTTACATAGTACCATTATAGCACTAAAAGTAAAATGCCACAATCGTTTTTGTTGTTCCAATGATCAAACATGATTTAAAAAAAAAACATTTTGTTTTTCCTGGTAAAGGTGTTAAAAACTTAGCATGAAACCACTTGAGGACCATATCACGCTCTTCCCCGCCTACATTATAAATATTATAATGAGCGACCAAAATACCATGCTTGTATCACAATGTGCTATTTTGATATTTTACCTAGGGTACGATAAAGAGGATAATTTAGAAAATACAACAATTTTAGAACGTTGGCAAACTACAGAGTACCTACAAACTTAGTTTACGCAACACGTAGGGCATGAACTTAGTATCAAAATCTGCGACGTTAAATTTATGGCTCATCCGTCACACGAACAAGCGAGCCCTCGTAAAATTACTACCATTTTGCCACGATTAACCCCAGAACAGAGCCGTTTGATACCGAAACAATCAATTTGATCTCTTACCCAACGAATTACGGTGTAATTTTGCCGTTAACTGTTTTACAAAGAAAATTTGATTTAAGGATCCATATCTGCCAAGTGCCGGTCGATTATGTGAATCTATCCGCGGACAAATAGGTTTATTGGTTACTGTCGCCATAAAACTCGGTGATTTATCAGGTACGGTGGCAGAATGCTATCTTATTTGCTTATGGCATTCTCTTGTGTCAGTTGTATCGTTGGTGGTTGCGATGCGAGTCTTGGGCTAAATTAGAGTAGGTAGGTGTCAGTGGCGTGGCGTACATAGAACTCGATTCCCACCGGCTTGCCTATTTTAAGGTATTTTGGCACTTTTATTTTGCAGAATTAGAGGAAAAGGCTAGTTAAATGTCCTTCGGCTTGCCTTCTGATATAGTTGACGCCACGCCACTGGTAGGTATATAGGTATTTAGAGACGACAGTGATATTTTATGAGAACTTGGACATATTGAACATCGAAGTAAAGGTAACTACTTAATTCTACAGCATCAAATTATTTTCAGCGTTGTGATCACGAAAAGACTACTTACAGCAAGTTATTGTGACTTTCATTAGCTCTTAATCTCAGCCCATTGAAGGAATGGGCGAAAATCTTAGGAATCATGTTATAGGCGACGCAGCTGTAGCTGTTACCCTGTAAGCGATAAAGATGTGATTAATATATTTGTATGTCTGATCATTATCGTTTGAACCTAGAATACCTTGATTCTGAAAGCTAAGTAATGTCGTAATTTTAAAGCAAAGGCGTACGTGCCACCCTGTCAGTAAGTTTTTACACAATTGAGGCAAGAAGTCACCTCGGCGGGCAAGGTAACGGGCATCACAAATAGCGGAGAGTCTGCGACTCAAACTTTTGCAAGTCACATCGCACAGGATCAGACGCAAGGTCGCGGCCACCCGTGCGTGACAATACGTGCAGCCTGCCTCGAATCTAATAATACCTAGGATATAATATTAGATATATACCTAAGCGGGAATGCTTAGGTACGTTAATTTTATAACTTCAATAAAGTACTATAGACCTAAACAAACATACGTATAAAGTATTTAAAAGCTGTTTAAAGTGAGGCACTGTAGAAAAGCTCTTGCGGCCAAGGCATTGTAGGTCAATCACTAGAGTCGTATCTACAACGCAAATCCAATTCTCGGACAGGAAGTGATCTCTCGCTACTGCCTGGTCCACTGTTGTAAAAATGGGTAATATGCCTCTAAAGTTTGCCGAATTTCCACGTTACATAAATTGATGAAATTACCTACAGTCATTCCCAATCTAGGTAAATGTGCATTGTTGATTTGATTAGTGAATGAAAGGTTCGTTTTTCAATAAGATCGTCGGTGATGTTATTGATACATGTCATCGTCGCCACAATACTTAGAGGTAGTAGATTAAATCAACAATCCATATTAATGACAAAAACGCCTTACTAGTCTCCATCGGCAAGAGTCTATAAATTTAAATTGACCCGATAAATCAGACATAATTATGGCCGCCATAACAAAGTCAGCACAGGAAAGACGTAGTGTAGATGCGGATGATAGGCCACCACGATGGTAATACATAGAATCAGTTCTGTTGCAACACTGCTTGTACGACCATTATTAGACGTAATTATGATAGCTTATTAGTGCGATGTGCAACTGCTAGCTCAAAGGTAGACTGCAATAGATAGAAGAGCGAATGCATGATGTGTCTGAAGTTTTCATGTAATAATTTCATTCACAATTTGACTTCTATGACGGATAAAGTTTGGAATCAAATAAAAATTGCAAACCGACTTATTACGGCACATTTCACATAGAAACTAAATCAAAGAGCTTGACAGCTACGCTACGTCGGATACAGTTCAGTTGGATACATTTTCTGACCCTGTGCACATATAAGAATGTCGAAATTAGAGTAAATGCGCAGTTCACAGAAGGTCGCAACGTAGGTTTTTAACCGCTTTACTGTTCTGGAAAGCAATAAATTAAAGCATACAACGTTATTATCTCATTGCTACTATGTTAAATAATATTTAAAAGACCTTCCGGGGATTTTCCCCGGTGACCAGTCATGACGTCAAATGGACAAAACACATAATGAAGTGTTAAATGAGTTGTTTCGATGAAATAATTATAAGCTCGATTAAAACTACAGCGACCTTGTGGAAGAATGCCGAGGGTTGTTCCGGCGAAAATAACTAAAGCTTAAGTACATTTTTTCCGTACGTTTAGTAAGCAGATATGTTCATGCATGGATAATATTTTATTTAGTTTTAAAGGACTATACTGTAGGGTTTATAACTATTGTAACAGGAACGCTTGAACCATGAAGTTCAAGAACTATCTGTCTGAGGGTGTATTATTGTGCGCATTAAAAAAAGGCAACCAAAGGGATTTCGGTCTTTTACTCTTTCTGCTTGCTACGCCTCATTTATTAGCCAAAGAAGTCGTTAATGGTGGCGTAAAAGACGCTCTGCGGGACTTCTGATCTGCTTCAGTTAACAGAGAAATTTACTTTTTACAAAACCATCGTTATACACCGACTGTTATTGGTCCTACCTGATTTGCTCTTAAACTAATTTAGTTTTGTTAGTGATAGGGTTTTAATCTAGGATTATTGTACATGCCCTTACAGTTCATCTGCCATTGGTTCAAATGCATTGCGTGGTTGGTTATCTACCCAAGATGTATCTCTAACACATTGAAATATAATTTAATATTATGCAAAGCGCAAAAACGGCTCACCTCTATATTTCGCAACAGAATAGCATCGACTTACCGCAAATATCGTTCTTCTTGTTTTTAATTAGAGTAACCCCAAATGTCACAACTCACAAACGTATAATTTTCAGACAACAAGCTGACCTTGCCTCGTCTTTGCAAATACCTGTCACTCATCCAGACACTTTCGATTGCTCTAATGGATTACACGCTTGACCGGATAATTACGTTGGCGACATTTTTTGTGGTCATTTTTTTTACCCTCCGACAAGGCTTGGAGGCGGGTTGACCTTGAGGACACGGAAGGCAGATTTTGAAAAATAGTTCTGCTTGCGATTAGGTGCAAGATTCAAACCTGTTTACGTGTTAAAAGCTTTATGTAAAATCCATTAACAATAATGATGATAAATAAGCGATAGCTCTTAAAAGAATAACGAGTAATCTGAACATCTTAACAGCATTGCAACCTTGAGCTTATGTAGTCTTATAAACATTGTTTAAACATTTTCTAATAAAAAGTTTTATAATGAAACCCAACATGTTTTTTCATAAGCCTGACGCCTACGCGGACGAGATCTTATCAGTTCATTGATGAAGAAAATTAACCGAAAAAAAAACAAGTAACTGAAGGCTTACATGTTCGAAACACCTGACATGCTCCATAGGTAAACGATTATCATGACTCATGCATTATTTATGTTTGCAGTATCTATTAGGTCATCTGTGTTTGTGTTCGGTGTAATAACATAACATTATTGTAATGCATCGGTTCGGCTTACCGTATCTCGATAGTCCCAATACGTAGTGACTGCTGCGTAGCCGGAATAGTCAATGCCTCAACTAGATCTAGTAAGAAAATTCTATCTAAAGTCTGTATTAAGGTTCAGATTCACAAAATACTCCTTGATTATGTGCCGTTGAGAATGATCTGAAGATATCTCACAGCGTTAATCTTGCGCCTGGAAAGGCTTGTCCAGAACTTTGTTCTTTCATTCAGTCAAAGCTGCTTTACCACGTTTGTATTGAACGCCTTTTGACTAAATATCATTCCGTGTTCCACAGGTAACTTTTGACACACACACACACACACACACACACACACACACACACACACAAATCACGTCGATATCCCTTACGGGGTAGACAGAGCCTGAGGTAACAAGACCAACTTTTGACAGGTATTGAAAAAACCATTTGCTTCAACAATGAGGTATTTGTATTGTATATTTTGTACTACTTGTTTTTAAATTAGTTGTTTCTGTTGCTATGACACCAAATTGAATACCCGGACTAGTCACTAGGCCGGTGCTAGTCTGTGCCAAGCTCCTCAGAGGTGCGTTTTCATACCTCTGAAAAAAGTGTTCCAATTTCACGCAACATAAACTTCGTGATCGTTTTTTGTCAGGTATGATGACAAACCACTATACTTCCTACTACCCGAGCTCATTGTGGTATTGACTACTCATCGATTTTTTTCTATTCAGCACATCAGACCTTGCACTTTCGATTTTACCCGATAAAATAGTTACAAGAGTAGAAAATGATGCGTAAAGAATCGACACTTGTAAATATTCGCTGTGTAAAAACTAGTAAAAAGTTTATTTTCACATCCAAAACTCTAATCGATTAACTTTTTGGTAGGTTTATGCATTGCGTGCGACGCTGGCTTTTTTATTTTTCTTCAACAACAAACACACATTTGTATATTATTTTTTCTGTTCAAAAACAACTCTGTCTAAACATTTGCAAAGAGGTGTCCTTTCTTTCATTCTATAGAACAGTTTTCGAACGGTGTCGATCGATTGGTGAGCGTGTCAAATAGACCATTGCGGTTTCGATTGCGGTATTGAATTTGGAACTTTTCTTCGTAATGGAGTAGTAGGTTAGACGGGTCGATTATGGTGTACAAAGAAACTGTACAGGGTGTAAAATACTCACTTACATATACCTATTTATTTGCCTTTGAAACATGATCGGGATTCCCATTTTACTATTCTTAAACAATAAGTAGTTTTACTGTCATTATGTGCGTTTAGTGTCAGTTTTACTCGTAGGTTTTCTATAAATTGTCCACCTGCTCAACTCTTCTTGCTTATTCAAAAACAACTACGAAAGAAACCCTGCGAATTTTATACGGAAAACCGCAGACGAGTTCTCGGGTGCATTTTTAAAAGAGCAAAATTCTCGCATACCGTCCCTGACGAAGAAGCCTTAAAATTGTCTCCGAGGTGGTCTGCCTTGCCACTAATTACTTTCGATGGCCTTGCAATACCGTAACGAGTTTTTTGACGTTATCTAATATTGGTTATGAATTAAATTTGGGAATACATTAATGATTTGGTACCTGTCCGAAACTTACGCAATCAGTTGACGCCGACAAGTAGAAAGTGGGTAGGAGCTTTTTGTGATTGGTTTCAGCGCTTAAAAAGGTTGGTTATTATGCAAAATCAGTGTGTTAGCTGATAATTAATCCGACAAGTTGGAATCGTAAAAGATATTATGAAACGAGTCTTGGTGAATTACGCGTGCTTTGTACATTATGTAAATTTAATCCGCTATCTTAAACAAAATTTCATTTTCAACATCTACAATGTAACTTCTTCTGTTCATTCATACGAAAATACAATGCTCTTTTAAAATTGATCAGTTAGCCATTTACATACTTAGAACCTCATTTCTACATTAGTGATTTAAATAAAAATGTTCCTAAAGCAAAGTATACCCTGAGTATACCTACTTTATGTTTTATTGCTCGAAATGAAAATTTAATATAGTAGTCATCTAGGTAATATCTAGGTAGTACATGGGAAATCGTTATTTTTATATATATAAATACAACATAGTAATATTCGAATTAGTGTGCCAATACTAGACGTTGCGCCATTTGAAAACAAATTTTTTGAACTCCCGCTACTTTAAACAAGTGCATAAGGTAAAACTCCGGTTTAAAACTGCCTGAGCTATCTCAAGATGATTTAATAAATTAGTGGCGTAAAAAGCCGTTGATAACCGTAACAAAAACAGTCAAAGAGCCGCCGGCGGCACCGCATCAAATTAAACGGGATACTAATGAACCGGGGCACAATGTCCGACATTAATAAATTTGTCACCGCGTTATAGATAGGGCGAGAGTGCGATCTCGGACAATGAGGCCCGCTGAATTATAGCACTGATAGCCCATTAGTCTCGCCGAAGCTACAAAATAATGGCTAGGCGGAGATTGTGGCTGGCCTGGAACCGGCTAGATCAGAAAAGTTGCTACAGATTTTGAACGTAGCAACAAACTTTATTTATCAATAGTTTAATTTGCAATTGCCAAAAATTATATCAATCCTAACACGGATGCTTATTCAAGGGAATATAAGCATTTTAGAAAAATAATAGGGTCAGCGTAAATCGAGTTAGCTAACTAAAAAAGATCCCTTTTCATTTCTAGGTATAAGTTCGCCTCTCTGACAATTATTGTATTTATTAATTGGTTACCGTGTTAAGAAGGGCCAGCCAAGGGACTTTCACATTCTAATTTTTTTAAGCTCAATTCATGCCTGTACTGAATTTTTTAAACTAAAAATACAATATTTACACAAAAAAAATTTAGCCCTAAATCACACTCACTACTGCTCAGTTGTATATATTATCAAGTATAGGGTAGAACACAACGCAACATCAGATCCTTCTGCTCACGTCTTAAGACCGCTAGTGGCAAGGGGTAGGTAAACCTGCGAGTATAATTCGCACCCTTCGTGGAAGAAAGACGTAAGTCCTGTAGAGCCTTAATAGGACTTACGTCTTTCTTCCACGAAGTGTGCGAATTCTGTGGTGAGGTGACATTACAAAATAATTGGATATTATCCTTATCAATGCTGAATCGCATCCAGTACAGCTACTTGCGGGATAGCCAGGAATAATGGGAGCTTAAAAGCCCGACGGTAATTCACGAAGCGATGGTATCGGTTGTCGATATGCCCCTTTTTATGACCACTCCACAGATAGAGAAAGAGTTGGCAAATTTACAACACTGGCTGGTTTATTGTTAGTCACTTGACTGCCAGAGAAAGATTAAATCAAACTAGTTCGAAATACTGTGGATTCAATTGTTTCAATAGACTACGAGATTGGTATAGATGTTAGAGATGTTTTACTTTAATCACAAGTTGTTACTATCCACTAAACGTAAGTTTATTTTTACGCGACGCAAAGCAGGTAGTCCCTGCCTCCATCAATTACTCTCAGACTATAGAATAGGCAACTACAAAAGCCAACACCGCTTTTCCCTTAAGCTCCTATGTTCAGCTAAATCGCAAGCCGGACAAACCTGACTAGATGACCTATGATATATTTAACACGCGGAGGCAGGGCGTGGTCGACGCGTGCGCAACTAGGCCCCGTGGAGGGGCGGGAGGGGACAGAAGGGACAGAACGGGATGGCAATTGCCCAAGCGATGAGATACGAGCGGGAGAAACGCGGAAAGCTTTATGAGTGATTCAGACTGGAAAATGTGTAAGTGCGAGTCCTTTGCGATGTTCTACGGTAAATATTCATTCTTTTTTTCTCTCTCTTCGACATTGGAGATATCTCCAATTAATTTATTTGACGGTGGAGGCGTTTTACACCTCCACTGAACTTAAATTATTTGTAAACATACAATACTCATACAATGACACACATCAATTTTGATGGTGTGGTCGCGCTGTAGGAAGGTACTTAAAACAAGAACAGCAAATATTCACCAACACGGGATCGTACCTAAGATGTACTGTAATTATTTTCTTCAAATCACCGATTAACTGCAGTGCTACGTGAATTAGCGCGCTACGTCGTAGATGCCTACTGACTCCGTGGGCAATGGCAATGCAAGATGTAAAAAGAAACACAAAGTTAACCAATACCCACGCATCTGAATGCTTGTTAAAAACTTTTACCCGCGACATTGTCTTCTTCGCTAATCTATTATATGGGATAATTCGCCTAAGAAACCTAAATGTTCTCTAACAAAGAAAAAACAACTTTTGCATGCTTCGTCATTGAAATAAGTCCTAAATTCTTAAGACTCGACTAAATTTGGTAGCACAATGATGGTTTTACAAATACCCTTAAACTGGAAAGGAGATGAGCCCTTGCGGTTTACATATTTGAGACCTTTCAATCCCCTTTTTTAACCGACTTTAAAAAAAGGAGGGGGTTCTCAATTCGTCTGTATTTTTTTTAGCTTATTTAAGTGTCCCATTGCTGGGCTCAGGCCTCGCCTTTTTTCTGCTACTCGTCCTTGTTAAAAGCATACTTTTGCTACCCTATTTGAAAATGTTAAGCTGATGCCAAGATGGATTAATCCATCAATGCATGTTTTTTTAATTAAAACTTTTTTTTTACAATTCAGAACAACTTTCCAGTGTCCACAACCGCTTCTGCTTGTTTGTTGGGCGCGGTCAAGAAGAGTGGACGGGCGTCGTGCGGCGATCGCGGCCGGCTATTGATAAATCATCGACAGGCCACGCGCGCCCCCGGCTGCTGCGCAACCGCACGCCGGTGGTTACCAACGCTGGACTATTTTCACTGTTTAGTGAAGAAAAAACACTGCGCACTCCCCGACGTCTATCCGCTTTTTAAAAAGTGAAGACTTTGTTAGGGAACCGAATAGATTTAATAACAGTTTGGCGGATGATAGGACCATCTACAGCCCGCCTGGATCGCTATCGCCATTTTCCTTGGTAATCCTGTCGCTAAGAGCAGACCCTGAGCAGCTACCAGTTTGCCTTCCTTATAGTACAGTTTTATTATGTTCACGATTAACTACAATAGGCATATTTTCTACTTAATTTGTAGCGAAGTAAGGATCAGGATCTCCGATGCTCAAGGATGCCATAGGAATGGCATGCGTGGGCGCACAACTATTTGCGTTGAACATCTTAATACAATCTGGCTGTATTTAATGGTCAAATAAGTCAAGGTATTTCGAAGCAGTATCGTGTACAATGATCGCGGGTAAACCCAAATTTAAAATGTAGGTGTATAAAAATATTATGTATCTAAGTTAATGACGTCACGAACTAAAACGCAATAAAATTGGTGATTTTAATTTAATTGTATTGGACTTAGTGAATTCTTGGTACCGATAAGGATTTCATGCGAGTGTAAGTTTATTTATGGGAGGTAAGATTTAGAAGTAGTTCAACTAAATGCCAGTGCCGCCGCGCTAATAGGGAATTAAATACCGAGGAGGTTGTTTTCAAAACTAAATCTAACAGATTTCTGAGAAAAGCAGCCATTTCTTAAAAACAATTGATTTGATGTGTGTGTGACACACAGCCATATGAAATTAGTTGAATTATGCTTCTCTAATTCAGTAAATTTGTACTAAAGCAGCCAGGTTCGCCCACTACTGAGCTGAGCTGTCCAGTCTTCTATTGCAGGTCGTACTCAATGGATTCGTTTCCCAGCTATAGCTTTACTTTTCAGATTTTTCTATGTGTTCTAGTTTTCAGTATCATTTAAAGAAAAAATATTATGTTTTACAATACTCTTTACTTAACACAACAGAAACACAGGTATATGTACAGTAACAGTAGTAGTTGTTAATATAATAAGTCAAGTTTTCTCCAATATCTTTTGACATCTCGCATCACAGTACAAATAAATAAAGACTTGTACGCACAGTTGTTGATACAGTTTGGGTTTGTCTTGCTGTCTCGCTCATCCTTGAAACCCGATTGGCATTCTAAGAGCTTACGGACTGTATCTACTTCATTCTAAATTGTACAGGGGTCTCGGAAGAAAACATAGCATTTGCCACAAGATAGGCAATGCCTTATAAGCACAGGGAATCCTGTGGTATGCAGGATTCCCTGTGTTTTTAGTAGGTACGAGGCTGGTCCGCGGCGCCGAGGCGTGTCGCACGCAGTGCCCGAAGCCTGCGCGAGCGCAGAGCTAATCGATGACAACCGACTCTTACGTAAAGCTATACCCGATAACGTGCAGAAAACGCCTCTTACTAAACCGCAATACGAATTGCAATTGAAAATTGAAATCATTTTTTTGTGGCTTTGTTCGACTTCTAATGTACAAAACAACAAATGGAATTTAAATGTCTTTACTCAGTAAAGAAATATGCCCTTTTGATAAACGATTGCTAAAGTTATGTTAGTTCAATATTTGCCTTTGCGAGACTCAGCTGAAACATACAATTTTGGCCCCATGTGATTTTGCTTTAGCCTTTCTGCACATATATTTTATGACAGTTTAAAGGTATTCGCATAATTAAAAAAATAAGTGGAACGGTACGAATCAACCATACTAATTTCATCCCCAAACCAAAGATCCCAAACACGTGATTATGGTAAAATACAACGTACTTACTTCCCATATAAAGTATAATGCGACTCATATTTTCGCTACAAGCACTCATACGCATGGAACTATAATTTATTTGGTTACAATATTACAAGGCAATTTCGTTGGGCCCTCAATTTTGTTCGGCGAGAAATAATTTTCGAAAATTTATGGTGTTAATAAAATCGCTGGATGGATTGATCGATATCTTGTTTTATCGGGCTCCGTACCAGGCTAAAGAAATGGTGAGACATGTGCATGCGTCGCTCTTTATTAAATTATAAACTGTACTTTATTAGTACGTTGCGGCACGCTGTTGTATGTCCTTGTCATGTTCGAGATTTTAAGTTGAGTATCTTATTTGTTAGCTGTTGGGGCTACACGGCCAGCAGGTTGTACTTGGAGATTACCAGGAAGATCTAAAACTACAAGTTCAAATTGAGTGTTGTTTAGAACATAATATACAATTGATTTTGGGCCTTATATGTCACTGAAAATTAAGGGTTCTAACTTAGCCGGCACAAAATTACAGAAGGGTGAAAATGCCCAGAAGGTTTCGAGAAATGCATGGTACGGCCGCGCCTTTGTTTTGCTCGACTTGTCGGCGGCATTACCGCCCATAGATAGATATTATATCCGACTCCCGAATACAAAACAGACGTGTTTTAACATTTCCCACTTCCTTCAAAGTCCTTAATGTTCTAACTACGAGAGAACTGCACCATAACCGTGCAGCCTAAGCCTACAGCGGAAGGATAGACTTCAGAACTGCAAGCGGACTACATAGTAGTAACAGTTTCGATGCAGTTGTGCCAACCGCACAAAAATTGTATATTAACTACGGTTGTGAGGAAAACAATGTTTGTTCTTCTAACTCATTTTTAATCCTACTGTCAAAAACAATAATAAAAATATAAAAAAATACAAATCTAAATTTAAAATCAAATTATAAAAAGGTCGCTAGTGTTTGCGACAACGGTTCTGCAGCTGGCTAGAATTTTATATGCTGATAATCTGTCACAGCCCTTACAAAGGCGTTGCATATAAAAAGTACGTAATAAAACTCATTTACCTGTACTAATCCATTACAGAGATTGTATTACCGTGTAATTGTCAATGACACAATATATGACATTTGTAAGTCAAATTCAATTCCGAACTCGAGCAGACCAGGTACCACAGTGTTAAGTAAATGCATGGTCACGCTCGAGTTACAGAGCACGTGATTATTTCATCAATCGACATTGTATAAATTGCTTTATAACAATCGTTGTATTTTTATACATAGCTGTAATCCAGCGTGAAATTAAGAACTGATAGCGATATAGAGAACGGGATGGCATCTATTGTTTGACCGCAAAACTCATTTCATACCGCACAGTGTACCTGTTAAATTCTGATCGCGAGAATCAGAACGGTAGGTCATCGTTTTGTTGAATGAAAGTGTTAGTGAAGCTATTAAGAGTTTTAGAAGATAAAAGTAAACCTGCAGTTCTTTGTTCGAAGTTTAGTGCAAATGTAAGGCAAATCTATAGTCATTTAGTAATGAAAAAAAATACAAAAGGGGAATTGAAAACAAATTAAACTATAGTTGAATTAAAATGAAGTGTCTCGAAGTAATTTGACCTAGACATTGTAGCTACCAATTTAGTTATTGTTGATAAGTGCTCACTTCCATGCTGGTCTGTCAGCAAAGAAAAAACATTAAATGTACCTACTAGTTGCTTCTCTTGCCGAGCAGATGGTAAAAGCCCATTGAGGGAATGGGCGAAAATCATAGGAATCATGTTATAGACGATGCGGCTAGCAACCCATCACTATTTTGATTCCATTTTCCACCTATACGCCCACAATCTTGCAAACGTGCTCTGTCTACCCCGTAAGGGATAAAGACGTGATTTATGTACGTGTATGTATGTATATGTGTAAGAAGTGCACCAACTTGAAATAATAAAGCTTACTAAGAAAGTTGAGCGGACAATCTCAAGTTTCATTGTAAACATTGGGCAATAAGTCTGCTCTATGTACCTACCTACTAAGTATGTAATCGATAACAAAATAGGAAAACCTTTTTACTTTTCTTTGCTTCGCCTTAAAACAGCTCGACTTTTTTAGAGAAATGGCTATATGAACATAACATGTAGGTTAAGCTTGAATCCAAAAAAATAATGGTTATTTTCATGCGGGTGAAATCGCGGGCAGAAACTAGTAAATTTTAGAATTAGTTTTCAATTAGATGGTATTTAGCAACGCCTGGAATTCGATAGGGGCTGGCATCAGGTGCGGCGCGTGAGTCAGCGCCTGCGCCGGTCGAATTCCATAGATAACCGATTCCTTTATTCTCCCTGCAATTCATACCTTCGCCGAATGGACCTATTGACATTGATTGCATTCTTGCAGCGTGTACTAAAATGGTTTCGGAGAGGTTAGTAATCCAAAGAAAATTTCTCAGTTACAGTACTTCTATTTCGTTAATGTCTTTCGGCAAACTTCGGTTTTCGTATGACTGACGTCTAAACTAAACTGAAGAAATGTGTAGTTTGTGGAAAGACATAGAGAAACTAGAAGCACTGTAAACCGTTAGAAGTAATTTTTTTAAGAATTTATGTTTAATTAACGTGTCAATATCATCCATAATCTGCACACGTTACCAAATTTCGAAAAAAAGACTTACGTCCGATTTATGTCATTTAATTTTGTTTATATGTGCCTACTCACCGTGTCAAGTGGGTAGCAATACTGTGCCTTTTTTAGGGTTCATGTCATGACCTCAAAAGGAAAAACAGAACCCTAATAGGATAACTTTGTTGCCCGTTCGTCCGTCTGTCTGTCAAGACCGTTTTCCTCAGGAACACGTAAAGGTATAAAGTTGAAATTAATACCAAATTCTTAGGTCTGCGACCCCTTAGAGCTGTGAAAAAATCAACGTTCTAAGTGTAAGTCAGCTCAATCAAAGATACAGTCATAAGAAAAGGTGTTTAACTTCCATACAAATTGCCGTGTAACCAAAAAATAAGGAAGTCCTAGAAATTTGAGTTTTGGTATGAAGATATATAAAAATAGTCTAATAATCTGAATGTTTTATGCCTGTCTATGTAAGTAACCAGCTTAAAATGATTTCAGACTGCCTACATTTTGCTTAAGAGCAGATTTCTGCCCTCGATTTTGTATTCACTTGCAGAATTTGTACGAAACCCTCAGTGCGCGAGGCCACCTCGCACTTGGCCGGTTTTTTATTACATGGGGTGGTGAACGAGCGACTAACACTTAAGATATGGGAACTTGAGTGTGGTGGAGCAGACCCTTGTCATAAACTACCACAGTTGTCATTTTCACAGTGTATCTATGCCTTAGTTTCCTTACACAAGCTTATGCAAAGCAATAAGCAATGTAATCGAAAGTTTGCTAAATTTAGCAAACTTTCGATACGAAACTTAATATTGCGTGTAATCTCTTCAAGTTATATTATTTTATTATATTTCAGGCATATCCACGCTCACTGAAAGGAAGTCATGAGCGTTTCGCAACATAAACAAGGTCTATTAACATGGTATTAATTAATCTAACTAATTGGGCACTTACGCGACAACATTTTAAAATGCCCTTATCAGACATTTTTATGTTAATTGCGTAACACTCGTTTCCAAAATTAGTGCACAGAGAGCGGAATGACATCTGATATTTAATTTGCTCTTATATGTATCGTTCTTTTTGGTTTAAACAGCCGGAGAAAGTGTACATGATATAAACGATCTGGCGGTGCGGTGGTATATTTCTCTGGGCATTATACTGCAATATATTGTATTGTGGACGCTACGGTCTTGCTTTTAATTTGTCCAAATATTGATATTAGCCAATAACGTCATAGACTTTACAGATATCAACCAATCAACGTGTATTGTAATCATTTAACAGGTACCCGGTTTAGACCTAATCACTAGTGCGTTAACTCTGTCATCTAAACAGGGCAACTATGCAATGCGGGACACAGCCCCCCCCCCCCCCCCCCCCCCGAAATTAAAAAATCTAAAATGGTTTCGCGCTGTCCCGCTCGCACTAATAATGTTTAGTTGGAGAGTGATGAAAGCGAACTTCGAATTTAGTAGTGACTCCCCTGCACTGCCCCCACCAAAGCTAAATTACAGTTCCCAGTCCGTCCAATGTTCATTGTGCACCGAAACTCAACCGCTTGAAGGTATTGTAGAGCGTGAGCTCTAAGGGAGCAATTATTATGTGCGGCCGCGAAAATAAAAACTCATTAATATTCTCTTCGTTAAACTTACTTCTTTAGATTTAATTTATAGTTTATTCGTTCTTGGTACGGTAAGGTCTTGTCGATTTTCTTCTTAATACGTAAGTACTCAGTAAGTAACAAAAACGAGACGAAGCGTATGATGGATGGGCGATCGGATGCGCCGGTTATAGGTGATTAATAGCGTATAAATACGACGACCGAATCGGTAAGACGGTAATTTGGAAACGGTAATTTGACAACCCTAATAACTTGGCCAGCCCCAGTTCCAAGAGACCCAGCAGTAATAGGGATAAATGATAAAATTATGAGCCAGTCGCGTGCACAAACATATTCAATGTAAGAGAAGAAGAAGGTAATCTCTGGATTTAAATTTCAGCGAAAATATTAGGAATCATGTTTTAGGTGATGCAGCTATCAACCTATCACTATTATACGCCCACAATCATGCTAACGTGGCCTTCAAGTCTTGTTACCACTACCTCTATCTACCCCATAAGGGATAAAGACGTGATTTATGTATGTATGTATGTATGTATGTTTCAGTATCCACATTCTTCATTACCACAGGCTACTTTTTGCTCTCCGAAATTGGAGGGTTATTATTATGATGGTCTTTCCGAATGTGCTGGTAGTTTCAAAAAGACATGTAAAAGAGCCCCTGGCGGCCAATTTGCAAAAATAAATTTTCATTTTCATTCATTTTCATTTTCAGAAGCGGTACGCAGACAAAGTTGCAGGAAACAGATAGTAAAAAGTAGCTAACTAGACTGACCTTAACTACATGTTCACTTTATTAATGTTCTAACTGACACATGACAAAAACGGTAAAACGTAAAGTACCTACATATTTACCTAAGAGGTCATTATTAAATAAAACACCAAGTTTAAATGATATTAATATAACATTAATTTAAGATGTCGTTTATATTCTTGGACGTTTATAACCATAACGAACGGCCTCCCTAATTGGCGTATGCGCACAGGCTTTACATATTAATAATCACTTGCTCAAGGCACTTCGCTTCAAAGAAAATATATCAAGTTTAATCGATTGACCAGAGACGCCACGCTGGGCGAGGTAATACGGGGAGCCTGAAACGTCATCCCAAATGTCACCTGATAATTCTAAAATGTACGGTTAAAGAAGCATAAATAAAAAACCGCCCAAATGCAAGACGGACTCGCACATCGAAGCACCGATGCCACACCGAAGCACTAATTTTATAGGCACGTAAATAGTTCGGCAAGCGTTAAAGTCAAAATGTATGCGATGAACGGCCCGTAAGTACGTGAGCTTAGACAATCCAGTGTTATAGCAAAATGTACGCAATGTGAGGTTATTTTTACATTTATTGGTTATTAAGATGTTTTTTTTTTATTTGATGCGCTGTAAGATGTACCTTCATTCAAGCCTTTTGGGTAGAAGCCCATCTGTGAGTTTATTTTTAGGGACTATGTTTCTCAACCGTTGCCGTTAAGTAGTTAGATGTATTCAATAAAGCAGCAATTATTATGAGATTTATATCATATTTTTAACTATCTGAATTGTTTACAACCTTACTAGCGTAGGACTAAGCAATTAATTAATTGGCATTGTTCATTTTTTTAGTATGCTCCAATTCGAAAACCATTTCGAGGAAAACCATCAATTATCCGATTTATCTTGTCCGATTTCAAAAATACTTTATGATTGCAGATATTTTTGTAAAAGTGAACCTTTGTTTGACCGAACGACCGGGTTTTTAGACAGAATCCAGCATCGAATGTTTGCCACAAAAATGAAAAAAAAAGTTTGGCTACGGCAACTGTCACGTGTCACTGTCAAATCTACAAAACCATAGACAAAGCCGTTTTTTTTTATAGCCAGCCGAACGAAGGCGATTGGGATTCTGTCTAAATTCAAGAATTATCAAACAGCGAAAAAATATTTATTATTAATTAACAAAGCTACGTAAAAGCATAATATTCAAATTAGTTGCTTGAAATAGTCCATTTTATCAAATAAAGGTGTTAAAAGCACAGCTTAAAAAAAATGAACAATGCCAATTGCTTTAGAATATAGGTAGGTACGGATCCTTAACAAAATTGTAATTTTAGTCGGCACATAACGGTTTTTAGTTTTTGCTACTTAATTACACTTGCTATAAATAACTTAAGTCAAATTAACACTAATGAGGTATAATTTATTTATTCCTTATAAAAGGAACATTTGCATCAACCTGTCCATAATAATTAATATAGTTTACGTTTTTGTAAATCTTACTTACGACAAGTTAAGCTGCATTAAGTTCAGTTAACGAGAGCAATATACCTCGTAACAATTAATACTTATTCATTGTTGTTCTGCGAAGTAGTAATAAATAAGGCTTTTTAACGGTAGCCAGTGGCTTGCCGCCGGACCGGTGGGGCAAAGCGTCATATTAATCAAAAAGTCACATTTCCACCAGCCGACAAGAAGCGGCTCTTTCTACCCTAATGAAATTATTTAATATCCATTGCACGCGTTTTATTTATTGTTCTCGATATCTCTCGTTTAATTGGTTATCTTTTAATTTATCGATCTGCTCGATAACACATCAGCGGCAATGGCGAGTCGAGCGGCGTACGCAATAACGATACCGAATCGAGTAATTTGAAACGCCTAATTAACGTGCAAGAGCTATTACAACAAATTTCACTTGTTATCAAAAATGCACTCGTATATCGTTTGTCTTTTAAATAAAATAAGCCTTGACTAACGAAATGTAACTGCAGTTTTAGAATGTCTAACTTATTAACCGACGTTAAATTAAATTTTTAATTAACCTTCAATAAATCGAAGTCTTTATTGCGAAAAGAAATTTCTTAAATGTGCCCCGTCATCGTACTGCAATTTAAAACGTCTGTCTTTGGGGCACGCCGATCTTTATCTTGAATATATTATGTAAGGTTCATGTTCTACATAGATACCTATACGAGATCTATCTGCGTTTGACTAAGCAGTCTCTGTTTAAAACTGCAATCGGACTTGCATAGGAGGGATAAAGAACAATGATTCATTCATTCATTTAAAATAATATAATAGTAGGTAGATACGTTATTCAACTAAAGATAGGTACGTGGTACAACTTCGTTGGCAGTGCTTTTGGCTACAATTTCTATATTGGAGCTTATTTTGATGAGATGCAAGTAAATGACTATAGCCTGTATTGTTCCTTTAATTGCATCAGAAATCATTCAAACAAATCATGCTTACTCATTCAATTTACTTGCATTTTTGCCGCCCAGATTGTTATGAATTAAGGCGCAGCCATCATCACACCGTTATGCAACATCATCAAAGCAATCACATTACACAGAGCTATTTTAAATATACACTATGTTTAATATTAGTCAATTATCTCATAATAACAATGAAACTTACACTCTAAGTATTTTCTTATATTTTTTAGTTAAAAAGTTACAGCACTGTGTGATAGGCATCCGCACTTCTGTCAGTTGCACCGATGCGTTATTGACAGCAAAATATTGAATTACATTGCACTTTTTATGATTCACGGTAAAGATATTATTAATGAAACATTCATTTCTTACATTTCAATCCCACCGATGTTATAAGTTCGAATATTTGGATATATATGTTACTCAGAAACAACTGACAAAACAGGTTTCAATGAAATTCGCCACATAGAAAATTTACCGCCTGAATTAACACATAGGTGCATAGAATCATTTTTATCCCGATGACTGAAGTGACATATGAGACAGTCAAATATCATCTCTACTATCGTAATATTTAAAGATTAAGGACTCAAAAACTTGAGCAGTTTTTACGACAGCTAATGAAATGATTTTAATTTTAATTCCGTGTTGCGATCGTGTTAAACGTAATAAGCTATTTTAATAAGCTTTGTGCTGTGATGCAGTTATCATGCAATAACAATACAGGCGCACTAGTTTGAGTACTAATTTATTGATAACAATCTACAGATCGGGCAAATCTAGATACTAAAAAATGTTGAACTTATTTGGAATATAAGGAACCAACCCACTCATGGTCAAATACTGCAAACAATAGTGAAGTCAGTGAATAGTGAAATAGTGAAGATATTTGAAATAATAATTCTAATTTTCAAGTTCCTTAATCACGAGGTGAGAAGAATAAAATATTAAGCACATAAATAAAAATGTCGTAGACTTATGTAACAAATATATAGTTTGTCAGAATTTAATAAGTAGAAACCTATCCGCCACCAATATTGGTGCCCACAATACCGCAAAACGTCGTAAATTCCAATGTAACCACGTCCATTTACGTCACAACTGGATTAAATAAAACAAATGAAAATTGGAAAATCCAATTCCACGTATCCTTGACACGCCGTAGACCGCGCACGTCTGGCCGCGATTGGTGCTACCTATTTCGGGCAGAGTCAATCATGATTTCTTTGTATTACTTTACAATAAACATGTACGTGAGCGACTGCCGTCCCCCGCTGACCGACTTACCCTGACCTTTCACACTGGTTGATTTTGATCTTAAATTTCATTGGTGCAAGGACTATTGATGGTAAACAAAATTAATTGGATAGGCCGTTTAAGAATAGATCGGGACGTTTATGGCGTAGATACTAGATAGCTTCGGCCATCTCATGAACCGGAAACATAAAGGAATCAATAAAAGTATCAACTTAGGAAAACATAAGCCGATTGAAATATTATGTACATCATATTACGTTATCAGAAACAAATTATACGTCTCTCTCCAGACTCCGTTGAGCGTTGTCTCAAAGTCGTCACGGTCGCGCTGTCGTTCGCTGAAACCTTCCAAAATTACCGTGATGCAGCACCTATTGGACCAGTTTCCCGCAGCTCGTAAACTACACAGACCGCCTCTCCACTGCGATTACAATATTTTCTCTCCGACAAGCCTTAACGATACTTTAAACGGTGGGCCAACCAATTTTTGCGCCTCCACTTCTTATTTGCACGGCTCCCCGAATTCAATTTAACACTCATCGATTTTTATGTGGTATACTTTCGAAAAGTAAATAATGTTAATAACAAGCACTCCATAGGCGGTTGGGTGATAATTTTGAAAAAATTGCAGAAACGGTGAGAAATAATCTGTACTCTGCGATCGCATAATTAGTGTCATAAATTGTTGAGTGGTGTCCCGTCCAAAGTGGCGGGCAGCGTTGTCCGTCGCGGAGAGCCAGTTCAGTGGTGCCACAACTCGTTAGTCAACATTTTAGGGAGGACTGTAATGTGCAATATTTTCAGGGGAGCTATAATAAGTAGTTCAATATTTTGTACAATATTATATTAATTTATTTAATCATTGATGGTAGGACAATGCTCTGAGTGACCTATGACACCAATGTCAATGTAAAACGTAATGATACTTTACTTTTATGACCGACGGATATCGCTGAACCAATAGTTGAAATCGAACTTAATGAAGTCCGCAAAAACATTTCGGACTCAACCCCGCACTGCGATCTTGGATTAAACACTTTCAATGGTCACAGTCACGCGAAGCCGCCGTTTTGTCGGATTCCACGAACAGATACTGTTTAGAAATATTTTTATTTGAAAGCAATTGGTTTCAATTAGTTACAGACACGAAAAATTGAGCCACCAAATCCTTTTGCGAAAATTGATAGACAACCTCGAAAACAATTTGCAATTTTGCTTACTGACCGCCGTTACCGCATTATTATTATGCAACAAAGTTTATTTCGGTTTATTTTGAAGTATTATCGCACGCTTTGAGAGCCTTATTTTCCCAAATATAAGTGAGATTTAAATGGTTGGAATAGGTTTATTGTTTTGTAGTACCTAAACGAGAGAGATGCAGTGACGCCAACATAAAAGCTAAGTCGAAGGAAGGAAATTAAAGGCAAGCGAGCGGCATTTGCACGGATAAAAGGCTGCAAACTGTAAACATTAGAGTGAAGATATAGTAACAAGAGAGGAAAGAAGATAAATTAAAATAACGGCGCAGGATCGTGAGGGCAGCGCGGACGTGCGCGGGAGTATCTCACGCGATCGCGCGTCCTGCCGATCGTATCGCCGACGGGTCACTGTGTCGGTCGGCTGTCCAACACTTACATACAGCATTCTTCGTTCAAAGCAAACAAAAATATCTACCTGTTTCATAAATGATACCATAGAAAATTAGTCAAACCAGTCAAGTAAAAGATCATGGCTAAAACATCTCCACCTACTGTCCTGTTTTTCCTGTACAAAGACGGAACTCGAAGATTCATATTAATGCATTTATAGTTAATATTGTTATGTTCATTTTGTCTGTATTTATGGTATTTTATTGAAGTGGAAGAGAGCAGGGCCCCGATTTTTGAAAGCACATCACTCGAAAGTGGTATAAATCTGTTTATATCTTCAAAACTATAGCTCTAATCAAATTTTTAACTAATTCACAAGATTAATGAGAGCTGTAAGTATCTTCTAAGTTACTCGTATTACAAATTCAGCACAATTTTTCACCACTTTCGAGTGGTATTTTCACATATGTGCTTTCAAAATTGGGCCACGGGTTTATATAAGAGTATTTTATACATATACAAAAAATTATCGAAAAATACCACTAGGTTCTGTAAATGTGTCGATTAACAAAATCAATTAAGACACCGGTGCACCAAAAAAAGTCATCTCAACGTAATCAACGGGCATAAACAGCGCCTCTAATCAGAAGACGGTAGCTCAATCAAATGAGCGCAATAAATCTCTCAAAACCAGAAGATTCAATTACACGGCTACCGGAAGGCAAGACGAGTGGCAATAACAAATTGTCCAAGATAAATAAAACCTTTTTATTCGACCGGCCGGAGACATCCCGAACACGTTCCCCTTATCGACGCCGGTTGCAGCTTTTTAAGAAATGTATCGAACGCTTTATGTTTCGGTCAAAAATTAATTGGTCCTCTTGAGTGAAAGCCTTGCCGCTTTTAAATTATAACGCTTAAAGACACTTAAGCTAAAGATCAGAAGATAAACATCAATACATATATGTAGAGCTGTACCATCTGATACACTGATCCACTCATATGATGGCAAGTACGCTCATATCATAGACGTAAAGACCTACATTTATGACATGGACGTCAATCATCCCGCGATCTGTGATTACGATTTGATCTATGAATGGATACAATCATAACTTTACACCTCAGGGTAAATGCTGAGTTATTATCCCCAGAAATGCCCATGTTAGGTTGAGTTATTCGGTATGCGTGAGCTAGTCAATTTAAGTGTTATAATAGCAAATGTATGCGTTTTACTAAACCAGACCGCAGTGAAGATGAATACGAAATATTGAGATATACAATTTAGCTATGAACTGTCGCAAAACGGCCTTTGACTTACTTATCAGGAATTATAATTTAGTTCCAAGCAAATGTATAAATAAAACATACAAGTCATCCCACTAAGATATCAATGATGACTAAACTGATAAATTTATCACAAGTATGATAGTTGATACGAACGGTGCTACTTTGGGTGATATTATACTCCCCTAGTAAATAATGAACTCACAGAGAAATATAATCGGATCTGTAGTTTATTAGGGAACTCGCGACCCGCCCTGGCTTTTCGCAGTTTATACCAGCAGGTCAACTTTAAATAAACCTTCCTTTTCAATCGTTTTATATTAACGAAAACCACATTAAAATCCGTAGTGTGTGAGTTTAAAGGATCTACATACGTATCCCTACATACGGCGTGGAGCGACTTTGTTTTGTATGTAACTTTATTTTTGTGGCGGAAATACCATATTAAGTTAAACATTGATTTACCACTACTGTGAGTTGTCTGTCTGTTACGCTTTCACGCCTAAACCACTTTTACCGACCAAACCGATTTTAGTTAAATTTAGTACAGAGATAGTTTCAGTTCAGGCACAGTATATATATATAAGCTAAAGCAGTAAGGAAACTACGAACAAATCGGTTGAAACGAAACACACACACAGGCGCGCGCTTTACACGGCCCCTAAGCGGACCTCGTCCACTCCGCTCAGGCTCAGGTCCGCTTAGGGGCCGTGTAAAGCGCGCGCCTGTGTGCGTGTTTCGTTTCAACCGATTTGTTCGTAGGTTCCTTACTGCTTTAGCTTATATATATACTGTGGTTCCGGGGAAGGACATAGGACAGTTTATAGCCCGGAAATTTGCATAGTTCCCGCAGGATAGCCATAAGCGAATTCTGCGCAGACGGAGTCGCGGGCGACCGCTAGTTGACAATAAAGCAAAACCCGTCAACCTTACTCATATTCTTCCTGCAACGAAGTTAGTAGTCAATCGATTTAAATCAAAAATATTATTGATGGTGTTTATTCTGGTCGGTAAATAATGTCTGTCTTGTTAACTACACTTTTTTTTTTTTTTTTTTTATTTTATGGTGCTGTTAGCCATACAAGCATAAAAAAATAATCACTACACATAAATAAGAACAGTGTTCGTTATTTTTATGCTCTTCTGCCACTTCCTGCATTTTTAAGATACATAATTGTGTTACAACAACATATTACTTATGAGTAGGTAATTATTAGTGTGTATCAGCGAAGGTGATCAGCAGCATGACGCGTAAGACCGCGACTTAGATCTTTGGGAGCTTATCTATAGGAGGCATCCACAACACACATACCGACACGACTGCAACATCTGCGACCACACCGCACATTCCTAAACAGAACAGAGGTTCTTAAATTGTCTCAAATAACGAAACGTGATTCTACCCTAAAATGATGCTTTAAAAAAAAAATAACAAGGAGCAACATTCTATCAACCAAGTACCTACTTGTTCGGTGTGCAGATGCACGAACGACTTCAATAAATGAGTTAAAATTTTCATCTGTGTGTCATTTTAGAGTATCGTACTTACATCAAAAGGAAAAAAGGTACCTGTATACACATACACAACTCATGTCTTTATCCCTTATGGGGTAAACAGAGCCTAAATAACAAAACCTAAAGGCCACTTTTAGCATGATTGTGGGCGTATAGGTAGAAAGGGGAATCCTAAATCTTTATATTGCGGAAAGACCCCGATCTGATGAATTTACCCCAGGCCACTGTGCTGTGTTGTGTGTAACATATGCCACTGTGAGTAACCGTGAAAAAAAATCTATGTTCCCAGTTGGTAAGCACTTAGGTATTTCAAGCTTTTTTTAATTGAACTTTCAACAGAATACCTGACAGTATAAATATGTGTAGTGAGACCGATGAGCGAGACATTGTCGGCATTTCTCTACACATCAAAGCACTCAATTAAATGGTAGCACTGGAAGATAAATACTCTGTTCGATGTGACTGTCATGTCGCCAGCTATCCCGGTAAGTGTTTTCCACATAGTTTGAGGTATAATATGTTTTCAATTTAACTAGTTAGATAATTTTATAACATGTCATAGTGATATGTTAGGAAAATTCAGTTTTCGAGATTTGTGGAAAAAAACTCCCACTGCACTTCCTTTTCACTACTTACTACGCAACTGTCGAGTTTTACAATTTCATACATTTTTTTATTCCTCCTATTGAGTAGGAAATACTTAAAAATATTTTTTGCGAAGAACATCACCGTTCTTGATTGCGTTGAAATAAAAAAATTGGATATTTTTGGGATCAGATTTTTTTTATTTTGATGTGCCTTATTTTTTTTGAAAACGACTGAAACGACCCAAATCCACCTTTTCTTGCGATGTCTGAAAATAGGTAAGAAAAAAAGTACAAATCTAAAAAAAAGTGGTGCACTTACGAATACCACTTACCCAGTCCCCGTTCATCACTCGTCAAACAAATCAGCTAACTAACAGTCCGAAATCTAGGCGTCTATTTAAACGTGATTAATTTTATTACCAAATGTGTAGTACGTAATTGGTTTTTATTGCTGGCGGTATCTTGAAACGGTTATCGGCATCTTTTGACGACGTTCATAGTGCGGAAGTTGCCAAAAAGTGTCGCCAGAGAAGTTCAATCTGGTTTGGGAGTTGGATGCTTTTAATTAGCGAACGCTAGCACATTTGTAACTGCCCACGCTTCTGTTAGATATGAAACCGATTGGGTACCTACCTATTTGTGTTTTATTAAGTAACTAGCTTTTGCCCGCGGCTTCGCACGCGTGAACCATGAGCATTTCAAAGAAGCTAGCAATCAAGCAAGCGAACACCCAAACCTATGCAAGCAGGCATGCAAGCAGGCAAGCAAGCATGCAAGCAAGCATGCATGCAAGTAAGCACGCAAGCATGCAAAGCAAGGACTCAAGCAAGCATGCAAGCAAGCATTGCCCCGCTGCCTTAATTTTTCTGAAACTGTAAATATTACAGGATTTTTATAAAACAAACCTAACCTAACCTAAAGGGCTGTCCTAAAATATACCTACCCCCAAATAGCTTTTGCCCGCGACTTCGTACGCGCTAAGATGTAAAACGAAAAAATAAGTTTTTTCAACACACTTGCTCGTAAATTGAGTCTTATTGCACTGCATTTAAGCTCATAATTGCGCTTATTACGCACAAGTGCTGTAATATATTACCGCACGAGTGCGGTAATATAAACTTTTTTTTTAATCTCAGCAAACGGTTCAGTATAAATAGGAACAAGGAATATTTTCGTGAATATTAAAGTATTTTAGTTTAAAGATGATAAATAAACATTTAATTTCGACAAATTATTCATTTTTAACTAAAAAGGGACCATAATTTGCATATTTAAGACATTGATTAATTATTTTATTATAATTTTAATATTAGGCTGTTTAGCAGTCTGTTGTCAGTGTCTTCGCCACGCGCGTGCTTAGTGCACAGCGCGCATGCGCGAGTGCTCCGTGCGGATTGGCGCGGAGAAATAATAATATCTGCCGCCATTTTTCACTGATATTGTTGATTCAGACTTTGTTATTTTATTACTTTAAAAATTACTAGTTCAATTAATAAAGAAATGTAGTGTCCGTCGCTGGAAATACTAAAATATGTTCGGACAATGTTCGGACAGTTACAGTTATATCAGTAAGAAATCCAAGGTGTTAATTACCAAATGATAAAGTAAAGTTCTAAAGCAACTCCAGGTAAGCAATGTCTGGTAACAAAGATAAACTAAAGTTCTTAAAGTCCTTTTATTAACTAAATTTTATTTATTTTTCCTCGCAAATGTGTTGAAAAACGTCGTATGCGACGCGTGTGCTTTGGTAATTACACACGAGGCGTATTGTACGCGCGAGCGCTAGCGAGCGCGGGTAAGAGAGCCGAGATGTGACACATGAACATAGCACACTTGTATCATAATGTACTATTTCCCGTTCCCGTGAAAATTTTGGGGAGTGCTTTCGGAGTACACTTAAAGCCTTTAAAGAAACACACGTTATAAATGTTAAGTTTCTTTCTTCCGCTGTTTCGTCTGGAAACGTAAAATCCCGGTTTTTCCCGTTCCCGTAAAAATGTTAGGAAATCCTTTGTTAATGCTTCCTTACACTCATCAAGGAAGGCTCTTACCAAATTACAGCTTTCTACGACCAGTATAACAAAAAATCCCGTTTTTTCCCTATCCCGTGGGAATTTCGAAAAATACCTTCTTAGTGCACCTCTAGGATACTCAAGGTATACGTGTGCCAAATTTCAAGTTTCTAGCCATATTATGCCTACCGCAGTATTTCTTTGTAAACAAATATTTTTCCCGTTCCCGTGGGAATTTGGGAAAGTACTCTCTTAATGCTCCTCTGCACTCCCGAAGCAACCTACATGCCGAATTTCAGCTTTCTGCAACCAGTAAAACGAAAAGTCCCGTTTTTCCGGTTCCCGTGGGAATTTCGGGAAATCCTTTTTTTATTGTTTACACTCCCCAAGGGAACTTGAAGGCCAAATTTCAGTTTTATACGACCAATAAAATGAAAAATCGATCCCGTAGAACTGAAAATATAAATCCCGTTTTTTTCCTTATCCCGTGGGAATTTCCAAAAATCATTAAGACATTATTTTACTATTATAATCACCTACTTCTATGCCAAATTTGAACAGTCTAGTAATTATAGTTCATAGGATTTCGTTTAACTGAATATATAAATCCCGTTTTTTTCCTTATCCCGTGAGAATTTCCAAAAATCCTGAAATTAGTTTCTTCGTTTTGTAATTACCTACTTTTGTATCAAATTTGAAGAGTCTGGTTATTATAGTTACTGAGATAGCGTCACTCGGAGTCGAATATATAATTCCCGTTTTTTCCTTATCCCGTGGGAATTTCCAAAAATCCTTCCTTAGTGGATGCCTACATTGTATAAGGTATCTATGTGCAAAATTTCAAGTCTCTAAGTCCAGTGGTTTGGGCTGTGCGTTGATATATAGTTAAGTCAGTCAGTCAGTCAGTCAGTCAGTCAGTCAGTCAGGACTTTGAATTTTATATGTATAGATTAAATAACGTGTGAAATTGGATTTTACGTACCTCCCAGGATTTAAAATTTAATATGCATGCCTCTAATTAATGATCAGCATAAACCACCAATTTGTGTAGGTACAGGGTACTTTATAAATAACTGTGTCATTGCATGGCTCTGCTTCACAATTTTTTTATCAATTTATGTTAAGAATAAATATATCTTATTTTTAACAAACTTTGAAATCGCGTCATTTTTAAAACCATCACTGTAGTTCAATGTCAATGTCACTGCGCTTTTGGTAACCTGTAGGGTATCTACGCCATAGGTACTTAGGTGGCAAAAAAAGGTAAAAGACATCTATTTGAACAGTCTATTGACAGAGATGTACAAAATGGTTTTAAAAAAGCATTTAAATACAAAATGCAAAATACTTTTCAGATTTACTATTTCAAATGCAAAATACCAAATAGTTTTGCGTTTTGTATTTCAAATGCTAAATGCAAAATAGGTATTTTCAAAATACTTTTTGAAAATAAAATACCTTTTGAACAAATATCAGACATTTTTATTTATCATGAGAAATAGAGACACAATGGCGAGCCGAACAAAAATCTAATAACATGGCACCTTATGCATGACATTTTGGTCAAATTTATCAGTACGCATATCAATAAATTCTGTTACGTTAATAATTAATAATAATAATGTAAAGCAACTAGACTAACGAAAAGAGAGCCATGGCTCCATTTTGTGAATTGTGTGGCCATTTATTTCGGTTGATTGTGCATCTAGTGCGGCAATACAAGCGTCATTCGTTCATTTCATTTTGTTTGACTGGTAATGTTGGCTAAACTTAATCACAAAGTATTTTGCATTTTCATATTCATTTCAAAATGCAAAATACATCTCGAAAGGTATTTCAAATAAAATACAAAATGGTTTTTACTAAAAGGCATTTAAATGCAAAATACAAAATGGGTATTTTGCATTTTGTATTTGCATTTTAAATAGAAGTATTTCAAATAAATCGCATCTCTGTCTATTGATGATCGTCCGTTTCAGTTTGCCAAAGCGTAATCCGTTTGTTGTGAACACATACACGAATGCCGGCTAATCAGAACTCCAGGCGCAATTTATTTCGGTCTCTACCTACTCCGGACTATCTCTGCTAACCGGCACTACGCACGTCACCCAACGTTCGGAAACTTCTATTTTCAATTGAATGCTCTGCAAACAGTTAGTAAAAACATTTTGAAGACCTTTCCACGCTAATGTCTAAATAATTTACAATCCTGGTGATAACGGAATTCGACCAAAGATAAAAATGAGTGCGCGGTGTAGATAGTACGATAAAACATGCCGAGGTGATAGGACCACAGTTAATTACTACAAACAAAAACTTTGCTTTACTATTTGGACGAAAATGTTAATTTTTACTATAGTGGTGTTTAGTGCGTTCGGATTAATAGCTCACGGTGAGTTTCTTTTGTTTTTCTATGGGAAACTTTAAAAAGGTATGAAGGTTTGTAAGTGTTGGCTCAATGAACAACATTTTTTTTAAATGTTAGTAATTTTGTAACAGTCGAAATAGACTTTATGGAGTAGAATTGTAGTAGGATAGGTTTTCGTTGAATTTGGCTGAACTGCAGAAATAAAAATTAAAGGTTGTAAAAAAAGAACAATTTTGCGAACAAATTGAGGCCAGGTTAAACTACGCCAGGCCTAGTGCGCGTAGTTTGCTTAGTCAATCCTTAGTGTGTACGTACGTGTATCTAGGAACCTACCTAGTGCTGTCTTACTATGGCTTAATGAAGTTTAAATGCACTTTTTGTGTGTGTAATTGTATACACACAGCGTGGCGCAGTTTTTATTGACCTCACTTAGCAGATCTCCGTTCGTAGAACTCATCATTTTATAAGCATATGTACGTAGATAGGCTCCACTATCAAACGTTATCTATAGGTATGCTACTGCTTTGGATAAACAAAGTCAACAAAGAGGTCATTAGAAGTACCTACTTAGCTACTTTAAGTTAGACTGCAGCCGGTGTTCTGTTTCCACTAGAGCTCTACATTGGCCATCCCAGCAGTAGGTACCACTCCACCTACCAAGCCTACCAGTGACACGCTAAACCTATTGTCAATAAACAAAACGCGGTTACATCCGTTGCATAACATTGTATCACGCATTAGAATTCCTATTTGTCGGTACAATGAGGTGGAGCCGCCTGCGCCCGCGCCGCTCAACAATGGACCAGCTCATCCCGTCTAGCAACTACTGCTAAATAAATATTTATTTATTCCACTGTTGACAAACGTATTTACATTGTCAATGAGCATCTAAGCATGTCGACATGCGCGTGGGCACGGGATTTTATGTTGATCGTCGGTTGTTTATGAATTGGGTCAACGCTGACTTGTGCCGGTGACGGCGGCATGAATAGATGAACGTGTTTCGAATTAACTGGTTGGTTACTGTTTAAAACTATAGCTAGTTTACAAATACATCAATGATTGACAAAAAGGCGTCAAAAGCATGACATGCAATACCGCAACAAGTTATGCTTTGTGTATAGATATTTCTACGCAACGAAGTTAGGTTTCACCACGAACTTTGTGGTCATCACCTTTGGACATGAAATAAATCCATACAACTCTTTACTCAGTCAGATTACAATAAGGTCAACCTAAATAAAAGGACTTCGATTAATTCCCACTTTAACTTTATGCCATTCATTAAGTAATAGGTAGGTAGTTAATCGTGCCAAAAAAAGAACAGTCCTGAGAGAAACGTTTGTAGAGTACCTACCTAATACTTTGTTGTTATCAGCTTCGGGTGTCAGTCTGTCTGTAGAAAGCGTTCTAAGCCGCGGTTACAATGAAGGAGTTGGCGCACTTATCCGTGCACAATTATGTCAGACGCCTATCATCCACTTTCCCGGGCGGGCGGCTCTTCACGCATCGACGGCTGACCACCGGACTAAAACCACGGACAGATGGATGACACCTAGAATGATTCCTTTTAACATAATTTTGCGTCTATGCAAAAGGTTAATCGTGTCTGAAGGATCGTCTAATCAAATTAAAGTGATGCACATATTGCTAGATAGCACATAGTGTGTGCATAAAATGTGGAAGGAAGATAAACTAGTGATGAGAGTATGAAAATTAAATCATGGCATTACTTTTTTCATACAGATTTTTTACACAGACTGCTCTTTACTATAACATTTTTTAATATCGTTTAATAAATAACTGCAGGTTGACTATATCCCAGTCTAAAACCTTTGACATGTAAAACTATTTACTGACCTGCCAAAGGTCAGAAAAAGTTCATAGGGTTCAGGAAACAAACAATAACAGAGTGCGTACTTAGTGCGTATGCAAAAAATGAAGTCCAAGTTTTGGTGTTGCTGTGAAAGCAAAAAATCGTAACTTTCTCCAAGGCGTCGAAAAGCCGCTGTCGTCGTTACGCGTGTACAACCGTCCTTATTGGAACACTTCGCCTCATTACGCCTAGTTTCGCTGTCAATGTTCTATGACAAAAGATGCTACCAACTCTGCGGCTTTCTGAGAAATTTTGACTGGTTTGGTTATAATATAGTAAGTAGAAGTTTTACCTTTAAAGAAAATTTGATACAGGCGATATGTCAAAAGGAGAAAAGTGAAAGAAAAGCGAACGATCGAGTTAAATAAGTGGCCGCTCTGGGCACGGCATACCAACGCATCGAGAGCGGATTCTCTCGCTTTCAATAATTACGTAGCGTACGCGCTGAGTGTATCGGAACGACAGGCTGATGACCGGTAAAATGGCGCGAAACGCGAGAAAATGACATATGATTGCGGCGGTTAAAACAAACGTAAACTGCGCTCCGGAGTGGTCATTACACAGGCTCGGCGATCAGTTACGGACAGGTAAAGGCTGGTACACAGTGAGATTGGACATGTAGACCGGGCAAATGTCAGAAGTCAGAAGTCGATCGATACGGCAGTCGTATTTAGGCGAGGCGATGAGGGAGCAATTCTGGTGCACAAATTGGTGATCACGATCTCACCTGCAGTGCTTAATGTTACTTTTACAATTATATTACAACTTCGGAACAAAGAAAATAAGTTCATGACAAGTCTATTTTGATGCTCGATTTTGGGTTACTACTTACTAGCTAAAAGGGGGGTATTTTTTCGTGCTACAACCGGGAATACTCTTCCAAAGTGACCATTCATGTACTTCGTCACTTCGAAAATAAGAATTGCGTTCTGAATAACAGCAAACGGCAATGAAATGCACATTTTTTTTACCTAACAATAATGTTAACCGTAACCGGTCCACTAAAGGTACCTCAAAAAAAGCGTTAGTGTAGTTTACAGCACAGTCGAGTTCTCCAATATCTATACAGCGAATCGTACAAAAATATCTAAACACCGCACCTTATGTAACTGAAAATAAGGTCTACGTGTAGATATTTTTGAACGGTTGGCTGTATTGCAGAACTCGACTGTACACAATAAATCAATCACTGCATGTACATAGGTAAGTATTTTTTAACAAACTGTACAAACACTTGTACCTATGTATGGTAAGTTATAAGATTTTCGATTAGCCACCGGTACCCGCACGCTATGTTAATCGATGTGATTTATTTACAATCATATGACCTAGACCCTTAAAGCGAATATTCCTTGCGAATATTTATAAGAAAAAAGACTTACCTACTAAGTTACGTATTTCTTGCAAAAAAAATGTTTTTATTTTATCCTCCACTATTTGCTACTCACTCACATGCCTGACGAATCAAAATAATTTCTTCATGAACTTTTTATTATTACCGATCTGTTACAGACACCATGCGTAAATAAATAAGTAGAAAGGCACAATCGAATTAAGGCGGATGCTCGCGTTAGCTCATTGAAGAAGTCCCGTTAGATGGCGCTGTAATCAATGATGTGTGTTTTTTGTAGTTTTTAGAAGATTCTTAGAACACTTATAGATTATCAATTGATTTGCGCACACAGTTTAATACGGCCGATTTTTTGAGACTACACTCAGAAGGTAACAATGCACCAATTCGGAGAATAGCTGCACAAACGCTGGTGTCACTAACGGCCCTATACAGATACTAGGTCTTACACACACATGCAAATAGGAGGCGGCAACTGGCGGAAAAATATTGCAACACCTTGCTAAGCTGTTAGCGTAATTTTTCACGCTATATTTACGTTTTTATATCAACTTTAATTTTACCAGAAATTTTACAAATCTACGTACAAAACTTAAGTCGTGTTATTTCAACCATTTATAACTTTGGAATGGCTGCACGGATTTTTATGATTTTTGATTTGTTAGCTTTCTCTCTTCCTCGAATAGCCAAATATCTTATCATAAATATGATAAATGCACAAAAAAAAAACTCTAATTTTTCGTATGCAGCGCCATCTCTGACAAAAACTGACTTTAAGGCGGAATATTCTTTGCCAGCTCGGCTAGTTACAAATACATAATAATATTATAAATGAGTCTAGCAGATGCAAACATGTGAATCAATGCCACCTTCAACCCTTTTTGAATACTAGGGAGTAATTTTTTGTACTTTGTTAGATAGAGGGCTATCGTATTTGTACTCACTAGTTGGCGCCACTGTAGAGTAAGGTATATATCATATCAGATTATTCAGGATTTCTTTTAATTTATCTTTAATAGCAAGTTATTTATTATCCACCGTGTTGCACAGTCCCGTTTATCCTCTTAATTATCTGTCATTTTATTTGCCTTCTTAGTTTGGCTCCTACTTTTCATAGTTTTTCTTTTAATATTTTAATAAACCTGTCGTATGTCTGCGAAAATATTCGGAAACAATGTAAAGTAAAGCCGGAATATGCAACTTGTAGGTAGTACTAATTTTACGTTTCTTTTTAATACCTCAAGTTGCAATAGCGCCTCTAGCGGCGAATTCATATGCCGTCATTGCTAGTATCTTGAAATGTCTTTGAGTATTTAGTATGTAGGAACCCGCGATTCATATCTGATATTCGCTCACACGTAGAGACATCATCATCACCATCGTCTGACATTTTATTATTTCTCCTATGCATTGCATTACAAACGTTTCGTCTGGGGCATCTAAACAACTAGCGCTGTACTATAGGTATTGTCGTTTCGGGTCATAGGCTTTCGTAAACAGGTAACTTGAGAATCAGCCTGCTTATAACAATGAGACGAAGTCATTCGTGCTAGCCATTCGGATCCTTTCCTTTCACCAAAATGCATTGGAGTATAGGATCACATAAAGGAAATTAAATAATAACGCATATCGCGTAGGGACTACGTCTGACTGCTTCTTGGCTAGGGATTTTGGTAGTCATCGGTAGTGGGCCACCTGCCTAGTTCACCTGGGTGGACCACGGGCACATTTTCTTGCCGATGTTCCACCTCAGAACACCCAGGTGAACCACGGGCAAATGACTATGGGTCATGGTCCAAAAAGTGCCCATGGTTCACCTAGGTTTACTGAAGTGGACCATTGGCAAGAAAAATTGCCCGTGGTCCATCCAGGTGAGCTAGACAGGTGGTTTTCGGTTAGATATTTGTTCCGGAGTTGCGACCTGCCTTTTTATTTACTAATTCATGGTACATCGCATAAAAGGAAAAATAATATTAGATAATTATGATGACTTTGCAATAGGTAGGTACGACAAATAAATAATGACAACTCCAAAACAAATTGAATCCATCTGAACTCACTTTTACTTACTGATACTTACTTCCACAAAAGTCGAACTTCATCCATCGATGGTTTTGAGTAGCGTTACCAACAGTGGGATAAAGCAGATTCTCACGGTGTCTAGTCCACACGCGAAAAATAAAAATTTGCAGCTCGACGCGAATTATATCAGCGCATGGACCAACTCTATATGCACAACTGGTTGTGCCAATAGGAATTTCGGGCTTATAAAAATAAAAATTCTCATTAGAGATAGTAAAATTAGGTTAGGTTCATTAGGCATCTTCAAATGCCCGAAGGGCAAACCGAATAGAAATAGGAACCCCGCCGTCAATCTTATGGTGGAGTGAAATTCCTAATGGCACAACTAGTAGTCCATAATATAGAGTAGGCCCAGGACAAAAGCGTCATACATTTAGGCACAAATCGTGTGCATAAAAATGACATAGAATTTAGCTAGCGTCGTGCAGCAATAGCGTCTGTACTATACGCGTGTCGCCCAGTGAAACAGGGAACAGAGACGTGCTAAACTACGAAACCCTCTAGATATTTTTTTCGGTCTGTAACCATGATCCACCTGCAATTTGGCCACCTGGTTTTTGACAGAGCTCCGCTCCTGGGCGGAGCTCCTTTTTCTGGGTATTGGAACCTCAGTGGTTTTCTGGGTGGACAAATTAGGTGGGCTACGGGTAGACTGCAAACAAACTGCACAGTCGATTTGCTGCAGCTAGCTTGCAGTTCAAATGCTGACAGTCTAGTTTATTATAGGCGTTAGATAAGATCCCACAATAGCTAGGCCAATACGCCACGCAACACGTGGTATGCGCACATAAGGGTTGATTTATCAAAGCACTGATAGTTTAAAAAAACCTCGATATTTTTTAAATAAAACTTAATACTTTTTTAAATGAAAACTCTTTTATGATGTATGTAATAAATCATATTGGCAAAATTCAGGCCATTATTATCAGGGTATTTAAAATGAAACATTGACATAACTACACACTTCAAAGTCAAGAACATATTATATTGTAATGATTTGATGTTTTCTGTATACCAGGTGTCAGGCTCCAAATGAAAGAGATGAGACGATCACTGACAAGTTGGTACTCTTCTCGGTGATTGTCAACGTCAAGAGATGAGCTTCGCTAGAATAAAAAACACGTCAGGCCATATTGAATCTTATGACGTGTTACGAAATTGTAGTTTGTAGATCACGCAACATATTTCAATTCATAAAATATTACATACCTAACTGAATTGCATGTAATGGAAATTTGCCACTTATTTATTGTCCACAAAAAATATTTTTTTACATGCATACAAGAACAATCATAACTGGCAGTGTGGCATTACCGGCTTTCCTGTCCTCTGTTCATGGTTCGCTACCTCTCGTCAGTTCCATTTTAAACGTTTCACAGTTACTCGACGATGAGTTAGCTTGCCTGAAGGAGGCCAGTGAAGCCTGGTGTGTTTCATGTCCTGGAGCGAACATCCCAGTTCTACGGCACATACAGAAGGACTGGGACTCTCCTCGGCTAAAAGCAACCCATGCTTCTCTATTCGAAAATAGCCCGGACGACAATGAACGTGCCCGTCTCCTGGCAGTATCAGCCCCGGAGTCAGGCCATTGGCTCAACGCCCTCCCTTCCCGCCAGTTGGGTACGGTTCTGGATCCAAGCACCTTGAGAATAGCAATATCGTTAAGGCTTGGGTCCAGAATATGTGTCTCCCACACATGCTCCTGCGGTAAGGAGGTAGATCAGCTGGGACGCCACGGTCTCTCATGCTCCAAAAGCGCCGGTCGCTTTTTCCGCCATGGCACCATTAATGACCTGGTCCGCCGCGCGCTTGCCACCGTCTCTGTGCCCGCAATCCTTGAACCCGTGGGCATGGCCAGAGACGATGGCAAGCGCCCCGACGGGGCTACTCTGGTGCCATGGAAGCTGGGTAGGGCTCTGGTGTGGGACGCGACGTGTGTCGACACTTACGCACAGTCCCACATCCAGGCAACCCGCTCACAGGCCGGGGCTGCAGCTGACCAGGCCCAAGTTCTCAAGCGCCGCAAATACTCTTCTCTTTTAAAGGATTATGAGTTTGCGGCGCTCGCAGTAGAGACAATGGGTCCCTGGTCGGCTGACATGAGGGCCTTTATGAGAGCCTTGTCGTCCCGGCTAATAGAGACCTCAGGAGACCCCAGAGCTGGCGCTTACCTCTCCCAGCGAATTTCTCTGGCTGTACAGAGAGGTAATGCCGCCAGTGTCTTGGGGTCTATGCCGCAGGAGGGCCTTTTAGATGGTGTTTTCTTTTTATAGTTAGGTATATTTATTTAGTTTTAAGTTTTGTATATTTAGTTAACTTTTAGATTTTAGTTTTAGTTTAATTAATTTATCTTGTATTTAATTGTTTATTTAATTTTATGGTGGTTGCAGTCTGTTGTATGTTTAATTTTACTCTTATATAATATGTTAAAAACGCATCATAACTTATTTTTCTACTTAGAATTAAATAGGCGGACTTTTTTTATCACCGTCAAAAGAAACAACACGACGAATACAAGCATTATTTTTAAGTTTGGTGTTAAAATATTGCAAATGGTATCATTAAATGATACCTGTCATCATTATCATCCTCATCATATCAGGTGTGGGACGTCCACTGTTGGATATAGGCCTTCAGATACCGCCCATAGAACTCCAGTTGCCTCGGTTGGAAGTGGCTTGCATCCACCATGATACCATGAACCCGCGACTTACGGTACCTATAAGGTTGCATATGATACTTAGGTCAACCTAAAACTTGGACGTTGATATTAATATCATTCTGTATCATACAGTTTCCTTTTCCTTCTTTCTACCGATCATAGGTAATGGGAACATGAAAGACGGACTAAAAGTCTTCAAGTCTTCAGAACAGGGTTGGCAAATCTCTGCTGTTGGACATCTGGAAATTCACGGTCTTGATAATTTCCCTAGTAACATTTATTTATTTATTTATTTATTCAATAAAAAATTACAGCATTACAGTCGAAACCAATGCGCTATAAAATTCAAAAAATATAATAAATACATAAAGTAATTAACCAATTAGAGTGGTAATAGGGGTTACAAAATTTTGCAACACCGCACTATGGATAGATACATACATACATACATATCACGTCTTTATCCTTTACGGGGTAAACAGAGCCTAAGGTAACAAGACCTAAAGGCCACATTTAGCGTGATTTTGGGCGTATAGATGGAAGAGAGGAGTCAAAATAGTGATGGATTGCTAGCCACATCGCCTATAAGATGATTCCTAAGATTTTCGCCCATTCCCTCGATGGGCTTTTACCATCTGCGCGGGAAGAGAAGCAACTGGTACATTCTAAGCTTTCTTTACTCCCAGACCAGCATGTAAGAACGTATATTGATAGTTTGGATGAAACAAAAACAGACCATATCGATTAAATCGAGATTTTTACTGTAATTAAGACTTTCTTAGGTTTTTCTATGACAGTTTTTGGGTCTCCTGTGCATATATATATATATATATATACATTATGTATACATACATACTCAGTAAAGCATAACGAGGTTTTTACCTCGTAACGTTATTACAAATTACATCAATAAAAATCTGTGTTTTTAGACCCAATCAATTTTTTTTGTCATCACACCAGCAGTAAAGTTCTTGCTCTTCTTGCACAACAATAGCAAGTAAAATCTCGCGTCCAGTGGATATATGATTCACTTATTTCCTGTTAATGCACAAAAATTACTTTCCGAATCCAATGTGAATCTGAAAAATTAATTAATTTTATAATCATACTATTAGCGACAGAAAGACGGACAAACAGAAAGACAAACGGACGGATGATTGGACGTACAGATTAACAAGCAGACGGACGGACGGACAGACGGACGGACGGATGGTCGGAAGCATAGACAAACAGACAGACAAACCAACGGATGGACCGCGCCGGATTGATGGTTGGACAAACAGACAAACTGACAGACAGACATACATACATACATACAGACAGGCAGGCAGACAGATAGACCTACGGATGGATGGACTGCCGGATGGATGATCGGACGCACAGACAAAAAGACAGACAGTCAGAAATATTTAAAGAAGATTTTTAGTTATCACAAAAAAAGTTAAAAAACAGAAGTATCTAAACATAAAAAAAGCTAAAAATATAAAAGCCACTGATAAATAAATTGTCACAAAATGGCCCAGAAGACTGGACAGACGGAAAGATAGGCCGACAAACAGACGGACCTACAAAATATATGTGCTTCTAACAATGGTTCCGTTTTTCTATATGACGTAAGAAACCCTAAAAAAATCAGACAATACAGTCATGTGTGTATATTTCACCTCTCTTATACCTTTCAATGTACACACGTAGTTTTTAATTATCATTTTGACTTGCGTTCGCCGATTCGGACGTAAAATATACATTCATACACAAATCACGTCTATATCCCTTACGGGGTAGACAGAGCCTAAGATAACACCTTAAAGCCATCAAGAACAAGCATGATTGTGGGCGTATAGGCGGAATCAAAATAGTGATGGATTGCCCTATCGCGTATAACTTGATTCCTAATATTTTTGCATTTACCATCAACGCGGGAAGAGAAGCAACTGGTACATTCTATGTTTTTTCTTTACTTCCAGACCAGCATGAAAGGGAGTAAAAGATAGCTACCTAGTATCGAGTATGGGTAAAAAAGCTATAGTTAGACAGACGGACAGATTGACAGACATAGACGGACGGATTTGAACAATGTGGCCATAAAATAAACCACGATACAGCGTTAACTTGGTAATAGATAAGCTCCTTTGTGTTCCGAACACCAAATCCTGGCCAAGTGCGAGTCGGACTCTCGTACCAAGGGTTTCGTCCAAATTCGGCAAGTAAATATAAAATCCAGTGTTAGCAAAGCCCTGCCAACTAAGCAAATTGTAGGCTGTGTGAGGTCATTTTATATTGGTTACTTACATACTTAGATAGACAAAAATATTCTATTTTTAGTATTTGATGTTAGAGCGGCAACAGAGAAACGTCATTTGTGAACTGTCGCCAGACAATCATGATAGCTGATAGCCATATCACGGTTCATAAGATACAGCTTGGTGACAGACAGACAGACGGACAGACAGACGGACAGTGGCTCCTAAATGAAAAAAATATAGCTACGTAATATGGGTAAAAAAGCTATAAAGTTAGGACAGACGGACAGATAGACAGACATAGACGGACGGATTTGAACAATGTGGCCATAAAATAAACCACGATACAGCGTGAACTTAGTAATAAATAAGCTCCTCCATTGGTTACTTACATAGAAAGATTGACAAAAATATTCTGTTTAGTATCTGTTGTTATAACGGCCACAGAAATACATCATCTGTATGCATCATCATTGCAGCCTGGTGACAGACAGACGGACAGACAAACATATAGACATACAGACGGACAGTGGAATCTTAGTAATAGAGTCCCGTTTTCACCCTTTGGGTACGGAACCCTAAAAAAGCTGGTCAATAGCAAGTTCGATTCGAGCACTAAAGATTCCTCTAAGTTCTAAGAGTTATAATTAGATGTATGGTTAGTTGTTACTCTTTCTGTTGATGAGTGTCCAACTGCGGAAGCGACCCTGGCTGGGTCACCAGAATTTCAGTTCAAGATTACTGTATTGTCATCAGACTTATGCTTATGCCAGATTTCACATCAATCTGATCAATTAGAAATGGGTCAAAATTCACTTGCAAGATTTGATTACATGCAGACACCGGGACTGAGCACTTCAATTGCGTTTACAAAAATAATTTGTACCAATCACACAAACGTTGGAATGTTGTATCTTACCAAAATTTATTATGATTAATTGATAAGTACATACCTGTACGTACAAATAAATGTCTACGCTGCGTCCAATATCGTAGCTTGTAACGTCTTTTACTTCCTTCCTTTGACTTCAATTAATTACGAATAAAATGAATAGATTATTTTTATTTTGAGACACCATGTTCTGTCAACCATTAGTTTATGACAATTCATATCATTGTTTTTTTTATTACCTGTCTAACCAGCCAGGTTTTTGACTCGCATGTTTTTTTTAAATTGTTCTGCAATTGAGAAAACCTATTTACTCGGCCTATTTTGTATTTAGCACTTGTCGGATTTCACGAATCATTGCCGTGGTATATGGTCGTGATTTGATGCAGAGGGTTAGGGTTCGATTCTCGTGAGAAGCATTAGTGCAAAATTAACTGGAAGCCTTTTTTATTTTTAACTTTCTGTGGTCGAGTACTTTTTTTTAAATATATAAGGCAAAACGTGTTTTTAAGGCGGCAATATGACTGGGGGGCGCCACCATCTATGCCAAATTAATAAGCACGTGATCCTAATACTAGAGAACTTACTAGGCATGAAAGCTTTGCCAAGTTTAGGACTGGCAATGCCACCCGCTAAACCATTCAAATTGGCGATGCCTCACTGCTACAAGGTTATACAAAAAAAAATACGAAACTATGTGTTAGTTTTAAAAAAAATCTTGGCTAGAATAAGTTTACCATCACAAGTGTACATTTTATTTTCAACTAATTGATGGTATAGACCATTTATCGTAAACAGTAAAATCTAACTAGGGTAAGCTTGTGGTTGTTTAAAAACCACTTAGGTAGTACTTTCTTTGGTTTGATTTGACAAGAAAAATATTGAATTTACCATAAAGTTTTCTAAATCTCATCGAGATAGTATTACTAAGTAAGTAAGTTATTAAAAACAATGTTTATAAAATTAAAAAAGAATCGTTCACGGCCTCGAGATTCGAACTTGGTCTCTAACTATTCAGTCCTTTAAGTCACGACCACTGAGCCAGATTGGAGGTCACGTGACAGCTCGAAATAGCCGATTGGTTTTTACAACATGTTTTATTTGACACTAGCTACTCACACTATTGTAAAATGCATCGAAATTTACTGCATCATACTGCAATTTAGGTATGATAAATGCACTCTGTTTTGTAATTTGCGCAGACAATATATCCATAGCTAACTATCCTCAAAAAATCGCATTGAAATTAAGCCTGTGGACGAAATGCAGCTGCACGGAAGGTTTGTATGGAAGAGCAACCGCCTTAATAGTGTAGAACGTTTGAATTTCATAGTGACATCGTAACGCAATGCGCAGTCGAAAGACTTAAATCGGAATTGTGCTTTTTGAGCCGTATGTTACCTACTACTTATATTTGCAACAATAAAGTAAATGTACCGCAGTACTTGGCCATTACATTCCTACGTCGGAGCTGTCTTGGTGCTCAAAAATAGCCCTCCAACATGCATTTTATTCGCTATAGACCAACCGTTTAAATGAGTCCTCGCCCGCGCGATGCAGGGACATGGGGTGTGACGACCGCGGGGGCCGAGAGAGGTGCGGGCGGCAGGCGCACTACCCGCCCGCACCTCTCTCAGTCCCCTTTGTCGTCACACTCCGCGCCCCTGTGCCGCGCAGGCGAGGACTCATTTAAGCGGTCGGTCTATAGACGATACGGTCGTGTTCACTTATTTTTCAGCTCTTAGACATGTCCGATGAGGACTGTACCAAATTAAATAGGAAACTCGGGTATTACGTGACTCGCTTCATTCCGTGATACCATGTTTGAAGCTTTTCGTGGCTATTGTACTTTTTCAAACTAAAAGAAGTTTTATTTTCTGCGTCATAAGGTAACATTTAAATAAATGATATTTGCTCATGTAACGCCACGAAAAGCTTCAAACATCGTATCACGGAATTAGACGAGTCACGTAGTAATTACCCGAGTTTACTCTCATGTCTACAATATCACTGAATGTTCAACAGTAACACCCGAAAGCTGCTTCTACCAGCGCTGCCTCAGCTGCCACCCGGACGACGCCGCGTCCCCCGGCTCGCCAATAGAGTGCCACCCCTCCAACTGGGTCACCGCGCAATGGATCCACAACCTGGGCCATCCGCCACCTTCGACGGACTCCAAGGTGCCTGTTGAGTACCGATGCTTAAAGATGGTGGCTACGCCTGATGACAAGTCATGTGAGTTAATGATTTCTAGATTTGCCTTTAGACAACCTTACGTGGAGCAGGCTTGGGTTAACTCCTATATAAGTCCGGGTTAATTTCTAACCCAGGGTTAAGAAGTGCCAAAATTAATGGAACTGCCATCTTTAACCTGGTCTATATTTTTTTAACCTAATTAAAAGCGGCCCTTGGGTACAAGTTACCATGTTGTTAAAGGAAAACGTGTGGTTCCGTCTGTGTCTGACAAAAGTGACAAGAAAAAATGTTAGGTTAACTGAAGCTAAACAAGCGTTTATTAGGAAGGGAGTACCTAATGTTAAAAAGCTCCTGGTATAAACATGTTGGCAATGATGCTCGTAGTTGTTTATTGTTTCACAAAGTATGAATCCAACTAAGAGTATAAAAGTAGAGCAGAATATTGAATAACAAGGATCCTGCATCAGCAGGTATCAACCTATTATTATTAAAAAAGTAAGTAGGGTAAGACCCTAAAACTCCGTAAGAGTACACTCTTTATTCTTGTCATGATTATAGGAAAATATTTCTTTGTATCGTTTGGTTTCGGTTCGTTCAACGTTACGGCGAGGAGAGTAGGTAATAAAATTAGTGGCACATGAGGTATTTTATCGGAGCCTTTTAAGCTAGCAACGAATCTTTAATGCTTTGCTTGCGATGTCCATGGGTAGTGGTGTTCGCTTATTATCAGGTAACAATACGCCGTTTGCCTTTCTTTTTGTTTAAAAAAATGTTATGCTTTGTTTTAGTTGGCAACACAGTAGACATTCTTCGTGGATGCGTCCCCAAAGTTCAAGTGGACTCTGTATGTCTCGCTCTGAAGGCGGTAGAACGAGCGAGAGGCCATAGCGATGCACGTTGCTACACATGCAACAGAAATAACTGCAATTCCGCGGAAAGAACGAAGATTCTGTCGCTACCTGTGCTATTAATTACCTTCTTATTTTTTATATTACTTGCATAGCGAATAGAATAGAAATATTATAATTTAAGACATTTATGAGACTATTTATATTCCTTGTGTAAATTTCGGAATCGATACAGAAATAAAATACAGTATGATTGTAAAAAAAATGTATTTTCAGTTAAATTTGTCAACGTCGAATATTTAGTATAAAATAATTCTGTTGAACTTGCACAACCATACTATTTAATTAATTTATACAGAGAACGACTATAATACAATAAGTATTACAACTACATTTTTTTATTCCATACAATTAGTGATATGTTATAAAATTCGACAGAATTCGAGTTAATAACTTTATTCTACTGTTATAATGAACTTCTACTTATTGCTAAAAGCATTTTATTTTGTTACTGCCAAACCTAACTAAATACCTATAGACTAGAAAATTCTTTTATCTACGAAATCATACATTTCTAATTTTCTACATTAACGTTTGACGCCCTATTTTTTCTTAATATTCATTGCAAATGTAGGTACATACATGTCTATGGCGTTTACAGTTCATAAAAACATAAATGCATTTTCGTTAGATAAGTACTTAAAACCGACAACAACTAAATTATTCCTCAAGCATTGAATATCTGGTCCATAATCATACATTTTTCAAGGCAACGATACATTTTTTAATAAAGAAGTTCAGTGAGGTAAGGTTTTGATGTGATGATTAATTTAATTACTTTCAGTTTTATATTACGCGTGTAAAAATATAACGATATTTATACATATTCAAATAAACAATCATTAATAAATAACAATAAAATAAATAAATACACTGCTGCTAAAATACACACAAATGTAATAATCCAATGCTAAAAAACTGCATAAAATAAATGAAGTTAAATTTTGAAAAACCTTATACTTAAACCACAGGTACTTTGTCAACTAAATGCCACAAAATCGATACTTTCAATAGTAAAAAGAAAATCTGAAAAATTGAGTATTTATAAACTTTTTGGTGAATCGCGTCCATTCATAGTGTAAAAGTTATCCTTTTCCTTTTTTATCTTTGTTAACACTACAAGGAGCTTTTCTTCCGCCATACCGGTTCTACTTTACTTTAATTATCCTAGCTAAAGTGTCTAAATAGAATTGTGCTAGTGTTACAAAATGTTGAATTTGTGTAATAACAATATACTTTTATAAACGATGTTCTTTTTCTAAGTATTTTTATTTATAAGTATATCAAACTAGAAGCTCGTTTGAAATTTTTATCAAAACATTTTCATTCACATGGCTGTTAAGTCCTATTGATACACAATAAATCAATATCATTATCTATTTATGGAATGTTTCATTAGAAAAAAAATTGTGGCTTTGAACCATTAACTTAACAATTTGTACAATAATGTAAACAAATTTGTATAAGGCTTGAACTAAAATATTCGACATAAAATGTAGGCAATATATTTGTAATAAAAACACAATAAATAAAAGAAGGTACAAATAAATGAGATTCAATAACAAACAAAATAAAACTTAAGTAAGTACGTATTAGTAGTAAGTATTGTTTTAACTCAAAATTAGATAGGCCTAATATCACAACTACCGCCAAGGCACACGCTCGAAATGCCAGATTTGTTCTGAAGTCTCGCGACACCTCTTGACCGTGATGTTATCATTGGCGCCATCGTATCTCTCTACCGGAACAAGCGTCAAACACAGACCGTCTTTCGTTTTTAATCTAGGTCCCTTCTGCTCCCAAACCTGCTTGGGCGATTCTTTGCAAGCTTTCCACACGACTCTACTGTTGCTCTCCTCTAAGCATAAACTCTCATCCGTCATGATCTTACCTTCAGGTGTAAATACGACCATCACATCTAAATTGCTGTGGTCCATCCCGCAAGCAGCGCCCGTAGCCGGCATGGCGAGCCCCGGAGTCTTCTGCGTCACCGCTAAACAACCACCCTTGTCACTACGAATCTTTCCGAACCACCTATCTTCCGTCGGAAAAAAATGCTGAGGCCACACATTATCCAAATACCATTTGAAGCTTTTGCATTTCAAATTCTTCCGCAACTCTACCCTCGAATACACAGTTTGCTGGTCACGTATGGCTGCGATGGACGGATTGAACTTGAAAAAGAAATCGGCCCACTCGTCCATCCACACGGAAGCCGCTCGAGCTAGATTGGAATTCAAAACTTTCTTCACCCCACCAGGATATTTGTAAGGGCTGTGTCTTCTGAATATGTGTCCTACTCTGGAGCACGACGTGATTTCCACCCGAGCCCCGCACTGCCACGCTCGCCAGGACAATTCTAAATTTTCAGCGCCCCAGATGATCATACCCTCGTCGTAGCCTCCTAGACGCCAGAAGAGGCTTTTTCTTACCGCGAACAGGCCTCCAGCCATGGCTGGTGTTGGGTACGGTTTGGAGGGGTTCTGGGCCTTTTGAACCATTACCTCGCCGCTCGGCATGAGCCAGCGGAAGTGGAGGTTCCAGCTGAAGGCGCCCCAGTGCGCGTCGATGCTCTTTGTGTACGCTAGCGTGTCTTCAGAGAGCAGGTCGATGTGGGGACATATGAATACGTCGTCGCTTCCAGCCCGCTCTAGTAAAGGCTCCAACCAACCTTGTGTCACCTGAAAAAACAACTTTTTAAAATCTTATTTCTGGATTAAAATTCATTTTGCACAAACGCAATTGCTTTTCAAATCGTTCGTTAAAATTAGGTTTTTGAAGGCAAGACAGGGCAAGGTATTTGAAAGTAACTATTCCATTTTTTTTTTTAAGAAACGGATATACAAATCGCCGTCAATCGAGTTCATAGATTATTGCAACACCTAAATCTATCTAAAAATGTTGGTCTAGAAACCTGTTGTCTGCCTTATTATTATTACCATAAACTCTGTCTATGCCATAAGGAATAAAGATATGAAGCTGTAACATTTTGTGGTGGTGTTCATTTAAAAATATTCGGTGTTGTACTGAATTCTTACCTCACAATGAGCATCTAAGAAGACCAGCACGTCCCCAGCCGCCTCCCTGGCGCCCAGCAGGCGCGCACCAACCAGACCCTTCCGCTCCTTGCTGCGCAGAATCTCCACTTTCTCTAGCTTAACCACTGCGTCGTCTAACTCGCGTCCGAGGTACCTCCTGTCACTTGCATCGTCTACTAGAATTATCTGGAAATATATGATTAATGTTAAAAAAACTCACTTCATAGTTACTTAAAATTAGTTACACATCATGTAGAAACAATCAAGTCAAAGTAAAATATCTAAAGGGGTGTGTTCAAGTAAAATCTTGTGCAAGTTATACATAAAGCGTATGATAAAGTCTGCAAGTTTCATTAAGCATTGCTAGGCCGTGATGCCAACGGGTTATAGAAGACTAGAAGTTGTCGACCGAATCCTGCAAATGCGATTTGTAAGATTTTTGTTTCAAGTGTAGACTAAGCTTGACAATATAAAGTTTGCCAATTCCACTAGAGTAACAATAAAGAGCAGTATTGTTTTTTAGTGTTCAAAAGAATATTTGTATCAGAATATTACTTTTGTAAAAAGATCTAGCTACAGGAATAGTAAAGCCTCATAAGTTACTTCTTTCGAAAATAGATGTCGTTATGAGTCGCTGTAATCCTTTTCTTTAGTTTACGATGTGTTCTCCAATTGGATAATTACGGAAACAAAAATATCACCTGTTTCAACAGCTGTTGAGGAGACCTCATTATAACTGACATGACTGTCCGCATTAGTGTAGACCACGCTTCATTATGGAACACAATGATAACAGTCGCTGTGGGCAGGTTATCCAGGTTGAATTCCACGCTTTTACAACTGTAACATATTAACAAATAATTTAAATGCTCTAAAAATATACACTTACTAGCTGTTGCCAGCGATTCCGTCTGCGATGAATTCGCTTATCACTGTCCGGCGGGAACTATGCGACATTCCAGGAAAAAACTATCCTATGTCCTTCCCTGGGACTGTAACTATCTTTGAACAAAATTTCAATATAATCGGTTTAGCTGTTTTGACATGAAAGACCAACAAACATCAAAACTTACAAACTTTCGCCTTTATAATATTTGTAAGATATAAACAGAATGATATTTTAAAACAATCTCATTGAAAATACGGATGATCGCAAGAGAATGCAAGCGTCGTGCTATTACAATCACACTCATCACACACATTTATCTGTAAATTGGATAATTTACACCAATACACCTAGTCCCAAACTAAGCAAAACTTGTACTGTACTGTAGGTGCAGTCAGCGTCATATAGTCTGAAGCATCCAAGTTGGCCGAATAGTTCGGTACACCATGCTGAACTTTTTTATCACTTTGGATGTTTCATACTATATCACTATATGGTGGTGACTGTACTAGTCTAGTAACTAGACGGATAAACATACTTAAAATAGACCCATGACATCCATAACTCAGATACAAACGTTATACCTCTAGTCTAGAATCATAGTTAGTATTAATAACCACTAGGCTATCAAGTCATCAATCGTAGATGGAAAAATATGGAGAATATAATATATGATTGTAACACCTACACCTAACCAATACATTAAACAATAAAGTCTCTGGTCACAAGCAGCTTAAAATTGTAAGTGTAGGTAAAGAGAGCACAATATATCATAAAAAGTATCTTACTACACTAGCATTATGGCAATGTTTATTACCATGTCCTGTATAGCATTGATGGTAAATGATCAATTCTGCATAGTAGATATTTAAATGTACACCCACTATTTGCTCATTGATTGTACTAAAAATAGCTGTCACCAATGTTCAGCATCCATATAGTTTATTGATTGACAAGCCAAATTCACTATACATACCTGTCACTCCTCATATCAGGTAGGCTTCTGTTAATAGAAATTTTATCACTAACAAATATATTGTATGAGTGTAATGAGAACAAGTCCCTAGCAGTGATAATTTCCCTCTGCGCTAGCTGCACGGGCCTTCCACCTTCTCCTGCACCTGGCACTGGTGCATAGTTGTTGCTATGTATGATTTCTGTAACAATATCAGATTTATAAAATTTTAAGCAAGGGTGCTTAAAATTGTGGGTGTCAAGTCCACAGCGCCATCAACCAAGTAAGAACCCGTAAAAAGGCATAGTGGCCTAATTTAAGTTCTCTTCTGGCTTGCATGTAGCATCTAGGTGACAATGTCAAGTTTTATGAGCATTGATGGTATACAAAAAGTCAGTGAAACCTTGAAATCTTTCATTTTAAATTAAGAACTATGAATTAGAATGCTCAATTGATGATGACGGTAACAAGGTCCAAACAAATTGAGTACATATGTATATGTTTACAATTTTTTTTATAGAATTTAAAACCTGCTTAATAATGAGCTTTAAAATCTGACAAAACTAAATAAATCACTGTACAATAGCGACATGTTAATTAGCAGTGGATAACAATAAACATACCATCAGATAAGTTGCCCTTGCCCAGGCCTCCAACATAGTGTCCAACAATTACTCGCATGCCACTCTTATCCGTTATTGTTTGTTTGTCTATTAGCCAACTGAAAGAAATGACAATAAAGCATTAATTTAAAACCATCTCACTTCAATAAAATGTTTTAATACAGAGAACCCCATTTCAACAATTATTGTAAAAAATATATAAACTAAGCATAAACACAAATACAATCACAAGTTGTTTTTAAAGCATAATAGGCATGCATTGCCAAACCATAAGACAGTGTAGGGGGGTTACTAACTCAAGAGAACCAAACAGCAACCTTTCACTCTTAGTCACTGACATTTGTACACTATTGGTGCCAATATTTAATTAAATATTGTGAAACATTAGTAAGAAAAATTACTTTTGTTGCTTTGCATTATAAATTATAAGCTATAAAACAATTAAGTATACTTTTTATTCCAATCTTCATGGTTTTTCTTCATAGCATTGTATAGCTCCAGGCTCACATAAAGCATTGCATTAATTAAAAAAATTAAAATTATTACTAAAGATACTACTTTCTTCTTACGGCCTCTGCACAGCAGGGACCAAAAGTCCTGTGAATAAGAAAAGAAACTGAATAGTTGATTTTCATTCCTTAGTGAGGTAAACTATTTCTCTACAATTTAATTCAAAACAAGAATGTGAAGTTAACTTACGCTTTGCAACATCTTTATCTCTTAAAGCAATCTCTGTAAGAATTTAACTAAAGAAGCTCTAAAGAATGTGAAGAATATTGGAATGTTTTATGGTTTCTCCCCGAGATCATGGTCGTGGTCTACAAACTTTTATTAAGGAATAATAATTATATTTAGTTTATTCGTTTCTTTCAAATACATTAATATATTTCACAACCAATTCCAAGACATTTAGACAACTAACAAGTAGTTATACGAAACCATTCAAGTGCAAGTGTTAAACTTAAACTGGCTTGGCCTGACTGAACTGAACTGACGGATGGAACTGTCAGTCAAATCCAGTCAGTAAAATGTCAGTGTCAATTTTACTGTCAGAAAGTAATGCTGAGTTTACACGGTGACATGTCAATTGGTACTTATCGATAAAATTTAGTGAATCAAACCCGATCAGTTAACAGAATAAAAATAAATGTAAAAACAAGTTAGATTATCAATCGTCCTTAGTTTTATGAAATACTATTACATAATTACTGCCTAATTAATTTATGCACTCATAAAAAACTAAAACTCTTCTGTTGTGAAGTTTTTGTTTTGTATCCTGCCTACTACTACTACTACATCGTTAGAGTAAAATTTCCCTCTATTGAACTGATTTCTCAGGTAACTACATTGCACTATAAATATCCCTCAACTAACGACTTATTACGACTTCCCTCTAATAATAATCAACCACAACCAGCTCAAATTTTTACATCTTGGATCGTGTAAACGATGCATAAGACATTAATTCCAACCAAATGATTATGTTAAAACACAATATGAGAATACTTGGAAAAAGTGATTCCAATTGAGAACAATGTCGTGATTTTATTTTTTCCCGTAACTGACAACCCGAGAATGACAGGAAACTGATAACAAATAAATAAAACTTCGTAAGAAGTTGATAACAGACGGTTATCAATGTTATCATTGTTTAGGTTAAGTTGTAATAAATAACATTTTTATTTACCATTTTTAGATAATTCACACTGAACAGATTTAACATTAAAAGAACATATTTTCCAAGTAAATATGTTAGCTATATTAAAGGTAAGCTGTCAAAGTAATACCAAACTGAAATAATGGTATAGAATTAATGATGGTTATGTTAAATGTGTATGTAATCTAATTTTGCAGAGAAACATCACTAAGCCGCTATTTATGTATCGTAGTGTTCACAATGAATATTTAATAACAAAAGAATCTAACGGGATGAGAGAAATAACTTTGAACCATGAAAAAACTAAGTAAGTTTATATTTCATACTTTACATTTGTTCAGTCAACAGTAGGTTTAACTAATGTAATCACCATGAACATACTGTTGTCTGCTTTTTCGGATAGGTAGGTATGTCTAGATCTAGAATATTGTCTGTCACTTATGACGGTTTCACAACAACAATGGACCACAATTATGTGAACTTGCACACCAAGACAGGACATAAACATATGATGTCCATGGTTCTGCTTCTGTGTGAAATCAGCATAATTTGCCATGTTAAGCTTAAAACTGAGGCAGACAATAATCTTAATATTCTAGGTACAGCTCCTACTTATTGGTTAGCTTGACTTGTAGAGGTACATTCACAAAGCAGTTACTGTTTGTAGAATAATTCTCCAGTGTTACTGAACCATGTTCAATAGCAAAAAGTAGTTTTAGTAGCCACAAAAGTTACAGATAGTTATCTAATATTATTGTGTTGCAGTGTTGCGCCACAAAAGTTAACTGCAGTGTGGATGCACCTTAACTGTACAAAATTGTTTGTCCAGGAATTCATTATCTTTGGATATGATGAGCCACCTTGTAGAAACAATCAATGCAAATAAAGAAGATGCCTCTTTAAGAGCTATAGTTTTATCTGCAAATGGGAATGTGTTCTCAGCTGGACATAATTTAAAAGAATTAGTAAGTACAACAAAACAACAATAAGTCATAATTAGACAGAATTAACAAGGTAATTTAAATGATGATGCTGCAATTATTGCATTTCATTTCCACAAATAAAATAATAAGTAAGAATAATAATACCTCCACAGATGTGGGGCTGTGGCTGAAGGCTATTTACTATTCTCTTTAATGTTCCCAAGTTTTAATTTTCTGATTTTAGCAATCTAGCACAGGGATCAATCACCATAAATTAGTGTTTCAAAAAGCAACAGAGCTAATGAAGTCCATAGTTCAAAGCCCCGTTCCTGTCATAGCTAAAGTAAGTTCCTAACTACATAATAGAAAAAGTATATTGTATTTAAGCTTAATTTTGCCAGCTGTCAGTTTCAACTATTACTCGTAATTCTCCATCCTTGTAGGTTAATGGTTTTGCAGCTGCAGCAGGATGCCAGCTAGTTGCCACTTGTGATATGGTTGTATGCTCAGACACTAGCAAGTTCTCCACACCAGGGTAAGATGACATCATTACCTCCTATGAACATACAACACAACATTACAACACAACATTAATAAAAACAATAAAATTTCAGTGCCAACTTTGGAATATTCTGTTCAACTCCTGGGATAGCTGTTGGAAGATGTGTACCCAAATCGCGAGCAATGTACATGCTTTTTACAGGTAAAAAGTATTAAAGCTATCTTAAAGCTTTTAAGGCACATCCACAAACAAAAAACTCATAGTATAGGTAACATTTTTGAATAGTTGGCTTGGAAAATAGCTTTAATTTCGAAGTTTCGAAGAAGTTTCTTTGCATAATTTTGCGTATACGAGCATCCATTGGGCTTGTATCAAATGTTATTAATGTTTTGTTTACACATTTAAGGGCTACCAATGACGGCCCAGGAAGCCTATGAGAGCGGACTTGTCACAAAAGTAGTCCCAACACATAAATTAGATGAAGATGTAAACAAAATTGTGGAAAGCATCAAACATAAAAGCCGGAGCGTTATTGCCCTGGGCAAAGAATTCTATTATAAACAAATTGACTTGAGTTTGCTTGACGCATACGATCTAGGCGAAAAGATAATGGTAAACAATATAAACATGAATGATGGTCAAGAAGGGATAAAAAGTTTCGTAGAAAAACGTAAAGCGAATTGGAATCACAAGTAATTTGGGTATTTCTTTATGGATTTAACTGGCAACTCTGACACTGAAACGTGTTGACCGCAGGATTGGCGAAGTAAGAAACTTAAGAATTAATACTAATGCGTATGCGTATATTTTGTAAGCATAATTAATACATTTAAATTGTGTTAAGTACATAACGTTACATAATAATATTAATAATATATTGTAATGTATTTTTGGAGCAATATTAACTGTACATAGGAACCAGCAGAAAATAAGGTTATTTTTCATAATAAATCAAGTACAATCTTATGAAATCTTATCACAGCGACTGTTTATCTATGTATAATACCTATTTACATGATATCCATCTAGTATCATTATCAAGTCAATCAACTTTTCAAAAGCTATAAAGGGTTTCTACCGCCGTATCCTTCCAAAATCGACGGATTACGAATTAAACCATGAAAAAAAATCTTGCAAAAAGGCATAAGTATTGTACTGCATACTATGTAGTCGTCTATGTCCTTTACTTAGTCGTAGCTACAAAGTCTGCCACGCACACGTTACGTAGAAGCAAGGTAATCCAACGGGCCATTCACATTCAATGCAGTGAAGAGATAGTTCCGGTGTTGTCACATATGTCAAAGTTTTTCTACTTCATTTTAGTAAGTATGGTATTATTCGTCGATATTGGAAACAAATGATATCTACAGCAGTAAAAACACTTTTCGTCCTTTCCCTATACAATATCACGTTTTTTCAGTTCCTGGCAAAGCCAATCTAAGCCCTCGTGTAATCCTTTTCCTTCTACAGCACAAGCCGGTTGTAAGTGTATCTGAAAATAAACTAGTGGTTCAGAAAAAATTACGGCCAACACATGCCACATTAATTTTGTATTTACCCGTGTTATGATTACATGGCACGTTTGAAATTAATATTACTTTTAAGGTGTCGTAAGTACGTACACACACCCCCACGGAAGTTCAAACTCTCAAACCATAACTTTACCTTGCTTCTGTGATAGTCTGTAAAAGGAATGACTTTCATACGCTCAAAATTAGGAATTGTATACTATTATGATTGGATTGAATCACCTAGCGTTGCACTATGGTTTCGTCAGTGACAAGCGTCAGTTGGCTGTAAATAGAACTTACACAATGATTTCTCCAATCATCTAATTTATATAGTTTCCTTAGCTCATCCAAACTCTTCGCATTGGGTTGATCCTGTTTATTTGCATAGATCAAAAATGGAGCACTTCGAAATTCGTCTTCGATTAACTATAAAATAGAATACTTATTTTAGTTAAAAGCAGTTAACGGTAATACCTTTAATCAACAAGAAAACAAAACGGAAGTATATTTGAAATTGAAACGTATGATTGCAAACCTGCGGTAGAACTTTTTCAAATAATAAAACTAAGTGCATAATCAAAAAGATCACTACGAAACTTATTGTGAAAGAGTTCCATAGTTGGGTTCCTATTAAAATGGTGCGCATACCAATCTCCTTAGTTCATATTCAGCTTCTTCTATATGTTCATCATCGGTAGAGTCTATAACATAGATAATGCCTTTGGTGCCAGGATAGTAGTGACGCATCAGGGGAGCCATTTTACCTCCTCGTCTCGTGTCCCAGAAGGATAAATTAACCTTCTTATGAGTGTATGTCTCAACGTTGAAACCTACTGTAGGAATGGTGTTTACTGTTTCTCCAGTCACTATTTTTAACAGAATTGTTGTTTTGCCAACGCCATCTATGCCCACTAAAAGAAAAACCTTACTATAAAATATTGTTTTTAAACATACCAGACAAGCCACAATTCTTTTTAAAGCAATAGGTAAGTACTTACAAATTAAAATACGAAGAGGTTCTCTTTGAAAGCCCAATATACTTGAAATAACACCCATTTTTACCTAGTAATTAATTTGAAACTACTAATAAAATTAAAAATACTATTTAATCTTTTAACTCTACTGTCCATTGTAGGTTGCAATGAAAATAAATAAAATTGATTGTTGTATGATATGATTAAGTTTCCGAGTAACGATTGTAATATTGATATCAATACAAGTTGATAACAAGTTTCGAATAGCATGTAGAAAAGAGCAACGGAGCATCCTATAATCTTTACTGTATATTCAGCCTTACGACTCTTATTTGCATATTACACTGATTCTGTTCAATATAAAACTTCTAATGCATGTCCCGTAGCACAATGCCGGTTGCGTGCAACGGACACTTAAGCAAAGAATAGAGAAAGAACGGGAAGTGAAAAACATACAAACGTGAAGTCGAGTGAGAACAAAATTCGATTGCGTCTTGCTGTTCGTGTATTCTAGGATAATCTGATAAAAGTGGAAGATAATAATACTTCAAACTTCAAAGATACGTAACCAAAAAACTATTTTAATCAAAATCCTTAAGACACATTTAGTAAAACTTAGGGCGATTGCGATTGCCGCTGTGGCCGCTTTCGTCGGTGCGATCGGATTCATCTGAATCTTCGTCCATGTCTTCCAATCTTTCATCTTCGGCAGTAATAAGGTCTGTCACAGCCCTACGAAATAAACAATTTATATCAAAAATATTAAATACCTATAAGTAATCAAAATATATATCCAAAAAAATACTAATGTAAACGTAAAATATGAGTGTAATGAACATTCGCAATCTTAAAAGTTCTGTTGGTAGATATTATTCGCGAGCTTACGAACACATCGAACTTTGGCTTGTACAAAGAAACGACTAGAAACATTATGATGATGATAGCCAAAACCTACGCGATTTGTCAGATTAATGCAGATTATCAAAACCTCAAAAAAAACGGACAGGTTGAACTCTGGGAGGGAGTACCGGCAGAAGTGAAAACTACGCACACGCAAAAGAAAGAAAAAGAAAAAAAACCTTTTTTACACGGGATTGGAACCGCGGTCATCGGAGCGAACACACTGTTATTACCTTATACAACTAGGCCACTAGTTTACGTATGTAACTACATACATACATACATCACGTCTTTATCCCTTACGGGTTAGACAGAGCCTAAGGTAAGAAAGCCTTAAGGCCACGTTTAGCATGATTAAGGGCGTACAGCTGGAAAGGGAAATCAAAATAGTGATGGGTTGCTAGCCTCATCGCCTATAACATGATTCCTAATATTTTCGCCCATTCCCTCGTGTGTAATTGACGAAATCAACGTGCGTATTATTACGCCCAGCACAAGATCAAACTGACGGGAGTTTAACATTTTTTACCCATCCCATAAAATGCTCAACGCCGCTAAAGAAGTTTTTACTTCAAAAATCTTAAAAAGCTAGTGTTATTTAAATTTAATTAACTTACTTCAAAACTAACTCATCAAATTGACTATGTGCCTTGGATTTTGAGCTGGATTCCATGACCATTGAAGCCAGGACCTGATCCAACAATGACCTAAGCTTGAACACAAGGTCTGCTGTCTCCTTTTTGCACTGCACTTTAACAGTTGACACTGATACAAGGCAGTCTTCAGGGACATCCGGAACTGAAATTTAAAAAACCTTAAGAGCGGTAGTGGTAGTGGTAGGTTTGTCAATATAAGCAGGCTAACATAATATAAAATAAAGTCGCTTTCTCTGTCCATATGTCCCTATGTATGCTTATATCTTCAAAACTACACAACGGATTTTGATGCGGTTTTTTTTAATAGATAGAGTGACTCAAGAGAAAGGTTTTTGTATAATTCTACGCAGACGAAGTCGCGGGCAGAAGCTAGCTTATAATAAATTTAATTTAATAAACTTCTATCATAGGCTACGACGGTCTTCCATGGGACCGCATATGCTGCTATAAGTACGGTCCTTTCTTAGGGTGCTCAAGCAGGTAAAAGCAGTATCTTATTTACTAATCAAATCTTGTTATAGAATATAAAAAACGTGTGTGAAAGTTTATTTGTTTGCAGTTCATTCCTGCGCAAACATAGGACTAATTTGAATGATACTTTTTATGTTTTTCATAGCTTTACTTTTCGGATTCTTCTATGTGTTCTTATTTTCAGTGACATTTAGAAATTTAATTTCTAACGGTAAAAGTAAACATAAAAAATCAAGAAATAAAAATTGATTGATTTGAAAGTACTTTTTATGCCTCAAAATTGCATAGCCCCCTCGGGAAAATCCTATCCTACTAATATTATAAATGTGAAATTTTGTGAGTATGGATGTTTGGATGTTAGTTACTCTTTCACGCCAGAACGGCTGGACAGATCTGGATTAAATTTGGAACATAGATAGATTATAGTCGGGAATAACACACAGGCTACTTTTTATCCCGGAAAAATTCGTAATTCCCGCGGGATAGCGATAAACGAATTCTATGCAGACGAAGTTGCTGGCAACAGCTAGTAATGCATATTTCTGAGTATGAGATTGCTTTATTGCTGTTAGCCGACTGTTTTTGCAGTTCACCGAAAAGAGTACGAACTGACAAACCGGCCACTTGGCGTAGACTAAGAATTCCATGCAGGCAGAATCGCAGACAAAAACAGTTGGTACATACCTTCACTGACAGCAAGGTCTCCAAAGAACATCAAAGGCAGAGTGTACACCAGCGTGACTTCGAACAAGAATAACTGGGTAGATTTCTGCTTCAACCAGTACACCAGCCAGTTGGCTCCAGGGTTGTTGCAGAGTGATCCGTCACCGCCTGGCTTAGGACACATCACACTGCTCGGGTGAATGGTGACTTTGCCTTCATCTGGTGTTCGGATAATGATCCGTGTTGATTTATGGCGTCTTCGTGGTATTATCCATCTGTGATGAGAGATAACTGATCAGTCTAAGCATACATAACAAAGATGTGGTTTGATTACAAATGTTAGCTGTATTTCGGCACAGTCTCGAGTTATAATTTTTAATTTGAAATTAATCATGATCTTTCCGAGAGCTCTATGACTAGCAGTGGGACATGCGCTGGAGATGATTAATTTCAAACTAGTTACTAATCTAAATACTACTAAAATGAATATACATAAAACTGCGTAACTTACTTAACATTTGCGATATTCGGATACAGAGACGCAGCAACGATTGCTTTAAAAACACACAGGTTATCTGCGTTCCTGTTTTCCCACGCCGAAGGTGTATTCCTCGAAGTAAGGAACCCCATCTGTGTCAGCGTTGCACAAAGTTGTTGCTTCATTTCTGATAGTAACCGCAGGGTGCTGTTCGAAAGGAAGTAGTCGTACGCGAACTGGTTTTGCTGGGGAGGTCCAATCCTCTCCCACTGTATGATAGCCTCTGATATAGCGACATGGTCGCTCGGTTCGCCTTGCGCTAGATGACGCTTTGCCTGTTCTACTTGCCTTTCTTTGCCTGGAGTACAAATTGTTGTTTTACTGTGTAAGTGTGACTTTTTGCCGGTATAAAGCAAGAATGAATTCAGTAGCGTAATACTCAAAACACACACGATGCGTGGGAGACACTACGCCTTTGTTTTATACCACTACGTTGTATAAGCGATGGTCCACTGTTGAAGGCACAGTGAGCAGGCCCACAACCCTAAACTTCGGTTTTTTTTCACATTTAATAAAAATCACATGTCTATTTACTGAAAAAAGCTTCTTAAATATCGGTACCTGAAGCATACAAAACCAGAACAAAACAAATCAAGACAAATTGTAACTTGTTGTTATTTATTTTTAAAAAGTGTTTTTCAATAAAAAGACAACATTGTATGCCTTTTTTTAAAATTTCAAAAAAACGAAGTATATTTCAGGACTTTTCAGGTAACTATGAGTCCCGGGACTTATAACCTTTTTCGGGAGCTGTGGCCCGACTTAAAAGCACATCATCAATATGCTATTAATTTGTATATTGCTGCAAAACTACAGATTGATTCGATAATAAGAGCTAGAAGTAGTTTCCTTTGACTTTATTCATATCTCATATTCATAACAATTTTTCGCTTCAAAATTCGCTCCCCGTCCGGATCGGATCCGCGCCTGCACTTCGGCCGCGGTGACGCTATCCACAAAATTTTCTCTACTCATTGTGGAACTAAGTTTAAAATGACAAAAAATAATTACCGATGACAATATTGAAGGGGTCTTTGAAACCCCATACGGCTGCGACGCTGGCGGCGCGGTCGACGCACCCGAACAGTGCTCCGAACAGCAGCAGCTTCCCCGCCGCCGGGTGCACCGGCAACCGGGCCAAGTGCCATCCTAGAGGAGTCAATTTCTCATCGTCGTCAAGGGCACCGCATCTGGAAGACAATAATGAGAACAGGTCAATTCCCAATACATACGGATTGATCAAGGTAAATTAATTGCTGGCCAGAACATATTATTATTATTATTTTAACTGCTCTGCTACAAAATGATTTAAGCTGGCGATTCTATAGCGCCTAACGAAAGTTGTTCGTGAAGCTATTATGGTGAATTAATAAAGCATTACATTTTCCTTCATACCCTCCATTATATTCTTTTTTTTTCTTTCAATGTTAAAGCTAGGATCCCGAAGACCCTTTGTGGCATTGCAAGAAGTTCCGAACGCATTGCAATATTTGCAATAGCTGACAATTTACCAAAGCTTAGCGTTTCCACACGTCCTTCACTATCCTAACGGCGGCTCTGTCTACCCCGTAAGGGATAAAGACGTGATTTATTTATTTATGTACAAATAAAACTACCAAAAACCGAAATGCTGAGGTGTCTACATACTGTTGCAGATGCGTCACAGCCTTCTGTATAGTTATCGCTGCGGGTGCATCAGGCACCAACTGTAGTGCCGTCAGCGCTTTGCCCAGGCGCAGCTTCTTTATGGTAAGCACTGGCTCCAGGAGATTGCTCCTCTGCAACTCGGGCAGGTGTCTGTCTAGGATGACCTGGGCACGGTAAGATGTTAGCAGGTGGTAAGCCACACCGGGTTGGCAACGACCAGCGCGACCGCGTCTGAAATAGGCCAAGAAATAATTTTCGAAGTCAGTGAAATCATTATGCTTGAAATTCATGTAAATTTTCTAAGGAACCCATTTGCCAATAAAATATTTGTGAACCCCTTGTCAAACATTTTTGTAGTGAAGGTATCACGGTATAGCAATACCTAAACTACTTAAACTTAAATACCTTTGCATTAAGTTGGCTTTGGACACGAATTCATTTTGCAACGTCTGTATATTTTCCTCTACATCCAAGCCTGTAATCTTAATCCTGCCGCAGTCTATCACATAGACGATATCGTCTATAGTTATAGAAGTCTCAGCTATGTTTGTAGCGATTATTATTTTTCGTATATGCGCTGGAGGCCTGTCGAATATCCGTCGCTGGTCTAACGTAGGCAACTTCGAGTGCAGCGGGTAAATTTCGAAATGTTGCCGTGGGAACATTGCACTACGTTCCATTTCTCTTATAAGTTTAGTTATATCTCCCATTCCCGGTAGAAATACTAGAATAGCGCCTGGCGGACCGCTGCATATGTGTAAGAGCAGTGCTAGAATTAAATCTATGTTCAATTCCTCAATTCTGGAATCTTGGAGAGTCATATAGACATCTCTGTTTAGGTTTCTCTTCACACTCTCTAGCCAGGGGGCTGAAATAAATTAAGTTTTAAATAAATGCTATTGTAGACATTAGTGTGAACACAGACAAACAATCTCAAAATGTATTATTTAAGAAGGCATACAAATTTATGTGAATCATCTTATGTTTATTGTTAAACGTTTGCCAAGGCCATCAAGATTTAACGTTGCTATAAAAGAACACTGTATACCTATTTCTGCTCTGTAAGTCACATCATTTTCTATTCTCCTGCTCATCATTTTCTTTTCCTGGTGCCGCCTCATGCGCCTCTTTCCTGGTGTTGGCATGTCTGCAGGAAGCCTATAGCTTGTCAGATGTAGTACATCCTCTAAATAAAGGGACTGTACAGGATAGGCAAGCCCTTCAATGTGGATTACAGGGCACCCATCAAAATAGCCTGACAAGCGCTCACTGTCTATGGTGGCACTCATCAGAATAAGCTTCAGATCTTTGCGTTTTTTAAGGACCTGAAATAAAAATATATGATCAAAGATCAATTTCTCTCCTAAAAATAACCTTAATTAATCATTCAATCAATTTGAATGAAATACCTGTTTAACCATGCACATGGAGAAATCCATGTGGCAGTCTCGTTCATGGGCTTCGTCCAATATGATGTGACTGTAGTTAGCCAAGCCTTGGTTCACTTCCAAATCGGCCAGGAGTATACCAGTAGTGCAGTACATAATACTACCTCGAGGTCTACAGTCAGTTCTGAAATGTTAATTAAGCTTATAAATAATTGTTTGTATGACAGTATTTGTTATAAGTTCATTGGGTAACTTTTAATTTACCCAAAAACCTTTACAGATGCTAGTTTATTTTTGTGTGGTCGGCAGCCAGTCAGTTTCATTCTGAGTTGACTGTATCTTTGACTGTTAATTTGTTTCAGTAAATATGTTCTAAAACTTCTAAATTTAAAAAACTTGACAGTGAACTGACTCAAAATCTCTCAGAAATTTCAATATCAATCAATATAATATAAGTTAGCATGATTTCATTATTATAATTGATTATTGTTAATTATATGACTTGCATATTAAAATCTTACTTTTCCAAACGAACAGCATAACCAACAGAATTGCCGAGGTACTCGGCTCTTTCCTGAGCCACCCTGGCTGCTAAAGATGAGGCTGCTATCCGCCGTGGCTGAGTCACTAAGATGTGTATATAAGCACCTCTATTATTGTGTAGTGCATCATCTAGGATGATCTGTGGTACCTGCATAACAAACAATAACATGGTACCCTAATCATCTAAATTTTTTGAACACATGAATTACAGTTGAAAAATTGGCTCTATTGGTGGCTGCTGCTTGAAAGTCTTAGCCTTGGGTTCACTTTACTAACACCAAGTAGTACCACCAGATGTTCCCAGCAGAAGACTTAGTCCCTGACTTAAGATAGGGATCTTGTGTTGTATTAAAATGTATGAAAAGAAATCCAAATCTGGCTTTTTCCTATTACATTATTCCAAAGTAAATAATTGGGGTATGGAGACTTGTACAATCTGAGAGTTAAGAAAATTTAATTATATTTTCTTAGAACCTATTTTAAAAGTAAAAAAATAAATTTTATATTACCTGTGTAGATTTACCACATCCTGTCTCGCCACTAATAACAACAACTTGGTTATTGCTAATAACATTAAGAAGCTCTGCAGACTTCCTGTATGTTGGCAGCTTCTGACGGAAGCTCATCATCATCTTGTAACCATCTTTATGTACCATGTCCCTGTACTCTTCATGTAGAGCAAAGCTCAAATTGTCATTCTCTTCAGTTTTAGCAGTAATTACTACTCCATTAGCCAGGCCTTCATTCAATTTGTCTTCAAATGTACCTGTTAGTATGTCTTTGTAACTATATTTATAATCTCCTTTACCAGTCAAGGAGACCTGCCTTGTAGATAGAGATCCCATTAGTTCTGGGGTATCAGGACCTAATGATATAAAATCAGGAGTTTCTGGCAACTCCATTTTTGGGACAAGGAATGTTACAGGTTCAACTTGCTTTGATGTGGAAGGACCAGCTTCTTGAAATTCTATATCAACAGTTTCAGATTTGACCTGTTTTAATGCACACTCCGGCACAGCCTTAGAATCTGAATCACTTGTTGGTTCCAGTTTCTCCTTTTTTATAAAAGAATCAGTTCTCCTTAACATTATATTTTCCTTTGCAGCAAGACTCTCAATTTCTTGAATGTTTGAAATAGTTTTGGACATGACCGTTGAAGGAATAGCCAGACCTACCTGTAATGGCCCATTTAAATGGTAAAATTAGCCACATATTTCAAATAATTATTAAATTATACAATACGACTTTAAACTTACAATAAAAGGCCGCTTACTTTTACCCTTATTAAGGTCTCTGTAGTAAAGTCCTATTTCTTTGCCCCGCAAGCCCGGCGGTCTTTTCTGTGGCGGAGGTTTTCCATGTTTTCGCACCGGTACGTTCCACCTATTCGACATCTTAACAATATTTAACTTCACCGAAGAGACAATAATCAGTGCAACATACGTAAGTAAGCCAACGAAAAGCGCTTTATTTAAAGTGGTCGCAAAAAATATTATCAAATAATAACCATATCACAACACAACATTGATTTTAATTTGACAATCTGACAGTTTTCTGCAGATCCCGCGCTGCGAGAATTGGTTAGTTTCAAATTCAATATTTTTTGCCGTGACTGAAATAGCGTTCAATGACGTTTTTCAATGGTTGGTATAATGCTCAGAACAATAACTAAAGCATAGAACCCGGACTAAAATAAAAACTAATTATTATAGTGCGTTGCTTCTTATTCCAGTGCACTAAAACAATAAGTTAAAAAGAGACAAAGATGCTATTCACGAGACAGTCGTCTGTCTGTTCCGTACCAGGGTAACCTATACAAAGCGCTTTAAATTATACATGTATATATTTCGCTAGTGTAGGGAACAAACCGTCATTGATTAGTCTTCAATCGATATTTTTTATGGGTATGGGGACGGTCGTGGATATTAATACATATTAAACGGATATCATTATAATGAAAAAAATCTATTATGAAAATCGGCCAAGTGCGAGTCGGACTCGCGCACCGAGAATTCCGTTTCACCGTACAACAAAAACACATTTTTGTCCGTTCGTATTTGAATTGGTTGGTAACAAAACAACGGCAAAAAATCACGTTTGTTGTATGGGACCCGATAAATATTAATTTTATTTTGATTTAATTATCTATTTTTAAAGTGAATATGAAACTGAATATTTCAAGCGTCTACCTGTTGCCGCTATTGATATCGAACAAATATCGCAAAAAAAAACGTTTGTGGTATGGGAGCCCCCCTTAAATATTCATTTTATTGTTATATTCATATGTGTTTTATTCATAGTATTTTTTGCTATAGCGGCAACAGAAATACATCATCTGTGAAACTTTCAACTGTCGAGCTATCACGGCTCATGAACAACCTGTTGATAGACGGACAGCGAAGTCTTAGTAATAGAGTCCCGTTTTTACCTTTTGGATACGGAACCCTATAAAAGGAACATTTATGCATACCTATAGATTAGTAAAAACTTGCCAAGTCAAAAAAAAGTGAAATAGTAAAGTTATGGCCAAAGAAAGGGAACAATATGGAACAATAATGGAGTCAGAAAACTGAAAGAATTAAACATATTTAATTATATCTCTATATTTACATTTAATATCGATTGACAGTTTAGTCGATATCACAGGCACATCACTAAGATAACCTATACTGTTTTCATATTTTCTTTAAAATAATATGTAAATAGGATAGGGATATCTTTGACAAACAGGATTCAATAATGGTGTTATTTTATAGAACACACTCTCAATATATTTTAATGCGACCCTGAAGCTGATTAAAATCACTTAACGATGATAACTTATAAACGCATTATCATTTTGTTTTCTGGACGCATTAGATTTACATCCTGGCACTGCACAAGACATTTTCTAGTTTCACTAAGTAATTGGCTTTACCAATATTCGTTATTTAATCAATTTTTAACAATAATAAACAAAAAATTCTCCAACAGTTGTCCGTCATTCACGCATCCGAAGCACAATAATCACATACAGACAAGTTAAGTTGACACTCAACACAAGTCATTGGGCTAAGAAATCTGACTCTTGAAATCGGCATCATATATCGGAACCATGTGACGTAAAGGAACCAAGTTTGACGTTTGGACAGGTACGAAACAGAAAAATAAGAAGAAACTGACAAGTTTGTTCTCTTTTTAACTTATCGTTTCAGTACACTGGAATAAGAAGCAACGCACTATAATAATTAGTTTTTATTTTAGTCCGGGTTCTATGCTTTAGTTATTGTTCTGAGGTATAATGAAAACATGTTCGCATGCCAGAAGTAACTATCTGCTACTACGGAATACCTTAGAATTAGATAAATTAAGACTAAATTCCTAAGTATAAAGCCAAGGCTATCTATTTTGTCTTTTATTGTAACTTTGGATCCTGGGGGGATTCCGAAATTCAAAATTCGAAGTCCATGCAACATGATGCAACCCGTCCCTTTCACGCTCCTCTCTACACTCTAAACTCTACATGGCATGGATTGATGGATTAGACTTATAGAATCTTCGATCAACAATACAACTAGATTCAAGGTCCCATACAAAATCAAAGTGAAAAAGTGGCCGTGTTGCTTATGCTTATAGCTATATCTGTTTTACCTTCTTTATTAACGTAAAATAAACCTTAAGTCTAAGCAGCAAAGATCCAAATAATTATAATTGTATATAACACTTACGACGTTTCGTCACAAGACGAGCGAAAGCGTTCGATAAACAAAAGAACTACCTTCGTTTCAAAAAGATGTCATTCTATTTGATTTGAGGAACAGGGTAATAATAGAGTCGCAATTGGCATTGTTCATTTTTTTTAAGCTGTGATTTTAACACCTTTATTTGATAAAATGGACTATTTCAAGCAACTAATTTGAGTATTATGCTTTTACGTAGCTTTGTTAATTAACAATAAATATTTTTTCGCTGTTTGATAATTCGTGAATTTAGACAGAATCCCAATCGCCTTCGTTCGGCTGGCTATAAAAAAAACGGCTTCGTCTATGGTTTTGTTAGATTTGACAGTGACACGTGACAGTTGCCATAGCCAAACTTTTTTTTTTCATTTTTGTGGCAAACATTCGATGCTGGATTCTGTCTAAAAACCCGGTCGTTCAGTCAAACAAAGGTTCAAAGTACTTTTACAAAAATATCTGCAATCATAAAGTATTTTTGAAATCGGACAAGATAAATCGGATAATTGATGGTTTTCCTCGAAATGGTTTTCGAATTGGAGCATACAAAAAAAAATGAACAATGCCATTATTTGACAGATATTTACAAATACAAATATGAACATGAATTTTAATAATTAAGCCTATCTAGGTTCCACTGCTGAGCACAGGCTTCCTACGAGGCAACGAGAGGGATTCGGCCATAGTTCCCACGCAGGCCCAGCCAGGCAACAGCCGTAGTAGCCTAGTTGTTCGACCTACCGCCTCTCAAGCAGAAAGCCGAATTATTTTTATTTAAGGGTGATTTAAAACCAAAATCTTTCAGATTTCTTGTGTTGAGGATATCAAAGACATCATTAAGTTTTTGTATAAATTCTACTGTGCTTTCTGAATTTTGAAATACGGGAATGTTCAGTTTTTTCACAAAATTTTAAAGCTATAGCGATGCTTAGGAGCTGCGATGCCAATATCACGTTCATTATTTGATTTTTGAAATGAACATGTCTATATAAAAGTTTATTTGCCAAGTGCAAGGAATTTTCTTCCTGCAAGTTGTATAATTCTGTAAGATATTGCCATTTAATCATTTTTTCATCTGCAGTATATATTTATTTGTTTTCGATTCAAAGGTGTTTCGCATCAGTTTTAACATATGACACGCGTCTAAAAGCACAACGACATCATAGTTAGCACATGGTTGTTTGAAATTTGTTTTTAAATCGTCCAACTTGTACCCTAAGTTTCTCATAGTTGCAATATTGATTTTACTACATTTTTCTAATGCAATTTTTATTAAATTAGCCTTCATGTCTGCTTTGATACTATCAATTAAAAAATAAGCCAAGGGTAGCTTTCATGAATCATTTATAGCAACTAGCATAAAAACATAAGCTTGTGTTGCCATTTGGCTACTGTCATCACTATCTAACCCCATGTCTACAAGGTCCTCATAGCGTTTGCCAGTCCAATTTTTTTGCCTTCTTATAGACATTTCATCGGCAACCAAAGCAGAAAGCACACATGACAATTTTATCGTTGGATTTTGCTTTCTCTTCGAGCCTATTTAATGTTTCGGAGCAAAATCCGGGTTCCGCATCTACACTTCGATACCATTCGTATAATGTGTTAGAGTGTGGTAAACAGGTATTAAACATTTGTCGAACATATTTATACGCTGAGGGTGAGTAAAAATGAAGCGTTAGAGCAAATTTTATAACACCTGGAGGATACTTCGTGAATGGCCTAGTACGGTTTTTTTAATTTTTAATGTACATCCCATTAAATACTTCTACGACTTCCAAATTTTTGGTTAAGTCTAAAAAAAACTGAATCATCGATAGATTTTTTCTTTTGAAGTAAGTTACAGATGGTTTTTAGTGAACAATTCTTTTTCTTAAGTCTTTTGATGACTTTTTGTAAATTCTTAATTTTTGTAGATTTAATGTCTATAATTTTTCGACATGCAGTCAATTTTTTTTTTAAATATCCTATTCTTGAACTGTCATATAAGGGTATCAGACCCGACACTAAAGCAGAAGGAGAAGTACAACAAGTAGGATTATCCTGGCCCATGTCACATTTTGCAGTGGAATCTTCTAAATTTGTTATGGATGCAACCTGCAAAGATGTAAATACTATCTATAATAAAACAAATAAAGTACATAACTACATCACAATCGGAGGCTTATTATGGAAGTATTCTGTACTTAAATTACAAAATATGAGTACCATTTCACATTGCCAGGGGCCTTAACACACTCGCCTTCATCGCCGACATATTATTATTATTTGGAGAAAAATACAAAAAATTGTACAAAAAGAGAACAAACATTTTACCTGATTAGACATCGTCGATTCTGTTATTGCCGCTGCTTGCACTTTCAATTGTTTGACGTGAATCTGCAATTAACGGCAATATTATAAATATTGTACTTACGGCTTGAACTTTTCTTGAAGCTTTACGTCTTTTTTAATAATTGATAGCTTCTCTGTTCCGACTTCTAAATATACACACAACATACGACCTTAAGGCCGACAGCTTAAGACTTAATACCGATACTAAATATATCCATAATAATAGTAAATCGTAAAAGATATTTATAGATGACAAACTTATAGTTTTTCTATGGAAAATTGATCTCACTATACTTCATCTTATATTATTTTAAACATTTTCTATGTAACTATACCTGCAATTTGGGAATCGCCTTTTTCTGTAATCTACGCCTTTGGCTATTTCCAGTTATGTTGAATTTGTCAAAATGAATCGAACATATAGCAGAATTTTTGTAAGGCCTGTAAAGTTCTTCTTCTCTTTCTCTCGCGACAATAGTTATCCATTCCGCACAGCAAAAAGGATCACTAGGAAATCTACAAAAAAATACAATATATATTTTATTTTAAAACGAGAACTACTCCATGAATTTCTTGTTCTAAAACCACCGATTATTGTCAAGACAAGATGGTCAAACAATAAATTCCGTCTGTGGCAAATACGCAAACCGCGCGAGCCAGAGAAAAAAAAAAAAAAAAAAAACAATAAATTATTGATTTTAAAATGTAACTGTAAATTTTTACGTACTTTATGAAATACTGACTTGTACTTACTTAAAGAAAGATATTCCTTCCGAAACCTTAGTGTTTCGGGGGCTGTTTTTGCAATTTTTGAACGCACATTGTGGCATTTTGACACGTCCTCACGTTGGCCGAGATTGGCGCATACTGTCAGAAATAAGGCCACAAATTTATTTTGTGGCCTTATTTCTCGAGCCGTTTTCAGAGCGAACACGGTGAATCTCAAGGCCATGGAAAAAAAAACATGTGAAATGAACCAGCGTGAATAACGCTTAGAAGGCTGTTACTAGTATATCATAAAATAACTGAGCGCTATGCCGTCATTTCTGAGCGGTGCCGGAAGTTAGTGCAATTTTTGCAAAATGGAACTCACAGAAGAAATACTTCGAATTTCTGAAATTAGAAAATCAAAGTTCATATCGGTTTGTTCCGCTCAACACTAATAGTTATTGTTAGAAGAGTGAAAAGGGCAGTATTATACCAATTCCGAGGGTACGTATTAAAATACATAAAGTTTAAAATGTATAATGGGTTAAAATACATAATGGTTTATAATATATAAATGCGATTTTCTCAGAAAGTTACAAATTAACAGGATTGTTATAAAACAAACCTAACCTAACCTAAACCAATCTATAGATTACGATATCAAAAAAGTTCATTTAGCTAATAGTTTTACAGAAAATTGCGTTATATATTTTGAACCATTATGTATTTTAACCCATTATACATTTTAAACTTTATGTATTCTGATCCGCTCCCCAATTCCGAACTTAGTCGATTGTCACTAACTTTTGTAGCTAGAATAAGTATAATTACACATGTACCTACCTGGATGACGGGGTGACTGGATGACGCACCTTTGGTCGGTTTTTTTTGGTAACTACCTTTCTAAAAATGAAACCTAGCTAAATCAATTTATTGCCCCGAAACCCCCTATATATACATAATAAATTTCAGTAAAATTGTCGGTGCTGTTTCCGAGATTCAAATTCACGATTCACGAGCAAAAACTCGTGGAAATGTTGCTAATTTTCGTTGTGAAATCAACTGCAATGCATTGCAACCTCATAAATAATGCATAAGTAGGTACCTATAAAATGTGAGTCATTTAAGATTCCGTTTCTGACTCATTGGGGATATTGCGATCAAATACGATCTTATAGCTCAGACGGTTATATTAGCCCAGCTCGTTGTTTTAAACTACGTGGCGCAACGTCATCGCTGCGCCACGTCACGTCCTAATGCCACATTGGCTTGCAGTGAGTGTGTGTGTGTATCTACCTACCTGCACCAAATAGTGATGCGTGGGCTTCGTAAACATAATAATTAATGTGTAATAGGGTGTTAGGGTAATGAGTGGATAATCCTTTAAATATGGATAGAGGGCACTTAGGACGTTATAATAAAGCTATAGGTTTAGTAAAAGTTGCACGGTTTCCAAGATATTCGGACTTTGAGGTTTTTTCGAAAATGAACATCCTTGTTCAATGTTTTAATAATAGCACCATTTTATGCTTCAGTTGAAGAAAAAAAATCATTTTTTAAAAGTTTTTATTTAATAATTACAGTACATAAATATAAGCTACAAATCTTTAATGACACTTACAAATAAACTGTTTATAGGAAAATAATACTTTACTATTTTTTATATGGGCCAAATCAGTCTACATCATCACAGCAGAAAAAAAACAGGCAAATACAATACAGATCTCTTTTTCATTATAATTTCAACAAGCCTAGTCCTTTTTCATGATTATTTTAAAATTATAATAATTTTGAAAATGCTGAAGAATGTTGTTTAAAGAACTTCCGTTGAGTATAGTAACCTTGTAGGTAAAGTATTTCTTATTTGCTAAGTTCTGTGCACAGCCAATTCATACCCTCCGACAGCCCCTTTCCCTCCGATGCAACTGCTGATTGCAAGTGGATCTACAAACAAACAAAAACATAAATATTTAAATGATAGCCTTATTTAATAGCCGTAAATATTTGTAGATAATAGATTTTTCCTCCGACAATAGAATTAAGTATAATTTACAGAACTCACAATGAAAATGTGCTCACAAAATTAATGTACAAAATCATGTCAACGAATTTGTTTCATTGCAGTCTTGTCTTATCTATTGAGGTCATTTCAGATAAACTTACTTCAATCTGCTTATTGCTTAATGACTAAAAATATATTAATCTATTTAAAATATTTTATTAGCACTTTTCTTTCCTTTTTTAAACAAGACTCAAGAGAAAAGAATATTGCCATAGTTTTAAGAGCTTGGCAGGGTAGGTACTTTAACCTTTTCATCGCTAAACAGCTCTACTCGTAATATCACTTGGAACTGTCAACTTTATCTTGTCAAATGAAGATACATTTTACATTTTAGCTCATGACACTTTTAAGCGTCCTTGGTGTGGAAAAGGTTTAAAGGTTAAATAACAATGACACACAAGTCATAAACATAAGAGCAGCTCTAAGTCATTCATTAGGAGTAACAAGATACTCATTAGTAGGTACAGCTGATTTCAACACTCCTGAAAAAAAGTTTAGTACAACAGGTTACTGACGCCATAGCCAAGCTTATAAAAATTTACATCCTTGTCAGTTGTGTGTTTTCCAAAAAAAGTCCACATGATATTTTTTTCCGGAATTTAAATATTTTGGGTTTTTCTTACTCAGAATCGTTTACTCTATCGATTCTTATACAAGAAAAAATGTGTCCCTAAATTTCAACAGTTTAAGGACACTTTTTTTCATTTTAAGCGATTCGGAGTACAAAAAATCCAAAATAGTTAAATTCTGTAAAAATGTTAATGTGGACTTTTTTTTGGAAAACACTTGTACAGCCAAGGGCATAAATATATGTATGTTACCAAGATGTCAAAATATCTATACACCTTTATGCCATAAACAATAAGGCCAGTGACACATAATATATATGACATGATGGCTGTATCAATATTTAGGCCCTCAACTGTACATTGTAAGCGTAAGTATTCATTTATTTCAAGTGTTTTAATTTTTTTTTCAGTCACAACTAGACCTGAAAGAATGTCCAGATCCAGACGGACAAAACTTAAAAGAGTATGTGAAATGATTTTAGTAATATCCAGTCTACTTACGCTACGATTTTTCCAATTATCCAGCTTCAGCGCAGTTTTCAACTCTTCAATGGTCATGGCGTCAGGCTTGTCCTGCTTGTTAGCCAGCAACAAGAATGGAACATTTTCCAGCTCCTGCGCATTTAACTACAAAATAAGGTTTAGTTAAAAAAATGGTTTAAAGCTTGTGGATATTATAACCCCATCAATACAAGCAAACCTGGACTACAAGGGTTACTTTTCTCTTCAGCTGCTTTTATTTTGATATTACATTGCCTATGTCACAAAAGTAGGTAACAATAATAATACAAGATTTATTTGTTTTTAATAAAATAGCATACTAAAAGTCAACACATCTCAGTGGAACTAATCTTAATTATAAACAAATTTATGAAGATTGTACCAAATTGATTTCAAATTATGAATCATTAATCTATTTTAGTGGCAAGTAAACAAAATTCTCAATTACCAGCCTGTTGAGTTCCAATTCAACTTGTTCTATTCTTTCCTTATCAGTTGAGTCAATGACAAAAATCACTGATTTAGTGTCCGGAAAATAGTGTTTCCACAAAGGAGTAATCTTGTCACCACCACCAATATCCCATACATCCATTGTTATATTATTATGCTCCACTGTTTCCAAGTTGAATCCAACAGTGTGCATGCTGTCAACAGTTATGCCATCCTTGAGCCTGTACAGTACAGTTGTTTTGCCCACACCCCCATTTAGCCCCACTGAAACAAATATTGCATCATAAGGTACTGCAAATTGTACACAAAATTGTGCAAATTTGTTGTTTTTGTTGGGTAGATGAGTCACAAAATGTCACATTTATAAACAAAGATTTTTTGGTCGAAACTTAGGAATCATAATTATAGGCGATGCGGCTAGCAACCCATCACTATTTTGATTCCCCTTTCCACCTACATTTATACGCCCACAATCATGCTAAACGTGGCTTTTAGGTCTTGTTACCATAGGCTCTGTCTCTTAAAGGATAAAGACGTGCCTTATGTATGTAAGTATGTATGAATCAACTAAAATTTTACTTCTATTTCTATTAATAAACTACAACATCACAGCATAACAGCACAGCATTTGATCATAAATATTTAAATGATAGTATTACAGACATATGCATAAGTCAGTGTGCTTATCTAAAAAGGATTTAAAGTTAATTTCTCTCTTCGAAAAATTTTTTTTTGCGAAACAAGTAGGTACTTTGGCAGAGCAGACTACAGATTTTAACAAAACAAACCAATTTTGTTTTTATTTACACTTGAGATCACATAACGAAACAATTCAACTTACAAATTAATACGCGCATGTTCGATTTTCCAAAAAACCTCTCGTAAACACTTGAAATTATTCCCATCATCAACTGCTACTAGAAAGAGTGTATACGTATTTATATCACTGAGCTTGAGCTATATCGGTTCAAACGATCACCAAACAATGGATCATGACTTCACTCACTCTTCAGTCAGCTCTAGTCAGCTATAACATGACATGAGCACATGAGTCACTTTTTGCGTTCTTCCTTATACAAAGACAAAGGAAAATAAACCCATACAGCCAAATCAATACTTTATTTAGTGTCTTTGTTGTTCAGTAGTTATTATCCACCGAATAACATAAGCACAGAAACATACATTTTATTATTTTATTCATTAATCACGCTATCCATTGTCGCCTCAGAGGCTCGTCAATTTTCCGTGATACAACTGGGGGCCCACTCTCAAATCCGAAATTCATATCAAACAGTCCCTCTCCCTCTCCTTTCTTCGATTGGGTTTAGGTTTAATTTTAGGCATCGCAATAAAGAATTTGACGTGGTGGCGAATAGGTTAAAAATCTATGAGGTGAAAAAAATAAAAAAAGAAAGGCGACCATGACAAAGCCATGATGAAGTGCACTGCACGTCAAAAAAAACAAATTTTAACAAATACGCAGTCAAATAATGTCAGCCTCAATAGTAAGTAGCAGTCAAGATCATCAAATACTTGGAAACACCCAAAATGCATTACATTTATGGTGAGTGCCAAGGCACGATTTCACCATTCATTATGCAATAATAGCGAAATTCAAAATCGAAGTCGAAAAAAAACTACTTTAAATTTGAAATTATTTAAATACCATTTGTATTTTAATAAGTGGCCAGTAATTATATTTTTGCAACAAAAAGTATTGAATTCTGCGCCCGTGATACAAAAAGTAAATCGGGAAAAATGTGGGTGAGCGTGTATTTTTTTTATTTTGAATTTAAATTCAAAAGGTAATCACTATTTTTAAATTGTCAATAAATTAGCATGTTTTTAAGCTTATTGGCAACTAGGCGGTAGTGTATTTTTTTTTTCACCATGAGAGCTGAAAATTCGATCAATGTACGATGGAAAAAGCAAAAATTAAGTTTGCGATTAAAAAAAAATCCAATGTAATCTCACAAAAATAGTAATGCCTATCTGAAAACACAAGTAGGCAAGAATATTGAGCAATAAAAATTGAAAAAGTTAGCTTAGAATGGTGCTATGATCAAAACATTGAACAAGGGAGTTAATTTTCGAAAAAAACCTAAAAGTCCGAATATCTCGGAAACCGTGAAACTTTTACTAAACCTATTATAACTTTATTATAACGTCCTATGCCCCCTCTAGGCATAGTTCAAGAATTATCCACTCTACGGTTTTTTTAATAGATAGTGATTCAAGAGGAATTTTTATATGTATAATACATGCATAATATACCGTGCGAAGCCGGGGCGGGTCGCTAGTTTAAAATAAAGCTCAGTTTTCTAGTGTGTTCCATACTTTTGGATACTTTGGCGGCTATGCTACGCTACCAGTGGCGGTTTGGAAGTTACGGTACTAATGTCGGCTTGAATGTTACTAAGTATTTGGCGATGTGCGTGCTGCGGTATATTTGTGTACGATGGATTTCCCGAACAATTGACCGCTTTGGTTGAGTCACTGTTAATGACCATTTTGGGTGTTTCCAAGTAAATGATGATCTTGACTGCTACTTACTATATGACGCTGACTGTATATCCAGAGTGTATCACTTTAAGTCAAGTTTTCTAGTAGAATATAAGGAAAATATAAAATTAAAGCCACTTTTTATTTACACCTATGTTTTATTTGCCACTATTATTATAAACTTTTATGTATCTTTAGCATAAAATAGCAAAAAAGGCTTTAGATAGACATACCTTTCCTTAACAGCATAGAAAGATATTATTTTGGCCAGTTGAAAGAATAAAAAACAACAAAGAATCTAATATAGGACCATTTAGATTCCCAAGACAATTTTAAGCATTTAAATACTGTATATTTTACAAATTTCATTATATTTGAAATGCATAATATTGAAATTGAAAGCTGCTGGATATTTGTTTTGTCATAGGATTACAATTTAAAATTATCCTTAGCTTTGAGTTACAGTGACGCTTAGGATTTCACAATACAAAAGCAGTTGTAAATGTTAAGCAAGTTACACAAATAAATTAAATGTCTAACCAAATCTTTAGCAGAAATAATTTATCCATTTCAAGATTTCCTAAAAAAAAATATTGTCTTATGTATTGTGTATACAGTTGTAGTTTTGCAATAAACATGTGTCTTAAACCCAATCAATGTATGTAGGTTAAAATGCTTTTATATGTATGAATGTTGACAATAGCCTCCACTGAATGCTTGTTGTCAAATTCATGTTTATTTCAAAGCATTCATGACGTGCGAGTCCCAGAAGTGAGCCTCTTTTCAAAGCAGTACCAGACTGTCACATTGAACTTACATAAGCCAATCAAAATACAGTAAACCATGCAATGGCAGACTGTGGAATGGGTGTCACTGATAGATCCCATAATGGTAAATTTTATTTAGACTTTAATTTTTCATTGTTTCTACTTAGTTTCAGCATCATCTCAACCTCTAAACTAAAACATTTAGTCTGCCATTGGTGCCATGTTACAAAACAACATAATAGATATAGGAAAAATCTTCACTGAACTATTGATTAACAAAATGAATAATTACACCAACAAATTAAAGTTTTAGCCTTATAAATATTAAAACGACATTTTATAATTAGTTACATACAAATTTAAAGTCTTTTGGATTCAATATAGATTGAACAACATTCACATTACAGGAAGTTGTGAGCCATGTCGGGAATGTATGCTGCCTGTATTCCCAGAGACTGCAGGGTGTGTTGATTCTCACTTTTTTGCCAGTTCATTGGAAAGCCAGTCAAGGCCCTCATAAAGCCCCTGCCCTTGCGTGGCACAGGTTGCTTGGATGTACCACTGAAATCAAAAAATAAAATATTAAGTCCATGACCTATAAGTTTTCAAATATTACAATAACAAAACTTGTAATCAAATCTACAGAGTAGATTTATGTTTATTGATGAGTACTACCTATTTCTCTAAATCACATAATATTTTAGTGAGTCAGATCTTATTGTGATCAAATGATTCATATTGCATCATGTAACAAAATTAAATGCCATAAAGTAAAGACAAGTACATAAACCTTAGCAATAATAATTAAGATACATACACGGCGGTTCCTCAGGTTATTCAAGTTTAGTGCATTGGTCAATTCAGCTGCGGTCATAGCATTGGGCATATCCTGTTTGTTGGCGAATACTAAGATTACTGCATCTCTCAGCTCATCTTCTTTTAACTGAAAAAACACAATGCATCAAATATAATGGGTCTGTCATTTCAACTAAATTGATCAAGTTAATATATTGATATTAACTTTAGATTGCTAAATTAATTAACTGAATAACTACTCAAAAGTCAAAGGTTATTTACATACAGACATACATTATAGTGGTTGTTATTGTTATGGCCAATAAAATTTGCCACAATTATTTCAAGAAAATGAAAAGAAAGAAAAAAATATTTTCATACCATATTAGCCAATTCATTTTCAGCTTCCGCTATTCTCTTGGTGTCGCTGGAGTCCACCACAAAAATGAGACCCTGGGTGTTCTGGTAGTAGTGGCGCCACAGTGGCCTGATCTTGTCCTGGCCACCGACGTCCCACACCGTAAAGCTTATGTTTTTGTATTCTACAGTCTCGACGTTGAACCCAATAGTCGGTATAGTAGTCACAATTTCACCGAGCTTTAACTTGTAAAGTATAGTTGTCTTGCCGGCGGCGTCAAGGCCCACTACAAACAAAAGAAAACGTACAATTTTAAATAGGCAAATAAAAAGCGAGCAGTATCTAATTACAAGGTAATTAAGCGCAAAAGAAATATAATCAACGCTATCGCCTACAGATGAGCTGTCAATTGTCACTTACCCATAAGGATACGCATTTGTTTTTTGCCAAAAAGCCTAGTAAAAACACTTGATATCGTTAAACCCATTGTTTAATGAAGTACTGGATTGATTACTTTACTTAAAAAACAATCGTTTATGAAGAAAGGAAGCAAAAATTACCAATCTTCTAAAACTTTGAAACACTGATACAATACATACACGTCGTTGTACAAATCCAACTTTTTTAATTTCATCTTTAGTGTTACCCTATATATATCATACGTTTGTTACGGTTTATTCTTCTCAGTTACACCACTACCACACGATGTCAATTTAGACACGTCATCGTCCTAAGGATGAGCTGAACCAACCCATCTATACTGTCCAGTTTTCGACGTGTATCTTATTTATATAAACTAATAGGCAGCCAGCTGAAATAATAATAGTTAAAAACTAACTTGACTTTCATAAACCGGTAATTGCCGAGAAAAAATACGTATCTCTATTGGATTGCAAAAGGCTTGCACCGGTGGCTCGCAAAACGTGGCTATGGCTATACTCTAGCCTCTAGCCATAAGCAACGAACAACAGAAAAAAATTGAGCATAGACAATATTTTGACAGCAAAATTGCCCAATAGGATCCCAATAAGATTTTGAAGGGAAGAGTTTGATTGCTGTCATGCGTCGTCATAGAAACGCTTTATTATTTTATTAACTTTTAATTTTTTTGGCCGGGATCGACATGGAGATTTACGATGGTGAGTTTTTGCAAAAAATATTTAGTTTATAAGTCATATTTACACCGCTGCCTCGTGTTTCAAAGGGGGGCGGTTAATTTATAAAGTACTGTTTTATGAACATGTTCACCACTGTCTATTTAATTCGATCATATCAAGTAGAATAAAAATTTGTCCTTGTGGTCAGAAATAATATATTAATAAATCCTAATTAGATAGAGTTAATTGATTCTTTTTTAATGTTAGAGCAAGTAATATTTTTAAATTAAAACTTCTTCACCTACCCGTCTCGTTGAACTTTAAATTCTTTTGTTTGTTTAGTTAATGTACCTAATTATAATTAACTTCTGCTGCATCCCTGCGTACAATTTCTGCAGAATTATGATTTTGTCATCTAACGATAAAAGGGTGTGTTTCGTAATTGTTAAAAATACCTACCCTGGGTTGTAATAACTATACATATGAAATGGTTGAAATTATAGGCTGAAGTCCAACAATTTAGGAATTTATCAGTGAGTAGGTACGCAACGTTACACTTATTGAATAGCTTTCATACCTACTTAATATTTTCAATAACTACTTGAAAAATTGCCTATGAAGTAGCTAAATATATTATAATGTTATTATTCTTTCATCCCATATACCTACTTAACAGAGAGTGTTAATTCATAATAAGTTAGTTAATTACGATTAGTCAAGAAGACTAAAATTTAAATACTTACATACAAAAATATTAGTTATACCTTACCCTTACCCTACCCATTTCAAATGACAGATGACCTTAGCACAATAGGTAGGTACCCTACCTACCCATGTTGGTTGGAACAACCAAGCTATACCCAAGTCATATTCATAAGCTCATAGCAAACACATGTTGGCATCTATCTATAATTCCCTGCCCTATACTTAACAGGACATACCAATCAAGATTGTTTTCCTAAAGCAGCAACAGTGAGCAAAAGCCGCGCAAGGCAATGTTTTATCGCGCTTAGTTTCTATGGGCACTAAAATATGCAATGGTGCGCAATAGGCGACATTACGTCATTCTCGCGAAGGCGGCACGCGCATTGATTTAAAGGCGAAATTAAAATATAACTTAGAGCGACTTGAGTCGTTTTGGTAGTGTTGATATAGGTAAACAATGGTGGTTTAGTCCTTAATTGCTTTCATCTGCTGAATCGGCCACTCCTGCATGCAGCTTTGGCGCGCGGACTCTTTGCATTGACCGCGATTGGCTTGTTAGTTGGTTCTAGTTCCCAATCTTCGGCGCTGAGTAGCCAATTTTTAAGTCTCATGTGGTGCTCATGCATTCCTATACTTCTAAAGGCTCGTATTTGAATCAAACAATGCGTTCCTATTAATTCTACAAACGCGACGCGACAGGCTGTATTTTGATTTCGGCGAGACGCGAACGCGAAGAATAGCGAGCGGCCGGTGTTTTTGCTCTATCTTGGGTGAGGGTGGGGCATATGTTCGGTCATGCAGCCATTACAAAAAGAACTAGTTATCTGACGACGAGTTTTTTTTTTAATGCGCCTCTGTATTTGTGTCCCACCCTCCGCTGGGCAAAGGCCTTTACCGCGGAGTAACAGAAAAAGCTTCTCTAAACGCCTTTTTTGTCAGTCAGTGAAAATGGTCAACACAACATCATCACCCATTTATTATCATATCATATTATCATTCTCTACTGTCTACTTTCAATTTCTTTAGACGCGCATAGGTACCTAACAAAAATAAGAATTAAGTCTGATAGACCAAACTGATGAATAATTTGAACAAAGACGTAGCCATACGTTGGCTAAAAGCATTTTATGTTATATTATAGGTATGTACCTACCCGATTATTTTTGTCCGAATTGGCTTATCGAGAAGGCTTTTTGCTTTCAAGGTCACCTTTGCTTGGTAGACGATACCTACTCTGAGGAGAGGCCATTGCTCCCTAGCTTCGCATTATCCGGATGAACGCACGCGACTTGGCGAAGTTTACCTAATGCATGAATAAACAAAGGTTAGGTTACGCAGATATTGTATACTATACCTTTAGTAATTTCTCTTATGTTCTCTCTTATTAATTACTGCTACTTGGGTACATCTTTACTCGGATTAAACAAGGTGTCTTGTAAATATTCTGGATTATTTCAGCAGGTGGAATAATTCACATAAATCAAAACCCCCGAAAATGTTTCTCAGGTTTTTTAAATCGTGGTTGACAAAATGCCAGTGTTCAATGTGTACGGCGTCAAAAGGTACGGTGGCTTAATTTTGAATAAAAAAATACTGGTGAAAAATCTTTAAAGGAATAATTTTAAGGTAGGTAGGTATAGGTACCTTAACTTTCAAGTGGTTGTGGGTTAATCACTCATCTCTCAACGTTCATGTCAAAGTTAAAGATTAAAGCCTAATCCAAAAGCAATAATTTAAATCTGCATTTAACAGATTGCTTCCATGCTGGTCTGGGAGTAAAGAATAAACATAGAATACCAGTTGCTTCTCTTCCCGCGCTGTTGGTAAAAGCCCATCGAGGGAATGGGGATAGGAATCATGACTTTTACAGGCGATGCGGCTAGCAACCCATCACTATTTTGATTCCCCTTTCCACCTATACGCCCACAAATGATTGTGAGCAGCATGAGCTGAACGTGGCTTTTAGGTCTTGTTACCTGAGGCTCTGTCTACCCCGTAAGGGATAAATACAATTTGACACCGCCGCTCGAGACTAATCCGCTTTTTGCAATAGGTACAGCACAACTTTGTATTTCCTTAATTGAGCATATTATTTATTTAAACCAATGTAAAAATTATTAGATAAAAATGACGCGAAACCATTTCGCCTTTCAAACTTTCTTTTTTTTTTGTAAAACATATTTATCGGTATCGTATCTGACACTATTTTGCTTTATTAAAGTGTAATCAGATATTGTATTTTTTGTCGGTGTTCATTAGATACAGATACGATCGCTACTACGAGCCGTGCATAGCGACCCGTCTGTCGTTCACGCCGTTGATACTAATGACCCGCGAACAACATTCCCAATCAAAGCTTTCGACGAGTCATTGTCGATTTCCAAGAGGAGATTTACACAGACTGCAAATATTATATTAAACATATTATTTGCTGTAAAGCTTCTCTTTAAATACTGGGTTTTAAACAGTGACGCTCTAAATTATACAAGAGTTATTGCTCACTCATTCAACTCTGTTGTAAGAAGCCATCCCATTGGGACAGCCGCGCTATTAAACTAGATTGAGTTGAGTTGAGAGTAGATAACCATCAATCTGCATAAAGCTCTTTCGACCTATAAAAACCATCAGCGAAATCGTATAAAACAAATAAGATATGCGACCGCTTCTCGCTTGCTCTTATTACAAGCAATTTCGGAGATGGTATCTTCAAATCGGTGTTTAACTAATATTTTTCAAAAGTGCTCTGTCATAGCTTATCATAATGTTCCGGTAATCTTATACAAATCTACATTGCAAACTATTTGCTCCACTAAACGTAACGTAACGTACAATGTAATTGCTTTTGAATGTCCGGCACAAAGCACTATCTCGACGTTAATATTCTTCGCGTTTAATCGTTAATCTGAATTTGTTTGAAAACTTATACTTACTCGGCCGATTCAATAGGCATTATGCCAGTCATGCTGTGAATAGACCCGGCACTTTCAATTTAAATGTTTATCAGCAATACTTAATTTCTTGCTGATTTCGCAATATTGAAGAAGAGTATATCGGCATGTAAGGCAAAAACCATTATGTTAACATTTTAGATAAATACGTAGTAGTAATAAAAATCAATTCATACTTCGCATAAATCGAGAGAAAGCAAAATCGTGATATTCTACGTCATCCTCTATTCTGTTACGAAATGATCATGAAATTATAAATGGTTTGATCGAAGACCATCAAAAAGCGATTGCGAGATGCAATATTTGTTCGTCGTGGGACCATTGGGCTCCCACTCGCATGCTTGAATGAGTTCGATGTCACGATTTGAAGGTCCATGATGAGAACATACATATAAACAAGGTTTAACATTTTCTCACAATAAGTAGATACGTAATGGAAATCGTCATCACCAGCCTATATACGTCCCATTGCTGGGCACGTAATGGAAATATCTTGTATTAACTATAACTATCTCATTCAATATAAGTCAGGTTAGCTGGAAGAAATCCCTTCTTAGGGATAAGTTCGCCTTTGTACTATTTTCTGTGTACTTCTGTGTTTTTTGTTTTTTATGTGCAATAAAGAGTTTACATACATAGGTACATACATAAGTGCTTGTGTTTATTGAATAAGTGTAATTAACGTTTCTCTCGTGTTAAAAGAGTATTCAGTCATTGTAACAGATTTGCATGCCAATTATTGCCAGCTGCGCATCGTCAATCAATTGATTTAACAAATAGTCGCTCGTCGTTAACTTTTATTGTTGTTTGCAAATTAGCAGCGTGCAAAGGTGAAACTTTGATTGAAACTGCGTGCGGTTGTGTTGTAGGCATTTGTTATGTTTCTATGACCTAATGGAAAGTACCATTTTTTAATCTTTATTGAACCTCTATGCTTTGCTTACATAGCTTAGGAACTAAGTTAAATAAATAGCATCAATCTGATAGCACCGAAAACCTCTTAAAACCTCTTAACTTAATAAATGAGACTTCGATGATCATTTAATTATTTCGCTCATTGATCACATAATACTTCACCTTCGATTTATAATAGAAAGTGCAATGACTCCGGTCTAAATATCTCTTCTCACAAAACAATATCGTTGAACGATAACGCGGCGCCTATTAGTTAGGTAAACTTGGACGTAGACGTAGACATAACGTAATATCAAAAGAATGAACTTTTATACAAAATATATTATGGAATGAAATATGAAGTAAATTAACTTATCAACGTGACATTGTTGTACAGCAAAGAAAATAATCTTAGCGTTATGTTTCTATACCAAAGATTAATGTTGTCTACGTACCTATAGGTAATCAAACGTTGCGCAAATAAAGCCCCGCATGAAAGTATAAGTAGGTATGCCGATCAATAGGAAATTAACATCATCAATCATGTAGTCGCTTCTTCTGACCTATATTTTATAGGTAAGCTTTCCATTTAGTATATTTATTTATAGTTGTATTACATTACTTTGCAGTTTAGTAATGGCGTGGCGAAATCGATTTTGTATCTTGTGGGCCGTGGTCTTGCATGCCCGGCCTCTTGCATTTTTGCAGTTCGCGAGATATGCAAATCAGAAAAACTGTATTTTCTTTAACAACTTCAACGGAAAGTTATTTATCTTCAGTTTACGCAAGCTACGTCAATTGCCTAAGGCTAGGCATTTCAATTTTCTCGTATAACGTATGTAAATGTGGGACCACTAGGCGTTAACTGCTTACTGTTCTATGCAATATTTTCGCTGTAAGCGTATGTGGATGTGGAAGAATGCATCTCTTGTGACTTGCTACTAGAAGTGCGAATATAGTGTCACTTGAAGCAACCGTTAATCGCCTATTCATATCTCCGTAACAAACCGTATAAGTAAACTTGTAGTTTGCCATGCATTGTCAGTCTTTTGCTGATTAAAGTCACGTATTTCCCATTATATAGATCTAAGCCAGCGGATGCGCCAGAGGATAGTCCAAATGTTTTCCGCTCATGTACTTACATTATAAATTATAGCATAGGTACTTGTTTTGGACAGTTGTATGTAATACACAATAATTAGTGAAAGTGTAGTAAACACACATAAATTTGATTTATACCAAAATAATGAAATCCAATTTCCGGAACTAATGTAGGAACCTAATTCCTCATTTTTAATTTTGCTGTAGGTACACGTATTGCCTTTATTGTATTATACGTTATTTAAAAACTACTTTCGTGATTCTATATCAGTATATTCTAATTTGGATAGTTTGATGATCTTAAAATGATGAAACATGTTATGGTATATTATTCGCTTACATTTAAATGCACAGTTATCTATTAATAAGATTTCAACAAAAGCGTACGTATAGGTTAATCTCGGAGCTTATCGCGTAGGCCAGTTGTGGCGATAACTCGGCAATCGTCCGCCCACCTTGCCCACACACCACACGCGTCCAAAATGCTTCGGACACCTGTTGTTTTATGACGCCACCAGTCCACCACTAAGGCTTTCCTGTTGAAAGATAAACCAGTTAGACCAATTCATCTTATTATTACAGCACCGACGTAGTAATAACGTAGTACGATTAACTATACTATTTACTAGTATTTACTAGCAGTTAATCTTGTTATTGAAATGGTCCGTTTCTCAAACTCTCTAGTTGTACCCTGCAAGATAACTTAAATTGATAACTGGAGTCTCACACTAGCTAGGTTAAGCCAATCCCATGACCGTGAGACCAGCTTTTATCATACTAGATGTTGCGATTTTGATTGCTTGAACTAATGGAAAAAATAACCTACACCATATCATTTTTCTCCATATTCAATCTTTATCCAATTCACATCAAAGATATTCATGCGGTCATCGACTCGTGAGTTTCTTGACGCTGAAGAAGTTTTATTTTGGCAACTGTTGCATAATATTCGATTTTATACGCTATGTGAGCTTGTTTTGGCTGCGACGGGTCCATTGTGAAACCAGCATCCATTGTCCTATTCGTCGGGAAGTTTTCAGCTTTCGACTTACTCGTTACGTTACGTCAATTTCGTTGCTTGGTGTTGAATGACATTAACTTGTCTCCAACCGGTTCTGAATCCTTTTTATTTATGCGCGAAATCTTTGTATGAACGTGTATTATGTCAGTATTCATCCCTATTTCCTTGAATTCGCAGCTATGTTACTCCTCTCCAGAATAAACAAAAAATATGTCTGTACGGTATGATTTCTAAAAATAGGGGCAGCATGCCTTCATGATCTAGGACCTGCATTCTAGGTGAATCGTGGTAGGTACATACAGAACGGAATGGGCTAGTAACCAACTTTTTTAGCGATAGCAACGTGATGGTGGCCTGGCCTGTAGGTATTACCGTTATATCCGTCACATTAGATTCATTGATCCTGCTGCTCGGTTAGGATCGGAATGGTTGAATCGAGTACAGACTATCTTTGAGAGTCTTGTCTATTGTTCACATTGTTTTAATTAATTGTATCTTAAGATTTCTATTGTTGTGGAGTAAACAGCTTTCGGTCATTGTTTTCTATCACCAGAAACCGCACTCCTTTCTAAGGGCCTTTAATGTGAACTAGTGGACAATAACGGTTCCGTTAACATATTCTTAGCCGCGACGTCGACGAAAATAGCCGTGTGCCAAATGTGGTTGATCATATTACGATCTCGCTCCGTACATCCGTATTGGACGCCGTCGGGATGTGCATCCAAGTGTGAGGCAGCGGTCCGACACGCGCTATTGCGTGTGCTGCTGCAGAAATGGATGATCAAATTCGTTAATGGCGCCTCTTTCTCTTTTCAAAATGTTAACTTTAATTACGCCGCATTATTTCTGACTTAATGTTTCGCTATTTTAGACGTGCTTTAACTACGAACTTAGAATTTAGCTTTTTCGTACTTAATTCAATAAAAGTTTCGTATTTAAAGGAATAAATGCCTTCTTTCTTTCTTTCTTTCTTTCTTTCTTTCTTTAATTATGTGCTATTGGGAAATGTTTTAGTTTTATAGGCAACATTTTTGATTTATTTAATTTGTATGGACTTAAAAAGAAAAAGGTATATTTTTTATATCGGTGCATTAATGACATACCTACGTAAAGCGCCCGTAAGTAGTCCGAAGTTATTCATGTAAATATTTTGGCATGGCTTCGCGGGCACATATTGCATACTCGTGCAACAGCGGCTCTCGGCTAGGGTCGAATGTATCCAAAGTCACTCACCCATAAGCCCCTTCCTCTAAACTGGAGTATATTTGTTGTGTATCTTAATGAACATAGAGATAAAATCCTTATTATACTAACAATCAAGTAGGTACGAGTATTTGCGAAATATTACTATTTAGATACAAGAGTGTGTGCAAAATTGTTTGCTTTTTCATAGGTTACGTTATGCACTTAGATGAGACAAGTCGACCTTCACACATGCTGCTACTGTGACAAACGATTTGTAAATGCAGCTTTCGAAATCACCCGGCCAACTTATCCAAACAATCTAATAGTAAGACTAAACAATAACAAGCTAACACTTTGTACACTACCTACCTAACACAATATGTCGGTTGTTCACGCTTTTAGAACATTTTCTTTGTGCTTTCGACAGCATTGTTTGGTTTGGTTCATTTGTGATTCTGTCTGGGTTTTGTACAAGTATTTAGTAATTTTTAGAGCATTCGAACGTCTTACATAATACTGCACCAGGTATTGTATATTCAAAAAGCTAGTAATAGCATACTTATTAAATTATCACATCTAAATAGGAATTACAAACAAAGAGTTGAAATAAATGCAAGCAATAAACCACTAACTAGTAACGATTCAAAGTTCAAACGGTTAATTTTACTACTTCATCTCAAACAATAACGATGAAGCTAAAGCAATAATACCGCACATAACTCAGAAGCATGAGGAAACAATTTTCGTCAGGACCAAATTAGAGCTGAACTATGGAGGATGCGTAATATTTCCGTTTGAAGCGCGACGACTAAAGTGGACATAAATTAGGGGCTGTCTCTAATGAGTTTCTTACGTTTCGTCCCGTTGTGTGATTTGTTTTCTATAACTGTGACCGTTTATAGGCAGCTTTTACTACAGTTTAATAAACCTTTCTGGTGCTCACTGAGTTTGTTCCAGTCAAATGAGACATATTTAGGACATTTTAGCAATAAAATGAATTCTCGATTAGATTAAGATTTCATTCTTTAATTAAGCTGTTCAAATTGCGTTCTATCAACAAGTTGTCGTATTTTGAGGATCCCTCACAATTTTTTTGCCACTTCCCGTCCCTTTTCTACTTACCTAAGCGTTTATATTCATCTCGCATGGCTCACATCGCACCCCTTGTGATTTATACGCGGTCCGAACACATATTCCTAATCGAACCGGCTGCACGTTTCCCGAAAATGCTATTCGTTAAATTCCATTTTTAAAAGAGTCAGCGGATACGTCGTCTCCGGTGTTGTCATCGCAACGCCATTGAAACGGGCCAAGCGGTCCTTACGGAATGCTCCCATTTAACCGCTTCATTGGATTTGGACGGAAACTGAACTTTGTTATCCGAAGGGGGTTCGATCTGTAACCATTTTTGTGTCATACGTATACCGGTCAGCTCTCTATTATGCTCGCGTGCTGCGCCCGCGCCGCTGCGTGTTAGTCGCGTTCGCTGCTCGCCCAAGAATAGCCGCCGCTGCGATGGTTCCCGGTCCCGCTAGAGGAATACTCTCGCTACGATTGATACTTCGGTCATAAACGGCCGGCGAGTTATGAAACCTTCGCTACAGCAGTGCCGAACTTTGATAAGTGACGCCGCGCGCGTGTATCGTTGTCTTGTTTACGATCCTAATTTACGAATAATATATATCTTGCCTTAGTCATTATACAAGTTAACAGTTTGATGTAAACTCGTGCGTACACAACTGGTGTGCTTCGTTTTTTTTTTACAACTCCGTTATCGCTTTATACTCATAGTGCTTACATATGATAACACGGCGAGGCGACTTGATAAAATTAAAATTGCAAATAGGGGCGCCGGTGTTTGTCAAAAATCTGCAAGCATAGTGATCTGACGTCCCTAATTTATGACGTGAGGACAAACAAAGTTGGATATTTTTTTCTCATTTGGGTATTTGAATGTGGATTAAGTAGGCATCACGTCTGATATGTGTTGTGCGTTATGAGTGATCCCTGATGCGCCTGGGCCGATGCAAGTGTAGCGCCGGGACTATTTTCGTAGCACGGAAATAAGAGCGGTAAAAGGAGCAAAAAGCTGTGTCAGACTGAAAAACTTGAGGTCGTGGTGCCGGTGTATTTCTGTCTGTTGTGATCCGATGTCTATAACAGCAGCTTGTGGAATTAGTGCAGTAGTGCTGTAACAGTTAACAAAACATGAAGAAAAGGACATTATCGAAGCTTAAATCGATATTTGGCTCGAGGAAAGGTAAATATTTTTCTATTCCTTTGAAGCAAGTTGCTACGCAAATTTATGAAGTGTTTCTCGTTAGGAAGTGTTAATTGTTTTGTAAACTTCGCATATTGTCGAAATATCACGTTTCGACGATTAGTAGGTTGATTTACAGTCGATCTCTGCTTCCTTTACCTTAAGAGATTACGTAGAATTTATTTAATTTAACTACAGTGCCATGATTATAACCATTATGAGTTAAGTGGCCTTAAAATAGTAATTTAGCTATATTTATTTTAATAGATTATCTGAATATAATTCGTCGTTTTTGCAGACTCTTTTAACGTGGCTTTAAACGCACGTTCCTTGCATTTTGAAATTAACATTTCTGAGGCGTTAATTGTTAGATCGGTGATGATTTCTACTTTTAATTTATGTTTTTCATTTGTGATGTTAATGATAGTGCATAATATCTAATTGTTTCACGCGATCATTTATCTTATCTTTTGTCTATTGTTTCTTGCTCAAATTTTGTTTGAAAAATTGTGTTAAGTGGGACTTAAAATTCAAATTGAGGAATCCTTGACTACATGCACTATTCCGACTAACACTTTTTTGACTTTCGTAGTGACCGATTTGGATGTGTTGGGTAGTGATGAACAGCTGCTAGTAAATATAACAATAACGTCCCCGTCTTGAGACCGTCTTTAAAAAGGTGCATTAAATGGCTTGGGCTGGGGTCGCACCCTGAGCGTTATTCACTTGGCTGCAACAGCAAAAAAAGTTAACGTTATTTTTATTCATCTGCCATTTTATGTGAATGAAACCAACTTACTTCTGTTTTATTGTTTATGAAATCGTAATTTGGTGATATCATACATAATACCACTGATCTCATTTACATAATTACCTATCCGCTAATTTAGTTTGTTTTCAACTGACACGGAAGTTCTACCTATCAATATTTTGTGACGGTGACGATCCTGTTTATTTTTATAATTAATACCTCCAAATCATGTTTTAATTTTAAATTGCTACCAGTTTGTAAAATAACTACGAATGAACGAACAGCTTAAATTGTATTTAGCTTGATAATTGATTCGATTTGGTCGTGTTTAATTCCTCTGGCCGAATTTAAACGTTATTGGAGTAAGACTTCATTTACCGTGTCATTCGGGATTATTTAATTGTTTAAAAACTGTTGTGGTTTCTACTACGTTTGAGGTAGCTCCTGCTTTGGTTATACCCACTTTCAGATATTGGTAAACGCGCCTCAGTTGAACAATAAACCTGAGCGAAGTGTATCGTGAGTACGTACGTACACTTACTCGATGCGATGTACCTATATGGTATTATTTGCCTAGGTAACAGTTGAGTTTTACAAACCGATAAACACGTGGTGCGACCGCTTGAGGCCATGCTATGCGACGCCATATGGATATATATGAAGCGCTTAGTGCTTAGTTACTTACGCCAATTGTTTTGTTCAGTGTTTGAGATAGTGTAAAGAAGGTTACATGTTTCTCTCGTGAGTTTTTACTTAAAGTTTGACTGAAAATGCCGTGTGGATTGAATTTTCGCTGGAAAAAAGGTAGAGTATGACTGCGAATTCGTAGTATTTGTTTGTGATACAATTCTGCTATAGCAAGGAGCACTAAATTTACCATTTTAATATCCATTCCTTCTCGGTTACTTTTCAATTAGGTATTTCATTAATTAGAAAGGTTTACAGAAGTTTGGATTTATTTAAAACCAAGACCAATTGGCCGAGAGTAATAAATAATAATAATTTTCCCGTCTTAATAACCATTCCTTCTCGGTAATTTCTAAAGTACCTATTTCATTCATTAACAGCTAAAACCTAATTCTGAAAATTGAGAACCAAACATTTTTTGATTTGTTAAGGTTAAACCTTCTTTAAAATGCTCTGATTATCTAGTACGAAGGCTAATAACAAATGACTGAAGAACTGAGTTCGCAAGAACAGCCTCCTTATCTAACACAAGCGATTGAAGCGATGAACCCCGCTGTCAGCACAATCTCATTGCAATGTCAACATAAGTCAATAAGTTCACATGATCTTTTCAGTAACCGGCATCATCAATTCACCTTTCGTTGACTCTAATGATGATTATAAAATTTCGTGCGCTTCGTGACTCTTTCCTGTGTATGAGCTAATTAACTTTTGTTTCTGATGAAATTAATCATTTCGGACACCTGCCAGTCCATCTCACGTCTCATTTTGCACAATTTCGTCATTATGTCTTTTGTTTCAAGTTTCCGCGTGTGGGTCGTGGGAATGTTCAAAGTCGTGTTCTTTAAAGTATTTGTGATGATATCAAAACGCTCGTGCCAATGTTTGTTTCTGTTAACCGTTTTCAAACGTGGTCTCGTGCCGTCGGGTATTTACGTAACAGGCTCGCTTCAAGTATTATCCGTACTATGGGCTTCGTCTAAATTCTAAACACGTATAAACTTATTAGATTTGTAGGTAATATATCACTCGACTTTTTATACGTGAGTTATCCGTTTATGTGTAATGAGGTAATATATGTTTAGTATATTTCTTGCAATGTCAAAATGCGAGAATAAAGGAAAAATCGTGTCTTTCAAAGTAGTCTAAGCCCGATTTTTTTTTTAGTTTTATTACCTCTACGAATTTAGTATTAGTTGCTGCCCCCGATTTCGTCTGCAAAAAATCATATATCGCTATCTTGTAGAACTACATGTAACGACTTACGGAAATAAAAAATAGCCTATTTTATTCCACTATGATTTGAACATTTTCTCATATTTTTTTATCAAACTTGTTAGTTACAGCGGTTTTTCTGTGAAAAGAGGTACGAAACAGACAGACAAACATAATTGCTTGCGCATTTATTAAATTAGTATGGAAGTATGGATTGCGGGCAAATGTCAAGTTTATGGCGTCAATCTATTGTCCGCAATGGACATGATTGATATTAAAAACAGGTTTACGTTCTGGTTGGGTTCTGAACTCACTTTGTGTGTGAATGAAGGTATTTCTTTTAATTGTGACATTGTTTAATCGTCTTTTCTTGAACTGAGAAAAGAGTTCATCATTATTATCATTATTCACAATTTAAATGTGTTTGTTATTGTTAACAATCGCGCTGCCCACACGGGAGACACTTGCGCAAAGAATTATAATCATTCCAATGCAAATGTATTGCTAAAATAATTTCGATTTACATTGAATATATACAAGAGCGTATCTCTTTCGTCTTGATGAAACAAAAGATTGTGAAATCGACAAACGCGTGCTTACAGATTTAACGTTTCAAAAGTACCTACTCGTACCGCGTACCCGTAATAAGAAGTATTGTATTACTTGGGTACAAAGATCCTAACTTTCCGTGATATTTGAGCCACCGATAATATTGGTTTTCACAGGCGTCTTAGAATACGGAAACGGTGATCGGCAGCGACCGTGAAGATAGATGAGATTACTGTTGATTTAGTGGCGTAAGACTATGAAATATGATTTAAAAATACGATCTAATTCGTGTCGTGTATCTACTATTGAAATTAGATCGAGTTAACGAAAAATAATAGATCAAGTTTCATAACTGGCTTAATCATCTGCTGGATATACGTTCTTTTCTACTTAACTGTGGCTTGGCAATGTCTTGGAAATGGCTTGGCAATTCTAGCCGACCATATTATTTTAGTAATATGAAGAGCACATTTTAAACTATTTTAGAAACCCAACATTACATAATTGTAACGTTAAGCAATTGTGAGATTTGTGAGTAACTAGTCTAGTGTAAAGTGCAACAGAAACGTTGGAATGTTGTTCGCTTAGTTGACCTTTATTTACGTAAGAGGCGCGAACGAACCAAGCAAACTCACGCATATGTCAGTATAACATGTTTGCATATGTTAGTTCTCACGGCCACAGTGCAGTTCAAGACGCTAAAACACAATATTTTCCTCGAAAGCAGTTGACGCTAACTAGTGAAACTGCAGTTTGAGAACCAAGCCAGCTACTGACTTTCTTTGGTTTGAATTTATACACGGCATCGCGTTGCGTCCTTAGCAAAGAAAATCTTGAACAATACAAGCAAATGAGAACTAGTATAATATAATACTAAACCGGTTATATCCATCTTCATATTTGAAAAGGTGCTTTGTTTAGTAAGTTATGAAGATTATGACTCGCTGTAATTTACGCTAGCACTACTTGCTCCAGTTTATTTATCCGATTTCATTTTATGATTGTCAGTCCATCATTTAACTTCTCAGTCAAGATTTCCTAGGATTACTCTTGCGTGTGATCTTGTTTCACTTTGCGTTTCACACGAACCCTGGTAGCAACCACAAAACACTTCGTCACGTTTGAAGAGAACTTAAAAAACGGAGGCACTATGCAATCTTCAGCGGAAATATTAACTCTAAAGGAAGTAATTTTGTGCTTTATTGAGTTCTTCACGCAATAATACATAATCGAAGTTCATAATTAAACTTTATTTGATACGCTTTCCGTGTTGACTCATACAATTCTTCGTCTAATTCGTTACAATGTGTACTTACTATTCATGACTATGTGGCTTGGTTAATTGTATATTTGGCTTGCTCCGGAATGTCTCTTGTTATGTAATTCTGAGAAGTGAGAAGTTTCTCAGAAACTTTGGAAACAAGTAGAGTAGGCACTTATCGAATAAGTTACTACGTTCAATAGGCGAGCTTTAATTTTATCGTTGACTCTTTTCCGCCGCACACTTCCGGTTTGCTGAACCATTGGAATATTAATTAATTGTGACCTCTCCCTTGAACATTCTTTACCAACACAAATTAACATTTTACATGCGTTCCATATTCTGTAGGTTCTTCTTATTCTTATTATTTGTGGCGTATCAAGTCGTTATAGCGACGACAACTTCGCCAATGTCAAAGTAACATAAATATAATTAAAAAATCTTGTGACAAAATGTCGGCAACGTTGTACGGTAATGGTTTTATAGCGCATTGGTTTCGACTGTAATTCTGTAATTTTTTATTGACTAAATAAATAAATAAATAAATAAATGGTTAAAGACCCCCCTTCCCCCCCCCCCCTGTCGGGCTCCTAGCCAACGGTCAATGATATCCCTCAGAAACTGCCAGGAAATCATTAGCTGATGCCCAGGGTGCACCGGATCAAGCACTGCTCTTCCCCCCGGACGGATCCAACAACGAACCGCAGCTCTTGACCATACGTGGAGGTAACCCGACTCGCGCCCCATTCTGCAGGTTGCTCTCTGAGCTTTATTCAATCTCTTGGTATAAACTGGTCAATGAACGTAGCAGTGCATTGTTTTACTTCATATATCAACATCATATTCATATTGCCATTTCTGATTGTTGTCTTTCCATTTAAGTCAATGAATGTGCTCAGACACCAACATAATAATATCCGTGAATAATGTGTAAGGTGTTTTCCTCGCAATATCGTGTTCAACCTTGAAGTTACATCTTTAGAATTATGTATATTTTCCAACGCTGCTTCGTAAAATTCTAAGAATACCTCCGCATAAGATAAATGCCGCTCCCTTTACAAACACTAATGTCCATGTTCCTTAGTCGGTGCCGGTTAGTGCTTGGCACTATCATCCTATGGTGTCACCCCTCGACTTATTATACTATGATACCTTACCTACCTGTTCTCCCCTGCCCGTAATAAACGGCTTGATCGTTTACTGATCACGAAATTTCGAAATTCCTCGTGAATGCATTACTTACTGATCTCGTTGTTTTGAAACTCACTAAGCGATTTATCAGCAGGTAATATCGCTTAAATATCCGGTTCAATTAACACGGCTTGTTCCTCTTCAGATACGATCTGAGTGGAAGATATTCAGGGCAGGCTTGGATGCAATAATAAGGCCTTGCGTACAAAGGCGTCTAGCAAGCGGAGTCGTTTAAAATCATGTTAAGTATTATGTATGCTAGTAAGTGTAATGTATAGTAATAGTAAACATGAGTGTAATATGCATACATCCTACAAATGTATACCCGACGAGTAATGAAATATTCCTGAGAATTTAAGTGTATATAATACTAGCTCATGCCTGCGACTTCGTCTGCGTAGAATTATACATGGAAACCTTCCTCTTGAATCACTGTATCTATCAAAAAAACCGCATCAAAATCCGTTGCGTAGTTTTAAAGATCTAAGCATTCTTAGGGACAGACAGACAGACAGCGGACTTTGTTTTATACAAATTTAACTTAATAGGTAAATTAAATCTCAATAGATTTTACAAATGCTTCCACATACCTACATAATAATTTCGTAAATAACGATTTATCTTTACTTTATTGACGATATAGATATCACCTCATCATCATCATCATCAGTCTATATTAGTCCACTGCTGGACATATGCCTCCCCTAATGAGCGCCATAACGCCCTGTCTTCAGCTAGATATCAACTATCATAATTATATTCATGAATAATGCTTTAAATATGATAGAAATTTGTAATTATCAAACAGACTACGCAAAAATATCCATTGTTTACACGAATAGGACCTGACTAGAAATATTTTTAATATAGGTCATTCCATCCGTGTTACTACTCGTATCTTATCTTATGCCGCATCAAATAAAGCCAAAATACTACAAATAGATAAGACATGTACGTCACACAGATCAATGCGAATGATTTACCAGCCGCTTCTCGCTTGGACCATGTTTTTGATGGCTATTGAAGTCCGACAAGCAAGACAGACTCTGCCTTGTTATCCCATCGTTGAATAAAACCTGTAGTAATTTGCGTTCGCGGCACGCGCGCTGTAACGTCTACCGCATAACGTAATCTCATGTCTAACACCACGAATCTTTTCTCGGAGACGTCGTAAATGTGGTCCGCGAGAGGAGAATTTCAATGCACTGCCGAATAAGTTGATAGATTTGGTTACCAAATTATTTTCAATTGCCTAGATTGCCTAATCTAGGCGAAGATAAGAAACAAGGCAATGTAGTCCATCTCAATTAGACGTTCGTGAATTACCCAGGTACAGAAGATCAGTGTATAGTTATTCATCAAGTAGGTACTTGTACAAAATATTGTAATGTTAAAAATGATTTAATTTAGTCTATCTAGTGTATCTAGTCCCGATCATTCAACTGAAACATACTTTCGTAAGTTTGTATGAAAGTTCATCCTCTTAAGCTTTTTGAGGGGACCGTGTTACTGAGACTGACGAAGCCAATTAGTAGTCCAGTCATTCTCGACCAGTCAACCTCCTTGAATGGGATGTGCTGTGCATGCGCCTACGTTTCTCCCGAGTTCACCTATTCAGGTCAAAACAAAACTTCCGACTTATTGATAAACTTCGTGATATATTACCACATAATCTGACCGTCTGGAAACTGTCCAAAACATTGCGCCTTAAACGTTCAATATTTAAATGAATACACCATCATTAACCTGTCAAATTCTTTGTATAATTTAGTATGTTCCAAGGTCGCTATTCTGGTTTTGCCGCCTTCGAAGAATTCGCGGAGTTTATACAATACATATATTATAAGCATTAGCTGAATAGTTATATGATAACCGGAGTGGAGTGTCATTTACGAATGCGATCATGAAAAGGAAGTGGCCTCTCACCCGCCACTTAGAATTAATTAGCTTAGAGCCAGCCGCTGTGTCTACAATTCCACACGCTATTGTATTATTAGATGGGCACTCGCTTCGGATTATTTGTATTGTATCTCATCATTAGTTTCACTACTTTTGCTTTATTCAAGGTTATGAAGTAATTTTCTTACTCTTCTATATTTGAACTGATTGCGGTTGTCCACTGCGTCACTTGGGAATTATGATGCCACAAGCGCTCCATTTCTGCTACTGGCTACTGGTGTTATTATTTCAGTGGCTCATAAGATCGCGTGACCTAGGTTGTAAATTTACCTAATCGATATGGAGGTTGTGGCCGGCTTGCGTCATGGTCGCGGACGCCCTTGTGTGCGTTTGACACCTAATTTGTGATTTTTACTGAGTATATCATAGGTAATTTCATCAATCATCATAAACAAATTAGATGTAGCACAGCACGCTATTGGATTACCGGACTTGAAAAGAGCTTTAAAACGTTTCAAGGAAATATTGGTTAGCGGTCCATTACAGTACTTAAATAAGTTTGTTACTTGACCTTGACAGCCAGCTAAACCTGCTAAACATTCGATTTTTATTAGTTGGTATTTCCTTAAATTATAGACCGTACAATATTTGCTTGACAAGCTCAGTAAAGATAATACCCTATTCTTTTTTTATAGCGTAACTAGCCGGCAGCTTCGCCCGCGATAAATTAATTTTCCCGTAGAAAAAGGTATTTTCCCGCGGTAAAAAGTAGCCTATGTCACTCAGTGATAATGTAGCTTTCTAACGGCAAAAGAATTTTTGAAATCCGTCCAGTAGTTTCGGAGCCTATTCAATTCAAACAAACAAACAAACAAATTTTTCCTCTTTATAATATTATTATTAGTAGTGTTAGAACTAGGTTAGGTATGTATTATTCCAGAGATCTTCGATTTTTTTTTCTTATCATGAGTTGCACCTGCTTCCGACTATACCAATAATAGCCACTCTTCTTTTTCAGGTAAACGGCACCATTCTTCGAAGTCTTCACGATCGCCGTCTCCGGAGCCGGCGGGGGCGACCACCCCGGGCAGCGTGGAGTCGTTCCGGCCGATCCCGCGCACGCCGCCGCCCGGCCGCGTGGGGCCCCCGCCGTCGCCCCCGGTCCCCACACACCCCGTGGCGCCTGTGGCCCCCGAGCCCCCAGGCCCCGTGTCCCTCATCCCGTGCGCGGTATGCGGAAGAACCTTCGTCGCCGAGTCCCTCGCGAAACATGTCAAAATATGCGAGAAAATGACCGTGAAGAAGAGGAAAACTTTCGATTCTTCCAGACAAAGACGAGAAGGTACATACACACATATCACGCTTTTCTATGAAATTGTATCCTTAAGGTGACCGGGCTACTAATCTAATTTTTGCTATTGTTACTCAAATCATTATTCACTAATTTGCTGCAAGATTTGGGCGTAATTTGTCACATATTCTTTACACTTACCATTTAAGTTTCAAAAATTATTTTTGGGCATGTTTAAATTTGATGTATATTGACGATTACCTTATTGTTGTGGGTAATAAGGGCTGCCAGCGGCGAATGGTGTCAATACCGGTGAGTGGGCGGATAGTTTACGTAACTGTCGACTGTCTTTATCTGTCATCTCTCATTTAACAGCAACCTCAATCCTATGTGAACGTCTTACTAACACTCACGGTTCTCATTCAAAACCCTTATCTCGACTTGTTAAGATTCAAACATTCCAAACCTTGTCCTTATTTGCATAGGTATTACTATTTGTTGTTAATTTCAAAATATATTTGGAAACAGACACGCCCACGGATTTTAACTAAAATTTGTAAACTCTTCCATGTAATATACTCATAAATTATTATTATTATTTATTTATTTATTTAAATGATACTGATGGATGGTATATAAGACCAAGTTATTCGGACGCAGAAAACATCATGATATTCCCCCAGTACCGCGAAAAGGAATAAGCAGAAGTTTCGAAAAAAAATCGTTACGATAAAGAAACCGTTGTAGCGTTGTAAATATATTTTCGAAATATTGATAAATTTAAAGATCAAAATACAACCGCTCATGGTTTAATTTTTTCAAATTCCTCACCCCTATGTTCTAACGAACAGTCAAACAAAGTTTATTACTTGGCATCGTAAAATTCGAACTCGAATTAGGTATGAAAAAATTACAGACCTACTAGTGTGATATGAATTGCTTTGCGTACTTATATCTATTGCTTGTAAATTTGTATTTATTACCAATAGTTAGGTGCAATCAACTGCAAAAATATGTACCTATGAGCGTAATTTTTTAGCCGGTATAAAAAAAGAGCAAGTAGCACTCCTTGCTGACACATAATTTTATTATAAATGCTAAAATGCATGTTAGACTTCGATGTAATATTGTCAAAAAGTACAAAATGTGTATGCCACCAGGTCGTTTTGTCCCGTATGTTTCAAGGCAGAATTCATTATGGTCCAGATGCCATTTTGTCTGGAATTTTTCATGATATGCTATGGTCATTTGAACTCATTAAATATTTTGGCATATGAAGTATCTATCTTTTGTTCATTTATTCACTCCTACAATTCGTTCATCTAACTTTCGAGGACATCAAATTGTTTTGTTGTGTGTTCAGTATAACATAATTTGATAATGGGTCATTATGAACATTGTACACATTTAGGCTTTCGTTGGTAACAAAATCAAAATCACCTGTTACCCGTACTTTTCAAGGCGTTGCATAGGTGTATATTTTCAGACTTGACTCCACTTATACCAAAACGATATTATTTATATTGGTTTATTTCACTTGTTGGTGGTATTTATAGTAAATTATTATTAATTATTGTTTTGTGACTGTTAGGTATAATGTATAATGTTTGATGCACAATGTGAAGTTTATTGTATTAGCCAGTCTGCATGCTCCTATCTGGTGTTGTTTTAAGATTGTCTGAAGCGTTGACTTAACTAATCTTTTGTCTAGAGCATAAAATGATATAATAATTGTAATGCATATTTCCTCTGTTTATAAACTGAATGCAGTATTTTTGTGCAGTAATAAGCATATATATCTGTGGCTCATTTTAATTTGAGAGTAATGGTAGTTGATTTGCAGGTACGGATTTGGAACAATACTTGCCAAAGAACTTTGGATTGCCAGAAAACAGTCCGTTTCTGGAGAAGAGTCCGCCACACACTGCCAAACCAACGCCGAAGCCCAAACCTCAATCTGTGAGGAACAATATAATGAAGGTACTCCAAATGTTTTGAAATCCTTTTGAAGTGTTCTGCTACAAGGTTCAGTTGTTGTTAAGTTTTTATTAAATTGCGCTGAACTATAGAACAAATAAAAAAACCGCGCGAAGGCTCGGCTCGATTTTCTTCTATCGATTAGCTTAGCTAGTTACCTATTTATTGACGTTTGAAGCGCCACTAAGAAAAATAGTAGTAGGTACTTACTTATTTTATTATAGCGACAATAACTGAGTGAGGTAAAAGTATTGTCAATTCCCAGGAACGAGAGTACAAAGTATACACTTTTTTCGCTTGATTCTCTACAGTTAATAGCGATTCTAAATAACCAATTTGAATAAAATAAGCAATTAAATATATATAATCAACTTTGATTTGTTCCACTAAATTGTTGTTTGTTCTTTTCTGAACACTATTGCAAGTAGCCTGGTTAAGAACCACATTCTAATTGCTCAATACGTCACTAGAAGCTTTAAGAAATTGTAAGCTGTCGTCATAACTACATATACATATGAATGTTGTCACTGTCTGTCACCAGAGAATAAACTGACATACCTCCCCTCATATGTACTGGTGCCATACTGTGATGTTAATTATAACTGCTCATTAACATTTCCAATGTAGGTAGATATTGTGTACAAACCAGTAAGGTAGTAAAGACAGCCTCGACAAAAATTAATATTCCAGATAGTTTTACTGCCATAATTAACATTTTTAAACGAACGGCTGTTAAAAGAATCGGTCATAAATTGTCGAGTAGAACATTTAAATTCAAAATAACATTACATTATTATTTAAATTTGCTTAATGATGCCTGCGCTAGTTCGCTTATCTGCTGAACTGCCGTTTTAGTAACGTCAGATTTTTGAAGTCGTCGTTTAAAATACAATCTCGAATGCTTGATGAATCGTGAATGAGTCTCGGTCGGTAAAGAAGCTTTACTTTCTGGTTCCAGCACTACATAACAGATGGCGTTTTGTTGTCCACGACTGAAGAAAATAATGTTTTAAAGTTTCGTCGTGTTCCGAACGTCATAAGTCGGATCTTGACTCAGCAAGTCTCCTCGAGAGGCAGCCATTTTCGGTACGATTTTGAGACCTCACGCAGTTGCCCCGCCGAGACGGCTCGCTCAGTCAGGACTCTGCTTATAGCCATATAAAATATACCGAACAACAGCTAATGAAAAACGATTATTCTTCAACCACGACATTGACGGAATCATTTATAGTATCAATGGAGCTCTTTATGCAAAAAATGACCTAAGGCTTTATGGTGGCCTACAAATCAAATTGGTCCATTGTATATATTTTGAACAGCCAATGGCGGAGCTACAGAAGTGTCCTCACTGCAACCGAGCGTTCGGCGTGCGCGCGTTCGAACGCCACGTGGAGTGGTGCGCGGACAAGGCGAAGATACTGCCCGCGGCGCCTGCGCACCCGCCGCAGCACGTGACCGACGCGAAGCAGCGGCTCAACGCGCGCACACAGTACAAGGCGCCGCTGGCGCGCGGGAGACGGTAACATACATACTAAAATGTTTTTATATAAGTATAAACTGTCAACGTAATGTTGGCGACTGGACTGGCGTAGATTAGACGGTCAATATTATTGTGTGATCCATGCATATATATAGCTATTTTGTGTTAATCTGTAAGTTTGTGCCGTTTTGGCTTTAGCTGTTAAGGTGCAAATTTGTCATAAATAAATAAATAAATAAATAAATAAATAATATCGCGATCTATATTACGAAATATTGATGCGAATCGGACCTAGTCCGGTTGTTTTGAAATCAACGATCATATATTGACATACCAGTATCACGATAATATTGACCGTCTAATCCATGCACTTAGTGAGTAATATAGGTAGCGATCCGTACGGGCTTTACACAAAGTCCTCCACGTCCGCACTAAGTGATTAGATTACAAAATTCATAGAATGGCCAAGTTTACATCAGACCACGTTGCCTATATGTACCGCAGATATTGCGACGATTCTGTCATTCCAACAATATTTCCACCTTGTCTGTTTTTCAGATCGTCTCAAACTCGGGACAAGTCTTCAAACAGCCGTTCGGCCTCCGTGGAGTCATCGCGGGGCGTCTCGCCGCCGCCGCCTCCCCGCGAATATGGCGACGTCAGGAACAGGCGGGCTAGGGCTTCAGGTATGGACCGTATTACTGTTATTAATGCCAGTAATAATTAATAGATGCTGCGCCTGGCTTTACGACTACCCTTATCTTGTACGAAAGAGTTGCACCAATAGACTAGTTTTCGCAAAGATTCGCCGATTTATTTATGTTTTAATTCTTTGGTTTGTTGTTTATTACAGAATCCATGTCGAGCAATGATTGTCATGACGAGCCTTCTCCTCATATGCCAGTTATCAGGAACTCCAGAACATCTCAAAATAATTCATCAGGTGATGCAAATGTCAAAGCAAGGCAAGCTAGACTAGCGAGAGATCTTAGCAGCTCCAGGTATATTTTTATTTTTACTGTAATCAAATTCAGCTTTATCAAATAAGGGGAAAGGAAGGGCCTCCATTGCCATATTTGTTTCTTCTTTGTAATTTTCATATTGTCGTTCCTGTCTCCTTGTTTGTTGTCTCAATCAATTCGAACCTATACACTTCCTTCCTTTCCCCTTCCATAGAAACGACCAAGAACCCAAACCTCTCACTGTCCAACAAAGTAATACCGATCCTAACATTAAAAAGCCACCGAACAAGCCAGTAAATAAACTGAATGTTAAAAAGCAACAACAACTTAAAAAACTTGAAGAAATTGCCAACAAATACAATGAACGTCAAGTAAAAGCTGCGGAAGGAAAAGAAAAGAAGAAACAAGAAAAAAGACAAATACCAGTTCGGAAAAAAGTTTCTTGTAAAAACGAAAACGTTGATGAAACTTCAGAATGTATTGAAAAAGAGCCGGTAAAAGGTATATTGAAACCGTTAGCGACAAAGCCTAGTAACAGTAATAATAACAATAATAAGTCTGCGTCACTGCAAGTTGCTATTGAAGTTCCTCCGAAAACTAAATCAGCTAAAGAAAAACCTTTTAAAAGACTCTCAAAAAGAGATACGAATGCATTAGCAAAAGAAAACAGCATGAGTGTTGACAGCTTAGAAGATTGTTTAACAGTATCAGGAAATGACAAAATTTGTCATTCAGTCGGCATCAATACAGAACTTCTTTGTGTGCCTTGTGTGATTCATGACAGTCTGGATAATAAACATCCAAAATCCGGGAATAAGACGAAAAATAAATCACAAATTGTTGATTACATAGATATGAGTGTCGGAAGTATTAAAGACAATGATTCAGATGAAAAATTAGAGCTTTTATACAAAAATCCAACAATGGTAAGCTCATGCGATATTCAAGCTAAAACAAGTTTTATTTCAAGCTTACAATCTGATAGGCTAGAAACCAACAACGAAGGTTTTCACCAAAACAATGACGCAGCAGTTAAAGTAACTTTAAAATCAAAAATCCCACCCGAAGAAGTTTTCGAGTCTTATTCTGGTACATTAGACACTCTTGATCCCAATGAGGTATTAGAAAGTGATCATAATTTAGAGGAAAGTCATGACCTGTCCGCCGAGCATTTCGAAGATGATTACGAAAAAGATGTCAGCGACCATTTCGATAATTCCGATGGAATCAAAACTGATAACGATAACGATTCTGAAAACAATGAAACTGAGTACTTGCATGGAAGTGGCGATACATATACAAAATTCACTGAAAATCCCGCCGACCTAGACGAGTTCATTAACTTGACGGATAAAATGATAAGTTCTCATGATTTCAATCATGGTGACATGACCTTGGAAAAACAACTCGATAGTTTACACACACCAAGAACCAATTCATTGGAAGCAATGACTGATAAAACTATAGAGGAGGAAAAAAAGACAGAACCCAAGCAACACTTTTCTGATACACTTGAAAACCTAAAAAGTGACTTGAAGGAATTGCTAAATGGCAACACAGTCGACAATGTAGTCAAACAATTGGAAGAAAAAAAAGTGTCCAATATGGAGCACATTACAGTGTATGGATTAAAACTATATGAGGAACAACAAAATAAACCAGAATTTTGCAAAAGCAATGTTGAATCTCCAAAATTGAAATTACCGTCAATAAATGAAAATAACAGACCGGAAAGAAAAATTGCATGTACTAAAAAAAGAATGCAGAAAATTTTCAAATCAAACAGACAATATAAAATGCTTAGCGAACAGAATCGAAATGACGCAGAAAACAAAACGTTTGTTAAAGATGATAACGATGAAAGCGATGCCCATTCAATATCTTCAGAAGCGCCGCCATTAAAGTTGCCTCGGATTGAACCGAAAAGGTTAAGTTTTATACACCAAATTCCTGTTCCTTCTGTTTCTACCTTAGAATACCTCAGAATCCATCATTTATTTTTATTACTTTTCAGCTAACAAGTAACTTAAAGGAGGTTTAGTATTGCGATAAAATTGTACTGAATTTATCATTTTTTTAGTGTGTTTGTATAATGTGTACTTCTGTACTAGTCATTGGATTTATTTTCAGGATTGACGACGCGTACGATCCATTTGTATCAGCTGCTAGGCAAATGAAAGAGCTCCTTTCTTCCGACACGAATTTGTCCAAAAAACTTGTCAACTCTTCCAAAGACCTCACCCGAACCCTTCCCATCCTTCGCCCTGCAAAGGACAAAGCTCCATTGTCACAGCCTCGTAATGAAAATACCAAAATGATAAAAGATACTCTCAACAAAACTTACCAAAAAACACCAACACTGCACAGAATGAAATCTTTTGGGAGCACCAACAACGACAACAACACTAGCACTTTTGGCGGTAGGTGCAGCTCGTTTAGAATTAACAGAAATGATAAAAAACCTAGTCCAAAGTTGAATACGACATTCACAAAATCCAGTAAAGAAAACATTAGTATGGCAGACAAAACAAACTTTAATCGCAATAGTAATCTCAATAGATCCTTCTCAAGTTATACTGCATCCAGTTACAGTACACCTAAACTAAAAGATAAAATCCCAAAAATCGCTACATCTATGTATCACAGCTTTCAGAGATCAACTATCAAACAGCCAGTCAAACTGGACAAGATAAGGAGAGATGACGATGAAAAGCAAAATTTTGTTAATCTTGATACAATACTTGTTGATGACAATTCTTCCATGACCGACAGTAATTACATCGACCCCAGGCTCATTAACGAAAATGACAACTTGCCCATTAATGTTAACACGATTTTAAATAATCCTGACATTATTAGTAGTATGGAGTCCCTTTTGACTACAGAAAATTTGCCCTCCAAATTTGATTCTTTCAACAAAATACAAAATCATAATTACGAATTAAATGATAACATTGAGTCGCAAAATAAAGCTCAAAAAGACAAAATAAATAATAACATGGAGGATAATAGTAAAATAGTAGCTGCACCTATCGATAACTTAAGTGCGCAGTACGATAAAATCATGTCGTCTTTGGAGCAAAGCATAGCTTCAAAAGCTTTAACTAGGGACGAGGAGTCTGTCTTCGAGGAATTTGATCTCGAGGAGTTCATGACTACCTTTGACGAGGAAATTCATAAAAGGAAATCTGAAAATAAAAGAACTTGCAGTTCTACAACTAGGGTTGTGAGGCAGTCTGAATTGGCTGGTAGTAATAGAACTTCGGCATTCAGTAGCGTCAGCTCCACTCCTAAATTGATTAACCCCAGCAGTAATGGCCTCATTCCAGTTACCAATTCCAAATCTTTCAATTTTAGCAGTAACAATATCGTGAGCGAAAGCCTTTTCCCTTCCTCCGTCAAACGCTCCACCTCCCTTCTCGACTCCATCCAAAAGAAGAATGTTACGAAAATGGACAACGGGAAGACGCGTCACAAATCTGAGCAACATGAACTCGATCGAGACTTGATGCAGTCTTTGAAAGATTTTGATAAATTCTACGAGTCCGAAAGGAACGAAATAAACCAATCGAACAAAGATCTTAATAATTATAACATGCAAGTGCATCATGGAACAGCAAAAAAAGACTCGCGGGTTAAAACACAACGGAAGAGTGGGAAGTCTGAAAATGGAACAAACGGAAATTACACGCCAAATGGGAAATCTAGCAACGACTCGGCTTATAGCAGGTTAGTCAGGTAATTATTAGTGTGGAGGTTATTTTTAGGAGCGAGTTACAACTTATTAATTCCATCTGCCTTTTTCAGCCTAAACAGAATATCTCCTTCAAAACTATCAGTATGTACGAAGGAGCCCAACGGCCCGTCGTCATTGGAACAAATTCCGGCAGGATCAGATTCGAGCTGCAGTCACAAGGATGAGATACGATCCGTCTCCAGCGAGGAATTCTTGGCTATGGAGCGTTCTGCGGAGCTGGATGAGCCCATCAAACCACCAGAACGACACACACCGCACAAAGAGATAGACAACCAACTACACGGTAAAAAGACATGCAAGACAATGTATAGAATTTTTCATTGGTGTGAGGTAAAGTAGGGTATGACAGACACTATCCAATATCTCGATAACTACAGCTCTTCAAGTTCAACTCACAAATAAGTACAGAATCCATTCTATTTTTAGCTCGTAAGAATAGGTATTTAAAAGTTACCTGTATTTATCACGACTAATAGCACGAGGATCATTTGAAGAAGTGCTTCCAGTATAATGTTTTACCCAACTTGCAATTTGTTTCCAGAAAAGCGCGTGAGCTCGCGCGCGTCCTCCCGTCGCAGCTCAACATGGCGGCCGCGCGCAGATCTCAGCTCGAGCAGCTCGGAAGTGTCACTGCATAAGATGGCGCCCGCGCCGCGGCTCTCTCGCTTCTGCCACGAGTGCGGCAGCAAGTTCCCCGTTGACGCGGCCAAGTTTTGCATCGAGTGCGGCGTCAAGCGACTCGTAGTCTAACTAGTCTTTACTATTAGCAGTTTGAAGTGTCATAACTGATAAACGACGCGTTTGAGTAGCGAGCACCCATCGGCAGCTTATTTTTACTACGAACTCTGGTTGTGCTCTATGTAATTGTAATTCTGCTCGGTAATTTTCATGTATTCATTGACGAAATACTAAAATAAGTATTGAACGCATGTAGTCATTAGGTGCGTTTTTGAGTAGAAAAATAGGCCCGATACATTGTTGTATCATACTGGATCAAAGAATGGTGTCTGATCAGTGATAATTTGTCTTTTTTTAACTACTGGTTCGATGATTGCTTCTTTTGCAATTATGGATTACAAATGCACATATTTATGTAATTTACATAACTATTTATCTGTACGACTTACTTCTAACAAATGAGATAGAATATATAAATCATAAATCGTAACTATTCTGAAATAAGTACCAAAAAAGAAGTCTCCGGATCCAACAAAGTAAAGAAAATTTAGGATTTTGAATCTTTCTACAAAAGATGAGAACTATTTATAAGTAGGTCTTGAATAAATAGCATTTTAATCTCAATTTTCAGAATGTTACCAATTTCTACTTAAACTAATTTGTGCCTTCCTATGTAGCTAGATTAAAAATAAATTAATATATTCTTTATTTCAGTTCAGTGACTTAAGTTGACTGCAAAGTTTTATGTTTATTACTGATTCCAACTGATGCCAAAACAACTCATGGGAGCTTTTGGAATAAAAATGTCTGTGATATGCGTAAACAATTGGTAACAAAAGCAAATACTTTTCTTGCATGGAATAAATCTTAATTTTAAGTGCCAATTATCTCTGGATTTTGAATGGAATTTTTTGTGTGAATTTTTAAGTTTTGTTTTGCGATTGTTAGCCAACACTATTTTATTTTTTTATTATTATTGACGATTGCCCTTTAAGGATTTCCACTAATGTCTCCCAGACTACAACATTGTTGGCCATTTTAACAAGACTGATTTTATTTTCAAAGTTTTTGAACTATGAATAATCCTTAGTTACTGTTGTATATTACGTTTTAATAAAATAACGATTTATCATGTAATAAATTAACATTTCAATAAAAGTAAACTTTTATTCCATTCCTTGAAGTTAATAAAAATGTATGTGGACATTATAAGCATCATTTATTATTAACAATTGCAAATTAAGCTTTGTCAACACTTAAAGGCTAAATTATTATCAAAATTGCAATGTCCACGAAAAACAAAAACACGAGTTATTTGAAAATTAGAGTTATACATCACTACATAGTATAAAACAAAGTCACTTTCTCTGTCCCTATGTCCCTATGTATGCTTATATCTTCAAAACTACACAACGGATTTTGATGCGGTTTTTTTTAATAGATACAGTGATTCAAGAGGAATGTTTTTATGTATAATTCTACGCAGACGAAGTCGCGGGCAGAAGCTAGTTAAAAATAAATTCAACTGTCTAATTGTTCTACTCTCATTTAGTGAAATAAGCTTTTGTTAAAAATTCCATTTTGAATAAAAGCATTTTTGCTGACTGTACTTGCATTGTCAACTGTCCTGCATAAGTGTACCAAATTTCAAGGTAGTCTGACCAACCATTGAAGAGTTCTGGCCGGGCCACTAGAATTCTACTACCAGATTATTGTATTGTCATCTATCTTGCACAAGTACCAAGATATACACGGTGGAAAAATCTAATGCCATGTGGATGGCAACTACCTTAAATATTGGAAATAGCACATCACTACATAGTATAAAACAAAGTCACTTTCCTGTGTCTGTCCCTATGTATGCTTAGATTTTGATGCGGGTTTTTTTTTATTAGATAGCGTGATTCAAGAGGAAGGTTTATATGTATACATTTTAAAAAATAATGAATTACATCAAAATTTGTGCACTGATTAAAAACTCACCATGTATACATACGGGTCATTACTGTGGTTAGTGAATCACAATAATATTATACTTAGTTTAGACGAGATCTCATGAACGATATTATAACCTGAACATACTCCGATGTACCTTCCTTGAGGGTATGGTGCCTCTCATTCTCAATCTGCGCAAAGCCTCCCTTAAATGTTTTGGCTGCAGTGGACCACTTTCACCAGACGCCTCTAGTACCTCCAGAGCTATAAAGAAAACCACAGCTTACTAATTTTCAAATTCAACAATTTTTCTTAATTTTCCCATGAGACTGACATAAGCTCAAGGCTGATTAAAATATTAGACTAAAAGATTGCTCGTCCCGCAACAATTATGCAATACAAGACAAGGAATCCTTCTCGTCATTGCAAAGTAGTGTGTCAGATGATGTATCAAATACGCAAAAATACTGAACAACAATATTACCTTCTTCTACAACTTCGCCCACAAACACTTTTGCAATCCCTGACATAGCAATGACAACATTCTGGCCCACTGAACAACCAGTGATGGTCTGCATGAGGCGTTTCACAGCTGCCTTGGGGAAGGCTGCTCTTCTGTACATTTCATATCTGTCTAGTTGCTCCTCAGTGAAGTTGGAGACTAGTACTCTGGAAAATAGTTAACTAATTTTGATTAAAACAAAACAAAATAGCTAAAATATTATGTATAAATTGCTTTCAATGTAAGCACCGTGGTTTAAGTCAAGCTAACTAACACAGTAATAAAACTGACCATTAAACATATTTAGCTAAAATTTTTCAACTTACTGCATCTTCTCTCTCTCTTCCTCCTCTAATTCTTTCTTACTTTTCTTTTCCCGCTCCCGTTCACTCATGAGCATATCTTCAGCCATCTGAGAATCATAATTCAAGTCGCCTTGTTGAAAGTCATTCATATCAGGCATCACTATACTGTCCTTTAATTCATCAGGATCACTTCTGTCATTTGTTTCATTTTGTTCTAATCTACTACTGTCACCAATTTGGTTGTCAAATGTATAATCTGTTATATAGGATTCATAATTATCTACAGGATCTACTATAGTATCTACTTCAGAGTTGATGAAGTTTTCCGTGCTATCTAAGTAGATATTTCCAAGTTCATCAGCTCTATGGATTGTTTCTACATTTTGGACACTGTCAGTATATGTTTCTAAAAGCTCACTTTCAGGATTGGTTGTGTTTGGTGTATTTTCTTCATAGTTAACCAATGTTGTATCTGTAACTCAAACAAAACAATCCATGAGAATAACACATCGGAACAAGACAGTGTTCAGTTTTATTATTAAGAGGAAATTTGGTGGACAATTCTCCATACAAACATACTCTCATTTCCTCACTGAATAATCAACTAAAACAAATATTTTTTACCACACAATTTATATCTTTCCCTGCAAATGTTTTTTTTTCCCAATTTTGATTATTTAAAAAAACTGAGACTCAAGAATCCCAAAAATTGGTAAATTTCAATCCTAAATCATATAAACAAAAGGAAAATATAGAGACAGCCAGTCTTTCTTGTCCCAAAAAAAACATCAGTTCAGTTTTGAAAGAGGAAACAGGACTATGAAAGGCTGTTTTCATCAGTTTTCTATACAGTTGACCTTTTCATGGATTTTTGGGAGGGATTAGATGGAGAGGGCAATACTTTATAAAAAATCACCTTTTCACTTTTGGCAATTAGATTTTATCTCATAAGTCAAGCCACTGAGTGGAATCTGGCATTCTTCTCTCAGGCATTGATGCTGGGTTTAAAGTGAATAAACAAGAAGGCTAGAGCACTAGAATAGTCGAGGGGAGATATTTGGAGCACATTTAGCACAAAAGTAAATTTAAGTGGAAAATCCTTACATTCAGGTTCATCTTTGAGAAGCTTTTCCTCTATTTCCAAGGATATCTCTTGCGTGTCGTCTTCATTAGAGTCGCTGTGCTCCAGTTCTCGAGCTAGTTCATCCTCTGAAATTAAAATACAATGTGTCAATGTTTACTTCTTCTAAAACGATCATGATTTGGGTCAAAACTTTAGTCACTTTCAAGTGTTGCCGCAGTAACTTGCAATTGATTCCTTTGGAAATAAAGTTATATTAATCAATTAACACACTATACTAAAAATAAATCGACTGGACTGTTACAATTATGAGTAAAATAGGTAAATAAGTACCTAAGTAGTGCGAGACAAACAAGTGGCTAATGCCAGTAGTTACTGAATAAATTCTACCTCTTAGTCGTTCAGCTTCCGACAAACCATCGCTGCCTTGGTTGTCTGCCATTGTGGATCTTTTATTTTTATTTCACCAAAATTAACGAAGCAGGTAAATTTTCAACATACGATCTTCTAAATAAAAATACCACAATGACATGACAATGACATTAATGTTGTTTTTAAAATTCATTCCGCAAGGGAATAGGCGAAGGTTTTGCACCATACATCCAAGTGACATTTATGACAAGAGAAGACATTAGTGAGGTGTATTTTATCAGACACATTTACAATCTTTTCTTGGTTAAGAAAATACACTTATTTTAAGACTTTTATAGACGTTTCCGTTATGGACTAGAAAAGTATAGAAGTCAGTTACTAGCAAAAATCTCAGCATCCAGCTTTTGGAAGATCTTGAAAAAAAACATGATGTGATAGCCGCGTTTTTGACAGTTAATCCTCCAAGAAGACTCGACAGCTCGATCCACAGTGTATTTTTAATAAATTTGATCTCAGGGTGCGAACAGAGAGTTCCATCATGAGTTCAATTATGAAGGCCGCCGTTTCCCGAAGCCCTGCCTCATTGGTATGTTTCAAACAAGTACAGCCTATATAAGAAAACAAGTTATGTAATCCATCGCTAAGAGAGATGAAGTGTTTTGGTCGGACACCTTCAAAATTCTCCTGACTAAATTGCGCAATAATATAAATGATTTTTTTTCGGTTATCGCAATTAACTCTAGTCCTTAAATTGCCTGAACAATTTCACCTGCATCCTTTTATAAAAACGTCTGTAAATGAAGGTATTTTAAAGATTTCGGTATTCTATGTTATATTAGCTTACTCGCTATTAGCATCTCACATATCAAATAACTAAATATTAGCTCAAGCCGCTAATTACTCTTTAATTGATCCCATCATTTGGAAAATAAAATCTATTAAGGTTCACACTACTTTTGTGAGAAAATACACATTCCAGAGGTTTTTCACCCTTTGAGGTATGAATACAATCTGAGATATGAATGAAAGCATAATGTTTAGGATAAGTGTAAATTAAAGTCATTCTACCAATTACACAGGTTTAACTTAAACTCTACCCTGTGAATACCCTTTGAATTCATACAAAACTCCCATCATTTCTCATACACCAAGAGAACATTTCTGAAAAACACATTACAAATAGTAATTTATTTGCACAATTAATTATACAAATTAACATAATAAATCTCTTGCAGGCATCATATTTGTACCGAAACCTCCACCTATCGGTTGGAGGTGCAACTCCGGTTAAAGATGGCTCTGCCAACACTAACATGACCAAAGCATATACAGTTGTTGATCACAAACATGATGCTTTGGTCATCGGAGCTGGGGGCGCGGGTTTGCGTGCGGCTTTCGGACTTGTACAGCAAGGGTTCAAAACAGCCGTAGTTACGAAGCTGTTCCCTACAAGGTCTCATACTGTAGCAGCTCAAGGGGGCATTAATGCTGCTTTAGGTAAGTACTTTTTTAGCAACTTACACATTTTGATAACACAAAGTTCGAAGAAATGATAATAAATAGCCTGGTAACTTTTACTGTATTATAAATTTTATAATTGTGCTGGCAAAGGAATAAAAATATTGAAATGAGTCTTGCACCAAACAGTGTTATGATATACTTTAATTATAGTTTATAAAAGTATTGATTTTGTAATAATGCATTTATGAACTAGTAAAATTATATTATGTAAGAAATACTGGTAGCTTATCTCCTGGTCCTGAACTCTGGTTAGCTAGTTTGTAGCAAAATAAACTTGTTTATTTGTTTTGTTTATATTTGTGATAGATAAGATTTCACTTTGGCTTTTGATGGCCTTGATTGTGTGATTGTGGTAACATTTTCTTAAAGTCATTGCAAGCAATGGAAATCTACCATCATATTTTTTTTCCTATTAATCAGTTTTTGAAACTAATTGTCAACTTTTGGTAATGTGTCACCTTAAGAAGTTTCTTTCAATTACTAAATTATTAGCATTTGACTACTTAATTCAACATTATTAATAAAGAGTTCATTAACATCAGTAAGTAGTTTCAAAGCATTTTTGTTTTTTTATAGGTAATATGGAAGAGGACAACTGGCTATGGCATATGTATGACACTGTGAAGGGTTCCGATTGGCTTGGAGATCAGGTAAAATATATTGCTTAAGTTATTTTTCTACAGAACCATACATTTTGACAGGTGAAAGGCAATTTACTCATACAACATGAAACAGGAGGGAAAATATTTTTAATTACATGTGGTTGAATTCCTAGATACGCTGTGCTACCATAAATATTCATTTGGATCTTTTTTACCTCTACCATTGACTTATAAATGGCCTTTGAGAATCAAAACTGCGTTTTGGGTGCCCTGATAGCAAGATAATTAATAAAATTTACTTTTTTGTTAATTTTCATCATCATTAACTTTTAGATACAGCATTTACCTATTTATTTTATGTAGAAGTAAAAAACAATATGGTCAGCATAAAAGTTGTGTAATATTATTATGAAATTTTGTAATCTTTCTGTTCCTTATCTGATTTGTTTAATCCTTTGTATTTGCTAGGACATGATAGGTAAGATAAAGGTCATAAATCAAATCAGAGCAATATAAACCACATAAAGGCAGTTAAGCTCAATACTTTAAGCCTTTATAGCTGATCATATTAGTTAGGTACTTATAATGGCAATTGGCATTGTTCATTTTTTTTAGTATGTTCCAATTCGAAAACCATTTCGAGGAAAACCATCAATTATCCGATTTATCTTGTCCGATTTCAAAAATACTTTATGATTGCAGATATTTTTGTAAAAGTACTTTGAACCTTTGTTTGACCGAACGACCGGGTTTTTAGACAGAATCCAGCATCGAATGTTTGCCACAAAAATGAAAAAAAAAGTTTGGGCTATGGCAACTGTCACGTGTCACTGTCAAATCTACAAAACCATAGACAAAGCCGTTTTTTTATAGCCAGCCGAACGAAGGCGATTGGGATTCTGTCTAAATTCACGAATTATCAAACAGCGAAAAAATATTTATTATTAATTAACAAAGCTACGTAAAAGCATAATATTCAAATTAGTTGCTTGAAATAGTCCATTTTACCAAATAAAGCTGTTAAAAGCACAGCTTAAAAAAAATGAACAATGCCAATTGCCCATGGTCTAGTGTAAAACAACTCATAAAGATTTAATAACACTAGGACTCAAATTATCAAAATTACTGGTTCTATACTATCAATCATAGTATTGAATAGTCACTTATGTGTATATCAAAATATAAGTGTATGTTTTACAAGCTGTCGCCCGCGACTTCGTCCGCGCAGAATTCGATATAGCTTACGATACTCACAAATAATGTGGCTTTCTATTGGTAAAAGAATTTTCAAAATCGGATCAGTACATCCAGAGATTACCCCCCTACAACCTCACAAACTTTACCTCATCATAATAATTATTAGTATAGATGTCCCCAAAACAGTGCCTTTTGTCGCATGATATAAAATAGTCACTTGTTTTCTTCGTAACATGCCTGTTTTCATTAATCGAGCTTTGTGACGGCGCAGGGCAAAATGCCAATATTATTATCACATGACCATTTTTTAGCTAACAGTAAATACCTACTACAATAAGTACCTATTTGTCTAATAAAAGAGAGGTCCTGTTGTCTGCGCAAAAGCTGGTCCTCGAGAGTCGGCAAAGCGAAGTAGATAAATATTTATTATAAGTGTATATAATTTACATACAGACTGACAGTTTTTATTTATAAAATCCTTTGAATTGTATTCTATCAACGTCTATAAGTAGTTTTACTCAAATATCTTTAATGTATAGATTTTTCTCTTTTGTTTTATTATAATGTCTACAGTGTCTACTGGTGAATAGTGCATTTTAAATTTTAACAGAACTTTCCTGTTGTCGACTAAGGCCTATTGTCATTCAAGAAGAGTGTATTGTGTTTGCTCTTGCATGCACAATGTCTCTCTGTAGTAATTATATTATTATTTATACTACAAATTTGAAATAAAGATACTAGTAATGAAATAAGATTAAAACCACCAAAAGACATAGTACAACTCGTCCACTGAAAGAGTTTCCATGGGGCCAATGGTATAGATAAGCGGCTGCCACAAAACTTAAAAAATACACATGTACATAGGATTCCCCTCGTTTGAGGAGCGGGGAGGTTTAGCAGATAATGGGCATAGTTCGTGTGTTTTGAGTCCTTGAATTAGTTTTTATTTGCATAACTACTCGATCTCGATGTGTTTCATCGTTAACTATCACTACGTAGTATAAAACAAAGTCGATTTCCGCTGTCTGTCTATATCTGTCTGTCCCTATGTTTAGATCTTTAAAACTACGAAACGGATTTTGATGCGGTTTTTTTAAATAGATAGAGTGACTCAAGAGGAAGGTTTATATGTATAACTAACTTCTGCCCGCGACTTCGTCTGCGTAGAATTATACATAAAAACCTTCCTCTTGAATCACTCTATCTATTTAAAAAAACCGCATCAAAATCCGTTGTATAGTTTTGAAGATATAAGCATACATAGGGACATAGGGATATAGGGATGTAGGGACATAGGGACAGAGAAAGCGACTTTGTTTTATACTATGTAGTGATTCTACGCAGACTGAGTTGAATCACTCTGTCTATTAAAAAAACCGCATCAAAATCCGTTGCGTAGTTTTAAATATCTAAGCATACATAGGGACACACAGACAGCGGAAAGCGACTTTATTTTGTACTATGTAGTGATGATACACTACCTAGGTACGACAGATAGTAATGGCATACTTAGCTAATGATACGACACACGCGACGCACGCCACTTCAGTAATAGAAGAAAATCGGTATTACTGCATAGATATACCTACTTAAAGCGTCACATAGACGCATAGCGGAGAATTCTTTTCTCTTTACATAACCAAGGTCATGCTGTGTTTGTTCAGCTTTACCTGGAAACTGAAACCGGGTTGAAATAGACTTGTTTTGGTAATTGTCATTCATTTGTAATGAAACTATGAATATTCATTGACATGGAATGTCTGACAACATTATCGTGATACTGGTATGTCAGTTTAGGATTGTGGATTTCAATACAAACGGATTCGCTGCGATACGCATCAGTATTTCGTGATATTGATCGCGATAGGTGTGGATCACACGATACGATAATATTGTTTCATATATATTAGTTAGGTATATCACGGTAAAAAAGTTACATCGGCTCACAACCTTTTCTAATGATGATATGTTTTAAACCAACTGTAGGTAAAATTTCTAAATGTCAGTGAAAATTAGAGCACATAGAAAAATCCGAAAAGTAAAGCTATGGCCGGGAATCGAACCCGGATCCTCGTCATTCCGTGACGCGTGCTATACCCCTACACTTCCCATAGCAGGTGGGTAGTCTCCGAATTTTTCTACCTGTTACTAACTGTCCGTGACCTTTTTGTTACTATGCGAATTTTTGTCGCTAAGCGTCATCTGTTTGAATGATGTGTCTGTACGACACAATTACAAACTCCCATGTAAACTGTAGGTTGGTAAGGCCTTGATCGTTCTTACCCACCACCCGCGACAGACACTGGTCCGTCGCCCGCGGCGCCTATATGCTGCTCGTAAATGTTCGAAGTGGTCGTTCTGGCCCACCGTGTGCAACTTATAAAAACATGGCGGGCAAAAACGGCCACCCCCGAAGATTACAGTGCCTACTCTGTAACGCCTCACTGCAAGCCCTAGTGCAGCTCTAGTACTCAGCATAGAGTAGACAGCCTAATAGAGATGAAATGTCATGTAATTCACACGAGATAAAATTAAGCCAAGCCGAAATTGGCGATTACTGCATTCTGATTGGCCAGCCGAAGGTCAAACATGTCACTAGAGTTGAACAAGCAGCTATAATGATCAATATGGATAGTTAATGTTTAGTCGTTGTGTAGTATAGTGAGTGAAAGTCGATTATTGGTAAAAACAAGAAAGTAAATATATGATCAAAATTATAATTACTTAAATGACTTTGTTTCGTGTAGAAAATAAAAGACAAACAATCCGGAAAGTCATATGTGTCCTGTATTTAGCCCTTATCACCATGTTAGAAGCAAACCCAACTATCCCAAAAAGTTTTCTATTAAAGCTGATTTTGCTTTTGACATATGACTTTTTTGAGTTAGTTAGTTGGTTTTGCTTAACACGACGTTATTACCACTCTATTGGTTATTTCCTCTATGACTCAAAGTAAGACGTACTCCAGGACGCCATCCACTACATGACGCGCGAGGCGCCGCACGCCGTGATTGAGCTGGACAACTACGGCATGCCGTTCTCGCGCACGCCCGAGGGCCGCATTTACCAGCGCGCGTTCGGCGGGCAGTCGCTCCAGTACGGCAAGGGCGGGCAGGCGCATCGCTGCTGCGCCGTCGCTGACAGGTCAATAAACTTAATTTAAATATGTAGACATACTAGCTGTTGCCCGCAACTTCGTCTGCATAGAATTCGTTTATCGCTATCAGCTGTCTCAGCCCGATCGGTTTAAAATTGACAAAGTTTCATACAAACTTTCATCCCCTAATTTATCCCCTTGGGGGTAGAATTGTTCAAAATCCTTTCTTAGCGGATGCCTACGTCATAACATCTACCTGCATGCCAAATTTCAGCCCGATCCGTCCAGTGGTTTGGGCTGTGCGTTGATAGATCACTATGTCAGTCAGTCAGTCACCTTTGAGTTATATATATTTACATGCTTATATTGTAAACTAGTATTTATCCTCGATTTCGTCCACGCAGATAACGTCAGAGTGACATAACTCCTTCAGCCACTCATGTCTTCAAATATTACCTGTTTATTTCCTATCATGTATTTTTATCACGTGGGAAATCCCCTCGTAGAGCACCTCTTTGGTCCTCAAGAAATATGTCTGCCAAATACCAAGAATCTATATTTTAGCAAGTTGGTTACATAGAATAATTCTCTTTATTTCCTATTCCGCGGGATTTCGAAATATCTCTTCATAGTGCACCTTTAGGATATTCAAGGAATATTACTGAGAAATTTCAAGTCTGTAACCTTAGTGGTTTAGGCTGTGCATTGTCTGTCAGCCAGTCAGTCACATTACTCTTTTATAGGTACAGATGTAAACCACCACCACAATAAAAAATATTCCAAACAGCGTGTCAGCACTCCGAGGCATCCGCAGCAGTTGTTGACGCTTCGACGGTCGGTCGAAGCTTCTTCACCGCAGCCTCACTATTTAACAGAGCAGGAAAAGTTATCCATTTAGTTCAACATGGACCTCTGCTATTTTTTTTAACAATAACTCATTGCACATTTGCTTCAGAACTGGGCACTCGTTGCTCCATACGCTGTACGGCCAGTCTCTGCGCTACGACTGCGAGTATTTCATCGAGTACTTCGCTCTGGATCTGCTGATGGAAGATGGCGTCTGCAAAGGCTGCATCGCTATCAACCTTGAGGACGGGACACTGCACAGGTGAGGCAATTTACCAAGTGAGATAGTGATATGACACTGGCTAGGCCTTGAGCACAGATGTACTTCTTTATATAGAGTAAAAACCAAACAAGTGAGCAATCTATCGAAATGTATGTATGCGCATAAATTCCAAACGAGTGCTCCGAATTGGATAGTTCTTTTTTAGTTGTTTGTAACCGTTTGGACGAAGTTTGTATAAAATAAAATTTTGAAAAAAAAAATACTGGAACGGGGGTGAAGTCACGGGCAACAGCTAGTGATATAATAAAAGTAATATACCTAGTCTAGAGAGCCTGCCGCCCCCCCCCCCCCCCCCCCCCCATGTTAGTCGCTTTAAAAAAATTAACGTTTTCGCGTTTACTTAATTATTATTACGCTAATAAAACTCAAACATAACAAGGAAAAATGTTATTATGCACCTCACAATGTGTGAGAAAGTTCTATATTACTCTTACTTCACTTTATATAAACCTCGACTCAAACAACGACTGCTCGGCTAGAATAAATAATATAATTGACTGTTTCGCTTTCGCTCGAGCCCCAAAATTACCCGAGTAGCAATCGGCTTCATACCAGTCTCTGCAATGATGTGCGTGTGTTGTAGGTTCCAGGCCAAGAACACGATCCTGGCGACGGGCGGCACGGGCCGCTCGTACTTCAGCTGCACGTCCGCGCACACCTGCACGGGCGACGGCACCGCCATGGCCGCGCGCGCCGGCCTGCAGAACGAGGACATGGAGTTCGTGCAGTTCCATCCCACTGGTAAACACTCGCATCACTCAAGTGTACGGTCTGAGTGGACGCTCGAGCGGAGCGTGCAGCGGGGCGGGGCGTGTGGCGTTCACGTTGAACTTTGCCGCTGCCCGCTCCGCCGAACGTACCACACAGAATATCGAGTATTCGTAGAACTGAACGACGCCCAAGTAAATTGATTAAAAAATCCATTTATGTAGTAAATGATCACTGAATCTTAGCGTGCAAATGAATGCGCTATTAATACCTATATAAAAGACTATGATTATATGATCAGAGTTAAGTAATGTTAACCACTATAGACCGACAGCTTAAATGAGTTCTCGCCCGCGCGGCACAGGGGCGCGGGGTAGGACGACAAAGGGGACCGAGAGAGGTGCGGGCGGGTAGTGCGCTTGCTAATTTTGGTAGGTTAGGCCAGCTAACGGTTGCGTCAAGATTCGAAGCGAATCCACGCACAGTATGCGCCGCGTCAACTCAAGTCACTTCTCGTTATAACTTCACATAAAAAATTTAGTGTAGTGTTTTTTTTTTGCTATTAATATAGTGATCAGTTAAACCTAAGCCTATTATTCGTGCAGGTATCTACGGCGCCGGATGCCTGATCACGGAGGGTTGCCGCGGCGAAGGCGGCTTCCTCGTGAACGCGAAGGGCGAGCGCTTCATGGAGCGCTACGCGCCAGTCGCCAAGGACCTCGCCAGCCGCGACGTCGTGTCCCGCTCTATGACTATCGAGATTATGGAAGGTGAGATGAGAAACCGAAGTGTAATTGGATGGATCAAATTTTTCTTGTCACTCGTTGCTATGGTTACGTTCTTCTCGGTCACTCTTCAAAACCGCAACCGTGGGAACGCTGCTGAAATTATTGGCTAATGCAATCCACTGGCGAGTGTTCATGAGTGGTAGTACTCGCAAAGTCGTATAAATCTATAATGTAAAAAATAGACAGATTACACCACAAGTAAACCGAAAAACGATGCCAAAATAATTTTAGATTGTCAATATTTGTTTATTATGGAATATTAAAGCCGTCATAAAAAAATATCTTATCACACTTAGTCGATGTTTGAGATACAGACTTGACGCAGATTGAGCATTAAATATAAACAAACAAAGCAGCATTATAAAAGTTATAAAGATAATAAATAAATTAAGCTGAATATGAGATACGAGTCCCCAATCCCTCTTGTTTGTTGCTTTCACACGCTTATCAATGAATGCTAAAATTATTTAATTATGCTTTTGAACTTGAAGTTTTATTTCAAAGCTAATATTGTGCGTGAAGTCATAAATTCGTACAAAGAATAAGTATCATGAAAACACATAATGCTTATGCTGATTTCACACAGAGGCAGAACATAGAGACACCACGTTACTGCTACCACCAGTTACTGCTGTGAAAGCTACTATCAATTTATAGTAGCTTTACTACTCTTATGAAAGCAGCATTACGCTGCTTTTTCACTCGCATTCGTCGCTACCTCTGATTGTAGAAACTTTTTGATTGATTCATGCTAAACACTAACATTTAATTTGTTGTCAGGCCGCGGCTGCGGCCCTGAGAAGGACCACGTGCATTTGCAACTGCACCACCTCCCGCTGGAGCAGCTGAAGCAGCGGCTGCCGGGCATCTCGGAGACGGCCATGATCTTCGCGGGCGTCGACGTCACCAAGGAGCCCATCCCTGTGCTGCCCACCGTGCATTACAACATGGGCGGTACGCCCACCAACTACCGTGGAGAGGTCAGTCACCCTTTGAGACCTAGTAGGTTGGTTTGCCGAGGTAGCTGGTATACATATTTTTTGAGTTGCTTATGGCGCTTCTCGCGCTATTTTATAGATGGTCGCGACACATACCAGTTTTTAGGAAAATAATTCGTTTTAGGGTATTCAAATCGCGTTCTTAATCTTAACTTACATACACATACACAAATCACGTCTTTAGTTATCCTGTACGGGGTAGACAGAGCCTAAGGTAACAGATACCTACAGGCCACATTTAGCAAGATTGTGGGCGTATATAGGTGAAAAATGAAATCAAAATAGTGATGGGTTGCTAGCCTCATCGCCTATAACATGATTCCTATGATTTTCGCCCATTCCCTCGATGGGCTTTTACCATCTGCGCGGGTAGAGAAGAAACTGGTATATTCTATGTTTTTTCTTTACTCACAGACCAGCATGGAAGAGTCTTAACTTAATAATTGGAAAATGGGAATGATAATGGGAAATCAATAGTAGGCAAGACTTCAAATTATTAATTTGAATTTCAATCTACGTATTAGAGAAATGCACGAATAAGTGAGAATATAAATGCTACACGGTGAGCTGATGGGAGCTATGGGTGCCGTCATATCGGCTTTGGCTGCTCTGCCGAGCGCCTGTCACTTTACCCCCGTTAAAAATTTGTGACGATGGGAAAAAAGTTTCTCCTTAATAATAAAAAAGACAGCTTTAGATTTCGTGTCTGTCTGTTTAGGTGATCGTCCACCGCAACGGGCAGGACCAGGTGGTGCGCGGGCTGTACGCGGCGGGCGAGGCGTCGTGCGCGTCGGTGCACGGCGCCAACCGGCTCGGCGCCAACTCGCTGCTGGACATCGTGGTGTTCGGCCGCGCCTGCGCCAACACCGTCGCCGAGACCAGCCGCCCCGGCGACGCGCAGGCGCCGCTACAAGATGTAACTATTGCCATGGATAACACGGTCAATCTTATCGTGATACTGGTATGTCAATATAGGATCTTGGATTTCAAAACTGGATTCGCTGGGATACCTATCAATATTTCGTGATATGGATAATGTTGACCGTTTAATCCGTGATATACTGACACATACCACATTACCACGGGTATCAGATATTCCATAGATTACGCAAATGCATCTACTTTACGTGTCCGTACCCCGACCGAGCGTAGAGGTTGTTCCATACATTTAGAATATACGACATATTGAAGGGCGACTGTAGTTGTATCGTTTCAATAGTAGCGGGGCGGAGGGGAATCGGTGTTTTTGAATCGATTTGGTTTTCCAGTCAACGGCTGTGTCGTCATAGTAAGTGGTAAAAAGTCGGCACGCATGGTTTTAATACAAATCGTAATCTATGCGTAATCATCTATGGTATAAACATAAAATATTTACCTTGCTACTCCGTTACTCACGTGCAAGATAGCCAAGCAAATGCGAAATATACATGTTGTTCATGTAATCCCCCCTCCACTACTGCCACATAAAACTCATATGAATCCCACAAACTTAATTATCCCTCGCATCTTACTACGTTGAGTACGACGTTGGTTTGCATGTGTAACAGTAGAGCTCACTTTGAAAATGATCCCGTAGAGGTATCGAAACGCGTCAGTGTTTGTGTGGTTTAAGTGATAATTAAGTTTGTGGGATTTATGTGTTTTATGTGGCAGTAGTTACATGAAAAACATGTATATTTCGCACTTGCTTAGTTATCTTGCACGTGAGTAGCGGTGTAGCAAGGTAAATATTTTTGTAAAAGCAAAGTAACCCCTGATTCAATAAAATTTCTATGGTATATCTGATATCTGTGCACCTTAGCACACTATAGCTAAGTTTTAAACACTGAGTATCTGCTGTATCTCCCTTACCCCTCAATCGGGCCCTATCGACCAATGAAACTGAGGCTTTAACGGCATGTTATTTACAGTCGACTGGCGAAGCGAGCGTGGCGAACTTGGACACCGTGCGTCACGCCAACGGCTCTGTGCCGACCGCCGACCTGCGTCTGCGCATGCAGAAGTGCATGCAGAAGAACGCCGCCGTCTTCCGGCAGAGGAGCACGCTCGAGGAAGGTCAGTCGTTAATGCCTGCGCCACATACTCCACGACTGGCATCGGACGTAGTCATAAAAAGAGGCCTAGGCTTAATGTGGCTACGATACGAATTCGTCGGGCCCAATAATCGATACTGAAAACTAGAGCACTTAGAAAAATCCGAAAAGCAAACATATGGCCGGGAATTGAACTCTGATACTCGTCTATCCGTTATGCGTGCTGTACCGCTACACCACCCATAGCAGGTAGGTAGGCATTCGAGTTTTTTCATCTGTACCAGTTGTCAGGTCAGAGTATTAGGATTTCTATATTATTTAGGTATTTAAACGTGTGCGATTGGATTATTCGAAGTACGTTAAAAATAACGCCTAGAAAAAAATAGTTTGAAATTGGGAAGTATTTCTAGCTTCTTTTAAAATGTAGATTGGTATCCAAACGCGGTTTTATTAGCCTCGCTTCACGCATATTATATTATACTGAAGACCCCACGACCGAAATTCTGTCCCTCTTTCACTGGTGAATCTCGCTCGCTTCATTATGGCCAATGATTGTGTCTCACTGAGAAACTGATTACTGCAATAAAATGTCATAGTAAGTTCTTTAACAGATAACGTTTTACAGTGGGTCACGGTTGGAGCTGCTCCACCGTGTAATGGATGCGTGATCGTGCACAAATCTTAAGCAATCATCGTGGTCAAAGTGTATCCGCACAGACCTCTTGCCCAATGGGGACTATCGTTTCTTTGCTCACCAGTTGGCGCCACTGTTGACTGAGGTCCAGATGTATAGCTGTCAAAGGCGACATTATAAGATGAAGGCAACAAAGTTTTAAATCTTGAATCTCATTAAGTTAATTAATTATAAATAACTATCATCGTATCGAGTAACTATGCCGCAATGTAGTGCAGTTTTGTTTTGTTCGGTAAAAAATCCGCTCCGCTGTCTGTCTGTCTGTCCCTGTGTATGTTTAGATCTTTAAAACTACGCAACGGATTTTGATGGGGTTTTTTTTAATAGATAGAGTGATTCAAGAGGAAGGTTTATAAATATAATTCTACGCAGGCGAAGTCGCGGGCAGAAGTTAGTTGCTGTATAAAAAGCTTGCTTGTCACATTCTTTTTCATTTCTTGTACATTCAAGCCAACCTACCTGCACCAGTTTCCTGCTTGTTTATATTTACCTACTGCACCTTTGCCTTTGTAACGCGCCCTGAATATCTATTCAACTATCAGCAAAACCAAGTGAAGCAATGAACCTAAATTAAGAAATATTGCGAACTGATGTCGAAACAATGCTACGCAAACGTAACATATAAAATGTTCGCTGTAAAATTTTAAATTATAGAAAGTTACGTACGTATAAATGTACAGTCAGCGTCACATAGTTCGAAGCATCCAAATCGGCCAAATAGTTCGGTACACCATAGAAATAGTACGGTGTGTCGAACTATTTGGTCACCTTGGATGTTTCATACTATATGACGCTGACTGTACATAAATCACGTCTTTATCCCTTACGGGGTAGACAGAGCCGGGTAAGAAGATTTAAAGGCCACGTTTAGCAGGATTAGTGCACGTATAGGTGGGTGGTGGACTTTAGTATAGTAAGTTAACATTATGCAAATAATGTCAGTGGATCGGGAAGATGCTTCTCTGTGGAATGTCCGATTGCACAAATAACTGCTCGTAGTAAAACACTGGCAACCAATTTTTTGCTTTAACATCCAGTAGTTGGAAACCATTACGGTTTCAACTCGCAAAAAAAGGCTTTGTCTCTAAACACGTACCACAAAAGAAGTGGAATCGTTTCAATTGTCGACGTCCTTAATGGCTGGCCCTTTTTTCTCACCCCGCACAAACAATGGGTCCGATTTTGCTAAAGATTTATTTTCACATAAATTAGAGAGGTTCACAATTTTGTAGTACAATACTTTAACTCGTTTGAGCTATGCAGTGCATTGTAAACGGGTTTCACAAAATCACGGTCTAAAATTTACCATGCTTGTGTGGATAACTATGCGTGCGTATGCGTGGTAAACTTAAAAAATAATAGCTTTTTTATTTCTACCTAAACTACAAGTTCAAACAACGCACATTTTAAAAAACCGATTCACAATGCAGAATATCGCCTATCGCACGTTGCGATCTAACTGAGATTTAAACATGAATTAATTGTCAATACTATAACAATCAATAGTTGAACAAGTTTAAAAACTAAGACCAAACATCGAAAAATATTGATTATTGTAGCAAAAAACCTGAAAGTATAACTTCCTTTTGGCATCTGCTTTAGTCAGTTAAAGAGTACATTATTGCGAAGCAGCTCAAGCAGCGTCTCACTCGATAATAAATAATCTTCCACACATCCAATCTCGACTAGTTTCCAACACGTGTCAATCGTTCCAGGCCACAAGCAAATCCACGAGGTCTACAAACAGATCAAGGACGTGAAAGTATCCGATCGCTCCCTGATCTGGAACAGCGATCTGATCGAGACTCTGGAGCTGCAGAACCTGCTCATAAACTCCGTGCAGATCGTGGAGGGGGCGCTGGTGCGCGAGGAGAGCCGCGGAGCGCACGCCCGGGAGGACTTCAAGACTCGCCGCGATGAATACGACTACTCTAAGCCTTTGGAGGGGCAAGTAAGTGGCGGAAGCTGTTGTGTATTTACACTTTTGTAACATTACTTGGTTAGCTGACTACATAAGAATTAATATCAAGAAAAAACTTTAAAAAACAGAAAGGCCAAGTTTGACTATTCTTCATTTTTAATTTCTACTTTTACGTTTGCATTTACAAAGTCTCTTAATTTTACAGTGTGCGCTGCAGTATATACACACATAATTTAAATCTACCTTTGTGTATTTTTTAAAGTATTGTTTTTGATACTCTAAAATCACGATAAGATTTGATCTTCACAGGCAAAAACATTTTTGATGACTTTACTTATGGCTAACTATATGTACATCATATATATTCATTGTCATACACTCACACAAACCTAACAAAGCAAGTAAATAAAGACTTATAAAAACATAAATCCTTTGTGATGTGTGCTCAATCCTTGTCTAGCTAACGTAAATGATTGTTCAGACGAAGCTGCCGTTCGAGCAGCACTGGCGCAAGCACACGCTGGCGGAGACGGACGCGGCCACCGGCGCCACCAAGCTGTCGTACCGGCCCGTCATCGACCACACGCTGGACCAGCAGGAGTGCAAGACCGTGCCGCCCGTCATCAGGACGTATTAGAACTATTGTAGGTGAGTGGGCCACGAGCGTAGCGTAACAACACGATGGAGACTCTGCCCCAAGTGCACAGACAGAAAGAGAGAGAGAGATAAAAACAAACGAATGCTAAGTTAGCAGAAGCGTAACAAGTGTTTTATGTATAAGAAGGCCCACATGCTGTAGACCCCGGGAGGTGCCCCGCGTGTGGTCGATTTTTTTGTTCTAATATAAAATTTGGTTGAATGATCGTTTGGTACTTTTTTTCTCCAGATGACTGAAAGTATTTTACAAGGCTATTTAGAATCGGTTAGGTGTATTTCAACAATAGAAGCCCATAGTTTCGTTAGACGAAACGATAATTCGAGAGCTTGTTACATTAGAATAATATAAAAAAAAATATTAGGACACTAGGCGGGGGTAAGTTTGCGCATATAGTACTACAACAAAACAGACGTTGAAGTCGCTTCTGCGCATTTAAGGAAATCGTCGGAACCTGTATGATACGCCTTCGCGGCGACTCATAGCTAAAACCCAGAATAATGATCAGATCAAAAATGTAGTACTTTCGTTAGTCATTACATTATTTATCACTATCACTAAATAGTATAAAACAAAGTCGCTTTCCGCTGTCTGTCTATCGGATAGACTCTATCCCTATGTATGCTTAGATCTTTAAAACGACGCAAAGGTTTTTGATGCGGTTTTTTGAATAGATAGGATTATTCAAGAGGAAGGTTTATATGTGTAATACACACATAATATAGTAGAGAAACACTGATTGCACCCGTGCGAAGACGGCGCGAGTCGCTAGTTTTATTATGTGCAGTGCAATAATATCGTATTTCATAAATAGAGTTTAATTTACTGTTCGTTCTATTTACCCATTCTACCTTTTTGCGTGACCCCGGCGTAAATAATACTGTGATATCATATCACCGATTCCGACTAATGGTTTGTTTGTCATAAACATATTTTCCAGACGTGACATTTTTTTTATCTACAAACAACAACAGCTAAAATCTATTGTTCGCACAATGTGAAACTAGTAGACAAGCAGTCGCAGGCAATACGCAACAGAGTACTTGCCTACTTAAGAGATACTGATGCCCTGTGATAACCTCTATTAAATATAGTTCTCACATGACATCGTGCCGTGTTATGTTACCCCAAATTAAAGCACTGCTAAACACTCGCTACGTTTCGTAGTTTGAAATTATTTCTCTGTCTCGAATTTTTAGTCCTAGTTACATTAATTTATATTATAGGATTGATTTTCAGCAGTAATTTGATTAAGAGTTCCATGTTTTTTTTAACCATGTTTACTTTTAAGCACATCAAAAAATTGCATAATATTGTAATATACCATGACCTCAACGGGAGATAGTATCCGAACGTAGACAAAACTTTATCATAAAATATAATAATAATAATGATGTAACGGATTTGTAACGTCATTTGTTTATGGCGTCTAATCTTAATGGAAAATTAAGTCTTTCTGTACTAGCAGTGTTGTCTTCAATTATTTAAATACGTTTTTTCCTCAATCACATTATGGTTTTTTTTACTGACGAGGATGTTTATTATTATCGTTTGGAGAATTTCAGATAAGCTTTATTGTGCCAAACCTATTGTTAATCAGTAGAAGACCAGTAAACTAGGGCCTTTTGCACGATTTGGGTTTAAACCGTTAAACCTTAGTTTCATATGACAGTTCCATACAAAAAATGAATTGTTTTACTTTTCGCAGATGGTAAAAGCCCATCGAGGGAATGGGTGAAAAACATAGGAATCATGCTATAGGCGAATCGGCTAGCAACCCATCACTATTTTGATTCCATTTTCCACCTATAAGCCCACAAATTTGCTAAACGCGGCCTGTAGGTCTTGTTAACTTAGGCTCTGTCGCACCTGTGAGGGATAAAGATGTGATTTGTGTATGTAACATAAAACATGTTCGGGACCGTATAGTTTGTATGGTTTCTGCTCGGTTCTAATCAGATGATATTTTTTACAGGTAATCTCCTTGTGGGTGCTGACTGAGTTAAACAGTATTCGTCGACGCGGGCGCAGTGGTTTCTTCAACGGCCATTATTTATTGCGTTATTTATTTTTAGTGTAGCCTGATGTAAGCATAACAACGTTCCAACAAGAATACTCCGTAAATAAGTACTAACGTCAACTAATCCCAAAGTGATCTATGAATTAGTACAAACCGAACAGTGCCAGATACTTTGTTACCAACATTTTGTCTCGATTATATAAATCATGCGCGAAGTTATACAGTTTGTTGTGTTTTTAATAGAACAGCATTTATTTGGATGTTTTTATGACCTCAGCAGCACCAAGGTACTTAATGTTATAGTAAGTGAAGTTATTATTCTACATTTAAATACCAGCAGACACGTTTTACCTCAATGAAATTCATTTTACTGTAATGTGATTAAAATGGTGATGATAACAATGACACCCTATCAATTTATTTATAGATGTTAAGTGTACAAATGAAAATTAAATATATAATGTTTATGATACACATTGCAATCGTTTGTTTTATTCACTGTGTCGTTTAGACACACCGTTTGTTACATAGCAAATTGCTATATTTTATTATCAAGAACAGTACCATTTTTAAATTTATCAAAAGTAAAACTATACTTTAGGTATAGTCATCTTGGGGTCTGTCTACCCCGTAAGGGATAAAGACGTGATATATGTATGTATGTATGTAAACTAGTATGATATGTATGTGTATAGTATGGTATATAGTATAGTATAGAAAAAACATAGAATGTACCAGTTACTTCTCTTCCCGCGCAGATGGTAAAAGCCTATCGAGGGAATGGGCGAAAATCTTAGGAATCATGTTATATGCGATGCGGCTAGCAACCCATCACTATTTTGATTCCCCTTTCCCCCTATACGCCCACAATCATGCTAAACGTGGCCTTTGGGTTTTCTTGCCTTAGGTTCTGTCTACCCCGTTAGGGATAAAGACGTGATTTATGTATGTATGTTAACTAGTAGGTATGACCAAACATTTTAAGTGTCGTGTACCAAATCAAGTTTTTCTTAATTTTCCTTTTTCAGTTCAGGAGTTAAATAGCGACAATAAGCTATACAAACCGGAAAGAGAAGTACAAATTTTGCTTTCTTACTAAAAATGAGACCGCTATGAAAAAGTCTCCCTTTAAGTTTCACCCTTTACTGTCGTACTACTAGAGCGCAAAGCTCATTGTAGGTATAAGGAAAATGCACGAGTTTGGTGATAACCGGCACCGTGCCCTCGCAAGTACCCAGTCCCAGACTAATGAGGCACCTACGAATCTGGGGTTAGACGACTTGTCGACCTTAAACTTATCAATTCAGTGAAGCGTATATATTACCGGCCTTTGCCCTGGGATGGTGACTATACAGTCATCTAGCAGGACAACTTTACAAACGGCCATTGTTCCTTTATAAGGGGTCTTATTCTGTAAATTCAAGGCTAAACCACAAGAACACTTCCTGTGCCGATCGTGAGCAGAAATGACTAAACCTGACGCAAATAGAATATTTACAAAATCAGCGTCATGGTAAGTAAGTAGGTCAAATGGTGACGCTTATTTTGTTTAATTTCTCATTGACGTCAGTCGATGCAACCTTTGCGGACGACAGAGCAAATACCGCCGGTGTTCAAATTCTTTCTCTAACATAATTTTAATAGGTATTTCATTTTGTTGTTTGGAAAGGTAAATAAAATGTTTGCATTTGTTTTTGATTAGGCTCTACCTACTCTACCGCCTACGGGTAATTTGATTATGTTGATTTAAGTGACGAATTTGTAACATGAAAACGTAATTATATAAATAACTAGCCTTCCGTCCGCAGCTTCGCCCGCGATAAATTAATTTTCCTGTAGGAAATAGTTATTTGTTATGCAAGGCTGCAAAGTGTTTGTTTGGCGCGAGTGCCTGAGTTGAAACCCGAGCAAGCGAAGGATTCTATGATTGAACCACGAGCGAAGCGAGTGGTTCAAAAGAAGAATCCTGAGCGTCGCGAGGGTTTCAAGGCACGAGATACTAAACAACTTTGCTGCCGAGCGAAACACACAATTTTTCACCTCACTACAGCGAGAAAAATGGTGGATGAAAGAAATACAGTCTAATAGTAAATCAGTTTTTTTATTCTTTTTCTTCTAAATAAGAAAGGTAAAAGGATCTAAGCCCATACAGCCTAGTCTAATAATCTAATAAGTAAAACATTTTTTTCTGATTGTTCTATCATATTAATTTCTTGTGTATTATACTGTTTTATCAAAAACCAAACAACAATTTTGGTCAACTTTTTGGTTTCCCGACGAGAAATCTCTAAAAACTTTTATTATTTTTTTCTGATCATAGATATATTTTTAAAAAGAAAGTTAAAAAATCGCACTAACTAGACTGAATTAAAAAAATGGGGCACGTTCTGAATTTGCATCATAATATCTGTTTTTTCCTGCTTGGTTGCTATTTTTGTGGTTAACCACAAATTAAATTCATTAATAAAAACCAATATCGTTTTTTCTTTTAGCAACGAAAGTTAGCAAATCTTGAAAATTACTTACGAAGTAACGGATTTTAAAATAAATTAATAATGGATACCGGATCGCGTTTCTGAACGTGACATTATGTTTTTTTTTATACGATGAAAAAGTTAGGGGTCTGATAACAAGTTCGACATTTGAAGTTCGCATTATATTCCGTCCTTCTCATTCACCTAATTAAGTACTATTCGTATAAGCGAGACGACAACATACGAAGTTCAAAGTTCTAATTTCTGAGTATATGAGTAGGTGGGCAATGGTGGTCATCGTCACGTTCGAATTTCAAAAACCTTTTCCACGCAAGCGTGGAAAAAGCAATTTTCCACGCAGATTTTGAAGGAGAAAGACAGCCTTTTCGAGCAAGTGAGGTGAAAAGGTATTTTCCCGCGGTAAAAAGTAGCCTATGTCACTCAGTGATAATGTAGCTTTCTAACGGCAAAATAATTTTTGAAATCGGTCCAGTAGTTTCGGAGCCTATTCAATGCAAACAAACAAACAATCAAATTTTTCCTCTTTATAATATTAGTATAGAAGTATAGATTATATTTTGATTCCCACATTGGAATTTGAAGCAAACAGACATATGGATATTGACATTAAACGTGGATACAGAGATACCTACTAGACTAGGTAGGTAAGGTACACACGGTTGTAGTACCTAAATATTTTATTGACGTCATCGGTACAGAATGGAATTCGCCCATTGCTTTTAATGTAATTCAGTGGCGTAAGTAAAGTATTGCAAGACTGGATACATGCCACGGGACCCTAGCTCTACGGGGCCCCGAATTGGCTTGGCGTAGAGCATAGAGAAGGGACGCGGACGATGCACTCCTTTATATTGAGGTAGGACCCCCATCAGATGATTTTGCCACGGGCCCCAGACGTTATAGTTACGCCACTGTTACAAGTACTAAACTAAACGAGGGCATTTATTTTAATTCAATTTGTGATTTGGTCTGCCATCCTGCCTGACCACGGCATCAATCTACCTATATAAAGTTCCTTCACCACAAACGGTTATCGCGTAGTAGCTTCATTCCTCATCTTCCATCAGCCTATACAAGTTTATTTTTAACTTTTTATCTTATTAGCTTGGTAATTAATACGTAATTCATTGGACCCCTATATTTGTGACCCGAGAACTCTACACGTCAAACATATTAAGCTTATAATGCGACAACTTATCGGTACAAGTAACCGACACCAATACGCGTAGGTGTATGTAGTTCCAATCAGATCAATAAGCTTCAAAGTAGGATAATACACGAAATTTTCCAGTGATTAGTGTTGTAAGTCGTATTTTTAAAGGGAAAGAAAAACTTAGTGGAAATAATACCCACCAAGACACTTTTTTATGTTGTAAATCAGATTGCGATAGATGTCTCTATAATTCTGCATTTGAAATAATATTCCATCGATGACCTTAGCTACCAATTTATAATACCAAAGTTAGCTGCATAAGAATCTCTCACAACGTATTCAAAACAACGCAACTACGCCACACATTGTTGAAATATTGGCGCCTTATCTTAGCACACATACAAGACCTTTACAAGAAATGATGTTGCTGGTCACTGATAACTGGAGGGGTCAGGCGTATTCGTGTTTCTGCCTTTGTGATCAGTGGCATCTCGAACTCGACTCGACTCGACGCACTCGTGTGTTCTCCGCGGCTACAGTTTTGTATCTTCGGTGCATTTACCCAATTCCTCATACTGTGATTTAATGGTGCATTTACTAAGCACGTTGAAGTTCAACGGCGACGGCCTCAGCGGGAGCCTGGACGACGCCGGCTTTAAGATTGAAGCGCTCTGCAGACCCACCTTGGTGTTCGACGTATCCTTCAATCTGTGTAAAGGTAAACACAGCTAAAAACTTGCTCGGAGTTCTTAGTTAACTACCTCTACTCCAGCCTTTTAATTTAATGAAGCTAAAACACCAAAAGTATGCCAGATAGCAGTAGCACGTAGCTACCACTTGTTATCTTTATCTCGGGTCCCGTAGGCACACTCGGATACACATCGCACACATACATACGTAGGCACTCATAGTTAGCTGTTGTGATTAATATACATATGTATCTATCTAATAGGTACCATATATATTATATTACACATATATATTTAATCTGAATCTCGGAAACGGCTCCAACGATTTACATAAAATTTGGTAGGTATGCAGGGGGTTGCAGGACGATAAATCGATAATAGCTAGGTAAGTAAATATAGGTAGGTACGTGTAGGTATGTTTAGTTTTAAGATATCGAAATCTTCCCTAATTTATTTATGGGGGCAAAAAATCGATCTAGCTAGGATTGTCTTGTTGCTGGGAAAATGCATTTTCCGTTTGGCAAACACCAAGCCTTCGCAGCGAATAGGTGACCATGACCACTCACTACCTTTACTAGTTCCATAACTAAAACCGGCCATGTGCGGGTTGGGTTAGGTTACTCTAAAAAATACACAGTGACCCCCATTCACCTCCGCTTTTAGCAGTTTTTTTGTCTTACAATATAGGTATTTACTGCGACACCCAATCACTTTTTCAAATTTTTTACCACATCAGGTGGTATAGCTAGTTCTCTACTTTCAAACGTTTATAATACACATAATGGGTAATCATAATTTTAATAACTTAACGTCGAGGTTAATAATAAAAACATTCTGAACACGATTCTGTATCTGATGTAGACTATTGCGTATTTAGCTCCGAGATGCTCTAAGGGAGATACACTGTTGACGTCTTTGAAACCTAATCATGGATCTTCTTGTTCACTCCCAAGATAACACTGTACTTGGTTATTTTCAATAGAGTAGCAGATTTCTAGAGGTAGAGGTCGTTGCACTCTGATAGTTGGATAACTAAATAGTTTAGTATAATTGTCCCCGTGAGCAGTAGCGGATTTACCCTAAGGCCCGGTAGGCCCGGGCCTACTGTGGCCAGATTTAGGGGCGGCCCCAATCGTGTCAAAAAACGTATTATGGCGTCTGGCGGGCATTATGTAGTCTATAAGGTGGATGCTGAGAAAGGGGCGGCTGCGGCTAGGGCGGCCGAGACTGCAAATCCGCCACTGCCCGTGAGTCGTGAGAAAGTTCGCTAACTTATGACTGTACCTAAGGTAGGTACGTTACTGTGTCGTAACATAGCTAATTCAAACCATCCCCAAGGCGGTTCATTTTTAAACCCTATACATGTCGTTTCTGAGTAAGTCTCTATACTATAACATTAGATATCTATATTAGTCGATCGGCAATTACCTAGGTAGTCTAGTGACCTTTATTGGACAGCTGAAGTGCACCTGTCGATATCGAGAAATATAACTATGTAGGTAAGTACGCATGTTGATAACAACGACAAAAAAGGTCACCATTACCTTTAGCACTTAACGCGTGAGAAATAGTTACTTTTAGTTCTAATAATTTAAATTTAGAGCATGATGTCAGTTTTGAAACTGGTCATACAACCTTGTTTGGAAAGTCAAGAATTAGTTGGCAATTAATCAGATACATTTTTGCTACGGTGCGTAATTTGATGTACTTACGTTCGTTACATTCAATGTTCGATAGGGCCTTTACATTCTCATGGATCTGTATCTGTACCTACTTACCTATCTATATGTGAAATCAGTGGCGTAACTATAACGTCTGGGGCCCGTGGCAAATTCGTCAGATGGGGCTCCTTCCTCAATATAAAGAAGTGCATCAGCGTCCCTTCTGTGCTCTAAACCAAGCCAGTTTGGGACCCGTAGAGCTAGGGGCCCCTAGCATTTTGCCACCCTTGCCATCCTATAGTTACGCCACTGTGTGAAATGTATCTATTCAAATTGTCCCTCTCGCTCAAATCAAATAGATACTTTCAATTTTGGCATCAAACGCATACAAACTGCATATTTTGAAGTTGTTACCGGCATCGATTTTACAGGGTAACTGTTCAACAGAAGACGATATCATAATCACGATGGCTGCGATGGCGTACTTACTGCATTTTATTGCAAGCCGTGCAGGCCGTGAAGCCTTTCACGCTGCTCTCGTTATTAGCTTGCATAGTCTTCAAAATAAATGCCACCGGGGCAATATTTGACTCATCTTTATTTGATGCATTGGGCCTTTGATGTGATGACGTCTTTCTTAATCGCAGTGATATTGTTTTCAGCGTGTCAACTGAAAGGCATGGCGTCGATCCCGCCGTCAGCGTTCTCCGCCGGCCGCATCCGAGAGACCCAGCGCGATATGAAGGTGTCCAACGTGAAGTCCGGCAGAGATCCTAATGCCAAGATCTTTAACACCAACTGTGAGTTTACGTTTACTAACTCGCCCATGCCCAGCGCCATTCATCAGCAGTGTACCTTAATGCTGGCTGACTTCTGGTTGGGAAAGCCGCCCGGCAAACCTTCGGTATTTTGAACTATGTTCCAAAGTCTTGCCTCATGTGGCTGCTTCGCTAAATGGCTCGCTCAGTCAGTACCTAAGTAAAGCCCCACCCGGGAATGTTGAGCCACTTGCCACTTGTCTTAATTTAACCGTATAACGTAATTCGTTATCCGCCGTGTGTCTGAAGTACGACCAATTTGCATAATACCGCTAAAGCGCGGCGCGGTGATTAAGACAAGTGGCAATGGCAAGTGACTCAACATTCCCGGATGGTGGAAAAACAAAATCTCTCTTCATCACAATAATCACAATTAGGTATCTTGTAGACATGGGCCGACTACTTGCCGACTAGTCGGGGAAACCGAATATGCGGCGTTATTTGTAGTCTGCGACTATTCGGCAAAAAATAACGACTAGGTTGTTATCTATTTAAAAAGGGGTGCATAAATGAAACCACGGTGACTAAATTAAATGTCTTCTGAAGTAATAATTGTAAACAAGGGAAAATTTTACTTCAAAAATTTTGCAAAAACACGTTAGGTTGAAAACAAATGTAACAAAAACAAAGTGAGTTGAAGAGCGCCCAAACTAGTCGGTTCCGATTGAACGGACTAGTCGGGAAGTCAGGTAGTTGGCAAAATCCGTAGTCAGCCCATCACTAGTAGGTATCTTTGTGTGCTAATCAGTGCCGGATTAGCCACGTAGCAAGAGTAGCAAATGCTACGGGCTCCGCGAATTTGGGGGCCCCGCACTCCAACGCCTGTCTGACCGTAATAAAAAAATATTGATTTAAATAGGAGCGTAAAATATCTTTGTAACAGTTTTGTTTTTTTTAATACCCTAAACTTGAGAACCTAAAGCAAACAAAGGGCCCCTTGACAGAATTTGCTACAGGCCCCGCACTGGCTTAATCCGGCACTGGTGCTAATGCTGCTGGGAACCTGGCTTTGGGACTCAGCTTCGACTACCTTAGTCTTAAATATATCCTTATGGCTTACATGACCTAACAATAACGTGTAATCGTTACAGTCATGGAGCTGTCACCGCTAAAATACAACAGCAAACTAATGAACAGCATCTGGGGCCTGTACAACCGCTACTCGCCACACAACGTGAAGAACGTCAACGATGGCCTCGCAATCAACGGAGAGTCGCAGCAGTAAGCATCAATCAAATTATGTTGGTAGACATTAGGATGCGAGGGTGGGCAAAGCACGGCCCGCCGCCAACTCTGGTCTGCGAAGGACTTTAATTCGCCTGCCAATGTCGGGTGAATATTCAAGCGTTTCGACCGCTCGGCCATGCATCATTGTTGTCCCACGATTTTTACCCAAAGGGAAGCACAAGTCGCAACAACTTTGAACAAACTAGATGCAGTATCCATACCTAAGAACTGTATTTCGATGATGAAGTGAAGTTTAAGCATCATCTTTTTTAACGGTAGGTATAATGACGTAAAAACGCGGTAAAAACGCGGTAAAAACGCTAAATATTCACCTTGTGTCTAAAGTATGAATATAGATATAGAATATATTGCTTTGAGAGCTCGTAAGTCACTCGTGGACCACCAATGCGAAACAATGTCTCAAAATATTTATAAATAATAAAATTTTAGGCTGTTCTATCTAGAGTACAAATAATCGAAGACCTGTGTAATAAAAGCATTAATAATATACCTAATTATTAACCTGCGCGCTAGCAAATGTTTTCAAACATTTACATTATGTTACAGTTACAAATATGTACAGTTGTCAGTGAATTTATTGCATTCAATGATTTTTAACTTTTTGAAGTTAGAGCACGAAATTTTGCAGAGGTGTTCAGAAGTGACGAGTTTGTGAAATATTGATAATTATTTTTGAAACTATAAACATTACAGATCCGCTGCTAACTCTTCGAGCAAGAACGAGCCTAAGATCAGCAAGCAGAGTGCCAAGCTGGACAATATGTGGGCCACCTTGAATGTGCCACAATCTCACTAGCTATAAGATGAAGTAATAACTTCAAAAATGATGCAAACATAAATCACCTTCTAAAAATGCAAGTTGTATACCAATACTCATTATGTCTTATGGCTATGTTGCATATCTAGTTCTATATCACAGAAGTGTCATGTTTTATATGTTTTTTTATCAAATAAATTCTCATCTTAACTATGAGTTCATTATTTTATAGATCCTGATTAAAGAATCCATATTTATATAAACAAGAAATGCAAATGTAATTCTACTTTACCTACTAATACTAAGGTGCTGAAGATAAGAATGACCAGAACAGAATGTGTTGTAAGTAAATCTTTATTATTATATCACAGAAGATATTTACAAATTTAACTACATATCTACATTATTATTTGTGATTGCATTAACAGGCTACATATTGCAACTGATTCAAGTAGATAAATGATTTACACTTTTTGCACTTTTTTTGTCATTTCCTAAATCAAATTCTTGCACGTTTCTTTTTGTGATTCAATTAAAGCAGATGAGATAATTAAGTCGAGGCCTCAAAGAATTTGTTAAAATTTCTTGCCATTAACTATGACAGATCCCAATAGAGTATTTAAGTATTTAAGTATTCATTTTTTCCTTTTGTTGGACACTTGTTCCCTCAGTCTCTTAGCAAATGGAGAATGTGTCGCCTTGCAATTGATCTATTAAACTTGTTTTACTAATAGCTAGTCAATTTTGATAGAAAAACTTGCCCCACAGGAACAGCCCAAGTCCGCATTTGGATTTTGAACTACCCTGAAGGCAGCTCTTATTAGTTCTGTGTGGTAATCAATTGTGGATCCCTTAATGTAATCAAGTGATGTTTCATCTACTACCACCTTCACACCATCTCGTTCAAAAACTCTGAAACAAATAATTTAAATTAATAAATAATCAGTCAATTTTTTATTCCTATTAAACAAAATAAGATATCAAACTAACCATGCACATCTTCATAATATCTATATAAAGAAAATGATGCAAAAAGGAATGTATTAGCTACAACTGCAATCAGTGTTAGCAGTGACTGAAGCTTTAGGAACATTAATTTTAAAGCTTACTGTATGATAAAAATCCAGTTGTTAGTAGATCTTAGGAGCCTTAACCTCTCTAGTTCTATCTGGAAACTCTGGTCCTTTGTACAGATTTAAATGTTTTATTCAGTCTTAAGGGTTTTAAAAGAATCTGAGAAGCTCGTCATAGAAATTTGAGGCGAGTTAAGCTCGAGTTTTTAACTTTGGTGATTACATTTACATTTACGGACTTTACAATTTTTTTTGACAAATAAGTGTGATTTCAGTTCTTCACAGACCTGACAAGATCACAGGAGGACTCAACTTAAGTGTAAAGAGTTATAAAAGTAAGTTCGTGAGAACGCTAGCTATAAAATTTTATATATATTTTTTTTGACAAATAAGTGTGATTTCAGTTCTTCACAGACCTGACAAGGTCACAGGAGGACTCAACTTAAGTGTAAAGAGTTATAAAAGTAAGTTCGTGAGAACACTAGCTATAAAATTTTATATATATTTTTTTTGACAAATAAGTGTGATTTCAGTTCTTCACAGACCTGACAAGGTCACAGGAGGACTCAACTTAAGTGTAAAGAGTTATAAAAGTAAGTTCGTGAGAACACTAGCTATAAAATTTTATATATATTTTTTTATAAAATTTAGTTCCAGAACTAAGATACTACCTCATACAACAATCAGAAAAACATAGATCATAATTCTGATGAGAAGTGCATGATATTTAGTAAAATCAATCAGACTGTAAGCTCAGATCATATTATGCATAACATAATAAATAATAACAGTAACAAGTATTCTTGATCAAATATGAACAGCAAATTAGTCAAGTCTATCAGTTACATATCTTCTATTAGGAGTAGTTTCCTCTAAACTTCGGTCTAAAATTAGCAAAACTCATGAAAATGTTGCCAGACAGAAGACAATATAATAGTCATGGGTTAATTTTGCTAAAATATTAATGAAGTACGACTCAGTGTACAACAAAGAGAACACAGAATTGGGTGAATTATTGATTAACAATTATTGTGCAGTAGTATGATGTAATTAACAATACTGTTGGGTTTCCTTATAAAGCACAGTAAAGTTGTACATAATGATCTTTTGTAAAGTAAAACCACTGGTATCCAAAGCATATGTTTCGTGGCACTGGTTAAACTACTACTAGTCCGTCTAATTCCAGACTCGACAATATTCGTTATAAATGCAAACCAACCTGTCTTCATTTTGAATTTTTGTATCCAAATCGAATTTATATTGAAATCCGGAACAGCCTCCACTTTCCACACACAATCTTAAAAAGCTCTTTTCATCGTCACATAATTGCTTTAATTTTTTCACGCAGCTCTCACTGATTACGATACCGTCTTGTGGAGCAGGAGACGTTTCTACGTGTCGCAGAGAATAAAACACATTACGTCTTGCACGACACGCCCAAAGTAAGGGTTTCACTCTCCGGATCATTGCTGCAGATTATGTTGTTGGTTTTGTTTGTAAAAGATCTATTCAGCAAGAATTTAGTACTGTGCGATTTGAGGGCCAGCTACTACAACATTTTGTTCGTTCATAATAAATTTTGTCAACATATCAGTCAATTCAGTCCAGTCAGCTGTGCTACTTGTCACTGTCACTACTGTCAGTCGTTTCATCTTGACAGATGTCAAGAAAAACGGAAGATCTGTTTGGCACACTATTTAAAACGATTTAATGTTAACCTAGTCAGATTTAACCAAATTCATACATACGCGGCGAACACATACTCGCTGCTCTTATTGGACTTTAGTAAAGTCGGTTAAAAAAAGGGAAATAGTGGAATTCAGGCAGAAAATTCGCACGCTGTAGCTTGCGGCTTATTACCTCACTAACTCCGCAATCACAAGTATAGTCCACAGAGGCTGATGACGAGTAGGTATATTCCAATCAGGCTGGACTTGGAATGAACAATAATCTGTGAATTTGTAGAAACCTTCATTTGGCCATTTATTTTAAACTGTCTCAAAAGTCCATATGGTCTTGCGTCAGCGTATTAAAATATTCAAGGTCAAAGGTCACAAAACAGGTTTTTTGCAAGTATATCGCATCCTGTGGTTTTGATGACCTTAGCATGCATTGCAACATTTAAGGTAGTGTGTAAGTGTAAGTTACGAAAAAAAAAGAAAACCGCTATCTATTTATGGAAATTAAATAATAATTAAACCAAATATTTATACTACCTAATACGGCATTTTTCTGAAATAAATCCACTCACCATTTTTCTCGAATTATACAACTTTGATGGCAGTTCGACTCAGAATCACGGGCACTATTTTCCGTTACTTCTTCATAGACAAAGTATTAAAGAAGTTTTTGCGCTACTTAAACTAAACGTACTCCAAAATGTTTACCAGCTCTTTGTGCAGCTACAAGTGCTATAACGTGTTATGCGTTACATTAACATTAAATATTAAACGTTTTAACAATAACTTTCATATAATTTTTCTTTTTGATTATTGTTATTTCATACCTAAATTTAGTTTTAATGTATCTAACGTCAGTTATATATACATCTATGTTTTTATAAACATACATACCGTAAGACCTTACAACTTTGCCTTTTCATATAGCTTTGCCCACCGCGTCACATTTCAGTAGAAACGAAATCTACCAAAAATGGTCACAAATACGCTTTATTTCTAATCTGTGGCTTATAGCTAATCTTATTGCTGGCAACACTGATCTATCGGTTGACGCGTATGTATCTACCGTCAGTCACGCATGAGCCGGCTCGGAGTGCGGGTATGTTTTTCGGCGGGCCAATCACAACGAAAAAACTTTAAGTGAATTTCAAGCCAGGAAAGTCCTACAGCTATGTAATTTCAACTGTAACTAATATACAGTTTAAAAACGACGCAGACATAATCACAACTCCTTATCTCTATTAATTTCGTAATTATGGTAGTGGGCAATGTCATGAACGTTTTACGTATTACTTTTGTCACTGGTATGATATATGTATAAAATAAAATCATCATTATCATCATATAAAATATAATCCGGTTATTCCAGACAACTATGAAAGTTTTTCATTCCGCGGAAAGTACGTGAAGTCATTGAAATAAGTCGGTATCCCAATTTCAACCGGGATAGTGGATGGTCGGTGCCCCCGAGTTGGAAAACTGTTTTAAATATTGACCAAACGGTGAGTGTGAGCGAACCTTTACGGAATGACGTGATCAGTGTTGTGTGCTGCCCGACATTTGACAATAATAAAAATGACGATGAAAACGAGGGTAGTTGTGCGCCGCTGTCAGTTGCGTCGAACAGCCGCGGGAGGGTGGATTTCAAAAGTTGGCAAAATCTTACGTTTAAGTAATTTAAAAAAAAAATAGCGAGCAGTCGAGAATGATTAAATTTTTATTTGCTTACTAATACTTTTATGTCAATAGAGCCAAGATTCAAATCTTTGATAATTACATATTTATCGAGATATAAAATTATTTATGTGTTAAAAATCAACACCATCCCACAGTAAAATCGTAGCCTTCATGTTTGTAATAAAAAATTACGAAAACCTAACATACAAATGCGATTTGTTTTTACGTTTTAAGCTCTTTATATTGCACTTTTACATATAAAAAAAAATGAAGCTGTTCCTTCGTCAGGTAAGTAAAATAAAATTATTTAAAATTTTAGAACAAAAATTAGTCAACACCGTCTACGGCGTGTCAAAGTGAAGTTAGCTTTTAGTATGTGCAGTAAAATATGCCGTTTATATCTCCTCCGGCTACCTCAGTTCAGATTGAGCAGCGATAATGAGGGCACGTCCGCGAGTATGTTCCCTAAATTTCACAAAATAAAACAAAATGTCTCGAAAACTCAATTAGCACGAAACTGCGTCATAACCATCAATTAGTATTTTAAAGAAAGTACGTTTATGACATTATAATTAATTATTCCCTAAAACTTAAAGCCAAACCAAGAATTTTGGGTGTGTATTATCGTTCCTAGTTATGTGAGCATTCTAGAATAATCGACAAAAAGCGTCCAAATTGTCAACACCGTAGCCGTCACTACCGACTTACAAGCAATACATGGTGATGATTGCAAATGTATGGTGATGACAATTATCATGGTTTGCGTATTTATTTTTGCAAATTTACACAACTAAATGTTATTATTATCTTAATCTATTTATGTACAAATGTTTGCTGTAGACATTTCTCACATTTCTGCATAATTATAGCACAATATAAGTAGTTAATATTAAGTTGGATGTCAAAGCGTTTTTAATCAAAAATAATATTTTATTTGGAATGTGAGGGTAGTTCTGTTGGGCGATGAACGAAAACATTGTGTGAAACCCTGCATACATTTTAAAAGCAGTTTAAGTTTATTTTAACTTCAATTAGTTCTTACTAGGTGTGGTACGGCTCCAACAATTATTTAAATCAAATATATGGTTGCAACAAATAATAAAATTTACCGGCATAGTGTCCTTTAATTTAATTGGTCTAGCTCCAACCCCAGCCAGAAATTATGGATGTGAGTTATAACCACGACCGGAAGTTTCTTTAAGTCCAAATTAATTAAAAACTGCTTATTTTCGTGAGGGGAAACTAAATAACTGGAAGGACTAGTTCCACTGTAAGAACTGTATTTGAATTGTGGTTGGCGGTTGCATATATTTTCGTCTACCCTCGTTTGAGTAACATTTCCCGCCTTCAAGATTTCAGAACTGAAGTAACATGGAATTACACAGAATCTGGCCATGGCAAAGGCGCAGTGATTAAGACGACAGCAGATTCTGAAGTTAATCATGGCACAGATGTAACATCTATTTATAAATATATGACTGTGGTACAAGCACGTACCAATATCATGGTTTCTGCTGTCAGCAAAACTGATATAGAGAATAGAGTGAAAATGATTCCTGATAAACTTGAAACATTTAACGGTACTCTTAGAGTACATCAGGTTCTGAGGGAGCAGAATTGTAGAAGGTTGACTTTAAGAATGTCTAGTTGTTTTAAATGTTCTTATGGAAAGGTCTGTATTCATGGCAAGCATTTGGGTTTCAAGCAAATATTGAATTTAGATAACAAAGCCAAGAGTAAAGCCACAAATGAAAGTCAAGTCAGTCTGCTAAAATCTACAAAGCGATCAACGCTTTCACATCTCTCGAATTTGCCATTTACTTCGTGATACAAACATGGTTGTTGCTAAGCCCTCACAAATAAAAATATTATTACCCTAAAAAGAGAACATTTGAATGATTGCACTAGAATCAACAATACTGAAAAAAGAGTAATGTAAATTAATAATGATTATATGATAGGATCATAGACAAAAAAATATAAAAATGTATGATTGCGAATAAAAAAAAATGCTTAAAATTCAACTTAAAAAAAACTATTGAAGATATTATGCTTTTGATTTCAAAATCCGTATAAAGACTGATTTGAGTTCCTAAGTAAAACAGTAATGATAATGCTAAAATCAGAAGAAAAAAAGTTGACGGTAAAAGAAGATTGATTTTAAGAACAACAATGGAGAAAAAAGATGATTGAATGGAAAATTATGATGATAAATAAAAAACATAAAAAATCTGATGCAGGTGAATGAAGGGTAACAAATGTTTGAAATTAAACTCTTAAAGTAAAACATATAAGTATTTAAGATAATGGTGTTAATGGCCAATAATTAAAATCCATAAAAATAAGACTGATTAATAGTTCCCAAGTAAAAGTTAAATAATATTGCTAAAAGCAAATTGTTCATAAATAACTAGTTAAACTAATTATTATTTTCAACTAATAATGTAACGCGAATGGTTCGTATAAATATGAAAGATACGGAATTTATTGTGAAACTTAAGAAGAAAATTAGTAAAAGTGTAACTAAATCAAACATTATTGAAAAAAGGTTTATTATTTAAGTTTAAAATAAATGATTGTGTTTCTTGATTTACTTACTAATTGTTTTCTTTACATACTCTTTATAATGAAACATCATCACCGTACACTTGATATCATTACCGTTCATAAGAAAATCATTTCCATGCTATGCTTGTCATCACCATCTCGCGTTTAAATTTTTCGAAACTGATATCTTTAAAATTACGTGATAAAATACCTGGCTAAATATGTTATTGATATTCCACATACATACCCTAATGAATTAGATTAGTTTTGTTCGCATTTCAACAAGTTTTCAAAAATTCTATTTTTTTGTTCTGTGAAATTTTTCCTGATGAAATCCACCCGGGAGCAGAGCGCTGGCGCGCAGTGTTCGTGTCGCTGCCGCCGGGGCGAGCGCTCTTGGAAAAAGGACTACGAAATAGTCCGAAACATGTCGAGCATCACTCGACTTTTTATACGTGAGTTATCCGTTTATGTGTAATCATGATTAAGTCTCACGGTAGTTTCATGTTGAAAACTATGAATGTGGTCCATAAGGTGTACATCCTGATAATGATTATATTTTTATTAAATTTGTTGTATTATGTAAAATTGGATTTTATTAAGCAACATACCTTAATCCAGGCACAATTTAATTCACAGTTAAGAGCAAATTATAATATTAATATCATACTACACCTTGTTTGATCGTCGTAGTCGGGTAAAAGCTATTAGTAAAAATTGACAACCCTAGCATATCCAGGATTTTGTATGAAGGATGCATGAAGGATGTAAATTTTTTGTTTACGACTTTGCCCACACGAATTTGGACTTAAAATATAACACTTAAAGGACTATTAATACGATACAACGTTGCTATGTCTATTCTAGATTATTAGACTTTAAGAATCATGACCATATCGTTGATAATCCCGAAGTTAAGATAATGTAAACAAATGTGGGCAATCTCAATATTTTGGCCCGCCCTGTTTGAGGCCCGTTTTCTACAGTAAGGAAACTCATTTTTAATGTAGTGTTCTCATCTACCCAAAGTAGAGTATGTCAATTTGTGAGTGTTCCAGATAAAGTTGTACAATACGGACTAATTGACTCGAAAAAAGGCAAAAGACCGCAAAAAGCGGGCAAAGTTGTACGTTTCTACGGTACACATACATACACAAATCACATCATCCCTTACGGGGTAGACAGAGCCTAAGGTAACAAGACCTACAGGCCACGTTTAGCAAGACACTGAGGGCCAGTGTTGCCAGATCACTTCCCTTGAAAATTACATTGTCATCCCTAAAAAGTTCCATTTTTGGTAGAAAAGTTCCATTTTCATTTAAATTTTGAGGAACGAGCTTTTTTTTTACCTCATCATAGGAATTACGAATAATATTTGTGTTAATAACAAAAAAAATAGTGTATTTTTTTGTGTGTATTTAAAGTTTTTTACCACATATTTATGCCGGGACCTTAAAAGTTCCGAAAAATGTACCAAAATACAAAGTTCCTTCCAAGTTCCGCGGGGGTGTCAAAAGTTCCGCAAAACGGAAGAAACGGAATCAAACGGCAACACTGCTGAGGGCGTAGAGGTGGAAAGTGGAATCAAAATAGTGATGGGTTGCTAGCCGCATCGCCAATAACATGATTCCTATGATTTTCGCCCATTCCCTCGATGGGTTTTTACCATTTGCGCGGGAAGAGAAGCAACTGGTACATTCTATGTTTTTTCTTGCTCCCAGACCAGCATGGAAGTATGATTTCAAAAAAAAAGTTAAAATTTGTTTGGTCATATTAATTAGATTTTGGGCGTTTAATTCGTTTCCTGATATGCTCCTATCGGAATGAAACGTTTGACATAGCGTCAGCCATTAAAAAGATTTAAAAAGTTAAATTACTAACGTGTGATTATTTTCTTGCAGTTTTCTAAAATAAAAATTATGCAATAATAAGCAAATAGATATCTACCTGCTGACTCAGGTTTCTATTACTTTATTGAAATGGTTTAAAGTAAAAGTCTACGAGTAAACGTTTGAACTTTAGTTTTATGTGCGGTGCTGGCTTATAAATTATATTATAAGTTACCGAAGGTAGGTAGGTAAGTTTAATTGTCTCCTTCCGTCAATTTACGGTTGTACAGTCCAATAATCTTACAAAAAGCATAATTAAATTCTGAAGATTCAATCCACAAATACCTAACTATTTAGGCACTTTCGTTTGGATGGATGTTCCATGCAATGTCTACCTAAGTAAAATACCGTAGAGGAGAATGCCATTTACGGATACAAAATATTTTTATTTTTATATTAGTGTTATTTTACTGGAATCATATCCCGCCTTTTGACTTTCCGTAGTAGGGCAATTAGGTACTTACCTACCTGTTTGCCAACTTGAGCCGCCCGCGCAAGGAGGTAGAGTGGAGTAAATCCCGACTTGCTCCACCGGCTATGGTATTTATACCATGGTTTATACGGTATAAACTGGTATAAATAGCTGGAGCCGTACCCGTACCGTACCGTAGTCGGAACGTAATTAATAAACATGGTACAATTACCACGGGGTTACTGTACGTAAATTGTAACCTAGTGTACTGGTGGAAGGGTGGGTCGTTTTAAGCTCAAGTTCTAGGTTCAAAAGAGTTATAAATTCATTATAATTGATCAGCCCTAACCTAAGTATCACTAGGTTTGATAATTGAGTCATTTTCAAAACACATGTACATAGTTAAGGGCCTTAATTAAAACAAAAGTTAATTGATTCCTTAGTGTTACGACATTTTCACTTATTGCAATGGAATAAGGGTAAAACGGTCGTAACACAAAGGAATCAATTAATTTTTGTTGTGATTAACCTCTTAACTATGTACATTTTTTTTGGAAACGACTCAATTAGTATTTAGTGTTATATCTACTCGTAATACGAGTTCTCGTATGAAAATAGCAGTTGCGTCTTTACCATATGGGCACACGGGGCCCGTGCCCCAGGGTCCACGGCTTGTAGGAGCCCCGAAAGTACGATAAATTTAAATTTCCTTGCTTTTAACTCTTGAATAAGGCCCCAGATTACTCTATGCTCAACCCAAGAGCCCTGGCTCATAAAACGACAGCACTGGAATTCCTGGAAAATAGACTAAAGTACAATCTAAAACAATTTATAAACCATTTCAATAATTTCGGAATTCGACTATCATTACGCGTTAAGACTCCCATTTAAACGGCAAATAAACCTGGAGTAGCAACACTAATATAGCTGTACTGCGAGTTAGAGCGGATAGACACTATACCAAACAGACAGAGAAAGGTTATACGTGGGGTAAGCTGGCCAGCGATCCTCTGTATTGATACTTTCACGATTCGAATATTTATAATAATATTAAAGTTATTTAGCTCATATTTGGCTTTTAAAAGATTTTTTAATGCATATAAAGCTTAATTCATTCCTTATTCATATAAATTAACTTGTTTTACTTTGATATAAATCTAAGCGATAGTGGAATTTATGTCGAAAACACAATTAGATGGAGTTCTAAATAAATTTAATACAATTTTCAAGTAGGGTTTTATACTAATCTTGTGTTTTAAGTATTTTCAATGCGTAATTTGAAAACAAAACAGAGCGTGTTTTTGTGTTCATGAGATGGCCACCCCACTCTACTTTGCGCGGCAGCGGTCAGAAGGCGGAGCTTATCGGCAAACTCGCGTCGAGGCTCAGCTCACTGTCAATTCGAGAGCTGCGACGAGTACGCTCGCGTCTATTACGTGGTGTGTTTACAGTGAAGTGGATTCTGTGGTGAGATTATCGAATGCCGTAAAGTGAAAGATAGTGTTGTTTGGGCAAGTGCAACTTATGTGTTCGAAGGATTTTATATGGTGTAGTTAAGTGAATCAAAATGTGTGAAGCACCGTGGTGTGCAAAATTGATTTTTGCCACGTAGTGATGCGAACGGGTGAATGATTCCTAATGTGGAGTTCGAAGCAAGATGGTTAGAGAGACTCGGCACCTGTGGGTTGGAAATTTACCCGATAACATTCGTGAGGATCGAATAAGGGAGCACTTCAAACGGTAAAACATGTTTAATTTATTATTTAACATTGTTTACAGGTCAATTTACCAGTCATAATTATTTGTCTGGGCCCGTATTACACGCCTCAGGCAAAATTAGGCTTTACACGTTGGTATTATTTATTTGTTTACATTCTAGCGTCAGCCTGAAGGTCCTTCAAAATCACAAGAACGCTCGCACCTGTCATAACTAGGGATTTTAATTTGAAAACTACCTTGTGATTGGAACGTATCTGTGAATAACAACTAAAATTCGGGATAATACTCCGACTTTAACTGATTATTCCGTTGTTTTTCAGTAATATGTTAAAGTACTAAAATTTTTAATTTAATTAACACACTAATTTAACACAGAAATGGCAACGTATCCCAAACACTTGTATGTGTTTGGTTATGGATGGATGTCATGGATGGGGGCCAGCCAGGGTTAGATTTTCTATCCAGTTATACATACAGACATTGCCGTTTTGGGCACAAATTTAAGACATGTAATACAGTAACTTCAATGTCATTTAAATGAGATGACTACGCATACGGGGTGACCGCTTGAATTATTTTAATACGTTTACAATTTCCATCCGGTCATTGCCATACTCGTATATGCTGCGAAGCTGCCATTGATTAACAAATGGGTACGTATGGCTATGCATTATGCAGTACAGTTGTTGTCGTAGACGCTCTAAAGAATAGTGCACTTCGAAACTAAGCCACTTTTACGAATTGTTTCTGCCTGATTGGTATTCCTAAAATTTCGAATTTTTGTGAAATGATATTTTTTTTGTTCTAAACCTATTGTTTTGGCAATACTCGTACACAATAAATTATTATTAATTATATATATTTTTTGTTAATGAAATTGCAACTTTGTGATTTGTGCTTTATTGTCCTAATTACATCAGCTTTTCCCCAGTAATTAGTAGATATGGTTTTGTATTAGACCATCGATATCCTAGGCCTTGGACTTTGAAAAATAGTATTTAACTTCGATATCTTCGAGGCTCGAACATAAGCTGGAGGCTACTCCGAAATTCGAAGTTCGTATCATATTCATACCGTCCCTCGCACTCATAATAAGTATTAGCGTGAGCGGAACAGCACGATATGAACTTCGAATTTCAGAATATAAGGCCTATTCTCTACGGTACCTACCTCTTAGTGACCGTCACACACCAGTATAATACCACTGTCATGGCGCAAGCAAGCACGCACACCTATCTACGCTGACTCATCGAGTGTATACGTACACCTATTCGTTTCGTGCGGTTGGTAAAACACATGGCGTCTATATTAGAATAGGGTATAGAAACACATTAGAAGCCTGGTCCACACTAACTACCTTGTACCTGTGACATGTGAATTGCATTAAATAAATAAATAAATAACTAAGCGAGCCATTTTCTGTCCCGATTTCGAGCCCTGTATCAAACAAAATCATGTCTAAAGCGGCTGCCTCGAGGCAACAGTTTCAGTGTTGATCAAACTAACTATTTTTTATAGAGATTTAGTTTTGAATTTGAGTGAATCTGAATCTGAGGGAGCGGTAGTCTATTCTATTCTAATAAAATTAAAACTTACGTAAGGCCAGGAAGGGTAAACATGAACTCTGTCATGAGTATAGCTGTTAAAGTATAGTTTTACATAATTGTAGAGGACTATCTATAAAATACGTCACAGCAATTTTGGCAATTTTTAAATCCTTCCCTTGTGTTTTTGTTAAAAATCAAAAATAGTTTTTTCGTGTGCTAGAAATTACCAGACAGGCAATTTTTGGATGTTTCTTAGTGAATAACTAATAACTATGTACTTGATTTTTTGTTTGGATATCAGGATCTCTGCTTTCTTGGTGGTTCTTTTACCCTACTTTCGGTTTAAGTGTACAATATTTAAAACAATTCCTTCATACTCAAAACTACGCCAATTAAGAAAGAAGTTTCCGTGCAGTGTGACACAGCTTTTGTGTATAATTAGAGATTAATAATTAAATATGTAAATAAATGGACATTTTGCCTAATTAACCAGATGTAGAGGTAAATGAGTTAATAGTAGTTTCAAAGATTCAGAATATTATGTATCTACATGTTGCATTGAAAAGTCGAAGCTGACTCGGAACAGAATAGTAAACGGCAATGTTTCAAACGGTTGACAGTTGGTGACTGTGCTATTTGTCGACCACCAGCGTTTTCGTTTTAAGAGTCTACAACACTTAAAACAATACTGGTAATCGATAATCAATCGATCAATACAATGAACTTTTCCAAACAGACCTAGTGGTTTAAAAAAGTATGTGTTTTTTAGTTCCAAATTAAAGAAAATTACATATGTACTTACATATAAACTAAACTGTCCAGTTGTTTAAACTATTTTAGTTTACCACCACTTATCCACCAAACTACTCGTAAAAAATATGTGTACACATTGTTCATATACGATTATTTCTACAGTTAAAGACAGGAGTAGCGATATCTTCCTTCAGATTGCACCAAGTCACTTTACCAATAACATTAAACAACCGACGATTTCGCCATACATATTTCATAGTAGCTGTTGTCCGCGACTTCGTCAGCGCAATATTAAATATAGCCTCACACTATATGTATACACTCACAAAAAATATGGCTTTCTATTGATAAAATAATTTTCAAAATCCCCTACAACCTTACCAACTCACAAGCGCACAAAATGAACTTCTTTATAATATTAGTATAGATATACACGTCAAAATCTCCAGTTAAGGTTAAAGTAACTTAAAGCTGCTCGTGTAGCTTTACCATGTGACCTGGTCATCAGTTCTCAACACCACAGGTTTGCGATAGTTCTCGTTCGCCAAAGAGGCCGGCGTAAGGTTCCTGTCAACTGTCACAATATCGCAATGTATTCGGCACCCGTTTGGTTGTGAAGCAAGTTCCCCCAGAGTTTTATGGTTTATGACGATCGAAAAACTCGAACCATTCACTTTCACGTGGTGTACAGTATCAACAGACGAACGTGGGCGTAGCATGCGATACATTTTAAGCAGACAACGGATCCTTCTATCCAAGCCGTCCAGCTCCTTTTTGACTTACCTTACTATGCCAAAAAACTTATTGAGAAGCGCGCACCTTGTTGCCAAGCGACAAAACACTGAAACGCTTCCTCGCCGTCTGATTAATGTTTCTTTTTGCGATACTCAAAGACTAATATACCCAGATATTTGTAGATTTCTGCTTCGGACAGACTCCGTCGAATTTACAACTTTTATTCTTACATTTGTGACTGGCACACTTATCAACACCAAAATCTATGTTGATAGATTATTAAAAAAATGTCTGTCATTTTTGTTAACTCTATCACAGTATATAATATAAGCTAAAGCAGTCTGGAAACTACGAACAAAACGGTTGAAACGAACGCATACATAGACACCTGCTTCTACAAGACCCCTCCTAAGCGGATCTCGTGGTGCCGTCAGTCGCGAGTGCCGCGTTGAGACGAACGGCCGTTTGTTACGTGAGCCCAGACAGTCCACGATCTTTTCGTTTTAAACATGCCAAGAACGGTTTACTGCCGTTTGGCAAATTATTTTTCCCAAATATCACTTCCCAAACAACTTATCGCAATACTTACATTTTCCAAGTGAACCTTTAGCAAAGTTACATTTAGCATTTAGTTCATTTGGTCAAACTATCATTTGGCAAATTATCACTTCGTCAAGATTTTATAAAGCAAATGCTTCTTAAGCAAATGTTTTGTTTTGTCATAAGTTATATTCCAAAAATAAAATTCCCAAATATGACACTGCATGGTATACTTATAGCAAAAACCTGGCAAATGATAATTATTTTATCTCATTAATCATTGACTAATTAAAGAAATGAAAGTAGGTTAGGTTCGGTTGGAACTGCGATCCCCACAGACTAGAACTGCTACCAGAAAAGTAGGTTAGGTTAGGTTAGAACTGCGACCCCCCACAGAAAAGAACTGCTACCAGAACAGTAGGTTAGGTTAGAACTGTTTTTTAACTTAAATTTTTAAATTACTCGCGATACACATTAGTAATTTCAGCTCAGAATATTCAGCTTTGTGTCGCAAAATGTACAAAATATAATCATAATTGTTATGTTTATCCTACGCATTACTCACATTGCGATAGAAATCGCATGCCATGCGATATTTTGGGTTTAGTACGTTCTGCCAAACGATACATTTGCCAAAAAAAAAAATTGGGAAAATTAACATAACCAATTCATTATTTGCTAAGTAATCACTTGCCGAAAAAAAGGTTTGCTAACTGTAATATTGCGATAAGTAGTTTTGACAATTGAATTTTTGCCAAATAAAAATTTGGGAAACAAAGTTTGCGATGTGATGCTTTGGGGAACATTATTTGCCAAACATTAGTAATCCGCCAAGAACGTATTGCGCAGTGTTTCCATGTTTCCCAATAGTTTATTTAAGAAAGCTATTCATTAGGATGAGAATTTTTCATACCATAAAATTTAATAATAGAGCTTTCCGAACGTGTCGTAGCAGGCGAAAGTATTTTTCAGTAAGTAAAATATAATACTTACCTACCGACGAATATACTAAAAAAATCTCGCATTTTTTTTATATATCCTATTTTATTTATAAACGAGTTCATTTATTCGATTATTTAATTATTATAAAACCCAAATAAACGTTTGTTTCTTTTTACGGAAATTAAGGGTTCCAACCCTAATACTCTTAATTAAGTGTATGTAGCTAGTTACTTTAAAATAGGCCTTACTAACTTTTTTTAACTTCTCTTTAATCATGCTAAACGTGGCCTTAAGGTTTTGTTACCCCATAAGGGATAAAGACGTGATATATGCATGTATGTATGTGTTTTTTTAACTTAATAATATTCTGATTATTTTTTCAGTTTATTCGTATGTTTATTACAACCATGATTATAAAAATAGATTCACATGGACCTCGGTGGGGTATAGCGATATGCATACAGTGGGCAGTCGCCACGGTAGGCAGCGCGTACACTTTGTATTGCGTCACCCTACCGCTGCCTACCCTGGCGACCCTGCCACTGCTCGCTACAGAAATTACTCGGTTCATTGTCCTAGTTTCTTGATTTAATTATTTATTCTGTTGTTTTAAAATATAATTAGTAACTCTTGACAGCCCATTCATAGCACTGGTACTGGTACGTAATAAAATTTTTTTTTTTTTTGCTAAAAGTACTAAAACAATTTATAATGCGTGTGAGGCCGGGCTGACAGCTTCTAAGCCAAATTTCGGGCATTTGGTACAAATAACCAAAAACTACCTTTATCCGGGCTTGTGGGCAAATTTCTTCCTAACTATCTTGTCTACAATCAGGGCATGCCATACTCGCCTAAATTTAGTATTCGAGTTTATCGAATACCAATCTGCACACTATTCAAATAGTTCGAGTTATTCGACTATTTTCAAGATTAGTCTAGTCCCAAACTAAACAAGCTCTCGTACTCCACCCTTAGGCTCATGGCGGTGAAGCGTGAGATGATTATGCAGTCCTTTGGTGACGCTTGTCGCTATCGGCAGTTCAACAAGCAGAGAAGTCTTTGATTTAATACTAATAGTATTGAAGAGGTTATTGAGCGCAATAAGATGCTCTAAGGTGCTCTAAGGTGTGCAGGGATCTGTCTGTTGGTCAAAGCCAGTTGATAAAGTTGAAGACCGACGACGGCAGAGTCATCTCATCCTAACCTGAGCTGTTGGAGGAAGTTGAGAGGTATTATGGACAGCTATACACGACAACCCGAACACCCGTCGAAAATCTAGCTAAAGACCCGAAGGCTAGATTAACCCGACAGTATACCGAAGACATCCCGGACGTCAGGCTGTACGAGATTAGTATGGCACTAAAACAGCTTAAGAATGGCAAAGCCCCGGGTGACGGAATTAAAGCCAAATTCCTGAAGGCGGGTGGTAAACCAGTCCCTAAGGGCCTACAGACGCAGTTTAGTTCCGTCCTCCACCTAGGGAGAACGCCGAAAGCATGGAACAGAACAGAAGTGTGGTGGTTCTCTTCTTCGAAAAAAGGTGATAACACCTTGCTGAAGAACTATAGACCCATCTCACTTCTGAGCCATGTTTACAAGCTTTTTTCCAGGTTCACAAGCTCCCGAACAAGCCGGCTTACGAAAAGGCTATAGTACCGTAAACCACATACATGCGTTGCGGCAGGTTATACAGAAGACCAAGGAGTATAAACGCCCCCTTGCCTTGCATTTGTGGACTACGAGATAACCTTCGATTTTATCGAGACTTGGGCGGTGCTGCACGATCTCCAGCAAATGCCAAGTTGACTATCGGTATATACAAGTGTTGAAGTGTCTGTACAAAAACGCCACTATGTCCGTCTGACTACAGGACCAGAGCACGAAGCCTATTCCTCTGCAGCGGGGAGTCAGACAAGGACATGTGATCTCTCCGAAACTGTTCACCGTTGCATTGGAGGATGCTTTTAAGGTTCTGGACTGGAAAAGACGAGGCATCAACATTCAAAGGGCCGGCAACGCACTTGTGATTCCCCAGGTCTTGCAGGTGTCCCTGGGCGACGGTGATTGCTTTCCATCAGGTAACCCGTCTGCTCGTTTGTCCCCTCTTATATATGTAAAAAAAAAAAAAAAAAATGGCGAGTACTTCTTCGGGAAGCTTCGCACTTCTTTTCGTCCAAATTACCGCAGTGTTTGAAGTCAAAAGTCTTTGACCAGTGTATGTTGCCAGTGATGACATACGGGTCTGAGACATGGGTGCTAACGATGGGCCTTATGTCCTCATGAAGTCATTCAGAGGGCCATGCTCGGGTTTTCTCTGCGGTATAGAATCAGAAATGATGATGTCCGCAATAGAACTAAGGTTACCAGGATGGCCCGAAGAATTGCAAAACTGAAGTGGCAGTGGGCAGGGGCACATTGCTCGCAGGACTGACGGCTGATGGGTTCAGAAGGTTCTCGAGTGGCGTCCGCGGACCGGTAGACGAGCTGTCGGTAGGCCTCCAACAAGTTGGAGCGACGACCTGATTAAGATCGCGGGATCGCTGTGGATGCGGTGCAACCTGCTTTTTAAATTGTGTAAATGGCTAGGCTGCAAAAATAGAAAATATGAAGAAGAGTTAAAGTTAACAGAATAGGGAAACTTGTAAATGAAAAATATACCTGGGTAAATACTGTTTATTTTTATATGGAAAAGAATACTTGCATGTGGAACGATACAATTTAGGGCTTATGCCTAAGTAAAATTTATAACCTCAGGGACGGTTCGATGTGTAGGAAATGTTAAAATCTAAGCCTATATAGGTATACAGGAAGTTTCCCTACGTTATACCACCATTTCTACTTGTGTGAATTTAAAGGTTAAAATGATTTAAATGAGTTAAATGAGATTTACATGGAGAAAAGTGGCCCACCTCATGGGACAGGGCGTGGCACCACGCCGGTTACTCCCTGCGGTTATCCTCCGGCGCAGCTGCAGACTCAGCCCTTAACTAGCCGCCACGGTGTGGAACGACTCGTCTACATGCAGTCTCTTGCATTGAAGACATGCGGAAAAATGCTCATTCCAAAGGTACAAATGCAGACAAAAAATGATGTCTATTTTTCTTTCCCACCAGCCTGAAAGCGAAAAGGAACCCAGGGTTAACACAGACCGGCAAAAGGTGGAGCGGAAAGGCGTGCTCCCACCAGCAAAGGTTAGGAAAAGAACAAAGAGAGGCCAAGCCGGAGTACTTACCGGAACACCAAGAAAAATGGTTCCTAAATGAAAATTTCAGCTGGACCCGCCAACCCGACGATTTCCATCGTCTTTTATTATTAATTATGTAGAAGGACTTTCATAAGACAGCCTGGAGCTCGTCTTGATAAAAATAAGCGTGCGTGCGCGTCGCTTCGCAGAATCAAAGAGGAAAAGAAAGTTGCCATGACAAGCCAAGACGCTTCCAGACTCAATTGTCATCCATCGCCAAAACTACCATTTAATTACGTTGTAAAAAAAATGATAAAAGAAAGTTAACGAGTTATTAAATGTATGGAAAAACCCAGATTATTTTTATTCATCCTGAAACGAATTTAGAGAAGCTCGATTGATATAAACTTGTATTTACTATATGAAAGCTACTACCACAACTGAAGGAATGTAATTTCACTGGTAACACTATTGTATTTAAGTACGAAGGACGAATGAGGAGCCTCAAAGGATACGGCCAATCACGTCACGGGCATCGACCAATGACGCTGTAAAATTGTAAAATTATTACGCGCGAAGATTTAAATTTTGACACTTGAAGTAGTGCCGCGAAATTTAACTGTAAGTGCGAAAAACGCAACGTTACAGCGGAAAGCACAAGACCGGTCTGAGTGGAGAATCTGGGAGAAGGCCCAGCAGTGGACGTCTTTTGGCTGACATGATGATGATGAAACTAAACAAAGCTTGTAATGTGGGTACTAGACAATGGATAAATATATTTTAGAAACATACTCACTTAAATACGTATTAAACATCCAAGACTCTCTTTGATAGGTACCTCCATAATATCTATCCCGACTGGGGATCGAACCCGGGACCTCAAGCTTCATAGTCAGGTTCTCTAACCACAAGACCATAATGGTAGTCTATATAGAAATCAATAGATACGCCTGTAATAGTTGGATGGGTTTTAGGGTTGCGATGCAAAAAAAAATCTACTAATTTGGCAATAATAATGCTATTCGAAAAACTCGTAAAACTCGAATATTTTGTTACAGAGTATTCGAATACTAAAAATCGGCGAATACTCGAATAGCATGCCATATCTACAATATAAAGAATACACAAATAACATTTGACAACATTTCATATTTCTGAGCCTATAATTTTAATGGTTCTCTGTATTTTGTTTGAAAAGTGGAATAATCGTTTAATTTTTGCTAGGGCTTGTATTTAATTTATAATTAACTAGCGACCCGCCCCGGCTTCGCACGGTATATTATGCATGTATTATACATATAAACCTTCCTCTTGAATCACTCTATCTATTAAAAAAAACCGCATGAAAATCCGATGTGTAGTTTTGAAGATATAAACATACATCGGGACATGAGGACAGAATAAGCGACTTTATTTTATACTATGTAGTGATTGATTAATTTGTGCTTATTCTAAAAGGGCGTAACTCCAGTTTTACGGCAAAATACACCTATCCCTTTGTGTTTATTTAATAGAAGAGAACTGACGTTATATTCAAATTGTCAATGTCAAGCCTTAGTCTCCGATATTTGATTTTCGAGGTTAGATTCTTGCTGTTCTCTTCACACTAATAGGCATAGACTTGAGAGTGAGAGAGAAGGTTAAATAGTTCAAGCTATTGAAAATAAAAAATCTTATGGTCCTGATGAGATGCCTATTTCGGTGATCAAGGATTGCATAGATTTACTGGCAGAGCCTTTGGCATACTTCTTTAATAAATGTTTTGATCTTTCAGTATTTCCTGATCAACTAAAAGTGGCTAGGGTCATGCCTATCTATAAAAAAGGAAAACAGACTGCCCTTGAAAATTATCGGCCAATATCTCTTCTCCCGGTTCTTTCAAAAATATTTGAGAAACTAATCAAATCACGTCTTCTAGATCATTTTGTGTCTAATTGTATCATAAGTAATAGGCAATTTGGATTTCAAAAAAACATAGGGACCTCTGACGCTATTGACTCTTTAGTAGATGACATAAGGGAACTTCAATTCAATTTTTAAAAAGAAATATCACCAAAAACATTCTGTAAAAAACTAGCCAAGTCTCGATGGAGGACATCATTGCACCAATCTGCAATCGTCAATTGGTAGCGGTTATGGCGACAGATTGGTGCAAATGGTGTCATGGAGCACCTGGTTTTGTACCCTTGTGTACCCTTCAACGGCTAAGTCACACAACATTAACTATAATAATAAAGAAATCGCAGTAAGGAACCTTAGACTTGGCACGACTTTGTCTAGATTTCATTACTTTTTAGAGATAAACAAGCAGCTCCATCGAGACTTGGCTAGTTTTTTACAGAATGTTTTGGTGGGATTTCAGTTCTTTTTGTAGAAACGTTGGCATATTCATTTATTTTATTAGATTTTCTTATTTGACACATTTTTTTTTTTCGGAATTTACGTGCGATATATTTGAAATTTACCATGAGCTTTTCGGTGAAGGAAAACATCGTGATGAAACCTGCACTGTCTGTACACATCTGCGAAAAAATTTAATGGCGTGTTAAGTTCCCAATCCGCACTGGGCTCGCGCGGGAACAATAGCCCAAGCCCTCTTGAGAGGAGGCCTGTGCTCAGCAGTGGGTTGTATATAGGCTGGAGATGACGAATAAGCGATATTAAATTGATATAAACATATTGCAGTGACCAGGAGGCAAAATGCTTTCGCCCTATATATATTTTTTCAGGTGTTATAAAAATTAAATGTTAACAGGTGAGTACAAAAGAAACGGGTATTTTCTTCATTGACGTGTCTAACGTAAAAACTGCCTCCTGTCCATATTTCAGGTCCTTAATACAAAAACACCAGAGACTCGTACAAATTTCCAGCCCTGTGGCAATTTTTTTTCTTTATTTACGTGTACTTACTGCCTTTTGTCTAAATATTATTAGTCTAGTACAAAAAAACTAAGGACTTTCATACAAACTTATGAGAGAGCCCTTAAATCACCTTAATCTGGCCTGTTATAAAATCCGTTCATAGCGTTCGTAGCTAGTTTAGTTTCGAGATTTCGTGATTAGTGAGTGACCTTTCGCTTATATATATCGCAAGCGGATTGTAGTAATCCGCCATATTGCAGAATGCCTAGCCGTTTTGAATTGAATGCGGCTGAATGAAAATGCGCCGAAAGCTGAGCTCCTATTTTCGCTCAGTTTGGGCCTTCGGCCCTGACGCAATTCTAACCTAACCTAACCTATCCATCTTAATTTCTTATCATCTATTATATTATTATTTCTTATTTGGTGATAGTAGTACGATGCGGCTAAACGTAGGCCGCCTTATTGAAGAATGACAATCCGGCTAATCGTTGAACCGCCGCATTGCAAAACGGCCCTCTCATTCAAAATGGCTAGCCGAAATGTAATGCCGCGGCTCACTACAATCAGCCTGCGATATATCATCACTACATAGTATAAAACAAAGTCGCTTTCTCTGTCCCTATGTTCCTATGTATGCCTATATCTTCAAAACTACCCAACGGATTTTGATGCGGTTTTTTTTTAATAGATAGTGATTCAAGAGGAAGGTATTTATGTATAATTCTACGCAGACGAAGTCGCGGGCAGAAGCTAGTATATTATATATTGATTTTTAAATTCCTTCATAAACGGTAAAACAGTAAATTAGAGAGGTCCTCAAATTTTATAATTTATGTTTATATTATAAGCGTTGAACACGCGGAGGGGAACACTGACATTAAATAAAAGGGGCCGCCGGTTGGTTCAGCAGCTGCTTTGTACTCGGCGAAAAGGTTACCGTTGAAATACAGCTAGGCCCGTGTTCATTTATTTTTTTCCATAACTCAATCGATCTGTAAATTGTACTTGTATCCTTATTCATGTCGAAGTTTTATCTGTAAAAAGTATTACAATAAACAATGAATTTTTTTTGTTCTGTTTTACGACTTAAGATATTTTCTTATCTTCTCGTATCATATTTTTGCTGGTTCCTATCTAGATAAGAAATTATGAGATAGGTAAATCATGTCACGCCTTGATACCTATATACTTGTGTTCTTTTAAGTTGCCAACCAGCAATTTGTCATTGTGTTTTCAAAGGTTTTATTATAAAATACAAAAATGTGACACACTCCGCTTGTGTGCTTAGTCATAGCTAGGCACATGCAAGAATGATGTTCCGTTTCAATGGCAAAGTCTACCTACCATCTAATGGCTAACTGGCAACCTCAGCTAACGCCCCACCACTGTTTTGCAATGTCGCGCTCCAAAAGCAGCATGGGTGCGCGGGCGGGGAGCGTTAGGTCGTCGAACTCGCCACGAGCGAAAATATACTGACGAGAAGCTATCGCTTAACTCGGAACGTTCTACACTCTTTCGTGTCTACATGGAGCTCAAGCGGTAGCTGAGGCGGCCACGTGCAATAACTTGTGATTTCACGGTCAGCTTTAATATTCTATTTCAACTATTTATTAAACAGAGATTATAACTGATGACCAAAGATTTACGGTCGGTAAAACTATCACTCCTGACTGGTTCCCCTGTAGTAGTAGTTTCAAATTAAATAGGACCAACATTGAAGTATCCAATAAAAAATAATCATCGAAATAAGACGAATAAAAAAAGTTTGATAAAAAGAGGAAATTCTCTGTTTTCGCCGATTAAAATGATGCAAAATGTACGAATTTTAATGTGTTGTATATTCAAATCGAATAAACAAAGCGCGGGAGGTGCGCACGTTTCGCCGAGCAATATAATAATATATACATGTAAAATATCCTAGCTGTTGTCCATGACTTCCACGAGAATTATGCAATAATACGAAATAAAACAAAAGTATACGGATTCAACAGAAACAATGTCAGTTGTGAAAGCTGCTTTATTATTATTCAGTGCAAAAAAAAACCGACATGGAAATTTTCGCGTAAATAATTCTTAAAAACCTAATTTTATGTTACCTCTAAAAGTAAAGTTTAATGCCAGTCATGGAAGCCACTATATTAAACCAATATCTCGGATATGATATTATTTACTTGTTTGAGCGACCTTTCTTTTCGTTAAAGTTTTTATTTTCGGTGCGCAATATACTGATATTATAATAATAGTTGGTCTATCGAGAGTTGACTTTGGACACAACAGGTCAAGTTAAAATTGATACCACGATACACGAGTCAATGCCCACATCTTGCGACTATTTGGGACTTAAAGCGTTTCAATTTTAAAAATGCGCCGTGTATTTAATTGAAATTAAATCATAAATAGAGTACCGGTTGGTAGTTGATTTCAAGGTTACAAAAAAATTGTTTAAATGTTTTGTGGGAAAACCTAAATTTTACAGTTTCAGTTTTTTATTATGCTAGGACAGGTGAAACCCAAACCATTCTGTGCTTCTTCGCTACATACCTATTCAGTCGTACATAACAGAAGAAACCAGTCCGGTGTGTAGTAAAACATCTCTTTAAGTCGGGATCATACGAATAGCAGTAGTGCATTCAATTATTCGGGACTTATTCCTAGCTGCCTGAATGGTCCTAGCTCAAAATAAAAATAAATGCCTTCTTTTTTCTGATTCCGCCTCAGATTGGCCGAAAAATGGAGACATATATTTATATCAGACTTTTCATGAACATCTATGATGACGGGTATTAGTTTGCAAATCTGCATTGGCCTATTACAATCTCCAACCTGTTTTCAGTTTTACTTCTTTAGCCTATTCCAAATTCAAAATTTAAAATTCACATTGATCGTCTCGTTCGATCCTTTATAACTATGACATTGCCAAACGAGATCTAGTAGAGTCAATAAGTACTCACATCACATACATAATCATACTTCAAGATTTTCACAAAGACATCTTTATGTGCTAGTATACAAATTTTAAACCCAGTGCTTATCTTACGATCTGATATCCTGTACTATACCTGCTGTGATTGTCCACTAACTAATAATTATCTCTAAAGGACACGGACCATCATATTGTGATGTCTTCATTATTTCCAAAGACACATTTGTATTTGTATCTTTATTATTTACCTTTCCCTTAGCTGCTTATCCATTTATAGGAGTGCATTAACTATGTACCTATTGTTGTAGGTGCATTATATTTTAAAATAAATACCACCTCCATCCACCATCTCCTGAGTTGCCTTCCGTCTCCCATCGCAACGTGATAAGTTTCTCGGTATTTTAGTATTACCAGTAGTACACTTTTTATTAATATTTTTGACAAACTTTGTTGTAAACTAAAATGCGAGATCTGTTGTTATGCCAAACGCTTAATGGCTTAAAATAACAACGAATCTCGACTTAATGTGGATAGACTAAAAATGTATTATTGGAGAATCCGTACACTTATTCACCTAATTAAATATTAACTGACGTTTAAATAATGTGATTAAAACGGTAAAGATTTTCAATTTTATGCGAATAGGCTAAAAATGTATTGTTCGAGAATCCTGACACACTAACATCTGGCATATTTTCAAAATCGTATGTGAAAACGTTAGAAGTTAACCACTTCCATTTTCAACACAGTTAGTAACACAAACTTCCATTACAGAAACATAATCAATTAAAATGGAATAAAGCAGACGTAAGCCTATGAGTAAGAAGGTAAAACATGTTGAAATATTTGACGTCAAAGTTTTATTTAAAGATCATAATGTATGGCTATTTCCACAAGCAAAACCTTGGGTTGACTGCCGGCCGTTCGGCCGTCCCGTTCAACTACCTTCTTTGCCAGGCCAGCCAGTCAACCGATAATCAACTCGCTCACAAACAAACCCGCGCTAGCTATCGTGTTGGCTGCTGTTGGGTAAATGTAGTTGTGTGGCGCCCGGCGAGAGAGCTGGCAACGTCGCGTTGCTCATGGCTTTACGTCTGTACCTACCTACGTGTTTTTGTTCGAGGAATCCGTACGTAATCTTGATATTATTATTGAGGAGACGCCGTTTCATCGACGACATCGCTGTTGTTAAAATTGAAACAATAGTTTTATAGCAGACCGTTTTCCCGTTTAGTGTTAAAATAATATAGGCTCTCGTTTATTGTTAGTATCTTATGTATTTTCTTTAAATTTTTATTTTTGTTATTATTCATTGCTGGCGGAATTTTATTTAACTCCGCAACAAAATTTAGGTAGATACCCAACTGAGATCAAATTAAATTCTTTAAATGATGTTATAAATATAATCATGGCTTTCAATCATCACATCAGTCCTTTTTTGGTACACAATTCACGACAAATTAGCTAATTACTATTCCACTGTGCTCTCATTATTAAACGTCTTTAATGTGCTGTGTACAGAAGTTATTTTGCGTTTATCAGACAAAATAAATATGATTATAGGCAAACACTTAAAAAGTCATCAAGGTATACTGTTAATTCAATGCTATTAACTGTATATTTACTGTGTCAATAAATGTGAGTATTATTACGACTTTGTATACTTACCAACTTACCTAATATCATAATCACTTAAGGTCAAAAGCGAATGTGCTGCAAATTGTTAATGGCTTTTAAAGATAACCTAATTAGATTTTTTTTGTTGATACAGACTGCGTTTAGTCTGCATTGTTCTAATTAAGTGTAATTAATGGCATTCCATTTGTATGTACTCATCTTAGTACTCATAAGCCGACTGGTTTTAATAATGTCTTCTGTAGTTTAAAGTGGTTCGCAATTAAATACTTTATAAAAACACGTGTTTTTTAATGATACGACAACTATAGAGTTAAAAGAACCTGGACAGATAGGTACTTATATCAACGATATCGTTGTCTTGATAGTTGATACCGATGTCGAATGCATGCTCTGGTTGTATGGAATAGAACAAGGTCCGCCGAATGGCATGCTCGGCTCTGCCATACTTTCCATCGCGATCAATGCCAGCCGGTCGCCCTCCGCAGAGGGGCTCGGGGTGATGCGCACAACTCCATTGCGCCTACTTTGCTGTCGTATGATTTCATAAATCCGCATTTTATTTGCGTGTTGCTTGGAGAATGCTCGACTCGCAGCAGCACGGTCAAATAATAAAATTATATTCTGTAACTAGTTGGTACGTATTTGGTACTCTTATCCATGTTTTTACTTATAGACGTTCTGCTATCACCGACTGTTTTCAGTTAAACGAATATCACCCATAAAACAGCTGGACGCTGGTTTTAAGAGCTACGTTAGAGTTGTTATTGTACAGTGTCATCCAAATGATTCGATATAATATAATAAAGTGTCGTGTGTCGTAGTTTCTTAAATAAATCGTTTAACCTTGAACAAAAATACTAAATAGTAAGTAGTTGTACAATTTGCGTTGTAGTTAGTGGGAATATTTTGACATTTTACTGAATTGAACTTTGAAATGCCGCGAGATTGTTGAGGTTGATATTTCGAAAGTGTACCTGATGCACGACTTGAACATTTAATTATTAGATAAAGTCTTTTACTTATTATTATTATTATTCGTGTTTTAGTTAGATTCATTGTTCACAGATTATATCAGTGTTATTGTTATTTTAAATCGATAATGGCGAGTTACGTCGGCTTCAAAGTGGTTTAATATTATAGAAAATAAAATTTCGTAATGAATTATCTTCTATCCCTCTTTAGACCAATTAATTTCTGATCAGTAGGTACCTCCGTGCTCCTGCCTCTTCACTGAAATGTTTTTTTTTTAATTATTATTATTTGCATGCAATTATTATTATATTCAGTTCAAGTTCATGTGAAGTCCAAGGTGAGTTCTTATGCAGTACATTTTTATTTTTCTTCAGGGGCGTAGATGCAGGATTAAGCTAGTTTATAATTAAATCAAATCTGTTGTTAGAATCAAACATCCAGAATACTGGGATCAATTGCTTGCTGGCACACATTGATCCATGATGTTTTATGCTTCGTTCAATAACCAATTGAGAGCACCGTATATTAGGATGGCCTTGGTCATACAAGTTACTGGATTAACTTTTTACCATGCGACACAAATTAGTCAACTTCATAAAGTGTTTTCCCAGGTCTAAACATCTTCTAGTTATTTTCAATACATGTCGATTTCTGGAGAGTGCTTGGCATTTTTATTAATGAGAAAATCCTGATTTGTATAGGGCTCGGTTAGTTATTTCGCATAGATAATTCAATACCCGTACACGTCTAGTTTATTGTTGGCTTGTATAAAATTGCACACGATATTATTTCCATTTGCTTGTTATTTTTAACTTTCTGCAGAAACAAAAAATTTTTTTGGTTTAGAAACAGATAAGATAATAATGGTTTTGGCGCATCGTATTGAACAGGAGTCTTTACTCGGGTGTAAAGGGTGGGGTGGGTCGGGTAACGTGGACACAGGGTGTTAGTAACATTATTATGCAACGTGAAAGTTGCCGCTTGGGACCTCGGGGTGAGAGCGAGGGCACCACCCTGTGCAGTATTGCTCGACCCCACCCACGCCCCTCGCTCTATCGACCGACACTGGCAATCCGGGCCGCCACGGGCTCGCAGAACTGTTCCGACCGAACTGAACCACCTATCCCCTCCTCCAATACCGCTGAGACCTGCTCTATCCTATTCTACTCTAGGCGCGCCGTACCACCCCCTACCTCGATCCGGAAATAAAAATGCGCCCCACACGATTTATGTTCTTTAACGTATCTTTAAACTGCCGTTTATTCAACAAAATTCATTTTAAAAATCGTTCCGTTATTTTTAAAACTTTATGCATTTTATGAATTTCGATTCACTTTCAACCAACCTTGTGTAAAGTTTGTAGTGCACTCCACGTAATGTGCGAGGTGAGGAATGAATACTAGTAAAGATTTGTTTTTTTTTAACTATCAGATTAATATTTCTAAAGGTGGAGTTAGACCAAACGACCGAATGCTCATTCTATCCCCACGCTGCCATATTTATTGTGTCGAGCAAAAATAAAGGGTCGCTTTTCATAAAAAAATGTATGGAGAGTGACCCGTTATTTCTGCTGTACACAATAAATAGAATAGAATGAGCATGTGCTCGTTTGGTCTAACTCCACCTTAAACTGACGATCCATGAAAGTACAGACACTTATTGTTGCTGCTATCAGTTCATTAATTAAGCATGAAATACTAATTTCCTTGGAAATTATTCGGGTGAAATCGGGTTTTAGTGTTAAGAAGTCGAACTGTCTGGCCTCCAAGGCAGTTCTGCCTACTGAATTTCGGTAATTAAGGTTTAGTAAACAATAAAAACCACGTGACTCGTTGAACATCTGACAACCGTCGATCAACAAAATGTAATGGCTGACAACAGTTAACAAACGTTATTGACTGATTGTCTAAGTTCGTCTTGAGTTCGTGGTTAAATTGCTATACTTTTAGATAAATTACCTTACTCAACGTTATCGGCGCTATTGTGCCGGTGCCGTGCATTCGCTTAAAGCATTTTTGAGACATTCGCTGCACGTGTTGATTTTCGTCGGAGGGGAGGAGACCTGCTTGGATGGTAGCATGATAGTCCTGTTCTTAAATCCTCAAAAACGGCTTATTAAAACTTCATTGGACACTATCCCGAATTCACAAACCGCCAGTCTGAATAGAATAGACGTCTGACGAAAAAGTAAGTATTTTCTGACTGAGCTGTCTTAGTGATTCCGAGACGATAATAGTAAATCTGTACACTACGTGTGCGGACTACGAAGAAAGGTCATTTTCTCAAAAATGTCCCGTAAAGTCGTCATTGTTAACTACATATCAGAACAGGAAGTTAATTGTTGCCGGTCAGTCCAAAAAAAAAAAAAAAAAACATTACTGTCGCGCTAAACTCGACAGTAATGTCTAGTTATTAACTTTTAAAAAATGCAAATCACCATTATAAAATAAAGGCACAAGACTTAAAACATCAAATTAAAAAAAAAAAACTAGTACGACAACGTGTTTATCTGTGTCTGAAATAGCTTTAGGTGTTCTGGGTAGAAAAATACACTCTTTAAATGCCATTGATAAAAAAAGACGACAAAGCAAAACAATTTTCACTATTTTATTTTCATTTATTTTTGTTGTTGTTTTTTTTTTTGATTTTTGAGAAAAGCACTATACTTGCCTCGGCCAGAATAGCATTGCTGGCTTCGTATTATTAAACGGACTCGCAAGCTCGTCCGTTCAAACCAATACTCAGCCAGCAATTGCCTACTTCCTGGCCTAGACAGTAATGTACTATTAAAAGCAAATATCACAGTATCCACCTCCAAAAAGGCATGGAATGTACCTACCTAAAGACAAGACTGGTATATTTATTAACGTTGTGCAATAAAAAAAAAAGTGAAATGGACCTGATTTGTCCTCATTGCTGCACATTGTTAAATGGAACCATTATAATCGTTACCAAACACTATCCGGGGCCTTACCATGACGTCATAATGTGGTTCAATTCGGATACAGTTTAGGTTCGCTCGCTATCCGATCCATACTTAAAATGACAGCTAAAACCTGAACTGAATCGGAATTTAATCGCATTAAGACGTCATGGTAAGGTCCCAGGAACTAACTAATAATCTGTGTAAGTATAACTGAATAACACTAAAAGTACTGAAAAACTGACTAGTTTTTTCAGATCACATAGAGTGTCGTTTCTCATGAAACGAACAATGAGTACTGTGAATTACATAGCGACATTAGCAACGCCTTGCCAATCAGTAAAAAAGAACAAACGGCTAGCCACTCGTGCATATATAAAATGCTTCGTGGCGTAGGTGGTTCAAGTTTCTAGCGAGCGAGGTTGTCGTAACTTGTAACAAGAGTATTACGTTACGAAATTGGTTGTAGTAATGTCATATTTGGACACTACATATTTTGTTAGTTCAATGGCATAATTTCTAGTTTTGTATTTAACTTGCAGGCTCACTTTTCCAGCAGTGTTTAAAAGGTGGTAAACCCTGCGAGAAGTTAATAAATTAAAGCGAGAAGTTATAATTTATAATAATCCCTAAAATGTATACCTAACCTAGTCGCCGAGTTTTTTGTATCATAACATTCATAACATAACGGTCTAGCTGGCTGCTGACGCACCGACACGCATAAGCAAACAAACGATACTGCTGCAAAATAATAACATCCCTCCATCGACTTGCTACTTAACATTTCTGCGAAATCGTAATCGCACAGAATGTTTAAGTAACAATGCTGGTATTGATGCGGTTCATTTATGTTTGTCATGTTTATTGGTACGATTCATTCGACCCACTATCGATTTACGAAAGAAATTATGATAACGCTTACGCTGGTGAAAGTTGAAATACTTGATACTTGTGGATCAGACATGAATGTTAGTGAACAAGAGTTGAAGTCAGGGCAGTGACCTACGCTATTACTGGACTTCATTGTTTGCATGTAAAAAGGTACATCATTAAGATTTCAACTGGACTGAGATTAGCATAGAAGTAATCTTTGAAGGTTTAGCGGTATATTAGGTATTTGTATATCGGGTGGACTTTACCAATAATGCAGCCTAATAATCATATTCCCTTCTGCTCTTTTGTTGTCAATTTCGCTCGGTAATATGGCTGAAGCCATTGCAGTAGGATAGGAACTGTCCAAATTTCTGAACGGATTAGAGATAATCTTATCGTGAAGTTATTACTGCTACAATATGTAGAGTGGAGACTGGAGATGCGCTGTTTTGAAATTTGTTCCTCACGAGTTCTTGACATGAAGAAATTATTTCAATTGCAGGAATCTTCTTCAATATGCCTGATCCCACACACTACACGAGTAACCCGATGTCTATATACATTATGTTACCCAGCCTTCGGCAATCTTCATGTCCCCTTTTCAATTAAATTTTATATTTACTTAAAATAAAGATTGGCAGGTTACAAATACAACTGCATTCAAGTTGACAACCTAGTCTGCATGAAATGCAAAGAATGTCGGCTAATATTAAAAGAATCTTTAGGACGATCGATTGTCATGTATCTTGTAATAACAGAATTATACGTACTGTAATTCAGACGGGTCAACGAACGATGCAGCCTAATCTAATAGTACGTACATATTATAAATTTATGTTACGTTATGTAGATCCATGTCAGCTATTTAAGAGATAAGAATTTAGGAACTTTCAAACCACATCACAGGACTGTTAAAAAGAACTTACTGTATTATAAATTACTAGCTGTTGCCCGCGACTTCGTCCGCGCAGAATTATTATAAATATAGCCTATGATATGATACTTTGCTATAAACCTCACGGAGCCCGAGACCTTTCCAACGAATGCAAAACCGTGGAAATCGGTTCGTGCGTTCTGGAGTTACAGCGTCAGGAAGGAAAACCAGACTTATTTTTATATAGTAGAAGATGTATAATCAGATTTTGATTTCACTGTATACTACGTGAAATTATGGATTAATCAAGTTGTCCATTTTTGATCCACTTACAGTGATCGGATTAACTTTACATTAACTGTTTACATCTTTAGGACTGCAAACTATATAAAAATCAAGTACCGTCAGGAAAAAAAGAATGTATTAAAGTTTTTACTTTCACGTTTCTGAGGCCCCTTAAAAAATGGCCTATTCGATGTGGCACTGTCACGCTATATTGTAATGTCACTTATATACTCCACTACATCCCGCACCTCGACATACCTTGATAGTGGAATACTTAAAAGTTAAACTGATCAAAAGAATGTCAAAGTATTCACCTATCTTCAATATAAAGTAGTTGACTATGCTTTAAAAAAACAGATACAAAATAATATGAATGGTAGGTAATAATAGCACAACGTGACGAATGTTAAATAAAATGACGTTTGATCTTGATATATACATATTTACAAATCCTCAGTTACGGCTAAAATGTAAAATGAACAGCGCCAAAGAGTGATTAAATCGGTCGATGTCTGGTGTGAGTAGTGCGACGTTGCCATACTTACGCTTACAACATGGCCGCGCGCTAGTCGTACCCGTTTCCGTGTGAAACTCGATTCAACTGCGTTGACTGTGTTGCGTTGCGAGCTTGCAAGGTGGCTCTGAGAGAGCGGGGCGTGCGGGTCGCGAGGGACGAGTGTAGCGCGGCGCGCGGCCGGCGGCGGCAGCGGCGTGCGGTGCGGCGAAGCGAGGCCAATCAGGCAGGATGCGAGGAGGGAGGAGGGAGATACCGGCTTGTTGGGTGACGTCAGTCTGCTTTCTGAATAGCAACTTGGATACATAAAATGTATTTCATAAATTAAAATGATATCCACGTACAGACGGTGTGTATTCTATGATAAATATATATGACGTATAACATGTAATTGACACTACGAGTAATACTGCAATATTTGTATTATTTATTACCTATTAAATTGATCAACTTCCGCTGTCTTGAGTTTTTTCCCTTGAGTCTTAAATTGCATTTTGTCAATTTTCCTCTTTTTAATGTAGGGTACAACTGACGCTGAACCTTACCTTGGCAAGTTTCCTCAGCTTTTGTATGTACATTCAGCATCATAAACGTATACATTTGGGAACCTATGTCCGAGAAATAAGGTTGGAAATTGTGTACATATTAAAATAATAATGACTGTACACATAAACTCGTTTTCTGGACGGCGTAATAGGGAACGGGCACGAACTATAAGTGGCAGCTCTAAATCAACAAGAAACACCATGTGGACGATAAAAGATACTTTCCAGAGCTGTTGTGCTATCAACAATTTAAACAAGAAACTTCATGTAAATATTTTTTTTATTATAAAAAAATAGAATTATGGGTTCCGGGATCCGGCCAATTATAATCGGCAGCGTGCCCAAAATATTTAAAAGGTACTCGGAGCTTTGCGAGGGCAGGTCATGTATTAAAATTGGAGACAAATAAGGGAATGTTATCTGGAAAAATTGTCGAATAGACAAAAAATCAAATGCTTACGATGTGAATATAACGGTAAAACATTTTTTGAATCATATTTTCAGGGCGTGTAAGTACTATTCGTTGGGAAGTAATAAAATTTTACGTCCCTTGACTTACAATACAATACAAATACTCTTTATTGAACACCACAAATCAGTACAAAACAATACAGAAACAAAGAACAAAGTAGACAATAGACTACAGTATAGTAGATAGTAGACTTATGTTCAAATAGTTTTTTTTTTTTTTTATATGTATTTGTTACTTTCAGAAATGCAAAAATACACTATTATTGGTTAGATTCTTATTTTCACTAATTTCCTGTAACAGCTTTTAATTTCGTTTGTGTAGCCCGTATAGTATAGTTTTCGACTTAAATAATATACGGACAGACAAAATGAGACAGGACGAAGCCATAATTGCTACTGAACGAATCCCTAGAAACTACTAATAGGAAAGGCACGCTCCTCCCGCGACACCCACCCCTCAACGCCGAGCACTGCGGCTATGAGATTTCTAAACTAACTAAACTTAAAAAAACGCCCATCGGGCAAATGATTCGATGAAACTAATTTTATTCTGATATTAAATGAGAAATTTGACAGAAAACAAAGTTTGCCATTATATCTCTGTTATTTACAACTGATTTAAGTTTATTAGTACACTACTGCACTGCACTGGTCGCAACACGGTGAGAACATGTACAGTAAACATTGCATGAAGTAATTCGTGCTTGACCGAGCCGAGTCCGTGCACAGACGGGATACGGCGTCGAAATGTCGATGGATTATTGGGCCCGGCCTGGCATAATTCGACGTAAAATGAATGCGTTCGGAGATCACACGCCGACAACATAGTGAGAGATAGCTCACCGTTTGGCCGTCCGTTAGAAACCACGCGTCTCGGAACCTTAAGCCAGGTTTAGACGAAACCAGTGCTGCCTTGTTAATTGGCCTCGTATAAACAGTTTTTCAAGACAAGCCAGCACTGGCGGGAATAGAGCGCCTGCCTATTTTTCAAGCCAGAGACCCGCGCCCGCGTGCCCTGCAACCCGCGCGCCAGTGTGAGGACGCGTGTAGATGCATCGCGCCGGTCGCTGGCGCATATCGGTAGACTACGCGTTTGTTTTTGTAAAGATTTTCCTCGATGTCAAAAAAATGTAATGATAAACATTAAAAAAAAACTACTTTATAGAGAGTACGAGTGCTTGTGGGGTACGTATTAAAATACATAAAGTTTAAAATGTATAATGGGTTAAAATACATAATGGTTTATAATAAATAATGCGATTTTCTCAGAAAGTTACAAATTAACAGGATTGTTATATAACAAACCTAACCTAACCTAAACCAATCTATAGATTACAATATAAAAAAAGTTCATTTAGCTAATAGTTTTACAGAAAATTGCGTTATAAATTTTGAACCATTATATATTTTAACCCATTATACATTTTAAACTTTATGTATTCTGATCCGCTCCCGTGCTTGTGGGATAAACGTTCCGCCGATGCTTACAAAAAGAAGCAAATGCTCGCTTCGGCACCAGTTACGGATCTATCGCTTCACCATTTTCTCATCCAGTCTTTTATTCTTTACGATTTCTTCGTCTAATATATTGATCAACTCTTAATAGTGCAGAGATGTTCTTTATACATTAATTTTGCAACCGCAGCCGCATTAGTCTCGAATTCATTTTTTAAAATCACAAGACCTGTGCTCACCACAAGAATTATCCCAACACTGGCCGGGCCAGCGCTGGCTTGTCTGAGGACTGGCGCCAGCGTTACTGACTTCGTCTAAACCTGGCTTTAAAGCTTGATTCTCACTAGACACTGGCAGTGGCCGCCGAGTGCATGGCGAACATATTCATATTACGTTGAGCTCAGGCACGGTGCGAAAATATCGGCCGTGCAGGGATCAGCTGGCCCGGTCAAATATGAATTAACTCGGGGCTTCCCAAACTGTTGGTGGGCGTCGCGCGCGACATTGTCCCAGGGGTGTTGCGTGCCGATTTGATTTCGTTCTCATTTTCTAATAAAAAATATATAGATTTAGATTATTTATACATTTAATAAAAATTACATCATAAATAGTACATTGTAAAGTTAGGAGAATTTAGATTAAATCGTCAAGAGTTAAATAAAATTAAATAAAGAAAGAGAAAAAAAATAGGTAATAAAAAATAAAAATCACTTGAATATCACACAAATGTCAAAATAAAAAACAATAATAATAAAACAATTAGGTACAATTCAATTAATTCTCCGCTAGGGATCTTCACTGCTTACGAACAATAAAATAATAATAATAATCCAGAAAGGGTTAATTTAATGTCAAAATACTGAAATAATAATGCAATTAAACAAATATAAATCAAAATTTCAGACAGACCCAGAAACTCGTTCACAGAATAAAATGCATTCTTCAACAAAAGGACTTTCAGTCGACGCCGAAACGTTTCGTCATTTTGTTCATTTTTAAGATCGGAGTTTAGGTGTTTATAATATTTGAGGCCAATAACATGCGGGCTTTTTCCCGCTAACGCCATACGGTGGGGTACCGCACTTAGCGACCGAAACTAATAATAATAATAACACATATACCTATATATATATATATCTATGATCATACGGCCGTGCCGCTTTTTTGCTCGGCTTGGCGGGGACTATTTTTACTATATAATTGTCCAAATGGTGTTTTTTAACCGACTTCAAAAAAAGGAGGAGGTTCTCAATTCGTCTGTATTTTTTTTTTTTTTTTTTTTTATGTTTGTTACCTCATAACTTTCGACTGGGCGAAGCGATTTTAATGATTCTTTTTTTATTTGAAAGCTGGTGCTTACCGTGTGGTCCCATTTCAATTTAGTTCAGTTCTGACAATGGCACCCATGAAAAAACCATATAAGTCTGAAATTAGCATTAAGTCATCATCATCATCTCAGCCATTACAAGTCCACTGCTGGACGTAGGCCTGTCCTTTAGACCTCCATTTAGCATTAAGTATGTATGCGACAAATCGTCAGTTTCATTTAAACGGCGCTGTCATATGAGCAGCACGTATAGTTGGTCTACCCATATTCAGAAAAAAATGTTAGTGTACTTCAGATTCACTAAAAATCAAAAATAAACAAAAATTTTAACAAAAAAAAAACGACATATTACTTATAATATTTGATTCATTTTTGATACATTTTGCGCCGTTTAAATGAAACGGACGATTTATCGCACACATAGATACTTAATAGTGCTAATTTCAGACTTATACGGTTTTTTCAGGGGTGCCATTGTCAGAACTGGACCAAATTGAAATGGCAGCACGTTTAGTAGGTCTACCCATATTCAGAAAAAAGTGTTAGTGTTCTTCAGATTCACTAAAAATTAAAAAAATAAACAAACATTTTAACAAAAAAAAAACCGACTTCACTACGCACTAAAAGGAAAAAAATAATTGCATAATATTCTTCTACAACTTAATAATTAACTTACTTTTTCTACTTATCAATATATAGGTACGATCTAATGTTGTTACAATTATTGTTATTTTTGTAGTCGGTGTCAACCAAGGAAACACTACAATATACCCAGCAACAATAATACGAGAATACTTTAACAAATACTTTTTCACAAATTAACTTTTATACGGGAGCGGATCAGAATACATAGTTTAAAATGTATAATGGGTTAAAATACATAATGGTTCAAAATGTATAACGCGATTTTCTGTAAAACTATTAGCTAAATGAACTTTTTTGATATCGTAATCTATAGATTGGTTTAGGTTAGGTTTGTTTTATAACAATCCTGTTAATTTGTAACTTTCTGAGAAAATCGCATTATATATTATAAACCATTATGTATTTTAACCCATTATACATTTTAAACTTTATGTATTTTAATACGTACCCCTTTTATACACAAGCACATCTCACCTGTAACTATGTATGTAGTTACAAGCGTACGTTGGCTGACACCGACTCCAGAAATAACAATAATTGTAACAACATTAGATCGTACCTATATATTGATAAGAAGAAAAAGTAAGTTAATTATTAAGTTGTAGAAGAATATTATGCAATTATTTTTTTCTTTTTAGTGCGTAGTGAAGTCGGTTTTTTTTGTTAAAATGTTTGTTTATCTGATAGCCTAGTTAGTACTAAAATTGGTAAGTATTTTTGGGGGCTGGGTTGTGGGTTGGGGTGGGCGTCATAAAAAAATGACAAAGTCCCAAGAGCGTCACTGTACAAATGAGTTTGGGAAGCCCTGAATTAACTAGTTTATACAATTATACAAAATGTAAACTAAGGATGTAGATTTGTGAATTTTTTCACTGTGCTCCGACCCGGTGTACCTACTATAAATCAACATTCTTGCTTTACTGGTATACTAAAAAGTTCTTAGAGCACATGCAATGCAAGTGATCCAAACCAGTGAACAAAATTAAGTATTTGTCGGCCACGCAATTCAAATTCGTCACTTGACTCAGAATAAAGCGGTCTGAGAACATCATGTGGTCGGATATGCAAACGGTCCGAGCTGAAGTGTGAATGGACCTTAGCATGTTTACCTATCTATTAACGTGTTTTCTGTAGTGGCAATCTTCTTCATGGTTCTACATTTTGAACATAATGCTTGTACGCAGTAGCAAAAAGTTCACCTAGTACTTACGAAACACGTTAATAACACCGTGATGATAATTTTATGATCCATTTTTTAAAAAGGACTAACTATCTTGTGAAATGGTTCGTAAATCCTTTTTTATTTGCAGCTATGGCCGAGTCCAGAATGTCAAGTTGCTGGGTCGAACGGAGAACGCAAGCGCGCTCGCGGGCGGGAGCGCGATTAGTGGGTGCGGCATTTGTGCCACCGTGGCCTTTATGGACATTAAGTCTGCATCGAAGGCACATAACGCGGAGCACGTGTTGGATGACCGCACACTTACCACGGAGTATTACGAGCCGGCCGCGATACCGACGGCGGCAGGCGCGCCCTCTGCCGGCTCGTCACCCGCCGGCTCCGGATACTCGGGTTCTTCGTCCTCCGTGAATTCAGCACCTAATCCAGCCTCCACATCGCGATACCATCTCTCGTAAGTACAGTTCTTCATAATTTATTTAAAGTGTACTTGCATGTATCATTTCATAATCTTTCGACGACCCGGCATACCTTGAGCTTAGACCAAATACATATAAAGCAAAGTCAGAGTTCTGCGAACGACAAAGTAAGGCTGGTTTAAACTACGCCTCGCCGCGAGCATGCAATTGCAAACACGTACAAGTGCAACGAAACTTCGCCAAAATCAACTATTTTCTGTTATACATACGCGCGCCAGGGTTGGCGTAGTAATTAGTTCGTGAAGTGAAAGTTTTCTGTTTTTATTTGGTCTGAGACCTTGATGGCCTTTAATTGAATTTTCTATAAATATCGTCGATGTTAGTTTTCATAAGCAAAAATATGTGTTCGTCAAAAGTGTAATTTTACCCTTGCTAAACAACTTATAGTACATAAATATTTATCTATTGGAATGAATTTGAGATATACAAAGTCATTCGTTACGTTATTATACTCGTAAGTGTGCATCACCTGCCACATAAATTATATGCCTGAAAAATAGCACGTTTGACAAGCAAAACAATAAAAACCTTAGTTCATATTTACATGGAAACTAACACCAGCAAATCGCGTAAATACATGCAGGTACTTTATTGTCCTCGACGACCCGCCTGTTGACGGTTGTGGTCACTTGTTTTCTGTGTTCTTTGAACCCTGGCATAATAGATTCCACGATTGGACATCACTCTAAACGCTTCTAATGCAATGTTGTGGTAATTTGAGCTTCAAATGTGGCATGTTCTCTATGTCCTCGCACAAAAGTACCGGTGCCGCCGCCGCCTAGACAGTGCGCCGACGTTGGATCGCATTGAAGGATTGCAGTGAATTACCTTGGATTGCAGTGCGGGATTACCCGAGAAAAGTGACAAAGTGAAGTGTTATTAAATTGTGACAGTGCGTGCAAGTCGAATTACATCAGCCTTATGTGGATTGCAGTGAAATATGGATTATTTCATTATCACTGTCACTGGCGGCGGCCCCATTTTGTTTTGTTATGCACCTTGTTATTAACTGTGTGTCTTTAATGAAAATAAGGATTTTATTGATAGTTTTCTATTCCAAAGTTTTAACTTTGTGTTAACGAACATTTGATGATTGATACGGGTGATTGAAAGTCTTGTGAAACACATTCGCCAATTTTCAAACGAATTTTAACGAAGGATGAAAAAAACTGATCTTCATGTTGTTTTTACTTTTAAAGGTATTCTATTGAATTCCGTCATCGAGATTATACATTTGTAATGTTCCATATCCCAAGAATTCTAACTATACTTTCTACTATCGAACAGTTTCTGTTGAACGCACTATCTAGTCCCAGGACCTTAATACGCATCCTGTCAATTACAGCGATATCTTGATTTGATCAAATTGCAGTGGCTGTGGTCACGTGGTAAACGAATGTGGATAACCTACACTACCTACACGTGACCACAGCCGCTTTATACGTGACTAGCTTTTGCCCGCGACTTCTTTCGCGTAGACTTCATTTACTGGCATTTAACTACAATTTCCCAGTATAAAAGTAGTTTAAAAAAAGCTTCATAGTAAGTGAGTTATCTCTCCCGTGAGAAATTTGAAAACAATCTTTCTTAGAGCATTCCTATGATCCTTTGCGTAAATGTCTATCAAATATCAAGAATCTATATTTGCAAATCAGTTAGTACCCCGTTGCAAAATCCGTTCATAGCTCACGTCTGCTGCTCGCAGACTCCCTGCCAAGTACTGTCAAATTTCTCTACAAATTTACGAACGCTCTAAAGCCACCTTTATGCTGCCCTGTATCAAAACCTATTATTAACTGACGTGTCCTACCTACTACAACTTAACATCCTTTCCGAATTTCAGGCTTCTACTATTACAAAATCCAAGGTCCGTCATACAATTTGCGAAAGCCCTTGAATGACAGTAATCTTTCATCTCTCTTATCAGATGTATCCTTGTTCAAAAAACTAAGGAATTCATGTAAACCAACACCGCATCCAACGCAGAGCTGCTCGATTTGTCGATAACCAGGCACTCTCTGGTCGGCTCGATTCTCTGGCTGTGCGGAGGGATGTAGCATCCCTCTGCATATTGTACCGAATTTATCATGGGGAGTGCTCCGATGAACTCTTCGGATTGCTGCCTGCAGCTAAATTCCACTACCGTACTTCGCGGAACCGTCTGTCCTTCTATCCTCAACATCTTGATGGTTGGCAGTCAAGTACCGTGCGTTTTAAACGCAATTTCTTTCCTCGTACGGTAAAGATCTGGAACCGGCTTCCTGCTTCAACATTCCCTGAGCGGTATAATTTAGGGATCTTTAAAAAGCGAGCCTTCCTGTTCCTGAAAGGGCCGGCAACGCACCTGTGATTCCCCAAGTCTTGCAGGTGTCCCTGGGCGATGGTGATTGCTTTCCATCAGGTGACCCGTTTGCTCGTTTGCCCCCTCTTATATTAAAAAAAAAAAAAACCGAAAACCCTTCTTTTTGCAGTGGCATCTCCAATTTCCAGAGGTAGGCAATTGTTATAGCTGTTCTGACTCTGCACGGAACAGGGATCTAGTGCTCATTCTAAACCACGTCCTTAGATTGTTGAGCCCTGAGATTCGTCTTCCAAGTTTCCTATTGCCCTGAATCTTATCCTGAATTTCAAGCTGGAGGTGTCCATATTTCTTATTACGCATTACGATTTGCCCGATGTATTGCAACTTCCTTGTCTTTACAGACCTCCACTTTTTTGCCAATCCTCTGCCAACTCCCTTTCATTGGACATTAGCCGTCCACAATATTTTCATTATTTTATTCTTCTATACACACACATTGCAAAGGTTCTAAACGTTTACTGGTGGTTTCTTTTAGACTCAATGATTTGACACCGTACAAAAGAACCGAAAACACGTATAATTGTTTGGTACTCCACGGTGTTAAACGCACCCTAGTAGAAAGTCTGAGGATTCTGTCACATAGAAGGTGTTGCAACTTCATGCGTTGCGCGGCATTTCTCTTCGGTGCTGTCATAGCTTTGCTTGTATACTACGCTTCCCAATTTACTACGCTTCCCAAGTATTTATACAAGTGGACTCTTTGTGTAGACTTATTTTTTCAAATTGAAGTTTATTCTAAAATCAGCTTATTACGATACGACTTCTACACGTTCAAGTATTTTTTTGTAGATCTTCGCAATTAACTGCCACTAATATTGTATCTTCAGTCTATCTGACGTTATTATTTGTAAAATCCCTAAAACCACCTTATCCCGGCCCTGTGGCAAAATTCATTCTTAAATGAGGTGCCCTACCAATAAACAACCCCTTGTTTAAATTTCAGGTCTCTAGTTCAGAAAACCCAGGATTTTCATATAAACTTGCGGAGAGCCCCTTTACTCCAACCCTGTCGCAAAACCGTTTCTTATCGGATGCCTATGTCGTACTAACGCAATCTCAAAAACTACCTGACCTATAAATGAAGATGAAATTTGGCAGTAAGGTAGTTTATGAATAAAAGACGTCAATTATAGGGCCATAAATATTGCACATCGGTCTACTCGGCTAATTTCGGCTTCGAAGAACGTTGTCCCGTTCGTAACTTTCGTGACGCCAATTGTCTCCTTCCAAAGACCAAAGTGCAATCTTTATGGCCGGGTACTGTAGAAATAGAAACGTATTTAGCGGCAGGGCCGGATTACGGTGGGTGGTTTTAGGGCGCTCGCAAGTTAGTATGAAAGTACAAACTTGTTTTTTTGTACTAAAGACCTGAAATTTGACAATGAGGTATTCTCAGTATTGAAGTATATAAGTAGGACATGTCAGTTGAGAAAAAAACTTGCCACAGGGCCGGATGAAAGTGGTTTTAGGGCCTTCGCAAGTTTAATTCACATTCATTCATTAAATGAAAATCTTTGGTTTGACTGACTTGCTAAATATAGCTTCTTGATATTTGACGACCTGTTCATTGAGGACCAGAGATGACACTAAGACTGGATTTTTAAATTTACCACGGGATCGAACACAAGGATAAAATATGTATGTGTACGTAAAACTTAACTGCCTGTAAATGAAATCGTCGCGAACGAAGTCGTGGGCAAAAGCAAGTCCTGAGAGAGGTAGTTATAATTATAACGAGTGAAAATGGAAAGCTTACATAACTAATATTGTTTTGACGACCTCTTCCCTCCACGCCTCTAATTTCACGTGAGATTTTACAATACTTCTATCTTATACTTTACTTTTAGCAGGTACATTGATTTGATTGCTTGTAGGATTTAGCTATAATTTTAAGGAAATAATTGCTTTAGATAAATTAACCCATTTTTCTCTATACTATATACTGTTTGTTGCGACAAAAAAGTAATATTTGCCTGGATCCCCTTCTCTCTCGTGTGATTTAAGGAGATTTAAATAGAGTCCCATTAGAACCTACGTGTTCACAGTAGCGTTTTTGGCGGGGTTCTTTTAGCGATGTGGGAACGCTCGTTGATGCACGAACGAGCGACCCAACGGCGATGCATCCGCGATTATTCTCCGCATGCGTGCCGCTGCGTTGATGTCGTGCACCGCTAAAAAAAAGCCACCAAAAACGCTAGTGTAACACGCTTTAACGTCGTACGCGCAAACCAGGATGAGGACGAGGACGCGTGCGACACGTCCTAGCCCCTCTCCTCTGTTGCGTCACGACGCATCTGTATATTCCGTATGAAAATTCATTAAGGAGGCGCCGCGTCTTAATCATATACGTCTCCTAGGTGTGGCTTGCGTCTCACGTGAGTACTTATAGTTCGTCCAATCATTTATTTTCTCGATGACAGCTCCCGTAGAATGTAACTGCGCTTTTTACGCAAAAATTAACTTTTAAATGCGAGGTATAAAAAATATGACAACTGCCTAATTTTGTTCCTTGATCTCATATAATATTCATCTAAGACAAATTGAGTCCATATATGCAGTGATATTTTTTTAAAGTGCGATAAACAATAAACATTTTCATAAAGTTACATTCTATGGGATTAATCATTGTAATTGTAATCCCATAGAATGTAACTTTATGAAAACGTTTATTGTTTATCGCACTTTAAAAAAATATCACTGCATATATGGACTCAATTTGTCTTAGATGAATATTATATGAGATCAAGGAACAAAATTAGGCAGTTGTCATATTTTTTATACCTCGCATTTAAAAGTTATTTTTTGCGTAAAAAGCGCAGTTACATTCTACGGGAGCTGTCATCGAGAAAATAAATGATTGGACGAACTATAATGAATGGTAGTGCACTATGGTAGGCGAAAGGACGCCCCAAAGTCGCGAGGCCCTTTTAATGAATTTGTCCACGACGCATTCTCGCCCCGTCTCTTCTATCTGTTTTGCACCGTCACTCTTTTGCACATTCTATATTAAAATTTACTAGAAAAAAAAAATAGAACAGAATATTTATTTATTTTACACAATAATTGTCACAATATAACTTACAAGCTAAACATAAAAAAAATGTTAAAAGGGCACCGTGTCCACGTCTGCATTGTATACTTGAGCATTATAGGATGGGGCAGAGTTTCTCACACGTCGCGTTTACCGATTTCATTTTTAAAGTCTAGACTAGGTGAGGAAGGCGTTGGATTTATATGTTTTACAACGTGTTATCAAATATAATCATTATTAACTATCAAAAAATTTATCGGTAATCGAAAAATCATGTTGTACTAAGTTTTGCCAGTTGTGAAGGGCTGTATTTGTTTAAGGTGTGTTACCTGAGAGACAAATCATTGTTATTAATGTTCTTTTTGTTCTTTATCATGATTAGAGGTGAGACGTATTTACTGGAATAGGTTTCATCGTGGACGCGTAAGTACGCGTTCCCGCTCGGGCGTCTTTTAGCGTACGATTATTTAGAAGGACGGCGCGCCTAGATGACTCAAAACGTTAAAATATCATACGCGTACGTCGTAGGTACTTCATTCTTTACGTACGAGCGTTCGGTTTCGGTTCTAATTTATTCTGAATAGCTTGGGTCACTTAGCGACCGGCGACGATATACGGCAATCTAGCTGCAGTGAGTGAGATGGAACCACGATGGAATACCATTGTCGCAAACACTAGCGACCTTTTTTATAATTTGATTTTAAATTTAGATTTGTATTTTTTTAATATTTTTATTATTGTATTTGACAGTAGGATTAAAAGTGAGTTTAAAGAACAAACATTGTTTTCCTCACAACCATTATTTTATTTTGAACAAAAATTGTAATTTGATAGAAATATTTGTTTTGATGTGATGTCTATTTTGTCTTCGAACTAGTCTTTGGATCTAGTCTTTTTTAAGGACTTGGCTCGCATTTTGCCTAGTAACTAAGTGTCACCTCTAATCATGATCATGAAATACTAAACTTGTTTTTTTGTTAACCTATACACTTTGTCTTTACATGTTTCCAAGATTATTCATGTTGAAATCTTCATAAGGATGTTTAATCAAACTCACCCAACCACCTACAGAAATATTCCAAAAGAGTTCTAAGACATCCTGTATAAAGGTTCGATTCCCGATCAAGGTAGTCTTTTTATTCTTATCCATAAATAACTAAATATCATAGACAACTGACACCAATTGAACTATTCCCAAATCAACCAAATCTTGTAATGGGTATGTATTAAAATATATATAAAATGCAAATGGGTTAAAATACGTAATGGTTCAAAATTTATAATTCTTTTTTCTTAGAAAATGGTAAATTATTAGGATTTAGTTAATAAGAATTTTGTTAATTTGCAATTTTCTGAGAATATCGCGTTATATACTTTGAACCATTATATATTTTAAACCATTATACATTTTACAATACAATACAATACAATAACTCTTTATTGAACACCACATATAACAACCAAAACAGAAAAAAGCATTTTAAACTTTATGTATTTTAATACGTACCCGTTCAGAAGTTAGATAAAAAGTTTTTTCAACACGCATTTAAATGTGAAGAAAACTTTCGCTTTTTTCCCCTTGTCGCATGATTTTTGTACGGCGTTGCGGAATAATGGATTAGAAGCTGTATTGAAACAGTATGAAACTGATGCCGTACAGAATGAAATGACCAAATTTACCCTGGAAATTGTCAGAAAACTCACTCTACCTGCACTTTTGATTTCTCACCAGCACTCAGTTGGACAGCTTACAAGTGACGGCATAGTGCTGAATCTTATTATTTTATGCTCTTATATCGTCCTATATACGTCGCCTAGTGGTTCATATGACCCACATTGTTTGGACATGGGACATACAGTCTATAAGGGATAATTAAGTTTGTGGGATTTATATGTGTTTTATTGGCAGTAGTGGAGGGAGGGATTGCATGAAAAACATATATATTTCACACAGGCTTGGTTATCTTGCACGTGAGTAGCGGAGTAGCAAGGTAAATTTTTTGTTCATTGAAATGGACCTCCGCAAAGTAACGCCTGATTCAATAAAATAAATACCTACTTGATGACTGCGACTTCATTTCCGTGGACTTTATTTATCAGCCTATTTAAACGGCTCTATTTATCGTGATCGTGCCCCGTCGCAAAATCCGTTCATAACTGACGTTTTCTACTCGTAAACTTAACTTCCTGCAAAGTCGCCTGTCCCATAGTCCATATTTCCGGATAGGATACCACCTTAGGTTCTTCAAGGCCAGAGTGAATAATCTGTTACTGAACCAGTGAGTTACAGGTATGATAGGGGTCAATCACTGGTCAGTCCTACGTAAAAAACGATCGGTATCTAGTGCAAAAAGCCAAAGACTCATACAAATCTGATGAACTTTTAACCCGGCCTGCCTACAACTTACATCCTTTTAAAATTCTAGATCTCCAGTACAAAAAACCAAGTTCTTTTGTAAAAACTTGCGAAAGCCCTTAGGCCTTAGACCACTTTAATCCCGTCCTATAGTTTTTTTTTTAACTGACGTGTCTTACTCTGTAACTTACGTTTTTCCAAATTTCGGGTCTCTAAGTCTCTCGGGTCTCAAGGGCCTTAATACTAACTTGCGAAAGCCTTTAACTACTTTTTCTACTCCTGTACTGTTATCTGTGATTTATGTAATCACGAGCACCACTATACTTAAGAATAGTCATACGATTTTGGATAAGTATATACAGGGTCACTTCACACAGTATTATGCAGTATGAAAATTTATGAAGGAATTTCCGAGCGCAGCGTCACTTGCCGCTGCGACAGTGTCGCTGCGCTAGGAATTTCCTTCATACGTTTTCATACTGCATATCAGACTGTCGCAGCGACAGTGTTGCTGTCATTGACGTCAGAGCCGCTTTGCTCGGAAGTCTAGCTTTACTGCCAATGTTTTTTTTTTATTTGTCCATTCGGACAGTCTATGATCAAAAACCCTCAGTCGGTCAGGACTCAGGATCAAACACGGTGTTAGGTAGGCACTTATAGGAAGCAAACAAGATAAAATATTCCAATATTATGCAATATTTCAATTTGACAGTTAATGTTTTGAATCCAAGGTGGCGGATGACATGTTGATGGGTGTCATTTTTGAGTAATTTGGTGGCTCTGATCACGAATTTGGCATAATTTTTTGGATCGAAGATTCCGGATGACATTTTGATACTTTTTACACAAAAATGTTGATGGGTATCGTTTTATTTGGTGGCTCTGAGCACGAATTTGGCATAAATTTTGGGATTCAAGATGGCGGATGCCATTATGACACATTTTTACTCAAAAATGTTGATGGGCATCGTTTTCGGGTAATTTGGTCGTTCTGAGCACGAATTCGGCATTATTTATGTTTTATTTACAGTACATAGGCCCCGGTTCAACGGTGAACACCTTTTAGCTGTTGATGGATGACGATGGTGATGATAATTTTAAAGAAGTCTTAGAAAAAGTATTGTATGCAACGTTGTACAATTAAGTCAAACAAAGCTCATGGCGTCTTTTCTTACGATATTTGCTACGCTCACATCGTGGCCCACACCACTTACCTTTTTTGACCCCTCTTATACAACTATTGCATAAAATACAATTAATCCAGCCCTGTGGAAATACTACATTTCGATGCTAGTGTAGAAAATATATATTTCCGCGCATGTATCGAACGACGTTTTGTAATAGTTGTGATAAAAAAATACAACAGAATAATAGTACATTATGATACAAGTGTGCTATGTTGGTAATTACACACGAGGCGTATTGTACGCGCGAGCGATAGCGAGCGCGGGTAAGAGAGCCGAGATGTGTAATTACCAAAGCACACGCGTCGCATACGACGTTTTTCAACACATTTGCGAGGAAAAATAAATAAAATTTAGTTAATAAAAGGACTTTAAGAACTTTAGTTTACCTTTGTTACCAGACATTGCTTACCTGGAGCTGCTTTAGAACTTTACTTTATCATTTGGTAATTAACACCTTGAATTTCTTACTGATATAACTGTCCGAACATTGTCCGAACATATTTTAGTATTTCCAGCGACGGACACTACATTTCTTTATTACTTGAACTCGTAATTTTTAAAGTAATAAAATAACGTCTGAATCAACAATATCAGTGAAAAATGGCGGCAGATATTATTTCTCCGCGCCAATCCGCGCGCAGCACTCGCGCATGCGCGCTGTGCACTTAGCACGCGCGTGACGAAGACACTGACACAGACTCCTAAACAGCCTAATATTAAAATTATAATAAAAAATAATTAATCAATGCCTGAGATTGCAAATTATGTTCAGTTTTAGATAAAAATGAATAATTAGTCGAAATTAAATATTTATTTATCATCTTTTCCCTAAAATAGTTTAATATTCACGAAAATATTCCTTGTTCCTATAGATAACTGAACTTTTTGCTGAGATTAAAAAATATATATATTACCGCACTCGTGCGGTAATATATTACAGCACTTGTGCGTAATAAGCGCAATTATGAGCTTAAATGCAGTGCAATAAGACTCAATTTACGAGCAAGTGTGTTGAAAAGTAAGTTTTCTAACTTTAGCATTGAAATTTTTTGACAAATTAAAGGCGTTTTTGTTAGCTTTCATATTTCATAAAGCAATTGGCTTCTGTTATTCAGCTAACTCAATGAAAGTTTTTTCTTTTTGTACTTGAATTTTTTATATCTAGGAAACAATTTTATAATATACATATAACACTTAACTATTATTACCTTAGTATCATTATGTTCGATTTTTTGTGTATAGAAATATTTAAATGGTATAAACACAAAAACTACTGTTGCCTTTAGAACCTTATAAAAACCATAATTATTTACAGTTGCAAAAACGCCTTCGATATTTTTACTTTAATAATAAGGTTTTTCGTTTTACTACGTCATGGTACAAACTAACATTATAATAACTTTTCGGTAAGTAGGTAGTCGTAAATTGGAACAAGTACAAATAAAAAAAAATAGATGAGTAAATCGCACTAGTGCGTAAAAACGAACTTTGCGCACGCAAAACAGCCAAAAAAGGGCACTTTTTGAGCAACTGCATTGAAAAAACATTTTCTAACTGTCGTGACCTATCTATAAATTATCTATTGTTCAAATTTAAGGTCTCTAAGTTTATTAAATAATACCAGTTTATTAAACAATCGATGGATGCATGAAAGTGGGACGTATGACTTAACTTCACTATATCGCGGAGATAGCAACGTAAAGTTATTCATTTGTGAGGAGTGTCACAATAGACATCTCTCTCCTACCTACGAAACCCTTTAAACCCTCCTTAATACGGTCCGGTCACAAATGTTTTTTTTTTATTGTGTACGTCACATTAACTATTTGCGTGCCAAATTTCAGCGCAATCTGTCTTGTAGTTTGAGCTGTGTGTTGATTGATAAGTCAGTCAGTCAGCCAGCTAGCCACCGCCGTCCACCCTGTATTCATAGATAATACTTGTCTTATGAAAAAGGAAAAAAAAAACAAAACATTTTAGAAACCACGTAGTTTCTGTTAGTGTAGGTACCAAGCAACAATATGTAGAAGTTAACGGGTTAACAGAAATAAAAAAGAACACTGTATGATCAGGGTCGCTAGTTAACCACAAGGTTATCCAGTCGTCGCAACTTACAGTTAGGTTAGGCAATGCAGTACATACATACATTCATACTTATATTATAAATGCGAAAGTGCGTCTACCTGTTACATCTTCACACACTTAAACCCCTGCACCGTTTAGTTTGGTATAGAGACAAGACCTGAGGAACAAGACAGAATAGTTTTAATCTCGGAAATCGATAAGCTAATATTGCGCAACGGAGTCGCGGGCAACAGCTGGTAATGATGTAAATATCATGTTTTAATTTCGGCTGTACGTAGTCATAATACCAATTTTAATATACCCAGTTGCAAATTTCAAAGCTATATCTAACTTTTATCCCTTTTTGTGGAAATTTGCTAATTTGTGACTAAGGAGTCAACTCATTTTCACCTGAGAACTAAAACACTGTCCATGGCGGCATCATTTGACGCTTGTATGCAACCTACAAAAGACGACAGGCGTATTTTGCGTCCTTGGTGTGTCTTGCAATCGTCATCCAAGCTACAAAACGTTAGTTTTTTTTTTCAAGATTATCATCGCTAAAGCAAGTTTTTCATTGTGAAAATGTAAAGTGATGATGAAGATGTGATTACAGCATACAACATTTTTAGATGTTACATGGATGATGTTTTATAATGTGAACTAAATTGGATAAAATTTTACAAAATAAGCACGCGTTTGCGTTTTGCAGTACGCTTGGGTACTGACATGCCGCTGCACGAGCTACATGACGAACGTCGGACGATACGCAAATGCGACTTTGCTTGCCGCTCCGTGGATACCGTTCCGTTCTTTTCTACGCAAGATGCATGCAATCGGCACGCAAGCGTGCGTCTGACGCGCAACTACGTGGACAGTAGGACTTAAGTTTGTCTTTAATATTGTGATAATAATTAATTTTAATTTCTGTCAATATCGACCAGACGGTCAGATAGACTTATGTACGGTAGAAAATTATGTCAGAAGTCTTCAATTTTATGATATGCAATAGACCATTGCAACTGCCAGGCTACACTAGAACCAAGGTGTAGGCTTAGTAAAGCCAATTATAAGGGGCTTGGCTTTTCCTTGGATCTGATAACTTTTTAAAGCGAAAGTGTTAACTCATTACTTTAAAAAGTAATGTCAATGCCAGAGTGCAGGGGTTGAACTCAACTACGTACTTAACAAAAACAGTGTTTCAATTATTTTTCATCTTAAGTTTAGCTGGCAATATAGAAGTGAAAATGTTGCAAATGTAATAATAATATGTCGTAGAAGCCGTAGAAATGACTCAAGTGAGAAATTAATATTTAATTCTTGTCGAATGTACTGATGAGTGTGACGAACTGAAACTAGCACCTTTTGTATTACGTTAACCAAATATGTAGTATAAAACGTGTTTTTTATCCCTAGCTACACTATTCAAGTAGTAACAATAGCCAAAATTATATGTATACTAAGAACACCTAATGAAAGAAAGGTTCCAAATACAGATAATCACAATCAATCTATTAGGAATCATAAGATAAGGAAGAAAATAACCAAATGCACACCGTTTATTTAGACAAATACAACTTATCTTCGCTCATTCTATAGCTGGCCTTCATTAATGGCTTACATGCCATGCTTAATTTATCCGCAATTAATTAATCAATCAATTTCAGAGTATAAAAGTATCCAGTGATTAAAAAAGTGATTAACTCTCGACATAGTAATTTACAGGTTTTTTTAATTGCATTAGGGGATGGGAATTAAGTTCGTGCAAAACGCCTAATGTAGTTTTTTGAAGGCGTTTGTAACAACAACAACTTACAAACTTTTTACGCTCTACTCTACATGCCCCTAACACTGTAGAGTTTGTGAAGTCTACAACTTAGTAAAAATAACGTGGCTTGGCCGTTTTGCTACCGTCATTTAGGGGTAAGGTAAAAAAAAACACGTTTTTATTGTAACGAATTTCAGCTTTCTTTGACTTAAATTTGATGATTACCAGTGAGCGAGTCAGTGACGAAATCGGTATCCATCCCCGGAGATAAATGTTCTCCATATATTTTGCCAAAATTCCCATACATTTCTCGGTCCCTCGTTTAATGCTCCTCTCATCTACTCAAAGGTTAACTAGTAGAGATCCCTTATAGGGATAAGTTCGCCTTTGTGCATATATTAATGTTATTTTTATTTTTTTGTGAATTGTATTTGTTTCTTTATATTTGTACAATAAATCATTTACTTACTTGCTTACATTCAACATGCAGCTCATACAACATACTCATTCACACATAGCTCATGCTCATACAACAAGCAGCTAGCCTCGGTGGACATGTTTAGTAGTTCGTATGATAGGTATAAAGCGCGAAACACACAGAGCGTGGGCGCGGGTCGGGCGCCGAGCATATCGTTTACATCGCGTGAGCCGCGCGGGCGAGCGCAGTGCGCCGAACCGCGGCGGGCGTACGCGGGTGAACGCGAGTCGCAGGCTGGCGCGCTTGGTTGTTTGATTCAAGATGTCGGGGGATTCGGACACTGACGAAGAAGTATTATATCTGCTTATTCTGAGACATAGAGCGCGAAAAAGGAAAAGGCTATGGGTTCATGACATCAATAAAAAAAGATTAGAGCTCGGAGAATATAATTGCCTGTGTATAGAGTTAGAAACATACGAGGCTCGATTCTACAAGTATTTTCACATGTCAAAAGCGAATCGATTTTTCATTTAATTCCTCTGCTATTGTTTTCCATAACCTTGCTTTCATAACCGCGTTTTATACTGTTTATTTTGTTGTTCCCACAAACAATTGTGTTGACGAACACTTTCAATAATTTTTTCGTGAAGATCCATTGCTAAAGTTGTAAACAAATATTTACAACTCCACCACAAAGCATTCACGACCCGCGCAACACCCTCCCGCGCACGCGCTCTGTGAGAAGGCCTTTCAGAGAATGCGTGTGTTACAACGAATGACACCCGCGCACGCCCCGCGTCTCTCCCGCGCTGTTTGTAGTGGCGGGCAGCGGGTGCGGCTCACGCGCGTGTCCCGACATGCGCCCGACCCGCGCCTGCCGCGTGTATGAAGGCGCCCATATAACTCCATGTTAAAACACCCGCCGCCGCCGCACTGCCGACCCGATCCGCGCCCGCGCTGTGTGTTTCGCGCTTTAAGCGCCAAATAACTCTCTTGTTGAAGGAAAGTGTGTAATTGGGAAAATGTATGTAATGGATGTATATTACCTAATGTGATTTATCTTTAGTTTATTTTATAACTTTTTTTTTTGTAGTGAGCCCTAATGTTTTTTTTCTCTTTGTTTTTCGTTGCTATGTATAAGATAAGTTTCTGTAAAATTCGCATGCTATTTTTGAGTAAGGTTATTTTGGTTTGGGTTCAGTACCATGTTGCTGCCCATTGTTTCCGATTCGTTGCCACATGTACAACAAACTCTTGGTGGGAATTGGTTTAGGGCGCAGGCTATGTTTACTGCACTACGTTCTTAATATTTTATTTAAATTGTGTCTGTATCTGCTTTTTCCCCCAATAAAGAAAATAAATAAATAAATAAACATTGGATTACAATTTCATTGAGCTATATGTTGACATAGATTAAGTAAGTAGTGCATAACTGTTATTGGCCTTATATAATGTAACCGTTTATATTTCCCCGTATTTTTATGTGTATGGCTGCTGTTATCCTCAATAAAGAAAATAAAAAATAAAGTAACAAAATGTTATAGTTCACGCGAACGCACGATAAACGAATTCTCCGCAGACGAAGTCGGTGGCAACAGCTAGTTTTCTATGAAACTCTTAAATAACAGTTTGACCAGAGGGGTTGTCCACTACTTTCAAAATATAAATAACTAGTGGCCCGCCCCGGCTTCGCACGGGTACCTATAGATATTAAACAAAAAAAAATACATTAATTCGTACATAAATCACGTATTTATCTCTTACGGGATATACAGAGCTTAAGGTAATAAGACCTGCATGGTTAAAGTTAAAAAGGTTAATCGATTTGTTTTCTCGTATCTCTGTTAACACAAAAAATGAATTAAAAAAGAATATTGACCTAATTTTTTTTTGTTTCTTGAAGCCCTTCTCATATACACCAATAAACAAGATCCCACGATAAAAGTCTCTTTAATTTTTTTTAAGCATACGAAACACTAAATATTTATTGCATTACAAAAAATCACGCCATTCGTTGAGATTACTTGTTTCTAAACATAAAGACAAGTTTCTTATTAAACAAAAGGGTTTTTACTATTTTGTTGTCTTGGTAAAAAATGATTTTACATACAGGTTGACTTCAAAGTAATACAAAACACGTGATTGAGGTTCCCTTACTAATTAATACATATATTCCTCTGATTCGGTTGTTAAAATTAGTTATATTTAAGTATCGTATATTCTCTTATAAAATAAATAATTTAAGTCCCGATGTGTGGTCACACCACATTTAACAGCACACTTTCATACCAGCCTGTATTTTTTTTTTCAAAATATAAATTAGGGAAACTGTATAACGTGTTACGCCACGTAGTATTAGTCTAGTATTTTTTTTATTCGTGTATTATTGCCAAATATTATTAGTATTAGTGTGTTTCTTTTTCTCATAATTCTAGTCGATTAGTAACTCTACATTCGTTGAATACTTGTGAATACAATCAACTTAGTGCAGCGAAAAAATAAAACCTTCAAAAGAATCAGCCAGTACTAAAATATTGTACCTAAGTAGTATGCAACCTCCATCTGTGAATTGTGACACAGTAGTTAACGCAAGGTACGAAAAAAAAGGAAATAAAAAAAATACAACCTACGTTACGAGTTATAGGCGGTGGTGATTGCTTTTCATTAGGTGACCCGCATGCTCGTTTATCCCCTATCCATATGAAAAAAACAAATACAGTGCCCGGCCATAGCTTTACTTTTCGGATTTTTCTATGTGTTCTAATTTTCACTGACATTTAGAAATTTAAATACAGTGTAATCGATTCTACTCTTTACTCTGAACGAACTAGTTTTAGGTTTTCAGTGTCTCATGTAACACATTTTATAAACGAAAAAAACAAATCTTAACTTCTAACAAGTACGATAAGTTAATAAATGTGATTAAGTTTACGTTGCGTCACAGTAAATAAATAGACCAGTATGGAAGCTAGGCATACTTTTTGAAATAAATACCTACGCTCCGTTAGAGCGTTAGGGTTGTCGATTTAATTTATATAAAATTGTAAAGATTTTTGTTTAGTTCGCGCTATAATACCAGCTAGTAACGCCTGTTTTAAAGTAACTAGCTACACTTAATTAAGAGTATTAGGGTTGGCACCCTTAATTTGTCTAAAAAAAAAAGACAAACGTTTATTTGGTTTCTATGATGGACACGGCACTATAAAACTGTTTTTTTTTTTCTAATTCTTTGTAAATTAATAAAGCTACTTTGCAATTTATGTGTTGTCTCTGACAACAACATCGAAAAGATCCAATAGGTAATTAAAAAGTTAAAAATGGCGGCTACTTTTTTTCATTTCGTTAACGGATTCGATGTCGGAGATCAACCATATCCCCAGATATCGATTTTGAAGGCAATCGGTCGAATAATTAAAAAGTTCAAAATGGCGACTACTCTTTTTCATTCCGTCCACGGATTCGATGTCGGAGACCAACCGGATACCCAGATATCGATTTTGAAAACAATCGGTCGAATAACTAAAAAGTTCAAGATGGCGGCTACTTTTTCTCATTCCGTTAACGGATTCGATGTCTGAGACTAACCATATCTCCAGATATCGATTTTGAAAGCAATCGGTCGAATAATTAAAAAGTTCAAAATGGCGGCTACTTTTTCTCATTCCGTCCACGGATTCGATGTCGGAGACCAACCGGATACCCAGATATCGATTTTGAAAACAATCGGTCGAATAACTAAAAAGTTCAAGATGGCGGCTACTTTTTCTCATTCCGTTAACGGATTCGATGTCTGAGACTAACCATATCCCCAGATATCGATTTTGAAAGCAATCGGTCGAATAATTAAAAAGTTCAAAATGGCGGCTACTTTTTCTCATTCCGTCCACGGATTCGATGTCGGAGACCAACCGGATACCCAGATATCGATTTTGAAAACAATCGGTCGAATAACTAAAAAGTTCAAGATGGCGGCTACTTTTTCTCATTCCGTTAACGGATTCGATGTCTGAGACTAACCATATCCCCAGATATCGATTTTGAAAGCAATCTGTCAAATAATGAAAAAGTTATGGTATCGGTATTTGGCAAGACATCCTTCAAATGTAGTCCTATATACAGGGTGTTAGGTAATGAGTGGATAATCCTTGAACTGCGGATAGAGGGCACTTAGGTAGTTATAATAAAGCTAAAATAGGTTTAGCTTTAGGCTTAGCTTAGCAACTTTTATTGCACGGTTTCCGAGATATTCGGACTTTTAGGTTTTTTTCGAAAATGAACACCCTTGTTCAATGTTTTGATCAGAGCACCATTTTAAGCTAACTTTTTCAATTTTTTTATTTTTGCTCAATTTTTTTGAGTACTTGTATTTTCAGATAGGCATTACTATTTTTGTGAGACATGGGATTTTTTTTTTTAAAATCGCAAACTTAATTTTTGCCTTTTCAATCGTACATTGATCGAATTTTCAGCTCTCACGGTGAAAAAATATACAGTTTCCAATAAGTTTAAAAACATGCCGGTTTATTGTTGTGTTTCGCTATTATTGCATAATGAATGGTGAAATTGTGCCTTGGCACTCACCATAAATGTAATGCATTTGGGCATATTCTATCAGTGTGTATTATGTTCGAAGCAGTATTAAAGTAAAAAACTTCAACACAACGATCTAAACGCAAAATTAACCATTCATTACGCAATAATAATAGCGAAATTCAAAATCGAATTCGAAAAAAAAAAACAAAAGGCAGTCAGCATGTTTTTTAAATTTGGAATTATTTAAATGCCATTTGCAGTTAAATAAGTGGCCAATAATGTTATTTTTGCAACAAAAAATTTTTAGTTTTACGCCCGTCATACAAAAAGTAAATCGGGAAAATGTGGGTGAGCGTGTATTTTTTCTTATTATTTTGTCATTTTAAATTTAAATTCAATAGGTAATTACCATTTTAAAATTGTCAATAAACCGGCATGTTTTTAAGCTTATTGGCAACTAGGCGTTAGAGTATTTTTTTTCCCGGTGAGAGCTGAAAATTCGATCAATGTACGATTGAAAAGGCAAAAATTAAGTTTTAGATTTTTTTTTTTAAATCCCATGTAGTCTCACAAAAATAGTAATGCCTATCTGAAAATACAAGTACCTACACAAGAATATTGAGCAAAAATAAAAAATTGGAAAAGTTAGCTTAAAATGGTGCTATGATCAAAACATTGAACAAGGGTGTTCATTTTCGAAAAAAACCTAAAAGTCCGAATATCTCGGAAACCGTGCCACTTTTACTAAACCTATTTTAGCTTTATTATAACGTCCTAAGTGCCCTCTATCCATAGTTCAAGGATTATCCACTCATTACCTAACACCCTGTATATAAAATAGTAGGTATATTATAGATGCAAGATGATACCGACGAAAGTCCGAAGTAGAATTTTCACCAAAAACGCGCTCCATAATATACGGCAACTACTTTATCATTTAAACAGCCTAACGTTTTATTTAACAGAAAAAACATTTTATTTAATAATAATATATTCTTATCTTTCAACATCAGCAGGGAGTTTAAAAAACGAAAGCTCCGGTTGTGAAAAAGTCGAGTTCAAGCAGCCGTACACTGCGCAATACGCTCTTGGCATGTTTAACACGAAAAAGATCGCGGACTGTCTGGGCGCACGTAACAGACAACCGCTCGACTCAACGCGGCACTCGCGACTGACGGCACGACGAGGTCCCCTTAGGGGCCGTGTAAAGCGCGCGCCTGTGTGCGTGTTTAGTTTCAACCGATTTGTTCGTAGTTTCCTTACTGCTTTAGCTTATGTATATATATATATATATATATATATATATATATACTGTGGTTGCGTGTCGGATTGTAAAAAGAAAAATTATGATTTTTAATTGTTCTTAAACATAAAGGAGGCTAGAGATATATCAGGAAATTAATATGAAAGGCAGTGGCACATGGAGTGTGATGAGGTCATGGAAAAAAGACATAGTTGCTGCATGAAAAGAATAGTACATTGTTGTAGAGGCTGGAAAGTGAGCAATAGATGGACGAGTGAGTTCGAGGGCCGAGCCGCAGGTGAGGCCCTCGAAGAGAGACGAGTCCATCTATTGCACTTTTGGCAGAGACATTACATAGTGCTTTTCACGACTACTGCGAGGAAATAAAAAACATGAGCGTAAATACAACAGTAAAGTTTCACTCTCCCGCCATATTTTACTTTTAAAAAAAAAACGAGAGCGCTCTAGTGGCCAGTCACGCAAAGGCTTTTTTTGTTATGTTATTTTATTAAGCAAAGCGCTTCGAAGTGCTTATTAAACACACCCATAATCGCTTTAATATGACGTGACAAGGACGGACTGACCACTCTGACCTTAAGACAGGACTTAAACAATAAAGACAAAACAATTTAAGTCAGACGTGGCTGTATGGACCTAGTTTCCTTTGCCTCTCCCTGGTGGGATAAACCTTGAAAAAATTTAATATGCAGCACACGACGTGTTCTGATTGGTCGATTTTGTGTAATAGCATCACAAATTGTGTTCTGATTGGTGGAATCAGGGATCAGCATGCCGATGTGATTGGACGACTTTGGTCTTTGAAACTGTCCAACAATGTTATTGTTGGCCTGTTTGAATTCATAGTTGGCCTGTTCATTCAACCTACAACTATGCTTTGTTTTGGGGCCCCATTACTGACCATCTTTTGCCACATTTCCGAGCAGTGGCGTGAAAAATAGGATTGTAACCCCCATATTCACTCCCACATTTCCAAACAGGTCAATTTTTTTTATTGCCAAAATCTTTGTCAAATTAAAGTAATTAAAATTACATTTACTTCATAAATGTTGCACCAGATGATAACCAAAGAGGAAAGTGTTGATTTCATATACTTTAATCATCTTTGTTTTTAATCGTAGTCAAGGTCACCAATACCTTATTATAGTGGCGTTAAGGTTGATGTTTACATATTTTTGCAACTTTGCGCGAATCCATGATCATGACCTTGATTGTACTAGGGTAACCGTATAAAGCCCAAAAAATGGGATAATTTAAAACTTAAATACTAAACGTGGTCTTGTTACCTTAGGCTCTGTCTACCCCGTAAGGGATAAATACGTGATGTATGTATATACTTATGTAAATTAATTAATAAATACTATCAAATGAATCAAGAAATTGTTATTTCTTGATTTTTATGTTTTACTTTTTCGGTTTTACCGTTAGAAATTAAATTTCTAAATGTCAGTGAAAATTAGAACACAGAAAAATCCGAAAAGTAAAGCTTACCCCCCATGGTTTTCCCGGCCATAGCTTTACTTTTCGGATTTTTCTGTGTTCTAATTTTCACTGACATTTAGAAATTTAATTAATAAATACTTTTGATAATTTTAGAAGCATACATACATACCGTCACGCCTCTTTCCCACAGGGGTAGGCAGAGACTACTTTATTCCACTTGCTACGATCCTGACATATTTCTTTCGCTTCATCCACAGTCATCAATCACTTCATACATGCTCGTCGGTTTCGGGTACTCCTGATCTGACCTTTTTCCAAAACGTCTCCTATTTGGTCTCGGAACGTCCGTTTAGAATCATAAGACTTAGTAGAGAAGTTTACCAATTTGAAGTCAACCTGTATTTACATTGTTTAAATTATTGGTTAAATTTTTTTTTGTTTGTTAACTAAACTATTTGCTATGAACTAATTCTGTCTAATATATATATTTATTTAATAAGAAAATAAAAACAATAAAAAAAGATTATATGGGGCCGTCCAATAATCACGTGAGGCTCCGAAGGGGGGGGGGAGGTGTTCGGCAAAAATCACGAAATATCTCAAGAGGGGCGGGAGGTGTAGTAAGATATCATGTGTATTTATTTATTCGTCAAACGCGCGATTTTTAAACCAAAAAGCGGCATGTAGTGTGACCTTGACTCGCCGTTGCCAGGCAACGAGCGAAGTCCCCGCGCCTTTTATACCTGTATTTAAAGATAATATTCTAAAAATTTTGAAATTCTTTGTGGGTACTAAAATACACGTGATTTTGGATGGGGAAGGGGGGGAGGGGGTAGTTTTAAACCTCACCACGTATCACCAAGCGGGAGAGGGGGGGGGGGGGGTTAAAAGTGCTAAAAAACATCACAATGATAAATGGACGGCCCCTATCATCATGGCTCATACGTACTCGTAGTTTACGTGACTATATTATAATGCCTAATTATGTACAGTTACATACGTTGCTTTATCTACACACATGATTAAAAGATAATCCGAGATTCGAGAACGGCAAAAGTTTGACAGGAAAGTAGGTAGAACTGTTTATATGGGAAAATGAAATGGATGTTTTTACTATCTTCCTCGCATTTTTTTCCATATTTTCTCACCGTTTAAACATCCCCTGGGCTTCCACGAATATTTCAAGACTAAAATTAGACAAATCGGTTCAGCCGTTCTCGAGTTTTAGCGAACAGCAATTCATTTTTATTTATATAGATAGATAATATAATAATTATAATATATGTATAATATAGATAATTAGTAATTATTAAGTTTGGATTGTGCAATTATTGAAATGCACTTGTCCAGCTTGGACATTAGTAAGATCTTGGTCAACAATATGGTAAACAATTATGGTTGATTTAAAGTCTTGAACATCATTGAACAATTCCTGTCTCTGGCAAGCTCCCGACTCCCGTAATCCCAAATATTAATCCGACCTGCAACACTGGCACACTTAGATTAGAACTGGTTAAAATCTGGCAGTCAGAACAATAAGATATTTGATGCACATGAAAATTACTACTCAAGTACTGCTTATAGTGTGGAAAGCATGTTACCTTTGTCATAAGACACAATTTATTCGGCACTTCTTTCAAAAACTTGTCGACTTCGTTCGGTGAAAACGTCATCGCTTTTTTTATTAGTATTTTTCCTTCTTGATTTTGTTTAAAGAAGGCAGTCAATTTATAGTATCTTGCAGTATATCTACGTCGTGTTCGTGTTTGATGATTAGGCTTTGAATAGAAGGTCCACATTACTCGTAGATTTAATAAATGTAGTGGACAAATCTTCGAAGTAAGTCAAAGTACACGTTTTCAGGCAAATACTATTGTAATATGTTTTTGTTTACATTTTTAAATCTTTTTTTAACAGTCATGTTTATATTTACTTAGACAAAAGAATAGTAAAACACTTTTAAAATGTCTACAAACCTCCTTATCATTTTTAAAAACCTTTTAGGTATCCTATTATACTTGGCGCACTAAAAATCCGCTAAATATTAGTACGTTATTGCAGAGGGGTTGCTGGACGAGTTTGGGATAAACGGCCGTGGGTGGGCGTAGACGAGGTCGTGTATGGCCGGGGATTGTATAGTACTTTCCTCAAACACTGAGGAAATAAAAAAAAAAAAAAAAACAAAAATTATGTTTGAGCATTTCAAAGCAAACGCGAAAACATCATTTCATCTTTCAATATATATTTTTTGTTCATTTGACGCGACTAAAGCCGGGTTCTTATCTGCGAGCTGTAACCGTACAGTTGCACGCTGTTGCATGTTACAGTAACCAAAAACCCTGATGTGGACGTGCCGTCTCGCGAGCCACGTCCTTTCTCTACTAGGGTTTTTGCTTACTCTAACCTGCAACAGTTGCGGTTACAGCACGCATATGAGTACGCGGCTCAACACCGCTGGCCGGCAGGTTGTCGGTGGATATTTATTTAGTCACTTTGATATAATTCGGTTTAAAAAGCGGCCAAAAATAGATTTTCACAGTTATAATTATTATTGGCCAAGGCCATAAATGAATTAATGTAGCCGGAGTCGTCCATAAACTTTTGACTTGAGGCCTTCTTTTTGAAGAAGTAATGTGACTAGAATCCTACTAATATTATAAATGTGAAAGTTTGTGAGTATGTTTGGATGTTTGTTACTCTTTCACGCCAGAACGGCTGGACAGATCTGGATGAAATTTGGAACATAGATAGATTATAGTTTGGAATAACACATAGGCTACTTTTTATCCCGGAAAATTGCGTTATTCCTGTGGGATAGCGATAAACGAATTCTATGCAGACGAAGTTGCGGGCAACGGCTAGTAGTGTATGTTTGAGAAATATTTTAATGTCTCTGCTATTTCGCAGAGTTCGTCAGTCTAATCAGTCAATGGTAGCATTCAAAGATGGAGCAAGGACGCGTTGCAGGCGCCTTTAAAGCTAGACTTCCAAGGAAAGCGGCTCTGGCGTCACTGACGCAGCGACACAGTCGTTGCGACAGAGTGATAGTATTATGCAGTATGAAAATGTCTGAAGGAACTTCCGAACGCAGCGTCACGTCGCAGCCAGTTGGCTCGCAAGTCTACCTTTAAGGGTCGCCGCTTCTGCGACGCGTCCTCGTCAATATATACGTATCAATATAATATTTATATCTTAGCGGCGTGAGTCATGCTATTTTCTTGCATGTGCCGCGTCTTAAGCAGACGTGACTGTCATGCATGCGAGCAGCACGTCATTAATTTTCATTTGCTACATATTTATAATATGCTTGACGATATTTATTACATTCAGTTCTACCAATTAATTGAGCAATATCTGGCTCTCTACGACTATGCCAAACCTGTAACTTGTAAACGAAGTATGTACGGTCAAGTGCAAAAATAAGTATTGATAGGAACTTCTCAAAAATATCTCCCAAGACCTTATTACGCCGGTGTAAGAGCGTATGGTACTTATTTTTGAATCTTTGTCTAAGTACATATTATTACACTTGACTGTACATGTAAGATATGCTGTGGGCAGCTATAAGACAGAACTAATGCCCGTGAGTTCCTCCGCGAATCTTCCGTGATAAATAGTAATAGAATCGGATTCGTACACGAACACGTTTCTAGTGAGGCTAAAATCTACTTTGATGTTTTTGTGTAAATGATTAATAAACATCCAAACACACATTATTTGTCTATTTTTTATCATCTTCTCTTTCTTCATTATCATAGTCGTTACCAGTTAGCTAAGAGCGTTTATTTATTCCTACGGAGCTGGCAACGTTGCATTTTTGGTGATTTTTTCGATTATTTCACAGTAATTGAATGAGTTTGAAATGTGGTCTATACAATTTCTTCATTTTCAGTGAATAAATGTGTCCAATGCAATAATTATACGTGATGGACTTTTATTTTCTTATGAAACGAGATATATATATTCTTATATATATTAATTATTGCATATATAAATACATAAATCACGTCTTTATCCCTTGCGGGGTAGACAGAGCCTTAGGTAACAAAAGACCACGTTTAGTATGATTGTGGGCGCATGGATGGAAAGGGGAATCAAAACTGATGGGGTGCTAGCCACATCGCCTATATAACATGATCTCTAAGATTTTCGAACAATCCCTCGATGGACTTTAACCATCTGCGCAGGAAAAGAAGCAACTGGTACATTCTATGTTTTTTCTTTGCTTCCAGACCAGCATGGAATTATTGCATTGGACACATTTATTCCCTAAAAACAAAGAACTTGTGTATAGGCCACATTTCAAACTTTCATTAAATTACTGTAAAATAAACGTAAAAAAACGCCAAAAATGCAACATTACCAGCTCAGTAGGAATAAATAAACGCTCTTAGCTGACTGGTACAGACAATGATAATGAAGAAAGAGAAGATGATAAAAAATAGATAAATAATGTGTGTTTGGATGTTTATCTGGGGGCACGGCAGTGCCCCCGCCAAGTCGAGCGCGAAGCAAACACTGCCGTACCATCCTTTACTGGAACCATTTCGCCGCATTTTCAGGCCTCTATTTGAGAACCTCTGGATAAGACCAGGACGCAGAAATTTTCGTCATCCAGTAAGCTATAATCACATACTTAAAATCCAAAATTTCAAGTCTGTAGGTCATTTAGTTCCAAAGTTAAGCGAAAGCAAAGTTTCGCATTTATGACACTCACTCACTCACTCACTCACTCAATTTGGTTTAATGGCCAGACAAAGGGAAAACTATAAAAACTAGGATAATCGAAGATCTGGAGTACCTGGTGACCCTGATTAGAAAACACAAGAGCCCAACCAAACTATTAGAGATCGACATATACCGTCTTTACAAAAAATATTCAACTTGGTGGGCCGCTTCATTTGATGTTTGAAAAAAAAAGGTGTCAAATAAGAAAATCTAATAAAATAAATCAATATGCCCACGTTTCTACAAAAAGAAGTGAAATCCCACCAAAAACATTCTGTAAAAAACTAGCCAAGTCTCGATGGAGCTGCTTGTTTATCTCTAAAAAGTAATGAAATCTAGACAAAGTCGTTCCAAGTCTATGGTTGCTTACTGCGATTTCTTTATTATTATAGTTAATGTTGTGTGACTTGGCCGTTGAAGGGTAAACAAGGGTACAAAACCAGGTTCATTTTCCATCGTCAATGGGTAGCGGTTCTGGCGACAGATTGGTGCAATGGTGTCATGGAGCACCCGGTTCTTCAGAACCGCCATACTGGTACAAATGACCCAGTAATTTGTGTCACTATCTCCCGGCCTAATATCGATGCAGTCAGGCTGATCATAAAGATCAGAACATTTGTGGAAAATATACTTTAACTTTGAAACAAACAGTTTAAATTAGGTACAGTGAATTATGCATGCAAACGAGTACACTATAATAGGCGACATATTTCATTTTGGTATGACGTATGAGCCATTATTTGTATTTGTTTGAAATTCGAATCTATTATTATAAACGTAAGGTTTATTTTCCACAAATGTTGCGATATTTATGTTCAGCCTGACTGCGTCGATACCTTTGATGACCTGCGCCTTCTGATATTTTTACCTTATTGAACGTCCCTAATTTATTGAAAAGTCACTGCTCTTATATTTATGATGAATTCCTTGTTCTGATGTTATTGACCTTATTGTGTAACGAATTTATTGAAATTTAATGTTGCTCCGAAATATTTGCGAACCTCGCCTGCTATGATATATCTGATGGCAACTGTACGGGGGCATGCCCATGTCATACGGAAAGACGGACATGACGATAGGAAATTACCTCTATAAAGATGGCATTCTGATCTTAGCGATTGCGACTCGCAATCGCAACATGGGTTGGCGACCGAAGACCGCGACTCACTGTTTACTAGAGCCCTTGGTACACAAGTTGTGTACACAACGCTACGCAAATCAGCAATACCCGACGATTTAGATATCCAAGAGTACCGCAATATAATTATCATAGAGTTTCGTAGACAGACACACGTTGATTACGTGTACAAACCTCTAGGAATATGTATTGTGGTAGTCGTTTGGAGACCTAAATCGTCGGGTATTGCAGATTTACGTGGCCTTGGGTCGACGGTCGCTTCGCTTTGATCGCCTTCATCCATATGCTATCAGTCATTTACCGATAGGCGACTATGATCGCTAGCATTACGGCACTCTAAAACATACATCCCTTTTATAAATGTATTTAATTTAAGTAGAATTTAAGTATTCTTACTGTATTTTATTTTGAAAAAATGACTTTCTGCCAAGTTTCTTGCGGCGCATTTATCTTGGCAATGATGGTCTTTCCGAATGTGCTGGTAGTTTCAAAAAGACATGTAAAAGAGCCCTTGGCGGCCAATTTGCAAAAACAAATTTTCATTTTCATTTTCATTTTCATTGATTTCTATGAAAAAAACCTAATTTCCAATAAAAAAAAAAGTGTTTGAGATCCTTCTACAATTAAGGTTTTTTTGAATGGCTATTTTATTTTTCACCCATTGGACAGATGTGATCTTATGAAGGTTTCTTTTCGTTTGAGGTACAGAACCCCATACATATAAAAAGACGGTCCTTTATTTTTTGTCACTTGCATTTGCGTCTTGGCCCTAGTTTTTTTGTAGATTTTCTTCAAAAAACATTCTCTTAATTTAGTTATTGAAAGTTAGGAAGTTAGTAGAAATCAGTGGATGTGATTGTGTGATGTGTCTTTGTTTTATTTTATACGACAAGGCGTTTTGGGGCACGCCAATCAGTACATAATATGTATTCAAATAAAGCAGCTTGGTACTGAAATGTAAAAAAAAACCGAGCATACTTTACCACATGGATACCGTACCGCCAAGTTAGGAAGATAGTGATATATTTAAGGCATCTTATATTATATTTTGATTAGTTTCCACCTATATACCCACAATTATGCTAAACGTGGCCTTTAGGTCCTTTTACTTTAGGCTCTGTCTATCCCGTAAGGGATATAGACTTGATAATTGTGTATGTGTATGTATTGTATATTAAGTCTTATAATACATGAAACAATAACCTGGGGAAATCGAAATCCGGCCCCTCCAAAATAACCAAACATTAATCTATCAAGGGAAAACTTGACAATAATACATTGTCCACTCGAAAATGTACGAGTATACTGACTCATGTCATGCACTGTAGCAACAATGGTACACGAAGTTCCTCGTTACAGTGTAACGCAAATTTCAAAAGTTAATAGTACATTACTGTCTAGGCCAGGAAGTTGGCAATTGAGAATGTTAACTAATTTTGATTATTAGCGCTCCATATTCTCTGTCAAAAATAAAAAAATATTAGTGAAAGAATTACTTCGATACGTCAATTAGTTTCCGATTTAGAAGTAAAACAAGTTGTAACCGTACGACGCGGGCCGCCGGTTGCGGTGTGACGTCTCACTTTCAAAGATTCACTTACAAAGGAATTTTTCAAATTTCCCACGGGATAAAAATACGACTATTTATAATTATAACTCAAGAACGGCTTAACCGATTTGGCTGAAAATTGGTAGGGAGGTGGCTTAGAACCAGGAGACGGACATAGGGTACTTTTTATCCCGATTTTCCCACGGGATTGGAAAATTCCGAAATGTTGTACTAATAAAGCTACAGACATTAAATTTAGCATGCCTACACATTATTCCTTGATTAGTATAAAGGTGCAACTACAAAGGAATTTTTCAAATTTCCCACGGGATAAAAACACGAGGTAAATAATTAAGACTATAATTAGTAGATAATATTCCTAGAGGATCATGTAGGTGCTCTAAGAAGGCATTTTCCGAATTTCCCACGGGATAGGCAATAAAAACCTTATACCTGGAGGCATGAGTGGATGTATGGGGTGTGTCGTCACTCTGAGGTTATGTGCGCGGACGAAGTCGCGGGCATAAGCTAGTTATACATAAAAACCTTCCTCTTGAATCACCCTATCTATTAAAAAAACCGCATCAAAATCCGTTGTGTAGTTTTGAAGATATAGGTAAGCATACATAGGAACATAGGGATGTAGGGACAGAGAAAGCTACTTTATTTTATACTATGTAGTGATGATAATTTTAAAAATGTCCAATCCAAATACTAGGAAATCATGTGTTGTGCCTAAATGTAAAAATACAACTACCAATTCGTCGGAAAAGTTGTTTTTTATAGTTCCAAAAGACGTTAAAATGCGAAAAAAATGTATAAAAGCTATGAAGAGGTTATATCCATTTGGAGATAAAAGTACAGTTTATTGTTGTGAAGATCGACCTGAAATAAGTTTCAAATAAAAATAAATGGCCTTACGTATTTTGTTAGTAAAAAAAATACAAATAAATAAAAAAGGTTTAGTAGGTACCTACATCTGCTCAAACGTCTATATTTGCAATAAAAATTAAATTAAGTAAAATGGCCTTACGTATTTACGTGAGTACGCCACGCATCTGGTCTGGTATTTATTTTATAGTTTCATACATTAGGTACAACGGTAACACGCGCACGCAGTTGGTGTGCGCCGGCTTTAAAGAGTATTTGCCTTTTACGAGACTTTTATGTGAGTGCAACTTTTTTTTGAATAAAATCGGATTGAGTTTCAAACAAGACTGTTAAAATAAAATGTAATTTAAACCAAAAGCACTAAGCAGTATTGATATCAACTTTGAAGCAAAACAACTTTCTGCCCCTTTATAACTCCGCTAAGGGAATGAATTTCAAGAAAATATGAAACACGTCTTCCATCAATTCTGATCGGACCAAGGAATCACTTCGTCCCATACAAACTTCGCCCCCCTTTTTCACCGCCTTAAAAGTGGAATTTCCGAAAATCCTTTCTTATCGGATGCCCACGTTATATGTACAAAGAACACACCCTCCAAGTTCCAGATCTATATCAGCGGTTTAGGCTGTGCGTTGATCCGTCACTCAGTCAGTCATTCAAAGCATTTTATATGTTTAAATTTTCGATTATATTTTAGTACTAACAACAATCGATTCCGTAAAAATATCGACTACATATCACTACATATTATAAAACAAAGTCGCTTTCCGCTGTCTGTCTCTTTAGATCTTTAAAACTACATTACGGATTTTGATGCAGTTTTTTTTAGATATAGATAGTGTTTCGAGAGGAAGGTTTATATATGTATAATACGCAGATGAAGTCGCGGGCAGAAGCTAGTTAATTTATAAATAAATGCTATTTCGATATAATGAATAATGATACTCAAGTTAGTTTCCCAAGATGTTAATAATTATAATTCCTATTTTACGTTTATTGCCAAGTCAACCTTGCCGTTTTTTGACAAGTTTTTGTTAAATAATATTTAATTTAATTATGTCATTGATATTCCAAGCAATCTATATTTATTACCAATAAACTCGATTTGTATTGTGTAGTGAATGTGAAAGAATGTAAAATGCTCATTTAATATTATAGTAGGTTTATGCGATTTTAACCGATTACCTAATTATTCATACCTCTCTAGTTTTAATGACCATAGAATATAACATAACCAAGTAAAGTCTCGTAAATAATGACATTTATTGAAAATTTGTACGTGAAAATTATGTAAACGCAAAAAAAATATCGCTGTGGTTCCCTTTAGAATGTTATTAATGTACAGTACCAAGTATTGATTAATTTCTGTGTATGTAATTAAATTTTGTATTTATTTTGTTGCAAAACTTTCGTGAACGCTAAAAGTTACATTCTATGGATCTGTCAGCCATACCTTCCTTATTGAAACAGACATTAGGCTAATTACTAATCAATCATCTTGATTGACTTTATTTATCGACAGTTAAATATGCAATTATCCAGTACAAAGTATCCAAAATACCTAGATAACAATTACAGTAATAAATCCACCTCAAAGAGAAAGTTTGAATCTCTTATTCCATAGCCAGTGGAAAATTAAAAAAAAATGTTCTCAGTGAACCTCAAGAAATATCTCTTAAAAATATTTAGTCTTCAATTCTGATCCCGTAGGGCATTTTTAATAGTACATTACTGCAGAGGCCGCGAAATAGCAATTCGTGGATGAGAATTATAGCCGTTCCCGCCGAGGCATGTATAGTGCTTTTCTCCAATAATGCGAGAAAATAAAACTTTTACAGTGGAAAATTTTAACAGATTCCACTGACTTGAAACTGAACAAAATCGTCGAAAATGTTCTACTCCCACAACACAACAGTATTTGCAATTTCCCATTTTTCTTCTGATAATGCCATTTTATTCGAAAGTATAATTACTATAAAATTGTAATAAATTAACTAAAAGTGGAAATTTCAATGTTATAAAGCTATTATTTAAAATAACATTGGAGTCTAAAATCAGATATCTTTAATAACTTTTTTCCACAGATTCTGATCTTAAGATAAAAAAAAAACTTGTTGAGAAACTTAAACACGCTGGTTACATGTGATTGTACGAGAGCATTTGGCGGTTTGCGGTGAATGTTCTTAGTCAAAACATGTTTTTGTAAGTAAACACTGTCCAATAATGGAATTGCATTCACTTCCCGGCCGCTGAACTGTACAGTAATGACTTTAACTTTTTAAATTTGCGTCAGCCTATAACGAGGAATTTCGTGTACTAGTTTTGCTACACATGGTTTCCAACCGGTGGTCCGCAGAAGCCAAAATATGGTCCGAGAATAATTTCCTATTGAGTTTTTAATTAAAGTTTCTGTTTGTTCTAAGCGTGTTTCACGCTGGTTCATTTCACATGTTTTTTTTTGTCCATGGGCTTGTAGTCTATTAAGCATGTTTAACGAAAATTAAAACGTTCATTGACACAATCCGTCTCAACACAAACTAACAACTTCTAATGAAACAATGACGGAATAATGTCTATTAAAATTATTATTAGTAGTTTTAGAAAAAGGCGTCCATTGTAAAAAAAACATCCACACAACCACCGCGCAAACACACACACACACAAATCACGTCTTTATCCCTTACGGGGTAGACAGGGCCTAAGGTAACAAGACCTAAAGGCCACGTTTAGCATACGGTGTCCGCAAAACGCAAATCCCCTGTCAAAAGCAGGGTTGCCAATGATTATATACATTACTTGAATTATCAAGTCAACATTTTGTTACAATACGAGCTGCTGAGATCGTCAGCCATCGTGTAGCCCATGTAACGACCAAATATTACCAAGTTATATACTCTCCACCCATATGCTGTTTTTTGTGTTATCGGGATATACTCGACACTGTCGTGGCCACAATTTCATTAAAAGTGTGGCCCTTGTAGAATCCTCTTTACACTCACTCGATGAATGCAGTACGTTAACCGCTTATTAAAGTTCATAAAGTGTGCGCGTGCGTTCCGTGGCACTGCGCGGCCATTACTGAGTCTGAACAGGCCTCTCTTCGAGGCCGTAAGTGGGCGTATTAGTCAGTAGTTTTGTGGTGCGTTTACTTGTATTGAGTACTATTAAAAATTCCTTTGCAAATAAAATGGATCATTTTGTTTTATTTAGATTTTTAGGAAAATACTCATTTTGACAAAAAAATATTATGTATTTAGTACAAATTACAAACAATTAAATAAAAAAATAATATAGCATGCGACCTCCTCTGGTTGGAGTAACTGTTGCAATTCTTCGTGTCAGGAAAAGTTTTGGGTTCAGTTTTTTTGTAAATGGGTTTACATCCACTAGCTGTTGCCTGCAACTTCGTCTGCGCAGAATTAAATATACTTAGCCTATGACACTCACAAATCATGTGACCATTCTTGAAAAAGACTTTTCATAATCGGTTCAGTAGATCCAGAGATTACCTACTAGAACTTCATACACTCACAAACTTTACCTCTAAAATATTGACATAGATGAGTGGCCAACTTTTATAGACCCAATATCTACTGTTTACTGGCTGTATTCTGTGCAATCTACCAATCACTTTAATAAGAATTTTTCATAGATATTCCTTCATAAATATGTTTTAGGGTTCCGTACCTCTAAAGGAAGAAGAGGAACCCTTATAACTTCGTTGTTCGTCGGTCTGTCTGTCTGTGAAAAAATGAACCATCTGAGTCAGCTTAATCAAAAGATACAGTCATTAGAGGTGGATTATACATATTATCAAGGGGCCTTTCTGTAAACCAGCGCTGAGCTCTCGAGCCCAGCACACGCTGAGATTGGTGCCCGTTGCTAAACTTGTGTACTGTTACTTTTAAGTTTATAGCATGCCATTTTTTGTTTCTATATGTACCTTGTCATTAGCAATAAAGATTTTTTATTATTATTTTATTATTGCCGAGCTTAAAAACCTATGAGGTACTTCCAGTTGTCCTCGAAATTTTAAATTTGGTATGAAGGTAGCACTTGAGCACACCTAATTAAATAAACTTAAGACTGATCTTTTGATCGGTGTCTCTCTGTGTGCACACTGCATTCATTTTGCTTAAGAGCAAGGTTTGGCTAGCATTGGATGTTATAATAAGTTGGCAAATTTGTACGGAACCCTCGGGGCGCGAGCCCGACTCGCACTTGGCCGGTTTTTTTTTCTTCGCCACGATCTAATGAATCAATAGCCGCGATTGACCGGTTGGCCACCCCTGATGTAGTCTGTGCCTCAACTCAAGCCGATCGCTGTAATTTCTTCCATTCCACATAAATTAACTTCTACAAATAATTTCTCAAAGTTGCAATGTTATTATTAATTATTAATATTATTTACTTTTGCAACGTTTATGTAGAGTACAGTAAGAATAACCGCTGAATCCACAGTCGCCATCAGATATATCGTAGCGGGCGACGTCCTAAAATATTTCGGAAAAGCATTACATTTCAATAAATTCGCTACACTAAATAAGGTTAATGACATCAAAACACGCAATTCGTCATAACATAAGAACAGCGACTTTTCAATAAATTTGGAACGTTCAATGAGGTAAAAATATCAGGAATCACAGATCGTGAAAGATATCGACGCAGTCAGACTGATCATAAAGATCCGAACATTTGTGGAAAATATACCTTAAGTTTGTAACGAACGGTTTAAATTACAGTGAATTATGCATGCAAAGGGGTACATTATAGGTGACATCTTTCTTTTTGGTATGACGTATGAGCCATATTTATGTTGTGTTTGGACTTCGAATCTATTATTACAGACGTAAGGTTTATTTTCCACTAATGTTCAGCTCTTAATGCCCAGCCTGACTGCGTCGATATCTTTCACGATCTGTGCTTTCTGATATTTTTAACTCATTGAAAGTTCCGAATTTATTGAAAAGTCGGTGCTCTTATATTTATGACGAATTGCGTATTCTGATGTTTTTAACTTTATCTTGTGTAATGAATTGATGGCGACTGTTCCATACAAAGAACAAATCGTTCATGATGAGAAAATATAGAGTCCATTGCAAATCAATTAAAACAATCCGGTTACGATTAATTAATCTTAAATTAAATGTAATATAATGTATTTTATAATTGACACCATAAATGGTTTGTCGGACCCATGTTAATTAATATTTAGATTTCACTGATAAGGAACCTGAGTATATATAATATCTCTAGATGGTACTAAATTTAAAAATAAACTTAAGGAATGTTTACATTGCATGCGCTTTTATAATTTAAATGAATACTTTTGTACGAATTTGTTATTATAATTTATGATAATAACTAGGTACCTATATATTGTACGTCCGAAATGGACAAATTGTTGAAACTTATAAAAATCATGTTATCACAATTGTACATGGTTTTAAACAATAAACGTTTCTTATTTGTTATTTGAAAATAGTTTATTTTTATGTTTTTAATGGAATTTCCGATTTATTAATTACAATTAAATAAATTAAAATAAGATTATTAATTGCAATTAGTAATAATTAACCTAGTTGTTTTTTCGTGCAGCACTATTGACTGATAGTTTTCGTTTGCAAAATATTTAATCTCACATTACGCGAGAAGTTTTTCATGTACCTAATACATTTTAATCAAAGTACATATAATTGTTATGAAATGTCGTGAGATGTCGAGTATGAACCGCATATAATTGGAATTTAGATGAAATCGGTTTGTTTACAAATGCGTTAAAATGGATTGGAATAAGGCTTGTTGATACTTTACTTACAAGATCCATAGCTCCAACGCTGGGGGGTTACTCCGAAATTTGATTCTCGAAGTTCGTATCTTACCTACATACCGTCTCCCTCTCACTCTCAGTCTAATGGCTATTAGTGTGAGCGGAACAAAGTTCAAATCGAATCCTAACCGAAACGGGCATGAACGGTTTTTATACTAAACTAATGCAAATCTACGCATGAACATAAAAAATGAACAATCTTGTTTGTGATAGGTAAATCGTTAACGTGAAGTTAGCCATTTGAAAAATAAAAAATGCTGTAATGATTTAAGCCCACTGAAGATGTATAATCTAATGATTTAACATGCGGGCAACTACAACGGGGTAGTCAACTTCACAGACAGTCCGTAATGTAGCGTAGGTATTCGTTGTTTTACCTTAGTAGCAGGTTTGCTTTCAGTCTGCATACAAAATCGCCCAAATCTGTCCACGGAGGGGTGGCGACGCGCTCGCGCTCGTATGTAGGGTGCAAACAAACTTGAATCTAGCAAGATATACCAGTAAAATGACGAATACGCAAACATCTGGACAGTCTAATTTAGCCAAAAAATTTAAATAAACCAATCAACGGGAATACTTAACTAATGAACAACAAAACAAATTATCAAAATTGGCTGGCTGTGTGCAAACCGCAACAATATTGACCCCTAATTAACCGATCATAATAACGGTTAAAAACAGTTTACCGATACCGACTCACCTGCCAATGCCAAGCTATTGAAAAAGTTATAAAAAACAATTGACACAGTTTTATGGCAATCTTAGTGCCATACATGGAAAAAAAACTGATAAGATGAAGAACAGGCCCTGAAACTCCTGCTATAGAATTCTGTCTGAATTAAAATAGAATGAATAAATAGTACATTACTGCAGAGGCCGTGAAGTAAGGGATTGCTGGACGAGTTTGGGGTAGGTGGCCGAGTCGAAGACGAGGCCAGATAGAACGAGTCCTGCAATCCCTGTTCCGGCCAAAGCTTGTATAGTGCTTTTCTCAATCAATGTGAGGAAATATTAAAATTAAAATAACTACTAGACAATCAAGTAAATCTCTTTACTTTTTTCCGGTAGCATATTTTGCATAGCTAAATTTGCGTCCTCTTTTAAATGAGGCGGAGTACAGTTCATAAGTTCCCCGTCACTTTCATCACTAGAAGTCATTTTTATTTCTGTTAAATTATAATAACAATCACTACGAAATACGCATAAGCAGAAAAAAAGATTTTCGATTTGCCACCTTTTTTATTTTTTAAATGTACTAATTTGATCCAGCTATTTGAGCACCATGTTTAACCGCACATAAATATAGTACCATAGATATTTTTTTTTTATGTCGCAATTATGCTTAGGTACAGATTGTGGTGGTGGTTGGCTGTATGTAATTTTTTCCTTTGCCAATTTAATTTTAGTATAGAAATTTAAAAAATTAGAGCAGCGGACAAAAATGGATTTTCATACTAACTTTTGTGGCCTAAGCCAAGAAGTAATGTAGGGAGCCATAAACGAGAAACTTCATGTCCTCATATCGGGACATTAACGCATACATTTCCGAGCATGTTTGAGAAAAATTTATTACAGCAGCCACAGCAGGCGGGGACAAATTAAAATAAGAAATAGCAACAAGATTTAGGAACAGTCGTTTTAGGGCTCCATGATCTTCTTTCCAGTCGAATGTTTTTGCAGATGAATTATTTATTTAATTAATTTAATTATTTTTAAGTTTTTAGTTATATCAGTTTGAGGTAGGGTGCCCCGATGCCTGCCATCCGCCAGCTCATATGAACATGGTTTTATTTTATAACAACTTTAGATCGCTATACGTTCTAAATGAAAAAGAGCTTGAGAAACTTAAAAAAAACATTGAATAGTTATATTATACCCCACTTTATAGTTCATAGATTCACGTCATCACTGTCATACCTCTAATGATACTCACAACTAGATATCGGACTTTTCATCGCACGGTAAGACGTTAGCGAGCAATTGGAGTCGACATTAGCAATGAAATCGATCTCCTGTTCAAACTCATACTCATCAATTTATTTCAGTAGTCATTTTAATTTAGTAATCAAGGACAAGAATGTTAACGAGTAGGTAGATTTATACAGGTTGGAACGCAACCATGGACCTCCCCGAAAATGGAGTGTTATTTAGGAGGTCTAGGGCTATCTTTTTATCATATATATAGCCTATGTTAATATTTCTAACCGTTTTCAAGTTACAGCTTGTTCAATTTTACTGCAAAGACATGCATGTTTCAACCCTAGTGCAATGACGTCACTAAGAAATGATGATTGAATTTACTAATAAACAAACTTAAGATTGATCTAAAGTTAATAGGGAATATTCATAATTTTGGATCCGTCCGGGGGGAAGAGCAGTGCTTGGTCCGGTGCGCCCTGGGCAACGGCTAATGATTTCCTGGCAGTTTCTGAGGGATATCATTGACCGTTGGCTAAGAGCCCGACAGGGGGGGAGGGGGGTCTTTGACCATTACCGTACAACGTTGCCGACATTTTGTCACAAGATTTTTTAATAAAAAATTTTACATTGACATTGGCGAAGTTGTCGTCACTATAACGACTTGATACGCCACAAATAAAAGAAGAAGAAGATATTCATAAAATTTTAATCACTGTTAAATATTTTTTTCTCGAATCTTTATTATCGTCACATTATAATGAAAAGGTATTTGTTTTATTTTGTTGTTATTTAAACTCATGAAATATTGAATAAAAAGTGAAAAATAAGGAAGGAAAATTCAAACTTACAAAACGCCTCACCATTGGTCAAAACGAAATGTGACGTCAGATGTCACAAAATTGGATTTATCGGCGTTGATATTCGTACGTGTTAGCACTTAGCAGTGTTTGTGAGAAAATTAGTAAAACTGTATTCTCGTGGTGATTTCTCGTGAATTTATATTTGATATATGTATCTTCCTTTACCTCAAATTTATTTCGGATGACAAAATCAATCATTAAAATTTCGTAAAACCGCAATATGAATATGAAAAGTTTTACTGAACTTGTATAAACTAGGTTCGGTTAGTTTTAAACTGAATTTTCTACTGGTGAAATCTTGTTATCTGTATAGTAATTAAAACTGAAAATGTGTATGAATGAAGTAACTGAAATCCTTTGCTAACAGTAAACTAGCCGTCCGCCCTGGCTTCACACGGGTAGATATAGGTATTTAACAAAAAAATATCGAAAACTACATTTTTGTGTCGGGGCTTAATAAAAAAACTGGCCAAGTGCGAGTCTGACTCGCGCACCGAGGGTTCCGTACAAATTCGGCTAGCAAATATAAAATCCATTTTTAGCAGAGTCCTGGTTCTAAGCAAAAAGTACGCAGCGTGAGGTCATTTTATACTGGTTATTTACATAGAGAGACATTATAAATTTAGATTTTGAAAAAGTAGTTATTGTGACATAACTGTAACAGTTAAACGTATAGTATTGCTGACTTTTTGTAGATATTGTTGTCTTCTATAAAACTGTAGTTCATCACTTTGCTATATTATCAACAGTTTCCGCAGCCGTACGCAATATAAGGATTTTTGGTATTTTTTTCACACCTTGGGTTACATTATCGAAGTTTTCATACCTATTTCTTTGAAAATATTCTATAGCCTATGTTACTCGAGTATAATGTAGCATTCTTATGGTGAAAGAATTATTAAAATAGGTCCAGTAGTTTTTGAGTGAATCAATATCAAACACAAAAAATACTCATTTTCCTTTATAATAGCGTAGACAAACATGGGATATGACAAATGACGTCATCAAAAGCGCGCGCTCAATGGTGGCGTATTGAACGGCGCAAATTTATTAGATGTTTTAAATTTCACTTTAAAAAATAATTTGAAATATGAAATAATTTGAATTTGAAATAATTAATTAATGTAATGACATGATCGTAAAGTCGACTTCTGTTTTTACTCGAGTATCAAATAGTCCCAATGCATTTAGATTTAGTTTGTTTACCATTTCCGAATGGTAAACAACCTTTTTTACTGCGAGACGATTGTGAAATACTCTTTTAATTGCGACGACAAGGTGACACTGATGTTCATATTGTCTTTGATTGTCTTCCATTGTCACGTGATTTTGTTTTTGAAAATGACGCAGCTGCAAGCTCGTGAATATTTCAATCTGCGCCTCTTATACGCGGAGTGCAATTAAAACACTTCTGAAGCTTTACGCCAGTAGGTACCGAGGTAGATATCCTCCACCGCATCCCACACGGCATATGACCATAATTACGTGCTCTTGACCGTGTTGCCCACAATCGTCGTATCGTGCCACTATCTTCGCAGAATGATCAATGTGAAGGACGCGTTATCCAGCATAAGGTTAGAGAAGAAAGAGTGTTGCGGTACTTCGAAAGGAACCCTAGAGCAAGTTCAAGGTAGGCGGGTCGGCATTGCGATACAAGCACGTCACATAACTATTCTTAGAATACTAAAATGTGCCCGCCGTTACCGATTTTAAACAGAACACAGAGCTGTTCAGTTATCACGAAGATTTGCCACTAATGAAAGGCGACTCGTGTGAACAAAATTGCAAAGTGACAGGCTATGTCATATGAAAATGTAAATATTACGTACATATTAGGGTAGTCGTCATTATTAAAAATATTGTTTTAATGCTATTATATTTTTATTTTAATAGGACTGTGATAATTACAAATGAATTGTACGTCATATTGACAACACAATAACTATACAGGAAAGTCCATGGTTGTATTCCACCCAGTATAACGATCCTTTAATTTTGTCTTTGAGTATACAGTAAGCATCAAATAGCTAATGACACACAGTTCAATCACAAAATAATTAGTTTGTAATCTAATAGGAAAATAATTTTATTTATAATTTTAATCACTATTGCTCACGATTTTTATTCACGATCGTTATAAAGGCATTTTAGAATTAGATAAAAGAGTTAGTATGAGTATGAATAGGAGTACGATTTTATTGCTAATGTCACCTCCATGGCTCGCTCACGTCTTACCGTGCGATGAAAAGTCCGATGCCTGCTCATAAGAATAAAACAGATGGATTGACGTAAGAATCATCAAAATTGGTCCATGCGTTCTTGAGCTCCACAAAGGAACAGAAGTAAAAAATAATGTTTACCTTATCGAACTCACCGCTTCAGAATTACACAAATTCAACACCTATTTACAAGACGCTAAACCATTTTGATCACTAGACTATTTTGATTCCCCTTTCTATCTGTACGTAAATATGTGTGTTACTAGAGACTGATACGACACCTGTTTTACCTTAAGTTAGCTGCCCAGGCCTTAAAACATAACTGGATTTATTAACCTAAACTAACCTAACTTCATGCAGTGGTAACTGGAATGTTTCTTGGTAAAATCTTTTTCGAAAAATATGTTAATAAGTTTTAATTAACCCTTATTTTCATATTGAAAAATGCATTTCAAAAATCAGTACCTAATTGTTACCAAATATAATAATATTACGCTAAATCCCATTAAGTAGGACTACGTTGTTGTATTTCCTATTGTTATTTGTATGCTTGCCGTTACGTATAATGACCACAAATATTTCTTCCTCCTCTGACTCGAAAAACGACGACATCTTGCTTTGATTGTTATTATTCATTGCGCTCACAATCAATACCTCAGTTTCGCTGCTTGCATCGCGACGTGTAAATACTCATGTTCCGCCAAGGAACTCGTGTGTCGGGTTCACATTGTTGATTTCGCGGCAGAGATGTGCTACAGGCATGAAACCTCATGCGAGTGTTCGTTCACATCGTCCATAAAAGTCGCATTTCTATCAAATAACATGCCTTCGCCATGTATTTCCGCCTTATGATTCTTGTGTAAATGGGACGTATTCGTGTGTAGTTGGGATGTATTCGTGTGTAGATCTGATAATTACTTTTTGTATTAAACAAAATGATTCTTTTGAATGAAATTACATTATAGTAGGTAGTGTCGTAAATTACAAAAAAAAACGGGAAATTAGATAAACTGTTTCAGTATTTTGGTTGATTTCGTTCCGTTTGAAATTAATAGAGTACATATTTTCGCCTTTATTTTATTTCCTTGCTGTATGATGATAATTCGTAGATTTGTATTATTGAGATGTTAATAATAGATTACATACATACATACATACAGACATACATAAATCACGTCTTTATCCCTTACGAGGTAGACAGAGCCTAAGGTAACAAGACCCAAGACCACGTTTAGCATGATTAATGAATGAATAATAGATTATTAGTAATTAAAACGAAACAGTACCATTACATAATACAAATTTTCCGACAATTCCATAATCTTTTGGACTTCGCCATCGGTTAATTACCTTTTCACGCCACTGCTCGGAAATGTGGCAAAAGATGGTCAGTAATGGGGCCCCAAAACAAAGTATAGTTGTAGGTTGAATGAACAGGCCAACTATGAATTCAAACAGGCCAACAATAACATTGTTGGACAGTTTCAAAGACCAAAGTCGTCCAATCACATCGGCATGCTGATCCCTGATTCCACCAATCAGAACACAATTTGTGATGCTATTACACAAAATCGACCAATCAGAACACGTCGTGTGCTGCATATTACATTTTTTCAAGGTTTATCCCATCATGGAGAGGCAAAGGAAACTAGGTCCATACAGCCACGTCTGACGTAAATTGTTTTGTCTTTAATGTTTAAGTCCTGTCTTAAAGTCAGAGTCGTCAGTCCGTCCTTGTCAAGTCATATTAAAACTATAAGCGATTATGGGTGTGTTTAATAAGCACTTCGAAGCGCTTTGCTTAATAAAATAACATAACAAAAAAAGCCTTTGCGTCACTGGCCACTAGAGCGCTCTCGTTTTTTTTTTAAAGTAAAATATGGCGGGAGAGTGAAACTTTACTCTTGTATTTACGCTCATGTTTTTTATTTCCTCGCAGTAGTCGTGAAAAGCACTATGTAATGTCTCGGCCAAAAGTGCAATGGACGGATTCGGCCCTCGAACTAACTCGTCCATCTATTGCTCACTTTCCAGCCTCTACAACAATGTACTATTTCACGCCACTGCTCGGAAATGTGGCAATAGATGGTCAGTAACGGGGCTCCAAAACAATAGTACATTGTTGTAGAGGCTGGAAAGTGAGCAATAGATGGACGAGTGAGTTCGAGGGCCGAGCCGCAGGTGAGGCCCTCGAAGAGAGACGAGTCCATCTATTGCACTTTTGGCCGAGACATTACATAGTGCTTTTCACGACTACTGCGAGGAAATAAAAAACATGAGCGTAAATACAACAGTAAAGTTTCACTCTCCCGCCATATATTACTTTAAAAAAAAAAAACGAGAGCGCTCTAGTGGCCAGTCACGCAAAGGCTTTTTTTATGTTATTTTATTAAGCAAAGCGCTTCGAAGTGCTTATTAAACACACCCATAATCGCTTATAGTTTTAATATGACTTGACAAGGACGGACTGACGACTCTGACTTTAAGACAGGACTTAAACATTAAAGACAAAACAATTTACGTCAGACGTGGCTGTATGGACCTAGTTTCCTTTGCCTCTCCCTGATGGGATAAACCTTGAAAAATTTTAATACGCAGCACATGACGTGTTCTGATTGGTCGATTTTGTGTAATAGCATCACAAATTGTGTTCTGATTGGTGGAATCAGGGATCAGCATGCCGATGTGATTGGACGACTTTGGTCTTTGAAACTGTCCAACAATATTATTGTTGGCCTGTTTGAATTCATAGTTGGCCTGTTCATTCAACCTACAACTATACTTTGTTTTGGGGCCCCATTACTGACCATCTTTTGCCACATTTCCGAGCAGTGGCGTGAAAAGTATAGTTGTAGGTTGAATGAACAGGCCAACTATGAATTCAAACAGGCCAACAATAACATTGTTGACATGACGTGTTCTGATTGGTCGATTTTGTGTAATAGCATCACAAATTGTGTTCTGATTGGTGGAATCAGGGATCAGCATGCCGATGTGTTGGACGACTTAGGTCTTTGAAACTGTCCAACAATGTTATTGTTGGCCTGTTTGAATTCATAGTTGGCCTGTTCATTCAACCTACAACTATACTTTGTTTTGGGGCCCCATTACTGACCATCTTTTGCCACATTTCCGAGCAGTGGCGTGAAAAAAAAATAGCAGGACTATTTACAAGTATAATTAGACATTTACCCTTTTTTGCGTGTTTATAAATAGACATTTATTTAAGTTTTTGTACCTACTAACACCATCCATTATGTACTTTACAAACCACTTATAGATTATGTGCGAATTAACACACATAATTACTTACGGTGACGCCTCTTGCCCATAGGGGTAGGCAGAGACTACTTTGTACCACTTGCTACGATTCTGACATACCTCTTTCGCTTCATCCACATTCATCAATCTCTTTATACGTGCTCGTCGGTTTCGGGTACTCCTGACCTGCCCTTTTTTTAAAACGTCTCCTATTTGGTCCAGGAACGTCCGTCTACGCCTTTCCCTCCCAACGCAACCATTCACACTTCCCGTATAGATGTTTAGTTAGTCTACTTTCATTCATCCTCTCTACGTGACCAAACCTGAGTTCTTCCTGTTCTGAAATCGCGTACCTACAAGACGGGCACGGGATTAGGTTAGATCAGATTTATTCTATAATAATCTTGTTATACAATGAAGACAATTGCATTATATGTTTTGACCCATTATGCATTTCAAAGTTTACGAGTGTGTTTAATATGTAATGTAATATAAATGTACATGTACTTCAGTACCTACATAAGATAACAACAATAGATTTGTGTTGATAGAAACGAATAAAAAACAACTTTTTATTATACATTAACCCTAATTTTGCGTGGATAAAATTGCTAAACCAGTCAGGTAATATAAGGTAAAATGTTTTGATGAAATTCACATTCCACATACACCTACAATAGTAGATTAATGCCGAGGCATGGGAAGTTCATTTTTTTTAAGCTGTGCTTTTAACACCTTTATTAGATAATATGTACTATTTCAAGCAACTAATTTGAATAATATGCTTTTTTTTACATAGCTTTGTTTATTAATAACTAGCCTTCTGTCCGCAGCTTCGCCCGCGATAAATTAATTTTCCCGTAGGAAAAGGTATTTTCCCGCGGTAAAAAGTAGCCTATGTCACTCAGTGATAATGTAGCTTTCTAACGGCAAAAGAATTTTTGAAATCGGTCCAGTAGTTACGGAGCCTATTCAATTCAAACAAACAAACAATCAAATCTTTCCTCTTTATAATATTATTATTAGTATATTAGTATAGATAAATATTTTTTCGCTGTTCGAAAATTTGATAACTTTGGCACAATCCCAATCGCATTCGTTCAGCAATAAAAAGAAACGGTTTTGTCTATACGTCAACGTCATAGATCTGTGAATGTGTGTGTCAAGTCGACGTCAGTCAACTTTCATGAGTTCGAATCGTTCCGTCCGTTGGTGTTGTTATTGTTTTCCGTACTGTTTTTGATTTTCTCGTTTCACCACAAAACAAAGCGTTTGATCCCTGTACATCTTTCCCGACCCCTACTTACATTAAAGTGGTCTTCGCAACAATACATCGTGTAAACTTTGAAATATCCCACATTAGCTTGCATACACCATTCCTTCCGCAAATCTTCTCTTTTCTCTACTTCTTCTTTTTGATTTCGTGAGAGCTATTGTTCGAGTCATTGTTGCACCCCGGCACAAAACATTTTTTATAATAATATCCATTGGGTATTTCACAGTTTTATACTTTGAATTTGCTTTTATTTCTAACGTTTGTAGATTAAGTAGGAATGTAATGTTATGATGTAGATGTGACAGTTACCATGACCTTAACTTTTTTTTTTTCATTTTTGTGGCAAACATTTAATGCCCAATTCTGCCATAAAACCGGGTCTTTGGTCGAACAAAGGTCAAACATACTTTTACAAAAATATCTGTAATCGTAAAGTATTTTTGAAATGGAACAAGATGAATCGTATAATTGATGGTTGTTTTCCTCCTAATGGTTTTCGAATTGGAGCATACTAAAAAAAAGTGAACAATGCCAATTGCTGGATGAGCAACTTGTCTAAAAACACGAACCGTAGGTGAGTGTTTTTTAAAGTTACGAATACAGCAATTTGCTCTTCCAGCTGAGGCAGATTATAATGTTTTTCTCAAACATTGAGAGGTAATGAAAATAAATTTTGCACTAAGTTTCCTCGCAACTTAGGTGGTTTTCATGTTCCCGCCTTTTTTCTTAAGTTTTTTTTTGTCATCTGTCACCGTAAGCTATTTGAGACATTGATAAAAACGTTAAGAGTCGAACAAAACGCGCACTCCTCGGCCATAGACTTCGCTGTTTGACATTATTTATTTGTAAAAAAATATAATTATATTCCATAGTCTCTTTGACTTTAAAAAAAGTTAAGACAAATGAAAAACAGTCCAGCAATCCGATTTATGGTCAGAAAGCGCGCCTGCAATGTAATTCGGCCGTCAACAAGGCCTAGACTACAGGCCCATGACCAAAAAATGTGGGTCATATGAACCACCAGGTGACATATATAGGACGATATAAGAGCATGAAATAATAAGATTCAGCACTATGCCGTCACTTGTAAGCTGTCCAACTGAGTGCTGGTGACTCCCTTAATTGTAAAATGACGATTGATATTTTTGTTCTATCGATTGACTTTATCGACCAACGTTACTCTAGTAGATGTGGTAATGTTAACCTATCATATCTTCCATCTTCGACTATCTATTTACCATTGTTAGTTCCAACGCGCAAAATTTTTCCATTATTTCCCTATCCCTATCCTTTTATCCTTGTCGTGCATAATTTTATTTTGTTACCATGATTTTGACTTCTCGACTCGTCAACATGTCCATCCATATTAGAAACTAGTTATTCAATATGTTTGTTCTCTGTTCTCAAGTGAACTGTTAATTATTCCAGGGGCGGCGAGGACAGCACAAGCAACCCGTGTGCGATGGCGGCGACGGCGGCCGCCCCGGCCAACTGGCGCGGCACCAACGACAGCGCCACGGATTACTGCCGGCGCGGCAACACGCCACTCACATACGGCAGGTACCAGAGGCACAATTCTACCGCGCCCTACAACACGCCTCCTTCTAACGTCGAAAGGTAACGTCGATTCTTAAAACGACATAATAATCACTATATAACCACGCATCCGATATAAAATTCGATGCATCTCTATTGCTCAGCATGAATTAAGGATTAAAATTTGGCAAAATTAAGTATTATGATTATTAACTAAGTGGGCTGCTTGCTTACCAGAAATTTTGTTTTTTAAACTAGATCATGGAAAATCTGAAATATCTTACAACCGCTTACATTATTAACTCTCATCACATTTCTTATTTTATGTAATGATATAAATGCAAAGCAGTAAGTTTTTGTTATCCTAACGTACTCGTAATGGTAACGTACACAGAATACCTTTGATCTGCTCTGTGTTCGTTATCAAAAGTTGCCGGATAGCTAAGTTCCTTTAATAGGAAAACTACGTACAAGTTTTACTCATTTACTCTAAAGGGATGCTCGGTTTTTGTGACAAAGATACAATCGACATTATCAAATCTTGACACGCTTGATCCAAACGTGTTGTAACTAACCTAAATGGCTCGTGCCGTCGCTTTGAGTGTCAACCGCCAGTCGAGTATTTGAACGGGTAATTATAGACGCAGGGGTGAATCTGTTGTAGGACAACACCACACCACCGATGGTACGCCAGCGGCGCGAGTGGCGCGAGCGGCGCGGGCGGCGCGGCGACGGGCGGCGAGAGCACGCCCAGCACGCCGGGGGGCGCGACGGAGAGCGGGCGGCGCCGCCGGCCCTCGGGCTCGGGCTCGTCGCGCTCCGAGTCCAGCTCGCCCGAGCCCAGCGACACCTCGCGCGCCTCCACGCCCGCCGCGCCGCCGCCGCATCCGCACGCCAACCATGCCAACCACCGGACCCCTCCCACGCACCAACATCAGGTATACTACACTAAACTCTAACTACTATCTATCTGTGGCTTAACATTTTATATGGTGATATTTTGGTCTACCATACGGCCATACACAAAGGCCATTAACATCCGATTTGAAACGGATCCGACACCTGACAGATGGGAGCAGGGTTTTTGACGTACTTACTTCCTTTTGCCATGTTCTTTTCGTATACGATTTCATGCCCTTTACGATGTGTTTTGTCGTTGTATGTTTTGACGGTTTTTCTGTTTGATTTCCGCAGTGGGCATCGACGGCGAGCGGGAGACCTCTGGCCATCTGCGTCAGAAATCTCCCGACGAGGTCGACGGACAGCTCCCTCAAAGATGGGCTCTATCACGAGTACAAGAAGCATGGGAAAGTGGTGTGGGTGAAGGTAGTCGGGCAGAACGCCGACCGATATGCTGTGGTCCGATTTAAGAAACCGTCCGACGTAGAGAAGGCACTCGAAGTGTCTCAAGATAAGCTTTTTTTTGGCTGTAAGATCTCAGTGGCGCCTCACCAAAGTTGCGATGAAGATGCGGATTCGGCCAAACCTTACGAGACTGATATCGATGAATACCATCCGAAGGTCAGTATTTCGAGCTCTCGCGAATCTTTTTCAACGACTTTGCCAAAGTTATTCAAGGCGTTCTCCGTTCTGTTGCAGGCGACTAGGACGTTATTTATTGGTAATTTAGAGAAGGACGTAACGCAGCAACAGTTGAGAGATAAGTTTAAGCACTTCGGACGAATAATCGAGATCGATATCAAGAAAGGCAGCGGGGGCGGTGCGGGTTACGCGTTCTGTCAGTACGCGTCGATTTCGAGCGTGGTGGAGGCGATCCGTGCCATGGACGGCGAGTACGTGGGCGGCTCGCGCGTCAAGCTGGGCTTCGGCAAGCCCGTGGCCACCACCTGCGTGTGGGTCGACGGGCTAACCGAGCATACAGAAAAACAGGTACGTCGCACGCCCATTGAAGCTTTGTCAAACAGCGGCCGCGACGCTAGTGCCCAGTATGGCTGGCATGCTTATTTCTATGAGAATGCATATGAGTCGTCCTCGTCACGCAGCACTCGGCGCGACTGTGGTTGTAGCCTCGCCGTGCCCGCTGTTTGAGGAAGCCTTTATTTCCCAACTCGCGTGTTGTAACGATCGCATTGTGATTTCCCGAATAGATAATTTGAATACGTTCTACTCTGTAAGCAGAGAATTAATAATTCATGATGCTCTTCGAGTAGCGTCGCTGGTTTCGCCGATATGTCGTGCACCTGAGCTGTCTCATTATACGTCAGAGGGGCTTATTGAATTTTGATCACAAGGCCGGTCCCTCAACAAGGTATAATTCAAGGCTACTATAATACTTCAGTGTCGTAGTAGTTCAATGACGACGAGACCGGCGACGGTAAACTCGATGATGAATGATGCGTATGTACGTGAAAATTTTTGAACCGGATCGTCTTCTTCGTCTTTCGATTTTCTAGAACCGTTCTAGAGCACACCGAGCTAATCGATCAAACCGGGGGTCAACTCAGGCGCAAGCCCCTACAATGATTTTTCATGAAGAACAGGCGGAAGAGACGGGGCGAGGTCGCGTCGCGGGATCCGTCCTCTCTATGTCTCTTCCGCCTCAGGCCGTTGCGCTTGGGCCATGTAAGTGGTCGTGACTCGTGACGTGTGTGCGTTGGCAGGTGCTGGGCGCGGTGTCGCGCTGCGGCGCGGCCACGTCGGTGTGCGTGGACCGCGCGGCGGGCGCGGCGCTCGTGCACTTCGAGCAGGCGGCGGCGGCGGGCGCGGCCGTGCGCGAGCTGCGCCGCGTGGCCGCGCAGGCCTCGGCCGCCGAGCCCGACCATCCCCGCCTCTGCGTCGACTACGCCTCTCGGGAGTGCCAGGTACGTGGCTGGTATAGCCTCCATGCCCGCTGCTGCTCCTGCAAACGTTTCCGATTCATATTCGTAACACGAGTTAGGTACGCATCTTGCTTTGACGAAATGTTTGTTTTGTCTGTGTCCGGCGAAGGCTCCGAAGTGACAGATGCACACTAACGAATGTGAAATTTAATGAAAATCGCGTATTTTCACGTCAAACCACCAGCTGAAGAGCCTTTCGAAAGGTCGTTTCTGCGATACCTTGTACTTTCTGCATCATAATATACTTCTTTTCTATGGCAGGAAGCGTTTTACGAGCAGTTGGAGAAGCACGGGGGTTCGGCGGCGCTCTCGGGCTCCGAACGGCTGAGCGGGGACCTCGCCACGCGCTATCCGGCCTCTACGCGACACGACCCGCTCAGGTAGATAAACTTTGATTACTGCCAGATTTAAGTCGTGTTTTGCTTACTCTAAGTTGGGTTTCAAGTGTCCGCCGTCTTGAGTTTTGGTTCTATAGTAGTATCAGACTGTCGGTGTCCCCGAACCCATTCATCTGTGACTTCTTAGACCTTTTATGTGCCTCAATGTACATGGCGTTCTCCCACATTTTATGATCTCACAGGCAAAAATATACTGGGCCAAAATAAAATTACTAGTATAGTACATTTATTTAATAACTCAACGGAGGCTTTTCATCAGAGGTTCCCCAATTATAGTACTGACTGCCATAGGTGTGAATTTATACGGAGTAAAAGACCTACAAAGAAGAGTAGACTTTCTTCTTTTTTTATCATAGAGGTGCCCTCAGATATTTTTTGTAATTTTATTAGGATAGAGAATCTATTTTGTATTTTTGTTCAGACCATGGGTACAGACTAGTAATATACAACTTGTATGTGTCAGGTACGAGGGATGCACGCCGCGGCCGCGCGCGTCGAGCTACGGGCGCGGGTCGTCGCGCACGCCGCGCTACTCCGCCGTCGTCGAGCACTACGACGCGGCCGAGTACGCGGCCGACCGACGATACAGGTACAAACAGGCTCGAATCAAGACTTTCGGGACTCATGTTAAATAAAATGACATATTTTTGACACTTATATCAAAAATTCTTTAACTTTTTCTTATGAGTTGGGTGGTTCATGTTATTGTTTCGTCATAGGGTATATGAAGAAGTAGGATCCAGTCCACAAACAGAAGATGCGCCTTACGAGGACAGACTGCAGTCGGTAGTCGTGTCCCCACATCGCGCTCGCAAACACCGGCGAGACTCCAGCCCGGAGGATCGCAAACATTCGAAGGTATGTGAATATTTCTGTGAAGTACTTGTGAGATGATACTAAGTAGTTCGCGTAAAATGACTTCGCAGATCGAAAAATCATAAACGGTCACTACGAAAGAGTCGAAGAATATTAATATCATTTCTCACAGTAATTTCACCGTTCGCCTTTGCAGCGGCGTAGTATATAGAGATGTCTAATATTTCGTTCGGCATCGTTCAGGAGCGGCATCGAAGCGCGGGTGGAACGATCCGTCGCTCTCGGTCCGGGTCGCGCAGCGGCGTCGGGCTGCCGGGGAGCGAGCTGCGGCACGCGGCGCGGCGGCGGCACCGGCGGCGGCGCGACGGCTCCTCGTCCCGCGGCAGCCGCGCCGGCACCCCGCTGCGCGACGAGCCCGACGCGCCGCCCGCCGAGCCGCGCCGGCCGCCGCGCGAGCGCCCACCGCTGCCCATGTCGCTGCCGCTGCCCAAGTTCGCGGCGCAGCTGCTGCGCACGGCGCCCGCCACGCCGCGGCCCGCACCAGCGCCTGCGCCCGCGCCCGCCTCGCCGCCGCGCCCGCCCTCCGCCTCGTCGTCCAGCGCCGGCTCCGCGCCGCACTCGCCGTCTCTGGAGGAGCGCATTCGCAGCCTCGACGAGAAGTACGAGAAGTGGAGCGGCAGCCGCGCGCAGGCCGACGCGCCCGATCGCGCGCGCCTGCGGCACCGCCTGCTCGACGTCGACATCAACGAGGTGAAACCGTCCGAGGTGGTGCGCTCGCTGCTGGCCAAGCGCTCCGTGTTCGACGAGGACTCGGAGCGGCTGGAGGGCTTCGCGCGCGCGCCGTCGCCGCCGCCGTCGGGCTCGCCGCGCCGCCTGCGCTACCCGTTCCCCGCGCACGCCGAGCCCGACGCGCCCGAGCGGCCCGCCGATCCGCGCCTCAACCGCCCCGAGCGGCCCTGTCTGCCGGAGCGCCTCGGCAAGTTCAACGAGAGCGACTACAGGCTCGACTCGCGGCTCCGCCTCCGAACTCCCTCCACGGATAAAGCGCAGCCCGACCAGACGGACAAGAAGCCCTCTCCGAAGACGGAACCGGACCGGACCGCCGTGCTCGACAATGAATCTTGGAAAGATGTAGATAGAAGAAAAAGAGATTTCCTCTTCTGTGGGAAAGAGACCGAGAGAAAATTGTCGTTCGATCTCGACCCCATGGATGTCAAAGAGGGTTTGGAGAAGATCGTTTTCGACTACCAGAATAAAATAGACAAAAGCGTTTCGTCTGACACTAGAAGATCGACAGAAAATACTGAACCGGTGACGGATAGGTTAACGAGCAGCAAGAAAAGTGACCTCATTGATGACCTAAAGATTAAGAGATCGGACAGTTCGAACTCGGCAGAGGTCTGTAACATGCCTGAAGTGGCAGACAAGAAAATTATTTTACCTGAAGAGCTTCAAGAAAATAAAATTAGCCAGAGCGATATAATTACTGATAAATTTGAATTTACGATTAAAACTGAATCATTGATCGAAAAAGAGATAAGAACGAGCTTAGAAAATGAAAGCAAAGAGGAGATCTTTCAAATAAAGAGTGAATTTGAATTTAAAACAGAGCTACCTGTTTCCAATATTATCAAAAAAGAAATCATAGAATTTGAAGTGCCGCAAAACCACTTAAATAATGTGAATTGTATTAAGCCATCGAAAGAATTATCGGATTTTAGCCAAGAACTTATCCGAGCTACCGAAAAGAATGGTAAAGAAAGATTCAATCAAAACATATTATTAGAAGCTATTCAGAATAACAAAAAGATTGAAAAGGAAAATATAGTATTTGAAAAAAAATTTGACACGGAAAAAAGTGGTACTCATTCTTTTTTTGGCAATGAAGTAACAAAACTCACAGATGTTGAAAAATCCAGTGAAGAACGGATTAAAACTGAGCGTGAAAGATCATGTGCAAAAAACCGTTCTGAAAAGGAGAAACATGAACATGAAAGAGATAAACCAAAGAATAATAGGAACGAGAGAGGGCTAGAAAGACACGAGAAAGATAAAAAATCTAAAACTGAAAGTAGTACTGAAAAATCACATATTGATAAAAGTGACAAAGTTAAAACTGAAAAAGATATCGACAAAAATTCCAGGGATAAAACTGAACGAGACATAGATAAAGCAAAAAACCACGATGAAAAATCTTCACGGCATGATCATCATAAAAGGGACAAACATGAAAAAGATAGACGAAAGGAATGCGTGGAAATAGATTTTTTATCTAAAACTAAAAAAGATGACAAATGTAAATATGACCGCCCTAAGAAAGAAAGCGAGTCCAAACGTGACACTAAGAAAGAAATTGATTCTACCAAAATGCGCAAGTCTTCAAGGGATGAATCAACCCGAGATTTGTGTCGTAAGGATTCCACCGACTCTTCAACCTCAAGAGCTTCGCAGGACTCTTCAAAACTTAAAGAACCGGATACCATTGATAGTAAAGAAAATGTCAAAAATAAATCAAAACTTCAAAATGATTTAATAGCAAAACATAATTCTGACAAGGAAATGTCGTTGAAGTTTATTGATCCTTTAAAGCTGAACCCAACAGTTAAACTCAAAATGACAGAAATTAAAGAAGAAAAGATGTCAACAGATCAGATTATTAAAACAGTTGAAAATTCTCTTGAAAATACATTCAAAAGCAAGCCTGAAATCACAGAAAAGCAAAGACATTATTCTCTTGATTCACCCGGTTTTGATACCAAGCGTAAAGAGCGTCTAAATTCCTGCTCAAGTCTACCAGCTCATATTGGTCATAAACGTAGGATGTCTTCGCAAGATACGTTTGATTTTTTAAACGAGGACAGTAAAAAAAATAAAAGCGATTCAAAAGGCCCTGAAAGAAGAGATTCAAAAGATTCTCGAAGTGGCGATCGGCACAAAACTACTAAATTTAATAAAGGATATTTTGCAAAAATTATCGAGAGTAAAACTAAAGACGACAAGAAAAATCAAGTCAAGCCGCCCGATGATGAATGGAAAGAAACGAACGATACTAAAGACTTAAAACAACAAGAAAAACCCAAATCTCTAAGAAAAAGTCCTAAAGGAGATAGCGATGAAAAAATGAATCACAATTCAGACATTCAGACAGACGGATTACACAACGACTTAGATTTTCTTGCCACGCTAGAACTTAGGTCTAGTGAAGAAGACGAGAGACAAAGGGCTCTGAGAAAAGAAATGAAGGAAAAGAAACGAATTCAACAGTTGCAACAAATTCAAGAACTCCAAATGAAACAGCAGGATGTATTACAACAAGATCTTAGTTGTAAAAACAAAGAAGATAAAAAACTCAAAATAGACGACAAGAGAAAGGAAGTTGCTCGTGAGAAACGAATGTCCACTGATCGAAAGAGCCGTGAAGAGAAAAATGATAACCAAAAGCGAAAGAATCGTAAGCTGACTCAAAGCACTGATACTTCGGACTCTGACGAACCTAAAAAACATTCTATATTTGACATCGTCGATGATGGGCCAACATATATTTCAATGTATGATAAAGTCAAAGCACGTTCATGTAAAAATATGCAAAAGCAAGAAGAAGAAAAGCGTCAAGAAAAGATCAAGGCAAAATTCAGTCAACTAAAGCAGAGCCGTGCTAAACGGGAAGAAAAGAAAAGATCAAGTTGGGACGAAGACAGTGACTCCGAGCAGGATGGTAGCAGAAGAAGGCCGCCTAAACTGTCGATGGATAGTTCTTCTGACGATGAACACGTTCTGTTGCAAAGTAAAAAGCGTGAAAAATCTCAATCTTTCGACTATGACCGTAAACTAATAAATGACTTTTTGAATTTGCCAAGTACTGAGGAAGATACGCAAAACAAATTGTCCCGTAAAAATTCTAGATCGCGCATTATGTCGGACACATCAGACGACGAAAACTCTAAAAGGAGAAGTGCAAGTAAAAGTCCAACTTTCCTTAATAAGGTAAAAAAGGAGCTGATGTCCGATTTGGAGCTTTTACAAGATAGACAAGATGATACTATACCAACTTCAGATACAACTTGTGACAAAGTAAAGAAAAATTCATTATTAAATTTATTTGGCAAAAGCGACAGCGATGACAGCAAACTAAAATCTAGTTTAGGAACGGAAAATGACTATAAACCGTGCTTTGCACCCAACTGCAATGACTTCTCATCAGAAAGTGAATCAATGGCTACTCATAGACATACTGGAGAAGCTCGTAAGAAACATAAAAAAAGGCAAAAGAAACATAAATTTTCCTTTTCCGAAGATGAGACAAAAGGTGAAAATGCTGATTGCGTTTCTCTCGCCGTTAATTCTAAACACCGACATTCAGACAAAATTAGACGCCATAGTAATAAAAAGGAAAAACGGAAAGACAAAATTCGCGATAGTTTTGATGGTGATGACAGTCGCGATGAAAAAAACAAATCTAAGAGAAACAAAAATTTGCTCAATAACTTTTCTGATTTGGTGTCTGAGACTAACTCTAATAATACCAAAAAGGAAGGGAAAATGGAAGATATATTTGGTCCACTGTCTGATGACTCTGATAAAGAAAGTAAAGGGATTATCCAAAAACAAAATTCCTTATTACATAACTATGACGGTACACTATCGGTGTCAAATGATATAAACATTAAAACAACTTCTGACGATGGTAGACAAAGAGAAAGGGACGAATTAAAACGAAGAAGAGAGAGGAAACGAAAGGAAAAACGGTACTATTCGAAAGAGGATGAGAATAGTTTGGATGTGGACGCTGTTAGTAAAGCAATCGAAGCTAGATTGTTTGCTGATTCTATAACTGATGACGACAACCGTATCAGAGCAGAATCACCCTTGGGAAGTATAACCAAACATGAACAAAATGATTTAAACTACATAGACGACGATCTAATGCTGGACACTAATATAGGTGAAGGTCTCTCAGAAAATTTGAAACGGGACTGTAGAGAAAAGAAAAAGAAAAAAAAGAGAAGCAAAGAAGATCGACAAAGTCGAAAAGAACATCACTTATTTCATAATCACAGCAAATTAGATAAACCTGATCTGCTTATAAACTCTACTATGACATTATCACCGAAAACTTTATCGGAGATTCCGATGCCCAGTGATACGGAATCGACATCAGTCACGAACAAATCTGATGATTGCGCATCCCTTTCCGAAACGCAAAGCCTGCCAAGATTATCAGATAGCCCATTTATTGTTATTCAGCCAGATGATAATAACGACACCAAAAGTAGTAGTTCTGATATTACAAGTTGCGTTATTTCGACCGATGCCATGAAACTATTATCAGAAGAATACCCAACTATTGAAATAGACAAAATTCCTATGCCAGCGCCAATAGAAACAATTGTTCAGGACATAAGCGATATACCTATGCCTGAAGAGCCTGAACCTGTAAAGCGCAGTAGTAGATCCGATAACTTCAGTCCATCTCTTACTATTGATGTTGATCTGAGTGAAGATGCAGTACGCAGTATTTCGAACTTAGAAAAAGAGCCAGATAAGAATCTTGATATAATTGATACGCCCAGTACTCCAGTCGACGAGAAAATTGAAAAACCCAGAGCTGTTATTTCTCAAGAGGAAACAGACGTCGCGGTGGCTGCACTTTTAGAACAGGAAAGCTTTGGAGGAAAGAAGACCTCCTTCACTAATCGTTACGAAGAAACTGAAAGTAACACCACACATGAAGTAGAAATTGAAAGTTCTAATTTGGAAAATTCTCCGGAACAGGATCCAGAGGAAATGAGACGAGCGGTAATAAACCTTAACATCAGTGAAATGGAGACTAAGCCTGAGACACCTGTTTCTGACAGTGACCTTTTATTAATTGACACCGACAACGAGGAAGCTGAGGATACTCCTCAAGACGCTATTGAAAGGCTGCCAGTTAACATAATTGCAACAAATCAGTCTCTCGGTGTCAAAACTGCAATTGCCATTTCAAGCATTGTTACATCGGCGGCTACTAATATCATAGTCGCTAAACCTAAACCAACTGTCCCCGTTTCAGATTCAAATGAAACTAAAACTAAAATAAGTGAATCAGATAATAAATTGCCTCTAGTAAAACGAGAACCTGTCCATCAAATAACATCCACTGCTACTCCAGTAATAACATCTTGGACACTTACAAATAACAAACTGCTTGAGCCTCATATTGTAAACATACAGGCAAATAAAATGGCTATAAGGGACGTAAACGAAAATAAACCTCGGCATATTACAGCAAACATTGTACAAATAAAAGCTCCGCACAGTCAGAACCTGCAAATGGGCAATGCAGTGAGACCCATTATATCACCTAATAGATTGAGTGCCCCGTATCAAGTTATTAATCATGTGATTCGTCCACAAACAAATATGCAACCACCAACAATAAAAATACCAGAGCCTCATATTTTATATCAGAAACCGCAAGGCATAGTGATATCGCCCAGGCTATCGAATGACCCTCGCCTGCAGAGTCCGAAGGCTAATCCGCAAGGAAGAGATGGCATGACTTCCCCTCGGCTTGCAAACATGACCATATTGAGCACTTCTCCTCAAAATTTGAATGTTGGAATGGCATCTCCTAACACGATTCAACAAAGATCACCAGGTCAGGTGACCGTTGTACGTATGCAGCAGCCGCCTCTCAGTCCTATTCAAGGCATGCATTTACAACACGGTGCTCGAACGATGATGTCACCTAATAGATCTGGCTCAGTTTTGGTACAAACTCAAGGAGCTCCAATCCATTTTAACCGACTGCCTGTTACACCAGTTTTAGCACCAATATCAAAGCAAATGAATGTTAACAGTTTGATTCCACACACTAAAAGTACTGGTGTAAATCCACCTACTTTAGTTCATCAGCATAAGATTATTACAAGTGAATGCGGAAAGAGCGACCAAAGGCCTGGTACAGATCATGAGCCTACGAAAATTATTTTGTCTCCTTCAAATTTACATCAAACTACTAATCCTACAGTGATGGCACAGAATCGTCTTATATCTATGCAGAATACATTGCATGTAGGAACAATAAACTCATCTTTACATTTAGCTAACAAAGGTATTATCAGCCATATCAACCATCTGTCTGAAAAGCGAGAAAACCAGATCCAGAAATTAGAACAACACAACCATATGGCTTACGGTGCGGCCCCTATTTTGCACGTCACCGGTGTAAATCATACTTCAGCATCTATAATTCAAAACCCTAGTAAATCTGTGATGAGCCCTTTACAGGAACCTAATGTTAATAGGGGCTCCGGTACAAATGTAATTCACACACTTAATACACCAAGAATTTTAACGTCAGTACCTATGACAAATATCATACAAATCGATTCAAGCAAACCAGCCCCATCGGTATTATCCATGGCAACTATAAGACCACCAACAGTGCTTACAAAATTAGATTCAACAAATACCGGTGTAACAACAAGCACTCTTACAAACGTAGTCATGACGCCACTTTTGTTAAAAACAAGTCTGGCACCAATTACGCCGAAAATAAACATTAAAACTGAAGCGAGTGGCGAAAATAATCCTACAGCTATATTGCAAAATCATATTACTCGCGTAAAAACTGAAGGATTGTCAGTAAATGACGACAAAGAGATTTTAACAAATATACCTACTGCTGTTTCTGAAGCTCAGCTTATACAAGCAAGCAAAGATTCATCCGCTAAACCAGTAATCCCGCCAACTGAACATATCACTAAATGCGAAACAGACTTCGAAGAATTGTTAAAAGATACCACAAATGAAATTAAAATAACAAATGATTCTGAAAAGAAGCTAGAAGTAAACGTTGGGAAATCCGTAACTTTATTTGCTGCCAGTCGTGATAGAATTGATAGCATTGACTCCGTAAAAGATATGCAAAGGCCTGATGTTCTGACACCGGAATCTACGGCTTCTGAAGGATCTGTCACTTCCCAGAAAGATATTAAAATGAACAATGACGCAATGGATAAAGATTCGGCTAATGTTAGCATCAATGAGCTTTCTACTACAGAGAAAACTATAAAAGAATTAAGTAAAGAACTCTCAGATGAAGACAAAAATGCAAATACTGGAAATATTTTGAATATTTTCAATACACCTGAGCATTCTCCAAATTTCGCAACTGCTAAAGGTATTGACATAAGTGAAAATAAGTTTCCTAGTTTGCTTTTACAAGAACCTATTGATAGCCAGGTAAAAAATATTGATGAGAACGATTCGTGGAGTGCTAAAGACGTTAATATTGAATCGGTTATCAAGAAAGTTGACTCACTTTGCAATGAAAACTTTGAGGAAAAGAAGGATGACTGTAAAACAGAAAAAGACACCTCTCTGCAATCAATTAATGGACCAAATGATTCAATTACTTCCGACGAATCTGTTTTATCCACTGAATCTGTAAAGCCTACACTAACAGAAAGTGGAATTGAAACTAAATTAGATGTTATTGGCACTGAAAAAAATACTCCCAGTAAAAGGGGCGGCCGTAGCATCAGAGGCAAAAAAACTGAAAAGAATCAAGACAGAGTACAAACTCGACAAATTTCAAAATCACCCCGTGGAGGATCAGCTGCGAAAAGGGGCAGAGGCAGAGCAAAGGTAGACAAGAAAATTAAAAATGCACTTAACACCATTTCTAATAACATGCCCGGCGACGTTTACGATTTTCACGAAGATTCTGGGGATGAAACATCAACATCACCCAATAAATCCGAAACACGCCCTCGCCTTATTTTAACGATAAAAAGTCCTTTAGGTCATTCTAATGCAATAGCCACATCAACCCTCAGTATTGGTCAAAAAGAAGCACTTAAAAATGCAGAAAAAAACATTAGCAAAGATGATAAGTCGGAAGATTTCGTATCACCTTCGCCAAATACTCGAAAATCTAGGAGATTGCAGGAAAAAGACGTCCAACGAAGTACAGTCGATGACGTTATAGATGACGTTATTAAAGGTTCGGCTACACCGACCAAACCCGGCAAAGAAGTTAATAAGAAGAGGCCTACGAGACAGACGGGCACCAAAACCACCCCGCAAGACAAATCATCCGATATTCGAAAATCACCCCGAGGTACTAAGAGGTCTCGAGATAGAAGTCTCTCCGATGCTTCTATCGACAGTAGCGATGAAAAAATCGTAAAAATAGAAGAGTCCTTGAAAGATTCAAAGGTTCCTAAATTAACTGAAACCGCGATTACAGCAAAAATGGAAGTGGACACTCCTGTTTCAAAACCGGCGGCCACGTTAACCCACAACTGCGCACCAGTCACCACAATTGCGACGGCTCCTACGAACCAGCCAATCGTCATCAACTCTCATGCCGTCAACCATCTACCGGTGACCGCCACAAACCCGACTGCCATGCAGAGTACGATAGTTTCTAACAAGACTCCTTCTGTCATCAATCCACCAGTTATGACAAACCCTGTCAGCAACCCCGTCGTCGTCAGCAATCCCATCGCGTCCAGTCATCCGCCAATCGCTAGCAATCTCTTACCCGCCATCAACAACCCTCATCCTGCACCGACGCCTATCATGAAACCACCGAAGAAAATGATATCAGAGATAAGCGCAAAGCTGGCTTTCGAATCGGCGGCGACGGCGTCCGCGGCGCCTTCCACCGAGCTCCAAGCGGACAAGGCGCCGGCGGAGGCGAACAAGCAACACGCGCTGCCGGCTCGCTCGCCTCGCGGCGAGGAGACCGAGATGGTGCCGGCCACGGGCGAGGCGGGCGAGGCGCTGGCGCGGCGTCTCGCCGACGCCGTGCCCGGACACATGGTGCCCGTGGGCGCCACCGAGGCCAGCGACGAGCGCGTGCAGTCGCCCGCGCTGCCGCATCGCCCGCTCGTCTCGCACCGTCCGGCAGACAGAGCCACGCCTATACTCATGAGGTAATAACTTTTTGCCTATACAACTGAACACGTGTCGTATCTTTGTGTCGGCGCGTCGAGATTAGACTCTTCGATGTTTTTACTCGGCGGGGTGATACCGCATGCTAGTAATGTTTTCACGCAAGCCGAAACCGAGTTCTTTCGGTAGCATTATTCTAGAAACCTGCCGGTGGTTCTTTTTTTTTAATTTTTGTCTACGAAACAGCCCGTAAGTTCGATCCGTTTACGTGCCGAGCGTGAAATCTATCATGAGCTTTTCGGTGAAGGAAAACATCCTGAAGAAACCTGCACACATCTGCGAAGTAATTCAATTGTGCGTGTGAAGTTCCCAATCCGCACCGGGCCCGCGTGGGAACTATAGCCCGAGCCCTCTCATTCTGAGAGGAGGCTCGTGCCCAGCAGTGGGACTTATATAAGCTGGAGATGATGATGTGCCGTGAAGTAAAATGTGTGCATGCGTTCCAGGGCCGGCGAAGGAGAAGGAGCGGGCGGGTCGCGCGGCGTGCGCGCGGGCTACGTGGGCACGGCCAGCCTGCCGCGCGGCGCGCACCACCCGCCGCCGCCGCACGCGCTGGCCGCGGCGCTCCCGCTGGCGCCCGTGGCGGCGCTGAAGCCGCTGGCGCCGCACAAGCCGCTGCAGCCGCTGCAGCCGCTGCACCACGCCAAGCCGGTGCCGCCCGTGCCGTCCGTGCAGCCCCACCACCATCCGGGTAAACTCGCTATTATTTCATCTTTCTAGGAACGGCTCTCAGGCGGGCTTGCGCGTGCCAAGGTTGACCATATAACTCTGTGTTAACTGCTAACTCAGTATTAAGAAGTGTCAAAATGTATGAAACTCCACCCTAATCCGAAAAGCTTTGCTTTTTTAACCCTCGACAATGGAAACTACCCTTAAAATAAGCTTAGCCAAACCTGGCGTAACAGAAGCTTAACAAGCATTTATGAATAAGTGGATAAATATTAGGCGTGCCCTAGAAAGAAAAAAGTGCAGCTGCCAAATGCTACATTTTTCATCAGATGATCGTCGGGGAACCTACTTGATACCAGAGTTGTTATGGATATCCATATCCGTAACCGAAACTATCGGATATCCGAAATAAAAAATATCCGTAACCGTAACCGAATCCGATATAAAAGTTTTTGATAGTATCGGATAGGGCGGAGTCCAACTATATACTACTTATGGTAGGGGAGCCCACGTAGCTAAATCGGGATTTACTCGAGAGTCAGAGAGACCTATTGAGTTGTCAGATTAGTGGAATATACTATGCATGTAATTAACTCACCCTACCTTAATCTGGCGCGCCCGAGAATTTCTGACGATATTTTTTTTTTACTAATCTGATCCTTTATCCTTGACAGGCGGCCATATATATGGGCTCATATTTGGTGGAGGTACTTTACCGGGTACAAGGTATCTCCAATTATGTTAATCTGCCGCGCTTTAGTAACTCCCGAAATCCCTCTCTTGGGCTCCCCTACTATTAGTAAATATGACACGTCGTGACAAGTTTTTGTTTTTGCCCGGCCGGCAGACCAGCTGCGCGCGCGTTTAGTCGTATTGTATTTATTTTTACAGTTCCTTAAAAATTTAATATCCGTAACTGAAACTATCGGATAATCCGAAACCGATATTATATTTTACCAATATCCATATCCGTATCCGAAATTATATATACGTAACATCCCTACTTGATACCATGTCAGGTATTTACTGATCGACCTCCAACTGACGTCTTACATTTTTGTCCGAGACTTTATTAATGTTGATTGTTATCTTTTGCAGGAGCCGCATCTCGAGGCACTATTACTACGATCAGCCCCCAAGGCCAGGTAGCTTTGGTGAGTTATCGCACCAATAGAAATACAAGACTTATGATAGACGTTGTATGTTGTTCGTAAATTTTAATTAATATATTAATTTGTACAGAATACAGAGTATTTGCACTTGAGAGATATTTGTTCAATTAACTAAGCATCTGTTTTTTGACTATATTTCTGGGTAGATTTATTTAACATAGATGGTAATTTTTGGTATATCTAGAGCTACGATGTTTAGGAGGCTTACGATTGTAATTTTGTTCACGCTGCTCGGGATAGTCTGCTGATTTAGTTAGAAGCCCTCCGCCTGCTCACCAACATACTTCTCCAGTTACCCCGGTATACACTATTGTAACTAAATTGCGTGCTTAAGGCTCACTGTCCACGTTGCAGACGCGACGAAATAGACACGAATAACAATAAAATTAAACCGGATGTGTTATCAAAGCGCACTTACCGCAAACTTACGACATCCGTCCATTTTTTTGACCCTGGTGATTTTGTCAATTATGAGGATGTTTCATAATATATTTATTTGATGTACCTACGACGAAAAAAGACAAATGTGAAACGCTTTTATACAGCTAATGCTTCGTGGGTAGTCTGCCCCTAACACGCATTTACATAAATATTTGTTATGTGCCTTTAATACTTTGAAGTGGCAGGTTTTGATGGTGTGATTGATTGTTTGCAGAGCGATGGAATGTACCCACACTTTTCGCCTCAACATTATCAAATGTATCAACAACACTTCCGGGCGACACAAGAAAATCGAACTACGCCCTCACAATTTACACGGTAAGTTTACGAGCGTTATCGTCGTGGCTTTCCATTTTATTAAATAGAATATTTCAGTCGTTCACGAACCGGCAATGTTCATTAAATATTAGGAATACACGTGGCTGACTGGAGTCGACGCGCAGAGAAACTTACACTCTTTGGAGATGTGCTATCATATAGTTAACTCCCTGCAGCTTGATATTCATCAATAGATCCAGGCTTGGAGTGGCTCCCCGTGAGCCTCAGGGGCCTCAAGCCTGGGGAGGGGGGCGTTCGCTAGGGCCGGACTGAGTGACCGAGTGTAATGTGGCGTGCACGGTTGTAATATCGGTTGTTGTGCAGCGCGCTGGAGGCGGAGGGCTCGGAGGCGCCGGCGCCGCCGCTGGAGCTGCGCCGCGTGCCCAGCGCGCGCGTGCCGCGCCCCGCGCACTCGCCCTCGCCCGCAGACAGGCACATCAGTACGTATACACACCAGTTTTACTCTATCATATTTTTTTCAAACATGCAATGCAATATTGATGTCATAGTTCCATATATTGGGCTGCGAAGTGTCAAGTTTCAGATACGACTAGACTAGAGGTCTGTAATGGAATTTCATACAACATTGCATTGCAGGCTCAGAATGGCGATGTGCTATTTTTTAAATTTCCGTTTTACACGTATTTGTGATTAAAAAAAGAAAACTATATTTGCTTTCTGGCGTCATCACAATCAGTTGTCTCGCTCACGCTCGGCCGTCTAATCTGTATGTTTTCGACCGGCAACCCTTTATTTCTCGGCCTCTGCTGTTCTACTATTGTATTTACGTTTGTAATTTTTATGTTGCTGCATATTTATTGAATGTGGAAGTATAACGTGTGTCGTGTGCAGTGTACGCGGTGGGGTGCGGGCGCTCGCCGCCGCCGGCGCACGGCACGTCGCGGCTGCCGGGCGCGCTGCCGCCGCAGGCCGCGCCCGGCCCGCCGCACGCCTCGCAGGTGCCGCGCGAAGCCGACTCGCTGCAGATGCTGCTGAGGGTGAGTCCCACAGTCCCACATCCCACTGTCCCACATGTCGTGTCGAACCAGTCCAATAACATTTCCAAAATGGCGGACGTAACATTAGGGTGTTTTGGAACTTAATGGTCGTTCTTTTTCGAGCTGCGAGAACGTAATCCCACCATAAAATTTATTCGTCGCTTATTTTGTCAACTTACTCTGAAAAGCACTGTTTCGATTTGTATTGGTAGTATAAGTTTACGTGTTGTGTTTCTTCAGCGGTACCCGGTGATGTGGCAAGGCCTGTTGGCCCTGAAGAACGACTCCGCTGCTGTTCAAATGCACTTCGTGGGCGGCAGCATGCGCGTGGCGCACGACACGCTGCCGCGCCACACGGACGGCTCCACGCCGCCGCTCCGCATCGCGCAGCGCATGCGCCTCGAGCCTGTACAGCTCGACCAGGTGCATCGCAAGATGAAGGTACACACACTTTACTGCTTACTGTTTAACACACTATCTACGAAGCGACCACAACCGATACCTCTGTGACACACTGTGTTAATCGCTGAACTTTTTCTGACGTCTTTCTTGCCTGTTACAAAATAATAGAAAGCGAGAGATTTCTACCTTTTTATTAGAGATACATTGTTCAATTGTTACTTAAGATCGTTCGGAGACCGCGCGCGGAGAGTTTGCACCCGTGTCGTGCAATGCGCTGAATAATAATATAATAAATAACAATATCTTGGGACAATTGATACCAATTGACCTAGCCCCAAACTAAGCAAAGCTTGTAATATGGGCACTAGACAACGGATAAACATACTTATATAGATAAATACATACTTAAATACATATCAAACATCCAAGACTCGAGAACAAACATTCGTATTTTTCATACAAATATCTGCCCCGACCGGGGATCGAACCCGGGACCTCAAGCTTCATAGTCAGGTTCTCTAACCACTGGGCCATCCGGTCGTCTAAACGTCTTAACAGGAGCTAGTTATAAATGTGTTGTTATTCGGTTCAGCTGGAGAACGAGCACTGCATCCTGCTGGCGCTGCCGTGCGGGCGCGACCACATGGACGTGCTGCAGCAGTCCACCAACCTCAGCGGAGGCTTCATCACCTACCTGCAGCGCAAGCAGGCCGCCGGCATCGTCAACGTCGCGCTGCCCGGACACCACCAGGTAATAGCTGCAGGACGACAATAGCACATGCACGTGACAGTACATAGTAGCTAGTACTTAGTCGTCAGACATATCACGTCATCAAAGGGCACCCCCTTTGATGACGTGGCGTAGTAATTAGTACAAAAAAATAACGACTTTCTCATATTATGCAGTTGGATGCTCGCCTTCTAGGTCACTATCGGTATTGTATCCGTGACCTAACATTTTCTGGTACTGCTAGTGACCTAACCCGTTTTCGTAATGTACACATTTTTTCAAGTACCTTTACGTTCGTCCGTCATCTAGCTATGTTTCGAGGTGATTCCTTTAGAATGTTTGGTAACGAGTGTAAATTGTTGATACAGGCTATGTACACGGTGCACATCTTCCCGTCGTGCGACTTCGCGAACGAGAACCTGAACCGCATCGCGCCCGACCTGATGCACCGCGTGGCCGATATCGCGCACCTGCTGATCGTGATCGCCACCGTGTGAGCGCGCCGCCACGGACTGGACCCCGTAAGCACGCCCGCCTGCCGCCTGTTGGCGCAGAGCGTCAAGAGCGCGGAAGAGCGCGGAAGAGCGCGAGCCGCAAGCGGCCGGACCCGCAGCCGGCCCCGTTGTGCCTTTTTTTACCTCTAACGGCTCGCGGCAGCCACGGAATTGACCACGCTCCCCCGTAATCTAGACCCGGCACCCACGACCGTCGCCGGTTGACCACGTTTAGAGACGATCGCGAACCCGAACACGCTGATTGATTAGAGGATTAATAATAATGCATTGTAAATATGGCCAGGTTGTGAAACTTTCTTAACTTTTATTTTAACTTAGCTAGCAACTGACCTGGTAGACCCCGTTAAAAGATCGTTATGGATGCTTTTTGATAGTGGACAGATGATAAAATGTCCGTAGGAATTGAGTCTTAATACCTCTATGAAGCTGAACTTCGCTGTAGTGATGTAACGTTTATTTATGGTCGCGCGCGCTCCGCCGTGATGCGCGCGCGTCGAACTCTCACGTAGCTAGGTAAGCCGCCGTCACTTATTTAAGTGCTAGATTTAAGCCGTAGCTTATTTGTAAAATACTTTTGTTATGGTCGACTGGGTTCGACGTTATTCGGAGTTTAAATTTATATAAAAAAATAAGATGGACAAAAGTCGGACGATAAAAATATATTTTAGTTTTGAGTTCTGTTAGATGAGTGGCAATCTATCGAGCATTTTTTATTGTTAGTGTATATTGTTATTTTGTTTTAAGCGACTAGGTCTAAAGTAACTTAAACAGTGTAAATATAGAATCTATTCGTACTAAAATTCGATTTATTCGCTTAGATAACGATAGCAAAGAAAACTCAATCATCAGAGTAATTCTGATAAATGTTTATGTAAAAATGTAAGTTGAGAAGTATATAAAACAGTAAGGGATAAAAATAATACACATGGAAAATAAACTGTGATTCTGACTTTTTAATGTAGACTTTAAGTAGTCTTATGGAATCGAAGAGCAGCGCGGCGAGGCGCGGCGGCCGCGGCCTCGCCCGCGCGCCTCGCGCCTCGCGCGACGTGCTCAAGGAATCAATTTTATTACTTCCCACAACCCATGGCAACGCTTTTTTGTTGCTTGATGTAACAAACAACGCATTAATTCGTTTTAGGTCGCTGTTTCTTACATCGAGCGCAGCTTTTTTTGTAGATTTGACTACAAATCTTTTTTATTTATATATTTTTACAGATTTACATTGACTAAACATAATGTATAATCGTCCCAGTGAAATTTCTTCCTTGAGCTCAAATGATTCAATTTGTTTGGTTTGACAGCGACATAGACATGACTCGGTCTTTGTTCTCTTGCCATCTTGCGCCATTGACTGGCGTTGGTGTCTTCACGGTTTTGATTTCGCTGTCATGTTAAACAAATATTTACATGAAACAAATCATCCTTTCTTTAGTGCTATAATTCCATCAATCATGATCATAGCTGCCGCGATTAGTAAAACGCTTCTCAACGCCATTTACTTTCGTTTCCCTCATTTAGTAATGATTTGGCTGCAAAAACTAACAATATTGTACTTCTCATAGGTTTCGTCTGCATTTTGTGTATTAGCGATTCGAACTCCCAAGCATTAACGCCTCTCGCCTTCAAAGTTCCAGTGACTAGATGATCGGCATCTCGCATGACGTGTATAGTTAGATAATGGTGCGACGGTGCAGTCGTACGTCAAAAGTACAAAATATTTTATGTATTGTAATTTTGTATGTGTAATAAAAATAGAGAGTAATAGCACAGGTAATATTATTATGTATATTATTTTTAAGGTATAAAACGTAGAATGTATGAATGACATTTGTTTGTCACGTTTCCGTCGCAAGCAGTTCTCGAATTAGCTAGGAGGAACACTAACGAACTCATCACTTCGTCCATTAATTTTAAATATATAATTTTATTAGCATACAGATGCCCAGTGAAGCACACTATATTTATTCCAACTCGAAGTCCTTATAAAGGAAATCAATGTAAATAAGTCTCATGAAACTTAGATACAATACTTAGGCTTCATATTAAAAATTATGAAATAGATAACAAATGAGAATTGTGAAAGAAATATTTATTGATCGTGGTAAAATCGGTATTTACTCATGTCCCTCTGGGCACGAGGCGCGGCCACCCGCGGGCGCCGGCCTCGCGCATCGTGACACCCGGCTCAGCCTGCCCGATCACCAGCTGCATTCTTACTTTATGCTACTAAAATGTGTCAATTATTAATATTTAATGTTTTCTTAATCTCTATGTTCCAGTGGACTTACATACTTTGTTTTGACAGCGTCGTTAAGTAGGATAATGCAGACATAAGAAATACTTGTATCGTAAAGTAACGTGAGAAGTATAATATGGTTTCGTTGATGAGTAAAGTAATGGTTGGATGGCGGGCGGCGGGAGCCTGCGGCGGCGGCTGCTGCCGGTGTGTGAGATATAGAGTTTAAATATTTGTAAAATTAACATTTGATCTCAAGCGTGCAGCAAAAGTGAAAGTGAGAGATAGATTGTTGTATCGCAGCAGCCGCATCCGGACGCCCCCGCGGGCGCACTCTATGGTTTTCATAGCCGAGCTAAGGATATAAAAATATTGTGATCATAATTATATTATAGTTTTAAAATGCTAGGACCTAGGTGTAACTGTATATTTTGTACATATTGAAAATAGTATTGTATCTTACTTCCCTTTATCCAAACGACCCAGACTCCTGCGTGTTATGTACCTCCTACCTACCAATACTATTAAAAAAATATTACATAAACACATGTGTTCTTATTAAGGTTTCCCGTCTTGTAATTGATTTCTTTCACATTGACAATGGTTATTAAAAAAAATCTAGATAAACCATTAGCCTATGAAATTTGAAAATAGTAGTTTCCACACAATTGAAATATGTGGTCTGTGAGGTTATTTAGGTTCAGATTTATTCACCTTACCTGTTTTTTTTTGCGAATCGTCTTAAATGAAATGGGATTACAGTATTTTTTACTACAAAGTTTAATGCTATAATCAATTATGAGAGTTCCCAGTGAAAGTTAATTCTGTGGGTTTCATGTAGATGTATAACAATAAAAAATATAAGCAGCGAGACCGATTTCCAAGGAAGCAAAATTTCTGGTCGAATCTGTGATAGTTGATGGAAATTTCTAAATGTCAGTGAAAATAGTTGATGGAGTGAAGTGGTATTACGCGGCAGTACAGATTTGGTTGGGTTTGGCAGAGATTTAATAAAACAACGAGCAACTTCATTTAATTTATTTAAAACGGTCTTACTTTAGATACCTATCATTAGTTTACTAATGTAAACAATTGAATACTTTCAACATTTTGCAGTGATATAATTTAAAAAGATACATACACATAAGTCTTAACGTATTATTTATTAGATTTCAAAAACCTAAATATGACACTACCTGTTACTAGCTAAATACAAATAATAATTATACTATGATGATCAAGTATTAAAATTTCAATAATTCCAAGAACAAAATCAGGGAAATTATCAACAGTTTTCATTATTGTAATATCTCGACGCCTATGGAATGTTAAAAAGGGCGTTAAGTTTGAGTTTAAGATTGACTTAGTTCATCTATGTCTAAGAAATTTGGAAGATAAAGTGTTCTACGTATAAGTTTTAAATACATTACACACAACACTCCGTCATCTACAGTCATAATTGCGCTTTGATTACACTAAAGCTAGGAAAGTTTTGATTCAATCAAATTATTTATTGCACTTGTACGCATATATTATATTCATGTGTAGGTATTAATTGAATTCGAACCTAAAAGAATTTGCTCAAACAGCAATATACGTTGAAAGAAAGAAGATATTCCTATCTTCTCGATGCTCAGATTCGCGCGCAATTAATCCCCACGGAATTTGAAGAATTTAGGTATTGATATAACAATCAGTGGTGTTCTTATAACGGGTTTCCTCAAAACCTTACTAAATTCGAACTTGAAATAGGTTATTAATACCTTATTTTTAACTGATGCAGTGATGTATTTCATACTTACTCGCGTATTTTTTTCTGACAACTAATAGTTGCCCACGGAAAATGTTACTATGGAGACTATGTATGATGTATTATTCTATGTATGATGGACGATCTAAAACTGTAAATCTCTAATCAACTACATCCCGCTTCGTCTATTTTATTGCTTGTGGCGAACCCGGTAGTGAGTGGAAATAAACTATGAGGCGGACATATTCGCCTAGCAGCCTTGTTTCATCATGAGGTCTGCTAGTTTGAAGATCCGCAGCCAGCTGAACGGGTCAGAGGGCGGAGGTGCGGCGGAGGTAGAGGCCGACTCGGCGCGCGAGGCCGGCCGCTCGGCGCCGGCAGGGGCCGCCGAGTGTGTCGGCGACTTGTTCTTCTGGTTGTCAGGCGACTTGGTGATGGCTGGTGAAGTCATTCTGGAAATAATGGAAGAATAACTATTTTTCTGCTGCAACCTTCCTCGAGAGCTGATGAGAGAGAGTGAGAGTAAGTTCATGGTGTCATAGTCATAACTTATACCAAGCAGACAAAATTAATAGGAAGGATGAAAAACCACTTTGGGCAGAATAACAATTACCTACACGAGTCTGGCAAACTTCAAAGTTTTACTACTCTCTTTGTCAGTTTCTAGCTGATATGCCAAATACTGATAGGACAAGCCCCATAATACCCATAGTCTAATAATAACATTCGCATAAAAATTGACAGCTATGAACTTGGATAGGTTATTAGTCTTTGTACTGGTCGCCTGCACTGCTTGTGTGACCTGTTCATAAACATTAAGCCTCGGTCAACGAACTGCGGTGACTTATGTGAGTGTGACCGTAGCGAGCACAAGTTCAGTGAATAGGCTGTGCTGCAATCAACAATCATCTCCAGACGATTGAAAGTATTAAAAGTTCGCTACGCTCTGATAGCGAGCAATCATAAAAGAGTTTCTGAGTTACTTCCTGGTACTTAAATTTCGAGTTTAGAGCTTGAAGCTATTATGATTTTTTAGCTTGGACAAAATGTTTTTTGGCAAGTGGACTTTAAATACTCTTATGTAGAGTGTATCTTCTCTTCCTTTCTAAGTACTTATCTATCTTCAAACAAAACACAGTCTACCTATGATGCTTGTGGCATAAATGTACCATTAAGTGTTTACGCACTTGAAAGTTAAACACGCCGTTAGATAGGTAGGTACATTGATTTTTTTCATATGGTCTGGGAGTAAAGAAAAAACATAGAATTGACCATGTTGCTTCTCTTCCCGCGCACGTAAACGCCCATCGACGGAATGGGCGAAAGTCTTAGGAATCATGGTTATAGGCGATGCGGCTAGCAACCCATCACCATTTTGATTTCCTTTTCCAGCTATACGTCCTTAATCATGCTAAATTTGTTACCTTAGGCTCTGTCTACCCCTTAGGGTATTCAAGATTCATCACGGATTCCTAGTAGGTAAGTATCCTAGTTGCGGCGTGTATTTTTTTTTGACTCGGAGACGGGAATTAATTTATTAGGTATTAAATCCTACTAATATTATAAACGCGAAAGTTTGTAAGTATGGATGGTGGATGTTTCTTTATTTACCTATTTAGTTATTTATTTATTCATCAAACTGTTTACACAGCATTACAGTAAAGACCAAAGCGTTGGAAAACTTAATTTTAACAAGTTTGTTACTCTTTCACGCCAGAACGGCTAGACAGACCTGGATGAAATTTGGAACATAGATAGATTATAGTCTGGAATAACACATAGGTTACTTTTTATCCCGGAAAATTGCGTAATTCCTGCGGGATAGCGATAAACGAATTCTATACAGATGAAGTTGCAGGCAACAGCTAGTGTTAAATAATTTTGTACAGGTTGTAAGCTGTAAATCAATCTGAGCAGTGGTCGAGGCGGATTCGTATTTCGCTTCCGCGACGCGAGCGTGACCGAAACAATAAGTGTTGCGCATGCGTTGTTCAGTATTGTTGGTAGCATATTTTTAATATACATATACCTACCCAGCTATTAATACTTAATTAGGTAGGTACCTATATATAATCCTACTAATATTATGAACGCGAAAGTTTGTATGGATGGATGGATGGATGGAAGGATGGAAGGATGTTTGTTACTCTTTCACGCCAGTACGGCTGAACGGATCTGGATGAAATTTGGGACAGAAAGAGATTATAGTCTGGAATATCATATAGGCTACTTTTTATCCCGTAAAATGGTCCTTCGGGATAGCGATGAACGAATTCTTTGCAGACGAACTAGCGGGCAACAGCTATCTAATATATGTATTACATGTGTTTCTTTAGTTTTGCGATGACTATAAAATAGATTTGCTTTTATGACAAATGGGATGGCACCTAGCCAGGTGCCTACTCGTTGCAGTGTCTCATCTCAACTCTGTCTCAACTCTGCACACATTCGCTACAACCACTACGCAACTCTGTATGTATTAATAATAATAATAATAATAATAAAGATATTTATTGCCACAACACAAAAAGACATGATACATATTTATCCAAAAAATGCACACAATAATAATTTTGAAAAAAAAAAGAACAACAATATATATACATAACACAATTACACAAAAACAATACACAACAGTTGGTGGCAACAGGCTCAGGCTCAGCATGAGCTGCCAGTTTAGATTTAAAAAAAAAAAAAAACTAGCAGCGCTGGTTTTCAGCCTGCGCCCTTCCCACAGCGTGGCAGACACATTCAATTAAAAAGGCCGGGTAGGGCCAACATCAATAACTAATTATTCCCTAGTCCCTTCGAACCCGAGCCGTTAATGGCAATAATAATAATAATAATAAGAAGAAGAAACAAAATAAGCATGGCAAAAACCGAAAGCCTTGGTGGTAGGGGCACCAGTGCGGATTTTTTTTGGGGGCTATTTCCATCCATTAATTAAGTAATGTATTAGTTACCTAGCATACAGTATCAAATAAAATACAATTAGCCAAACCTAATCATGGGAGCGATTCAACCCGATTTATGTAAAACTAGCACATAACATTACACAATGTGCATATATCCTGCGCTGTCTGCAATCGGAGCAGCGTCGCGTCGGGAGTGACCCAAATTCAAACTAGGGCGGGCCAGCGCCGCAGTTTGCTATTAACTACGCATTACCTAAATTTTTGTACATCGTAAAATGGGCTTATGGACATTACATTTCTACCTACTATTATAGGTAGGTACTCGTGTTAATGTATAAGTTAAGCCGCGCCTTATGTGTGTCCAAGACGCCTACAGATTATTGTGATAGTCGTTAATAGGGTCATGATGGGAAGGTTGGCCAATGTTAAGCCGCAGCTTTACGTTTACTTGTTGTGTAACCATAACCATAAATAAATGTACTCTTTCTGAGGTTTTCGATTTTACTTAATATTATACGTTACCTATATTATTATGTATGTATACGTTATATTATTACGTAGGTACGTAATAAAAGTGTCCTAAATTACTATTACTTTATAGTCTAAGTACCTTGAAGTGCCAGTTAACAGCAATCCTGTACCTACCTAAATAACTGGATGGGTGTGGAAAAACGCGGTTCAACTACGGCGTACCGATGCGTGGCTTCCTTTGAAGACTCGAATCAGCAGACCGAGTGAGCCAGGAGGCGCGGTAATTACACACAGGTACGAACCTACCTATTTGAATCGTAGTTGACATGACACGTTTGTCAACCACATCGCATCGTATACGTCATATTCTTGTATTTTAAATATGGGTTAAGTATAGACCCAGGAGTGCCTTTTTTATTTTACTATAGTTAGCGGCACGGGACGTCAAACTGCATACATTACGTACCTACATACTATCTACGTCTATATCACGTGAATGTGAGTAACGATAATGCAACAACGCGAAAACCGAATATGGATAATTAGATAATTACACAAACGCGGAAAGTAAAGAAGGAAGGGGAAAAAGAATAAATTAGGTATGTGTTCAGAACGAATCTCTTAGAATAACATACATAATAGACGCATGCGTGTGTAGATTACGGCCAAGGCGAATGCTCTTGATCCGCAATTGATTAGGTATTGCACTTAGCACCAGAAAGGCCTAGGCATAGGTAATAGCAGTGTTCCTTTGTGCTGATCTTTTATCAGACAAGTAACTTTGTTCTAATGCAAGGCAAGAATGTAGTCCATATTTTCTGTAGATAAAAGATAAATTTCAGAGCTGTGAGTTATCCAAAATTATGAAACTACTTGTTTGTTTTTTGTACGTACCTATCTAAAACTGCAATAACAAAGTAAGCATCACGAGCACATTTCTACAATTATGTTAGCAGCTAACTAACTAGTTATAATATCACTCAATACTATTTCTTAGTTTACCTAATTGAAGAATCACGACTCTATTTATCCATTGTGTAGAATTGTAGCTTCTAAATTGCAAAGTTAATTGGATCGCATCCAATTTTCCTTGAAACGATGCTTCTTAACAAACGCGATGACGACGTTGTTTATGATTTTATCGAGTATATACATATGGGCAGGTCAAGGAAATCGACAGTGGTTATCAGCCATGACCAGTCTAAGTTAAGAAACAACCTTTCCTAGCATTTGTCCCGCGATACCAGCCCTTCTCACTAAGTCATATACCTAGTCAAAAAAAGAGTACCTATGTTACTTTTATTGCAATTAGGTACTAAAAGGTTAATTTTGCAGTGCTAAGTAAATCAGTGTATTTATTTTATGTAAGCAGCAGGGGGAAAACGATTATGTGGGTCACCAGATGTTTAGTGATAACGCCCGCTTATGGACATGCGCAACGTCAGGGGAATTGCAGGTGGGTATTGCCAGCCAAGAGTCTTTCGTCACTTTATCCAAAACCATATTGTGCTATTTGCTTTCGACCCGAGGCAGTGTTGTTACAAGAAGTCCATAAATTAAATAGATAACGATACTTTCCCCCACTTCAACTTTTAGTGAGTGTCATTCTAATATTTTTATTACAGTTAGAGTGTGGTCTTTCGTAACGTAAGTGCGTGCAATATGGTAGGTGTGAGATAAGTGATGTAACGTTGTCGTAGATATTCTCTTAACAGTTCAGTGAAGCAATCCGATGCATAAAACATTAGTGTGGATGGTTGATGATGGTTAGTTTTGTGACAGTCACTCGTCAAAAGTGTTCTGGGATCACTTTGAAAGTAAACGAGCATTGATATCGTTGAATCGCAAAACATTTTTGAAGTTCGTGTATAAGGAATAGTGGACCGTCTAGTACCTAATAGACACTACTTAATTGGCACTGAAAAGAACAATATGATATACAATATAATAATAAACCTTTTTTTTTTTAAAACTTTGTACATTGTAATAATTAACATTATTTCTGGTTTGAAAAGTTCCATCAATTTGTATGAAAAGTAACCCGCTCGTCAACATATTACTATTTCCTGAATTAATTAACTGTTTTATCTTGAAATGTATACATTTTCTTGTAGAAAACGTTTAAAAGCAAATCGATTGATAAGCTTATTAAATTTTGATTGCCGTAACAGAAACAAGCCATGAGAAACTTTAAAAACGTAATAAGATATTTGATAAGAAAGTAGGTCTTGTTTGACTAACTATGCTAAGGGGCTTAGTAGGGCTCCGCGATACAATCTGTAAGGTGTGGAGCAATTCACAGTGTCGACCCGCGGCCGTGGGACAATATTGTCAAAACAAAAATGTAATTTTGGCGTTAAGTTAGTAATTTTAACTTATGGTGAAGAGTGAAGGGTGGCTTGTAGGTACAATATTGGTCCGGATTGCTACCTCTATCTAACTCGCTAATCCTGCCGCCAAGCAACAGATTTGGATTTGATTTATAATACTATTGTGGGCTATACGTATAATTACTAAAATCTAACGAAATTCGTAAATGATTCGCAGAACGTATCATAAAGCTCACGATAGGTTACGGACGTAGCCGATAGTCCGACCTAGTATTACTAAAGTGTAATCTTTACAGTACAAAAATTAATTATTTGGATAAATTCTGTTGGGTATAAATGTTCAGTAAACATTAAGAAATATTATCAACGTTGAGTAAATTAGTGTTTCGGATTTCAGAGCGTAGCTAGAGGAAAATCTAATAACGGTTAATAACACAACATTACTAGTATACAAATACAAATAGCTGAATATATAGGTACCTACTTTATTTATCACAGTGAAACTAAACAGACATCGAAGACAGCTGATTATGTTACCAACTCATAACAAATCGATGTCCTTATTTCCAATCATTTTTAATTGTGCTATCAGCACAAGGTCTACGCGTTCGCTTCGGTAATCACTCGCTTTGGTGACATACTTTTATTACTTCAAAAATCGATGCTTAGTCAAAATCTTAAATTACGATTTAATGACGCCAAAATAAAATATAACTCTTAAGAACTTACATGATTAATTTCACAGCTATTTAATTTTAAATATCACACACTGTTCACTGTTTTAAAATCAACCTGAAACTAACGCGGTTGTGTTATTATTTAATAATTTTGTATACGTCCGATCTTCCCGTCGGCGCGCTGCTCTCTAGTTCTCATACCAAACTATCCTACGACTACGAGTAACTAGCAACGAGCGACAGCGACTGTCGCAGAAATACATCTCGCGGATACAAAGCGTAGTTAGAATACCGGCGCTTGACATTTCAACCGTTGAACATCGAGACTACTGTCTGCTGTACAGATTCGTGAAATGACCTTCCATATTCATGCGGGAGATGTTCGGGGACGTTACTATCGAAGATGTCGCTGGTAAATAATACTTGGTCAGTTTTTAATAATCATAATACCTACTCTATAAAAGATAATGAAGAGTGAAGAGATTTGTCTTGTTGACAGTCCTTAGAATGAGACAGGTTGGAGATGAATGAAAGCTTATTTTCTAACTCACAATCTACCAACAAAAATGACAGACGTTACTTAAAATGTGAACCCTGGAAAATGTTCAGTTTCTTATCATGTTCCAGAAGGTTGGCAAACAAATTGGTCTTCATGTAGGTACATAATATACCTCTCAGTCGCGCTGAGTCGTCTATTAACTGCAATTGATCCTAAGTATAATCGTTACTGCAGTGATTATGGTTCAATTAATACATACGTACATAGGTACAGTCAAGTGTAATAATATGTACTTAGACAAAGATTCAAAAATAAGTACCATACGCTCTTACACCGGCGTAATAAGGTCGTGGGACATATTTTTGAGAAGTTCCTATCAATACTTATTTTTGCACTTGACCGTACATTCTTTCGACTGAGCGCACGTAATAAATGTGCTGGGATCCTACTGAAAAAGTGGTTAAGTCAGAAGTAAACGACAACCTAATGTTTTTTCTTGTGTAAAATAGGTTAAGTCCAAAATAGCTATGTAGAAAATTCAGAATAAGACCCCAGCGAAAAATAAACAGACTATAATAATAATATTGGGGTACTTAAAACTAAAGCTTTTGCTAAAAAATGTAGAGCAAAAGTGGTTCCCAATAACGACTAAGTGGGTGCTCTCAAGGATTTGGTGAAGAAGCGGGTCATTGACCTCGTTACGATCCTTACTCGGAGCCCCATTCATCCTAGGATCGCGGACCTTATCGACTTTTCAAAATTATGTAACCGGGCGTGTTCGGCGTATAACACTCGTACAGATACATTTAGCCTTTTAACCCTTAACCTTTCGACATCCAAACAATGATGTCTGTGGGACTTCACTTAAATACCGCTACCCAAATTTGGGTTAAGTTAAAGCTGACTTTTAAAATCATTGTAACAAACATAGTAATTGACAACAACAAACAGAGTTTATTGCGATAGAGACGAGGTAATCGATTAAACTTATTCTTAACAACAACGAACAAAAAACAAATTTGTTATTATGTATACGATGTGTTTATGTAGGTTTATGTTATTGATGCATCAAATGATACAAAACCCTACATATAGATCAAATTTTAATTTGCAACATCTCTTGGACCCATTTGTTCTAAAATTAATTTTCAATTGCTCAAAAGTATTTCAGGCATGTCACGCCAACAAAGAGGTGAACCTAAAAAAGACGTATTACGGCCATCATTAATACTCGTTTTGTATGTGCGTGTGAGACTGTAGGTTTTTCTTTATACAAAATAAAGGGTTTTTGGATCGGGTACTCACTTGGTTGTATTGGAGGTTGGAGGCTTCGCGAGCGGGCGCGCGACGGTACTGCGGGGCGGCGGTGCCGCGCGCCGCCCGCCCTAATGCGCAGCTGCGAACTGTACACTCAGTACCAAATAAACAACTGCCTTAAGCTTTCGAATATGTTTTATCTGATTTATTTATGGTGTTATACATCTCTATGATCTCTTAATGGTCCTAAAAAAAATGGCTATATATATACATCTCTTTGGGCCCAACCTAAGTATCATTTAATGTTACGTTAGTAGTGAAGCTTCTTAGTGTGTTACATACAAAACGTTTCGAACCCATTCGCGCAAACGTCTCAATCATTAATTATCGCATAGTATTTGACACCTCGACGAACGTGTTTGCGACCGACGTTTGTTGCAAAAACTTACACTAACTGCACTAAGCACTGTATTCAGATGAAAAACAGCGACAAAATAATTCTTTATTTAAGGCTTAAGTAGGCATAATAAAATTTGCTGTCTTCGTGTTTGGCTCATACGTCAAATACATATGAAAAACCATTTAAGTATGGGGCAGTATGATATCGCCGCATTATTTTTGGATGATGAAGATAGCACCTCACCGCGCACGCGCGATTTCACAGGGCAATGGGCACTTTGTGTTCGATTTAGCCCGATTTTTAAGTCGGTTGCCTTCCTCTGTTGCTATAGAGACGGCATTAATGCAACACAACTACCCGGTCAACTATACGAAAAAAATCGGCTAAGTGCGAGTCGGACCCGCGCAGTGAGGTTCCGTACACATTTATATATCAACAAGAAATATGTTTGCACTTCGTAGTATTCCTAGGGAAAAAAAGTGTTTTTTGTGGATCATTTTACTCTCGGAATTTTGGCCGTACTTGTTTTGTGCACAGTCTTAAACCTTTTGCTAAATATCAACAAGAAATGCTACAGGTTTTGATTACAGTACACTACATATGGCGTACTTGTTCTTGACTGTATCTCCAAGAAAAACAAAATCATCTTATCAAAGCTTTCAGGGTGAGATACATCATTAAATACCAGGTGAGGCTCGGGCGAGACGAGCTCACCATTAACCTCACCTCACCTCACTTTGAGACCAAAGTAAGCGTATAGTTATTGCTGGATTGAAGCATGACGCATTTTACAACAGACACTGCAAGACCGAAATGAGTATCTACATTTAGGTCAGTACCTCGTAAGTACTTCCATTCTTAATGATCATATTTTTTTACAAAATGGCGGAATAATTACCGTCCGCATTAAATAACAATTTTTAATATTTAGGAAATTTATTTTAGTTGTTTATCAATCTACTATGTACAAAAGTGTAATTTTTCCATTCAAATTAAAGTAGGTACATATAGGCTCTTTCCCACTTGGTATATAGTTTAAGATAGTCCAGATATCGAGAGAAACTGTATTCTTTTCAAGAATGGTACATTACAAATCCTACCTACCCTAATTATTGTCGTTTCTTCTTCGATGAAATAAGTCTTGAAAATGACATGCAAGTTTTTATTTAAAACATACTTTAAAGATTAGGAAAAATAGGGTTGGATTACAATTTACGTTCCATGGAAAGGCACATATGAAATTAGGTTTGATGGGGTGGCCGAGACTGTCGACGAGGCCGCGCTGTCTGTCCGTCTGTCGCAGCTTTACGGACATCACTAACGATCCATCCTAAATTAACCACACGCCGCTTATTAGAACAAACCCAACTGAATAAACAAAGAAAATCCAGTGGTTTCTAAATAAATATCGCCATAAATAAAAAGAAAGTAGGGCGTTGCAGCTTTCAGTAGCGTTCGCTTTTTTCAAACAAATAGAATAAACATTACAATGTGTTGGCCATTATTGTTGGCTATTGTCGAGGTCAGCAAGTAGTTTTAGTTGGGGTTTCGGATTTTGTGAGAAAATTTTAACGATGTTTAGAAAAAAACAAGTATACCTTATCTACGTTATAATTGATACTTGGTATACAATACATTACTATTACAGTTAGCTTAAAACTATTTTTTTTTATTCAAGACGGTGTCCGTCCGTGTTCGTCCGTGTGATCCTTAAACAAACCTCGCGATCGCTGCGCTCAGAACACAAACAGCTTGACCCGTCTGTTGCGAACTCTTTGCTTTTTTTATGACTTTTATGTTTTTATAATTTGAATTTGATTTTGATTTTGATATGACTTTTGTCAGTTGTTAGTATTTTGCTGGTTCAGTAGTACAAGTCTTGAGCTGAGGAACTGCTTTTCATTCGAATATATCCTTAATTATACAGTCCACTCATTTTTATCCGCTTCACCGTCCGCTGGCAGGTATTATATGGAGTCAGGTGTCCTGTTGTCAACGCCAGAGCAATAAGCCAAGAGAACGCTGGGGCTGCGGTTGAGGACAAGACTCATCTAAAAAATTACACTCCCACTTTCGATCTCTGCTTTAGACAAATATTACGTGGTATCTCTATGTACTAACGATGAAAGAAGCATAATCTAATAAACAACGTTATTAATAGATGAAAGTATGTAATACAAGGCTTGGACCATAAATATGAGTTAAACGACCATCTAGTCCCATCACGGGCAGAACATCGTTGATTCAATTGGAAACAGTCCAGTGCGTCATATTAGGCATAAATAATAAATCATAGCTAAGTGCCTATTGTAATTGGTGACTTTCTTATGCAACACACTTAAAAACCCATGAGTACATACGTGAGAACTTCTAATATGTAAAATGACTGCAATCATCTGGATTGCTGCAGCCTGACGCAGAGTTATAGAAAACCGGCATTCTTCTCCTTTGGATGATTTCCTATTTTTATGACAATATAGAGCTATCAATCCCAATAATACACTAAGGTATTATAAACAATACATACATACACAAATCACGTCTTTGTCCCTTACGGGGTATACAGAGCCTAAGGTATTAAGACCTACAGGCCACATTTAGCAGGATTTAGGAAAATGGAATCAAAACAGTGATGGGTTATTAGCCGCCTCGACATAACATGATTCCTATGATTTTCGCCCATTTCCTCGATGGGCTTTTACCATCTGCGCGGGAAGAGAAGCAACATTCTATGTTTTTTCTTTGTTCCCAGACCAGCATAGAAGTATGTAAACTATTAATTCAAGGTAAAAGGCCACTGCGGCGCATCCCAAGCAGCAATTAAGTGTCGTCAACATCAATATATCAGCGCATTTAGAACTTAAAGATCTTCAAGAGACGTTCAAGAGAGTCACAAAAAGATCTTGTCTTTATAAGAATGATTTACCAGTCATTATACAGCTCAAGCTGTATAAAATAATTATTAAGGAATCCCCGTTAGCTTTGCTCGATATGCAAGCCCCACAGAAAAACGACTCGGATCGGCAATACCAGGCAATAAATACATTGAAACTAGAAACGGATGTCAAATGAACCCACACATTAATTTTATGGGTATAGGTACTTTTGCTGCATTGTTAGTCGAATTTGCTCTACATTCACACGGTCTCTGATGTTAAGTACAAAATATACGTAGCGTTCTTTATTTTAGCGAATCATTTTAATTGGTTAAGGTTCATAGCAAAATAAACTACCTGACAAATGTGAGTATCAGGAATTCTGACAACAATTGTAGTATTGTCTGTTTTCCTGACTTAAAACCCGTTCTTAAAGCGCCCTCTAGTAAACTTTGACGATACTACTTCGCGTACTTTCTCACTCCAAACTCTGAACATACGCAACGGTTTTACATTTCCTACTGCTACACGAGTGCTGTTGCTCTTAATATCATTACTTTCCACCAGATGTCACCCTTGTCACACTTTAAAGGAAGCTAAAGTCAAGGACTCATTACCTCTAATGAATATGGTTATGGTCCTAACGTAGTAACTTTTAATTTGGATTCACCTTGCTTATCTTAGTTAACTGCTCTCTACATAATTAAGAATTAAAAGGACTTAATGGTCCTAAAATGTCTTTATACTCACATTTTAGTTATATTTATAGCTACAGTAGCTGTCGTGTTTTGTTTGAAATTAAAACCGTTCTACCCACCAAGAAGTGATTTTGTTGCGTCTTTTAATTATAGGTATAGTGTGATACAGGTTGATTTCGTTAATGGTTAGCTTGAACTGTGGATTGACACGCTCCCGCGTGTCTAGATATTATTTTATTGGCATATTTTTAGAGTTAAAGAAAACAACTTAAAAATTGTATTTGGTAAATATTGTAAGTTGTCCGACTTGCACTTGGCTGATTTTCGGTGTTGTGCAATAAATATTTTTCCTACCCTGGCCCTACCTGGTACACTACCTGGCCGATTGAAGTCACCAATAACATTAATAATTAGATAACGCAACCCCAGTTACAGTATTCATTAATCTATGAACATATTAATTAAAGATTACGTATTTATCTTAAAAAAATAAGAGTTTGGGCAATATCTTGCCCTTAATTTCGACATAAATATTTAGTACAACTTCGAATGATATACAGCCTCGAAAATGATTGTCAGCACAAGTCCCCAAATTAGCTTAAGTAGGTGGCATCACGAGACGTACCAACATAAGTACCTACGTAGAAGTAGATACTTACACCAAGCCTCCCTGCCTAATGATCGTACCGTGAGTGCATATATCTACATATCTGCCGCGAGAAATTGTAATTTAAATTTTAAAGTGTTAGGAACGCGATCTGGGAGAGCTTAGGGCGACTTTACACTTGATTTATAGGCGCAGGTAACGGTTGAAAAATTTAAATTTTGCGGCACACCGTGTTCCCGCCGCCGTAACGTGGCCGCTCACTTCGGAACTCGCTGCACCACACTGCAATAATGGCCAGATTTGCATAAAAAACCAGGTAATCAAGTATATCTCTCAAGCAAAGAGGCTACAGGTCCTACAACCGATAGTGAAAATCTTCAATCTAGGTACACGGTTTTACAGTAATAACGGGTATTTACTTATAAAAAATAATTATACCGTGCGTCACAAAAAAGCATAATGATGTATTTCACGTAAGCATTCTTCAGACAGTCGATTCAAATACTCCTGAAAAGTTTCGTAGGTTTAATTTTTAAACTTCTACATAACGAATATTTGCGTGAATTTTAGTAGGTAGGTAAGTACTACATTTTCAGAAGGTACTACTATGAGTATGAAGCTGCGGGGATGTCCAGACGGATTAAACTGAAATGTTAAAACCTCTTCACTAAGCAGGGTGAACCAGTTCGAAATTTATGAATTAAAAAGCTCGATTAAATGCTTCAATGCTATTATGTGGCCACACGATAATCTTTTGCTCAGGTCGACTTACTTGTCTGTATAATTAGATAACTACTTACAGCAAATAGGTATATTGTATTGTATAAAAAAATTGTTTATTAATTAAATGACGGCGCTACATTCATCGTAATTTACCTTTTTGATGTGGAGAGCGGAGGACCTCGAACATCGTGTCAATTTTGTATGTTTTTGTTACTTTCTTATCGCAGGCGTACTGTTTCTTAATGGTCTCTAGCATAAATAATTGGTAGCTTCAAGATCATGATAGTTTAGGCGCTGCTTGCGGCGTGTAGGTATATAATTTATGTGCGGCGAGGCTAACATCTGCTGTCTGCATATTCAGGCTTGTTCCTGAACTTTGCTGAAGACATGAGCCCATGACATGAGCCGACGGGAAGTGCTCTGTTTATATCAAACAAATAATCGGGAAATCGTGATATAAAAATGTATAAAATATAGTTATAGTATTTAGTTAGACGAATCCTTGATGACCTCACATCGTACCACCCGAAACGTCATTCCGTTTTTCAGTTTTGGCTTACAAATGTTGTTACTGGCAATCTATTCGTTTCGACAATCGGAGGGAGTAGCAGGTTACATTTCAACAATTTATATTTAATTTTATTAATCTGAGATTATGATTCTTACTGTGAGAACATTCTGCGGTGTGTCAGAAACTGAACAATTCGACTGAAGCAACATTATACCTGCAACTGTTAGCGTAATGTTAGGAGGCTAATTTAATAATAAAAGGAGATACATTTTAAAAGAAACCATTTAACTTATTGAATGTCATCTCGACTTGCTTCATTTTGAATATTTCAGAGCTATAGGTAAATTATACTTATACTCTGTCTGGCTATAGCCAGACCTTTCACTTGTGTCCAACAGTGGGATGCATTTTCGTGTTCTGATACCGTATATCCTTGTAGCTGCCACCGCTACGACGTACTTGCCGGACTCTTCTTTCTTAACTTATATTACTGTAACAGGTGCTATAAGTTGGTGAATTTTCTTAAAAATCACCACTGACGCCGCAAGTGCGACGAAGGAGACAACACAAAATTAGGTAAAAAATCGAATCTTTCAACTGTCGTATATTTAAGGGATGCTTGCGGTCAGACTTACTTACAATACTTTAGACCAAAACACAAACGTTCACGCATTAGGTACTAAAAATTAATCCTAATCCTAATATTAGACCCTCACACAGTACGTATTTGTTTCCTTTTATCGCCTCAACGCCTCATCACCTCAACCAATCATAACGATATTTAGCATGTACATAGCCCGTGGCACAGAAAAAGAAGGACCTATAAGGTTACTCTAATCTAGTTTCTCTGAGACAGCCAAATTGCAGATACCTTGAATGACATCGTGTAAAGCCAAATCAACCCTTTATCCTACTATTATCCTATCCTACTAATACATATACTTAAATGGATGTGTTTCTCCTATTCCGAATTAATATTCACTATCGTTTAAATTTAGCAGGTAATACTCATTTCATTATCAGAACTAAACATGGCGCGGGCAAAGACGTGGACGAATGACATTTTGTAGTTTATTTTCATTTTTAAATGGAATAGTTCGTATTGCCTCAAAATATTTCATAATTTTATAGAGGAGTAGTTTCTTAATCATAACTTAAGGTGACAGTGCCCCTGGGGCTTCGCTCATGAGTCGGGAATCGAACTTGACGCTCCCCTTCTCTCGTCCCTTTCCTTATATCACACTCGGTCTGCCACTGGCAGTCGCTACTAAATCACGGAATAATACTCTATATGTGTCAAATAGGTTGTTTAGAAAGTCGGTCTTTGTCTGGATTACATATACAGGGTGTCACAAAACCCTTTAACGATAATTCACGAGCTTGTTCGCTATATTAGTTCGAATACCCCTGCAAAGTATGAGGACCCTAATAGCAACTAAAAAAAAAAATTTATAAAAAATAATTTAATAGCTTTGCTCAGTGTGCCACAGGCTTAAGCTACTCACATTCCTACTCATAGTTCTACAAGTCAAACTATTGTTGGTGACTACTTCGGCATACGGAAGTTTCGTAAATCAGCCAATCAGCTATCAAGCTTTCGCAACATAAGCGACACACAATGTCCGGTAGCGTAACTAGTTTTATACCGGGAAAATTAAACTTTTGCTGTGAATATTTAGAAGTACAAGCCAAAAACCTAAAGTTGTGAGCATTCGCATATTTTGTACTTCTTGCTAATCTTATGAAGTAGGTACCTTAGTACTTAGGCATTGATTACAGACCTTCAGTTATTGTGTCCGTTTTAGTCACTCACAATGTCAAATCACATTACCACTCAACGTGAAGTACCCCGTAATCACACACAGTACACACTCAAACATCATTTCGCTTTACTATTTTAATACAAATATTTAAAATAATTACAAAAAATAATAGACATTGCCACTCAATATCAACTGACGGCCGTCAGTTTTATTTGGTTTATAATCTTCTCCACTAAGGAAAGGCGAAGGGATCAAAGCCCGGCAGCCATGTCTGATGTAATAGTGTTTTTGTCAAGTCCTGTCACAGTCCTGACACTACTAGTCGTATCCTAACAGCTCTTCATGCCTTCCATAATTGTCAAATTCAACATTTTTCAAGTTATTTCAAACTATTTTTAATTTAATTGTCGACTGTGTAACAAGACTAACTATTTTCAATATGATAATTTTTCTAATTCAGCAGTATTCTCGCTTGTCTATAATCGATCGCCTGCTTGCACCCACTAAAAGGTAAACTGGTAGAGATCCTTTAACAGAGATAAGTTTGTCTTTGTTGATGTATCTTATCTTTCTTTGACAGTTGTTTTTGTTTCATTATTTTTGTACAATAAAGCATTTACTATTTACTACTACTACTACTACTAAACTCTGGACCATAAATCGACAGTAAAGGACATAGTGGACAGCGCGCATATTACATAGTGATAACGGTTCGCAACCGGCGAGCAACCCTTTGATGTAGACGCCCAAAACTGACTGGGTGTAAAGGACAACTATGCGATTCTCTAAACGAGACTCATGATTATGAGTGAACGGATAAATGAGCTTATTGGTACACAATAATGATTTAATTCTTTCGGGTGCCACGCGCCTGATAACAAGCAAGACACATTGTCTGCCAAGCGCAGTGATGACTTCATGAATCAGAAATTGAGGCGTGAAAATGGGTATGAATAAATAAATAAGAGACTCAAAAGCCATCCCACACTCACATTCATGCTTAAGTGTTCACGTCCCACAAGTAGAGAGTGAAACTACCATAAACAAACAGCTACCAACCTCTTACAGAGGGCGCGGGCGATCACGCGGTATTCAATCAAATATGAACAGTCAAAAAACATTTGTCAAAACATCGTGTTTGTAATTTTCGACGTAGAATTCAATTTTAGTTTATTTTATTTAAAAAAAGAGAAATAATCTAAATGAAACTGTGATTCTGTGCCGATATCCGCTCAACAATTAATGTGTGTGTGTGAGAGAGAGTGTTTAATAATTGTGGCTTTAAGTGTATTACGTGATTTCGTATTGATACAGAATAATGTAAGTATAATCATAAGCCACAATTACAGATATCCATTTTATTCCATCTCCTAACACATAATCCTTTTAAAATCATCTCTAGGTACTTTTTTAAAGCATACAAAGAATTGTAATTAGATTACAATTATTTTCGCAATTCACTTCACACGCACGTTAACGTTTGCCAGGTCATATTGTGGATTTTCTGAAACGAATCTAGAATAATTTAAAATGATCATTTATCATTAAGGAAATCCGATCAAAGTTTTATGGTACCTAGTTAGTTTGAAAGTAAGTGCTAGTGAAGTTTTAGTTACAAACAATATTAAGGTTTCGAGTAGCGCTACTCACGTAACTTATGAATGAAAAGGTACACCTAGAGCATAGTCCTAAAATGCATCTTAAGATTCGTTAATTAAAGGGTCAATTAATTAACCACGAGCGTCAAACTTTGCCAGGGTGTTCAGATAGACTTACCTGACAATTCTGTAAAAGGACGTTAAAGGGTTTTCTGACACCCTGTATATTTCGTAATGAACATATTTTTATACTTCCTTTGCTTTGTTAAAGTCTTTCACGAGGCTTCTATTAATTATGCATGTAAGGCATAATTAGCATTCCCGTGCCCCAGCTTGTTAATTCTAATTCATGAAAACGATGTCCATACGTACTGTCCCATGGCCACCACTTCCAGTGAACGTTCTTGGATATGCCTCAGCAGACCAATTCAGACAGTTGAACTTTACAAGAACTGCCGCAAAGGCGCAACGAACGCTTTCTACCGAATAACTTGGCGTAACAAAGCGGAAAGTTACAGTTGCGCTGCGATTTTATTCTGTGAATCAGTGCACAGTGCCTTAATTGAGGATCGTCCAATCCCGCTCGAGGCCTATCCCATCCGCCTTACAGCTCGGCACAGTAATAAAATAAGCAGTTTTTCCGATTCAACGTTTTATCTTGTCGCTTCGTATTCTTCAGGCAACTTTCGTTCGGAGGGAATCGAGCGGCGGTCTCTGGCGTATTCCGTGGAGGAGGAATTAGCTTTGCTTACCATGCACGGTGGAAATCGAACGCTACGTACTCGGAGCTGCTTGTTTAATTGGTAATTGTAACTAAGCCGATAAATCTTAAGCCTTGCGCTGTACTGTTAAAGTAGCTTTATTTATAAGTGGATTCACGGTAAGAAATATGAGCGCTCCCTCGAAGCCGTCTTCCTACCTAATACAAATACTCGGAAGAATATATTAACTAACTACATACCTACATACATACAGTCACGCCTCTTTCCCATAGGGGTAGGCAGATACTACTTTGTTCCACTTGCTACGATAGCTCAGCAACAAGTAGGTACCGATGAATCTTGAGTTTTAATTGTTTTACCCTTGAAATTCATTTCCGTTCTATTATTTAGGACATTCAGCTACACAAAATCTGAATTAAAGTTCGCTCTTTGGTCGTCTCGTCAGAAGCGTGATCAAACAAAAGTCATCGAGGAGTGTTTGATGTTTATTTGTTACAGCTATAGTACCTACTTGAATCACGAGTTATGAAAGGCGAAGTTTAACAATGTAAATACAAAATCTTCTCACAAATCAAATAAGACGTCGCGGCTTTCATTTTACATTTAAATCAGCTCAAAGTTTCATTCCGCTGCCATTCGTCGAATGTTACATTGTATTCTGCAAATAAATACCATGCAAGAAATAAAATATATGCCTGTAATAGATGATGGCAAGGAACAATTTTTTTGTATACTTACGCAGTTGTTTGTGCGCTGCCTGATTCTTTTTCTCTGGAGACGCGTGTCGTGTCGGCTTGGCAGGTCGCGGATTCATATCGGTGCCCCCGGCTCGGTGTTATCTGATTATATGAATTCGTGCATCACTACTTTTCTGGAAGTATTGGTTATTTTCAAATTTAATATATTTACGCTTCCGTGAAATAAACACCATCAAAACTTTAAATGAGGAGATTTTCCGGTTGTAAAGATCGACAAATGGAATGTCCGATGCAGCGTCGAGTGGCGGCGGCGCATCGACGGAATGGAATTTTATGAAAATTTCACCTCTTCCGATGCCAGCTTATCAACTAAGTGGCAAATTTCATTACCCACGGATATCTCATAATATGCGAAACATTTTCATATTGCATTTAGGTACTTACTTCACGGACGCACGGACGCAATTAAGTGTGTTCTACCTGGATAATTAAGAGCGGAAATTGAGTTTTCGATTGGAATGGCATTTACCGTTTTTACCTTAAAAACACAGAGTATCCTCATCTAATCCTAATTTGTAGGAGGGAGGCGCCGGTCGCGAATTCGTTTAGGACCTCTATATAAAGGCTGCGCGAAGCCGAGCGCCCTTCACCGCTGAACACTATGCAAATTATAAGCTATTCAATAAACCCACTATTTTCCTAAAATTTTGGCAAAACCACTTAAAATTCGGGTCGGAGGTTAGGTTTACGCAGATAAGCAGTAGTTGAAGAGGTTCAAGGATCTTTTAGATCTCAAATAACACTTCAAAAGCTTAACTACCCGTTCTAAAGAAATACAGATATATAAAAAACAGATCCGGCGTAAATGATGTTCTTGAGAACAGTGGCAGCAAAATGATATACGATATTGCGGCATTAGACGATATGATTTTTAGAGGTAACAATTTTGCGCCGTCCTTTGTAATAAACGGAAACTGAAACTCGTTGCATTACTTTAGGTAAGTTGACAACTTCGCTCGAGTTTCTTTTCGTTTGTTATTGTTGCGGTAATTTGGTATACTTTGTGGGCTCAATACGAGGTATGGTGGAAAGAATGTAGCAGTAGGATATCAGTCGTATCACTATAGGTTCGTAAGTATTTAACTTTATAACAACTGATAACACGTTGAAAGCTAGCATGGGGTAGGGTAGCTCTCACAGAAAACAATTAGCACAGCCACATACCCATGTATAAACGCTTGCAATATTATATACTAGCTTCTGCCCGCGACTTCGTCTGCGTATTATACATATAAACCTTCCTCTCGAATCACTCTATCTCTAAAAAAACCGCATCAAAATCCGTTGCGTAGTTTTAAAGATCTAAGCATACATAGGCACGGACAGACAGCGGAAAGCGACTTTGCTTTATACTATGTAGTGATGATATAGGATGTACAAGTAGGTATCACACGCGCAATGTTGCCATAGGGAAATGACTAAAATCATGTCAAAAAGAATGTCGTACGTGTCTTATTTTTATCTTTACCGTTTCATAAGTTTTCACAGATTTTGGTTATCCGGGATAAGGAGCACGTAATCGCGTACGTATTAATAGTTTTAACTAAATTATCTGCGCAACTTAGGTAGTTTATTACAGATGCGACGCCCTAATTATCTATTTGTGTATCTACTCGTCAGATTTATCTTCAAAATTATGAAGATGTTTCGAAAACCATTGGATGTTGCGGGATACATAGGCAGGTACCTAACTACCTACCTATTATAGTTAGTACTAAGAAAATCATGGTGATAATCTGTGTGCTGTGTAGAAGGTGGAGTGGCTAGGTGTCGTAAACACGCCTCTGGGAAATTCTTGACGTTCGCAACCGATCCCCGCGCGCGCGCTGAGCCAGCGACTCTGGCGGCCCATTCGCCGCTTTGCCTTAAGTAGCTTTCTTTTCGTTCTATGCATACAAAGGCAAATAAACGTGTAGCTGTGATAATAAGAATGGAACGGCCTTTGTCAGTCAACTGAGGGGGCCGTTGAGCGCTCAAGAGGAATGCTTGTGTTGTTTTTTGTTGAATCTTCTTTGGTAACTTAAACGTTTAAGTAAGAAAGTCTTTAAGTATAGAAGTGATTTGGCTGGTTTCAGGGTTCCGTAACTAAAATGGCTAATATCTTTACAGTTTTATTTTGTTCTTGTCTCACATCGGAATAAGGGTTTATGTCAAAACCGTGTTCTAGGACCTGTGATATTTTTAACGTACTGTATGTGATATATCATTAGATCAAGTTTCAAGAACGTTGTAGAGGTTATAGATAGATACTGTAGGAACTTGAGTTTGTATACATAAAAGTTGTATTTACAAATCTTATGCTTTGGTAGTATTTTTTTATTTTTATTTTTTTATTTTAAATCAACTCGGTGGCAGGTAATGGAAATATTAACAATTTGGTTTTAGAATTTAAGATGAATCGGAAGAAACAAGTGTTTCTTCGTGACATTACCTGGACAGCTGCAGCCCGAAGGCATTGCTGCTGTAACTTAGAATATTAAAAGACAAAGAGTTTGAAATAAAATATGGTTATGAATCTATATGATATTTCATTAATTAGATAAAAGTTTGGCTCAGAGCGCCAAGATCCCGTACATCTCGAATAAATCCAGGAGTATCCAATTACCTATTTATTTAATTATTGCCTTTGTGCATGTATCTCAGTGTTTGTCAATTGTATTTCTCTTGTTTATTTTGCACAATAAAGAGTTTACATACATACATACATATGTATGTATCCAATTAGTTTGCTGTAGTACCTACTGGTTACATCCTCAGAGCCTTACAGTACCTATACTAACATTATTGATTAATTGAATATTTGAAGAATCTGCAATTGGTAAAGAAATATTGACCCATGAATTTCGGAGATTTCATCAAAACACGAGTTTTACGGCTTGTTCTTCGTACATAACTATGTTACATTACCAGCACTGGTAAAACCAACGTTGGATGATTAATTTGGATTAATTTACGTTTATGTACGGCGGGGGTGGCCCTTGGCTAGTAATGTAACTTGGTTATGTACGAAGAACAAGGGGATTTTACCACCAAGATACACACTTTTGCGTTAGCGGCTAAGCAATCGTTGTGGCAACTTGATTTCGACTACCAGAACACTTCGTTACACTCACTTGAACTTTTTTTACGAAGAAATAACTTTTGGGTTAGGTTATAGGTAATGTACGAGTAATGTAATAGAATGAATACGGCATTCATTATTTCAAAACCCAACTTTATGATAGGAAGCTTGTACATAGCAGTGGGATGTATATAGGCTCCAGATGGACATTTATTAACACTGAAAACATGGAACATGTTAAATATATCTACTCATCAAGTCCACGATAACCATTACGACTCTATCCCCTCTACATTAATGAACGACCAATTGAACTAAGAGTAGGTATAGCCTTAATTCACCGTAGGTATTAAGCTGGTTCGTTACAATTAAATTAATGTAAGGATAAAGTTGGTATCGCGTGCGAGTGCACGTTGGTATAAATATCAGGTTGAGATTTAGTGGATCCGGCGCGGCCCGCCGTGGGAAATATGAAAATTGGAAATGCTCCGGTGCCGCGGCAAATAAATTCCACCCCTATTTGTAAGCGAACCTCAATACTCTGTAAGTAGGTACCTTATAAGCACCATTGCGCTATCTATCGCGTACTAACCTCGGGCGGGATAATTGTAGTGCACGTGTTAATCTACAACAAGAGTATCTCAATATGACATTACATTCTACATTACATAGTATGTTCTTAGGTTCAACCAGAGCCATACAATCGTTCCTATATTTTAAACGAAAGACTTTGTTGTTCAAGGTTGTTATAAAGATCAATAGTTTCTTGAATGGTCTTATCATAACTTCCTAACTAATACATATTATAAATGCGGATGTTGGTTACTTTGTTTGTTTGTTACGTTTAAAATATCGTACGTTTTCACGCTTAAAATATCGTAATAAAACTTCGTATGGAGGTAGTTTAAGATTCTGGGAAGGATATACAATAGAGAACTGTGTAGGTATTAGGTACCACGATAAACGAATTCTCCGCAGACGAAGTCGCGTCCAACAGCCAGGAGTCCAGTAGCTAATTTAACTTATTCTTATGGTTTTTTTCTTGTGATTGCAAGACTAAAATATGCCCACCTTAGCTTAATTTTAATTGCCGTTCGGTACAGTCATGATAATTTGTTTATGATGACTATTGAGCACCATCACCCATAGACATCCGTGACACCAGAGGATTTCTGATGCATTCACAGCTTAGAGGGCTTAGACAGAATACTATATAAGCCAATTGGCTTGTGTCTAATTTATCTATAACTACTCTGGTCTGCTTATTCTGACTTCGCCATCGCGGTGGTATTCTTAATTATTATGTAAATAGCTGGGCACTTGTCCCTGCAATTAGAACAAAAACTTGCTTTGTATATTTAAAAGGGCCGGGCCTTAGGCTTAAGAGAGCTCTCGTGTGGCAAACCGGTTAGGGTCGAGTGGGGTCCCGCCAGACCTTAACCCGTCAACTTTAATGTGTTTCCGAGTCACCCCGCCTCCCTCTCATGCCCAACTACCTAATTAGTCAATTGAATATATTCCATTCTTGATGACGTGCTTTTGTTTGTTAGATAAAATTGAACAATAATATTGAAATATTATAATATTCTTCCATGCTGGTCTGGGAGTAAAGAAAAAAACATAGGATTCTCCAGTTGCTTCTCTTCCCGCGCAGATGGTAAAATCCCATCGAGGGAATGGGCGAAAGTCTTAGGAATCATGTTATAGGCGATGCGGCTAGCAACCCATCAGTATTTTGATTTCCCTTTCCACCTATACATCCTTAATCATGCTAAACGTGGCCTTAAGGTTTTGTTACCTTAGGCTCTGTCTACCCCGTAAGGGATAAAGACGTGATATATGTATGTATGTATGTGTAATATTGAAGTTTAAAACCATTTCGCAGTTTTTAGTAGTTTTAAAATAAATTGAGTTTAAACTGTTGCTTGGGTAAAAAATTACATAGATGTAGTATAATTATGGGGATCATCGAGATTTTTTTTCCTAACATTCTGTACCTAAGTCTTTTATCGTAAGTAACAATCTTGACAAATAGTTATTAGAACTTTTGTCTGTTCGTTCAGGTCAATTTTGAATTTTACTGAACTGATTTCATAGCGTTTTCACAGTTAGATTAAATTTCGACGTTATGAAAAAAAAAAATTGACATCAAAAAGCTTAAAAGCAGTTCAAAATTCGTCTTCCTCAGTCAAGTCCGCGCAAACGAAGTCGCGGGCGACAGCTAAGTAGTACGTAACTAACTATTTTTTTAAGAATAATGTCGCCGCTGTTTTCGGCTAAAGCAAGCAGTAAGAGGCGGCAAACTGCCTGCTTAGTATTCCGCGGCTGGCCGGCGCCTTCCCGATTTAGAGCAGACAGGCCTGTAGACCCGCCGCCTGTCTCCATACGTCTTCCTTCAACGTGATTTTTATTACTTCACCTTCTGATTGGAAATATTTTTTTGGTTTTTGGTCTACGTAGGAATTTCCTCGAGCGTAATTCGATTTTAGTTCCTTGGGATGTCACACGTCCTCTCAGGGAGCCTAAGAAAACTTACGACGTAATAGAGTAACGTTGAAGAGATCATAGCCTAATCTATAATAACTATCCTATGTTAGATACCGCTTTCCTCCCACTGCTGTTTCAAACTGATGAACTCTATTTCATTGTGAAGATGTCGAAAATTATGCAATAAGAAATAATTCATATGCGTAAAGGAAGGCGACTTCAACTTATGTGTAGCGGGCACCGTTAACCGTTAGGTATTAGTTCGAAGTTTTCAGCTCTTCCAGAATTAGTAGCTCAACCAAACAAAAATATTTCTGTTTTGTATTCTAAACTTGTCTTTGTCCTGATAAAGCAAAGAATATTCCTTCGTCATTAAGTCATCGTTTTTCAAGGCCTGCGACCATGTCTTTCTAGGTTGAAGATTTGAGGCCAACCGGCGACGCGGGGAGCAGCACATCGCGTATGGAAATTGGCGCCGGCTCCTAGCTACGAGCGTTGCTCCGCTTTACAGCCTTCTACTGCATAACGTTGTTAAGTACACGTTTTAAACAAGTTAAATATTGTTTTTTTTTATTAACAATAGGTCCCCAATACAATAATTACGGAACATACATCACGTAATAGTTGTACACAGCATTTATACAAAACAAAAAAAAGAATAGAAAAAAATAAATAAAATATGGTACAACTTGCTTATTTAAGGCGGGTATCATGAGCCAAATATGCGGCAAAATTGAAAAATATTGCACGTCATAACATTCAATGTCGAGAAGACGTGGCTTTGAACTTGAAATTTCGATTTTAGCGACATATTCATTTGATAGGAAATTGGATGAAAAGTGATAGACCATTTAGCTGGCCGTACTACTGCAGAGAAACAAACAACACAAAATCAAATTTCAAAATGCTTTCTTATAGTAGATTTAAATTTATATATTACTGTATGCGCTGAATTTGGAATGGTTGGATAGGTCTTTAGCAATTCAAAGTTTTTCAGAGTTTGACACATCGTAAGCGGTAAAAGAAATCGTACTTGAATAGTTATTCAGATGAAATAATTCTTGCGCAATTGTAACATATTTTATTTTGTTATTACAAATTTTTAAACGCTGTGAAGACAGCTTGCTGTTAAACACTTGATCTGCGCTTTTTATATCTTAACTTGTTCTTAAACTGCATACATGCTGTATGTTAGTGTCTATTGAGAAAGCAGAGTTTAGAATCGTCAGGTATAAATGGACTTGCCAAACACTCACCCGTTCACTGTTTAAGGGAATCAAATAAAGCAGACAGAATTGTCAGTCAGCTGCCTGCGGAATAAGAATACAGGACTTCTGCGATAAACCAAATCGAACGATTGATTGCTTTGATTCCGTGAACAGGCGTGTTTTTTTAAGGGGCATTTGTATCAACATCCCTACGTTTGTTATATGTGTGTACTTTATGTTACGAGTATGCATGGTAAGCTTTAAGTTTTGCGTTCACCTCTACTGCAGCACAGCTTTTGCCTTGTGCTCTTCTAATAACTATTGTAATATTTAAGTCGCACAAAGTTATTAAGTGATTTAGGATTTTCAACTTACATACCTCTATTCCCATATTATTATGTTACGTAAGTAAATCCATAAAGTTACATTCACGAGCATCGTTGCTAAATTTCGTTTTATTAAAGGAACATTAACGTGTTTGTGGAACTGGTATGCTGCTGTATTTGGTTTGTAATAAACTTAAAAGGCGCTTTATATTGTGATAAGCGGTCCCTAGTATTCTATGAATATTGAATGGGTAATATACTCGTCGTAAGTAATGTAAGAGCTGTTTTCCCACCACAGTTTGCAAGATATCCAAACGGTGAGCGAGGTCAAAAAGCTACCCGTTTCTGTTAGTGCTAAGTTGAGCTATTAAGCAAAAAATACACATCTTTTTTGGTAAAAAGATATTATTATTATTATAAGTACCTACACTTTACCATGCAGTCGAGTACATCTCTGGTGGAGGCAGTCCAAACATACAAGGGTCGTTTGCGTACGGGGACAGACATTGGCGGCGCCGGGCGTGACGGACGAGCGAGTACCGCCTCCGCCAGTACGAGTGTTCCAATTAACTGCCGACCGCTGACATGTGTATATGCGTTTGTGGCCAAAATTGCTTTGTTTCCCAACAAACGATTAGCCCTTTTCGCCTGGCAGATATTACAACACCTAATGCTCAAATTTAATAAAGTGACTTAAAGTTAAATATATGAAATAAAGTACCCAATTTTATTTAAATATTTATTTATGTATTCAAAACTCGTATCGAAACGACACCAATTTAACCTAACAAAATTTGTTCGCCACGACCTGCAGCGCGTAACGGTTATTGCAATTGCAACAATATATTCAGCTTAACTCCGCCGCTCGATACGACTTGCTTGTATCAGTTTTACAATACTAACCGTCTGCCGGAAAGTTCGACCTAAATGAGAACGTAGGAAGCGAGTTCGAACGTAAATATAAGCCTGCATCATATAGAGGGAAAACTATCGGCAATACAGGAGCGCCGTGATCGCGTCCCTTGCGCTCGAGTTCACAACTGGCTGATGGTACGTATTCATAAGCTGAGGCCCCGGTCGCTAGCGCCGCCACAGCGTCCCCACTGCCCGCTGCCAGCCCCTGTGCACGTCTCGCGTTATGAAATGGGAATTAAATTGTCTGTGAAGAATACAACGGGATTACCGTTTATTCCTGCTCATCTACTAAAAAGGCAATCACTCTTGTTAAGCCTACATTGCTTTGTTGGGCACTGGCGCCAAATTAAAGTACGAATTTACCCCGCAGTAGTGATTGCGCAGTTTGCAAAATCCGACTGGTGTTCGTCGCCGGGCGGAATGTGTTACCGGGGTATCCGCTGCACTGCAGCCAGGGCTTGGCATGCTGCTCCGAGTTTGTATATCGTAAACACTTGCTGGATTACGGCAAGCACAGTCAGTTTGAGAATTGGTCTTATTATTTGAAAATTTACTTGGCATGCCAATAGCTGTCCTAATTTTATTCTAGACTAGACCATCATTTTTTCCTCTTGACGAAGAAGTCGAAATCATTAAAGAAATACGAAGCTGGCTTTGATTTTATGTAGAATGCGTTAGGTTTTTTAGGTTGCAAGTTAGAACCGGTTTGTATGTCGTCGAAGTAGTAACTATTGACTTTGTTACCATTGTATTTTGTTGGAGTGGGTTGCTGTTTTTGTATGGTTGATTTCGTAGTTTTAATGAGCGTCTTCAAAGGCATTTGGGTTGGGGTAACAGACGGGATTATGCGAAGTTTATTATGGGGAATATTATAAAATATTTCATCTGTGAGTTTGTGTTCTTGGAATAAGTCATTATCTTTCGTGAGATTCGATTGAATTTTTCCTGATTTAGCATTACTTGTACTGGGATTATTCCGTCTAGAATCACGGCTCAACACACCTTTTTTATCAAGATTTTTTCCTGTATTCACATTAAAAACAGTATCTGTTATAATTTCATTCGTAAGTTTTTTCGGAAGTACAGTTGGCTCACTTCGATCTCGCGGCAGCAGACTTACATTAAGGCTTCCTTGAGAAGGCTTAAAATAATCCTGTTTGTCTTGCCTATTTCGTACATTTTTTTGGATTTTATTCACTGCGCTAATTACATTTTCGAGTTCTTGTAATGTTAATATTGGCTTTGACAATGCCTGTACTTCGACTTTGTTTTCAAGATCAAATAATTGTTCGTTGCTGACCCTCAAATCTTCATATTTTGAATAATGACCTATATCTCTCCTCAATGGCGACCGTACAAATCTTTCCCAGTAAGAACGCGGTGCAAAGCTGTTCTCACTGAGGAAGGGCTCTGTTTTGCTGTTCGTCCGAGCAATGTCTATGTTCACTTCACTTACGACGTCAGGATGTATTCCTCTAATGAGTGAAGCAATTTGCCTTCCAAGGTTGGAATAGTAGTTGTCATCATGTTTCGAACAGTCATTGAATCTGCGCCGCGTTGGAGGATTGGCTTGCAGAAAACCGGGTGCAAGGGGTGACCTATTTAACTTTCGATACGCTGCTAGAGCTTTCATGTCTTTCATGGTGCCAGCGCTGTTTGGAGTAACTGGCAGTGCTTTTGTCTGGTTAGCATCGACCCTATGAATAAGCTGAGTCAAGTATTTGAAATCAACATCGTCGTCGTAAGGATGTAAATGGTCCTTTTCTTGACCACGCATTTCTTCTTCGATTGGTTGTTGGAAGAAATTATCAGCAGCGAATATTGATGGGTCAAGGGGTGCATCAATAAAGTGGTTGCCTTTGCTTTTTCCTAGTCTTTCACCTCCTGTTCCCATTCTCTTAATTAATTTCTGTTTATTGTTTCTGTCCTTCAGACGTTGTAGCTGAAAAAAGAACATAAAGACATGTAATAAGATGACCAAGTTATTTGTTACGTTTAATTAAATCCTTGAAAAATTTAAATACTTGAGAATACTTACAAGTTTCTTCTTGCTTTGGTTTCGTAACTGTTTTCTCATTGTTCTGGAATAAATATACATACTCTTTAGATTTAATTTAGGAGCAAAAATGTCCTGTCAAAAAAGATTTTATTTTATCTGAAGGTTTATAGTCTTCGACTTCATCTTAATCCTGATGTAAGTCCCGCAGCTAGATACAGATCTCCTCTTAGAATGAGAGGCCTTGGGTTAAAGTTGCCATGCGGGCCCAGTGCGGATTAGGAACTTCACAAACACTATTGAATTCTTTATCAGGATACGAGTAAATACTTTTAAATAAAAATCGTACGGTTCTGTGGTTTCTGCTGACGGTTCTCCAGATGTCTTCGGGCTGTCCGTTTCATCTGCTGGTGAGGTCGTCTTTGAGTCTTTTTGCGTCGTTGTTGATGCAGTTGTTGTTTCTGCTTTTATGGTTGTTGTTGTTGTTGGTCCTTGTGTCGTCGGACCGCTTTCATTTCCAGTGTTGTTATTCACTACTGTTGTACGAGAAAAAATATGTATTGTAAATTTGGTCATTCAATTAGTGTTAGATACCGAAATTGATTAAAAAAAATAGCTTATGATAGTAATAAAAATATAAAACAATAAAGACCTAGAGGTGGTAAGAAAGGTTGTATTGGAGGTACTGGAATCATTGGATACATGGGCATGGCTGGCACTGGTAATCCAATGGGCGGATAAAATGGTGTCTCAACGTTTGGTAAAAATATGAAAGACGGCAGCGGCGCTTTGGGTTGTTTGCTGTAGACTACTATTTTCCGGTGGCCGTGGTCCTTGTTGGGGTCGCGGTCGTGGCCCCGCCCGCTGCCCATGTCCTCCTCCCAGCTCTCCCAGGTGCCAGAGCCGTCGCGGGAGCTAGACTCCGAGTTCGAACTCGACGAATCAAACATGCTATCGTCTTCTGAAATCCGCAACAACTTTCTCCTCAAACCATGTTTCGTCGACTTTTTAAAATTCTTTTTTTTACTGTTCTTATGCGTTCGTTTTTTAGATCCACCACTCCTCCTGGTTCCTTTTAAAAGTTCTTCGTCGTCTGTTTTATTTATGACTTGGTTTTCTATTGTTTTAAAGAATTGGTTGTAGAGCCAGTCGCTAAGGTCGCCCGTGTCTTTGGATATTTCGTCAACGTGGGCCTCCAGCGCGTGCGCAGTGGTCGGTGGCGGTAGTTCTGTTGTTATTTCGCTATCGTCAGATGGAGGCCGAGTCCCTACTGCATAATGTCTTCTAAAATCTTGTGTTAATTTCATGCTGAAAGAAAGAAGGAATTAAATTGAAATTTAGCGACTTAAAGGCAAATTATCCTTGCTCGAATGTTGAAAATTTTTACTTAGGCTCGCAAATTTTGGTGTCGGTATCGAAATAGTAGCCGGGAAAGCAGTGGCAGCCAACCACGCAGCCCGGGAAGCCTTCGATGCAGTACTCAAAGTTGCCGTGTGGACCGCACTCTACAAAAATACAGAATATTGTGATAAACAAGTTTTTTTTAGTTTTTTTTAAATTAATTAAAGCAAATTATATTTTACCATATCGTCCTTTAGCATTACAGTAAGTAAAAAAGAAGAGTACTATAAAAATAATCATTTGATCACTTTAACTTTTTTGCTCTAAACGAAGATACCATAGTGGCTTAATGATTAAGTTTTTGTGTGTAATGAACTCTTTTTCACGGGATTGAACATATTTTTTTTAAAAAAGGCTTTTTTATTTTATTGACTTGACTAGCTAGCGTGAGTTCCTACCATGATATGCCATGCGGAAACTCTTGATTAAAATTCTAAAGTAAAAAAGACTAAAAGAGAGATTTTGCCAACGATGCGATACAATGGTAGTTTGTTCTAGCATTCTTATTGGATCAGCACAATGTGCTCATTGAAATGATAAAAGAGTAGGACAAGCGACATTTCATTAAGATATTCACCAGGTGTGTTTCACACAGTTTTTTGCTCATGACTACGAGTCTTTATATAACGCTGCTAACTTCATATGGTACTAAGTAAATAAGTACTCCCTTTAAAGTTGTTCTTTTGAATCTGATACTCATAATCTTTTTCTTCCGAATTTGAATTTATGTGATTTTAACGGGCTTAAAATGATAAAACCGCAAAAAATGTGATCATTTTAGTCTGAGTGTAGTACTATTAGGTACTACACGGCGACCAAAAGGTTGCATGGGAAGCCTTTAAGTATTAAAATGAAAAAAAAGTGGCAATTTATGTACAAAATAGCGACCCGTTATGTTTGCTCGACAGTATGGTTGGCTCTTGAGGCGGGGGAAAAAGATGATACTTCAATTAGGTACCTACTCGTATCGGTAAATGATGATCTGAAATATTATGGTTTTTAGCGAGATGCTTGTTTATGCTCTTCCTCAGATTCAAGTTGCAAATTTTAATGTAATTTTTTTAAAGAAATATTTAGAAGCAGCCCAGCGTTTCAAACTCTGTAAGAGTTCATTCTTACAGTTACTATTGAGTAGGTATTAGGTACGTAAACATTATTGTCCCTCAAACAAACGACGTATGAGCGCCCCACCCACCTCATTATAATTGCTCACCTTATTTTTCAAAACAAATTGCCACTAACTAGGTACCCTCTAAGCTTTATTTTTTAATTCCTGACCAAAAACTACCTTAAACTTTTTAATCGACTACGGCATAAAGAAAGAGGGTCAGTATTTAAAAAAACCTACAATTGTTCACTAAATTGGACCGAATACACAACAACAGGATAAAATGATGTTCGCTTGTTATTTATAAGCCAGTCACCATTGTTTTACCTAGTTATTTCTAACAGCTCCAAAGAAATCCTTTTCGCAATAATGTTAGATATCAAATGAACTTGTACATAATAAAAAAAACTATTTTTAATCCTACTAATATTATAAGCGCGAAAGTTTGTAAGTATGGATGGATGTTTGTTACTCTTTCACGTCAGAACGGCTAGACAGATCTGGATGAAATTTGGAACATAGATATATTAGGTATAGTAGTAGTATAGGTAGATAGCGATAAACGAATTCTATGCAGACGAAGTTGCGGGCAACAGCTAGTATAGATATAATTTGACTCAGCAAAACATAACATTTCACTTATATATTTACGATGCAACGTACTTCCATTTATCAAAACAGATACATTACTACAATGACTACACGTAGGTACAGCGTACAGGTGTAGTGAATAAAGTATTCCTATGATATTTCGTTGAATCCCATGCGGTTTTCAACTTTAGCTACATTTGAATAAGGTTCTTACTTAGGTATAAAACTATTCAATCTGACAAATGTATTGTATACACAACTTTAGTCACACACACATTTTCTTTATCCATTCTCTCTCTTTCTTCTTGATTTTTATATAATCATTTAGTAAGGAAGTAGGGAAATTAAACAATATTGTGGGAAAAACAATTTTTACATATTATAAATTATGTCATATTTTTTGCTTTCAAACATTTTTATTAATTTCATTCCATTAAAATCATCCGTCTACAGCTGGGTGAGTTGTTTTCATTCGGTTAGTAGTTAGGTTTTTTCCTTATACATCGTCTCCAATATCTGGTATGCCTTTTAATCCTCTGTAACCAAATAAGTCAAAATTAGTCTTGATTTTGAAAGTAAACTTCAAACCTAGAAATATTTAAAATTCCGCAATAGTTAATATTTCATTAGCGAAACAAAAAACTAATTAAAACAGTCGAAAAACTGCTTTAAAATTAAATTTTGTAATTTTAAAGTAATAGTGGCGCTACTAGTAGTGACTGGGATTCGAATTCGTTCCCCAAATTAAAAAGCAAGTTAAGGTGTACTTAATCTGACACGTTGACACTTAAGATATACGAGTATATCAATGAGAGAGTGGTTAAATAGGCTGAAATGTTATTATAAACAATTTTTATTAGTACTTAGTGCAGTCTTCAGGCGGCACACACTTATGCGTACGATCATCTCGCACGTAAGGGTGTATGCAGATGCAGCCGGGCTCGCAGAACGGGTAGCAGGGGCGTAGGCGCTCGCGCGGGTTGTCGCACGTCACGGCCGCGCAGCCCGAGAAGCACGCCTCGTATCTATGGCACATTTTTGTTTTTATGTTTATTTTTTATTATAAAACATCGTGCGTTAAACTGCCCCTTTGTTGATTCTGTAAGAGGAGCTGTGAAGCCAGTAAAAGTGGCATCCAATATTTTACTATCGCAATATTTTCTTACTGGGCGCCAGTAATGGGGAAAACTGTGACTTAAGTATGAGTTCTTTTTCATCTTTACAACAGGGAAATACTTAGTTCACAAAAATCTTTCTATTCAGTGCTACCGTATAATATTAATAGTTACCTTTCGTGAGGCCTGTCGCAGTTCATTGACAATTTCTTCTCGCTTTCTTTTTCTCTGAAAAACAAGCAGAAATAAATCTAATACCTAGTTCAGACTGGGGTGATAATTTCAATTTTATAAATATTTACGTATAAGGCGAAGACTGTCCCATCTCTGAACTCTTCATGGCCATATTGGCCATCTTGTCGAGGCCTTCGTAATGCCGCTGTCCTCTGTAGGGACTCGGTAGCTCAGGACTTCTCCTGTCCATTTCATCCGGATACCTAACATTCTCAAAATCTCCTCTTCTTCTTGTGTTGTCGTCCCACTCCTTCCCTTGTTCAATGGATTTAAGATTGAGGAGGGCTTTTTTCCTCCAGTTCCTCCTGTCACTCTCGATTGCGTGTCGTTTGCCGTCTACGTCCTCATAATCGTAATTGTTCGATCTCATCGCCAGAGCAACAATGTCATCTGCAACATAAACAGGTAATTACCAAATTGATTCTTCATAATTCTGAAACGGGGTTTGCCTATTTTTATTATGTAGTTGTCATATTATCTGGTATGCCGATATGGAATGAACCTGTGGCTGAAGTGTTGCCGATTTTGCTTGAGGCCGGCAGCGCACCAAAAGTCCCATGATAGATAGATAGATAGATTAGATAGATAGATTTATTTATCACCCGTTTAAAAATACAATTAAAAGTCAATCATAAGTAGTCATTCACAAAAGGATCGTCAATTGTAATAAAATAGTACTAGGTAATAAAAAACAAAATAACAACAAACAAAAATAAAGCATAATGAAATGTCAATGTAAATTCACAAAAAGATCGTCATGGGTCCATAAAAAGAGAAATAATAACAATTTAAATGCGCAATTTAAAATGTCAAATAATAATAAAAATATAAAACCACAAAATGTGGAAATATTGTCAGAACATAACTAAATAATGAGGTACTATAATGGTACAAGGAATAATTTTCAGACATAATACACACGTTCAAAATTAAATGTCAAGTTTAATGTCACTGTACTCTTTAACAGAGTACAGTGACAGATCCAACAGAAGTTTTTTAAGTGGCCATGGCCACGGGTATCATTCAACATGGGGTGAACCGCAAGCCCGTTTGTCGGCTTTAGAATAAAAAAAAACTTGCAGCCCTCGATCGATCGATCACTTATAAGACTCGTTAGCTCACATATAGTAAGTGTTATTTTTTCTTGCATTACAAACTATTGGTTACTTTGTTAGGTAATATTGACTAATCCTTAATGTTTACGTTACTTACATAATAAAAGGGCCAACAATAGTAAGTTCCGCATCGCGTTGGTATATTCTTATTGCTGCTGCGTTGCTGTCATGCCGGCGGTCAGTCTGCGACTAAGCGCGACAATCAGCGCGTTGTTGAAAAAAATAAAGCGATTTTACGATCCAGTACTTCCGGATGTGACTCTAGTTCGTTTTTGACTATGGGAATTTTAGGAAAATAGAGCAATGGGCTTTGTACGCTCCACTCACGTACATTTTTAAAGCTAGCGTGAAGAAGTAAATGGAAACACATTTCTAATTATGCCATGAGAATTGACAATAAGAATAATAACTAAGACTTTTTGGGGGTTTTCAGGGTGTAGTCCCTGAGAAGCCCATATGTCTGAAAAGTTTAGTTATGAAGGCTTTTTACCCATGCTTACCATCTACTTTTATTTAGTTTAAAAAACGCAATATACTAGTTATATGTAAGACCTATAATTCAGAAAATCCGGACGCTACTATTTTAATTTAGGTATGGCTTAGACTTATTATAGATATTTAAAGTGTCAATGTTTTAGTAGTTTGTATGGCACACATCACCGTCTCATCACTTGGTATAGTTGCGTCTACTGTATGCTTGTATGCTCATGTTTAAAAATAATTAGTTAAGTAAAGAAGAAGCTTATTCTTTATCTGAAATAATTTATTTTATTGGGTCCTCAAAATATGATCTGGGATTAGGAGTGAAATTATAAATAAACAATATAAATAAGATTTTCATTTAACTGTTTATTTTTAATTTTATTAGAAAAATATCAATACTTTACATACATTAACAAATTAGAAAAATATAAATGCTTCTTTTACAATTTCAAACTAACAACATTTCTGAGAAAATTTTGAGCATTTGACTCAATTATATCAAAAGTATGTTTCTGCCAAAGCTTGATAGCAGGGTCGTTGGTTGTGCTGGCTGGTATTTCAGTTTATGTACTATGTACTATTCGGTTTCTGAACTCCGTATAGTGACTGGATTATGGTGACATTCTCTTGGACGGCGTTCTGTATCCGTCATTTTGCAAGATCTTCCTCGGCTGCAGCGCCTTGATTGGTGGAGGCGCTATTACTATGTTAAAGTAATTTCCCATCCTTGAAACCTCAGATGGCCTCTTAAACTCTTCATTCGGCATCGTTTCACTTTCCCTCAAATCTTTTAATTCTGATAAGCCCTCATCTCTCTTTCCGTGCATTCGTGGTGGTGGTGGTGGTGGTGGTGGCGGTCGATTATTATATTTAGGAGCAGGAGGCCTTGCTGATCGCTTGCTCGGTACTGGGATGCCCATCTGAGTTCTGTAACAGAAAATGGTAATATTTTAACATCTGAGATAGAAATACTTACTTAATACTTGATCACCCCGAGTAGGCTCTTGGCGTTTTTATAAGGTAAGGTGTGAAATCGATCTGGATTGACCTTGCACACAAGATTCTACCAACTGAAAACTTGATGCTTTAAAACAGAAGTGAAAAATCTGTCTATAGACCGACCGTGAGGACTCATTTGAAGCGGTCGGTCTATAATAGTGATTATTTAGAACCATCGCGTTGATTGTTTCGATGACATATACATAGGCTTTTTTTTAAACGTTGGTTTACTTACATCATCTAAATTGTGCAGCAATAGAAAGCGCTAGAGCGAGCACGTACTTTTCTCTGCATCACCCTTTCGGCAAGAGGCGGAGCAAATTCACCTCAACGAGTTGCAATACTTATATAGAAGTTACGTACGGCGAGCAGTCCTGCGGCATGACGCACTGGTGCGTTCGGTCGTCGCGCACGTAGGGCTCCTCGCACACGCAGCCAGGCTCGCAGTACGGGTAGCAGGGACGCAGGTGGTTGCGTGGGTTGTCGCAGGAGACCTCTGCGCAGCCGCCGAAGCATGGCTCGTATACTTCATTCGGCCAGTAGCATGCTACAATCAAAATTCATTTCTTGGAAAAAGCTGTCTCGCCTCCTCTACACATTAGTGCAACGACATTACATGTATAATTTTCACTTATACTTATGAATTTTAACCGAATAAAAGTTTAAGTTATGTGAATTAAAACCAATGTTTGTATATTAATAAATTCCTTTATTGTGAATTAAAACCATGTCGACTTTAAGAACCAATAAGATAGACTAGAAGCTAGGTACGTACGACTTCCTTCCACCTTTTTTTACTAGGTACAGACAGACATTATTAGGTGTCCAAGAACACTAAATCAAGTTGCGGACACTAGACTTTCATTGTTCTTTTCCCGGTCGTTTCCGCGGTCCATTACTGCTCCCCCGGGTGCTGCGATAGCCTAGACTTACAGTAATAGTCCCGACTTGAACATTGTGCTTGAAGGAGATAAACTCAACAGTTTGTCAGGGATTTAGCGCCCGCAAGTATTGTTTTGGTTAAAAAAGGGTAGGAAAATCACCTTTCATGATCTTATCTTCATCTCGACAAGTGGCAGTGCGGAGCAGGGCGGCGGCCGCAAAACAAATGTACACTGTTATCCCTGACGCCATCACACAACCAGTCGATACGAGCCGCTCAACCAAACTAGAAAAGGTGTTTGCTCTATTTTTACAAAACCGTGATGGTTTGCGTTGTTTGTTGCAGAAATGAGGTTGAAAACGGATCACTTGTGAGCTACACGTCCTAAGCGAAATCAAATATTAGTCATTCTGAGTTACTTCATGTTATTTGTGCCTCCTAAATATAAGTGTAAGATGACATAGTAATCGTTTTGTACACCGATGACGTGAGCCAATAGGTACACCAAGAATAACCTAATCAGAGCACTAAAAGCCAGAGACTCATGACTGCGACAGTCATTTCTATTATTTAACATATTGACGTCCATGAATCTCAATTAATATGATACAGTGATCTCGCCGTCGCCGTGAGAAGGGTGTGTTGGGTAAACATGGCGAGAGCCGGTTAAGCCGCGCCTGATTGAATTATTGCTTGCGTTGTAATTTCGAAGGTGCCGGGTCACGTTTCTCTTATATTATTATGATAAATTTCTCCACGATATTTACCTACCGAACAGGTAACCCTTGCCGGTAATAACTTTATTTTCCGTGGCACGGGTATCATTCTACGGTAGCAGCTAAAGTCGTGATGTATCGTTTCGTTTCGTCAATCTGCAGAGTCATCCGATTTTTTGTACAGAGTATGCAGCATGCACAAATAGTTCATTCACCATTGTTCTCACCGGGGAGTCTGAAGCTTTTACATAATACGCAGACGTTACAAACTCTTCTGGTTCCTACTGGCTATCCGATAATTTTGTCGAAGCGCTAAGAATTGATTTATCGGAGGTTAATTAGTATTAATACAAAACAAAATTATACGCAAGCTGTGGATTGCTCGAATAGTAACAACCCTCATGGGCAACTAATGAAGCACAGAATGATATTTAACGCGTTACTGTGATTGATCGAACATAATTAATTTCCTTCTGCCTTTTGCGCGAAGAATGTTTTTAATAAACTACAAGTGGACAGGTTTAGTTGTACTTAGTGGAGCAAGTGTGCGGGATCACGTCTATAAATTGGCTGTGCTGACCATGCGTAAAGGGAACAACAGTCACTCGATAAATTGTTTTACTGTTTTTATGAGCACCTAACATGTTGTGTCCATTCACAGTACATTCGGGGTTGTGCAGTCTTTCATAATTATTATTCTAGGTTTCTTTATTTTTTTAAGAATAGATTTTAATTGTTTCCCATTATGCTGAACATTGGTTTGTGAGCGTTTTCTAAAAAAAAGCACACATGTAATTTTTTTCCAGAATTTAACTGCTTTGGGTTTTTCTTACTCAGAATCGTTTAACCCATCGATTCTCATACAAGAAAAAATGTGTCCCAGATTTAACTATGGATTTTTTTCCTGTTCGTCACGTTCCATAGGTAATAGGTAGGTAGGAAATAAAATAATATAAAAACTAAAAAAAGAAAAAATAATAAAAATACCTATATGTATAATATAGAACTGGAATAGAAATTTTGGGACACATTTTGTCTTGTATAATCGGCAGGGTAAACGATTCTGAGTAAGAAAAACCCAAAATAGTTAATTTCTGGAAAAAATATCATGTGGACTTTTTTTGGAAAACGCTCTTTTGTATATTATTAACAACTAGTTTCTGCCCGCGACTTCGTTCGTCTGCGTAGAATTACACAATTAACCTTCCTCTTTAATCACTAGTGCTATCTATTAAAAAAACCGCATCAAAATCCGCTGCGTAGGTAGTTTTAAAGATCTAACCATACATAGGGACTATTAAGGACAGACAGACACAGCGGTAAGCGACTTTGTTTCATACTATCTATTGAAGAACAATGCAATAAGGAAAATAAACATTATTCCCTTAAATAGATTCTTATATTTACCAAGTTCAGAAGAAAACACAGCCTTAAATGAATACAATATTTCGTCTATTTTAATATGTAACTCAACCCGTACTTATGGGCAGAATTAGGTAGCAAAAATAAAAGTGTTCATAAAAAGTATTTTAACGGTCACAACTTAAACAATACTGTGCTTTAACGATCTGACTGAATGAATATTTATACGAGAGCGGACGCCGTAGGCTTATTGTTAACAAGTCGTTTTATGAAGCTGGCAAGGAATTGAGGCGTGCACATAAACGCCCGCGTCGGATCCACCTGCGAAAAATAGCTTTCCCGATAAAATATGATTGCGTGCGATCTTTTTTATTACTTACCCCGTTTCTCCCGGGACGCCCCGAGGTTCGAGAAACATTTGGATTTGTAAATAAGGCCAAACAACATCAGATATTCCGAATTTCAGCTAAAGTAAATATGGTTAGGGTTGTTAAGCCATCCATTTATTTTATGGCTTTTCGATTACCAAATCAGAAAAATCTGATCCTGAGTATACAATATCCGGGGTTAGTGGCTCAATACCTCTTGAATTATTTTCATATACCAATCACGTCCGATACAAATTACAAATAGAACTATCTGTTGACCCCTCGAAAAGCGTCTACCTTTCGATCGCCGGCCTTTTCCCATGCTGAAACCGACAACTCATTGGAGAATTCGAGCTCTATATATTCATACGATACGTTTGGTATTTGTATGTTGAGTGCAACAAAGCAAAAACTGTTCTGGGAGTGCCTCGAAGTCGGTCTCTGGGGTCCTGAGGCCCAACACATTCGCTGGCGAGTCTTCAAGATTACTGTCAGCAAACACAATGAGCCTACGTGCTCTGAAATGGAGATGCTCGATAATAGGACCTAGCCTACTCCGGCTGCGGTTCCCGATTATAACTATTTAGTTCTAAATACTGTTCATTTGATTGCCCACACGTCCAATTCGGTTGCTTTTATTTAAATCTGTTTCGATCCTCTAATCTAATATACTCAAGAGTAAAATTTGTCTGTCTTTGCCGCTCAAGTTTTTTAAGGATTGGAATAACTAAGTGTGGGCATCCTCGTTTAACCTTTCATATCTGGCTCTGACGAATTTCTCTCGCCCTGTGTGATGAGATATGAGAAAATGTCTAATCCTCCCACAAGAAGTATTAACATGGAGATGGGAAATTTGCATAAAGTTTCGTAAAGTACTAAGTACATAACTGAAAATCTGCTTTTGGGGCTTCATAAAATCTTCAGACACATATGCATCTGCGTATGTCATTAACATTTCTAGCGCTGGTTATTATAGTGTTCTTCTCCGCACGCTCATACTCTCTAATATAATTTCAACATACCGATGAACGTTAATTGTTGGTAAACGAATTTAGAATCGCATTAGCTGTAAATTCGTACATGATTTGGTTGGAAGTGCACAAAACAATGCAATACACGTGCCTGGTGGTACATAAAGATACGCTAACTTGTCGTATTAATTATACGAGAATAGAGTTTGAATGTCTTGGAGCATTCTGCCGTTGTTACAAATCGTGTTCTTACGTGAAAGTTTTATCTCGGTAAGTAATTATGAGCTTTAAATTATTGTTGCTTGTTGTGCCGCAATTTTGAATATGTAAGTACATTCGTGTTTTAAATGGATGTGTTCAAAGCGACGCTGTGAAGGTAGAGCGTTCAAAATTATAATTATGATAAAATATGTAAGCACATACCTACCGATAACAAAACAAAGTGGTTAGCTACCTACCTACGTATGCCTTCACTCTCGAGTGTTGTATACCTATTATAATTTTATATTTTTGTTTTTTTTTCATTTATTAAAATTTCACCAATTTTGTATGAACATTTTCTCAGTTGGTACCTTTTTAATGTAAATTCTTAATTGGCCACGCAAGCTACATTTTCGTAGTGGTTATCACCTAATGGCCCATCGCAAAAACGTTCATATCTCGCCCATACTTATTTCTATAGACATCCCCATTAAAATGTTACTTAAGCGTGATTACAAGTGGTGTACTCATTAACTAAGCAACAAAGCAATAGAAGGTGCGTACATACTAGTACATTTATCTGGCTCGGCTGTGTAATTGAAAGGCGCGGTTTGGCCCGATAACAATGGAACGCGCCGAGCTTGTCGCGTATAAATTAGGGAATTATATTAATCCGCGGATAACGTGCCTGCGACGCTCTAACGACGTTACTCTTGCTGCCAATGGAAGCTGCCTTCCGACTGTCCCCGAGACGTGAACTTGGTGGAGTTGTTAGCATGACTGTACAATATGTTTCTAGTCCCGCTGGGTGTGTCATGCTTCTAGTTTTACTAGCTTGCTATGGTCGCTGGAGAATTGAAATACAGTCATGCTATTTCTCGTACATGGCAAGAGTGTGTTCTGATTAAGAGGGTGTTCTGGCACAAATAGCTGTTGAAAAGTATTTTAACAACTTTCCTACAAATACGGGGCTAGAGTAGACAAGAGCTGACACCAAAAGTCAGAAGTCAGCAATCCTACTTTAATTCGAAAAGTTTTCGGTGGAATCTGTGCGTTATTACGATGAGCTCGTGAAAAATGATGCGAGCATTTTTTTCACGTCCATTAGCGGCGAAGGGAAAATATTTTTAATTTAATTTCGTGGAGCGCGACGGGCAGTACAATCAATTTGCGAGACGATTATGCGAGGGAAATTAACGCAAGATAACAGGGAATTAGCGACGCACCTGGGGAAGGATTACACGCTCCAGATAAGTGAATATATTGCGGCAATTACGCCCGAAAAGTGCTAGAAATAACTGGAAACCGCTCGACGGGAATCCCCAATCTAAACGGCTCTAACGAGTCTAGGAGGAAACATCTTAGTGCGTTTATCTGAGCAGCCTTTGTGTCACATGGCTTGATACAAAGCTGTAGGCGTTTTAATCTGCCTCCTTTGTTAAGCGAAGTGTCGAGTTGACGGGGAATAACTTGTGTTTTCAAGAAACTTATCAGGGCACTAATGACATTTCGAGAGGCTAAACAACGGGAACAATGACGAGCCTGTGAATGGTGGAATTTATATTTTACTCAACAAAGTTTGGTTGTTTTGTCGCGCAATTTCCTGCAATCTGGTGGTTGTGTACCGCGAAGCTGGTCTCCTGGCGATGGGGCTGTTTGGCAAATATTCCTGTTAACCACTTCACTTCCTTAATCACTTGTTCCTTACGATGAACTATCTGGGTAGTAATGTGCATTTAAAATATCAACCCGTGTTGTATGTATTTTTAGTAGTTGGTAAATAGCTGCCATGCCTTTTCAAGATTTGGTATGAAGGTATCTTTTATATAATAACTATTGAAATAGGTCTAAAGACGTAATTTTGTAGGGTTCCGTAGTCAACAATCCTTATAGTTTTGCTATGTCCGCCCGTCTTAGCTTAGCTCAGAAATTCTCAGTAGGTACTATAAAGCTGTAATATTAACTACGCCGACAAAGTGGTAAAATAAATCCATGAATTTTTTTCAGGTATCTCCCCTACACGTAGTGTGGGGGATGTTTTTTTCCGCATTTTTTTCAATAGTGTGTGGTGTCGTTGGAAAGGTCGTTCAAAAATATTGTGGGTGTGGAAAAACCATTTTTTCGATTCTGAGATCCGTTTGCGAAATATTAAACTTGAAATAATAATCGTTTGAGTCAAGTGTCCACACCCTTGCCAGCTAAACGGTTGTATTCGGATAGGTGAAAAAAAAAACCGGTCAAGTGCGAGTCGGACTCGCGCACCGAGGGTTCCGTATCATTATCTATAAATATCTAAAACCAGTGTAAGCAGAGCCCTGTTCCAAAGCAAAATGTACGCAGTGTGGGGTTACTTTATATTGGTCACTGCTATATACAGACATACATACACATTTACGGTTTTCGCAATTATTCTTTAATCTGTGCTATAAGACTTACCTTCATACCAAATTTCAAGATTCTGCGTTCACGGGAACTACCTTGTAGGTTTTGATTCCCTTGAGAGTTGAAAATTTGCGGAAATTTGCGGCATAAACGGCTGTATCTTTTGATTGCGTTGGCTTAGAAGTTTGATTTTTTCACAGCTTCAAGGGACAGTAGACCTGAGTAATTGATATAAATTTCAGCTTCATACCTCCACGCGTTACTGAGAAAAAGGGTCTTGACAGACGGACGGACGGACGGACAGACGGACAACAAAGTGATCCTATAAGGGTTCCGTTTTTTCCTTTTGAGGTACGGAACCCTAAAAATGGTAGTAGTATAAATGCCTACGGAGTTTAATGGAAAATTATCACAGGTAGGTAGACTTTATAATTTTTTTAACGAGTAATAGTCAACCAACTTAAAAATGTACGTGAACTATGTTCATAGTAACGAATAATAATAAAAAATAATAATCATGTTCATAATATCCGCCTATTGTGAAGGCAACTACGGAACCCTACACTGCGCGAAGCCCAACACACACTTGGCCGGTTTTTAATGTCTTTCTATGTAAAATCCAATATAAAATGACCTCGTACTGCCTACATTTTGCCTGGGAGCAGGGCTCTGCTAACACTACGTTTTATTTTCACTAGTCGAATTTGTTCGGAACCCCGGTGCGCGAGTTCGACTCGCACTTGGCGGGTTTTTTATATACGTACTGAGTTCCCCCTAGTAAATAGAAATAAAATTTGGCCATTCATTAAGTATTCATGAAACATATAGAAAACTCGAAACCAGGTTTAAATCCAGTCTACCAGAGGCGGATTTTAAAATTTTCAAGGTATAGGCTGAATAGTTTTTGCCGCCCTTGCCTCAACAATATTGTTATATCATACATTATTTTTACGTGAGGTTAAAAAAAAACAATTCGTTCCCCAAATTTGCCGCCCCCAAAATCTGCCGCCCTAGGCTCGAGCCTACTCAGCCTGCTGGTAAATCCGCCACTGCAGTCTACAAATTTAGTTCTACTAATAATGTACCTAGTCTCATCGTTTTGTTCAATAAAATATTGACATGTTTAAATTTCCAGCACATTTGACTTTGTTCAAAGAAATATAAAATATGCAGTGCTCGTTGAATTTTCCGCGCTCCTTTTGTTTGGGTTCGCATTGTTTCCAAAATTGCAATTCCATGGAATCGATGTAGCGACTGCAGCGAGCATAGATTCGTTGTCGAAACGACAACACTGGTTAATAGTCATTACGATTCATTTAATACATGTTTGTAGCCTAATTTTTATGCAGCAGTGATCACCGCCTCCTATAGACGAGCATAACACCAGAGATAATGACAATACCCTCCTTAAAGTATTATTTTCATCTGCCTTACCATTTCGAAGCTATTAACTATCGAGGTAAATTTACGTTATGTTTTATTTGTCATTCCATTGCTCGTTTCGTATCCTTAATATTATGCATGGCATTGAAAAAAAAACAGATATATGTATTTTGTTTGTTCACAAATATCCTTAGGACAACTTTATTTATTCTCAGTTTATTAGTTCAATTCCATAAAAAAATTATATAAATTTTACAAGGTGAGCGGGAGCTGATATACCTATTGAAATCCAAAATTTACCAGATTTTTTTGAGATATATTTGATAAAGGTACCATACCAATCAAATATATATCTTTCCTAAGTATTGATAGTAGGAACGATAATTTTAAGATGACTTAGATAGTGCTGATATACCAGTACACAGGTGGGAAGCGACTTTGCTAAATCGAAAAATGCGGCATGGGAAGGCTGCACTGAACAAAATAAATTTGTTTAATTTCTGCTGTCTCGATTATTTTTCTTCTCGTATAATGCAACGATCCTTTCATGAAACCGAATCGACAATTAAAAAAAACTTGAAATGCTCAAATATAATACTTAAATATCGGTAGTATGTATGTATCATAATTATATATCGATATATGGTTTTATACCGGTAAGTATCCAAATATCGAAGGAGGGGTAATTACACAAAAGATCCACGAATGGGTCGAAGTGTATCCGTAGGGACCCCTAGACTGAGATAAGATAAGATAAGATCCAAATATCGATAAGTACGTACCTACCCAAAAATGTCGTTGTGTAATAAAACATTTCCATCATTTTCATACAATTTATTCAATTCATTTTGATACTTATACGAAATACAACATTAATGAAGCGAATATTTACAACAATATCTCTTAACTACATTTAATTAGATAATTGATTGAAAACTTACAGTAAAAGCTCCCTAAATTGTTTTTGGCACTTTAATTTCAATAACAATGTAAACAGGATATACTTAACTTAAGTTAGTAAAACTATATCAAAATAATATCGCTTGAGTTTATTTTGAGTTGAGTAGTTTTGTAAGAATTGATCAAAATGTATGTAGATTTGTAACATAAAGTCAGTAAGCTCAATAAAGAAGAGGTTATGTTCACCACCTCTCTTACCCATTTCTTTACGAGCTAATCAAATAAACGTAACTCATTTTATTTGTACGAGTTTAAATCTCAGAAAACAAATATACGTAATGTACCTACTAAGTTGAAAATAATATTTAATGTGGCAGCATAAACTTTCAACTAGTTTCCTATTTTTGGCAATGCAGATAAAAGCCTACTTATAGGTCTAGGATCGTGGAAAGATGACTTATCATGTAAGTACTTATGTTATGTATTATAATGACTTAATCTCTATAAGAAACCTTACACAAAACATACGTATCACGTATCCCAATTGAAGATCTAAGCCAGGGACACGAACGCACAAATTGTTAATCACATAAAAATTTACGCATGTTCATTGATTTAAATTAAAATCGTAACTGTGAAAATACTCGAAAGTGGTAAATGATGTATCTGAAATATAAATACAGTAGCAGGAAATAACAGCTCTATTCGATCATTGTGTCAACAGCTGTATAGTTTGTAGTAATAAAAGATCTAACTTTCGAGTGGTATTTTCAAAGATGTGCTTTCAAAAATCTAACCCCGATTAATCTGTTATTCCCTAATGATTGGACTAATTCCTACGTGACTAATACTCGTAGTAGGAATAAATAATTAGTGTAGAAGGATACTTTGCCAGCGATGACTTATGGCTCCGAGACGTAGTCCTTAACTGCTGGCCTTTTGGAGAGGCTCAGAGTCGCTCAACGAGCTATGGAGAGAGCTATACTCAGAGTTTGTTTCCGCGACAGAATCCGGAAAACGGAGATTCGCCGAAGAACTAGAGTCACCGACATAGCTCGAAAAGTATGTACGTTGAAGTGGCAGTGGGCACTATGGGCAGGCCACATCGCGCGTAGAACAGACAACCGTTGGGGGAGAAAAGTTCTCGAGTGGCGACCACGAACCGGAAGACGCAGTGTTGGCAGGCCTCCCACTAGGTGGACCGACGACATCGTGAAAGTTGCGGGAAACCAGTGGATGCAGGTGGTGAGTTGTCGTTCATTATGGTGTGCTAAGGGGGAGGCCTTTGTTCAACAGTGGACGTCTTCAGGCTGATGATGATGATGACGGCTACTTACTGAAGTATAGCATGAAATAGACTTGAAAATATTTTTTGTTCTGTTTTTGTCTTCGTAATAACATGCTTTGTGTAAGGACTCTTAAAGGTTGCCTACTGAATAGGCAATATAGTCAAATAGGAGCCAATAAAATACTCGTAACTTTGTACAAAAATGATGTGTGTAAACACTGGAGGGAGTGCGATATTGGACGTTTGTTAATCGATCTTTATACATAAACTCCTTAGTATTTAACCTATTTATAGTTCATACAAAATAGTAGTCGAAAGTATTTCGTGAAATTTCTTAAGACGTTCACAGTAAACAGGGTTAAGTTAGGGAAGCTGTGACTGAGTTATTCTATTTAGCTTGAGTATCACAAACGAATCGTCAGATCTAGTAAAGTAATAATTAAAGCGGGAAATAAACTGGCCTTCAGTCTTAATCAATTCATTACACGCGGCAAAAGTTTACGATTGTGAAGCCCTTTGAATTTAGTCTGGTGTTTGTCTTATTGTAAATAAACCTCGGGATTTCAGTTACAATGGAAGTAATTAAGAAAGTTTGTATAATCCGAGAAGATTTCGATCTTAAAATATTTGGAAGAAAGTGCAGTTTTTCCAAATATATATTCGGATTACTGCACATTATAGAACGGATTTGAAATCAGAGTCTAAAGAATGTATGTACTAGGTGTGCTGAAATTTAGGTTGAAAATTTGGGGTAGTGTGGAGAAACATTTTATTTATTACATTTATTAATAGAACAGGTACTTCTGACTCCGCACTTATTTTAAACTGGACACTTTGACAGCGACCCCAAACATTAACTTGTTAATTTATTCTATTTACTATTCCTATATTTCTGTGGAATCAAAAATAACAGTGTTTTGAAAATCTTGTAACGGGAAGGAGACTTGTGGTTTTCAAATATCTAAAAGTACGGTACACTACTGGTACGGTTTAGAAAATACCACAACAAGAATATCCAAAATCTACACGAGAAAAGCGAATAAAGAAAAGTTGAAATTAATACAAGGACAGCTCTACATTGACACGTATTTACTACTTAATATCGATTTATACAAAAATAAATGTATCTACGTCTATTATTATACAAATATATATATTTACAACTACAGCTGCATACTCCGAAAATAAAATGATACGCTTACAAAGATAGCTAGTTAAAAATTACGCAGTGACTAGTTCAAAACGGTTGAAATTCGAGATCACAATATTGCTTGGCATTAAGAGTATCCTTAAAGCTAAGTACTAAGTTAAGAATTATTAGGATAACATCCTTCGAGATCATTCGTTACACCTAATAGGTTTTGGCGTCATTATGAATTATAATAAGGTAAATATATCACTATAACTTAAATAACTAAACTTCGTATCTTGGGCAGAATTACAATATGTATGACTATTATGGCTTCAGCTACACAATACATATAACTCTGGCTTATAATATTCAATAATGTAAAAGAACCGAAGCAACAGACGTCATCCATTATCATTATCGCGCTGCCAGCCAGACATCGAGTTCGCATTATTCATTTTATTTCCAATGGACAAATGCTGTTAGGTCTAATAGCGCACAAGCGGATGAGGGGAGGCTCGAACACCGAGTGGAAGGGTATTGCAGCGGGTTACATTACCCTCAGGTAAACTGCGGACCCCGACTTAGCGGGTTCGGCCGAATGTACTTGCTTAATCAGGCAGAACGAAACCCGCACATGTTCGACCTTTTTACGTGCGCGATATTACTGTACCTTCGAGCTCGTCGACAAAACTGCCAAACTAAATGTAGTAGTTACGGCGGACCAATTTGGTTACTTTAAGCAACTCTCGTTGTACAAGTTTTCACGTGTCAAGGATTATTTGGCTACGTTTTATTTTAGACAGAAAAATTATACACAAAAATGTTAGTTCGAAACATAAAATTAACTAAGATTTTTGTATTATTTATTTGTGTTACAACTCCGGACCCTGCTGTGAAGTTAAATTCAATGTATTATTTTCACACTGATGCTTTCTCTATCACCGCCCACAGCGACATATGTGTAATCATCATTGAAAGTGATACCCTGCTGCGCGTAGCCTCTTGTCTAAAACACATTTTGTGTAAGGAAGTTATTACGAAACAGATAGTTCATACAAAGTAGCTCATACAAAGCAATACAAAGTCAAAATTGATGTTTTATCTTCCAAACTACGTTGACCAATTTGTGCAGCTTGAAATAAATTATGCTTTAATGCATAATTAACTGACGTAATCACACGCGGCCCATAGCATTCCCTGTGACTTGGCTCTGTGGTTTCTTCCTAACAAAATAAAAAAAAAACAACCAAAGGCAGGTTCAAAGATTTCTGATTATGTAAATTGAGAATATTATAAGCTTCAGTTTTGCTTTATCATTTAATACATATATTATATCCTATAATGTGACAGGGTATAAAAAATACCCTATCCACAATGTTTTTTAATAGAACATTTTTTCCTTTTATTGTGGTAATGTGGCCCACTTATAATAAATGGCGGAAAATAAAAGTCGCTTGAAACATTTGAGCTGCGCACTGAGGTGGTTAAGATCTACATCACTCTAAGCCACAATTGGAGACGAAAAGCATCCGCTACTAGCCTATAGTGCGCCAAGCAGGACCATTTTTCATAGCCTATGATTCGGACACGGCGTTCAACCCAGATTACGTAACTAAAATACACCAATAACCTCGCTCACAACCTGTAATGGCCACAGGTGTTACGAGTACACACGGTTGTGATAATGCCTTGCTCTTAGGAGGTCTTGAAGTGGTGAGCTTCGTGGTCGCAGCGGCGCAGCACCGCGAAGTGCGTCATCTGGAATGTGTTCGTGGAGCGGCAGCCGCGCTCTAGCGTGCCCGTCATCGTGTAGCCCATGTTGAAGTCCGCTTGCGTCACGTTCGTCGTCAGGTATAACTGTTACAATACATAACAATGACTTTTCAATGAACTCGTCACCATATAGTAAACAAAACAGAAAGAGGTACAAGAATAAGTTCAGTATTTAATACACGCATAGACGATTTATTGATTAAGTGCTTTTGGTGACAGATCGGACTTTAATGTCACATGTTTGTTTGGTTTTAGAAATTGTACAAATTCAAGGTTGAAACAGATGAATACATAACATTGACTGATGAATTCATAATTTTGACGACCGGATAGCCTAGTGGTTAGTGACCCTGACTATGAAGCTAGAGGTCCTGGGTTCGAATCCCGGTAGGATCAGACAGTTGTATGATGAATACGAATGTTTGTGCCCGAGTCATGGATGTTGTATGTATTTATCTACATTATATAAGTATGTTTATCCGTTGCCTGGTACCCATAGTACAAGCTTTGCTTAGTTTGGAGCTGGGACAATTGGTGTAATTTGTCCCATGATATTTATTTATTTATTGCAAAGTGCTTGTAAGTAAATCACGTAACCATGAGATTCACAAGGGCAAGCCGTGGGTAAAACCACCACTATCTGCTAATTAAAAGCGAACATATCATTAAAAACTAGCTGTAATTTTGTTTGAGTATTTATTGACCTATAAAGAGACAATATATTGCAAATATTCTTTACAAAAGTCCACAAAATGATTGCTGTCATATTACATTTAACTAGTTAGCCTATCAATATGTATAGACAAATTACTGTATACGTAGTCGTATAGCATGGAAGACGTAGTATCATTCGGAACATTCAGTTAATAAATTATATCCTACAGCGTCACTAACAGCAATTAAACAGCAATCAAGAGCTGAATGCTGGCTTGTTTACCTTGAAATCGGCATCCGTGCCGAGGTGCTTGAAGGTGCCGACGATGTGCACGGCGTTCCCGCCGCTCACCACCATCCGGGCGTGCGTGCTGTGTCTGCAAACAAGCACGTTTAAACTGTAATACGATACTACAAATGTTGTTAGGTGGGAAATGACTTGCAAGGTTTCCGTTACATTTAAGGCTTATTTACGAGGTACGGCAAAAATCATGCGAATTGAGTTACATTGCGATGCCATGAATTTATGTAACGCAACTGAAACACAACATTTTACGATGCTTGATCCTTGTATATATAGAGAGCTGAAACATTCGTTCTCCAAAATCAATTTAGTAACTTTGTTTCGTTTTCAGTGCTACGAACTTACCTGACGCAGTGAAAGCGTCGCAGTTGTTGAACATACTTAACATTGCCGCTAAATGATCATTAATAATATTGCTGCATCAGCATCAGTTGCAGTTTTGACTATTAGGTCAGACAAGTTTGTGGCACTGTGCATAATTATAGAGAGCAAAATTGTGCTAGACTTTTACATGTATATTTTTATAAATATAATTCATGTAAACCTATAAACTATAATTATTTTTATTTTCCGTATTTTGAAATATAGGCTCATATTGATATTATGTATTTTTTTTAGGATTCCATACCTCCAAAGGAAAATATGGAACCTCAAGTCATTGGCAGAGGTGTTCCCATACAAATTGCCATGCTCCCAAAAATAGGGGTACTTCCAGTTGGCCTTTGAAATTTTAAAATTGGTATAAAGCATATATGGCACAACTAATGAAATGAGTCTAAAAAATCTGAATATTTATGTCTGTCTGTCAATGTAAGTAACCGATATAAAAATGATCCCACCCTGCCTACATTTTGTTTAGGTGCAGAGCTCTACTATAACACCGGATGTTATATTCACTTGCCGAATTTGTACGGAACCCTTGGAGCGTGAGTCTGACTCGCACTTGGCCGGTTTATTAATCCGTAGGGATATTGTTTTGATGATCAAAATAAGCGTATGTCCAACATCTAAAGCGACATAAGCCATTATATGTTAGCAGAGCGAGGCGGCGTGGCTCCGGCAGTTTGTCAAGACGCAAGAATTAGTGCGGAAGCGGTTACCTGCGACCGCGCCGCGCCGACAGACCTGATTTATATCCCGTGCATTACACCAACTTACCCAGCAGCACGGTTTAAGTTTATTTTCTAACGAGATTTACGTGTGATAGTAACGTATGATGAACGTTACTGAGACCAAGCCTGCCGTGTCATGCCTATGTCATGTAACTCTAAAAGCATAGTTTTGAGTAAAATCGGTTTAAAGTTTTTATCGTAATTCGTAGTTTATTTTGAAATCAAGCAGCAAAAATAAAAATCAAAATACTCAAATAGATTTGTATTAGGCTTATGCATATTATGTAATACCTAGATTATTCGTGTTTTGTATATTATATAAGTGATAGGCTATAAAGGAGTTAGGCATAACAGGTTCACCATACAAAGTCTGTTTTGCGGTGCCCTGTATCTCAAGATACATGACTTAGGCGTAACACGTTAAATATAAATATTTCTCTCGGTTGTCTACCAATTTACTTATATAGTCGTAATTATACCATAAGGCTATATAATTATGTACCATGATAAAAACTTTTAGTAAAAAGGATAAATAAAGAAAAAAACACCCCAAAAATAAAAATAAAACAACTGTTTTAATAAGATTGTTGTTCAACATAAATATAGAGATTTACAGTTGTTTTAATTTCATTTATGGGATGTTTTTTTCTTTATTTATCCTATTTACTAAAAGTTTTTATCATGGTACATAATTATATAGCCTTATGGTATAATTACGACTATATAAGTAAACTGGTAGACAACCGAGAGAAATATTTATATTTAACGTGTTACGCCTAAGTCATGTATCTTGAGATACAGGGCATCGCAAAACAGACTGTACGGTGAACCTGTTATGCCTAACTCCTTTATAGCCTATAACTTATATAATATACAAAACACGAATAATCTAGGTATTACATAATATGCATAAGCCTAACACAAATCTATTTGAGTATTTTTATTTTTATTTTGCTGCTTGATTTCAAAATAAACTACGAATTAGGAAAAAAAACTATAAACAGATTTACCCAAAACTATGCTTTTAGAGTTACATGACATAGGCATGACACGGCAGCATAGCAGAAGGCTTGTCGCACCTAAGTCGTGTAACTACTAGATACAGTATATAGCCATATTAGCTGTGGCCAAAACTGAGTTACACGACTATTGAGATAGACTCGTACAAGGAATTGGTAAGCAAAATTAAAAAAAATGTTTTGGTGCTAAGTAAAGACACCCAAAAAAATACGATTCAGACTTGTTACGCATATCTCATGTATCTCAAGTTAACTGACATAGGCATGACACGGCAGAAGCGGCGCCACGTTGGTGTAAAGTTAAACTTACTTTACATCAGCCGGTGTTTAACAAGCGGTAGAAGGGAGGGTGTGAGACAGGTGACAGGGAATGGTGAAACCGTGACTTTTATGCTATCACTACTTAGTATAAAATAAAGTCGCTTTCTCTGTCCCTATATCCCTATGTCCCTATGTATGCTTATATCTTCAAAACTACACAACGGATTTTGATTCAGTTTTTTTTAATAGAGTGATTCAAGAGAAAGGTTTTTATGTATAATTCTACGCAGACGAAGTCGCGGGTAGAAGCTAGTAAATAATAAAATTAAAGCTATAATTTATTTCGTAAATATTTAATCAGCAGTGATCAACGTACTGCTGACGGCAGGTCCGTAAAGCCACCTTTAAATTTATAGCATTCATCAGCTTCTACATGAAAGGATTTACTTTTAAAACAAATATACATGTGGCATATACGCAATACGCAATCGATAAGACACGTGAGTATCGAGTTATATGCAAACAAAATATGCTGCAGTGAAATCGGCATTATTTAATGATAAAAAAAACATTCAATAGGTATCAATGAATCTAGCAAAAGTTCAAATGCATCCTCTATCTCGCCCACGAAAAATAATCAAGGTCCCATCACTTTTTTTGGCGGGGATGAATTTGTTCAGGGTTGGGCAGCAAGCGGCACGCGGCACGCGGCATCGGTACCCGCGGCACGTATCTCAGTTAGTAGGGCGCTCCACGTAGCGAGCCCTAACGGCCGATGTAATGGCGTCCGCACTGTTATAGCCGAACACCTCCCGAAACTTCGCGGAACAAATTAAAAACCTTTATGCTCCCTTTTGCACTAGTTTCTTGAGCGTTATAGCTGACAATGTGCTGTCGGAATTTGGCGGAGAATTAAACAGTTCCAGCGGGGCGTCGTGTTTTGTTTTGTTTAGGAATGAAAAGCCGTTATAAAAGAGATCTTAATTTGAAAATTGGGCTATGTCGTTCTTAAAACAACAGCGTTTGGTTTGAAAAGCAGGCCGTGTTATCATGAAATAGGAGTCATTTAGTTAAAATAGGAGGGGTGGGCAGCAATAATCGTTAACGCTAACGGGCCCCGTTTAGTTCGCTGTCGTACTGGATGTTTCGCTCGAAATTCTTTTTAACGGTTCTATTAGAGCTCGAGGACAGGTTTAATCGACATCTAAAACTAGTTTCATGACGCCTCGTTCGTGTTACACTAAGTAATTTTTTTGCGGGTTGGTCGGTTCATTTATTACTGAGTAACCTTGCGGCAAATTAAAAATAATGACCGGGTTGTTTGCCTCATTAATCTTTATGTTACCCGAGAGCGAAACACGCTGGGCGACCTCAACAGTGAAGATATTAGTGAATTATTCCAGCAAAGGATTTTCAATACTGTTTCAAATTGTCGGTAATTAGGCCCCCTAAATGTCCTTAGAAGTCGGTTTCTGACTGAAAACCTTCAGCTTGATTAATTAAAAATCTCGCAACGTGATTACCCTTTCCTAATCAGAATGATACATCGGAGTGTGTTGCCGTAATAAATAGGGTTTCGGTCGCACTAAGCCCTTTGCGTCGGCCATCTTTATTTACGGCACGTCCGCACCACTTCTCAGAGCGGTGGCGCTGCGATCGCGCGATAGTGGCGCCCTCACTTCCGCCCGTTTCTCAAACATGGCGGCTTAGCGGGCTCACCTGAGAGCAGTTAATTGCGAAAATACGGTTAATGTTGCAACATGATACACCGCTTCCTTTTAAACGAGGAGATATATGGCTGCATTTTAATGTTGCATTTTAAATGAAGTGACATTTTAAATGAATTAGCTTTGTATCTTCGCTAGCTTGTTTTTCGAAAGAAAATAAGGAAAATTTAACTGAACTAAATTAACTAAATTTAACTAACGCAAAAAATACGACGTCCTTAAATAGTACTAAAATTTCTTGGCACTATAACGAAAGTGTATATAAAATAGAGCTTAAAGTAGCACCATTCGTGGAGGAAACATGTTAGTCATTATGATGACATAAATCTGATCTCATGATTCTGGAACAAGACAATATTTTTTTAATCTTACGATCATCTATACCTATAATAAATCTAAAGAGGGTCGAAAGTCTGTACCTGGACCATATTAAGAAAAAAAAATTGGCTGGGGAAACTTAAAATCGATAATAGAACACGTCCCAACAGTTTTTAGAATTTTCGTCTGTTTATCTGTTTGTCTGTATATTTGCGTGCGCATGTGCGTGAAAACGACTGAACGGATTTTGATGCAAACTTTACTAATCGGTTGTGGAAATCACCGGCCAGGTTATAGGCTACTTTTTATTCCGGAAAATTGCCGTGGGCAAAAGCTAGTGTTTTATAAGCCTGACTTTATAGAAGTGACATTTTAGCTCTATCTTGAAAGCGTTGCACATTGACTATAAAGAACTACACTGCTTTTTAAACTGTATTTGAATGGAACATTCGGGCTATGTCCGTGTCGAAGTGGTTACCTCCTTGTGCCCGCGACCTCGACGACCTTGCAGCGACTCTTGCGCCACCAGCATGGCTGCAGCGTCCAGTACGAGGACGATGCACTGCGCGCCCAGCCCTCCTCAGGAAACAACAGCACCTGCAAACAGAGGTTCGGTTTACTTCACTAGGTTTGGTTCACCAAGATACTTGTAATTTATTTTATTTATGTTTAAAAACATTTCTTTTTCTTAATACCTCTTTGATAAGGGAGCGCCAAAGTTTATATAAAATTGCAAAGTCGATCATTGAAATACCTAAAATTTATCTCAGACATTTTTACATCATAATGATCATTACAACAATTATTTTTGGTTAATAACGATCGTAGCCCCGATTTACGCAAACTCATAATTTCTTTCAATATAACATTCTTTGTTGCTATTATAAAATTTAGTGTCATATTTGCAACAGCAACATTTAGCAGTGCATACGTGTAGGCACGATTTCCGTTTACACAAAGCAGCGAGCGAGCAAGTCTAATCGGAGCAGAAGCGACTCGGATAAGTTAGGTTGTGAACCTACCAGGCGAAAACGAGACCGAAGCGAAGCGTGGCTCGCACCTTAGTCTTCGTTAGTTTTTTTTTTGTAACAGGACGGTAAAAAACTTGCTAGCTAGGACTTTAATGTAACTATTAGTGATATGAGTAACAATCATAACTTAAGTTAAGTTTATGTATAAAAACTTTTTGAGAACAACATTTTAAATGTTAATAAAATTTGCTGTCGATATTATGCGTAAAAAAATCGGTGATTTTATTGTTATCAATGTTAGTAGATATTAGTAAAAATGTCTGAGCTAAAAAAATCTAAGAAACAAAATTATGAGGAACGATTATTAGGATCTTAAACCGGTATTACAAGTCCAAATTGAGATGCAAAAACTAGTTAAGCTAATATGGACCCCTTTGATAAGCCTGATCTTTGGCTGCCTGTATTTTAGATTTTCTAACTTCTCGGCGCTGCAATTGAAGCATGTAAATGGTATGAATATCAAAGAAAATGCTAAATTACTCTGGAAAACTGTGTACAGAATACGAAATACCCTCGCTCAGCCATAAAGAAAAGTGGAAAACAAAGGATTTTCATCTTCTTCGCTATATCGCCTTATACGACTATTATAAAGCTTCTACGATCTTGCTCTTGGGTACTAATAGCCTCCTATAACACGGGATATACGAATACTTAGAGCAGCCACTTCCCCTAAATCATATTTAAAACTCACTTTGCGTTTTTCACGGTAGTTTGCGCCGCTATATCTGTTCGTGTCATGGATGACCCATATTTATTTTGACCGCCAGAATTGGTTGAGCCGTAACCTTTTCTAGCAACCCTTATCATATTTTATTTTGAATGCAGCAACAAAATCCATTTGCAAACATACTTTACTTTCAGATCCATATCTATTTCGAGCGCTTACAGATATTTAAGTGGGAATACTTTATTGAGCGGTCCATTTAACAGCAAGAATAATTTATTATAGAGCTCTTTCTGATGGCGTTGCCTTCGTAATCGAAGGCGAATTACCAAGCAATATTTAACAAAAACAAAACATCTTCATCGTTGTAGAGATCGGACAAGGAGCTTCACGAAGTACGAATACGAATTAACAAAATTAGAAAACTTTACAAGCCTTTTGGCGGTGAGTTGAGAAATGGCTTTTTGACGGAAACTAATATTGCTGGGAAAGGCAGGGCAGAATCAAAACAGAGCGGAGTTGTAACGAAGTTGTTTCAGTGCTTGAGTTTACAAGCGCGGGCGGCGCGAGGCGACGCGTCCACGAGCGTTTCGGTTCCGCGCCGCGCCGCTTCCTGCCGCTGCCGCGCTGCCGGTAACGTTGACGCGGCAACATGTCGCTCGACACAAACTCGCTCGCTCGATTGGCCTCCGGCATTCCGTTCTCATTTTTCCGCCGCGACTTGGCCAATATTTTTTTTCCCGTAAAGAGTTTTCCTGCTTTCGACAATATTGCGCCAGTTTCAAAGGGGCGGAGTCGCCGTGGATGAAATCGCTTTCACATTGAGTGAGCACACTAATGATTGAGTTCCGTGCACGGCGTGCACGCGGCCGTGGCGCTGTCCCTTTGACAAGTCGCTCCAGCTAGTGCTTAATGGGTTTTAAAGGGTTCTATTGTTAACTTTACCTAGGTATTTAGCAAGTAGATATCATAAATAATTTATGAAATAAAACGGAATTGATCGGTTGTTGCTATCCAGGTATGTATATCGAATGAAGTTTAACTATTACTAATAGTTAAAGCATGGATCGGCGCGATTGATATTCCACTCATATATCAAAATATTCTATAAATCAAACAGATTTACAGTCTACCAGAGTATCTGTACTAAAAACGATCGTTTAAATCATGCAAGTACGACTGGAGACAAAAACTCTGGAGCACGATTAATATTCGATGGCCCTCGCGCGGCGAGTCGGCGCGACAGGTCGCCGTCGCGCGAGTGTCGTCGCGCGACAAGTGTCGTCCAATTACGGCGCAATCGGCGCGCGATTAATTACTTCGTTTAATGAATTCGGGTCGTACCTATGCATCGGCGTTTACGGCAAAATCATCAAGTCGCAAGCCCTGTGCATTAATATTCTCACAATACTTGTGAAATAAATAAGGAAATAGATATGACGAACTCGTTAATAGCATTTACATGATTTAACAAGGCGAGGACAAAACGTAGTAATTATTATTCTCTTTGGCGTGAACTAAAGGATTTTTGCAACGTCTCCCGCGACTTTACCATTACTTAGTTTACGCCACATCGAGAATCTAGTGGATTGACAAAAAAATTAAGACGATCGTCTAAGTTTGCGATCCACACGAATGCCATAAATCTAATATCAAATAGGTTAAGAACATCTTAATTTTTACGTTCGTTATATATTAGCTTATGTTTTAATTATATCGGAAAGACTTCATACTATTTTCAAAAAAACGTTGTTGCAAACTTATGAAGATTTTATACATAGACTTTCTTCTGATTTTTACTTAATAACTTGATAATTTCAGCTATTTATATCTATTCTCATCTTAACGAATATCCGTACCGGCTGTAAGGCTTACATCATGCTGACCTGGGACTATTTAATGGCAATATCTCCCTTTCATTCTTAATCTCATACTATTAGTTCAAGAAATTTCCATAACGATAATCGATCTCAAATCTCGACACTTTTTAGACAATCAAACCTCTCTATATCTTGAATTCATTTCAGTATTTTTCAACGTAAGTTCGTGTTCAATTTAGCAGTTTCTCGCGATGCAGCTGCATGCAGATCCTGCTCGAGTCAATAGTCACGTCCTGCCCCTTGACGGCCCTCCACTGCGCCCGGAGTGCCGGCCCGTGCCAGCCGTGCCAGTCGCTGCATTTAGTGCCAACTGCCAACTCGCACTGCTGTATGGAAGTGGCCGATGTTGCCAAATGTACTCGACAACTATGTTTTCCCTGATGCATATGCTTAGGATGTCATAAAGGAACGTGTTAACGGGTGCTCAATAGTTTTTTATGTCTGAAATTTAGCTAAAATAGTGGTACTGATGGAAAATAGGCACCATGCTTTAATTAAAACAAAATTGTAACACCTTTTGTAAGTATGACAAAAATAAATGAATCGTAAGTGAACACCGAATGTTTGAAATCTTTGAGTGAAAAAGCATTTTATTTAAAAATTAAAAGCTGAAGCCATTGTTTGATTAAGATTCGGAACAGGTTTTAGGACCGAGATAATGAGAATAGACGTACTAGTTTTGGTCAAAAATAATATCTTTATAAATCTTAAAATCCGTCTTTTTTATTCATTTTTGGCGCTCGTAATTAGGACACATTAAAATATTATACATATTTTGAAGGACCAGATTGAGGTAGATATAATAATTTAATTTTTGATACGGGTACGGCGTTAGTATCGCATCTTATCATTGTAACTTAACATCTGGCAGTTTTATGAAGTTAGTTAAAACACAGTTCGAATAGACAGTCAAAATCAAGCTGGAATCTCACGTGGGTTCTCGTTATTTTCGCCACAATTGTCAATTTGTTAAAGAACGGGGTCATATGTAAGTAGGTCTCTGTAATTGAAAAATATTTTACGAAAATTCTAATGTATTTTTACAGTCGTGTAAATAGAAACATCTCATTACTTATTACTGAGCCTCTTCTAGTCAGTTTGGGTTGGTCGGCCTGTGCAAGGGTCTCCGCGCCGGGCGGTAATTGGGCAGCGCCGCACGCGCACTATCGCGATTTGATTAACGCAGACGTTTCGACTGGAAAAGCTGATACTCCGGTGGCTGTCAAGTGGCGCCGTTAGTCGTATTCGTTTTATTAGAGTTTTTAAAAACAAAATCAAAATGATTAAAATTTGCCCCAAAAGTACTTTTATAAAGTTGTGGAATATTTTAATTAGGTTACGTAACTGCAACTTTTTGTTTGTTATAGACTTTTACGCTAGCAGTTTGTCGTATTGCGTAATAAGACGATGAGCTACAGTGTTTAAGTGAATGCTAGTAAGAAGTATGTGGTTTTACAAGAATTCCAAGTTTAAGTATTTATTAGTATAATACATTTAAGGGGTATTTTACGAGTCGAATGTAGTTTTAGCTAAATCCGTGTAATCCTGAATGACGATGTACTCGTAACTCCCACATGTAAACTTGCAAATATCTAGTTTTGCAAAGAACTGTTCGCGATTCTCTAAATGACTAAGGATTGATCAAGAGCTACAAACACGTAGAGCGTGCTACGTCGCTACGCCGTAGCACCAGATTGAATGGACAGGGCAGAATACGAGTACATGACCCGTTGGTATATGTACATTATGTACGAGTATAAGTGCACTACAGATAGCCCAATGACAGGGGCTCCACTGTCTTAGTAATTTACCAAATAGCCCATTACTTATGCTTTTCGTAATTTACAGAATTGCTCTACAGTAAGACTGTTTGGTAAGTTACACTTAATTTGTCGCATTTATAAAGAAACCAATTATAAGTATTCACTTTATACATTATTTTTTGTTAAATCTAATATCAGGAAATGGTTTCCATTTGTTAATTGCATTATTAATAATTAACGTAGTCTAAATGTACTACCAAAGTCAATTAAATTGTAAATGTATATTGAGGTTCACCTACGCGACAATCATTAGCCACACAGCAAGCCATTTGATTAAATACATTAATAATTTATAGTACAAGCAAGTGCTACAAGTGATATCACAGCGGTAGGCATGTGTAAAACATGTGCACATATACAAAATATGTTTGTGTGTGTATGTAAGCTGTCAATGTCCACTTTAATCTCGCTCGCTGTCCGAGGGACAAGGTTTGTTCTGACATTATCATCTTTTATACTGCGGGATCCATCGTGTTTGCTCGATTAAATACATTTACTTAGGGCTTTCGCTTGTAAGAAATTGATTTATGACATAGCTTGCCGAAGAATTTTTCATATACAACATGCCCGCTTTCGTGATATTTATGTGGGTTACGATATGTGAGGTTACGTAGCAACTTGAGTGTTTTGGCAACGGCTACTGGGTATCTCTCGATAATCGGCGGATTATGATAATTTTGGTTGTGGAAGAATATAAACAACTTCTCAAGTACACGAGAGTTCGTACGATAGGACAAAGGAAAAAAATATTTGCGAAAGAATAAATTTGTTTCAGTAAATTGTTCGTCGTTCTTTTGTATTTCCTAAATTAGTGTTGAAAGAACAGGGATTAAGTCAACAATCCCGATTAACTGGGATTTCATTAAGCGGGAAAAACATTAGCAACGCAATAAGCATTACCACTGTCGTTTTTGGCGATTAGACAATTATTTTATTTAATATAAATAGATTCTACTGTACTTAACTGATACACTAGGTAATGGTAAAATAAATTTAGCATTAGACTGTATTTCTACGTATAAGGAACCAATTTTTATGAGTATTTTGACAATAATAAAAGCGGCATTAGATGCATTAATAAATATATTGTGTAATGTATGAATCGTTTTTAGGTTACAAATAGTATATGTAGTATGACGGTGTGTGTGCATTATTGTATGAAAATATTCTGCGGTTCGTATAGAAACTCTGATTAGCAATTGTTCTGGCTTGCGGAATACCTGACATGTAACGAGACTCAACCGTAGTGATGTGAGAATTTAATTAACCTGAAGTCGGGAGGAGCGAGTGTGGTGTGGCAGCCGCCGAGGTGTTGCTTTCATTACGTTTTATTAGCCGCCACACTGCACGGGCTGTGAACTAAACTGTAACAAATAGTGCTAGAAATATCGTTAACAGGCTACACGCTTACCGCGTGTGGAATATCGGACGAACGGCGTGCAAGGAAACAGGATGAAACAACAACACTATAATCTTAGTAACAATTTCTATTATGAACTTCGTCAGTACTGGTATAATTTAGGGAACATTAAGTTTTGCTAAAAATTTTTTTCAACACAAGCTTTTTATGAAAGTAATAGACTATTACACACACACTGTTCTTTATGTGTACAAAATTTCGCTGGTAGTGTCGGTTTACTTGTAAGATTTGATAAAAACAAGCATATTTACACACAAGAAATGGTGCGGTACAAGTTACGAGTAGGTATGTTGTGAATGTGCCCGTTTTGTGCTAATCAAGAAGTTTGGAGGTATTTTCTGATGTATGTTACATTTATTTATTATATTATATAGAATTTGAAATTAAAGTACTTACTTAGGTTTAAAATTTAAATGGACAGTGGTGTAGTATCTATTTTTCAATAAACTCTTCAAACTCCTACGACGCAGACTAAATCGCTTATTCAAGACGCTAGTGATGGCGGCGTAAGAATGTTTAAGAAGCAGTAAGATCCAGATACCCACATTGCGCAAGACAAGGTTATATTTCGCTGGAGTTCGATGATTGTCTTTTAAATACCTGCTGTACACTTTACTCTACGGGGCTGACATCGTCATTGTCTGACAAAAGCCCTTTTAATTAAATAAAGATTAAAGAAAACTCCGACTAGGCAATGATTATGATTAACTACCGTATATTCGTATAACAAATAATCAGATGTCCATATTATTTAACGAAAAATCAGTAATTATGTACGAATGGGTAATAATAAAGCATTTATTACCTGTGCTTTACTCATATTCACTCAGATTGTTTGACAATTATTAACATGTTTTGAAACAAATACATAGATATACTAGTTACGTAAAATCTAACCATTGCTTGGTTAGCTACCTCATCGATTTCATGGAACCAGATCAATGGAAAAAATCACCAAAAGAAGCAAAAGCCCGTTTCAGAATGGTTTGTGTACAAACGCCCGCACGTCGACAGGCAGCACTACAAAACTAGAATCTAAACTGCCAATTTGTGATTGAACAAGCCGACAAAGGGTCGTGTGTCGTGGTCGTGTCGTGTCGGCAACCGCTAACTCGATTCCATCCAAATTGTCCGCTTGCACCGGATAGCAGCTACCTGCGGGTGTGAGCCTTTTGATAGGAATTCTATACAGATTTATAACGATACGCCAGCGTCAATCAAAGGGATTTATTTCAATAGGTTTTGTTAATCTTAATTGAATTGTGCAACCGAAGATTTTCCCGCTCTGAGCACTACTAACTTATTGTTTAAGCGCGACGAGGATTTAACGGCGTGTTACAGATAGGTAATTAATAAAGTAGTACTTATTTATTTAACGTGTTAGAATTAACAGTAGGGGAGGGGATGTAGAGTAGTTAGGCCGCCTATTGGTTACCTTGTAATTTTCTATATGTATATTGTTGATTATGTGGTGATTAAAAAAGTCATTGTATTGTATTGTTCCCCGCTGATATAAGTTACTTTCGTATTTTGCAACAGATGTTATTCCGAATATTTCAGTATGTACAAAATTGAATCAATTTAATAGAGAACGAGCTTCTGTGTAGCTTTGTTCTGTCTAAAGTCACGATTCGTAACTAGGTAAAACAACTCCAAACTGGACCCCTCTAGTAAATACGTACAAGAGAATTTCCCGTTTCGGACTGCAAGTTTCATAAGTTCTTTCGCCAGCCAGCAGCGGGGGAATAAAACTAACTAGACGTTCGTTGCCCAGACAATTGCGTTACCTACAAACGAGAAAAGATAACAAATCAATTTTAGACAGCCGAGACTTTTAATTGTGGGGGGACCGAAGTGAATTGAAAGGAATAATTTTATTTGCGGGCATTTTATGGGTAAGTATTTCTTTATTTTGTTGGCATGGCAACGGGGGTGACAAGAGTGGTTTGACGGAAGGAAGGGTGAAGTGGCTTATCAGATAATTGGCTGCAACTAGTGGCGACATGAGAAGCTTGGCCCGCCCTTTACACACTTTAACTTGCTCTGATCTTATGTTGATTGCCTGGTATAAAATACATTACTGACTGTCAATACAGTTTATTACGTACTAGCTTCTGCCCGCGACTTCGTCTGCGTAGAATTATACATATAAAATTTCCTCTTGAATCACTCTACCTAAAAAAAAAACCGCATCAAAATCCATTGCGTAGTTTGAGAGATCTAAGCATACAAAGGAACAGATAGACAGACAGACAGACAGCGGAAAGCAACTTTGTTTTTTAACTATGTAGTGATAGTTGAATATTTACTTCTACCAAACAAGATTGGTTTAAGGCTCGATAGTAAAATACTGTTATGGGCACACCATATTTAATAATTTATTTACGATGGTGAAGACTTTCGAGCCACCATACTTTCCAGTTTACCTATTTTATAATGTACTAAGCGAGAAAATATTTAATCTGGGGGCACGGTAGTGCCCCCGCCAAGTCGAGCAAAAAAAGCGGCACGGCCGTACCATCCTTTTCTCAAAGCATATATATTTACCTAAACTAACGCCATTTAAAAAAAGGAAAAAAATCAAAAAGTCCAACAAGTTATATAAAAAAAAGGAAAATTTACCCAATTTTGTCTTTACCGTCTTATACAAAGATTACAACGCCCTTTCCTTATACCGCATACATTGGCCCAATAAATATTAAGTGGTGAGGGAGCTCCAATGCCCCAAGTCGGCGTTCATATTAGAGTTGGGCTACATCAGCTCATCAGCATATCAGAGATATTGTAATGCCGCTACAAAGCTATGTTAACAAGCAGTTGCCAACTAATAACGGTTTATAACGCATGCATAAACTTCGCGATTGCACTGAGACTTACCGACGCTTTTCATAATCTCATCTGAGAGTTCTCCGTCAGCTATAATTTAGCATAGCACAAATTCCGATCGCAAATATTGTCAGTGGATATTGAAAATCGGAATTTGGCGAAATTCAAATTTACGTTGTGTGAAAGAGGATTAGGACTAGGATAGAAAAAAGTATGCTTAGTTGGTTTGGTCACGTAGAGCGGATGGATGAAAGTAGACTAACTAAACAGATCTACATGGGGAGTGTGAATGGTAACGTTGGGAGGGGAAGGCCTAGACGGACGTTTCGAGACCAAATAGGAGACGTTTTGGAAAAAGGTCAGGTCAGGAGTACCCGAAACCGACGAGCATTTATGAAGAGATTAATGAATGTGGATGAAGCGAAAGAAGTATGTCAGGATCGTAGCAAGTGGAACAAAGTAGTCTCTGCCTACCCCTGTGGGAAAGAGGCGTGACGGTATGTATGTATGTATGCAAATTTACGTATTGCGCCAGGCTTTCTTTTGACCATGCTTTAAACAAGTAGATACCTTTATTACTCATATATCACAACTAAAACAGTTAAAATTTACTTTGGAGTTTGTAAACACGAGTCTGAAACAAAGTGTAACGTTAAATTACCTCGTTTCCTCGAACTCGGGCAGCCCAATCAAAAGCTAAAGGCTCGCGTTTTACATTTAACAATCTACTACACATTCCGCTGTTGATTTTCGTGACTGGAGTGAAAGTCAAACTAGTTTTAGGTGCATTTTTGCACATGTATTTTGTAGAGAAAATGTTGCTCGGACTTCAACAATTTCACAATTCTGACAACATTTTTGCATCATATTTCTCCAGTGTAAAAACTTATATTGTTGATTGCAATGGTAGGGTTGTATTTATAGCGTTTCTGCTCGGAATAGATTGGGGGTCACCTGCCCGGGGCGCCGGAAAGCCAAACCCTTGCGGTAATAAGGAGCGCGAGTTTCGGCGGAATACTTTGGACTTGGCAATTTTTGCAATGTAGAATATTGTCTCGGGGTTTTTATTTCACCGAATCTACAAATACCTAGATAATATAATAATTTTAACAGTATTTTAATTCCTATTGTATTTTGTTTTAAGTTGACGATCTTTTTGGTAATTAGATACTTACTTATATTTTTGTCTGACATTTTATTTAATTTTTATTTTGTGTTGTTTTTTCTTCAATTGTTTTGTATTTCTCCTTGTAATTGTAATGTATTTTTTCAAAATGTGACAAACGTAGGTATCTACCTATCTATCCCTTGATTGGAATATTTAGTGATACTACGTTACCACTGTTGTTAGCTAATCCTGCCGCCAAGTGACAGTGCTGGCGCTGCTGAGAAATTACTGGCATACGAGGCATATTCCTTCTTAGCCTTCTGGGCTGGCAGCGCACCTGCAATACTTTGGTGTCGCGGGTGTCAGTGGGTGGCGGTGATCACTTGTTCGTTTGTCATCCTATTTTATAAAAAAAACATTATTTACTACAGTGTAAAAGTACAACGCCTAAAGCCATATAAGTATTATAGGACGTAAATACAGTTGAGAGCCGTGGCACCGCGGGGCCGGGCCGGCGCGAGCGCCCGCGGGCTCCGGCTAATGCACAAAGGGTGCTAAGTGCTGCCGATGAGACAAAGGGAACACATCGCCGAATTGATACCTCACACGTTCCGAATGCGCTTTTGTGTAATCAATACTTTGTTGTTTTGTGAACATAACAATGGAATTCATTGTTCAACATTTTATTTCAAATGCCGAGTAAAGAAAATTCTTTGAAAGTAATTTGAATATTTTTCGATCATTAGGTGGATGTTATTTCTGTGTTGATTTATTAAGAGGTTATTATATTAACAAAAATAAAAAGTCAAACTAAGTAATTTTTTTTTGCTTTAATTTATTACAGCAAAAATCTGTCCCCAATCTCCGTCAATGGGGAAATTGCCCAGAGAGCTGGCAGCATTGTCGTAAACTGTGGCAATGCTTATTCGCTGAGCGAAGTACTGGCCATCCCTCTGGCCACGGGAGGCCTTTTTAAGGCTCGCCGCGAGATCTTTGCAGATACATTTTGCTGAGGCCGCGGCAGATCCAGTCGGTCGTTGCAGTTATTGCCATGTCCGCCGTCTAATCTATACCTTAAGTATCAGACCGTACAATGCGCTTATAAATATTAGAGCACACCCGAATGGTTTTTTGCAATAGATCAGTATTGTTGTTATTCGGTTTAGGTTAGTTACATTGACCAAATTTGTGGCAAAACAGTCTGGCTGCAAATTGGCACACGCGATACGAGTATAAAACTTGAAGGTTAAGTGCCAAATAAAACCCAGCGGTCAATTAAGTTAATAAAGTTCGCGTGTGCCTCTTTATTTCTTCTGTACACGGCATATTTGCTGCCAAATGACTAGTTTTTATAGAGGCTACAACAACGCACCGACATTCTTCTTATGTAGGCGCATATTATTACTTACGCATGTAAACAACAATTTTGCTGAGCTCGCTATACTGGTAATAAAATACTTAGTTACAGTTTATTCTTTGTCGTTTATGGATGTGGCCGCAGAGGTCCGTCACCACGGACATCCACAACATTGGAGCAGTGCAGATGCGTTGCCAGCCTAGCGGGCTAAGCTAAAATACCTCATGCGCCTCACGTAACTTCTTTTTGTACCTACTGACTGTTGTTATATGTATTATGTAGTGTAATATCAATATCGGATTTACCGACCCAGAACCGAAGTTGGATTTAATAGCTGAATATAATTCAATTGTTCCGAGCCAGCAGCGGCTTGTGAAACTGCGTTCCTTTTGCATCGTGCACCGTGCGCTCGTTCATTCATTCACCCAGTCGTTCATTCGTTCAAATGGGCCGCTTCATACGTGCAAATCTGTTATTTTTTGTTTTGTTTTAGCGAACAATGCGATGTGAAATCCCAGCCTGCCGTTGTTTATAGCTTATATTTAGGGCAGTATCATTTTATTCCGCCTCTATTTCTAATAACACCAGTTTTCGTTCCGCAAAGAGTATTTTAGGCAGAACGAAGTTTCATTAAATTTAAGAGGAAAAACTTGCCAAACTGCCAAAGTATTTATGTAATACTCAGTCAGTATTATATTCGTAGCATATCGTTTATGTATGTCTCGTAACAAAAGACAACACAGCTACCTAGCTATCCAGCTACAACAGGACAAAACAAACAACACGCATCGGTCTCAATGAGTCTTTCCTTGCAATATGTCGGTATAAAAGATTCTTGGCCGTAGCCCGCATTCTTCTGCGAACTCTACGAGTCTACGCATATATCTAACACTTAGGCTGTGTTCACAGTATCACTATCCACGCAATCCACACTAAAAATACGCACTAAACTTTTAGTTTTACCATCGTATTTGGATAGCGCATATTCTGCGCACAGCCTTATAGCAATATTTTATTCTTTATCTATTTTGGCAAGAGAAATGGTCAAATTACAAAGCGTTAACGAAACTTGGAATCGGATGTATTTTCGTGTCACATTTCCAAGAAATATTTTCAACATTACCGACTCTTACTAAGGATGCAGTATGATTGCATGTGTGCACAATAAAGTATATCAAAACAAACCAAATATTTGGCACACGTTCCCCATATTGTTATAGCACTCATCAAAACTAAATTGGAAATGAATGAGTGTGATGCGGCAATATAGGCCCGATACCAACAATATTGGAGCGTGTGCGGCCGCTTCGTCGAGGAAATGAAACAAACGACGATCGTTCCGCGATATTACCAACGATTTTAGTAAATAAGTTTGCTCCGGCGACTGCTCGGATTTTATGAGCGTCGCTACATGGAATGAATGATCGATACGCGGTTTACTTGAACGACATTATACGTTGCACATACCACTTGCGCGAGAGATGACATTTTGCATGACATTATCTTTTAAAGATGATTAATGAAGTGTATTTGTTTATTTTTAGTAACATGGATAGGTATATGCTTAAAATACCTTTAGCAAATTTGTGATGGATGGCATAAACGACACTGAAGGTTATAAGTACTAAGCAATATTTTTTCTTACCGGTACTTCTATAATGTTTTTCCTATGTAGTAGCATAGTTTTGAACAAATTAACATGCCCTTAGATTTTGGATGTATAAATGTAAAGTTTCTAAACAACAAACCCTTTGTCAATTTACCAATAAAAACAGCGTAATCTGACTCCCCTCCTCCCTACTTATAAATTAACATCGCGGTATACTTACAACATTATTTTTATCACCCTGTTCCCGCTTAATAGGGGGTGCGCGGTATTTGTAGCATCAGCGAACAATCTCTCTCGTTAGGTCCCTGCTGGGCGCCAATTACAGATCGGTATTGGGCTGATTGCAGGAAAATAACTGACAGTGGACTGTTTATACACCGCCCTCGACAACGTACTTGCGGTTTACATTTTATATCAATATTATGACGCTAATTTCAGTAATACTTGCATACTTATCGCGAATACTAAACAGTATCAATGTCAGATACGAAAGTAAGGCCTCTGGGTCAATGTACTATAGTAATTAATCTGCACATGTCAGTTAATAATGACATGCACCTAAATCTAAATGCTCTTCTCGTCCATGCATTAGTTGACTGGTTCTTTTTTCATATATGTTGTACATACTTGGGCTTACATTTGGATACCCACTATACCTACTTGCTTATGGCATTTACGCTCACGGGCCGGTATAAAATTTGTCTTCGAACGAAGCTCGGTGTGCGATCCTCGGTCGGGAATATTACTTATTATCTAAGCAAAATACGAATGTTGTTCTCAAATCTCGGATGTTTAGTTTAATTTTGTACGTGTTTATCTATATGCCTATGTTTATCTGTTACTTGGTACCCCACTCAAATTACAAGCTTAGCTTAATTTGGGAATGGTTCGTTTGAATTCATTTGTCCCAATTTTTTAGGTATTTTTAGGAATTGTATCACTGTAAACCGCCATATTTGTGCCAAAATAAAAGTATGAAAATTATTATTCCGATTATTAATTATTATTCTGGATATTCTGGTTACATTCAAGATCTAGTGAGCCATGGACAGTAGGATTTAAATTATGTAAAAAAATGCATTAACTAAACCAATTAAAGACTCGTCAAAAGAAAAATGTTTAATTTAGCTTGTTCATCACGTGGACCTTTGTCAGTTTCGTTTATCCCAAAACGTGTGATTACTTTATTGTTTAAATAGCTACAACACTGTTTAGTTCGTTTAACTGCTAAAGCTTTAACACTCCTCTCTCGGATAGTCACACGCCTTAATGCTAGTTAAACAGCGGCTCTCCAAATATGCGGCAAACTCTGCCCACCAGCGGGATATTGCATGAATAAAGCATTTCGTTTATAAATTACTAGCTCTCTGCAGCCTGCAGGTTTTCGATTTACCATGGAAATAAAATTTTGCTTTCCGTTACTTTACCAATCAGCGATAACAAATTCGTTACGTGTAGCAAATGTAAGATTTTTTTTATAACATTTCAAATTATGTACAAGGTTCCTATAACTGGTAACTCACTTTACCAGTTATGTTAAGACTGTGTACCTAAAGGCCTATTTATCCGAAATATCTATTAAGAAAAAAAACAGTTAATTGTGACATTTTGACCACTTTGTCGCAGACTCAAAGAACCAATTTTGATAAATTTCGGTATACTTGTAGATAATGTAAAATATTGTCAGGACCTTGGTGGACATGGGATACTTTTTGGTTTAAAAAATTGCATAGTTCTCGAGGAATAGCGACAACTGAATTCTGAGCGGACGAAGTTGCGGGATTTTTATTTTATTATCAGTGACGTGCTTTTATATTTTAATTGACAAACCGATGATCTGATGTTAAAATGTGGAATAAATTACTTATTAATATTATGCGCTATAATTATTAATTATTCTTCCATGCTGGTCTGGGAGCAAAGAAAAAACATAGAATGTACCAGTTGCTTCTCTTCCCGCGCAGATGGTAGAAGCCCATTGAGGGAACGGGCGAAAATCATAGGAATCATGTTATAGGCGATACGGCTAGCAACCCATCACTATTTTGATACCATTTTCCATCTATACGCCCACAATCTTACTAAACGTGGCCTGTAGTTCTTGTCACCTTGGGCTCTGTCTACCCCGTAAAGGATTTATCCATTTAGAAAGACGTGATTTGTGTATGTATGTATATGTCTAGGTATTATTAATTATAGCGCAAATTATTACACATTTATGACATTAGTACGAGTAAGAAATAACTCAGTCCAATTCATACGTGGCAGCTTCATTTGCAATTCCTCTCCAATTCGATGTACATAACATTGAAAATTGGCGTAAAAAGTCCACGGATAGTTCCCCTTTCAACAGTGCATCCCCACTGGAGGCCGGAGGTGTAACAACTAATGTCCAATTTACAATTCACGCGTCCGTAATGTGATTTATCCAACCCTTTGTGCCGGTCGGATACAATGCAATGGAGCATTGCCGTTAGACAAATTGCTGGGGACCAAGTATCGAAATCGAAAATTCATGCGCGACTCTTTTACCGCCCGGCTACTGTGATAAATCTTAAGGCTACAATCAACCCCCCCGGGTTCCGAGAAGATTTCCAAAGTATTTTTTGAAGCGAACAAATAATGTAGGTTCTTCAGATTATCTCATTTTATAATGCACGAATACATTGAAATACATACGTGACCATAGACGTATTTAGTTAATAAAAATAAATGAAACCACGCGTACAATGATGGGTAATAGTAGATTGTTCAACAAGGGACTAAAACAAGCCATAATGACACGAGATGTTTAACCACCCGAGATCATCGAGTGAGATTGGCTATAGTTAGAGTGTCATTATGGTTATTTAGTCTCGCGTTAAACATTCTACTTTCCACTTTGAATGCGAGGGAAAAAACGACGTTATAAACAAAATTACAATATTTAATTATAGCAAAGTTTCTTACAATTATGTAAAATTAGAATCGTTCGTACAATATGTAATTCGTTTATTTTTCTTCACTGTGTGATGATGGTGACATTTTAGGTCCATAATTTATAAAGTTGCACAATTATTTGGTGAAATATTACTTTTTTTTACAACGTACGCTCAATACGAGTAATAGACATAATATTTGTATGATAAAACCTTCGATGGACGAGTAGTCTGCAATCAATTTCAGAGCCACTATCCTTGAAGAAGTCGGTTTCAACCAACACTTTTGTTATTAAACTCTAAAAAAATATTACTATCCTAAATACGTGCACAATATTCAAATGGCACAAAAAATTGTTCTGCAGTTTTTTTTTTGTAAACTGAAGCTCGGGACAAAAATACAAGCCATTAAAAAATAAATCTATTCCAAACAAATGTTATGTATGGCAAAATAGGTGTGAGAACCGAGAACGGTGATTTTCCGTCTCTGATCATAATAAATTCATCTTAACTAATTTTAATATACAGCATTAATTTACTTATTATGAAAAACTAAAAATATTAAACGAAAACATTGAATGAATTAACAAGCATTTTTATTGATTAAATGAAATATCACAAAATAAATACGGTATTTTAAGCCAGACATTCTTTTCAATAGAGTAAATTTACTGAATAAGTAATTGAGTATATTTCTCCAGCAAGCCATTTCTCCGCCGTAGTGGAGATAACTAAATAAGTATTCATTCGCCGAAAAGAAAACAGAACGTAGCGAAATAAATTTTGATAAATATGACTACGCGAAAATTGTTATTCGTTTCGTTCAAGAGATGAAATCCAGATGGTAGATATCGGGGAGCTGTACGGAAAAACTTGTTGTTAGTATTTTGTTCGCATCGGGAAGTATTATTTTTGTTGGCGTTCTTTTCTTCGCTACTTATTTTTCACGGGTTCTGTTTTCCTGACCAATTTCAATGTAGGTATAACTACTAACAAGGCCACGCATAAAAATAAAAGGAAAAAATAATAGACAATAAAATTACCATTTATTTTCTAATAAAAGTCTCGCATGGAAATTTGGTGCAGAAAATTTAGTTTAATGTAGATTTTTGGTCGGACTACTGTGCCTGAGAATGGATAGGAATTCAATTTGGACCCTTCGTGCCCAGCGTCCTTTCCTGAATGTAAATCGAGGGTAAATTCGCGCTTCCCCAAAAATGTTCCCTAACGTTTTAAACGATCGCAAAAACAAGAACTTTTCATTGTTCGGTGAACACCAAAATATCGTTTATAGGTTGTTTAACCTAAATAAATTACTGGACTTGATGCGGACCAGGAATATATAGCATTCGTATAATTACAGATCTGAATTGTAACAAGACAGTGTACTCCATTCGGCCTGTAAATTGATAGATTACATTTACACTAAGATTACGAAACCACAGCCTACGTAAACGAGCGTCTAGTAATATCTAGTAATTAGGCCTTTGGACCTTGATGATCCGGACCCCTGTAATTTGCGTTCATCTCTAATTGCACTACAATTTCCCGCCTGTATAATTTTGCTGAAACTCAACAAAGACAATTTGATTACTGATTTACTGCAGTCTATATTATAATTAACTTATCAACATCCGCCCACGCAGCTCTGGGATTCATATTCAACACAGTATCTATTAATAAGACAGACAAACATGTTTACATCGTGATTGTTTTCGTTGGAGACTGAAATCAAATTGATATATTATGCGGATGCCGTATTGTTGCGGAACACGACGTATACCTATCTGCGGTACATTTATTAGTTATTGGGGAGAAATTCATATTTCGAGGCAATTTAAAAGTTGCTCGGATAGCTTGCGGACTTGTGTCTACGACGCTTAATGCGCTACGCGGCTACGAGCTACGACTTCTCGTAGCTCGCGGCTACGAGAACGAAAGTTCCGCGATACTATTTTGCTACAAGCAAAATGTACAGGCTGGTTTCGTTCGGAAAATTTCAGTATCGGTGATTTATTATTTTTAATAAAAAAAATTTCTTTCTCCGTATTTTAATAAGCACAGACAATATTTCACAATGTTTTGTTGGGTTTTATTCTGACCTATTTTCTTTACACTCTGTTTTAAATATTCAGGCCCTTAAAATGAATTTAAAACCTTTTCAAGTCGAGCATTAACCTCTTACGGGCTAAACCCGTTTACGCCTTTGAGGGGATGTCCATCCAATCCACTTATTTACGAAGCACTTAAGAGAAATATTTAAAATAAGAAAGTAGCTCGAAAGGTCACCTACTTTTAAGGAACAATAGATCTGAGTATTTTGAAATGGTTTGTAGACATAATTGAAGGTATAGTTAAAAAGGAATTTGAAAATTTGGCAAAGCAAAACTCGGTCAATACGCTTTGTGAAGTTAGCCTGTTAGTTTCAAGACTTGGAAGAGTCCTGCGGGAAGCCTTGTCAACTCGGGTAGTTACGAAGACACTTGCTTAACAAATCTCCGACCAAGTGTCGGTCTGTCGTCGTGAATTTGCTCAAGTCAAACAGCATCCGGTCCGCATTCAAATTTAGACCCGCCCCGTCCGAAAAAAGAAGTGTGATTGTTGTGACGAATAGTATCCGAGGTTTTTCATTCGTTACATTGCTGCAGGCGTAATGGTGTTCTTTGTCGCGAAATTAGCAATCAGGCAGTGCGGGCGCGGTGCGGGGGAGCCGCGGGGGTGCGGCTGAATAACAGCCCAGTTTTTTCTTAATTGCCGCGCAGATGAGCTTTACAGCCGGCCTTGTTACACAAATTACTATTATTTATTTAACGACTCGACTAAATGAAAACATGAAGTATTGTGCCGCGCCGTGACTTTATTTATGTTCCCCATCACATTTTTATTCGAACGAAATTGCCCCTTGTAATAAATGCGTTAAATTCCCTCGACTTAACGTAACGCTCTTTGGTGTTCATTAAAAAAGCTTTTATCGAGATCACCTTTCGAACGCGGGCAGTAAAATAAAAAAAAACGTATCAACGAAACGCATTTATTAAAGCGGTCGTAAAACCAACATTCGCGTTAGTTGAATTAAAATCCGCCTTTTTTAAATTCGGCTAAAAGAGCGCTCGTCGACAAAATCCTTTCAGCCACTATACCTCACCATAAAAGACGTAAAAACTTTACATTCATACCCCTAAAAAAGGAAGACGGGCGAACTTTTCCACTTTACCGCCGTCAAAATGAACTTCGTTTAAGGACTAAATTGTATTTCGAACTTGTTAATTCCGTCTCCAGCACAGTTACTTAAGTAAGTCTTTCATTAGCGGTCGCCACGTGGCTTGAATCATAACGAGTTTAAAGGTTCAAAAAAATGGCAAAGACAATGTAGACGCGTCGCGATTCCGAACCCTTCAGGCCCGGCGCATACAAATGGAGCGCCCGCGCCGCCGCTACGCGGGAACGACGCCTTTATCATCACGATATTGTTATGATTATGACTTTTATTTCGATGACATAATAATAGACAATATCGAATAAAGAAATCTCATGAAAAGTAAGTAGCTACATGGGATTGTACCATTTTCTATTTTTATTTCCAAGAAACTTTATCATTTGTATTTTCCAACAGCAGCCTGCGCTACATTGTGATTCTATAGCCCATTGGATTTTGAATTCCCTTGGCTTCTTTTATCAGATCGCTATGAATGAAACCATGTTGCTTGAAAAGCATAACAACTTCACAATACTCTACGCCGCTTACGTAATGCCAATTTTATTAAACTATGTAGCCTGAAGAATTACCAGTTCACTTCATCCACTATTTCGTGTAACTACTTGATGAAGTACAATAAAGGACAATGACAATTGCTAATGTACGTAGTCATTGACATGGATTAGACGGACAATATTATCGTGTGATCCATATCACGAAATATTGATGCGTATCGCAGCGACTCCGGTTGTATTGATATCCACGGTCCTATATTGACATACCAGGATCACGGTAATATTGACCGCCTAATATATGCCATTACAATTAGTTTGAATTTAAGCATATTTAAAATATTTTTATTTTGTTTTATAAGCGTAGACTTTACCACATATACGTGTTCTTCTGATAGCTTAGAGCAACTCAACAAAATCCATTCACAATGAAAAATGAAGATTGATCACAGAAGAACATCTGTAGTTTATATCCCAAGTTTGGTAGTCGCTCACCCCGAAGTCGCCGCAGTCGCAATAGTTTTTCATAAAAAGACGAACGCGCAAATCTCGTAAAGACATTGTGAATGGGTGTGTGCGTGCAGTGAGTGGCAGCCCGCGGCCGCAAAAAGAGGCAAAGGCTCCGCTGTCTGCCGGGAGCCCGGGACAATGGAAAACACTTTTGCGCCGCCGCGCGTGAATGCAAAATAGGGTATCGCCTGGAACCACGCATAAATTTTTATTACACATGTAAAGATTTTATCGAAGGACGCACTTGTTTATTAAATAAAGGAAGTTTGTTCCCAGAAAGTGCTTTGCAACCGTTACAAACACATACGCCGCGACGAGAAACGATATATTGACCGAGCGCATCAGAAAAGGGAACCCAACCTTAATAACATAACCATAACTTTGGCGAACGGAACTGTTGAATTTTTTATTGCTCAACCAAAGCGAAGCAAGAAAGGAACTCCAGTTTGCTTTGGGACAGAGTAACACAACACGTATTTAATTTAATTTTTGTGGTACAATACACGTTGATGCGATAAAATTCTTAATCATAGCAACATCTACTTAGGTACGTAGTGGAGCTGTGGCAGTCATCTATTGGAGTGCCTCATCTGCAATTCTGATCGCTCTGTGGCTTTCAATCAAATTAATTACTGGCTCCTCGGTTCTTCTAACCATGATAGTATAAAAGAATTTCGATGAAAAAACGTGACTGATCAAGCTAATTACATTCTGGACAGGCCCGCTTGCCTTAATAAAATTTTGTAACTTTTTCCTGGCTTTTTCTGTTCAATGTCATTTTTTAATAGGACAAGGAAAATACCTATTTCGGCATCTACTTAATTTTAAAGCAATTTATTGGATAAGAATGTTCAACGATTACGCTGTTTCCCTTTAACACCAATAGTCACTCAGTACTTACAGTAGCAGAAAGCCATTGTGGTAACCCCCCGGTACTGAGTTTTGGTATTCAAAAAAAAAAAAAAAATGTGTCATGTATTTATGATTTTTTATGGAAATAGTAATCCAAAAATGTCACCACAAACTTTACCTTAGCTTAGTGTTTACTGTGTCACAAATATATACCCACACATACATATTTATAAAGAAGTAACACGGTGAAGTGAGACATTTTGACAGCTCTAACTACTGTTACTAATTGCGATAGCGATTAAAGCTGCTATGCATAGTTTGCGAGGTTCGTGACAGTGACGCGCTCCGTAATGGAATCACCGCGCTGGCGCTGGCGCGGGGCGGGCGAGGCGCAATCACGTGCCTCTGTGTCATAATAATAGGATCGACACTTCTTTTCATCAGACGGAGAAAATACGGTTAGATAATACTTTCCTAAGAAAATTAAATTTTGAACGTCGAGTAAATTACACGTTACACAGTCGTTTTATATATAAAAAATTATGTCTATTTATAAAGTAGGTAGGTACGTTTGATAATAATCTAACGTTTAATGTGTTCGGTGACTGGGTATAATTAGTGTTCAGATTTTTTTACTGTTGGCTAGGGAATACTAGCTAATATCCAGCCCGCCTACAATTATTTTAAATGGTTGCTCTCATTTGAAGTAAAGCAAAGGTGTAATGTAGGAAAATCAAAATAGGTTACAGTTAGGTTAGTTTTCGTTAAAATATGTAGGTTAATTAAATTTGACAAGTGGCGCTGTTCATTCTATAAGGGGTCCGGGCTCCTCTGAATTCCACCCGCGATAGACAAGTTGACGGTTAGATTTGAAATTCCACCGCTCAAACTATTCCGCAGAGATGACCATCTTGAACGGGAGGTTTTGATGAATACTTTCATTTTGCATTGGGAGTTCTGTTGCATAATGATTAATGATATACAAAGTTGTAAATGTGAAAAATAAACAAATATTATAAAAAAAAACATTGGTACTATTGGCAGTATGGTACGGTAAAATTACTTACCTACTTTATATATGACTTGCTGTTTGCCCGCGACTCCGTCCGTGCGGAATTCATTTATCGCTATCCCACGGGACCTATGCGATTTTCCGGGATAAAAACTATCCAATGTCCGTTTTCCGGTACTAAGTCGGTTCAGCGATTTAAGCGTAAAGAGGTAACAGAGAGATAGACCGACATTATACACTTTCCCATTCAATATACAGTTGTTACGTTAGTTTATTTATAACTTTTCGGTTTGGTTTTTTTTACGTTACTTTAACATACTCGTACATTAGGTAGGCGAGGACACTGAATGTCAAGGTATCTACCGCTGTTGAACTTTTTTACAATCAATTTCACAATTATTTCTTCGACAGATGTATGTCATGTTCATGTCAATATGGTAACAAAAAGGTTTCACATTGATATGCAATTCAGCTTCTTCGACTGAACATAAGTACGAGCAAGAGTAATTGTGCAAGAGGTAATTTAATGTCACCATTATGTTCGTTGCTGAAAATGTAGACACTTAAATAAAGACGAATCAGTAACCTTAAATGAAGCGCCATTGTTAAGTACTTTCAAATTAATTTATTACTCAACCTCAACTCCATTTATTTACGAAATACGAACGACTTTAAGCCACATTCCATTTCGACATTTACATCGCCTAATAGCGTCGTATATACCTCCCAAGTAGGTGCCGGCTAGAGCTTGAGTGAGGGTTGACAGTAGTGAGTGTTTGCTCTGCACCCATCAACGTCCGATGGGATAATGGCAGCTCGCAGTGCTCCCCGACCAGACGAGATTTCGTTTCGATTTGGCTTAATGAATTTCCTAGATAAGTATTACGAATTAAATCCTGCAGGAATACCGATAAGGTTTACCTTTTGATACCGACGCCTAATGAACTGGCACAGAGTAGACCAAAACAAAGATATTCCCCGTGGCGGTAGAATAGTAGGTAGGTATTATCACACCAGTACATTTTTACGCTAATAATGTTCTCAAGCTTTGAAATAGCATGGAGCACAGGGGAAATAAAATACCAATTTTCACCTCAAAGAGCGTGTGAAGTGCTGAGCCAATCCGAAAGCTATTTCCAGGATAATATTATTTTGATATATCTTAAACACTAGACAGGTAGGGTTTAGCGTCACGTAGACGTTGGGACGATTTCAATTTCGCAGAAGCAACCTCCGACCATATTGATGACGGTCCCTCGGGAGTGGATGAAGGATACACGAGCGGAATAGCCCACAACTATTTAACTCGGAGATGGAATGCTTGTAGCTCTTGATGCTGCTACAGTGTCTGTGCTCCTTGTCGACTCGTTTACAGCCAGCATATTTTTCATCATAGGCTTATGAGTACGCTGAAATAGACCAAGTAACAAAAGGCACGAGCGCGAAAGAGAAGCTCAACAATGTAAGGGCACAGCAATGGCGTGCTGTTTATCCGATTGTAAGGCTTTGAGCGGTCGCTTGTTTTGCGTTTTTAAATATTATACCTTTAAAAACATTCTTTTAACTTTTGGTTGTAGTATGACGCAATGTAGAAAAGCGATTAAAAGTACATATGTATAAGTTCTTATGAATGTCAAACGCTGTATAACCTACGAGTACGTTTTCGACACTAAAGTTTTGATAGGCAACCATTTTAATTCGACAAAGTATTTAATTCGCACATAAGATTGGAAATATTTAATGTTTTAATTTTAAAACTCAAATTGGACAATTGCGGTAAATATAAATACTTACACAGCGTGTTTGCTTCCCATTTTACAAAAGAATTCATTCCACTAAGCCCACCTGAAAAGTGAAATGGCCGCGAAGTAGTGATTTAAACTGTCCCCTTTATGTAAGCCGGGCTTATTCTGGAGCATCTAAATGCAAGGGCAGGGGCGTCAATCGCCGGGGGGGAGGATACCGACACAGAGGCTTTATTTCTCAGTGCTCTCTCGGTTTTTTGTACCTGTATTTTTTATTGTATGCTTTGATTATACGAAACCTTTTTGGAATACATTTTTAAATTAATTGTGTAGTTTAATGTTAAAAAGTTCAGCTACTCGTAAAAAAATATCAGTGTAAAAGAGGAACTAAATTGATCTAGTTTCTGGCTCGCGTCACAACCGTGGATATTGCTATGCAAACGAATCTCCATACAACTATTTAGGTGGCGCTCTATACAAAAGCGAAAAAAATGTGTCGATGTTTTCGATGTGCCATGTAGATCAGCCGTTTGTGCTGCTATTTGGATTTAGCACTGATCCCACCCGGTGATGGACGGGGGATTTTCGAATATTCGGCCATAGTAAGCCGAGTGCTATAGATAAATAAACTAGTGGTTTGCAGAGGACTAGTGAGAATGAGCACGGAAACAACTAAATAGGTAACGGACAGTTGATAATAAAGTATTTGATGGGTAAAGTGAATGTTACAACTAATTTAAATAAGTTTAATTTATTCATCTATTCAAAGGTTAATTGGTAGAGATCTCTTATAGGGATAAGTTCGCCTTTGTGCATATATTAATGTTATTTTTATTTTTTTGTGAAATGTATCTGTTTCTTTATATTTGTAAAATAAAGCAATTACTTACTTACTTAATTTAAGTATATGTCTATTGAAGCGGTTTATCTCTTCCATCTTTTCAACCGACTAGTTAAAGTAAGTAAGAAGCGAAGACAAAGTTTTCCTTTAAAATCAATCTTCTTTATCCCATTCAATATCCCGACGAGAGCGGTGTAAGATGTATAAAAAGACGTGGAACAGCTGGCTACTTCGGATCGCTCTCACAAAGAACTGTCAAAGTAGTTAGCGGAAATGCGCCGTACAAGTTCGATGTTGAACTTGCATCAAGGCTAACTTGCGAGAGATGCATTTTAACATGCGCCAAGACTCTGAAATTGCGGGAATATCGCTCGGATTCAATATTTTTCCAGACAGCATTGACGTGACAGCCGCGGATATACTTCGGCGCCGTCAGGTCCTTGTGTTCGACGATGCATGGTCTGTTTACGATGGCTGAACGCAACACAATTTTCTATTAGCATCCACTGAAATGGTGCAATATTGTGTTTGCACTCTAACAATATTTTAAAATAAAGATTCTTCAAGTGCAAACGTTTCTGAGATTGAGCTAGCGGTGCGTAAAATCTTTTATATCCCGCGAGTAGCCTCAGCCGCGGAGAATTAGCACCCGACGACGGATAAACTGCGAACGGATCGTTTAAACGGCGCTCGACGAACTGAATTATTGCTCTCAGAGCTCCTGTTGGCCGCGCCATTTATAACGCGGCTTTGCCCAAACCAAATATTATGACTTAAAAACGTTTTACCCCAAATTGTTCGGGGTAACTGTTTTTATGGGGGTGTTATTCGGAGAGACACCATAGAGAATCGTAATAGAAATGGGAACTAGTTACCCACTTAATACCTAAAAAATGTTGAATGCCATAATGCCAATTCTTAATTACTTATATGATGATTTGCGGACTGTACAGTGTATAGATATCTATGCCCTCGATTGTATAGTGTACAGTCGAGGGCATAAATATCTAAACAGCCATCATGTCAAATATATGTGTCGCCGACCTTATTGTTTGTGGCATAACTAATTGTGTATAGATATTTTTGACATCTTGTAACGTACAAATTTTATGCCCTTGATTGTTGTACTATATTTATTCGAAGCGCTGCATGCAATATTATCAAAAATACATTATATTAAGAAACACCATAAGATATTTTCATAATTACATGCACTGCATTTACTCGTGTAACATTCTTGCGTTGTTCCAGACACTTGAAAATTAAAGTCTACGTGCGACCCACGACCAATAAATATGTACCGGTACCTTTAGGTACCTCCTGGGTCATGTCGTCGTCTATGTCACGTAAGAATTTTCAGTTAAAATTTTCCTATCTTCGTTTTGATGTTCGCGATGCTTTTACGGCTTTGACGTTGAAATCGTTACATTACTTTTAAACCTTTTTCTTTCTGCTTCGCCCGCATAATATACATTGTAAAATAACTTCGCTCTGCTACTTTCCTGAGTCTCTTTCCTTCGACTTTAAGATGATCAGGAGGTAACGAGGTAGCCGAGCAGGGAAAGGCATTTAATCCAACAACTTTGTACTTAAATAAGGGACTCAAGAAACTACTTTGAGAATACAGAATACAGAAACGGTGTATCAGAAAGCTGGATAATCTTACGATTATGTAAATATCCGGGTTCCGGGTCAACTTGATTATGTACCTAATGTTCCTGAGAATTTGCGATGAAATATGTACGAATGTGAAATGAAGTTTGGTTATCTACAATCTACAGTACAGTATCGAAATTTACAACATTATTACCTAAACAAAAATATACCACTCACTGTAACAAGTTAACGACATTGGCATTCAGTTAAAGTCAATGTTAAGTCCATTTGTATTTATCTACATTATATAAGTATGTTTATCCGTTGCCTGGTACCCATAGTACAAGCTTTGCTTAGTTTGGGGCTGGGTCAATTGGTGTAATTTGTCCCAAGATATTTATTATTATTATTATTCAATGTGTTTTTGTACAAGTAGGCATTTTTTCAAACAAATACAAGGCCGAATACTGCAAACCTTTTAAAACAATTTACATTTTTAACGACAGGAAAAGAGAAAGTATTACGCAGGCTTATTATACGCATTTTTTCAAATTTAAAACTTATTCATCAGCAGTGAGTTGACAAAGGATTTGAATGCCTAGCAAATTAGTATGCTTGGCGTTTTTTAAGTAGGTAGTCCAATCAGTTTTTGTATTAATTATTATGCAAAGCTTAATTAAGTGGACGAATTTGGTTGGCTACGAGTAAATTAATTTCAGTGGCGTCTCGAGCCGTCTAACGGAACGGTCCGATTAAAAAAAATCTTATCATTTTCGAAACTGTCCTCTACAAAATCTGATACTAAAATCTTTATAGTAACTTCATTAAATCAGAGACAAAAAGCAAATAGTGGTCTCACTCATTAAAACAGAACTGAGGAAAAGTGCTGAATCCCGCTATTGTCATTCCCACCCCAAAGCCTGATATTTCGAGCTCTGTAACGATGACATTCGACTCCGCAGACACGTCGTTATGCCTTCTTTCTTTGTCGTTTATTTCACGTTATACGTATACTATTTCGGTATTACACACAGGATATGGCAGCCTATCGACCGGCTTCGTTATTAATCACTTGAGAATAGCTTAAGGCGTGAGAAGGTTGACATTATTTTTCATGGAAAAAATTTCACCCTGTCCAATAACGCCTGCTATCCTGCCATAACATTTTTCATGCCCTCTATGATTACATTGTCACTCGTTCATTTATTTACCTACTCTTCACTGAAATATATACCGGTGAGCCCTGTAACAGGAGCAAAAAATTAAAACAGGTTCAGCTACTCAAATGGAACTACTTTAGTACTACAAATCGTATCGCAGGTTATTTTTAAAAGTTGTAGAATGAAGTTAGCTCAGAATGAGTACCGGAAGCTGTGGTTTAATTTTTTGATTTTGCTACAGGGCCCATCTGTATATAAAAACATAGTAAATAGTTTAGATAATATCGGTAAAAATTGAGGATTATTGATTAAATAAATATTGTGTCAATATTCTTTGGTACTTATGTCAGACAGCTACAATGTATGCTTCTATTATAAATTAATTAAAATAAATGGCTTGTCGGAGCAAATATCGCCAAGCCGCCTGCCGGGGCAGCAGCGCCTCATGGCGTATATACAGCATTATATAATGGTACTATGTACGATATGCACGACGGTGACTTTGTAGTTATGTAGCTAGATATAGACACATTAGTAGGATTGAAACCTCTCTGCCAAACTTGGAATTGCAAATAGTGACTGCAACCACTCTCCGATGCCGTTTGGTTCAAAGAAAAACACTATTTCGGGGGTCTTTCAAGAATAAATTGAATTTAAAATCGGTATGGCAGTGTGTTTTAAAATTCAAAATAAATGACTATGTTTTTGTTTTTGTTGCATTATAGGAAACGTGAACCCTCTGAAACAGCTAGGAAAATAGATAGCGATAGCCTGATATGGGTAGAGAACTTCAATCTAGCTAGATTGATATTGATATGGTAGACTTATTTATATTATTATACTTGCTAACTTCCAAGTACGCTCGCAGAATACTTAATTAGAAAACAAACAAAACTAATAAAAAGTATAGGTAGGTACCTACATGCATTATATACACAGTGAGTCAGACAATGCTCTGCCGCCGGAGATAATTGCAAAGTCCATAATAATGTATGTTGACGCGTACCCCCGGGGGTTAATCAAACTCTAAGAAGCGTCGTCAGCGGGAACTAATTTGATCTAAAGTTTCGGTTTCCGCGGCCAACTTATTTGCCTTCCTAGTTATGATACTTAACGCTGTTCATTCATATATTGTCGCCGCATTGTCTGAACTCGTAATAAGTCGATGCGGTCTTCAAATAACTTCGTGCGAGTACCTACCCGCGGCGCTTGCATCTCTTAATGAAGTCAGCGGAGCGAGTTCATTTAAAAAGGATTTTACTCATATGTGAAACTATACGGTCGGTGTGATAAATGTTTGGGGCGGCTTAGGTTATACTACTTTAACTGTCTACAACTAGAAATTATGGGTTCTTATTTATTCTTGCCCCCTGCCTAATAAATCATTGGCGCTTATAAGTATAAATGAATGAACTGATAACCTACACGTGAAGTGGAATACGGGAACTCTTTGTGTGATAGTTGTTAAACGCAATCTACAATAATAGTAAAAAAGGAACCCTAAAACAAATAGTACATGGTATGCGTAAGCTTTAAACGTCATTGCAGATCGTAAGCTTTTGAAATGAAACCTTCAAAATGCTTAGAGTTCCTGTTTGCTAGCCTCATTTCGATATTGGTTAGCCACCACCAGCAAAACATTATGAGAATCAAGTTTCGTTGGGTAAGTACGGTGACTCAACCGCCATGTCTAAAACTTCCCTCCGCCTCAAACTTCGATTATATTAGGCTGAAGCGTTCTACCTTGAAATATTATGGATACCTGACTGACGAAACCCACTGAGGCATTGCGTTAATAATTGGCTTTAATTGCTGTAGCGGGATCGTGTTCGATCCAGGACTTGTACAAAGTGACGTAATTTGGCACGACTAAATCAACGTTTATTTATCTTCATTACTTTTCGTATGCCTTAGCCGTAATGAATATTGTTCCTCAGTTTATTTAAGTCTGCTTTATCGGGTATCGGACCGCATCGGGGCCAATATTGAGCGCCGGTGCTACTTCGAAACTTCGCTGAGCTCAAAAGACAAACAAAGGGAGTTACGTTGTGGTTTCATGGTAACCTTAGTGGAGCTATAAAACGAGCTAAGTCTATAGAATCAGACTACTAACATACATAATTACCTACGTATTAAGTATGATACGCTGAAATTAGTGAATAACTTAATTTGTTTAACTAGGTCAGATCAGGCAGGTAGACCAGGTAGATAGATAAGTTTACATATATTATTAATGTGGAACTAAAAATGACGCGAAAATGTCCGAATGAAATACATACATATATATTATATATAGCTATAAATACATACTTGACAAAGTCTGTGCAACTAGAATTAAAACTTTTTTTTAATAAATGGCTTTCACCCATGCTATATTTTAGCAAGGCGTATTTTACGTAGTATTTTACGCGTAGACACACTGTATATGACATATAAATGAGGATATTGTTCGGTTTAGAAATTAGTATCTATATACTTTTGTATCTACGAATTATACGTCATTTATGGACGAACGTCAACATGACATGTAACTACGTGGAGCAAAGTAATTAGCTCCTATAAAAACTATTCTAATCTACCTCAACAGTGGCGAAATCATCGCTCTTAAGTATTAAGTAGGTACCGATGTAGCTGCATTTTATTTAAATATTTGATTGTATTATATATGCTTCCAAAAATATATTCATACCTATCCGCGATCAAGCGGCAATCGGGTGCCCGTGTAATGTGATATGTTGCGCGGACCCCGCATCCGAAATCCATCCGTAAATTCACCCGGGTCACAATCCGCAATCCGCAATCCACACGAAACCTTAATTGATAGGTAGTGAACCTAATGGCGAGATCCCACGAGTCTACTAAGTAATTTCTAATCCGTTTGAACCTTTCGCGTAATTCATTTCATTAAATAGACATTCGTTTCCATGGATGTAGGTAATTTTTTTTTAACAGGATGTAAATATCTTATCTAGGTTATGAAGTCCAATATCTTGATTGCAAATGATCGAACAATAAAAAATCAGCTGCATGAAATGTGAGGATTTCTGAATAATATGCGGAATTAATTTTTAGTCGTCTATTAAGTATGTATTCGTTAACGTGCAAAGATTACATAGCCTAGACACTTTTCCTTTTAAATTCATTAATGATTTTTTAAGTAGGTACACACTACTGTGGTGTTTTTTCCTGCATCCAAACCTGAACCTTTTACCTGTAACCCGCTAATTTACATAGGTACATACTTTGAAAATAAGTATTTCTGTGGAGTAGCATAGCTACCTGTTGTAACTACGAGCTTTTATCTCCAGAACTTTCAAGAGAACACGCAACGAAAGCGCGCTGATAGATAAAGTGGAAATGAGTTCGGTATAATGAATCATCAACAGTTTATCTTACTTTTGCTACCTTTACCTACTTATTGCTATCTTAAAAAAAAATCATTTATTGCATGAAAACTTAATATATTTAAGAATTACTAAGTACAAGGTGTGGGGTAATGAGTGGATAATCCTTGAACTATGGATAGAGGGCACATAGGACGTTATAATAAGGCTATAATAGGTTTATTTGTTTGTTTAGTTGTTATTTTTGCAACAAAAAGTTTCGAATTCCACGCCCGTGATACAAAAAGTAAATCGGGAAAAATGTGTGTGAGCGTGTATTTTTTTTATTATTTTCCCATTTTGATTTTAAATTCAAAAGGTAATTACTATTTCTAAATGGTCAATAAATTGGCATGTTTATTTAAGCTGTATAATCTCTGGTGGCAACTGGGACGATCTTATGGGGGTCTGTAAATACGGCGAAACGGTTCGAGAAAAGGTAGATAGAGCTGGCGTTCTTTTTTTTCGTCTTGGTGGGGGCACTACCGTGCCTACAGAATAGCATAATAAATAGTACTATAATTTACACTGCATTTCAGTGTGGGTTTTAATTCGAGTTTAAAATAACGTTTGTGCTTGAAAATTTTGTTGAAAGTGCTAGAAATTATGGTTGTTCTGAAATCTGGAGACACATTAAGGTCTTAAACTTAAAATAAATTAGCAAGGTCCCAGGTTTAATCCAGGCAAAATAAAAAAATTGTTTAACTGCGCGTTTCTGAGTAGTTGGTTTGAAAAAGACGGGTGCACTAGCGCAACTATTGAAAACTCTGGTAGGTACTATTTCATACACCGATTCAGGATGTTCAATGAAAAATTACGCTTTCAAACTACCCTTATAAAGTTAAAACCCCGTTTATAGCAAAGCGGATGTTTCGTCGGTTTTTCACAAAGGCAAATGTTAAAGTGATAAAATCGAATAGCATTTATTAATAAGGAGACTAGTGATTTGTAATTTGTGAGGGTCGAGGAGTAACTGACCTTCTTGGGCTTGCCGTTCTTGCGCAGCAGCTTGGCGCAACAGAGGCCGCGCGTGTCGGGCAGCGGCGCGGGCGCGCGCCGCGGCCAGCACAGCCGGCGCGGGCTCGCCGCCGCCGCCGCCTCGCTCCGCACCTCTTCCTTATCTTCACACATCCCCCCACCTACGCTACCCACGAAAAATCACAACCGCCCAGATATCGATGCTTTATGAGAACCCCTGGCATTGTTTTCGACTATAAAACTACGGACGCTCGTCGATAAACACTATCTTCTAATATATTACAGAAAATAGAGGCGATTTGGCGAACCGATTCGCCTACCTATGTTAAGCGTCGGCTTGAAAATAAACTATCGCGCCTACAAGACATTAAGTTCGACAATTTTGTACTTTATTTTATTTATTCTATTTTAGAATGAAATACTAAGTTTAGTCTACGAAAAGCTATACAAGCGTAACGTCCGACTTAGCATCTGAAACAAACGAGATTTGTAACATTAGTTTGAGCTGTTTAGTTGAGAGAGAGTTACTGCAGTTACTGCAGCAAAGTAAGTTAAGAAATAGAGTGTTAAATCCTAAAGTCCGTAGCAAGCCTTAACTGCGAAGTGGGCTCTACGGAACTTAGTCAAATTTACATATAATTTGTGTCCGCAGGTACTCGGGATTTGTCTGCAAGTAAAAATGTTACTTGTGGCTGTGGCTGATGAATATTAAACAACACGACTAATGAATGCGCAAACTTACTCTACATTACAGCAAGCTCATTGAATTCTTCGCCAAACTCCGCGTCACTCATTAAAATTCTTGCCGGGTGTTTAAATAAGGGTGAATTACTGTATAACAGTGGAGGTAACATCGAAGTATTGTTTCATCCATATATAACGAATCGCAAAATATTAAAATAAAACCTCGTTCCAGTTTTCTCAACATTAATGCGGGAAGTTGCGCGGCTTGACTAAACTGATTTAAAGAAAAACCAAGATTTCAACTGAAAAAGTAAGATGTTAATTAATTACCAGTAAAACTATGTCCGCCACACTTTAGTATTACTGAGTCGATGTATTTTCAACCTCAAGGACCTATAATGCCTTCTCCACGGGTAATAAAGGTACTAAGGAGTAGATCCGCTGTCCGGATGTCGCACTTCGCTCCCGAAGTTTACACCGCAGAGCTGGATTCATTCCAACAGCCAATATCCCATTCTGTTTGTCTTCCGAGGCAATAAAATGACTTTTATGCTAATCATACGAATTCTATACATTTTTGATGAGGCAGCCCCCGGACGCATTTGCAGCGTTTAATTATTGTAATTTCCATCAAACTTTCAGATTTTCAAATTCACGGACTGTTTCCACGTGGAAGAGTGCCTAAGACATCTGCGTAGATGATTAAGGGAGAGATTTTAAATGTAAAGGGAAATAAATCGCCAAACAAACTACTTGGCCCTCTCGGGGCTTCATCAAAGATATCCTCTTATCTTATCAAATAATTTCTTAAGATTAAAGCCAGCCAAGCGTAAACGAAAAGCTTCCTACTCACTTCAATGGTATAAATAAACAGAGTAAATTTAATAATAATATCGGAATGAGACAACCGTAATAATTTGATAGATTTATCGGAATATTTTTATTTTTCTGAAGCTGGTTGTTTTATGTATATAGTTACCTAATTCAACTTGGTAAAAATAATGCGTACCCAGACATTGAAACGTAAATTATTACTTTACTTACAGTATTCATATCTGATATTACTTAGCGAGATAAGTTAGTATTTTAATATCCTTGATAGATTCTACTCACAAATAGACATAATCTAGGGCACTATAAAATAAATACACTTAATGCAACGATGTCTGCTATACAATTCCGTATTTATAAAATATATGGCTCCGTATAACATAAATAGGCGTAAAAGTCTTCACCCGAGTTTGTTGACATAAAGGCGAATGGGGAAGTTTTTTTTCATCGTGGCTTGTGTCGGCGCCAACAACGTATAAACTGCCTTTTTATTATAAAATCAAGTGCGTTTCAGACGAAGCGATAGAGTACACTCGTCTAGAGTCGTGAGGAAAATCTAAAAGGAAATTAAGCTCCGCTTTGTTTTTGAGCACCAGACTCTATTCAATTTAAAAAATATTCTCTTCACGTGTAATAGGTTCTTGTTTGATAGTGCCTATTAAATACCCAGTCTGGGTGCATTCTCGAAAGAGGAGTACGATTTCATTATGATTTAGGTTCGTTCTATCTTTTATTGGGAACCATGCAGATTGTACATAAAAAAATATATAGTAAATATTTTATTGTATCAGGCGTTACTTTGCGGAGGTCCATTTCAATGAACAAAAAATTATTGATATATTAATATATTTTTCAATATATATATGAAATATATATGGTTTGCATGTGTAACAGTTGTGCTCATTAAACTTTGATAATGATCCCGTAGAGGGATCGAAACGCGTCAGTGTTTGTGTGGTGTATGGGATAATTAAGTTTGTGGGATTTATATGTGTTTTATTGGCAGTAGTGGAGGGAGGGATTGCATGAAAAACATATAGTAAGTTTATTAAGTAAGTATTAAGTAAGTATATTCTTTTTAAATCGGTTAATAATGGTACCAGCGTTTGAATTAATTGTCTTTTGTATGGCACGTCTTTTTTTTTTTTTTTTTTTTTTTTTTTATATGAATAGGAAGGCAAACGAGCAAGTGGGTCACCTGATGGTAAGTGATCACCACTGCCCATAGACACCCGCAACCCCGGAGGGATTGCAGATGCGTTGCCAACCTAGAGGATTAAGATGAAATGCCTCTTGTGCCCGTAATTTCCCCGGCTGTCTTTGTGCCAACCCTGCCTTCCTCTACATTTGACATCGCCTGGTTTCGTTATTTTAACTACACCTTCTCATAAGACCGTCAACACTGAGACTTCTGTCTTAATTTTGTCAAGTAGGTATAGCGTGATTTGTTGACGTGGTAAATACTTTGTTACGAAAGCCAAAGTTTAGGGTCTTAACTTGAACCTCTTCTGAAGTCAAACTTGAATGATGGTTTAAACAACTGACAGGTCTTACCGCTCAAAGTTTTTAACCCGAGCGTTACAATACTTTAACAATTTATCTACATTTCAAGACTTCCACGGGATTGATTTATTTAAATTAAAGTTTGAAATTCGGTGCTGGCTGAAATTTAATTTGTATTTATATATTATTTTACTTGACTTCAGCAAATAAGTAGTTTTTTTTTTACTATTGAGCGTGAATTAATTAATATGTAAAGAGATATGTTTATGATATAAGTGTTAGTTAAAACAATAATTGTTGAATAATAAGTAAGTAAACAAACGTTAGTAAACTAAAGATTAAAATCATAATCGGTGTATGGCATCGTTGGACTATTATTGAATCCGTACCTGGAATGAGTAAGTAGGTACGAGTATTCTATGGTAAATTTACACCTGCTGAACTATTTAGCCATAGACATCGTGCAGGAAATCAGTCATTTTCAAAGATAAAAACAGCCTTTTCGTTTAATACCTACCTCGATTTGTTTGATAAGTGGAATGTGGTAAGGATATAATGGGAGTTCAGTTTATTCACATTTTCAATATAAGTTTGGATACAAAATAGCAGAAGGCGCTCCAAAACAAAATAAAACAAGAAATAAATCAAGTAAAAGTTTAATATAATAAAAAATATGACATCAAGTTTTTTTAGATCTTACCAAAGCAAGCCGTGTGTAACTTTTCTCAACTGTAATCCACGCACGGAAATTTGCCGGATAAATTTTACCGACAGAAAGTTTCTAAAGTTTATCGAATCGCGAAAATCGTGCCGACAATGGCGATAGAACCTCCCGCGCTGAGCGCCGCGACCGCTCTGCCGCGCCGGCGGCCCGGCCCGGCCTTATAACAACCCGCGCTACCTCCGAACCCACCCTTCCCACTCGACTATCCCGACCAAGTACTACGAGATACGTAGCCCGTAGAGCCATCGACGGATCGGCTATAAAGATCTTATGCAAGATTACTGCAGACATCCGTGGAGATGCATTTTAAATCCACGGAAATTAATGGTTTTGCCAACGAAGCCCTCCCGCAATACGCTTAGCGCTTTAACGTATCGCTTTGAAGAAAGTCCTGACATGTCGTTATATAGGGATTATGAAATTGTATCTTGTTTAGAGATATCAGATCTGTGCCTACGCACAATATTCTTTGTGATGCAAAATTTTCCTTTTACATACAAAGTATACCTATCCACCTATCTAATAATGACGAAAATATTCCAGTGACTGGAAGTTGCGTAAGGATCGGAAAACTTATTATCCTTAATAAGGATAAAGATAAAAGGAAAATATCTCGATTTTCTCTGGAAACTCCTGTGTTCTCGCCATGTACAACATCTCCGGTAGCAACAAAGCTGACACCTGACTAATTAGTTGTTTCTAAGGTAGGGCGGGAAACCAAAACGTTAGACGTTAATTAAATTCTGGTGCTTAACGACTGGAAAGTACAAGTATCCAAATTTCCACGTAATCGTAATGGAATTTTCAGAATGAACTATCTCCACGTAGTAATGTGTTGGTTTCTAAGACGTAATTTATTGAAATCCACGAGACACTTTTAGTTTCATTATGACTGTCCGTCCATTCGTTTCAGCTCCCCCCATCATTCATAAATGCAATGATAATTTATATTGTATAGATTTGTTTGTTTCGCCGATGACCAAAAAACAAAAAAAAAACGAATCAGTTTCCACAACAAAAACTTCTGGACCAAGGACGGAGAATATAAATATTATCATAGAATAATATGTTCTTTCAATTAATTGATTTTCAGTCCGTTTTAACGATTGATTTTGGGATATTTTTATTGTACTTATCTATATAAATTGTATATGGCAGTAAATAAGGCTTTACGATCGAGAGATTACTTAGCAGCTCGATGTCGCACACTAAGGGCTTTCAGTCGAGGTTCGTAATTCTTTTATCCCGCAAGAACTTCACATCTAACATGGAATTTTTAACAAAGATTGTTAGAAGGCTGCTGACGACCTTTTTAAGACAACATTCTTGCGATCCCAAAGGCATCGAATTAAACGCCTGCGCAGCTGTGATGGACGCTGCAATAGCGGACTATAAGGCATTAAGGTGCGACAAGTCCCCGTAATGTCTGTTAAATATGGCCCTACAGCATCGACTGAGCTGAAAGGTTATTATACCAAGCTCAGTCAACTGAATAACTTTACTTTCTGACTGAGTCTGAGTCCACTAGCGGTTGGTTAAATGGTGTTAAGACTCCATTCTGCGTAGTAAAGCGCCAATTCATGCAGTGGTAACATTATAATACCTACAACAATAAGATTACGTATTACATTCTCACATTCCCAGATCACAGTACGAGCAGTGTATTGACGTGTAAGAAGGCCTTAACACGTTCGCTGCGGCTAAAAATGTTGCTTACTTTCAACTAGTGCTGTAAGAGGTCTTTGGGCCTTCACTGTACGATTTTACCGGTGCGGCTAGGGGCCTTAAGACCACTCACGGAACCGAATACTTAAAATCCATATATTTCTGCGAATTTCACAAAAAAATATATTAAACATACTTATGAGCATTTCTAAAGGACTATTCTGTCAAATTTTGGCTTCGCCCAGAGTTTCGATGTAAGGAGAAGACACAATGACAGAAAATAATTAGGAGGCATTTAGACCTCTTACAGCACTGAATTTACGGTACGCTTGTAGCTACTGCTAGGGATGTGGTCAATAAAAAAGCAATCATAGCGATGAATTGAAAATAATTATTATAATCTATTACTTTATATACATTATGATTGTTATAGAAACATTTAAGGCATAGTGGTTTGTTACAATCGCGGCAGTAAGATTTATTTTTTTTGACTTTTTTATTAGCTTCTCGACTGGTTAGAGTAGTGCGCAGATTTACATAACACATTTTCTTCGTTTGTCACCATTTTTTTAAACATATGATTTTTCGTTAGTGTCGAAGTACGTGGATTAACTGAAACAATGGAGCAATAATGTTCTGTTTGGATAATAATGGCTTGAGATGATAATGATGATGATGAATTTTAACTACGTAATAACGCAGCTTTAACTGTGTGTAACTTTTTGGTCTTCACTTATGTACGTACTTTGACTCACCGGCAAATTCAATAAATCACGTGCTTTGCTCATCGACGAGTGCACATCACTGTGTTATAGTTTCATTATCATAGACACAAACAGGTGCGGGAGGGGGCGAAAAGACCCGGACTATCTATATGAGGTCTTTAGACCCCCTATCCGCACTGAACGTTCACTTTTCACTCTCAGTGCGATGAGGGGCCTAAAAACCTCTCGTGTTTTTTAAGGTTTTACCAAATTCTACGTTTGAATATAAATCGAACCATATAGCGATCTCTTTTATACCTATGAAAATATACAAGCTATGAGCTCCGCACCAGAGCAAAACCGCAATATTTTTAACCGCACAGCCCGGGAGTACAGGCAGGAGGTCTTTAGACCTCTTATCGCAGCGAACGTGTTAAAGCAAAGAGAAAATCGGAAAACGGACGTACACTGCGATGTGACTCCTACATTCGCAAATAAACGTAACGTCGTAACTTATGTAACGCTTGAGAACAGTGTTATTTACATGCTACTTTTTGCTAGGCGGGTAAGTTTCTGGAATAGAGCTACTCATAGTCGTAAAATAATACTGTACATTGCGAAAAAATAAATTAGAAGTTTTCAGGTACGTAGGTGCAAAACAAAGACATATCTGATAGAGGCGGAAACCGAAATAGATTTATTGTTTTAGAAAGCAAAAGCCAACATTTCAGCCATTGTCAATTTTATTAAATATCTTCCAGGTGGTCGAGCGTTTGTCTAAGCTGTATCAGTGTAACTATACCTACATATACGCGAGGTAAATCCGTCGGGTTTTGAGCCGTTCACATTGAGCTGGACCAGGTGCTCTGTTAGCCGAACAGTAGAATTGAGAAATTACCTACTTCTACGCTGTACCCTTATAAGAAGCCGAAATAAAATTTGAAAACAACAAACGAGTAACTTCCTTTTATACTGTCTTAGCGGGTGAAACTCAAGCTTACGACTCCATGGACGTGTGGGTGCTTAACTTTCACAGATCTGGGGGGTTACCATGAAGACTTTATGCGGTTCAATTCCGATTCAGTTTAGGTTCGCTCGCTGTCAAATCCATACTAAAAATGACAGCTAAAACCTGAACTACTAGGAATTGAAACGGATTAAGACGTCATGGTGAGGCCTGACCTCATTAAGGCTCAGATAACGGAACAAAGAGTTAAATATTAGACTTTCTCTAGGTACCTATTTATTTGTAGCGACATATCTCTATAGGTACGTGGCAGAATTATAAGGAATTATAATGTTATCCTCTAAGGAACACGTAGGTAAACACGTGATTTTGTTATCAAACAAATTACTTTGTCTAAACATTAACAAGAAGACTAGGTACTTATTTAACACATAAAATGTAGTACTTTTCTCCTAAAAATTAAAGCAACTCCCTATCAACGTGTAAGTGTGCGGACAAAAAGAAAAAGTATCAACGACTCACCTTAAGCCCTCACACGTCTCCCTCATACGATAGTACAGGTCGACATTTTACACCCGAGCCCGGCACAAGACTGTGTCAACACCGACCGAACACAAACAACCAGTCCACGAATTTTAAATCACAGTATTGTTTGTTTACATGAATTTGTACTGAATAAGATATAATAACAGCATGTTGTGCTAGGGCGGGCTCGCAGCGCCGACTAGCGGAGGGCCCGCAAAGCATCGCAGGGCGGGGGACCGAAGGGTGCCGGCTGCTCGCATCCCTCTCCCTCCCACACTACACCTCAATTGACATAACACTCATTCCCGTTACGCAAAAACGGGGCTTTTATCAATGACATAGGAGATATAATATTAATAGTAGGTGCGGAGGTCCGTCGCCGGGGAGACAAGCAAGGCTGCGCGTTGTGTCCTTGAGCGCCTGATGTTTTCATCCCGCGAGCGTAATAAACCGTTTAGAGAGGGGACAAGTGACTTTCGCTGAAGGATTTATGGAGGAATCTCTAGAATTAATTCGGGCCGATTGTTGCCCCGCGCTGTCGAGTCAAGGGGTGACGCTGGTAGGTTTGAAAGATTATTTACATAATTATAACTAGCGCGCAGCGTGATGTGATACGCATACAAAACAGCGTCAGTGTATCTTTTATTTGGTATAACATAATAGTGCCTAGGTATATAGTTTTTTCACCTCACTTGCTTGAAACTTTCTCCTTCAAAATCTGAGTGGAAAAGTATTATTCCCCCCTTAGGTGGAAAAGTTTTTTTTACACCTCTCATTCAGAAAAGTAAGCTTTGCTCCCTGTCGTGAGGGATCAAAGTGCAACTTTTCTGTTCAAGGCTTTTCTAAGTGTTTTTTTGCAAATGCAATTTTTTGAAGTCGATAATTGTACTTTAAATATATTTACAATTCTTTTTAATTTTCAAGTTTTTTAATTTTCGGTGTGAAAAGTTGTATGAGCCAATCGGGAGCAAAATTATTTTCATCTTAGGCGTTAACACTTGAATCCTCTGGATTCTATTGAAGAATCCTTCGCTACATTCTAGATTCAATGTAGCGCACTCGCCTTAAATACATCATTTTGCTCCCTTGTGACACAAATAACTATTGAAATTCGAACGTGACGATGACCAGCATTGTCAATGCCAACCTACTCATATACTCAGTAATTATAAATTTGAACTTCGTATGTTGCCGTCCCGCTTAGACGAATAATAATTAATTAGGTGAGTGAGAGGGACGAAATAATACAAACTGCAAATGTAGAACTCGTTGTCCAGACACCCCCCCCCCCCCCCCCAACTTCCTTCGATTAAAAAAAATCATAATGTCACGTTCAGAAACGCGATGCATTAGCCATTATTAATTTATTTTAAAATCCGTTACCTAATTCTTAAGTTATTGTCAAGATTTGCTAACGTTCGTTGCTAAAGAAAAAACTGATTTAGTATTAGTTAAACTGATTTTCTTCCATCCACCATTTTTCTCGTTGTAGTGAGGTGAAAAATTGTGTTTCGCTCGACAGTAAAGTTGTTTAGTGTCTAGAGCCTTGAAACCCTCGCGACGCTCAGGATTCTTCTCGCTTCGCTCGTGGTTCAATCATATCCTTCGCTTGCTCGGGTTTCAATATACAGGCATTTGCGACAAACAAAAACTTTGCAGCCTTGCATAACTAATATCTATTGCCCACGCAGTACCTATTAAAAATTGTGGTCAAATGTTTTCTTCAAAAAATCGAAAAAGTAAAAAAAAGGTCAAATGCGAGTCGGTTTACGTAGGTATGTTTCTTCTATTGAAACCCCTTTAAATATATTTATATTTAAGTACCTATGCTTTTTCATCAAAATCTGTTCAGTCGTTTTTGCGTGATTAATGAGAATAAGTTGTGTAATAACATCCATCGTCACCAACATCATCATCAGCTAGATAGCAGTCTAATAGAAATAATGATAGGTATAGGTACCTAATATTATTATCTATTCCATATCCCGTGGGAGTTGGTTCAATCCCTTAGGTTATAATTACCTACACCTACCGCCACACAGCGACTGGAATTTTGCGCCTCTGGGCTTTTTATTTAAAAATATATACCTTTTAAAATAAGCCACTACCACTCAACAATAAAATTTTAGGGCAGAGAGCTAATTTTTAAAGAGATATTTCCAAATCCGAAGGACGAGAGTTTGATATTGTTGAAATCGGAGAGATAAACTCAGGGTACAAGGGTAAATTGAATTTCTATTATAGAAATGTCCTTGTGTTTCATAAGGAAAAGAACTTAGTGGTTAAAAGGTTCTCCGTTCGAAACTAGATGGCGTTAGGAGTGATAACATTAAACATCTCCATGAAGCACTAAATAGGATGGGCGGATGTTAGTTATGTCCAAAAGTGGGCTCTTTGAACCTTATCAGTGAAATCTCGCATGTTATATTGAATGCCTTGTTTTCTATGTTCATTTTGTCATGTCATGAATTTGAGAGTGAGCGGGATGGTATGATAGGTAGGTATTTCAAAAATCGAATTTCGGAGAGTAGCTCAGCGATGTTACATTCAAAAGTTAAAAACTTCAAAACTATACGTGATTTTCTGCAACCGCAACTGTAATAAAAATTTCCTCCGATTAGATACGGGTGCCGCTGCCAGCAATCATCAATTAACCGCTGCTCGTAGGTATAGCTGGTTGATTTGATACGGAGTACTTCGTATTTCGTTTACGCAAAATGTTCGGTTCAATGTCTAATGCGCCAATAAACAATGATTAATCATTAGCATGTTTTTAACACACTAGCACTAATTATGTATTATAGTATAATTAGAAATTATGATTGTGCTGTCAAAAAAGTAGGAACTGGTACCTGTGTGTTAAAAAAAAGCTAATGAGTCCCAATAGGGACTTAAACAAAGAAGTAAAATCAATTAAACAAAGCAGTATCGAAAACATAATTTAATTTAAATTATATACACTTTTATATAAAATATCAGTTGGAATAAGTAAAAAATTGCAACAGTAAGTACAATAATTCAACATGAAGCCAAAAACTTAAGCATTTTGTTCGAGTAGGTAGGTAACAGACATCTTGTACTTTAAAAATTTTACCTATTAGGTACATAAATATTTAAACATTATGTTAATTATTATGATAAATTGAAAACATTGTGACAGACGCAGAATATTGCATAAAGTGAGGAAAGTATTGGCAAATTCTGCAGAAATACCAAATGAATAGTTAACAGAATATCTGAAGTAGAGCCTGCAGAAAGATCTTATTTGGTTGTCATACAAACCCATCATATAAATTCAACTTATTGTTACTAGTTTGCTAAACCCACAAAACAGGCAAACATTCTTTTCTTTTTTGCACTTTTACCACCATTTACCATTTTTATAATTTTTTAATAAATCTTCTTGTTGAGATATTTTTTGGTTTATTGCATGACACATAAATTATCCAATAAGCATGGCTTCCAGCTTCCCGGAGCTGTGCAGAGCCTTCACATCAGAACCGCCTCCTACACAGTTACCATTGATGAAAACTTGTGGCACCTAGAAAAGAGGGAATTTAATGGTTATTAAAATTTAAGATCACATTGAATGAATACTTCAATTTCCACCATGATTTCGTTTATTTCTGTTAGCTTGTATCACCTAGAGCACTAGAATCTCAAGTCAAAATAATACACCATTTTAATAGAGGATTGCAGATGCGTTACCAGCCTAGAGGGAGTGAACAAAGCGGGATTGTTTTGTCGAAAACAGGACATATGAAAAAACATATCAGAAATTTTTAATATATTTATCTTCTTTGAGTTTTAAATTACATTTAAATGACAATAAATGAGTCGTTTTCAAAAAAAATGTACCTACATAGCACAAAAATCACAACAAGAATTAATTGATTCCTTTGTGTTACGACAGTTTCACCTTTATTCCATTGCAATAAGGGTGAAAAAGTCGTAGCACAAAGGAATCAATTAACTTTTCTTTTATTTAAAGCCCTTAACTATGTAAATGTGTTTTGAAAACGACTCAGATAGCAAAAATAGCCATAGAAATGTTAGGTAGATCTAATATTAGTATATTACATTTTAATAAAAATATGACAATGTAATTATGAATCAGATTTACCCTATCGTTAGGTAGTGGAGTCTTCTTAGTCTTCTGAACTAAAAAAAAAGCAAAAAGCAGGCCTGAACCTGTCGCTGGCTAAGAGGGTGTGTCAGGTGCCAGTAATTTCATGTAACTGGGTTGTAAATGGTTTTTTCTTATTGAACATTTTTCTTTACACATAATAAATACTGATGATCATTGTAAATAGACCATTAAGTGATTCAAATGAAAGTTAATTTCAACCTTGACAACTATACATTTGTTTTTGACTCCCACTGTTGCACAATATTATGTAATCAATTTCAAAACCATTGTATGTGTATTTTTACAGCTTACTTTGATAAAACGTAGCTTCAGTGGGTTCTAGCCCCTCGAAAATGAAAATCTTGAGGTCATATTATCTAACACTAGCTTCTGCCCGCGACTCCGTCTGCGTAGAATTATACATAAAAACCTTCCTCTTGAATCACTCTATCTATTAAAGGAAACTGCATCAAGATCCGTTGTGTGGTTTTGAAGATATAAGCATACCTAGGGACATAGGGACATAGGGACAGAGAAAGTGACTTTGTTTTATACTATGTAGTGACTAACATGCAGGCACACCTATCAAATTCATTGTCTTTATTTCCTACTCACCCCACACTATTTGAAGGGATGTGGTCAATGCCATCATGATTTAGTGTGTCAGACAAAAAGGCCTCAGGATCTACCACCAATTCTAACTTAAGACTTAAATTATATAACCTACTTAAGCTGAAAAAATAAAATAATCTATAGGAGTGTCATCTCATGACTAACAGTTTGGCTTTCATCATAATCATCATATCTAGCCTGTATAAGTCCCACTGCTGGGCAAAGGCCTCCTCCCAGAATGAGAGGGCTTTGACTATAGTTCCCAAGCGGCCCCAGTGTGGATTAGGATTACGGTTTGGCTTTATATGTATGTGCTTAATTTCTTTGTTATTGCTCTGACTCACCGTTCTGAATCCAGTCAAGATGGCCAGGTTGCTCTGGATTTCAGAGCCATCATCTCGCTGGTCCAGCTCATACACCTTGAATGGCTGCTTGACTGCTTGGAACACCTGAAATATTATCAATATTATGGATTACTTCACCTAATCATAGAATATTAAAAATTGTCACAAGCTAGTGTAGCAAGCAAAATGGAACTTTAAGTTTCATTTCCTATTAAGCTAATTTGTTGAAGACAATTTTTACTGTATTATTTCACGGCAAAAATATATAATTTTCGAAGGGAACCATTGAAACGTTAAAGGTATGACTCACAAAATTTTCAAACAGCGTGTATAAAATTTAATACGTAATAAATTGTACTTACTTCTTTTGCCATCGTACAATATGGACAGTACGATTTGGAAAAAACTACTACTTTTTCCTGTGCGATTGCATCTTTGATGAATTGTTGAATTTCTGCAGAGCTCGCCATTTTTGAAGTACGAATGATTTTGCTTGCTTGGGAACCCATTACTTTTTTTTTCGCTGTCACTGTCAACGTCACGTCAACACGTCAGTTACGTTCCGAATTGAGCATTTTAATCTTATCAAAACTATTCGGTGATGATGTTTATAGCTTTAAGATAAAAGGATTTATAGTTTATAGATATGTTGATAAAAAAAAATATAAACATGAACTGATATGGAAATTATACTATGTAAATTTTTTATACATACCAGTGACTTTAGGCTTATGTAAATTATCATGCAGTTTGATCAAATTTGTGACAACACCTTACGCTAAACTAAAATTAATCATAGAGTAAGTCGAGTAATCATATCAGTACAGAATGTACACTGTATAAGTATTTACCACTACTGCTATCCTAGTTAGGCAAATGAAGCTTTACGGGCGATGAAACAAGATGGCAATAACCGATTTCAATGAAACAATTCAAGCCGCGTACAACCCTGACTGTCAAAATGAGTATCAAACGTTAACAGCCAGGGACGGCTCATACAATTTTAATCGATAATGTCGATATCGAAATTTGTCGAAATATGATAAATGTTGACATTATGTTTCAGCCATACGCAACGTTATTGAAACAAATACAATATCAGGAACTACTTTTTAATATTTTTCTACACTGTAATAGTTTTCGGCCATGACTTCGTCTAGGTGAACCGGTTATTCCTATCTCGCGGAAACAAAGTTAATTTTGTGGAATAAAAGTAGTGTGTTATCGATATATTTCTTCGACATTGATATTTAACAAATATTACTTATTTATCGATATATCGATATTACTTTTCAGTGTCGACATCCTAGGGCAATGAAATGACACAAGCGATTAACCGCCCGAATTAAAAAGAATTGGCATTGTTCATTTTTTTAAGCTGTGCTTTTAACACCTTTATTTGATAAAATGGACTATTTCAAGCAACTAATTTGAATATTATGCTTTTACGTAGATTTGTTAATTAATAATAAATATTTTTTCGCTGTTTCATAATTCGTGAATTTAGACAGAATCCCAATCGCCTTCGTTCGGCTGGCTATAAAAAAACGGCTTTGTCTATGGTTATGTTAGATTTGACAGTGACACGTGACAGTTGCCGTAGCCAAACTTTTTTTTTCACTTTTGTGGCAAACATTCGATGCTCGATTCTGTCTAAAAACCCGGTCGTTCGGTCAAACAAAGGTTCAAAGTACTTTTACAAAAATATCTGCAATCATAAAGTATTTTTGAAATCGGACAAGATAAATCGGATAATTGATGGTTTTCCTCGAAATGGTTTTCGAATTGGAGCATACTAAAAAAAATGAACAATGCCAAATGTTACCTTCATAATAATTTCTGAGAATACTAAGCATGGACGCAGGACCAAGAGACCAAAATGACGTTTTGAAAATGATGGTCTGATAACCTGGTAGGTGTCGGGAAAGGTGGCAAATAATAGGGGAATCCATGAACTAATGCTTATCTGCTTCGTCTGCAACTGAGTAACTTAGAAAAATGTGTGGAACACCCTATTATTCGCACCCTCCCGTAAAGTAAATGATTTATCATACCTGGGTCGTCCGTCTGGTTGGTTGTTGGCTTTCAGCGTGAATCCTGCTTTGCTGTTACCATCCTGTCCGTGTCTCAATCAGCTATCTCTTTCCGCCTTCTGTATACATAATGACCAAATGTGTAATGCTGATCACCCATCTGGCCTGGAGCACCACAATACTCATGATGCCTTCGGTGTATATAATCTTCTTAGTCAACTGCAAAACATAGTTAGTATCAGAACCACACTACGACATAAAATATTATCTCGATGAACCCTGTAAAACTTGCTCGCTTCCAGGTGCCAGGGGTCACACGGACGTCTCCGTTGCCCACAAGCTAAACAAACAACTGCTTGGTCAAGCGATCGCGCCAAGACTTGACGATAGAGCCTGGATCTAGTCCCCCCAAGTGGAGACTAGATATCCAACCCAGGTTATCGCCCGAGCACTAGGGAACACTTCAGTAAGAACGTATCTCAAGCCAAGCGCTGGGAGCCTACGTTCAAACTGGAATCACAACACATCAAAATTGGTTCACATAAAAAAAATACACCGAAGCTACCATACAAATATATCATTACTCTGGCAATAAGTAATTCAGTTATACTCAGCTTTGGAAAAAGGAGATGCTGCTGCTGCTAAACTGGTGCTGCTTCAAGACTCACATGAACTTTTATACTGAGTCAAACATAATTTAACTGTTGCCTCCGTTTGAAAGAAAACCATAGACTCTACAGTGTTACCCTTTCATGCTAGTGTTGCCACATAAAATTTATAAAGGTTCCCACTCACCTATAGGTTCGCGGCTGGCGCGACACTCCCCGGGGGCACGGCTCCGGATTGAATTAGTAACGCTGTCAGGTCTCGCGTCCAGTCCTTGATCTTCTCGATAGCTTTTATTGCTGCAGCTCGTCTCGACCTCTGGTTTATATTTTCAATACTTGCATCGTTTGTATAAGGTAGCGATTCGTCTTCTCTTTCTGTTGGTATATTCTCTTCGCCTTCAGCTTGTACATTGACTGGATCTACATATGACGTCAATGGTGTTGGTATATCGGTGGGTTTAAGCGTAGATATAGGCAAAGACGCGGGCATAGGCATAGGTTCTGGCATTGCTTCTGGTAGTATATCACTATTAGTCAAATCGTATATTTGTTGAGGTTGATTTATCTCAAAATCATTTATTTTCTCTGTGTCGTGATCAGGTACCTCCGAAGGACAAACTTCTCCTTTACCGTTGATGTCTGTGATAGAGTCTCGAGCATCTTCTATCTCGAGAGGGTAGAGATGGGCGATAGAACGTGTGTACTCACTTTTACCTACTTGTACTTTTGCCGCTCTACACTGACTGTCTGCACTCGTGATCAGTTCTATTATCTTCCCTACCTTCCATTCGTTTCTGTTCTTAGAGTCACCTCTGATTTGTACAATCTGACCAAGACTGGGCTTCAGTTTGGAGGTTACTCGAGGTTCTCTTGGCAGATGTCCATATCTCTCTCGGAGACTTAGCAGATAGCGATTATTGAACATGTCTTTAAATTCTTTCAATAAGATGAGCGCTCGTTTCCAACCTTTCACTAACTCTGTCTTCGTTGTGGACATATTTTGTGGTAGGGATTCATGCTCAGACTCTTCTAATGTGATCACTTTTCCTACTGTGAGAAAATCCGAAGGCTTTAATATATGATCCGGTTCCGAATCCACGCTGGTGAGCGGTCGTGAATTAACCACAGCTTCAATTTCTTTTATTACCGTTGAGAGTTGACTGTCTTTCAACATGTGTTTCCCGAGCGATCTCTTCAAACAACTCTTAACAATACCAATCAGTCGTTCGTAGAAACCACCTGCCCAAGGAGAGAGAGGAATAATATATTTCCAACGTATATTTTTGTTAATGCAGTATTGGCTCGAGACTATTTCTCCAATGAGTTTGAACTGTTGGGCATTATCTGATGTTACTAACGACGGGATTCCTCTCGTAGAGATCATTCTCCTTAGGGCAAGTAAGCCTTCTTCAGCTGTAAGATCTTGTACGACTTCTAGGTGAACCGCTCTAACGACTAAACATGTAAAAAGACAAATCCACCTCTTGTTGTTCCCATCGCCATTGTTTACTAGAAGAGGTCCCATGTAATCGATGCCTACGTATGTAAATGGTGACGAATAGTTTACTCTCTCAAAAGGTAAGGCAGGAGCTGAAGGTAACTTGTATGGACCTCCGCTATGTTTAACACATTCAGGGCACTTTGACAATAATCGCTGCACGTAACTCTTTCCTTTTGGGATCCAGTATGACTCTCTCACACTACTCAAAGTATGATTAGCCTTCATGTGGTAATTTTCTCTGTGTGTTTTCATAACAAGGTCATTGGTGAATCCGCAATCTCTTGGTATTAAAATTGGGTGACGTTTGTCGAAAGTCCAGTCTGCATTTTTCATTCTTCCATTACACCTCAGTAGTCCATCTATATCCTTGAATAATTGTAAATTAATTGCCAAGTTCGTTTTCTTTCCTTCGCTTTCTAGTGGAAAATATTCTTTCTGCAGATCTTTGATAGTCTTCATAATGTCTACTGGTATATTTTCTTGCCTGAATGTCTTGTCTGGTATTTTATCATCAATTTCCATTAAATTCACAGTATCCGAAGGACCCTGCCCGGACGACGTCGGCGGTTCAAGAATCTCAGATGTGGAATGGCTTGGCCATGCCTCTTTACCATATTGTAAAAAGTCGGGGCCGTTTAGCCATAGTCTCCTTTTCTTTTCCCATAGATCGGGTCGTGTCGCCAGGTCAGCAGGATTTAGATCCGTATTCACGTAGCGTAGCTCCAGCTGCTTATTCTCTTTAATAGTATCCACTCTTTTATTAATAAAAGGTGGTAATAATTTATTAGAATGAACCCAACTTAGTACAATTTTGCTGTCGGTCCATAAATATTCTTTATGTATTGTGATGTCCACCACATTCTTCACGTATTTCATTAGTTTGCTTCCTAAATAGCAACCTAATAGTTCAAGTCTAGGCATGCGTAAATCATCTCTTTCTTCTTTAGGTACAACTTTTGATTTTGCCATAACAAAAGACACGTTCCTTTTGTGTGCATTTTCAGCTGTTACATAAATCACTGTAGCGTAAGCTTGCTTTGATGCATCGCTAAATCCGTGCAGTTCATATGTGGTTTTACCGGTTAGTCCAATGAAACGTGGTACTTCTATCTCTTTTATTGCTTTCAAGCGATGAATAATGTCTTCCCACTTTCCTTGCAGTTCGTCGGGCAAGACCGCATCCCATTTCATCTTATTCTCCCATAATTGTTGCATCAAGAGTTTTGCGGATAGAATCAATGGCGCACCAAGTCCACACGGATCGTACATCGAAGCTATCGTGCTCAATATCTTCCTTTTACTCTGGGGTTCTTTTATGTTCTCTTCTTTGAAATGTTCTTTTTTGATATTCAGTCGCATAGTGTCTTTCTTGACATTCCACATCAAGCCTAGCAATTTAATTTCTTGCGTTTGTTTCGCCTTGTGTTCCGCAGGAATCATACTAAGAAAAGCTTTATCGTTAGAAATCCAGTCTCTTAAATTCATAGACATTTCATTGAAAACTCTTCGTGACGATTCGTACAGTTGTATTGCTGCTTCTGTTGAGTCTGTTCCTGTGACAAGATTATCAACATAGCACTTGTCTACAATTTTTGACATTAGTTCTGGTGCATAGTGCGATACGTGATACCGAAGCGTGGCCGTCAGTATAAATGGACTGGATATAATTCCAAAAGGTAGTCTACAGAAGCGCATATGGATAACATTATCCATAGATATAGGTTTGTGTTCGTCCTTTATCCAAATGAATCTGGTAACATCCCTGTCTTCTTTTTGAAGTCCTATTTGCAGGAACGCTTTTTCAACATCGGATGTAACAGCGACCTTATTTGTTCTGAATTGAATGAGTAATGCTACTAAATCTCCAATCATCAATGGGCCTTTCAACATGCAGTCGTTTAGACTCTTATTGTCTTTTAACTTTCCAGATGCGTCGTATACTAATCGTCCCTTTTTGCCTTCTTGTTTCACCATGTGATAAGAAAGGTAGTGAATTGGCGGTGTTCTTTGGGTGTATACATCTTGTGAATCGTCAATTATTTCTATTACGCCGACATTTAACTGTTCTTGTAAGATGGCTCGGTATTCTTTAACCAAATCTTCATTGGATCGCAGTAGCAGGCCTTTAAGTCTTCCATACGCCAAACCAAAATTAGTAGGCATTTTTGGGGGATATTCTACCCATGGCCATTTAACCATGTATCTGCCGTTTGCATATTCTATAGTTTGGTTAAAATGATTAATTGCTTCTTCCTCTCTTGTCGTCTTTGGGTTATCTGTGATGCCTATACTTTCTAGAGCCCACAAGAAAGAGATGTCCATGTTCTTCAGAGGTAGGTCCGGTTCTGTGAAGTAGACGCAGTTTGGATCATGACTTTGACAATATGTTAGGAAAGACAAAGTATTCTCATCTTCCTCTGTGTTTACTCTCCCGCTGACTATCCATCCAAAATCAGAATGGATTAGGAAAAGGTTATCTTGTAAGCGCACCTTCTCTGTACCAATCAAATTAAAATAGTAGTCGTTACCTACTAAAATATCGACCCTGTCTCCAAGGGAACCGTCGTCAGCTAGAGTAATATTCTTTTCTTCTCCGAGATTAATCTCCGGTGTCTGAACTCCTTTTGTTATTGTGGGTACTTCATTCGCGTACAAAGTGATGGCTCTATTTTCTCTTGTTGTTATCTTTAGTTTAACGCGCGGACTATTGTATTCTTGTGGCGTTTTGCTTGCGAATCCGAAAATAGACAATTTACTCTCTTCTGTCACTGGTAAGTTGAGTTTCTTCGACATTTCAGTTGTGATATACGACCTTTGGGATCCAGAGTCCAACAATAACCTACATGACATCTCTTTACTTTCTTCTTTTTCGTTTTTTACTGTGACTATTGCAGTCTGTAATATGGTAAACCCATTGCTATGCACCGCAGTCAGTGAACTCTCTTTCCTTACTTTAAATTTTCCCAAGCACAGAGCACGATGATGACCAATTCTTCGACAGTGAACACATTCTCTTTTCGACCTGCAAGTACGAAAAAAATGATCTTCAGAAAAACAATTGAAACATCGTTTATTTAATCGGGCTTTTCTCTCTTCAATTGTCCCATACTCTTGACACTGGTCCGAGAAATGGTCTTTACTGCAGAACACACAATATGGTTTACTTCTTTTATGATTGACAAAATTTCTTGATTGCTCTCTTTGTTCTGTATTATTTTCTCGTATCTGTTCATATTTACGTTTTCTTGCCGTATCACCTTGACCTCCAGAATAGTTCCGTTGACCTCTTTTTTCGTTCTCATTTTTATTTTCTTCTCTCCTTAAGTATTTATTTGTCACTTGAAAATTTTCTCTCTTGGAATCATTAAATCTTCTTGCAGGTTTGTCGTTTACAGCTAATACAGCTTCTCTATCCTTTTGTGTTATGTGAAGTGTCTCTACGGTATGATCGCCCTTCTCGATGGTACTAGTAGTTTGTCGGATCTTGTTAGCTTCTTCTCTCGCAGATATTATAATTTCCAGTTGTTTTCTCATTTCCCCAACTGTATCGTCTTTCATTTTCATTTTCATCTCATAGACCAGGTCTCCTGGGAATTTTTCTGTAATCAGATATCTTAAATGGTTGTGATTAGTATTCTCCCCAAGTGACTGTAAAACTCTGAGATGTCGTTCTAATTCATTCAACGTATTGCGGCAGTCACTCATAGATGTATCCGCAGCCTTTACTTTGCTAAGAGCACTGTAATGTGCATCTATAATTCGTGATTGTTTGCCATATCTGTCTGTTAATATGTTAACAGCGATCGCATAATTTTTGTTAGTAGTCTCCAGTCCGTCTATAATCCTGCGAGGTTCTCCCTTCAATGTCGACTTCAGATAGAGTAGCTTGTCAACGTCAGGAATCGGCCTATCGTGAATATTGGATTTATAAACATCCCAAAATTCACACCACGTTAACACGTCTCCATGAAACTCGGGTAATGATAAAGTTGGTAATTTGGCGGAGAAGATACGGCTATGTTCCTTTTCTTTTTGTACCTCATTTTTGCCTTTATCGCCTATGCCTGCCAGTCTACACTTTAATTCAGCTAGACTCTCTTCACCACTAAATTGAGCGTCACTCATATCTGATATCTCATCTGGTGACGGGTTGTTCGAGAGCCTAAAATACTCATTGAGTTCTGCTGTGAATCGTTTAATCATATTTTCTAGTTTAGACGCACATATTTGTGCTTTCTGCACAGCTTCCTTCTCTTCGCTACCTTCTCTACAGTAAGTTTCAGCTTCTGCAGTATGCTCTTTTATTCTTGAAACTATCTGGTGCAGTCTTAATTTTATGATGTAATCTAACGATGTGTCCTCATCGTCCGACCCCATTTTATCCTGTAGTAATGGGTATTTTTTTTTTATAGGTACATAGTATCCACCCACAAAAAACAATAATATTGAATCCATTGTGAGCACACAAGCAACATAACGTTTTATTTTGAAGTTGGTTAAATAAGTAATATATATATATATATATATATATATATATATATATATTTTTTTATTAAGAATATTTTATTTTCTATTTATTTTAAAATTTATTTTTATTCTTAATTATTTTATTATATTATTGCAGCCTACTGTGCTTTACTTAACGCTCAAATGCTCATCAAAACAAAACAAATAAGTCCAAACATGAACATGCTACTATTTATAGTTGAAGAGTTCTCATAGGTACCTTCCGGCTCCCTCATCAGGTCAGCTGCGTCATACCCTGTTGCTATTTTGTCATAACAACGCAACCAAAGAAAAGGTATAACAAATTAAAGCAGCACTTAAATCAGATGTCACCATTGCAAAAATATTAACAGTTAACCTTCCAACCCGGTTAGGTTAAAATAACCAGACCGACCAGGTTGATTCTATAAATATTTCAAAAAAAAAAATATTTTTTTTTTCTTTTTATACATACATACATACACTCACGCCTGTGTTCCCAAATAGGGTAGGCAGAACACACGAGTCGCTACATAGACAAAGCTATGACTATTTCACGTTTCGTAGCCGCTTCTAGCAAAATCTATAGGTTTACGTTTATATATAAAAGAGGTATAATAGTGACAGCCTGTCGCCTAAAACATACCTAACCTATCCTATCCTTAGTCGCCTCTTACGACATCCACGGGAGAAATGGAGAAGTGTTATTCTAAACCCGACACCACACGGGGAACCGCTTTAATAATATATATATAGTTATAAAGCGTAAAAACGTAATATTCAATTATTTGAGTAGTGACCATAATTAATCATAACATCACTATCACCTCATTATTATTGCAACAATAGACAGGTACTACGAGGCCTGTGAGATAATACGCATAGGTTTTCACCTTCTTATTATTACAGCTGAGCACACGATGGTTAATCCACTAACCGTTAAACGTTAAACGTAATTTTTTGATCGTTAATTTAAATTCGTAAACCGTTAAATATTTTAGTCGTTGATTCATTAATCGTTAATTAACGAGACTGAAAATTGCAATTAGAAATACCCATTAACGACCAGAATATTTCGTCAACGTGCAAAAAGCAAAAATAACCTTCAAAAAAAAATTTCTACTGTTGAGCGAGAATACAAAGTGGTAATCTATCACTTTACAGAAAATCGATTCATCGAATATCTGTTCCCAGAACACTATTCGCAGAGTGTCGTTATGACTTAGGAATCATTCATCGAACTTCAGTTGATCGCTGTTACATTTCTTCGAATTACCTGTTACACCGGAATCGAATCATCGAATTTTACTTCACTATTTTATTTGTTTATCATAATAGTTGTTCATCGAATCACGTTTGCTAAAATTTTGATTTAACGTAAGTTTGAGTTCCCAAATTTCTTATTACACAGAAAATCATTTCATCAGTGTTACTATACATTGTAATCACAACGCGCTCACGTAGTCCGAGGTAGGTTAGGGTTTTTTTTTTTTTTGTCCTGGAAGCCCGACACGCTCACGGAGTCCGAGGTAGGTTAGGGTTATTTTTTTTTTTTTTTATGACCTGGAAGCCCGACACGCTCACGGAGTCCGGGGTAGGTTGGGTAGGTTCGATGAAATCGATCGTTCGATGAAACGTTACTACGATGAAATGTTGTTCGAGGTAGTTATAAAATATGAATGGTACCATTATTGAATCATGTTTCGATAAAAGGTAAATTCGATGAATCGTTACTGCGATGATTTGAGACATATTCGAAACAATTTATGATGAAAAGTTGTTCGACTATTTGAAAATCGATGAATTTAAAATTATGTGTATAGAAAATAAAACGTAATTACACTCGTGAAAGTAAATAGGCGTCGTTCTTATTGTTGATAATATGATGAGCTATTATAATTTTATTATTATCAGATCGATTTGAAAATAAAATATTCTTATTCGTAGATTCATAGACAAATGAAATAAGAACTAAAATATCGTAAACTTATTCATCATCGCAACAGGCTCTTTGTTTGAGTTCCAAAATCTTACTTGAAAGAACATTCTAGATTCAGATGACCAACTCGCGACTTGTAAACAGGCTAATATAATTCCAACTTGTTTTTATTCCGACCCACGAATATTTACCGCGGTGTTTAGGTAGGTTTGATGTAGATGGAACCGATCACGATAGGTGAAAAAGTTTGTCGAATTCGAAAACTTAAGACTCAAGTAGACAGAATAATGCCCAGCTAAAGTACGACTAATGATATGAAATAGTGCTATAATATAACGCTTACCTCAATACTAGCACTGCAACTGTTATTCTCAACACTTAAACTTTTCACTCTTTATTCAAACACCGATTATTAACAAATTAACAATTGAACACGCCACCGACGCTTCAATGGCGGCCAAAAGAAAAAACGTATAGGTAGGTAAGGTAGGTACTCGCTGGCGCCGCGCGTAGCATAGAGTACCAACCGTACGACGTGCTTAAAGAAACTTACTCTTAAGTCCTAATAATTTACGTACAAGTTTAAAACCAATATTGAAATTCAGTAACCTTAAAATGTATTTTTATCTTATTCGCTAACGCTTAATTTAATTAAAACTAATCGAAATAAAATTTTCCATTCCTCGAGTGACACTAACTCCATGTCAGTAAATGACGTCACTTCCGGCTGTCCACGTTCTTGAATATTATCGATTCTTGTTAACGTCTTTTAATTTAAAGATTATCAGTCGTAAAACTTATAATTAATAATAATTGACGAACTAAATATGTCTACGGTTCTATATATATGTACTGTCGGAATTCCTTTTATTCAATTCGATTTGATACAATAATTTTATTTTTTCTATCAAGTTGCCAATATTCAGCAAAAAAAAAAACCATGTGTTAGTTACACTATTAGACAACAGATGTCGCTATGAGTTATGAACCAACTATTTTTCACATATTCCATAATTATTTATGAATAATTCTTCCATAATACTCAACTCAACCACCGATGACTCACAACTCCCAAAGGACTCTCCGGGGGGCCCCAAGATGCCATTAAAACATTGAAGCAGCCTAATCTCTCAATAACTATTGTGGAAATCAATGGCACAGCAACTTTCAACATCTTGAAAACCAACAAGCTCCATCAAGTCGAGGACCAGCATATTCCACCATGTCGGGAAAGGTGGCAAATAATAGGGGAATCCATGAACTAATGCTTATCTGCTTCGTCTGCAACTGAGTAACTTAGAAAAATGTGTGGAACACCCTATTATTCGCACCCTCCCGTAAAGTAAATGATTTATCATACCTGGGTCGTCCGTCTGGTTGGTTGTTGGCTTTCAGCGTGAATCCTGCTTTGCTGTTACCATCCTGTCCGTGTCTCAATCAGCTATCTCTTTCCGCCTTCTGTATACATAATGACCAAATGAGTAATGCTGATCACCCATCTGGCCTGGAGCACCACAATACTCATGATGCCTTCGGTGTATATAATCTTCTTAGTCAACTGCAAAACATAGTTAGTATCAGAACCACACTACGACATAAAATATTATCTCGATGAACCCTGTAAAACTTGCTCGCTTCCAGGTGCCAGGGGTCACACGGACGTCTCCGTTGCCCACAAGCTAAACAAACAACTGCTTGGTCAAGCGATCGCGCCAAGACTTGACGATAGAGCCTGGATCTAGTCCCCCCAAGTGGAGACTAGATATCCAACCCAGGTTATCGCCCGAGCACTAGGGAACACTTCAGTAAGAACGTATCTCAAGCCAAGCGCTGGGAGCCTACGTTCAAACTGGAATCACAACACATCAAAATGGGTTCACATAAAAAAAATACACCGAAGCTACCATACAAATATATCATTACTCTGGCAATAAGTAATTCAGTTATACTCAGCTTTGGAAAAAGGAGATGCTGCTGCTGCTAAACTGGTGCTGCTTCAAGACTCACATGAACTTTTATACTGAGTCAAACATAATTTAACTGTTGCCTCCGTTTGAAAGAAAACCATAGACTCTACAGTGTTACCCTTTCATGCTAGTGTTGCCACATAAAATTTATAAAGGTTCCCACTCACCTATAGGTTCGCGGCTGGCGCGACAGTAGGTATAGGTGAAAAACTTAAGTAAATCACCTGTTGTATGTTGTACAGAACTGATATGGGATTTAGCTAAGTATATTTTCTAATTTGGAACGTCAATTTGTCTATTCGTACACATTTACTCAGTAAATAACATAAGTTTTTCACCTAAAGTAGGTACGGTTTGACGACTGTTAGGCGTTGTCTATTGTGACACTCCCCACAAATGAATAACTTTAGTTTGTTATCTCCGAGATATAGTGAAGTTGTCATTAACTAAAATTAAGGCACTTACTAGGCCAACCAACCAAATAACAAACTAGACCAACATCTGACTCCTCTAATTTCTGCCGCTAAGTAGTAGTACCTAGTTGTTTTATTATTGTTTTCCTACGTGGACAAGATGGTCGGGGAAATTGACGGAAAAAATGCAATTTTTTCGAATCACTGATTATTTAACTACGAGTAGGTACAAAAAAAATAGGTATATATACTATACCTAGTTAGGTTGAGTTAGTTAGGGTATATTCATTTTATTGAATCAGGCGTTACTTTGCGGAGGTCCATTTCAATGAACAAAAAATTTTACCTTGCTACTCCGCTACTCACGTGCAAGATAACCAAGCTTGTGCGAAATATATATGTTTTTCATGCAAACCCTCCCTCCACTGCTGCCAATAAAACACACATAAATCCCACAAACTTAATTATCCCTTACACCACACAAACACTGACGCGTTTCGATCCCTCTACGGGATCATTATCAAAGTTTAATGAACACAACTGTTACACATGCAAACCAACGTCGTACTGATCCGAAACCGTATTTATAAGCATAATGTACCTTCATTCATATTTTTTCCCAAACTACCCTATTATTTATGATTTTTAATATACACTAACAACTACCTTCAAAAATTTTTCCGACTACAGTAAAAACAAATAGGGTTATGTTTTTTACAAAAATATTTTTTATTCGTCAAAATGAACACGCAATAAAGGCGATGAACCCAAGTTCACCTGATCATTAATTATCGGACCGCTATTATTGTACCTAATTATCTCCAACTGCTCCAATATATCTAACCGTAAACCCTTCAGCAGTTTGGAGCAGTTGGAGATAATTAGGTACAATAATAGCGGTCCGATAATTAATGATCAGGTGAACTTGGGTTCATCGCCTTTATTGCGTGTTCATTTTGACGAATAAAAAATATTTTTGTAAAAACATAACCCTATTTGTTTTTACTGTAGTCGGAAAAATTTTTGAAGGTAGTTGTTAGTGTATATTAAAAATCATAAATAATAGGGTAGTTTGGGAAAAAATATGAATGAAGGTACATTATGCTTATAAATACGGTTTCGGATCAGTACGACGTTGGTTTGCATGTGTAACAGTTGTGTTCATTAAACTTTGATAATGATCCCGTAGAGGGATCGAAACGCGTCAGTGTTTGTGTGGTGTAAGGGATAATTAAGTTTGTGGGATTTATGTGTGTTTTATTGGCAGCAGTGGAGGGAGGGTTTGCATGAAAAACATATATATTTCGCACAAGCTTGGTTATCTTGCACGTGAGTAGCGGAGTAGCAAGGTAAAATTTTTTGTTCATTTATATTCATTTGCCCAAAGGGCATAATACTCAGAAAAAGAGGTTCCGCCCTCGAGCGGAGCTCCGTCTAAAACCAGGTGGACCAAAATTTAGGTGGTCCACGACCCTTAGCCGGAAATTATAGGATCTGGGTTTGCTACTTGAACTATCTGCAATCCGTCTGGTCGGGCTCTTAATCAGTTAAAAAACTAGCTAACCTTTGAAACACGTAGTGCGAGTTTCTTATAAATACTTAACTCAGCCCTTGAAACTCTACTTGGGCCCAGCACAGTCTAGTCAGCCTAGTCATTATGCTCTATGCGTACCTACTTACAGCAGGTAGTCAACAGTGCTGAGTGGAATGGAGATGGCTCAACACTCATTTTCCTATCGTGTTTGAAGGATACTCGTAATTCATACTAATCCATATTTCCATAGGTACCTACTAATATTATAAATGCGGAAGTGTGTCTGCCTTTCTCTCTGTTTCCTCTTCACGTTTAAACCGCTGAACCAATTTGGTTGAAATTTGGCTTAGAGGTAGTTTCAGTCCTCGGAAAGTAGTTTTTATCCCGGAAAATCGCATGGCTCGTGCGGGATAGCGATAAGCGAATTCTGCACAGATGGAGTCGCGGGCAACAGCTTGTAATATAACACATCAAATTGCGTATTTTCAAGGGCTATGATGTAATTTTGTTGCATAACAGAGGCAAAAGGAAGTGTAACACAATGCAGATATTATCACCATAGTAGTATTAGGTACTGATGTTAAAATAAATAAGTACTTACCACGACAATGGTGGTAGCGTAGTGTATTTGTCTACATAGTCCGTCCTTCGTGATAGCTCTTATTCCTGAACATTTAACATCATTTTTGTATGGTCATTAAGCGAGATGGAAGTGCTTGCCCATTTGACCATAGATATATGTACATTGTACATACTTATACAGTATTAGCTGTTTCTTTATATTTGTACAATAAAGCATTTACTTACTTACTAGCTGTTGCCCACGATTCCGACTGCGCCAAATTCGCTTATCGCTCTCCCGCGGGAACTCTGCTATTTTCCGGTATAAAAACTATCCTATGTCCTTCCCCGGGCCTCAAGCTATCTCTGTACCAAATTTCATTAAAATCCGTTGTGGTTTTGGCGTGAAAGCGTAACTGACAGACAGATAGACAGACAGAGTTACGTTTGCATTTATAATATTAAGTATAGGGAAGTAGGGACTAGTAGGGATGTATAGGTCCTTATAATTTGTAATAAAAACTTGTATGACTGTTGATGTTAATACTTCCTATTGTTCTCTGCAAGCATCTAGGTACCGTCTTATAGTATTTAAGAATCCTTTTGTGGACTACGAAACCAAACGTGTAGAGTACGTGATCATAAGGTGTTGTATTTATATGAAAAATATGCAAATGTAATAGCGTTAAGTCACCGATCGAATACTCATTTTCAAATCGAAATAATGTGTTCGTAATTCGATAATAATAACAAACAAAATATGTAAATACAGAGGAAGGATAATAATGTATATTTAGTAATGAGATACAAATATATTCTCATACAGTTAACTATGTCAAATATTATAATGATACGAAGTCATTCACGACGTTAACTTTCCGGAACAGAAAAATACACGGTATTTATTTATTTATTTAGACACGCCAATAATATATAATCAAAACATTAATATTAACAAAATTGCAAGTTACAATCCATGTTCATGCACCAATAACAGGCATGCGACAACATTTATCATGTTTAGGGACTTACACTACAAGTAAAACTAACTAACTAACATAAAAGAAACCGAACAGGTATTATGATTTAAGAACCAATAAGTTTAAACTTCACTCGTATAAAATTGGAATCTGTATGAATTGAACGTCTTGATACATTCTAAATAGAAATGTAATTGCTTCGCCTTCCATAAAAAGTCTTTATTGCACCGCAAAATGCGAAAATTAGCCATACACAAAACATAATTCATAATAAAATCTACAAATTCGGGCTCAAAAAATCACAATTCTACATAATAGGTAATAGGTAGACAGGTACACAATTTTTGCCCTTCGTGGGAATCGAACCTACCAAATCTAGCTAACCACTACGCTATCCAGTTGTCCGGTAGGTAGAGTCGTACTTCGGCATTAACAGTCAGGTTTTCTTCCAAATTTGGTGATCGGTTGATGCCCACTCCTTATTTAGTCGGCCGCGAAGAAGCTTATAATGCCACACGGGTAGCGCCGGGGACCTCGGACCAAGTATTGAGTCATTTTACCGAAACTGGTTATTACTGGAATAATGCATAGATATTATAGCATAAGGCCAATGTACACTCACTTGCAAATTATGATTCGATGTATAGTGTTCCCTATAGGGAACGAAGAAAAAATATTGTAGCATTGTAAGTAAGTAAATCCTTTATTGTACATACAAATATACAGAAACAGAGACAAATCACAAAAAAGACTTTAAATATATGCACAAAGGTGAACTTATCCCGATAAGGGATATCTACCAGTTAACCTTTGAGTAAATGAGAGGAGCATTAAGCGAGAGACCGACAAAGAGTGAGTCAAGTTTAAAATATCCATACAGTGAAAGCCACAATAGAGCGTACATCTCAAAATACAACAAACAATTCATAAATAAACTACTAAATATCATTGCACACATTGTCTTTGAATTTTTTGAATAAAAATTTCAGGCCTATGCTACTCACACTGCTGGCAGTGGCCCGTAAATATATATAGACGATGTAGATGATGATGATGGTGATGGCGATAATGATTTCAGGAGCTGACATAATTTTCGTAGTAAGTAGGTAGTCTAGTGTTTTAACACATACCCACTAGATCAGTGGTTCCTAACCTTTTCAATGTCACTACCTCTGTGAACAAGTATGGGAATTGAGTTTACCCCTAGCTAATTTAAAATAATTAAAACCACACAAATTCGAACGAAAATATGTTTATTATGTAAGAAATTGCACGTTTAGGTAACTAGTAAGTAAAGTAATATATAAATCTCGGAGTTAACCATACTACTATGTTAATACTATTTCGTGCCACCCCCCTAGAATCTCCGTTATACCCCTGCGGGGGTAATTACCCCCAGGTTAGGAACCACTGCACTAGATGGTAAGCGGAGCCACAGCCTTAAAGAGAGCATGCTAGTCTAGTAGCCCCTTCTCCTATCTCCCTAGATTAGAAAAAAAAACCTTTAAGGAACACGGACGATGCCGAAAATACTAAACCGAACATTGAAGGAGGAATGAAAACGCGAATTTTATGGACGATGAAAACATGGGTGAGGGACCCCTGTAGTGGTCGACCCATGGAATAAAGGAACCGGTGGAATAAGGTCGCGCAGAGTCGATGCATGCTCACTGAAATCTAAGCTGTAAAAATTCAGAATACATAATATATGTTTAGTTGGAATTTTTGTCATCATCATCATCATCAGCCTGAATCCGTCAAATGTTGAACAAAGGCCTTAGCACGCCATAAGGAACGACAGCTCGCCACCGGCATCCACCGGTTTCCCGTAACTTTCACGACGTCGTGGAATTTTTGTAAGTGTCCCGATCTCGTTAACACCCCTCTTTTGAAAAAAGCCATTGTATTCTATTGTGCCCTCAAGTCAGTTTAAAATAAACGGAAATATGAGAAAAATGGGTCATTGAATTGACGACTTTATTATTTACCAAAGAGAGCTGATTTTTAATAAAACTTGTTAGAAGATAATATTTTTCAAAATTGAATGCATCGTAGACAAGCAGCCTCGTGGAGAACAACTAGTTGATACTTGGATTTTCTATGCAAGTCGTTCGGGACACCTCGAAAAATTTCTACTTATACTTGGAATGTCTTTGGAAATATTAAAATTAAAATGAAATGTTACTTATGCCATCGAAATAAGTCGGTATCCCAATTTCAACCGAGATAGTGGATGGTCGGTGCCCCCGAGTTGGAAAACTGTTTTAAATATTGACCAAACGGTGAGTGTGAGCGAACCTTTACGGAGTGACGTGATCAGTGTTGTGTGCTGCCCGACATTTGACAATAATAAAAATGACGATGAAAACGAGGGTAGTTGTGCGCCGCTGTCAGTTGCGTCGAACAGCCGCGCGAGCAGAGCGCTGGCGCGCAGTGTTCGTGTCGCTGCCGCCGGGGCGAGCGCTCTTGGAAAAAGGACTACGAAATAGTCCGAAACATGTCGAGCATCACTCGACTTTTTATACGTGAGTTATCCGTTTATGTGTAAAAATGTTACTTAGTTTATAAACATGAACTTTTATTCGTACCTATACTTATATGTATACCTACGTTAAAGCTCTACATAACCTAGAAAGTTGATTCAGCTGGTTAGTCGAGTCTTCTCATTCTTGGGTTAGTAGATGGTAAACAAATACCAACCTAACGTGTATAACTGCCTTCTTTGCTAGTATCGGAACGGCTATAGTCTGGCAGATAAATTACTGCAGCCAAATGACACCTCCAAATGATATTTTACGAAATAATGATTCCGGATTTATTTCACTAGTGCTCAACTAAGATCACGTAATGAATGATTTGATTATAGAACAAACGAAATATTTTATGAATGGCAGCAGCAGTGAAATAGATTCGTTATAATTTAAGTTTTTAAGTCAAGTACAAAGGTAGAAAAAATATGAATATGATAACAGTTGTTTTATTTATGATAAAATGGGGAATGAGTGGAACACTGGTAACACATTTGACATGCTTCCGCACATTTCGTAATCGCGCTCTTACACTAAAACTATTTAGAAAACATATACCTAAAAAACCTTATTGAACAAATCATTTTATTAAAAGACTCTTTGAAAATTCTCTATTTCAACATAAATGACGCAAATTAATTTCATTACATTGTTCATTCTTTCATTCACTCACTAAGTCACATCACTATTTAATATTTGCCAAAAACTGACAACACTGAAAGGGTCATTTTACTGCAGTGTTCTATCTGCCGGACTATAGCTGCATTTGTTCGAGGCATTCAATTTGAGTATACGGGTTTTAACGAATAAACGATTTAACGCCTGAAATAAGCGGTTGTTTCCTTTTTTTTGTACCTTTTCCATGATGAAATTTCGCATAAGTAGCTAAGTACCAACTTGCAAAAAACGAATTCCGTTTCGTTAACTGCTCAGCCGTAACTTGCCCGTTAAGTAATTTTAATGCTTAATATTGATTTCATTACCCATTTAAATATTTGTTATGACTCCTTTTTACTGCCGAACGAAATATTTCAGAACACGCATTACCTACCTACTTGAAATTATTTTTATACCTACTTGAAATCAGTGTCATTATTTTTGTCAAGACAAATACTGAGTAGGTATCCCGATTTCTAAAGCTTACGAATTTTGCGTGTTTAGCAAATTTTTTATGAGTGCAGAAACAGAGAGCTATAAAAGGACTAAGTAATCACTTTCGAGGGCGACAATGCCAAACTAAAAAATATATAGGTAATTAAGTAGGCCTTGCCGCTGCGCCCTCGATCTCTAGGTCAACTGGAAGTGAAATGTAAAACTTTGGGCATGCTTGTAAATTTTGTTTTTAAAATTGCGATTCAGCAACGTAATCATGAAGTGATTATGTATTATAAATTTTAACACTTTTTACTTGGTAGATTTAAATACAATACTTAATAAACAGCAAATTGTATGCTCGACTTCCTTTAATTGTCCACGTCATGTCTGTGCCATGTTCGTTCTACTATTTTAGCTATCTATGGAAGTATGTATAATTGTACTTTACCTAAAATATTTGTAAACGAACCTGTATACATATACTTACATGTAAGTCGCTCTAGAGTCTAAACAGCATAACATTTTGAACGGTACAATCAGGTATGCACCGTTAACTAATTACAGGAACTTCCGCCCAAGGGTTACGAGTAGAAGTCGTCAAGTAAATCGAAAATAACGTTCTAATTGCAAAATTGCTACATTAAAAATGTTCACGGTATGAACAAAAACGTGCTTTAACGGAATTTAGCGTGTAAATTCGAATTAAATGTTTTTATAAAAAACAGGTACCTACCTAAGTAAAATCTGAAAAGATTTTTTCTAACTTACCATATTTATTTTAGCATTATATCCGATTAAGATTTACTTAGTTAGCATTAAAACTTGTCGACGTGCAACAACATACAACTAGCTCAGTGTAAATATGTACAACAGGTGGGTAGTAACGGCGACGAGTTACTTGCTAACAAAGAATAGTCGATTTCGACTTATCTTCATTAAAAACTAATCAATTGATTTTAATTCAGTCATTCAATTTGTCTCTATTAAGAAATCGAACCCGTTGCTTGTACCTACCACAGTAATACAAAAATAGTCTTTGTTAGTTTCGCGCCACTTTAACTCCTATTTCATTGTCTTTCAAAATTGTAAGGATTTTTAAAAAACGGGGTCATTGACCGGCGGAGGATAAAACTGGCGGCGTCAAGGGCGCTTGCGCATGTAGCTATACCGCAATAAACATTTAATAATTTATATCTTGCCTGTGCCTTTTTCTGCGAACTAAGTATTCGTTTATCGCTATCCCGCGGAATAGTAAGTGTCTATACTATTTTCAGAGATAAAAAAATCTATGAGTTAATCCTCCTATGGATATATAAACTGTGTGCCGATTTTCACAAATTTCCATGAATCATCAGCTTTTGATTAATATGTTCAAAATCCATATTGTCGTTTACAGCCTTAACGACGAAATCGTTTTCAATATTCGGAATTTACAGTCTGACTTACTGATTAGCATGCCTGCATGGAAAATGGAATTAAGTACTCAAGCAAATTTAGATGTGTGAAATTTCCAGACCACTGTCGATCTTAGCAAGCAATTGTCTTGACAGGGGAGAGGTATAGCGGAAAACATGATATACGATGAATCATTAAGTACCTCCCTAACCACAATCGGTTACGTGCACGGTAGAAGTGTCCAGATATCAAAGTTAGAAATTCGTATCGTGCTGTTCCCCGCACACCAATAGGTAGTCTTCAAAGGAGAGTGAAAACACTGTACGATAAGAAATTCGAATTTAAAATTTAAGAGAAGACCTCCGGAAGGCAAACAAGCAAGCCAAAGAGTCAGTTTTCTAACAGAGCGACGCGGTCTTGGACAAAGCTCTATTACGTGTAAATTTTATCTATTAACTAAGAAATTTGTTTAAGTCAATAGTTTATTTGACGCGTCTTTAAATAGATATACTTTTTTGAAACAAAGAAAACACAAGTCTACATAAATGTGGTGAGTTTAATTTGCATGTTTTACGGCTCTCGTTCTCGTAGGGGCCGTAACTGTGTGATTGATGATTCCGCCATGGGAATGACATCAGCTGAGAGATACCGTTAGCGGTTGATGTTTCTTCTTATGTCACGATTACAAGACAAAACGCGATGTTGAAACGCGAATCGTTTGAGAATAGTTCCAGTTATTGGCAGAGTGCAAAGCGGGTGGAGGGGGTAACCTAAACGATCACAGCGCTCGCTACGGCTAAAATTGACATTTTTGTCGCTGCTTGAGCTGTCAAATCCATATTGCAGTAAACATTTTCTAATCGTTTTTGAGATAAAAATGTGGTCCTGGTAAGATGTGTTGTTGTGAATTGTAATAACACCAAGAAGAATAGCGACTGTAAATTTTACCAATTTCCAAGACCATCGTGGAAACGAGACCAAAGAAATAAGTGGATATTTGCCGTAAGAAAAAAAAAGTAAGTTACCTAACCTCTAAAATTTCACTGAAAACAACAATTTTAATATTATTGGCAATAATGTTACTGACTACCATTGTCCAAAATTGAGTAATATAGTAAAATAACACAAGATTTCATTAATATTTTTCACAATATTTACTTACTTCTTGTTTGACAGCGGTGACAATATTGTCCATAATGGCCGCCTATCACGTGGCGCTGTCGTCGCGCACGGTCCCAATAGGCGAAAAACTTAATTAAATGGCCCTGTTGTATGTAGTAGTGTACTGAACTGATATGGGAGTTAAGTCATTTTTCTAATTAGATGCGTCGATTTGTCAATTCGGACATATTACTCACACATAGAACAGGTCATGTACTTAAGTTTTTCATTTATACATATTTCGAGATTTTTGTCTCATTTGACAGGTGTCATCCCCAATAATTCCTACACAATGTGTAACCTACACACTTGTACGCTCTTTTTTATAAAAAGTTATAGAGGACCTATCTGGCACATTAGATTGTGGAGATGTAAGTAAGTGTTTTTTGTACTTTGTATTAATATGGAAGCGCTAAATAATGCATGATTCAATCAATTATAGATAATGAAAAGCAACTTTTAACAGAAGCATATCAGGTGTTAATGAATAAGGTGGTTAATTTGCATGGGGAGGACAGCTGTTAAATGGAACAATTTTTTTTTGGAATCTGGGGCCCGATTTTTGAAAGCACATGTGTGAAAATACCACTCGACAGTGGTGAAAAACTGTGCTGAATTTGAAATACGAGTAGCGTAGAAGATACTTACGTTACGGCTCTCATTAATCTTGTGAACTAGTCGAAAATTTGATTAGAGCTGTAGTTTTGAAGACATAAACAGATTTATTAAATACAGATAGATTCAAAAATCGGACCCCTGCCCGTCTAGCACGAGAGCGCGCGAGAGTCTCCTCGCGCGTGATATGGACTACCGGTCTCTTCCCAGAACGAACAGTAAGAAAAAGACAGGCAATCTAACTCGCGCGCGACGCGACTTTTGTGCGCTATCGTGCTAGACGTGCTGTAACAAATAAGCGATTGTTTGGGTATGAACATATCATTATGATTTACAAAAGACAAGCAAAAATGACACCTAACTAAGTCAATGAAGACCACCTGATATAGCAAGCGTCAGAATGTTGTGTTAACTTGACAATACAGTTACAGAGACTTTAGAGTTTAGACCTGTCGTAATATGGTTCAAAATTGTATGATACTGTATGCATATTGTCTTCTAGTTTAGCAAGAATTTCAATTCAGCGACGGCCGCACAGCGAAGCGCTTCCGTGTTGCGCCGCACCGGAGGTTGTTTTGAAATTCGACGCTGCCACCTGCGAGGAATGCAGTTTATGAGACTGTGCCTAGAGAATGAACAAATCCTTGTAAACAGCGCCCAGTAATAACACCCTGAGCATGAGTAAGCCGGTTCATAAAGTCATTAGGCTCGTCTGAAGCACTCAGCTTCACAAGGCATTCATTATTGAGTGAATCATGGTGTCTAAACGATTCAGCATACCGAGTAAACCATGGTTGGTTTATCGCTCATGTTTACACCATAACCATAAATCTGCCAGTTTCACTTCGAGCCTTAATTTGGCTGTAAGGAAAACTAGCCAGAGTGAGCAAAAAGGTATTACTCAACAATACTTATTTCTCAAGTTGGTGGCACTATTAGCGCTTTTTATTGTCTGGACCACAAAGACCACAATGGTGGCGAACGTAACGTATAAAAGATGACCTTGCGAGGCGCTTGTTTGTCTCCAGTCTCTGCTCCAGTTAACGCTTCGTGCAAAAATGTGGGATTAGCGATGCCTTTGTTCTTTTCAGAGATTTGTTCACAGTAAAAATCAAAATTCAGGCAAGTACAAGTTATTTTTACTGTAATATTCCTGTAATCGTGATTGGGTACTTACTTAGGCGCTTTCCAGTAAAAAGAAACATTGCAGCACACTCAGCTGAAATACTGTAAATAAACAAATCATCACTAAAATCAGGTCACATAATTGACTTCTCAGAAGAATTACCTTGGATACTCAATACTTTATTTTTGGAATGTGCAAGAAGACGAAATTATTAAATCTACTATACATAATAGGACAAGCAACTTAAAGACTTTAAGTTAGGTACCTGCTTTTCGCATGATTCTTGTTAACTGTTTACACACACATGTGATAGGTAGGTACGTGTGACTCTACGGAAGCAAGCTCCGTCAACCAAATGGAACCCTAGACCACTGTTTAACCTAAAATCGCAATAAGTGATCCACTTGTTATTTGCGTCTGTCAGTGTCAAAGTACTCCGACGTTGATTATGAAAAGGTTCTACATTGGCCTAGGGTTCCGTTTGGCTGACTGTGCAATACAAGACGTGTTTAACCTTTCGACTTTGTTACAAACCGATATCACATGACCACATGAGAAATCTTTATCTTTAACTGAATCATTGTGTTACACGTCTGACTGACATGTTTTCAAAATATTGAAACACGTTTGATTTAAATTGTATCTCAAATTAAAGGCCTTTGTATTATTAGAGCACTGTTTCATTTTGTTTTTGCTGCAAAGCCATTAAGACCGTCATTACAATGAAGATCTTTTGGTTTAGGCTTAGTGCTCCAACTATCAAATGGATCAGAAATTTCTTGATTCATTTGATAATACCTATCATTTGAAACACAGCGCCTTCTCTCGGCCCTGGTGAGCAGTAGATGTTCCACGGGAGTTTGTAATTGTGTCGTACAGACACATCATTCAAACAGATGACATGCACGTCACAGCTAGTAACAGGTAGAAAAATTCGAAGACTACCCTCCTGCTATACGGCTGGTGTAGGGTTATAGCACGCGTCACAGAATGACGAGGATCCGGGTTCGATTCCCGGCCATAGCTTTACTTTTCGGATTTTTCTATGTGACCTAATTTTCAGTGACATTTAGAATTTTTTTTAGTGCTTCAATTTCAATGCAGACAGTACTTCATCGAATATTCTTTATCCCGTAGCTCTCTTATATTTATTTTATTACGTAAAGTAGCACTCGTATAGTTCCCTTTGTCACAACAAGTGTGTATTGTAAGTCACAAAGATATGTAGATACCTGCAGCTCAGGCGGGTACTACCCGGTAAGCATCCTCAGACTCAGATAATGCATACTTACACTTCCTACATCCATGACTAACAGAACGCCGTTGCAGTGCAAATAGATTATGTAAATAAGAAGATCATGCATAGCTTTCCTAATCAGTGAGTAATGTCCGATCCGAATAGGGCACTTTGTGCATCCAATGAGGCGCGAGACAATAGCTTATTTATCTGTTTACGCATCGCGGCCTTAAAAGATTCATTGATGGGAGTGGTAGGTACGATACAATGATGCTATTTTTTAAGATTAGTTATTGTTTAATGCTGCTTAGTTAACCCAATTTTGCGCTTAAAGTTAACCTTTGATCAGTTCAGCCTTTTAGAAATGTCTCTTGAAATGTGTAATAAAGACTCTACATTGTCCCGTTGGAGATCAATCAAGCTTCTTTCGTATTAATTTGCTTGGAAATAACAGGGGTGCATTCTCTAAACGGAACACCGTCGCTCAGCGCTGCGACGTTAGTCAATTCTACTGCCACCACACAACCAACAACGACGGGACACCTAACTCAGTGTAATACCTACGAATGAAGAGGTCAAGTTATGGTTATGTGTGGAGCGAAGCACTGAATGTTCAGTTTTTTCAGTTATTTCGATAACATGACAATTAACCCTCTCAGCTATTATAAGTGTGAGTTGCACCAAGTTACTATAACAATAGCAATAACCATAACCGTAGATTGTGGAATAATATGTGGTTATTTCATAGGTTTTCGGTCAAATATACGTCTTTTGATATTTCGTCAGTTATGGTTTTTTGTTAGGTATTTTTATAGTAAATTGGTGCAACTCGCACTAAAACATACCTCGTTTATTTTGAAGTAAAAAATAATCGTATGTAATTTCATATGCCAAATTACCGTTGCACACGCAATTACTGGGACCGCAGTGGCTGTTTAACCTTTGTTCCGATATGATACGATATGGTATATGACAGACGCTAAGTTAAAATAGATAGTCCCAAAACGTTTATTTAGATAATGTCTTGCATACATTTTGCAACTATCGTTAACTGTGGATAGTATTTTTTGCATAAATAACTTAGTTTTGATTTGACCCTATTCAAATGAAGCTTAAACTAAAGAGAAACCCTCGTTAGGCATCAAGTATTGTTAGTGAAAGTTTTCGCCGTAAACATTATATTTTGTCTCGTTTTGTCTTTAAGTGGAATCAGCCCAAGGTTGACTCATTGCTGTCTGGTGAAATCATTACAACTGTACTTTAAAAATGCGATTGCCTAGCGTGGTTTAAAACTGTCAGGGTTACAGATAATCAGCTTATCTTAAATTTGGATGTTGACTTTGTGATAGATAAGATATAGCTTAGTCGTAGCTAAAAGAAAATCTCCAATATCAGATAGATGCATTATTTCGATTTTTCTTCTTTTTTTACTGAATTCAATTTTTTTGCGAAATGTTATGCGTCGTCTAATTATTGTGTTGGTAACAAGTTATGAAAGTAAAGAAAACCAAAATGAAAAGATTGTCAAACTCAAAATTTTCTATCCCGAGCTGAGAATATTAATGTAATAAATACTTGAAGTCAGCCTTCTCAACCTTATTCAAAGTCATGCCGGATTTTTGGGGTCTATTTCCAAATCCGTACAACGAATTTTGTATCTTAACTGGTTCTTCTCGCTCTATGTTTGAGCGAGAAAACATGATTCGAACTTCAAATTTAGAATTTAGATGAATATCGTTGTGAGACCTCCAAGGAAATCTCCTAACGTCCGTTGACTTAGCTAAAATAGTCTAAGGTATTTAAATTCAAATAGATCAATACAATGATGCCGTTGCCTGCAGAGGTCCCTATCCTATTGTCGATACGTCCTGTAAACCGATCTGTACCGACCACCGCTCGACCGCAACCCGCGTGCCTACTGCGCAAGCGCAACACAGCAGTCTCGAGTTACAATAGGTACTGATTTCGCAATATATCTATCTCTATGTACCTTAACATGTTTCAAATTACCGTTTATTGTTCTGAGACGTAATATGGTGATTTGATTATGATTATCCTTGTAGTAAGTAAAGTTCACTTTAGTTTAGAACAGTCTATTTCAAACTGTGGGTCGCGATTCCCCACAGATACTCAGGGGGTCGTCTGTAAAAGAACAAAGGCAAGTTTCCTTGTTTCAAATATTTTGTTTGTTAAGGACTCTATCCTAGGACTCGGCTAAGGGATCCCTAAATTTTCGTTTCCTGTTTACAAAAACACTGGTTTAGAGGATGTACAGATATGTAATTAAATTATTATTTATTTTGTGATTATTTTATTCTAATAATGTACTAAAATTCAATAGTTTTTATTGACATCTGCAAAAACACCGTAAATTTACCGACTCTACCTTTAAGCGAGGTACCACCGTGACGCATTTCCACCAACAAAGACTTCTTGTCTGTAGTTTACTGTTGCGAATTAAACGTAGTTCTTACTTAGCCGGTCCGCAGTGGAAACCCTGCTTAATTCTGAATCCTTATTTGTATGTGTGGCTTAGAGGCCAGGTTTTAGCCCGGGCATAGTTTCCTTCCGGCCCCGGTCCGGGCGGAAGCGGCCGAGTGACGTGCGCGCGCGCCGGTTCGATGCGCTCCCCATTGTTTTCCACACTCACAAAGTATGTAGGGAATGAGCCAGAAGTATACTATACTCGGTTATGGATAAATTTGTTATACTAGTTGGCTGTACAACTGTACGATATACTGGTGGGTGTTTGAGCAGACATTTACCCTGAAACACTTGCTACGACACCCAATTGCAATATCCTGTCCGAGGCCTCCGAATACTGTCTCTCAACTAGGTATAGTCGTATCATTTCCGATAGCATAAAAGTCATAATGATTTTCCTTGGGCACTGCGATACCATTGTGATATTTATTGCGAAAAGGTTCCACACACGGATTAATTGGTTCGAGTGTACATCAGCAACCGGCTATAAATATGAATAAGGTTATCTACAGTCACCTTGGTGAACCTACATTAAAATAATACCCAGTGGTTAACCAAGAGTGTCAACGACTAACTGTACCTTTAAGTACCTGTACAATATTTCACGTTTTCTCTGTCTCGAGGATTTTCAACTGGTTACTCATATAACACTAAGGTGATGACCGTGTCATGTTCGACGTTGAAATTAATATCACAATACGTACTTACCAGTAAGATACGGAGAACTATGGCTTCTAAATTATATGCTTGCTTACATATTTATAAAGTCATGAGACATGAAATTTAAATCTCTCGCAGTTATTTTAGCGCTTCAAGTCAAGAATAATGTAAATTACAGACATCGTTTTATATAATGGATTTCCAAGTTTTCTAGCAAAGGTCCTCTTTAAAATAATTATTGAGTTTTCTGCAATTAAGGACGTCGTGATATAAGAAGTCGAAGTGTACGTTTTTTGACGCATAGACTAAGGTGCCGCTTTGTTTCAATGTAGTAGAGTCGTTTTGAAACTTTAAAATGTAACTGGCAAAGGTGATATACATACATGTAGAATATCGGAGCCATATCCAAATAATAAAGATCTACATAAATATAACCATGTTTATCTAATCATTAAAGTGGTTTAGATTTCTATATGACCGACAAAAGACGATCCTAAACAGAACACGTCAAAGTAAACAAATAGGCTTCAAAAGAAATGAAAATATTGCGAGATAGCATCTTGACATTGCAAGTATGAAAAAGCAAAGTTAAATATTTATCTACTGTCTGACTGAGGAAATGTAGCTAATATATAAGAAGATAAAGAGATGGTGATGTTTAATACGTTTATTCCAACTGCTTCAATTGTCAAGCAACAGTCTCGGCTGAATGTGTATTTACAGTCATGTCACATCAGCGTGTAGGGCATTGTTAGACACCGCAGCTCCTGGACAATACTCCGAGTGTCGCTGCCGACAATGTTATATCTACATACAATTGTTTCAGTTACTATAGGAAGCTATACATGCGTAAGAGAGCTTATTTTAAAATACTCGAGAGCTAGCCATAATGCCACATATCAAATCCGTGGCTAGAAAGAGAATACACATACATATTAGTACTGTCTCTTATTTATCACATCGTTCAGTCGCACATGCTTCATCACTCATACATTTTACAGGCTACATCCAAACCGGCACAGACTTAAAATATAGTAGTAAATGCGCAATAAGCCTCACATGACCAAAGCGTGGGTGATCAATCAAAAAGGTCATTCTTTTAAAATGCATGTTCTTATCTAAGTAATTCTTAGCTTTAACAATGAGATAATTTTTCACCAGTAGTCAGGAAAGGTAATAAAATGATTAATAAATAGATGTGTATAACTATGGAGAGCTGGTTTGCGACCCCACAAAAAACAGAGCGAGTGGCTTCCAGTGCCAGTGCCAAAGTCGAATGGCAACGGATGCGTCAAAACGAGAGCTCGGCACCGTTACAAGCGGCATGGCGACGAGCGCAGCGATGCGCGCTGACCGCTCGCCGCCGCCGCCATTAAACGTAGCCGGCTCGTTAATTAAACGAACACGAACAGAAAAATATTGACTTCAATTAAACACAAGAAAAAGCAACGCATGATTCAGTACTCCGTCTATCGAGAACTCTCATTAGTTACTCGCACTAGATGCACCTTCATTACACATTCTAACTTTCTACGAGGCGTTTTACTCTGGAGTGTTCTTAGTAATCTCTAGACAATAAATTAGCATTACATTCGATATCACAATAGCATACGCACAAATGCACCAGTGACGCGCGCGGAGCAGCGCTTCTGTCCATCGGTAACCACGTCGCATTCACCGTGCGCCCAACGGTCAATCTTTATCACGCAACAACTCTGACTTTGCACTTTTTTCATTGCCATGGAATGAAAAATTAGGATTGTCCTTTTGTTTATACGCTTTATTGAGTTTTGCCGATGGTGGGTCCTCTTCGGGAGGCGCCGTGGTCGTTACCGATACCGGCACTGGCGTCATGATGGTGCCGTCTTTACCCTCAGCGCGATAAAACTCGCTGAGCCACCGCTCAGAATTGTAAGAGGGTCCCTCTCCACCCAGCTCCGCCGGGAGTATGTCGAGCGGCAGAGCGTCGTGTAACGTCGATAAATTGTTGCCGTGCAGCATGATGCGCTCTCGCGTTTTCGCTCTCAGATACGGCTTTATCACGGCCAGTGCTGTTTCCACATACCAAGGTTGCCCGATGAAATGTATGCTCTTGAATCTCACCGGCATGCAATCTTGGAGGCCGTCAATCATCAGTTTCAACACTTTCGCTTGTAAACTACACGATTGTTTAAACGTAAACTCGGTCCAGTCCACAATGATAACGTATCCGTTGGCTTGATTCTGCACGTCGCTGAGGGTGCGCTCGAGGGTGAGCAACAGCGCACGGTAGACGGCGGTCAGCGGGCAGGCCTGCGGCGTCCAGTTTGAGGCGAACATAAGCAGCACGCAGCGGCCGCGGCGGTCGCGCTGCGCCAGCACGCCGGGCAGCCCGTCCGCCAGCGCGCGCAGCACGCCGCCGTCCGCCGCCGCCCACAGCTCGGGATGCTCGCGCCGGTACTGGTGGTATGCCACCAGCAGCTCGAAACTCTGCTGCACATCGTGTTTGCGCGCGTACAGGAAACGCCGCAGAAACGCGTCATCCTGGCAACGGCTTTTGTCGCGCAGCGCGAGGTTGAGGCTCGAGTCCACGGCCTCCTTAAGGCCGTCGAGGGCGCGCTGCCGGTCGCCGTCAGTGAGCCGCTTGCGGGATACGTCGCACAGCAGCTCGTTCTGCATCTGGTGCAGCCTCCAGTCGTACTCCACGTACTCGTTCATGGTGGTAGTGGTGAGTCATGCGCCTTTCTCTCGCGTGGCGTGGTTGCGCGCGCGCCGACGGGGCTCGGGGCCGACTGCGTCCGCGCCGCGCGCCTCGCCGCCGCGCCGCCACACTCCGTTCATTAAACCGTATAGTGCTGCCTTCACGCACTGCCAGTACTAGAGCCAGTGAGCTCGCTTAAGGATAATCAACATTATTTATGGCTAATTCTCATGTGGTTTTCCTCGTTTTTTAGTATTTATTTATTATTTTGACTTACGTTCTCTATTACATATGTATATTATGTATTATATTCGGTAAAGTTATGTATTGTGGCTCTCAGTGTTTGTAATTTTTAAGCTCACTCGTCCATACCTAATATAATACTCCTTTCATCCACTCAATGGTTGACTGGAAGAGATATCTTAAAGGGATAAGTCCGCCTTTGTGCATGTATCTCAGTGTTTGTCAATTGTATTTCTCTTGTTTATTTTGCACAATAAAGAGTTTACATACATACATAAGTACATATAGAGCCACGGAATACCATTTATTTTCCTGATAAAAATACGTTCTTTTATTTTTATTGGGGCAGAATTATGTTGTTAACATTTCCTTATTGGATAAAACGCAATCACAACATTACAACTACTGTTACTACAATGTAACAAAATACATCATACTTATTTATCGTTTTTATTGTCTCATAATCCTAACAGATTAACTTCGATAAGACAAGTAGTACTGACTGCACGGTTCGAACAGAGCATAACTTGCAGAGCGAGTTAGTTATAAATAAAAGAAAAACTGAAGGTTGGCGGTATACCGGTCAATTGGCTGGCTGGTTTCTGCGATGACGTAGCCCTTGTGTGCGTGAGGGATGCACAGTATACACGAGAATAGGACAGGTATAGCTACTCTATAAACTTTACTTCTATGAAGCCTTATACGTTACGTATAAACGTGCCCGAAAATCGTTTAACGTCCGTGCTTTGTTCGCGATATCGAATGCCTCACTAATAACTGGCCGGCAACACATTGTTCCGCGCGTATAAAATGAGGCTTCTGCTATCTATGGTTTATTTAACCACTCACGCGACCAAACGCATCGCGTTATGATTTTTGGTAGAGACCAATGCATAATGATCGCAAACAATAAGTAATCCACGATGGGGCGTGGTATATATATTTTGACGTCTGTTTTAGTTTCAGCATAAGTACCTATTTATGAGGCAACAGTAGGTTTGTATTATATAGTCTTAATAATTTAAGAACAACATTGACGTGTTGTTGTAATGTTTAGTTTTAATGTATGCAAAAGACATCAACGAAACCCAGCATAAGTTTTTTTGTTTACTTATAATCTTTTCTATTCACTGCGAAATCAACTATTAATAAGCTAAGAAAATATATTTCGACAATATCACCTAATTACTCATTAATCGATTGTTCTCATATAATAATGCGAAACGACAAAATTTTACATATCGATTAATCGTTACACTTTTTGTCTGATTGGTTCATTTTACGGTAAGTTCAACGACATTTAAAAATTAACCGTGCCGGTGCAACGCATGGTCGTTGCCCCGGCTAGCCTGCGCTAGCGCGGTAAAAATAGACTGTCTCCCGAGATGCACAGCCGATAGCCAACGTTCTGCATGCTTATGTCGTCCTGCTGATCTGACTTTACACACATAACACTAGGAATAACACGAGGAGGTTAGAAAAATATACTCAACGGCAAAAAATGCAATATCTATACCTAACTGGCTCAAATTTTGTGCCGCTGGGTATATAATAGTTATTAGGTATGATAATTATGTATGTATATTTTGATTCACATCTAATATGTAGGTAAAACTTAAACGGATCGGTTACCTAATACATACCTAAGTCGGAAAGGTCCGCACCGCAAATAGGCACCCAAATTTTACAATTGAACAAATTTAATCATATTAGACTAATAAACTGTCTGTTTGTTCAATTATTCGTTGTATGTTATGCCTAGATAAAAGAATTTAAAAATACGCTTGAAATCTGTTGAATATTTGTTAGTAGGTATATTATATATACATATAATTATATGTTATTATTAAATTACTAGTTGACCTAACAAATCTACTCTTCATAAAAAAACCTTCCTGCGACTTCAAAGAAAGTTTATACAATAAACGTTTCTTATTTCTTATTTCTTATTTCTTATTAACGTTAAAAAAATAGGTATCTATGTAATTGGTTCAGCTGTTCTCCGGTTTGCACTTAGCAATTAATTTTTATTTATGGAGACACTACGATAAAAAGAGTACGACGTTGGTTTGCATGTGTAACAGTTGTGTTCATTAAACTTTGATAATGATCCCGTAGAGGGATCGAAACGCGTCAGTGTTTGTGTGGTGTAAGGGATAATTAAGTTTGTGGGATTTATATGTGTTTTATTAGCAGCAGTGGAGGGAGGGTTTGCATGAAAAACATATATATTTCACACAGGGTTGGTTATCTTGCACGTGAGTAGCGGAGTAGCAAGGTAAATTTTCTGTTTAAACAATTTCATCTCAAGATTTGAAAGATAGTATAAAATTTATTTACTGTAACATTACTGGAAAAATAGACCACAAAAATAAGACGAATGTCATCCGTGGGAAAATGTTTCGAGTGCTCGTGAGAACGTCTTAGTTATGGTTTAGTTACGGTTAATTAGATACATTTTAACACAACATTGACGCTTCGACTGTGCCTTTTGGATTGTCACCTTTTTGGGTTAGATACATTCATTAGTACAACTGAACTTCGAAAAGATATATAAAGTTTTAAGGCGTGAGGTTTACTCCGAAACTTCATCGTCGTGTTTTAAGACGTTTAATTAATAGGTAGGTACAAATATTATTAACAAATGCCCAGGTTACACACAAAACACAGAATAGTGCAAAAAACAATTTGATTGTCTCAATAATAAAAATATTAATCATATTATTTACACAAAGTTATGCAATCTAGTTAAACAAATTGTTGTTAAGATTTTGCACTGATTACGTTGATTATTTCTTTGTAATATTTTTTTTACACCACTTCTATTTACGCTGATCACTTCCTTCACATCGTTTACCCACTAGAATACCTAGATAAGCAATCGATCCTACAGATAATTTTGATAACCTAACCTTATCTGGTGTTTGATAGATAATGATAGTCAGAATCGAGCACTTAAATATGTTCTATTTCCCTTGGTGGGGATACCTTACTAAACGTAGAGCCTCGTTCAAGTAGTTCTTCTACTAAACCATTAAAATAATTATTTAAATGAATCTACTACCTAGCTCCTGCGACTAAGTTAGTGTGGCCTTCGCTTTTAGAAGAGTAACGAATTATTACTTACCCTGAATTACTGAAACGATTCAAAATATTATATTCATTCCCGGGGAAGTGAAAAGTTCCCGCAAAATGCTGCGGAAGTCGCGGGCAAGAGAATACTTAACATAATAAATAGTTTAAAAAATAATTGTTTACCGCAAAGGCGGCGTAATAAGGCATCGTCCAAATAGAACGCGAATGCGTGATGGAAAAAACTGGGTCTCCTAATAGAACGCGAATGATCATCGCGCGAATTGATTGAATTGATTGAGTCGCGCGATTGTCAGTTAGGACACCTATTTCAGTTCAATATGTTTGATCGCGCGTTCGTACGACCTAAGTTCGCGCGAATAGATTTACAAACATTGGAGTCGCACGACGTGTTTATTAGTTAGGAGACTAATTATTAGTTAGGACACCTATTCGAGTTCAATATGTTATATATGATCGCGCGTTAGTACCTACGAGTAAAATTCCCGCAAACCTACGATTATCGCCCATTCGCGTTCTATTAGGACGATGCCTAAAATGTTAATCCTATAGCGCTAATTGCCGTATCTGACTACACTAGAACACATTACGTTGTTGACGTAAACGTGAAACAATGACACTAACAAACGTTAATAGGTTAAGCCGCGGCACAAGGTCACTGCCGTAGACAACGCCGCCAGATGAAGACGCTAACTCACGCACGTGCATACATTATGTCCCTACCTACCGCGTCACACTCGACCCTAGGACACGCATGCCGTCTTTTTCTAACTCACGATACAAACAAGTAATAGACGAGTTACTATCTATTGTAGAGACGAGGAAACACAGAGTAAAAAAAAACAAAGAAAAAAAGGATACATTGTCTAAATCTATCATGTCATCTCGGATTTCGTATCCTATGTGGGATTTGTAAACGTACTAAACAGTTGCAATAATCTTATCTTATCTAACTAATAAATTATGAAAGTTTGTTTGGATAGATAGTCGGATACTTTATAACTCTAACACATAAAAACAAAAAAACGGATTTTGATTACCTACCTACTGGATTGAAAGAGACTTTTGTAGTGCAGCGGTAATAATAAAATGCATATTCGCCGCGAAAAGTAATAAAAATAAGAACAATGCTAGTTACTGAAACGACGATAGCTAATTTATTAATAATAAAATAACATCTCCGATTTGATGACATGGAAATAATAGTCGTGATCCTGGGCTAAACAATACTTATGTCTTGTACTTCTATCTATACACATACACAGCCTACGCCGAGTAAGTGAATCACAGAGCGAAATAAAAAAGCCTGGCGTGGCATTACAGTCAAATTAACTTTTTGCAAAAGTACATTATTATAGGGTGCCCGAGTATGTGAGTAGGTATGTGAATGTCGATGAACTCGGCCCAGCTGCGTTCAATCATTAGAGGATAATGCTCTGCTTTAATGTTCCAGAAGAACAACAATAATATATTTTTTTATATAATTAAGATTTTAAATTTTCAGTGAAAATAAATATTAAATGTAAAAAGTTACTTAAATATATGCTTTATTGTACAAATATAAAGAAACAAACACAACTGTGTGTTATTTCAGACTGGACTAAAACTATCAAGGCTGTATAGTGTGCATTGAGGAGATTCATAATGAGTCAACTTCCTTTCAAACCTCTGCAATCTAACCAGTCTAACAGTCGTTTAAGAAGGACGTTTATAAGCCTAACAACATAACGACCTACGCTAGTATCATACTTAAAATTTACAATGTTGCGAAGTGTGCAATTTATGTAATTGGAGTAATTTCAGACTCGTTTCACATATTCACTGATCCAGATGATGACGTTAATACTCCAAAGCAGCGCTTAAGCTGCATGATCTCGTTGCACGTGCATTTATCGCCTTATCTGGTACACGATGCACTTTTAATTATAATTGGCCGGTGCACCAACTGCATGCAAATGCAATCATTCCTCCCGTGAAATCGGGAGAGAGCGAGCACTCGAGCGGTAAAAGTGGCTTCGATGCTACCCGGCAGGTGAAAATGAAATTTACGGTATATTGTGGACCATGGACAATGCGATGTTTATGTACGATTCACCATGTCAACGGCTTAAATCGTCGTGTCGGGTCGTGGCGAATTTGTAATATTTCACATGTGATGTGATTATTACCCGCGAAGATTTCTTTGAAAACTCATAAAATCGCAAGACTACGAGTAATGAGAATTTAATCTTAGTGTCAGTTTATGTAGCTCAATGTTTTAGGATTTAAAAGAGTGATTGGACATGTTCTTACCGTACCTTTTAATTAGTCTCGTACTTAATGTGTTTTCTAAAAATATGACCTCAAGTTATAGTGTCAGTAGCTTCTTTTCTTATTCTTAAAGAGTAACTAGGCATTATTTCCTTGTACCTTTCAATTTCCATACCTACTACCTATATTATATACTGTTATACAGTAGTACATCTGCCATTAGTAACGTGATGACTTGAGATGTAGGTATATGTAGGTGCGTATGGCAATGATCAATCATCTGCATATCCGACCTTGTGCCGAAAACTTTCGTAAAATGGCTATAAAGAGTACCTATTATAATAGTTAAGAAATTAATTGACCATCTATCTGCAAGGGCTAATTAAATCGTCAATCTAAGAGAGATAGTATAAAAGTATAACCCATTTATCTACTTAGACTGGCATCATAGGGCGTGCGCGTGATGTCACAGAATCCATGCAATAACCAATCTAACAAACAGCCTAGGTTCCAAATTCGCAAAAAATTCAAAATCTTATACTCTACATAAAGGATATTGACATGTATAAAATGGATATTTGATTATGTAATCTTGTACCATTTCCGGTTGTTTCGGTTATGGTTAAAGATATAACATTATTTCTGACTATACGACAGACTTGAATGCAGATATTTTATAAATTATGAAAATTAAATACACAGGAAAATTATTATGTTATAACTTATTTTGAAACTCTGCAATGATTAAAAACTTCCAAATCTATCAGATTATATCATGATTTCGGACATAAAATTTATTTGAGTTGTTCTGTATTAATTATTTTCATGTGTTTTTGCTATTCGATAATTTCAGTAATGCTTGCAGACTCTATACAGTCTCTGCTCTATTTAGTTTTAGCATGTCGCACCTAGAAGAGCGAGCGAAAGCATAAGGCGGAGGGACACGGTGGTGGAAGCCCTTGGGCGAATGCAGTCGGTGCGTTAATTATTTACTTAATGTAAATTGGGTTACTGTTTTCACTTTGGACACTGCGATGCTGTGCAGTCTCCAGCTAGCCGGCTTAGCGGGATCGAAAACCTGAACCCGCCATTGGAGGTGTGTGTATAGTTTAGAACAAATTGTACTTACACATTTCTTCTTTAATCGCAGTAAAATAACAAATTTAACTAACAAAAACGTATTCTTGCTCTCAACTGTATACCTATGTATAACCTAACTGGGCTGGGCTTGGAGGTCAATTCTCAGCTCCATCGACATTATGTTGATGTGGATACTATAAAAAGCTCTAGGACCTAGATACCGATTTGTAATAAGTTCAAACTTATCACTCCAAAGTGGTTGAAAATGTGCTCAATTAAAAAAAATAGGCTCTTAGAGATGTAATATTCCTCTAATCCTAATGTGATGTGCTTTCAAAAATCGGCCCAAGGCTGGGTAGGTATCTTTTATGTTTAGCGAATCCAAGCTAAAAACTCTCCGGCGTTGCCTCAGTCAGGTGTGATGGGATTTCACCACAAAGGCCCCCCTGTCACCCCGGTTTCCGCCAGGACCGCGCCAAGAAGGGAAGGGCTTGTACACTGGGCCCGTCTGCCCTCAGACGACGAGACTAGTCCGTAGGTACTACTCCGTTATGGTTACGATCCGGCGAGCAGTGCAAGCACAGAGTTCGCCTTCTCCTCCATCGTCTGCGCAAGAAACGGTTGCTGGAGAACCTCTTACGAGGTCCTCCCGAGGAATAGTGTCCAACAACCGTCTTGCCGCCGCCGTCGCTTCCTCCTTGTATGCCTAACATCAGCTTCCTCTCACCCCGAACCCTCATAAGAGGTACGACAATCCTCCAGGGTGCTACCCCCTTCGGAATCTCGTACCCCTGCTCCTCTCTCAGGGCGTGAGGTGCATCCGGGATAGATGTAATACTGCCGCACTTTTCGGCACCTCCCGGCCGTATAGCCAGCACGGCGGGAGGGGCTACTTAGTGGGCAGATGCAGAGCTCACCCCATCAGCTTCCCCGCACCCTGAACCTCAAATGCCCGAAGACCCCTCACGCACGCCCGATAGCCCCACCGAAGCGCCGCCACATCCCAAGTACCCTCTGCTATGCCCCTAAAGGCCAGAGGGATACTGGGAGCAGCACTCAGGGTACGGTCAAGTGCAAAAATAAGTATCGATATGAACTTCTCAAAAATATGCCCCACGTCCTTATTACGCCGGTGTAAGAGCGTAGGTATGGTACTTATTTTTGAAACTTTGACTAGATGCATATTATTACACTTGACTGTACATGACTGCGACAGGTGGCCCCCATTCCCGAAACCCCAACCCCTTCCATTCGGATATTAGCCAACGGTTAACTAATTTACTAAATTAATTAATTAACCGTTGTTTCAGGGTGCACCGGCCTACGCGTTACCCTTTCCCCCCGTGAAGCCAAGAGGCTCTGATAGAAGGGAACTGTAACGCTAGAGCTATCGGGGAGGTTTCCGACGTCGCACCCCAAGTTGCACGAACCTACTTTAACAATAACTTTAACCATAACCGACGATTTTGACGTATATTCCATAGGTTTTCTGTTAATTAAAGGTATACGTCAATATTATCAGTTATGGTTTAAGCAACTTGGCCAATTACATCGCAATCGTTAGTCGTTTTCATGACCTCAAAATGTTCACTTACTTACACGAAAATATGTGCGTTTAATGGGGTCAAGTTGGCGCATGTTTGTATTGTTTATGGGCGCGTGGAGTCAAGTTTTTTTTTAGTATGATTCAACATTGTCAGGCAGCCCTAGATTGTACAATCGAATTTAATACCTAGAGTCGTATAAAAAATGCAGTAATACAAAAAAATATTGCTAATCTAATTGTCTTAAAGAAAAATGTCATATAGAGACCTGAAGAATTGTTCGCCTTTAAACCTAGGAAAGTACGAGCGTTGAAGCCCTCAACATTTGAATTTTTATTATTTGTTAAAGACTGATTGCCAAATGGCAGCCCGATTGGTTACTTATTTCTGCAAGTCCCTCATAATGGGTCTTTAATAGCTTTTATAATTTACTGTTTTGACAGTAAAAGGTTTCATAATATGAGTCTTAACGCATTACCTGTTCAGTTTATTAGTGTATGTTGCATTGCACAGTTCATATCCTTTAAATCATACGGCGGCAATTGTTAATTCCAAAATAATGTAAGTACATATTTCTATACAAACATCCATACACACACACGCTATATTAAATATTATTAAAATTCTTTAATATTTAATATTCACCTTAATTTATACAAGAAAAACCCTGACTGACTGACTCATCAACGCTTAGCCTAAAACCTTGGACCTAGAAAGTTTAAAGGTTTACAATTCACTTTACACCGTGCTGGGGCTGGGCTGTGTCACGGACAGGGTATAGTCATGTCGGTCATGACCGGTTTTCTTTAACCGACTTCCAAAAAGTAGGAGGTTCTCTACTCAATTTTATATATTGTACTAGCTTTTGCCCGCGACTTCGTCCGTGTAGACTTAATTTATCGGAAATAACCTAGGCAATTTCCGAGCATAAAGGCATCCAAAGTTTATAAAAAGTAATATGTAGCATCTTCTCGACATAGTAAGTAACATACAGATTTTTTATAAAAGTTCCAGTAATAGAGCCATATTTTTTATATATTATAGGTACATATTTTTAAATTTTTGTTGCCTCAGAATTCCGTCATTTACAAACCAATACTATTGTTTGTTGGGCAGGGGATATTTCCGATTGGCCTATTGTAAGTAATCACGTCAGGATTTCATGATGGGGTCCTGGATTTAGCGATTTTTTAAATACCTACTCAATTAGACCCAAGTAAAACAATTGCACTTTAATTACCTGCAGTGAATGTTTCAAGGTGTTGTTTTGTTTATCAGCAACATCAAAATATACCGGATGCGTACGATCAGTTAATATACTGCTTAGTAGGATATCTAATTTAAAATTTAAGTATAAGTCTGATCAGGATTGAATTTATGTAAAATTCTCGATTCCTTTGTTGTAAGTAGAACGCGAAAAAGTAACAGGATACAGGTCAAAATAGATGCGAGAGACGTACTTGTTTCTTTTGGGATGATTTTCAGCGTTCCTGATAACCTTGTTAAACTGTAGCAAGAGTATGAATATGTGGTTGGAACAAAAACCCAGCTCATTATATTAAAAGTAGCTGGTTTCCACGGCTTCATCGCCTACGGCATATGGTGTTACTTACCGTGAACATACCGCAAAATCTTTCCTCATTTCTTATCAACATCATAAACGAAACCTTCACAAAATATAATCTGCATTGAGCTAGACGTTGGCGAACGAGCATAGGTAACTATAAATATAAAAAGCCTAAATGTTGTATTCATTCATACATACTTGTAAGTAAGCAATTATCGTTATGTACCAAGCGTACAAAGACAGAACACCATAATTACATCATAGCGCTGTCGATTAACAGGTTGGCCACATAATCGCTTTGCAAATGGCTTATCCAGATTTCCATCAATTAGAAGGAAACAAATTAGAAACCTGAACGCAACCCGTACACGTGTAACTTGTTTCCATAGTTATCAGACTATGTCGTACGTAATTGTTCGCGAATTAACAAAAAACGCCGACTTCCATCCGCATAGCTATCGACCATTTTGTATCGGCAGATCGTGAACGACGAACGAGCCAATTTTTACATTCCATTTTTTGCTAATTCTGTATAGGTACCGACATACTCAAAGCAATCCAAAGCAATGTCTCAAGTTGCAGCGGCAACGAAAATACAGAACGAAACATACATAACTCTACTTTAAAATTAAAATACATTAAAATTAAGATTTAAGTCCTAGTAGGGAAACATTAGATCTATTACATGTACTCATCTATTTTTTAAGTTACATAAAAATATACATATCTGCAAATAGTATTTACAACGTTGCACCAGATGGCGCAGGGCTCGACAGGCGCATCGCTCGGTAGCTCGATAACAATGCAGTAACCTAGCTCTACATAAATATAATATTCGAAAGTAGATGAAACAGCCCCAGTTCAATTCTTATAAACTTTCCGATTCAAAGTGCAGCTACAGTTGTGTCAAAATAGTTAACAATGGAAGTACAGTTTCCACGGTGGATGACGGCGCGACGTGGCGCGGGGGGCGCTCGCGCGGCGGCGGCACCAAGCACCGTGAACAAACATTGACCAAGCACGCTCCGACTACTTGCCGCAACATTCTTAGTGTAAAAGTTACCGTGGATGGTTTACTCTATGCAATTTGCGATGTTTAAGTTGATATTAACAAAGTTTTCAAACGAAAAGTGTGCGATCGAAAACGAATTTATTTTTTTAGCGAACCACGACTGTACCCTTTTGTAGGTATGATGTGTTAGTGTTACGAATGTGTTCAACAGCAGCGATGGATATTAGAAACTGCGCGCAATACATTAAAAGTGAGTCCAACATTTTTATAATTTAACTTCCGATTTATTGGTTCGATGTCCACATCGTATATACTTGAATGCACTATTTTACTTTTAGTTTTCAGTTACGCGCAACTGACGAATTCTTATGTAACTGTTGCGAGATAGTTTTCCGGGCACTCGTACCAATACGCAACTAAGTACATACTTAAAAGCAAATTAACTTTTCTTTAGCCTAGTTTACCAACATGTAAAATGCAAGGTCCGTTTAAAACTAGTTTATGGCGAACAAAAATGTTAGCAACTACTATAGCGTCTAAAAAAACTTCGTCGATTTCGTTTGAATTTTCATTGTTCGTTTCTGAATTGCAGTTTCATAACGATTCATAATACAGGTATAATTACAAACTTGATTTTAAAGTGTTCGACTACATGAAACGAAAACTAAACGATAACTATAACATGGAATCGACTAGAAAATGCTAGAAAAATGCTAGCAGCATATATTATACTTGCTACAGTACCTTTTCTGTAAGCGATTATTTTTTGTGCTATTTTACTTTGGCCTTCAACCGTCCACGACTGCCAACGGCTAGTTAGCAAAAACCGTAGGTACCTATAATAAACCCTAAGTGGATTGGCGGTTAAATCTGCTAGTCATTAATAGCATTACTTGTGTGCCTGCATCAGCTATGTATTTTGTGGATTTTAACATTTTAAAAACTTTTCTAATAACAGACGTTTATTTTAATCGGGCTTCATAAAGGAAGATTCCCCTCCCGAAATGGTTTCAAAGGAAACCCTAAATGCAGCAATTCCGATCTGCGGGGGTCGGGGGTTCCCCCTTGGACAAATAATCCTGGGTACTAGCACGATTCTTTTCTTTTCCACTTTCCACTTATTAAAGATTAAAGATGCATAAAATAGTACTTGGTACAAATTATCATAAGATTAATAAGGTAAGGATATGTATAATGTCGTATGGATTATGTGGGTTGGCTAGGAATAACGCCCCTACCAGCGTTATAATAAGAACACGCTGTTTATACTGTTGTACCTAGTCGTACAGTCGAGGGCATAAATATCGATGCATCTGTCATGTCCAATACATATATGTGTCATTAGCTTAGTGTTTATGGCATACCTAAAGGTGTATACATAGATGTTTTTGAAGTCTTAATTGGTAACGTACCTACCTACATATGTACATTTATGCCCTTGACTATACCTATAGATTCATTTCAAAAATAAAAAATATCGAATTTGTAACTTATTTCAATTTATGATTGTGACTTTTAAAAAGTGCAATTTATCGAAATAAATGAAAATAATAAAATATGACTTATTAACTTATTGACGTAATATTTTTGAAGCTAATTACCTACTTCACGCATAAAAGCCTAAATGTATTTTTTTATTATTTTCTACAATTTTATTAAGTCAGAATTACTAAGTACTTATCACAAATTATTTGTGCTGTTGATTTCTATGCTTAAGATTTGTCAATGGTTTCTAAATAAGTGTTCTGCATTATTTTTTCCTTGCCAAAAATACATCTGACAACACTATAATATTTCTAAAGTATTACAAAAGGTATTCTACCACCTTACGAAATAAATGATTAAAAATTGAATACGAAATCCAGCGTTTCAAGGTAATTAACGAAAATCTGAGTAAATACCTAATTAGGTACGTGCAATAAAATCGTCAAGGTGACAGGCAACGGAAGTAGTCGAGGTACATTAAATTATAATGAAATAACACATTATCTGTCAGTCAGACCTAATAAATAAATACGAACTCTAGCTAGTTTCTAATCTGTTGTGGCGTAGTTAGTTTTATAGTGGATATGAGTGCTTCTAATATTGTGTGAGGTGTGAATTTATTTTTAAACGGTAAGTACGTTCCACAGAGGATAATTATATAATCAATAGATAGAGTGGGAAGTCACGCAATTTGTAAAAAAAATACACCAAAACACTTCGATGATTGCTGCATTCCAATCGACCGCCCAAGGTCAAGCTCAAGCAGGACTTTAGAGTTGTCCAACATCAGACATATCTGTGCAAGCTAGGAAACAGTAATATTATTTTGTTCAATGTTCCTAATACTAATAGATATTTGGTGTTTATTTTGAAAAGAACACGGATTTTGAACGTAACTAGGAAACAAATGCCTGTATTAAGTACCTCGCAAATAATAAAAACTGTGCCTAAGTGAGTCTCGCAATATTCCGCAAGCGAGCATTTCTTGCCGGGTTATGTAACCGTAGCGGTAATAAATCTAAGAGAGCCGCCGTTGCCGTTCAAATGAGACCGAATGCGGACATTGTTCTCGTTTTTAAATTTACTTATCTGTTTACTACACTCGAAGTAATTGTTCTTTGGCACCCACAGCGTGGGATGGCGCCGAGAAGCGCTAGTACCTATTTAGATTCTTGTACAGATACGGACCTTCCATTCTTTTTCTCTAATTGTCGTTGCAACTACCGGTAAAGCTCTCGATCTCACGGTCTCTATAGACTTTATGGATTTTATGGAAATTATTACTGTCATTTATTTTTCTATTACTAGTTTCCCGCCTTTAGTTTAAGTTTTAATACAATAAAACGTTTCAAACACGTTCGGTTCGGGTAAACGTCTCGATTGCTTTAGAAAAAATAGCAAAGCCATTATAGCAGCATATAACGGTAGCAAAATTATCTCATAGTATTTGGCACTTCAACGCGAACGCGATAGAGTAGTTTGCCGCGATAAAAAACTTAAACTAAAAGCACTCTAAGCGTCTGTGTAGTTAAGTTTTCACACAAAAAATCTCTCGAACACGTTCGCGTAAACTCTCTATGGAAAGTCTCACTATGGAAAAATAAGCAGCGTCATCCACCTTCAGATTGTAACGGCAACTAATCTCTAGTATAGGTAAGCTTTTAACATGAAAAACGACTCGTACGCGTTCGCGTTAACTTTAGATTTCCTACGTGTAAGTTGCAACAAACCATCCTCATTTGACATTTTAACACAAACGCGTTTGAGGCGGATTTCGTGACCGAAAAGTTGAAAAGAAAAGGGGCGCGTGGCATTTTGCCACTCGTGCCACCCTATAGTTACCCCACTGATAAGTACATATGCGTACATTATGTAATACGTAAGTTGGTACTAGGCGGTACTTTGTTTACAACTGTAGGTATTTGTTTACAACTGTAGGTAATGGCCTATTATTGACAACCGCGACATAATAATAGGTACCTATTAAAATAACTTAATAGCCCATTTTATGATTTAACTGCGTTACAGGAAGGTACTTACTAGAACATAAAATGACAGGAGTACGTGTAAATAGGGGCACAGTATGATCCTCATTTGGCAGCTCAGATGAGGAGTAGAAGTATTTTAATATTATAGAAGTTTACATCACAACTTGTAACCACCGATGCAATATAGGTACTACAGATTTATAAAACGTGATTTTTATTTTTTTATTTTGTACACAGATGGGTATTTTGAATGCACATAAGTAAGTACTTTGAATGCACATTTTTCAGTTAAATTAAAGTAAAGTTGAACTTTGAACTTACTCCGCGTAGCTATTGATAAATATCCCCACGTAACTGATCAGAGTACTAATTTTATAATTAAATCTTTAATCGAATTATATACAACATTGCAAGAAATGATTCCCCATCGCAGTTCTTACATAATAAGCTGTAGGTAGGTACATACAAATTGTTACGGCAATATTCTTTCACAAGCCGCACGAGTCGATCAAAGTAGCGAACTTAATAAAAATAGTGCGTTACTTACCTAATTCCTTGATCTGTAGAGTAGAGAGGAACCTAGTAGATAGTAGATTAGAACATTCTAATATGTATTATTCAACCACTGCATGTATTGTTCTTGTAAATTTAATAATGATGAAATCAATGTTAGTTGAGATTTCTTTCGTGATTACAAGAACCAATGCTGAGGTATGGATGAATATCCTGAGCTATTATATTAGTGTACTTCAGTATTAAGTTCTTACCACAGTGGCGTAACTATAGGGTGGCAGGAGTAGCAAAATGTCATGGGCCCCTAGCTCTATGGGGCCCCGAACTGGCTTGGTTTAGAGCACAGAAGGGACACTGATGCACTTCTTTATATTGAGGAAGGCGCCTCATCTGACGAATTTGCCACGGGCCCCAGATGTTATAGTTACGCCATTGCTTATCCGCCACTTGTTGTATAGGGTAGGCCTTGAAATAGTAGATGGGTGGATCAACTTTTTCTTGTAATTCGTTTCTACTCGTATGGTTACGGTCTCCTCGGTCACTATTTAAACGGTAAATTTGTAGGTTTAAAATTTGCCAAACATGTATTTTTGCGGTAGTTTTAAGCCTCTTCTATGATTGGTCATCTACTAAGGAAATTAGGATAGTGAGACACAACATTTCTTCTAACAAACTGTGCTACTTTTGTACGCTTGCTAATGGGACAGAATAACTACAAGAAATAGTTGATTCACCCAGATACACAGTACACTACCAGCAAAACGGCGGTAGTGATATTAAAGAAACCCTCAAATTTGCACTTCGAAACTGTTTAATTTCCCGCTCCGTGTATCAAACTCAGACCAAACAAACAAAAAGTAAAGGCGAACTGTGCGAACGGCACAAAACATTTCTTCACATTTTATTAATTTGAACCTGAATGTGTGATTTTTACAGTACAAAAAAATATCAAAAGAAACTAGAATAAAACTGTACCTACTTATATATGACTTTCCTTAAACTTGACTTTTTTCAGATCCCTCGTTTCCATTTATTCCTGAACGTGCTTACAAATTTTGATTACTCTCGAACATATTGAGGTAGGAAATGAATTAAAACTGGCAATATTAGTAATTTTTAAAATGCTTTTAATTTTGGCCTGCAACCTGATTTTTTTAAGCATTTTCTTTTAATTTCAGGGATTGATAAGTAGATCTTTATTTAGTTTCGTGTTCCAAATTTAACGTTTTGCGTCCTGTTTACGGATTTGCAATGTTGTAATAACTTGATGCAACTGATAACAACTGATAACAAAGACGGAACTAACAACGCTTTTTAGCTTTTTCTTTCTTTGTTAACGCCAACTCAACTGAACAAAATTAAAACTCATTGTTAAAGTAGAACAAAAGACGGCTTAAGTATTAACTCGCTACTTGTTTCTGGTGTAGTGTTTTTTTAACGTGCCGTATGTTCGCTGGCCGTATGTAAATATTTGCAGATCATCGTTCTTAATCTGTGGTCGTGTCGTTTTGTCAATTTTTTTGACACGTGAATTATTTATATTTGCAGCGCAACCCATATGTGAATAATTGAAGAAAATGAACAGAAATCCCAACAGAAGAATACCAGAATATCACGATGAGCACTGCTGCGCGGGAAATGTCTCAAGCAATTTCCGCCGCACCTCGTCACTGCGCCTGCGCGGTGAAAAAATGGTGCAGCGCTCACCTCTTTCTACAAGAAAATTAATTTCAATTCCTGTAATCACGGAACATCAGAAAACCCACAACGATGGGTCCCGTCTCGTGGAGCCTAACAATCGCCCTCGGAGCCAAGTAAGTGCCAAGCAAACGCCCTGCTTCTACTAATGTCAGTTTCCGGTACCATATTGCCATGGCTACTCGAGCCAAACCAAACGCAAATTTTGTGCTACTTCAGCTATGAACTGCGTAGTGAACAGTATTCAAGCCAAATAGTCCATTGGAAGATGTAAATGTTTTTATTTTGAAAAAGTGGGGTTATTATTATATTATTAAATTATATATTATTTATTATTAAAACAAAAAAAAATTGGATAACATAAGTGCATAAATAAAAGTAGACCATACCCATTGACTGCATTGTGTTTAAAAGGTGATCTCTATAGAAGTTTTCTAATGCCTATCTACCTGTTTGTACCTACTAAAATACAAAATACCTTTAAAATGGAACTAATTTATAAGCTTGTAATTCAACTCTTGGTTAATATGGAGTATTTTATTATTTTCAAGAATTTTTTTTATGTTCGTTGTTTGATTTCTTCCAGTCATTTAGCTCAAATGCTACGAAGCCAAACAAATCCTGCCTGAAAATACAAGAGCACTGCATGGACAACGGCAAACTGAGTGTCTCAGACTCTGCGCACACTCCACCAGGGTCTCCTGAGGAGTTGCCCGATGATGAGTCCCTGCACAGCTATGGCAGTGCTGCCACTGCTGCTTCAGTTGATGCTGGCTATGCACCTTTCAATGGCACGACATTCAGTGGACGGTCCATGCGCTACGTTCTTCACTGTTCCTCACATGCAGGTCTCGCTGGAGAAGAATACCTGACTCCTACACAGCGAGCTCAAAAACAAATCCGTAGACTGAAAAATCTCCTCAGCCAAGCCAAAAAAGACTTAGACAAAAAAGACAGTGAAATTTTTCATCTCACCAAAGAAGTTGTGGAGTTACGTCTTTACAAAGCTTCAATCTGCTCTCCAGATGAGAAGTCTAACTCTAGTGAAATTGTAACTATAAGAGAAAATGCTGATGAGGTATCTATTGAACAGGAGAGCCCAAAGACCGAAGATGCAGCTCATAACTTTGATGTTACAGACAGCCCCCTGTTCAAAGCGCAAACCCCAACAAGGGGCCGCAACAGCGAAATGCAAGGTTCCTTTACTGACTCTGGACACTTTGATGATCTCACTAATTCCTCTCTACATTCCAAAGAATCTGTTCACATGTTGACTCATGATGCATCCTGCATGGTTGAACTGGATGGCGACGAGGATCGCCGGAGCCTGATCTCATATTACGAGAAGAAAGTTGAAGATGTGATGAGAGCACATGTAGGTGAAACTCAGGATCTAAAAAAAGCTCACAATGATAAAGTAGAAGCACTGCTTCAGAAACTGGCTGATGTTAACACGAGATATTGTGAGTTACTGCCAAACTATGAGCAGGCTAAGGAGAAGATACATATTCTGGAGAAGCAGCTGGAAGAGGCGAGTAAGCAGCTGCAGGAGGAGGATAGCCGTCACCGGGCTGTGTACTTACAGATGTACAACAAGGGTGTTGAAGCTGCAAAGTATTCAGTAGATAAGGTAATGTACTAATGGAGAATATTTTTGTATGGAGGCATCATTTTTGCTGAAGCTACTTAACAAACTTAAACTATATACGCTTAAATTGCTGAACTGATGTAGTTGGAATAGAGATAATTTTGGTCCCTGGCAATGACATAGGATAGTTACTATTATCCTGGAAAATCCCATAGTTCCCGTGGGATAGAGATAAGGGAATTCTGTGCAAACTCAGCTATTTTTCTATAATTAAGGTTTAACTCACATGCTAAGATCACACCAATGTTTATTGTGTGTTTAGCTTGTGACTGGCAATAACAAAAACAAGGTACCTTGTCTGTAAGAATATGTATAGATTGCCCTCTACTATTAGCATAATTAATGTCTAAAAAGAGATACCTAATTTGTTTATTTTTTCCAGGATGGTGAGGCCAGTGGGTCACAGAGTCCAATGAGCCGGGTGTCTGTGGAGGAGCTGCTAGAACAATTACAGATCACGCAGACTGAGCTTGAAAACGTCCGAGTAAGTAACCTGACTGCACACTGTCTTTACCTGTTTGACTGCATTACCTTCACTGTCATATAAACTATCTTTGGTTACCTTACTTCAAAGCACTTGTCAATAGATATTGCCAGTTTTCTTATTGACGAAATAACTCAAGACGGTCTTTGCATTGTCTCTCCTTCACTAAGCTGGTTACAGTTTTGACTTAATGAAAAGTCATTGAGTTTGTGTATGTATATTTTTAATTCATCAACATGTCAAAAAACTTCGTGCATTTTGTTTCATCACAGCATCAACAATGCTTCACACTATTCTGAAACTGATATTCATTTCTTTCTCTTGAATTTCAAATGTATAATTAATTGATTGTTGTAACTTTAAGATAGTAACCAAGGGTAATTTACTCAAATTGAACCTTTTATAATAACCTTCACTGATCTTTCTTTACTCTCATAATAAAAACTCATTAATTTGTAACATTAATTAAAAGCTAAATATCTTAGTTTGGGACAATATTTTTTTGTGTAATAAATTAGTTAAGGGTATATTTATAAAATAAATGTCTTTACTAAAGTTATTGTGTTAACAAATTTCTATTGATTGAAATGACTTTGAAAAATGATACTGCAATCATCACAGTATCATTATCATTATCACACAAATGTGTGGATTGGACAACCGCATTTTGACTGTGTACAATTTCATGACAATTACTAAAAATTAAATATCAAATTATATCTCGAACACTTATAAGTAGAACATCCTCCATCTATCATTTTTCATGTTTACATATTTTCCATCTATTACAAAATAACCAGCTAACAAACTAAATGTAGCTACTAAGGACCACAAGCCAGTGAATATTAACCACAGTACTGTACACGAGGCTCCTGTAGTGTGCATGTAGTGGCAATTAACAGGAACCCGCTTTAATGAGTAGTGCATTCCAGGACTCTGCATTCAAGGAAGACAGAACGGCCAAATCCCAAGTACTGCTAAGTGCAAAGGAGGCTGTTTCTTTATGGGTCCTAGGAGCTCGAAAGGTTGGATATTAAACATTGGATAGAACATTCACCAATCAACATCAACACCATGTTTTCAAAATATTTTATTTTGTAATTTACTTACACTCTGCTTTAGCGCACAATATTTTGTACTGTAAATTTATTCATTGTAATTAACTTAATTCTTAGAGGTGACAAGTTATTATGTACATAATCCTAAGTTTTACTCTTTTTGAGCATAGTAACATACGTAATACAGATATTTTGGATTAATATACACATTTATTTTTATAATATCTGTATTATGAGTGAAACGAACAAAAAGGAACGAAATTATCTCGTAGTTCAAGTAAGTTCTGTCTAATTTGGTGACATTTGTATGTCTCAGCCAAAGGCTCTCAATTAAACTGCGTACCTCAGTCGCTACAATGCAACTTCTGTGAAACACATCTGTATTAGCAAATTTACAGTTGGTGGGATGTTGTTGTACATTATGTTAAATCATATTTTTTTTATTTCTTAATGTTTCTAAATACAAGTATGACATTGAATTCCGCATACACTTAAATATTTAAGAATTGCCTGCCTAGTTAATGAATTAGTTTAATTTTTACAGGAATTAAATTATTTTAAGAAAATATTACAAGTAAACTCTGGTAGTAAGGCTGAAACATAACTGTTTTACTTATAAATTGATTTTTCTTTGCTGGCAATATTTAAATAAAACAATATCTAGGTCTGGGTTAACGGTATAGACGAGAAAATATTTAAAGATCATGTTGTTCCAGTCTTATTACAAGAAATTAAATTAATCACTAACAATAACAATGTAGTAGTTGCGCTTTAGCAGTAATACGTCAGCCTAATATTTACTAACATAAAAAATAAATAAATTAAGTCATAAAATAATTTTATAGGTACCTGCATCGTCAACTATTAATTTAACAAAAATATTGACCAATGTTGCGTATGTTAGTAAAATTGGGTAGGTATTAATCCTTCGATGCATGGGTAGGATGTAACCTAAATACATAACCAAAAACCTTTATTTTTATTTAAAAAAAATGTTCCATTAGGTATGGTATTACATATTTTATTGTTTTAACGAGAAATAAATCATGCATTTAAGGATTAACATTAACAGCATAAATTAACATGCATTCCTTATTTACTTATTTTCCTGGTCTACCTAAGCTTTGCATGATTTGATCATTGATTTGAAACAGCCTCTTTTGGGTTTTTGGGTTATTATTATTATAGTAATGGTACTTGGTAATTATTTTTTTTTACTTTTTAATTCTTATGGTTGAACATGTAATGAGGTAAGATTTTATTTTAGTATTGTCTATTGTTCCAGTAGAATTAAGTTTTATGTTCGTGTTCACTGATTTCGTGTTTTTTCTTCGAATTTCTGAAATATTAAAAGTTTCAACTCATTTTAGCTTGGACAGCATGTTTTATTAGATATAGTTCAAAGGTTCTTGATGAACAAATAAATCATTTAATCCATGCGCTGCAGCGATTCATGCATGCTTTTGTAACGAAATTAAGAACGACTCTCTAATACTGGCACTTCGCTGTCGCCGTGTTATCGTCAAGTCATGCCATTCCTGTGCGAGACTTTCGTATTTATCACGCATACAGAGGACATACAATTACCATAAAGCGAATACGCATTGTGGAGTGTGGTGCGAGCACGAGATAATTCAGAACTAAGACACAAATTAGCCCCAACACCTAAATTTGAGCTGCAGTGCTAGGTGGATAATATGAGAACACCTTTTGATTGACTGATCTGTTCCAGGCCATGTATCGTCGCATTGTGGAGTCCCAGAAGGGCAATAAGACCAACGTGGACCCCGAAGTGACTCTGCAATTCCTCAAGTCTGCGATCTACTACTTCCTCACCGACCCCGAAAATCACCAAGGACATCTTAACGCCATAGAGAACATCCTAGGCTTCACCGACTCAGAGAAGCAAAACATCCGCAAGGCCAGAGCGACATAAGACTGCTGTGAACGTGTGATACGCCCTTACCGTAGATAAATTGTTTTGCTAGTGTTGTCGCTACATACACTTAGATAGAATTAAAATGTTGCATGTCGTATGAGACTATACAATGTATATTAAGCGTATTTTAGATCATGTGCACTAGATTGAAAATAAATCATCCATACAAAGCATAATATTTTGCACATAATACTTCGTTGTGATGATTTTTACTCTCAACTTTTTAGATAATATTTTCAATCGAATTTATTTTAGATACTGAATTTGTGATTTCCTTTTAGTTTTAAGGCCAAAGAATTTGAGTTTGTGCTCTCATAAAATAGTGCAATTTGACTTTAAGAATAGGTACAGTGATTTAAACTTCTTCGTTCCTAAGTACATGCTACAATAGTTTTGTTAAGTTTTTATAGTTTTATTTCTTTTTGGTGTTGTTTTCCTATGTTTATGTGATCTTTTTCTTAGTCTTAGTTTTTTGCATGCTGGTCAGCATTTGTTTATATACTTATAATCAGGCGATATGAATCAAACCATGATATTTTAATGGTATTTTTATAAATTTTTACTGGTACTGAACCAACTACCAACCACGTATCCGGAGTAATATTGAGGATAAAAGTTACGATCGGATTTCCATTCAAGTATTAAAAAAAACTTAAATTTATTCTCATCGCTTGTAATTTTTGTCCTCAAATGTAATTCCAGCAATAAAAGGTCTTACGCAAAATCCGTCATTCTTGCCACCGCAATGTTGCATCTGTGATTAAAGTACCTTTGTTAGTAAATTGCATAATAAAATGATATATGTATTATGTAGTTGATATTTTAGCACACTCCTCAATTTGAGAATTGCTGAAGATGGCTTGGTCTTATAATTACCTACTTCTGCATTTGGCAAATTGAATTGGTGTTCGATCATGCAAGTAATTAAGTTATTGTAATAATAAATTATGCAAATAGGGAAAACAGAGTATGGGAAGATTTTGGACAAGGTGATTTTGCATCCAATCTATTATAAAAAATAATAATGAGGCAGCTACCAAATACGTCCAGTAGAGGTAAAATCGGGTACCTAAAATGCAATACCTAGGTATTATAGATTTTAATTAATTTATTCACTGTTTGTGTATTTCATGACATAATGTTTCCTGTGACATAATTTGCTTGCTTTCGTTATTATTAAACTGGAAATTAATTATATTGTTGTTTGATTTGTCGTTGAATTACGGATAAATGAATAACATCAGAATAAGACAAAACGCATTTTATTCAAAAATATATTGTCACGAAAATATACCCTAAATTTATACTGGTAATCCACACAAAGAGATAAAACATTAAAGCCATAAAAGTTATATACTCATTGCAAAGTATATTTACTCTTTACAAATCAAGTCATCTGATCACTAGCTAAATACATGCAAATTATCCTGCAACGGATTATACTGGATTTTTATTTTGAGGTATATAAATATATATACAAAATTATTTTTAACACTTTCATTGCCATGGTGGAAATAGGGTTCTTTAACCTTGTCGCCGCCACGTCACCTACGACCTATATATGCGTCAATTACTTCAATGCAAAAGCAACCTTCGTTTAATTGGGTTTACTTTCAACTTAAGGCATCACAATAAAGAAGTCTGGCGTGTGGGTGACGTCTCTCGTATTTGACGTGGCGGCGAAAAGGTTAAAATAAAAAAAAGGGTGACTCCAGCACCGTAGCAATGAAAGGGATAGTAAATACTAGTCTTATGAACTATTGGTTCTCACCAACTTCTAAAGCCTCGCAAACCTCTTCACAACAACAGTTTCACAACCACTCGTGTGCGCCAAAAGATCACTAGTTTCAAAAAATGATTATACAACTTACATTCTATTCAAATACAAAAATTAACATGCATTGGTTTTAAGGGGCTTCTAAACGGGCCATGTTTTGCTGCAATTTGTGGCTGCAACACAGTGGCCCGGCAACATTGCAAGCAATACCAGCCAGACTACGCAATATTGCAGTAATGTCCCGGCCATATAGCCAAACATGTTTTGTATTGACACTTATGGCCGATATTGCCCCGATGGGTTGCCGCACGATCGCTAGGCGATCGATTTTACTGCAATATTGCTCGGCCAGTTCTATTGCTGTTTCAGTCGCTCTCGTGGTTTATGACACAGTGTATCTTTTTCTACGCGACATGACATGAAGTTTGCTGTGAATGACGCCGTGATGCTATATTCAGTGCTTTGCGATCAGCTGCATGAGTTGTTATTGTTATTTATCGAGGGTATGCTGCAAAAATGACTTCTACGTGGTCTAATGAGATAACTATTGACTTCATTAATGAAGTACATTTACACCCTGAGTTGTGGGATATAAAAACCGGAATATACAATTTGCTGTCCTCATATTTCTATCTTTTTTTTAAATATTTGGTCTTATTTTATTTAAAAGAAAGTCGAAATCACCCTTTGACATTCTCGTAAAGTTTTTAAATAATTTACTATCAAGGCTTACTTCTAGACTCAAATTATCCAAAGTTTCACGCTTATTTAAATAAGGTCTAATCCACAACCTCTCGTTTTTCTTTTGCTTCTTTTTTAAAATAAGATAAGCTGCCGCCACAAGTGTTATCTCGTCAGCCATTGTTGCCGGTTTGTGTAGCCCGTTTAAAGCGTCTGCATCATGAGCCATACTATTGCAGACATAAATGCACACATTGCCCAGCCATACATTGCTCGGCCATCAGTTGCAATAAAATATTTTTGTGATGGCCGGGAAATTAGTTGCCAATAGTGCAGCCACAAATTGCAGCAAAACATGGCCCGTTTAGAAGCCCCTTAAGACGTATTTGTAGATTCACCACTTATGAAATACTAAACAAATAGCGGTCTAATTTTTATTTGGCGACCGAATATTTCATGCATTAATGATATGGCACGTTTTTATTGTAGTATCGTTTGTTAAACTATCACAAAGTCTGTCATGGTTTTTGTCACTTCGCGACTAAAATTAGAGATTCTGTTCAGTCTTTTGTTTTCTTAAAATCAAGTTAGAAAATTTCAAGCTGCCAGTCAACAATTCAAAGAAATTGAATTGTTATTTTACACTATACAGGCAGTGGAGTTAATTATTAAGTGTTGTCTTATATCTAATTAATTAATTGCTTTATCAGCTCTTTATCCAATAATAACTTTATACTAACTTTTGAAATTTGAACTTCCGTACCATAGTAACTAGTATGATTGCATAAACATCGAGCAGCACCATAGTCCACAGTACGAGCATCTTCTTCTGCAGTTTCTATCACTGTGGGCAACATTAATGATGTATCTTTAAAAAGGTCTTTCACGATACGGTAAGTCCCCAGCACAACATACATATAAGTAATACCAAGTTGCAGCCTTAAGCATGCAAGTACAATGGGTTCACTACAATAAAATATTAATTTGCCATCAGATAAAGCGGATCTGAAGCTACTCTACAGCCATTCGATCTTCACTGTTCACCGTATTTTAGTTGACAGCCGACACACACTGGGTTTTACTTACTGTACGGGAATTATAAGCGAATATAAATTCGTTGACATAACTGCAGTTTCGCACTGATCAACCATTGATAGTCTCGTACGTATAACAGATACGCCGACACGTTGTCAATAAGTTTTCATCTTCGTGATTCCCTTCGGATACACTGTGACCCAAAGGAAGCTTGTGTGCACAATCTCGTGATTAATTATTTTATTTCGCAGAGTAATCTCATCACTAATAATACTACGTCAAAAATATGTATTATTCAACGCCGTATGTGGTGTTGTACGTGCGTAGGTAGGTTTCGCCCTTTTTCCTGAGCGATATGTTCTCAATACACATTATTCATTTGACTGGTAGCAATGTATAAGCTGTAAGACCAGCAGCATACTAAACTAAATCATTGGCATTTCGTTTCCGATCAATCAAAACTAAATTTGACTTCTTCGCGGGATGGATCGTTGTTGGCCGCGACGGCCTGCAGCCAGTAGCGGCTGATCTGGCTCTCTATCGACGGGGTGCTCTCCTTGCGAGCGGAGGCGCGGGCCTTGCGTTTCGCTTTGCTGTGTTTGGTGCGGCGACGGCCGACTTTCGTTTTCATTTCAGCAATTTTGACGGACAGTTGGCTGTCGAGGGAGTTGCGGCGTGATTCGACGGAGACGTGGCGGAGGCTGATGCTGATCTGGGAGTCCTGGCTGTGGCGGCGGTCGGGCGTGGAGCTGAGCGACGCGTGCGGCGGCAGCACCAGCGCGTCGCGCCGCCGCACGAAGCGCGGCAGGTTCGCCGCCCACGAAGACGACAGCTCACAACTGCAAACGTAGCATTACATAAACAACGGAATTTTTTAACGCCGCTACGAACCTAGCAGGACCAGTATGACCGGAAAAATTACATTTCTGTTCAAATTAAATGCAAAGCACACAATTCAAGGTTCAGAATTAAGTTTAGGCTCAGTGTGGTCGTTTCCAGATACACGAACTTTTCCGGATCAAAATAATATCCTGTTTCGTAAGTAAACGAGGAGTCACGCGGTGCTTACCTCTCGTGCTTAGCATTGTAGGGGTAGTCGAGCGGCTCCGTCTGGTCGAGGCACAGCCCCACAGGGTCCTGACGCGAGCCGCCGAGCGAGATGGAGACGCGGCCGCGCGCCGCGAACTCCCCGCGCCGCCGGTACGCGCGCGCGATCAACTCGTGCTTGCGCGCGCGACGCTCCTCCGCCTCCACAGAGCTACCGAATTTCCTGATAGGATAAACATTCATCAAAATCATTGTCAAAAATATTATAAATGCACTACTTCAATAAGGCGGCAATCAGCAGTGGCAACCGCTTGGGGGTCTTACGTCACTCGTCTTACCTCTCGCTGGCTATACGTGAATACGTCTAGCTACTAATGGTCACCGCCGAGGACTAGCTGGTGATTAAATGCACCACAGTTTTTAAGCTAAATTTACAAATTAATTGCCCCGCGATGTACCCGCGTTTCTTCACAAAATAGCCAGACCAGGGGTCTGTACTGTTGTCACCTGGCGAGGTAGCGGCGCCAGGCGGCGGCGGCGGCGGGCGTCCAGGTCCACGAGGCCATGAGCACGCCGGCCAGGAAGCAGCTCAGCAGCCGCAACTGCAGCATGGACACCGAGGGCCGCGCGCCGCTCGCGCAGCCGCGCCGCTCTCCCGCGCCCAGGCGGACCATGCGGCATCTGACATCATAACACAACTACTTATTATACACAATGAAATCCTATTATCCAAGTAAACACATGACGGGTGCGTGATAGAGAACGATTGCCAGTGGGCAACCGATCATGTCGCGTAATGGCGATGTTGTCGATTTTTCCATTTCACGTCAAAGAAATCGCGGCATAACGTGGCCGGTGATGCACTTTTAGCTGTACGTCCGTCTTTAGACTTAAAGCGTATTGCCAGCAATGAGCCATGTAGCGCTGTGTGAATGAATACCTTTCTCGCCGACGGACGATGCTGGCTTACGTGTCACATGACCGTGCATGACCTATTGTGTACTAGACCCAAAATTCCCAAGTGATGCAAGTGCATCTCACTCACACAATATTATCCTTGAAGGAGTCCTTCCACAGATCAGCGTTGCGGAACTCGTAGAGGTGGCAGGCGAAGGTGACGGCGATGAAGACGGCCACCAGGGCGGCGGTGAACGAACACCGCGTGATGGTCTGACGGATCTTGTTGGACGCGCGCGCAGAGATCACGTCCCTGCTGGACACGCGGACTGCTATCAGCGAGAACACACCTGGAATAACATTGGACTAACTTAACAAGGGCCACTTATTAAACCATTTTAGGTAGAAAGTGGAGATTCTGTCTAGCTTTAAGATAATTTATGTACACCTGCTTTCAACAAATAAATTATTCTTATTCTTATTCTTCTTATAACATGAAACTACCGTGAGACATAATCATCATTACACATAAACGGATAACTCACGTATAAAAAGTCAAAGCAGAGCGCTGGCGCGCAGTGTTCGTGTCGCTGCCGCCGGGGCGAGCGCTCTTGGAAAAAGGACTACGAAATAGTCCGAAACATGTCGAGCATCACTCGACTTTTTATACGTGAGTTATCCGTTTATTCTTCTTATTCTTATTCTTATAAACGAACTATGCAGGCACAAAATTAGTGGAGCATTTTACATCATATCTATATAAAAAAGGGACACTTGGGGCTTTGTAACGTCAAAATACTTTTTAACAGATACAAAAGAGGAGGTCGCAATTGAACTGTATATTTTAACCGTTATTTTATTTTTCGTTCATATCGTCTTTGGACTGTAAAGCAATTTTAAAATTATGGCATTCTGATGTATCATTATTTATCGGACTATAAAAGCAAAGGTAACCACATACAATTACTTAGAAAGTCTTAATTTATTTATAATATAGTTGAAAAACAGTTTCGTTTTTTGAAAATGTTAGTTGCCCTAGACATTTTGCCCAGTGCTTTACAAACATGGAGAGTATTTTAACAAATTTGTACGAGTGCGGCCTTGTTAAGCGTTAACATTTTTTTTATCAGATCAATATATCTCACAGTCAATCGCATCTCATATCATTATCGTAATCAGTTCAACAATTAAGTAAAAAAATAGTAAAAGATGGTATATTTCATTAGTTCACAGCTGAGTTCATGATATCAACTATAGACCGAGCGCTTAAATGAGTGCTCGCCCGCGCGGTGCAGGCGCACGGGGTGGGACGACCGCGGGGTGGGAGCTGTGCGGGCGGCAGGCGCGCTCCCGCCCGCACCGAGCCTACCCCGCGCCCCGCAGCCGCGCCCGCGAGGGCTCACTTAAGTGGTCGGTCGATAGCAACCGGAAAATGTTGATTTTAACATACCTCTTAGTAGAAAGTATCCTCCAAGAGCGAACACGAGGAAGAGCGGCGCGAGCAGCAGCGCGGCCCGCATGGGATGGTTGACGTAGCCCACGAAGCACACGCCGGTGATGCTGCTGCCGTCCACCTCGCCCAGCGCCATGGTCGTGATGGTCAGCACCAGCGGCAGCGACCACGCCACCAGGTGGAAGTACGCGGCTTTCTTGTCTATCCTGTCTTGCATTTTACCTGAAAGTTATCAGCTCAAATTAACAAGTGAATAATAATATTATAGCTATACATATAACATTATTATATTTACAACGAGTACAATGGTCTATGACGTAGACTACATCACACACATACAAAAAAAATTGACAGCCAAATTGCAAACCTATGACTTGAGCTCTATAGTCCTAATTATATCAGTTTTTTCCCTACGATTGTGAACTAGACCATCGATTAGACGAATAGTGGTGTGGAGAATATTTCATATATATTTTAAAGTTATCACTACATAGTATAAAACAAAGTCGCTTTCCGCTGTCTGTCTGTCTGTCCCTATGTATGCTTAGATCTTTAAAACTACGCAACGGATTTTGATGCGGTTTTTTTATAGATAAGAGTGAATCAATAGGATGGTTTATATGTATAATTCTACGCAGACGAAGTCGCGGGCTGAAGTTAGTTTGTCATAAATAAATCATAATAAATCATTACCTAGAGCTCGAAAACTCATGTGCCACGCGTAGGTGAATATCACGAACCAAACGCAAGCAGCCATCATGAAATAGTACACCTGGAATAAAAGTTTAATACAATGTAGCTGCAGAAAACATTTTAAAAACCTACCAAAAAATTATACGGCATTCAGGCCAGTTTGGTATAATGGTGTGCCTATAATAATCAGAGTTCTATTAAAATCAAAGTGCAAAGATTATCCAGAGATCGTCAAATGAGCTGCCAGCTTTCTTGTTCTAGTCATAAATTTAAAAAAAACGGACGGGTTACACTCCGGGAGGGCACTGCCGGCTTCTGCCGGCAGGCAGAAGTGAAAACTAAAAGTGCACAACGCACTTCAAAAAAAAGGAAAAAACTTTTTCTGCACCTACACGAGATTTGAACCGCGGTCACCGGAGCGAACGCACTGTTATTCCACACCTTACACCACTAGGCCAAACGTAGCTTACGAGTGAGTGACGAAACCAACGTAGGTACGTAACTCCGTCTTACCAGAAGCAAGTTTAAAAAAATTTACCCATCCCAAAATGAGCTCAACGCCGCTAAAGAAATTTTCACTTCAAAAATAGAAAACTAATGAGTACACTACTCACTAGGACGAAAACCACGACGCACGACAAGTTTTCTTCAGCGGAAGGCTCACCCTGACGCCTGGTCCCATCTTTTGAGCAAACTATGTCCTCCCTAGAACCAATGCCGAACTGGACTAGCCATCTGTAACAAAACGAAAAACATAAGTCATGTAGTTTTACACAATAAAATTCAAAAACAATAAAATACTGGCCTAGAAATCAGTCATATTAACAATATAAAATATTGTTTATTGTATTGTGTCCCACGAATCGCAACGCTATATCTGATTTCACATCGCCAGGTTGGCGTGACGGACTAGCTGCTGTTACTAATTGTGCGATTGTGACTGTGAATCATATTCACGCTGGTACCCTAATGTCAAAGTGTTAGCTAAGGCACCGCCTCGGTTACATAAGGAAATGTGTTTAAATATATATACACTAAATTATTCCACAGACAATCGCAAAAATATTTTGTTCAAACGTGTTTAGATGCGTTTTGCGGGTGGTAGGGCCTTGTGCAAGGTCCGCCCGGATCGCTACCACCATCTTACTCGCTAATCCTGCCGCTAAGTAGCAGTGCTTGCACTGCTGTGTTCCGGTGTGGAGAGTAAGACAGCCGGGGAAATTACGGGCACAAAAGGCATTGCATCTTAGTCCTCTAGGTTGGCAACGCATCTGCAATCCCTCCGGGGTTGCGGGTGTCTATGGGCAGTGGTGATCACTTACCATCAAGTGACCCACTTGCTCGTTTGCCTTCCTATTCATATAAAAAAAAAAAAAAAAAAATACGAATTAGAGGCAGCCTCTGGCTGGGGCACGCACATCTCGAGTGCGGAAACGTGCGCGAGGCACGTAAGAATTTGAGCAAATAGGCGAGCCGTGAGTGCCTTACGCTTGTGCCGAGGCTGCCTATAACTCGTACACAGCTTTTAATCCATACAAATATGTAAAAACAAGAGAAAAAGTTTGTATTTTTGTTTCTAATTAATGAATAAACACAAAAATTACTGGACCGATTTTTCTTCCCTTCACCATTAGAAAACTACATTACCCTTGAGTAACATAGGCTTTGTATATTTAATTCAACGCGGACTAAGTCGTAGGCAACAGCCAGTTAGACCTGAATATGATTAGGTCGTAAATACAGTCGTCCAGTACAGTCTAAACCCAACGTGAAAGTTCAATACACTTCACCAGTTAAAAATAGAACAAGCTGTTCCTCACCCTATAGAACATACATACATATATCAAGTCTTTTTCCCTTACGGGGTAGACAGAGCCTACGATAACAAAACCTTAAGGCCACGTTTAGCATGATTGCGGGCGCATAGGTGGAAAGGCGAATCAAAATAGTGATAGCTTGCTTGCTAGCCGCATCGCCTATAACATGATTCCAAAGTTTTCGCCCATTCTCTCGATGGGCTTTTACCATCTGCGCGGGAAGAGAAGCAACTGGTAGATTTTATGTTTTTTCTTTACTCCCAGACCTGCATGGCAGAACTCACCCCATAGAAGCGACAGCAAAACACACATTGATGTAGAAGATGACCAGCGCAGGGTACTTGTTAGCGCTGCGCCAGTCGATGAGGAATGTGGCGACGGTGATCAGGTTGAACAGGAGGCACACGCCCGCGCCCCACGCAATCAAGCGGTGGATCTGATGGTGCTCGTCCTCTGTATACAGCGGGTCCTGGCAGGGCAGCCCGCAGCCTGATATACCTGGTTAAAGGGACACATACCATGTTAATAACAATTTTACCGCCGCCATATAGGCCATTGCACAATATAAAAAAAAGTAGGTAAGTGGGCGAAAAATCTCGCAATCACTACATAGTATAGAAACGACGTAATTCAAGAGGAATATAATTTTACGCATATAAAGAGGGGAGGGGGGGGTAAAATATTTGTTTGCCCTAATGTAACTTTCGTCTAATCTAATTGAAATTATGTTAAAACTGTATATTGACTTCTCGAGAAAGTTACTTAAAAACCAAAGTATTCCAATAATATTAATTACTACCTACATATTTAACTTTCATTCGTCATGCCATCAAAGCGAATACCTTAAGCACTCACCTTTATAAAAATGTAAAGCCTTTTCAGTATGTATAAGGGGCGGCAAACATCTGCCTGTCGTATTGAACTTCATCTCTCTCGCGACGTTGTCGCATTTCGGCGGAAACAGCGTTTCATTGCATTTTAAATAGGACGGGAAATAAGAGGTATTATACAAAATGGCGCAAGGTTCCATTGTGACGTTGCACATTTCAAAAGAAGGCAGGTACACCATGTCCTGCCCTAGCACCGTTTCACATTTTGGCATAAATGTCGCACAGAGGAAGGGCTGTATAACGGCCCAACATTTTGGCACATTTATCAAGTGCGTATACAACTCCAATTGGTTTTGTATCAGGTGTTGGTTGTTGAAAAACGTAAGATGGACACTGGTCTTGTCAAACGGCAGTTTGGCACCGAGGCAGGTGTTGTTAACGAGCGATTCGCAGCGGGCTCTTCTGACGCAGCTGTCGAGTTTGATCTCTCGCTCGGGGAACCACTGAGTGCCCTTCTCGGTCCTTATCAGCCTGTAGTTGGGGGTCCCGTTGATGGCCTCGAGGTGCTCCGTGACGTTGTCGGCGAACACGTCCGCGATGGAGTTCCGCCCGCTGACGCCGTCGTGGCTCGCCTTGCACACAGTTACTGTTAAGAGCCAGCATAGTCTTCTCGCGACGCTCATCTAAAACAAAAGAGAAACGCTTTTAGTATCGGTGCCCAGCACACCCTCCGTTGAAAAATAATTGTAAACAAATTAAACTGCATTTTAATTTCTCAAATATCCTTTATTTATGTAGGTGCAGGGCGATGTCAAATAAAAACCCTTTCCAATTTCAGATATTTATTTTTTCTACATTGACGAAAATAAAGTACTTAGCAGTAAATCTTTATTAAAATAATAATGTAAACTTGTCCAAGGCACGGGGAGCTGCGGTGGGTATGAAAGGGCGCTGATCCAACACAACAGATTACAACCGTAATACAGATCAATCAGCTCTGGTCTACTCCATTCCTTTTTGACCTATCACGATATTTTTTTTATATGAATAGGAAGGCAAACGAGCAAGTGGGTCACCTGATGGTACCTAAGTGATCACCACTGTCCATAGACACCCGCAACCCCGGAGGGATTGCAGATGCGTTGCCAACCTAGAGGACTAAGATGAAATGCCTCTTGTGCCCGTAATTTCCCCGGCTGTCTTACTCTCCACACCGGAACACAAGCACTGCTACTTATGTATAAAAAGGGAATACTCCATCTTCAGAAGACGATCAATGTATTATTGTTTCAGGTACGAGGACACGGTCGGCATGACGTAGGTAACTACCTAAGCAAATTGATAATGACTTGACATACCAGACTTATGCTCTTAGTATAATCAAGGGAATCAGTGGAATAGTGTTTTGGTTGGGTTTAGAATATTTTTTTCTGCTTTGTCCTTTCTCTCCGAATCCTAGAATAGCTCGCATCCTCAATCCTTTCTACCCGCTTCTAATGCAAATTAAGAAACTACTAATAAATTAAATAACGAGTTGTAAAATTTACCAGAATAATAATATAATATACTGCACATAACTGGAAAAAAAATCATTTTCCATACACCCTTTTTGTTCACAGTTTTTGATAACTGCATTGGTCACAGAAATACCAGATTCCAAGTCTATTGAACCCTTGGAAGTGGGTAAAAAACTATTTGCAAAATTTGATTACATAGATATAAAATAAAATGAAGGGGCTAAGAATTTCCTGAAAACCACAATTAATTGCAGATAAAAAAACAATTCTGAATTTCTCTTTCGAATTCAACCGAACCCTTGAAGATTGTTGACGAGTGAGTTGCTAGTGTACCGAAGTGAAAGGAGTGTGCCGAAGCTTGCCCTTAGTTACAGTAAAAGATTATACTGATCCAAAAACGTTGCATGAAATAATCATTTGAAAAACTTATGCAACTAGTAACAATTATGAACAATGAGAGAATTTGACTTATCCTCTTATCAGAGTAAATACGCTTGTGCTATATTGCCTAATGTTCAACAGAAGGGAATTAACTGAACCCAGAAATCTGAAAATCGTGACAGAGATGTATTAGATGTGTTGGACAGCTGCACTTTATTCAAGGAGAGGGTACACCTTGGACATGGTATAATCTTTATTATTAATTTTCTTTTATTTATTGCCATTTATTTAATTAATCAACATCAAATCCTACATAAACAAATGTATCTTTACATATGAAGGAATGGGGTGTAACTTAATTTATTAAGCTTTCGTTTATTTTTATTAACAAAACAAATCAAAAATACCGGTATCTTACTATAAGATGTTGCGTTTTGACGACTCCAGTGACGATAGCCAGAAGACATTAGGGTGCTGCGACGGTGCGGCTTCTCTGCTTAATCCTGCGCGAGCGACTGAGCGGCGGACGCCGCCGACTCATCCTTTGAAAAAGTACCTGACAGCATACAAACATATCATGTGCCGGAGTTCACAGTTCAAATTAATTATTAAATAGGACAGTTCAACTCACCAAGGTCCGCCAGTAAAATAGAACACCTGTTGGTACAAGAATGTTAATTTTTTTTTGTTGTTTTTGAAATGTAAATTTATTGTATGCAGAATCATCAGCTTAGACAATAAAATACAAGCTGTAAATAAACCTTATATACAACCTTTAGCAACTGCATCACTTAACATATTTTGTCTTTACACTTACACACATAACTTTCGTACTAGTGGATTTTTTATAGTCTTTACAGGCGACCGCCTGTCATCTGTCGGTGTACTAGTTGGGCACGGACTTCCCTCCTCTCCGGAAGGAGCGTCCGGAGCCGCCGCGACCGCGCCAGGGCGCCCCGCGCTGCCCGCGCCGGTTGCCGCGGCCGCCGTGCCCGTTCATCCCGCGACCCCGGCCCCGGTCTTGTCCTCGCGATCGATCTTGACCTCTCCCGCGATACCCGCCGCTCCAACGTTGATTACGTGAATAATCATCACCATCCTCATTATAGGAATCATCATCATAATTTTGATCATAAGATTGATCCTCGTCATTGTTATAGTCGTCATTGTTTTGCTGGTACTGGTTGTCGTAATTAGAATCATAATGTCCTTTATTGAATCCATTATCAGGGAATTGCTGGCGAGGTGGCGGCATGTTACCCATAGGTGGCATATTTCCCATTGGTGGTATATTGCCCATTGGAGGCATATTACCCATAGGGGGCATATTGCCCATTGGTGGCATGTTGCCAATAGGAGGCATTCCTGTCATATGGGGAGGCATGTTATGCATTGGTGGCATCGAATTCATTCCCATTGGAGGTGGCCCCATTGGCCCCATATTGCCCATAGGCATAGGAGGTCTCATCATATTGCCCATTGGAGGCATATTTCCCATTGGTCTTATATTATTCATGTTGGGTTGGTTATAGTCTTGATTTCCTTGATCTTCCATGTCCACCTCATTGTCATAGTTGTCATCATGCCTGTAATCTTCCATATCATTATTATCTTCATTGTCTTGTCCATCAGGATCATGCTCTGCTTCAGGATATTCAAACGGTTGAAAGCTTTCCTCTTCAGCATCATCTTCCAAATGAGGCATTACATCATGTAACTCTTCTATTTCTCCTGATGCTATATATTTTTTCAGTGCTATGGGGCCATCAGCTATTGCCTTTTCTAGCTTTGAACCTGGCTCTACAGAAATCAGTTTCCCATAGATGAATATAGCTGATGGGGTTATCTGTTGCAGTGGGACCGCACCGGGTACAGACTCCACTAAAGCTTGTGTTAGAGCTTCAGTAGTTGCATCATCTGCAGTTGGACCATGATTCCATTGAGCTTGGAAGTTTCTGGGTATAGGTTTACTGTAGGGTACTTTCTTCACTTTCTTTTCAAAGTCCATTGGTATTAAGGTTGTATCCAAATCAAGACCAGGTATGACCTTGTCTGTGTCTGAGGTAAATATTTCAACTTTATCTTCAGGTCCCATGCCAGGAATAATTGCTGGTTCATCCAGATCATGATCATCTTGTACTCCAGGTGGTAATGTATTAAGATTATACTTGTCTCTCATTTGATCTCCAGGACGGTTTCTGGTCCAAAACTTAGATGTATGGTCATTGGACCCTGAACACAGTATGTGGCCAAGAGGGTGCCATGCCATTGTCCAGACTATTGATTCATGAGCACCCTCAATGCATCCCACTTCTTTGTCTGTGCCAACATTCCAAAACAGAATAGCACCATCAGACCCACCTGAGCAAAATAGACCTTCATGTGTTGGGTGCCAAGCCACACTAGAGGCTTCTTTCTTGTGTCCTCTAAATATTTGTAGTTCAGATCCTAGTTTGCGAATGTCAAACAATTTGAGCAAATGGTCACGGGATGCTGTAATAAGCCAATTTCCATTGTCATTCCACTTCAAGTCCATCACAGTTGATTTGTGAGCATGAAGTGTAGAGAGAGCTGTTCCTGACTTTGGATCCCATAATTTTATTGGCTGTTGATTGTCCTTGCTACCAGAGACGATAAGGGCCTTTGTAGGATGCCACTGTACACATTTCACATCTGCACCATGGCCTCTAAGAATTCTTTCTTCTTGACATCTGTAGAAGTCAAAGATACGTAAGGTACCATCATCTGAGCAGGTAACAATTTTAGAGTCGCTAGGACTAAAACTGATGCCTCGTACAGCTTCTTTGTGTGCTTGGTACATTTTTACGTTGTTCATATTGCTTTGCCAATATTTAATGAAACCAGAGTGATCACCGGTCACCATCCATCCCTCACCATGGGACCAGACCATTGACCTCACTGGTGAATCATGTGCTTGAAGAATTGTTTCAAAATTAAATGTCAACCCATTCCATAATGTGAACTCCCCAGATGATGCCCCTGTTATTAACCTTCGACCTTCAGGAGTCCAAGCAACAGCAAAAATAGGACACCTCATTTTATTTGTCGCCGTTTTGACAAAACGTGTGGTTACCGCGTTAATAGGGTTATCAGGATACGACGGTGGCGGCAAGAGATCAGGAGTGTACATAGCGTCAGGCTGCAGAGCGTGCCTGTCCCGCCAATCTCTTTGCCAAACACGACACTCTAAAGCTTTAATAATAGCAGCATTATAATCAACAGTTTTCCGCATAACAGATTTACGTAAACGTTTACCATCGAAATCGTCTTGAGTCATATTGAGGGGACCCTGAGGCGGGAAGCGCATCTGGTAGTTGAAAGGCCTAAAATTATGGCGCATGTTGTTTCGGCCGGGCGGTCCCATGGGACCACCCATGCCGGGTGGTGGCATTCCCATATTCGGTGGCGTGTGTCCGAAATCCATGGTTAGCGACTTCGATACCTAATTAGAGAAATATTTACTTTATAAATACAAAAATACATCATTCTAATATCTACCGATGCCAACACTATCTAAGTGTGACCATTAATTTCATGACTTAATCTTACCTTGTTATGGTGACGCGCTATAACATTCTTCACGGTCTCGTCTACAACGACACGACACACATGATTACTGACACTATTTAAATTATATTAACGAAATGTTAGCATTGAAATAACAATAAACGTTAACCTATTTTCCTACACTAAAAGAGAAATTAAGTTTTCGGCTGCGGAATGCTATGCGAACGAACCATAGTGAAATGTCGCGTTTTTTTTTTGTTTTCCATAAACAACTTCTCAGTCTATACAAAGACAAATAAAGTTTTCTATTCACGAGCAAACCCCACCGAACAAGTGCCAAGACTTTTAAAGTGAATTTAACCACCATAGCCAAGTTTTATAAAGACAACTTCACACTTACAGCAAAAAAAAACTTATAACACCTAACTGGCACGTAAAGTGACCTTATTCTTTGAGTTTTAATTGCCCCTGTTATTCGTAACATAAGTTATAACATTAACATGTCCCACGGTATTATGTTGTTTGCCATATAATAATAATGAGGTTCTCAAAAGTAGCTCTACATATATTATATATTATTATATACATATATCTGGTGAGAATAATAGTCACCTCAAGTAGCTAAATGGTTCCTTACCAAGGGGTCAAGTTATGATTGCTTCTAGGCGCGGCGATCATTTGCGAGCGAGTTTATTTTATTTTAACTTAGAGAATCACACCCCTGGCCTGGTTGCTTTTATATTCGGATTATTCGGTAATATACTGGTGGCACTGGTGCATAGGTATACTTAGTCGTCAGTAATTTAACAATATTACTAAGTTAAGTATAAAGGATATTACTAACATTAAATTAAAAAAAATACAAATCTCCACGCATTAATAGAGTAATCCTACGCAAATAAAACAAAAAACAAATTAATCCCAAAATGTCTTAAATGATTTCGGAAAAGACCTGACTCTTTAAACTGCTGGACTGATTTTCATCAAACATTGCGTCGGGGGGTTCATGTTGAAAATTGCGTCGGGGGTTAAAAATACGGCTGGATACTTTTTATTAGAAATAGGTACTAAGGTAGGTACATAGCTACTTTGCAAACACTGCGAATTACCTGCCTCTTATACAAATCTTAGTCTACACGTCGTGTCTGGAACCAGGATGAGAAATGGATTGCCACCTACGAATAATAATAAGTCTATTTTATTCGTAGATTGTCACATAATAATCAATTATAGTCAAACTATTTGCAACTGAGCTTATCTAATCACCTGTTTTAACAATGGCGTTGTATCCATAGAATGCCGTTTTTTGCTTTGTACTCGTTAGTACCAAACAACTGCTTAGAAACACGTTGCGTGAATATTTTCATTGATTTTGACCATTTTTGTGAGCAACTGTTTGGTGCTTTCGATTACAAAGCAGATAATGGCATTGTGTGGATACAATGCCATTGTGAGAACGAGAGATTATATAGGTAATCTGTCTATTAAGTAAGCTGTATATTTGTTTCCGCCACCTACTTAAACTGTTTCGTTTTACCTACCCGCAACTACCAAACCTGCGTGGGCGTCGGCGGACGCCTGGGAACGCCTCAAGGTCACAAAATACAGCTGTCTCGGCGCCCAATATCATTTCTTTGCTTTCGGTGTCGAGACTCTAGGTTCTTGGGGTAAGGGTGCGCTGGAGCTACACAAAGAGCTCAGAAAGAGATATAAAGAGGCAACAGGCGACCCTCGCGCTGGCAGCCTTCTCGCGCAAAGAATCGCAATCGCAGTTCAGCGCGGGAATGATGCCTGCGTGATGGGCACCCTGCCAAGAGACCCACCTCTCTTTTACAATTAATTTTAAAGTTTATTTAGTTATTTTAATTTAATAGTAGTTTTAGTTTTGTATTTACATTTTAAGTATCTGTTTTTTATTAAGTTTATTAATGTTCCGACTTATTTCTTTCTTTTATTGGTTGTCTGCCTTGTTCTTTGTTTCTGTATTGTTTTGTACTGATTCGTGATGTTCAACAAAGAGTAGATATTTGTATTGTATTGTAATCTCAGTTGTGTGGATGAGTTCAGTTGAAAACGTGTACTGGCTCCACGTCGTGTGACTTTAGTTCTAAAGGTATGGTATCAGGTATTGACAGCGGGATTATGAATTTTACCAATGCCCGCCTACATAAATATACTTAGATATGATTAGTTTGCTCACCCGGGAAACCGAGAAACTGTTATTTTGAGCAGTATTAATTATACGCGGTATTTGTGATATAATAATATAATACCTGGATGACCTGGTTTTTTTCGGTACGTTTTCTAAAAATGAAACCTAGCTAGATTAATTTATCGCCCCGAAACCCCCTGCATACCAAATTTCATAAAAATCGTAGGAGCCGTTTCCGAGATTCTGGTTATATATATATACATATATAATACAAAAATTGCTCGTTTAAAGGTATTAGATAGATATATTAGATTTGTTTGTGCTATATATGGATATATTGACCAAACTTTTAATATTCCCTATCAGATTAAAGACTAAAATACACTGTCAAGTTTTTGTAAAAAAGTTCGTGTTAAGTATATGTATCTTTATGTATGCCGGCTTTGACTAATTAACTGGTTTTCGGGGATCCTTTATCCTTTAGTGAATATCTTTAGAAAGACGACTTTGCAAGTACAGCTAATATTTATATTGTGGTATCTAACCATCGTGTTTTTTACAAGAAGATAGGTACCTAGTCAGTGGCGTAGCGTAGTGGGGGCGTGGGGGCGGCCCGCCCCGGGCGGCACTTTTAGGGGGCGGCAAAATATCAGAATAAATAACAATAATATCGTATAAATATTTGAAGTACGTAAGCAATGGGGCGGCAAAATTTTCATCCGCCCTGGGCGGCCGAGACCCACGCTACGACACTGTACCTAGTTGATAAGAGGTCTCATTTAAGAAGACGAAGAATCGAAGAAAAATAAAAGGTCTAGAATTTGTACTGGATCTGCCCGATGTTTGAAAGCACATCACGCGAAAGTAGTTTTAAGCTGTGTAACTACTTATTGCTACAAAATAGAGCTGTCATTTTCTTCTAGTCGGCGCGTTCAGCACAATTTTTCACCATTTTCGAGTGGCATTATTACATAATTGCCTTTCGACTGTTATTTTTACACACTACACGAACACACACAGGCCAAAGTTTAATTTAAAAACCGGTCTCGCTTTGCCTTTCTTAGTACTAATATCAGTTTTTATTCGATCTAGTACCTGATTTTTTAAAGAAAATACTTAATAAGACCATTCGAAAGAGGTAAAAATTTGTGTTTGGTTAATTTTTTTACAAAACCACATCGGTGCCCGTAACTTTAGTGAATAAACATACTCAATACACTCATACAATATAATACAATGACTCTGAAAATAGGTAGAGCTCATTTTAATTTTTAACTACCCGCACTTCGGCATGTGCGTGTAGTTTATTCACGCGTTTGAGAAGTGTATATATATCAAAAACTTACACTAAAAGCGGGTTTGTTTGCCGAAGTTTAGTTGTACCTACGTATTTTACTGTCAGTTCCCTAACATACGTACCTATTCACTGTTTTCTAAACTAACCTACGTAAAGTAAGTAAGTTCACGTCCTCAACCAGAATTAAATTTGTACTTATTTTTTATTTAATCTGACAGTTGTGGACTATTTTTAACTGACTTTAAAAAAGGAGCAGATTCTCAATTCATGGGAATTCCCCTTTTTTCATCGTATTAAGTTTGGTGTATCTGAATAATATTATGTACAGTTTGCCAATACAGATTCGTTATCGTCGCCATGTCGTCGCTGCGTTGTGGTTTTTCAAACTAGGTGTCTAATACTTAAAAAATAATATTCATGATCGAAAAACGTGAATAGCAACTTCTTACAAGCTTCGCTTGGTTCTCTGCGGAACTCAAGGCAGCCACAAGGACATGGGCGGACTGGGCGGCAAGTTTAGAATTGCTATATTCCGGTACGCTCCTAACGAGTCATCACTTTTGATACTCGCGTTCAACGGAATGCCACATTAGGCGTCCGAAAATATTTTTATTTACTTATATACTTATGAACAAAAATTCTCAACGAATTTAAAATGGTTCGGCACCGCGTAGATGATTACGTCTACTTTCGCAAATATTTGTATTATAGAGTAAACTAAGCTTTGAGGATATGTCATACAATAGCCGCCGTGTTAACGCGGAATGAATATTCGGTCGGAGTCGGAATCTGCTCGCCATTGCCGCAACCCGTTGCCTGACGATTGAATATTCAACAGGACAATTTTTGTGTTTTTGTGAATTTAAATGGATAATTGAATAGTGAGGAAAAGCTGGTGAGTTAATGGGAATATTATAATAAAAAAAATTGTTTTTCCGCTTCTGACAAAAAAATGTTTTCACTCGGTTTTACTTGTTTTTAAAACTTCATTCGCAGAAAGTTCATTTACTCGTAACATTATAAAGTTTACATTTGTGCCGTCAACGAAATTCACCCATGCCACCCCGAAAACTAAAGACTCTAAAATGGGCAATTAAAACACGTTTTGCTTGATTTTTTTTTCAAATACTGATTCGTTCGAATGCAGCTGTGTCGTACAACGTAAGTACATACAATGCAAACTCAAAATATTTTCGAAGAAATTTTATTGTGGTAAAACACTTTATAGTCCCACTATGCGATGTGGCATTGTGAGGGCATCTCTCAAACAAGAAATATAAATGTTATCACAATAACACCGAAAAATCGGCCAAGTGCAAGTCGGACTCGCGCATTGAGAGTTCCGTACAAATTCAGCAAGTGAGTATAAAATCCAGTGTTAGCAGAGCCCTGCTCCTAAGCAAAATGTAGACATTATGAGGTCATTTTATATTGGTTATAGACAAAAACAGATAGACAAAAATATTTTTGTAGGTATTTGTTTTAATAGCGGCTACAGAAATACATCATCTGTTTAAATATAAACTGTCGCTAACACGGTTCATGAGATACAGACTAGTGACAGACAGACAGACGGACAGTGGCGTCTTAGTACCTAATAGGATCTTGTTTCTACCCTTGGGTACGGCATCTAAAAAGTTAGTGTACCTATGGTACTCAACGGTACCTGTTTAAAAAAGGAATGTATAGTTAGGTGGGTCCTAACGTAGCTTAGCCATGGATATAGTTGCTTAGTCATGCTACAAAAATAAAGTTTCATTAATAATTAAAAACAGACGGAGTCTATACCTACGATGTTGTCTTAATAATAGCAATAAAATTAATAATATCTCCAGCTATATTGGGGTCATTAAAGCTAACGCAGACAATAACATAACAATTTTTTTTTGTGTATACTCGTAGCTAAAAGGTCGAAATAACTAAGCAATATTATAAATGTTCGCGTGTCACTAACTGCTTGTGATTAACGATAAAGTTATGCGACAATATAATAATCGCAAATTTAATCAAAATTTGTTATTGCTGTGAATACGATTTAAGAAAAGTTACGTTCTTTTACTTGCTTTACCATCAGGTGCTATCTTGCCTTCCTTGTTGTATGTAAATAGTAAATAGTAAATATCTTGGGACAAATTACACCAATTGACCCAGCCCCAAACTAAGCAAAGCTTGTACTATGGGTACCAGGCAACGGATAAACATACTTATATAATGTAGATAAATGCATAATTAAATACATACAACATCCATGACTCGGGCACAAACATTCGTATTCATCATACAACTGTCTGCCCCTACCGGGATTCGAGCCCGGGACCTCTAGCTTCATAGTCAGGGTCACTAACCACTAGGCTATCCGGTCGTTATGTCGTATGTATAAAAAAACTTGGGCCCTGTTCACGACGTTTCGTTTACCTGCGCTGCATAAGCTATGTACGTACCTACTTAGAGAGAGCGCAGAATTTGTAAAAACCGGTCGTGCGAGTTCGATTCTTGCACTGACGGTTCCGTATAACTTCGCTAAAATCATTTCAGTGTATTTTTTTTATCACGTGGACTAAGAAATTGCAGTTTTTACAGTTGCATGAGAGTCGTGAGACCATTACATAGCGAACCTATAGGTATCAACTAAGTAATTTCTGTGCCTCCAGTGAATACTATACAACTTAAAAAGTGCAACTTTGCAGGAGAGTGATTTTATTTTTGAAAAAAATACCTTATTTTATGAATAGGTACATTACGTATAGAGGTATCATTAAACACATAGTTTTTGTTGCTGAAGCTGAAAATAACGTGCTTATTGGTTTGTTTAGAGTTGTATTTTCCTACATGAATAGGTAATAAGACAAGTTCGAGTTAGACTGGTGATACTTTTTAATATGTATTTTTATACAAGTCTAGTTTTGAGAGTGGTATTGCATAGTTAATTGAGATAGTTTTAATCTTAAATCATTAAAACACGAAAATTAAGCGAATCGAATAGTGTAAGAAACGCAATATCGCTTCAACTGGACTTGTATTAGTATTCACTGGAGGCACAGATTTCAACTTAAAACTTCTTATTAAAAGTTCTTGAAAACAGACTGACGGACGCACAGGCGAACAACATAGTGATCCTATAAGGATTTCCTTTTTGACTTTTTAAGCTACAAAACCGAAGAATATATCCGATAAAAAAATTAGCCGAACTTATCTAGACACGCGGCAGCGTGTCAAGCCAACGTTCAAGCTATAGATTTAACTACTTATGTAATATGTACGCATGCAGAGCGTTTAGCATTATTTAGTTTTGGCCCGTGCGTATCACCTATGTATATATATATATCCATGGTGAAGCTAACGATGCAGGTTTAGATAAGCCATCCATAGGTAGGTACATTGTTAATGAGAAATTTTAGTGAAAGAAAATTACATAATGATAATACTTATTTATTAAGTTTCCATGTACTTATACTAAGCCAATTCTATGTAAATACACTTTATATAAAACCTCTACATAGAGTTTAAAAATATAGCCCGCGTAAAACTCAGGAATAAAGCCTTGAAAAGTTTCAGCAGGCAGGGCAAACGGACGCGGATAACGCAAGCATATTGATAGAACTCAGATACCATTCTGTGTGTTCGGACTGGACCCCAAAAACTATACTTAAAGATATTTATAGCTTGGTATTATCAAAATCAGTAAATTGATACCATCACGATCAAAAAAATATATCGATAAAAAAATCTCGCCAAGTGCCAACGTTATTTTTTGTAAATAACCTAAAACGATTTATCTCAAAAGATTTATCTTAATTCTGTTTAAGCTCCGTGTACCCGAGTCATTGGTTCTTGTCAGCGGGTACCTATGTACATATAATAAAATATTGTTAAACGTCTTAAATCTAAATAATACATTATGGGTACGACCCACATGTCATGTCATGTTGATAGAAATGTTTAAGCAGTTCATGTATTTATTTAGGTAATTTATTCAAAGATCAAATGGTAAGACAGACCATTATTTAAATCGATGTTACGTATTTATAATTAAGTATTTGACGAGTGGAAAAACCTTTTATGTGGGCATGTCGTTTTGTCCAAGAAAAGTTATTATTTAATAATGAAATATATTAAAAATGTGGTGTTAAATGTGGCCTGTAGGTACCTGCTACCTTAGGCTCTGTCTACCCCGTAAGGGATAAAGACGTGATTTGTGTATGTGTATGTGTGAAATATATTTAATATTTAAGTATTTTTTTGACGTATTCACGAGTCATGAGCTCAAATTGCACGTCTACCAGGCAAGCGTGCCTCATTGAATCACATCTTCGCTTATTATACTATCAGGCGTAGGGTACCTACGCGTAAAAAAGTTTTCGCTTTTCAGGAAACTTTAAAGTACCTATGCTAAATGACGATTATTCGTACTTAAAGAGGAAACCTGCCATCCAAGCGTGTTATGCGAACATAAAGCCCACCACTTTCGCGTAAGCTTACTGGTTTATACCTACATAGCTTTATTTGTTTTACGTCCACTTCAAAACTGGCCCTCAGTAACTTGCTTACAGTGAGTAGTTTAGTTTCTTGAAACTACGTGTTTCTTTGTCCTCAGAGCTCATCATGATAATCGTGTTGATCCTGTTAGTCGTGCTGGCGTGCGCCTTCTGGGCATTCTGGGTGACGAACATCAAAAGGATGGACAAGGTGACAGCGTCGCTGCCTACGCTGCCGGGTCTGCCGCTCCTCGGGAATGCCACTCTTTTCATTGGGAACACACAAAGTAAATACAGTAGGCTTATTACCTAACTCGCTGGCAATCGCCATCGTGTTCATTTTGACAGTTCATGTACGGGCTGACAATTGGCATTGGAATCAGCTAGCTGTCACATTCATACAAGAACTGTCAAAATGAACACGATGGCGATTGCCAGCGAGTTAGGTAATAAGCCTACAGGTTGAGTAATCGGATGAAAGGGCAGGTCAATCTTTCTTCAAAAAACAACAGCACCTACTTGATTTTAACTATGTACTCATGTATTAATTGTAAATTTACGTCTAAGTACTTGATCTAAAAGCCGTGGTAACACAGTGGTAGTGGTAATAAGGGTTATCAAAGAACATAGCTACGATGGATATCTACTTCGAGGTAGTACATATATTCCACCGTAAAATGAAGACGGTATCGAGAGAAATACCCAACCAGAACGAATGTTATATGAATAATTCATGAAACTTTATTTATAGTTTACAAACTATAAGCCCAGCCATCATTCGGGTCGCTTAATATGTACGCCCGGTCTTAAAAATAGCGTTTAACTTAATTTATACTTTGAACTTAAAATTATATAAAAATAAGTTATTTTTAAACACAAACACTCATTTACAACGGCAAAATACATTTGAATCATACTCAAATAGTTATTTATCTGAATCATAATCGCAGCGAGTAAGTTGGTAAAAAGTGGTTTTCGACAAAAACACCTGTAAATATGCTGGACTAATATCTTCCGTTTTCTACTTCAGTTCCTTAATTCTACTTTTATATCTAGAAATTATAAATATGGAATTTCCGATAAGTAGTAAATGACTGTAAACCTGTGTACACCTATAGGTACATTATATTATAATAATTTTTTTTCAGAAATATTAGCGAATTTGCAAAAAATCGCTGATTTGGCATACTTACATAAAGGCGCTGCTAAAATTTGGCTTGGACCCAAATTGTATGTTGGTAAGCAATTCTTTATTCATCTTGATTGAGTCGCAGACCAAATAAAAAGTAAAGACGTAGTTATACGAACGGCAAAGTGAGGCTGGTCTAAACTACGCGTGCGCATGTGCGTATGCGTAGCTAATTTCCTTGGTGTAGTTTGATTGTACCCCTTGTGGCCCTTGTTCTTCGTACATAACCAAGTTACATTCCACTTCACAGTTAAAACCACTTCACAGTTTTTATTTGATTTAAGGACCTAATTGACAATATAAGTGAGTTCCAAGTTGTGATGTACTCTTTATTATTTTTGCAGCTCTTGGAAATCCTGAAGATTCTCAAATTGTTTTAGAGAATTGCTTAGATAAAGACGCAGTCTACCGATTTCTGCGTCCATGGCTTGGCTATGGCTTATTTGTGGCACCTCGTAAGTAATAATTAATAAGCATCTGCACTACTTATGTATTTCTAACTAATTATAATCGCAGTCGTACCAGAAGTTCTAGTCTTGTTGTTCATGTGGTAGATAGAGGAATCATAACGTAACCGCCGTACTCGTAATATCGGCTCATTATCATTAATTATTCTATCTGTAATGTATACTCTAAGTATTGAATTCGTAGGTTTTCGGAGTACCTACAGAACCCCAAAAATGTTAAATACGTTAAAAATGTGACTGGTTTTGCAAATCGTAGCCGTCTATGTAGTTTTTTTTTGCTTATACATATGGGACCCATAACCTTAACACAATGGCATCTAGGTACCACTTCAAAAATTCATGGCTGACCGCCCACTTAGCAAGAAAACGGTTTGTCACTGCTCTCCCTCCCCTTGAAAAGAAACATAGGTACAGTTTCGTTAACTAATTGGGCTACCTAATATAAATAAATAAATAAAGCCCATAATTATATTTTTTGAGCTTAGACTTTACGTTCATTAGGATCTATATTGACCGCCGTTAAAATATACGCCCGTATAAAACATCCACGCTGTAGATTAGTTTAAATATTAAAACTTCAAAATTATTGATGACGTTTCACTCAATACTCAAGATAGAAAAAATATTATTGTCCGAAGCTCAGAAATTTGCAATGGGTTAATAATTAAACAGCAAACACTTATGATGCTAAACAAATAAAGTTCACCTTAATCTAACGACCTGCGAAATGGTACTGCACATAGACACGACTAGCTAGTTGTGAAAAGTCACATCAAACGAAATCAAACATCAGGAAATACATAACATTTAGCCGAAATGAGCGTGAATTTACTTATACTTGTTATTCTTGATTTTTCTGGGAAAAACTGCTCATTGTCATGTAAGTCATTTTGTGACTTCATAGGTCACGTTGGTATTTGAGATCAATTTTAGGGCACAATAGACATGATTATGATAACACCGAATTGACTTAATCTTTATTAATTGCAGTGGAGCTATGGAAGTCGCATAGAAAGGTTATGAGATCAGTATTCAACAATAAAGTTGTGGAAGAATACTTAGAAGTCATAGCGGACCAAGCAGATATTCTAGTTAAGCAATTGGAAAAGAAAACTAATACTGGAGATTTCGATGTACTTAAATTGGTAACTGCCTGCACGCTGGACATCGTATTTGGTAAGACACTTTTGTTTGGTTGTTATGTATAAGGATTAAGGAGCTCTAAAAACCCAAAACAGGTCGGGCTTTTTTTGCTCATAAAGGTTAGGTATGTGCAGGGGAATTATGTGGGTACGCTTTCATCAGTTATTCAATATTGTCGTTTGACATTGGATTTGTGTTAAACTTAAAACTTTATTTTGTAAATACTTATGTTATTACTGCTGTACAAAGGGTCTCCCTTCTCCCATCACATGATCATACATGACTAAACTTTTACATAAACAAATAATACATACATGCTTAAATAAAATAATTTTAACGTAAATCAAACTTCTGTATTTTCCTAAAATAATAATTTTATGAGCGGTTTGCAAATGTAGCGTCATAATTGCAATGAATTATAAGGAAAATAACAATGGGTCATAAATAGTATATTATCACAAACAAAACTCAAAGACAATGAACTAATTGACCAGACTTTTGCTAATTATGTGCAACAGTCTGGCAATTTACGATATGTCAGTCATAGAGATATGACATAGATAACAAATTCTTATCTATCAAACAAGTGATTCCTGACCCACCATGGAACCTTTTCACAGTAAATGTCATAGTGATGTTACATTGAATTGACAAAGAAAATCATCTGAATATATGACGTTTACTGTGAGAACGTTCTACGGTGTGTTAGGCAGGAATCAAACTGTTCGATAGTACAACATTGACGGAGAGCTAAAAATGTTCCATACTGCGTACCTAATGCCGTGGTAGCCTAGTGGTTCGACCTGTGGCCTCTCAAGCATAGAGTCGTGGGTTCGATTCCCGGGCTCGCACTTCTGAATTTTCCGGATTTTATGTGCGAAATTACATTTGTACGAACTTGAAATTTTGAAACCTTCACGCATCTACGAAGAAATTCGATGGTGTGTGTGAAGTTTCCGATCCGCACTGGGCTCGCGTGAGAACTATAGCTCATGTCCTCTCATTCTGAGAAGAGGCCTGTGCCCAGCAGCGGGACCTATGTAGGCTGGAGATGATGATGATGATGACGGCGTACCTATTATATCTTCAAAATTTAAACACTATGCTAACTATTACCCACTTAAAAAATATTCCGACAAGTCGAAAAACTCGTCCATTTTTTGAAATTTATATAAAAGCAAAAAAAAAATATGGTCACTTTGGTCATTCTCTCAGTCTTCTGCAGCCAAAATTAGATATTTTGAATAACTTAAAACCTGCCCTGTTAACTCCTGCGCCGTTAGCAAACAAGTATTTTATGTGTTGATATATAAATTTATGGCACTTTGGCTAATGTGAGAGTATTAAGACTATTAAGTACTTCAAAAACGCCAAATTGGTTTACTTTGCACTTACGACATTAGGTAGTAAAAAACTGTCGAAGACTTGACGTGTCTCATGTAAGTACCTTTTCAAGATTCGTTTTTGTTTTATATGTTTAGTTAAAACATATTCCAATTAACCCTACTCTGAAAGTAGAACTTATATTTTAAGGGAAACTATGGAATGACGTTTTAATCTCCTGAAATTTCTAAACGACACTGAAAATTAATACACAAAAATCCGAAAAGTAAAGCTATGGCCGGGAATCGAACCCAGATCCTCGTCATTCCGTGACGCGTGCTATAACCCCTACACCAAGCCACAGTATATATTTATTTACTGTGACCAAGCTGTCACGTGACCTTATTACTCTAGGATTTTTTTTCGCCAAGCGTCATCTGTTTGAATGATGTGTCTGTACGACACAATTATAAACTCCCGTGGAACATCTACTGCTCACCATGGACGAGAGAAAGGCGTTGTTTTTCAAATGATAGGTAGTTACTATCAAAAATGAACCAAGAATTTTTACTTCTTGATTCATTTGATAGTTAATCTCGTGAGTCCTCGCGTACTTTATAGATAACAAAACAATGGTAGAAATGTCCATCATACAAAGAACATAATTGTTCAATGAATAACAAACTTTAAATATGCTGAAATAATCTAAAATTACAAAACTGCTAATTCTCATGTATGTTTTAAACACTATATCAGATCTGTTATAAAATGTCGGGATTTAGGAGGTAGTAAACAGGATTGACCGATACATCTGATTTTTATTCTTATCTAGAAACGGCAATGGGTGAGCGCATGGACGTGCAGCACTCGCCGGACACGCCGTACCTGCGCGCGCGCCACACGGTCATGACCATCCTAAACATGCGCTTCTTCAAGGTGTGGCTCCAGCCCGACTGCCTCTTCAACCTCACCTCCTACGCCAAAGAACACAACGACAGCATCAAACTCACGCACCAATTCACTGACGAAGTATGTCCAGCATAGTTTTAATTACCTGCAACTACTTAGTTAAGAATCTAATTGTTACCTTTATAGCCGACAAAGAGAATACATACACATACACATATGCACAAATCACGTCTATATCCCTTACGGGAGAAGTGCAAAAGTTATGTTCATGCGAATGCAAGATTCGAACTAGCTTTACTTTGACTGTTTAACCAATGCTAGGCGTTCAAAGGATTAAATAAACTCTTTCTACTCCAGTATTATCTGTGATTTATGTAATACCAGCACCACTATAAGAACGCTCATACAAGACTTTGGATAAGTCTATTCTATATTGTCTATTCCCTCTAAAAGCACTCGTTGTGGCTTACGGCTCTAAAAGTACTCCTTGACTCTTAAACTACCACACACTTTGACTAACATCTATGGATTTTGTCCGAAATAAATGATTATTATTATTATTATTATTATTAAAACAAAAATGGTGATGGGTGTCGTTTCCGGGTAATATGTTGGCTCTGAGCTCAAATTTGGCATAATTTTTTCGATCCAAGATGGCGGATAACAGTTTGTCAATTTTTTTGACAAAATGTTGATGGGTGTCGTTTTCAAGTGATTAGTTAGGTGGCTCTGATTGCGAATTTTGATCATTTTTTTGGATCCAAGATGGCGGATGATAATTTGACACTTTTGACATAAAAATGTTGATGGGTATCGTTTTTAAGTAATTTGGTGGCTCTGATCACGAATTTGTGGTAATTTTTTGGATCCAAGATGGCGGATGACATTTTGACACTTTTTAGACAAAATGTTGATGCAAGTCGTTTTCTAGTACCTAATGAGATGGCTCTGATTACGAATTTTGATACATATTTTTTTGGATCCAAGATGTCCGATGACTACTTCACACTTTTGATATTAAAATGTTGATGGGTATCGTTTTTGAGTAATTTTGTAGCTCTGAGCACGAATTTGGCATAATTTTATGAATCCAAGATGGCGGATGACATTTTGACACTTTGACACAAAAGTGGTGCTTGCCCACACTACTCGCCTTTTTTAACCCCTCTAATACAACTGTTGCATAAAATACTATAACGTTCATTACGTTCTTATTCCGCAGCGCAGGTATTCCGAGTACTTGTGCTTTTTAAATTACGTCTACTTACCTATTTTATATTTCATAATCATGCCAAACGTTGCCTTTAGGTCTTGTTACATTAGGCTCTGTCTACCACGTAAGGAATAAAGACGTGATTTATGTATGTTTTATATAATTTTGATTATCAAATGCACTGTCGGGCAAACAGAACCTTTCACAGGGAACATCGGAGTACTTTGACACTACAGACACAAATAACAAGCCGATCACTTATTGCGATAATATTTTACAGTGACTTGGGTGACTTCCATTTGGTTGACCGTACTTCAGAATTATCGTTTTGTGAATTGTCCAATTTGGTTACTATAAGTATAGAGTTAGAGGTAGAGTTTAGTGAACTATGTAAGCACATCGCCATATTAAAATTGTCTACGATTTGGGTAGAACCTGATTCTAGCTTTGGAACCGGATTCAGGTTGCCTATTTCAAATCCATTCAAAATCAAATTCACATTTAGTTAAAACTTGATTAATTTATTCCGGAATGTTGTTTTGTCTAACAACTAGCTTCTGTCCGCGACTTCGTCTGCGTATTATACATATAAACCTTCCTCTCGAATCAATCTATCTAATAAAAAAAACCGCATCAAAATCTGGTGAGTAGTTTTAAAGAACTAAGCATACATAGGGACAGACAGACAGACAGACAGACAGCAGAAAGCGACTTTGTTTTATACTATGTAGTGATACTGAAGTAGTGATACGTGATGTATAGGTACTTAACTTTCGTTCTCCTTTGATTAAGCGCAATCCTAATAAAATAGAAGAACATATTCGATCTTAACTAAACTCAAACTATTAAAACTAAAATATACTATACTTTCAAAAACATACTAAAATAAAATATACTATACTTTTTTTTTTTTTAATTTTCTTTATGTGTCGTTTTTGTGTCAATAAATGTTTTCTTTCTTTTCTTTCTTAAAAAATTTATCTGAAATAAAAAAAAGTTAAATAGAAATCTTTACTTACCTAATCTAGAAACAAAGCGGCGTGATTTGTATTAAGGTGTTTGCTTTTTCAGGTCGTCAAGAAAAAGCGAATCGAGTACGAAAAAAACAAACACAATAACAATACAGGTATGTTTTTTTTCCTGTAAACTTAATGACTTAATCTAGTAAGTACTTGAACGAAGTATGAGTAGTTGCCAGTACTTACTTACAGTACTGACTGTCAGTTTACATAGTTTGCATACATGACATCGAAGCACACTACTGAAGTAGTAGGCAAACCAACACCGAGAGCTATAATCCTTACATTTATTTGAAAAATATGATGCCATAAGAGGCCATTGCTTCGGTAAGTAATTACGTTTCCGAGTGTTACTTAAACAAGGTTATATAAAATGCCTTTATTTCTGTTTGCTCTTCTGAATGAATTGCCAAGCATGCGTGTGAATCTCGTGCCGTCTCGCGTTCGAGATATATAATAATATTGACCAGAGTACGACAATATTGGTTGATCAATGACGTCTATGCTCGAATAATTACCGCATTTGCCATGGCACCGTGTTTGTTTTGACCTCAACACAATTTGCTTTAGCCTCTCATATAAACGGAGATGAACTATGGAGATTAGGTATATAACATATTTTTCTGTGACGTAAAACATTATCTTTAATTAACCTCATAAAATTCCTATCTAAAGTTATGGTGATAGGTATTTTTACTATTAGCGAGAAAAACAACAAATTACGTAAAAAATCGAAGAAATTTTGGCCATCCTTAATTTTTTTATTTGAAGAGGGCCTAGAAAAGCATATTACTCGAAAGTGCAAAAATCTGTGCCTTGCTATAAAAGCTCAAATTAAATTTTCGACTAGTTGACTGTAATTTTCTTCTAATCTACTCGTATTTAAAATGCAGCGGAAAATTTCACCACTTTCAAGTGGTATTTTAACATAGCTATGTACTTTCAAAAGTCAGCCATTTTTAGGGTTCCGTATCTCTTAAGGAAAAACGGAACACTTATAAGATCACTTCGTTGTCCGTCTGTCTGTCCGTCAGACCCTTTTCTTCATATAAAATTGAAATTGATACCAAATACAGAGGTCTGCGGTCCCTCAGAGTTGTAAAAAAATGAACTCTCTGAGTCAACTTAATCATAAGACACAGTCATTAGAAAAGGTGAAATAATAAGAATATAAATTGCCGAGCTCGAAAAACCTATAGGGTACTTCCAGTTGTCCTAGAAATTTGAAATTAGATATGGAGGTAGCTCTTATAGCACAATTAATGAAATAAATCAAAAAATGAGATTTTTTATGTCTGTAACCAATTTAAAATGACCTCACAACACAACACAATGATTACATTTTGCTTAGGGGCAGGGTTCTGCTAACGCTGGATTTTATATTAACGTGACAAATTGGTACGGAATCCTCGGTGCACGAAACCGACTTGCACTTGCCTTGTTTTTTATTTAAAGGTTCGGTATAAGACCCTTTTTCTTTTTATGTTTCATCCTGGCCCTGACTTAACATTTACTTTATTTAACTAGCTATGTATTTCTTTTTTTTTTCGTAGATGGCAAACTAAAGGCAGTATTGGATCTCTTATTCGGAAGGGAAATAGACTTCACTAACGAACAACTGCGAGAACATATTGATTCCATTACGATTGCGGGAAACGACACTACTGCTTTGACTATTGCTTACACCTTGATGTTGCTGGGGCAGCATAAAGAAGTACAGGAAAAAGTTGTTCAAGAGTAAGTGATAAAGATCTTCTCACTTTTCATTAAAAAAAAATATTTTGTAGAAATGTCAATTAAAATTTTTATTAATTTCGAATCAATTATGTTATTTCCAGGCAAAAATCAATTTTTGGGGATTCGAAACGAGGCGCTAACAAGGAAGAAATCCCGCAGATGTTTTATTTAGAACGAGTTATCAAGGAGAGCATGCGGCTCTACACCGTCGTGCCTATCATCGCTCGTAATATTGACAAGGATATATATCTTCGTAAGTATATTTCTAGTCAGTTACATCCAATAACCAACAGCATTCTTAGTGTTTGGACTGACCATGTTTGTGGTCGTTGCTCTTTGAACATGATGCGAAAAACGACTTGTTACAATTTCCTCATGTGTACACGCACATTCAGATGTTAGGTACCCAAACAGATCTGATGGCGACTTTACAATTCACGTGTCTGGCCTACCTAACTATAGGGGTGGCTCTGCGGTGTCCTGAACTAGCTTGGCCTAAAGCAGCATAGAAGGGGTGATGATGCACTTCTTTGTATTAAGGAAGGACCCCCATCTGATGAATTTGCTACGGGCCCGACGTTACGTTATAGTTACGCCACTGTGAACAACACTATTTTGCAGCGGTGTCTGACGTGACCCTCCCGGCGGGCACGGGCTGCGTCGTGGGCGCTTTCGCGATGCACCGCGCCAAATCTGTATGGGGCCCGGAAGCCGACCAATTCGATCCGGACCGGTTCCTCCCCGAGAGGTCTCTGAACCGCCACCGCGCGGCATTTCTACCTTTTAGTTACGGCTCTAGAAATTGCATTGGTAAGTATTTGGTAACACGATCGCTTTTAGTTGTTAGTTGGCTACTTAGGAATTGTATTCTCTAACGTAGCACAAAATGATGAACATTGTTTCACGACTTCATTGGTCAGATGTGTGCTACCTACATTGATTTTATGTTTCATTAATACATTGATGCAATGTGCAATATAACACAACATAACAGTCTAGACAAAGACCAAACATTTTCAATAATAAGTAGGTATGACTCAAACAAGGATATGAAGTAAATGTCTAAAAATGTAATCTTTTCAGGTCGCAATTATGGTATGCTAATAATGAAGAGCATATTATCAACGATTATCAGATCATACAAAATAGATGCCGACGAAGTGGGCCCCCTCAAAATGGAACTTCTTCTTTTCCCTATACGAGGACATCAAATCAGAATATCAAAGAGAGACTAAATAGTTCTAGGTGAAATAGCATTGAAGTCATTAGTATTACTATGATATTGCCTACGACGGACCAGAGAACTAATTATTTGTCTTTTATGATAGGTACGATAATACGAGTACTAAACCTATTTTCACGTGTTCGTCTGTTCCTTGTAGCTTGTAAACTAAGTATTTATCAAGTCGAATATTTAGGGTGCCGTTAACCGGGGAGATTGATAATTTTGGGGTTACTTTGATCATTTTAAAATTGCTATGAAATCGATATTGTCCATATGCGGCGAATGTTTGGCATGTAGACGCAAAGGCAAACGATGAAGACATCGATTGGAAGCAGTAACCGCACATAAAAAAGAATGATTTCGTCATTATAACTACTTTTTAAAGTCACCCCGTAAATCAAAGTCACCCCGGTTTACGGTAGCATTGATGTATAGTCATTCGAAGATGGGTTTTTAGCTGTAGGTATTAATTATTTAAATCATACGGCGATTAGTAGAGTAGAGGTACCTATAGAATTTCGTATTTACTAAATAAATTTTGTAACCTAACCTACAGGTGTCATATTTTAACAACTGGCTTTAATAGTTATTTGTTATACAGGGGTGCAAAGTTGTATTTTACCCGCGAGTCTTTCAACACACGAGAAGTAAAATATATATGTATTTGCAAACACAAAACTTTTCACCTTACTGTAGCGTCCTCGCTACAGTAGGTGAAAAGTTTTGTGTTATACAAAAAAGTGTGAACATCTTCATCACTGGAATCACTATATTTTTTTAAATATTATAACAGAAAACTCTGGAAAGTGTCTATTTTTACGTGAGTCGGCGTCGATGAGAAGGAATTTTTTTGTTGACAATGTGGAATTTCTGACGATGTGTTTTGAAATTGCATGCACTCAACTTGTGCGTTCTGAATTATATTCAACATCATTATAAAAAACTAAATGTTTCTTACGGAATTTTAAGGTTTATGACTTAAAATTATTACATATTAAATAAAGCTAAGTTTGGTATTTTTTATTAAATTCTCAAACCATTCATTGAACAATTAATATTGAACGAACCATTACTATGAGCGTTTTACGTTTTGTTATCTGTCAAAAGCTACTTAAACACGCTCCAAAGTCAAATTACTTTCCCCACAAGAGGATAAAACGCGTTTTTACCCGCTTGTTTTAAAGAGTAAAAGACGGCTTTCCATGTAGTAGGGGTTAAATCCTTTTGAATGGTTATTGAAGTTCAAATTTAACTTAAAGTACGGGCCGATTCACTTAGAGCTGGCACGAATCCATGTGAGCATCGCATAAAACGATTAAACCTACAGGCTCATTCAATTAGTGATTATGATAATTGTGTTTTTAGTCAATCTTGTCGCCGTAGTAAACTGCGAAAATTACAGCGACGAAACATGTAAATTTGGTATTAATTTCACATCTTTTCATCGTGATTTTGTCAGTGTGAAAACAGGATAAAAATGAAATAAAAACGCCATAATTTATTTCGAACCATCAAATTCACCTTTCTGCAAAAAGCCCGAGACCTCATTTGGTGTTATGTATTTTTTATTTTATATTAGTAGATACATATTAATTATTGTTAATGGTCAAGAAATCAAAGTGTTAAGGGGTGATTACTAACTAGTAGTGTAGCTAGGTATCCATTTTTTTCTAGACAATGTTATAACATTCTTACAATAAAAATGAGGTCAATTATTGTGATAAACTCTCAAACATTATGGGATATTTATTAATTATTAATACGGTATTATAAAAAAATAAATATTTAATTGCTTACAATTTATCGTTATTTTATTACAAAAAAATCGTTGCTACGGCACCCACTCATATATGATATAAGAATTTTATGTTACAATACGCCATTACATAAGATCTTCTAACAGATAACAATTTATCATAATTTTCTTTTTAACGGGTTAGAAAGAAATATAAAATACTATAATGTTTGAAGTGCCACTCGCACTGGTGCTAAGAGCAGACTAGACTTGGCGCTGCTGAAGCCTAACCCCTTAATCAAAACCATTGTTAGGCTTGTGTTCATTTAACATTATAATCTTTTTCTTTCACTTTGATTGCCTTTGCGAATCAAATTACCTACACAACACAACTTTTCGTGTCTGGAAATTTTATTAGTAAATAAGCACGATTTAAAGATTATTTGATAGTAGGTAGGTAACTTAAATATTATAAACGTTACAAGATTGTATTCGATATTTACCTACTTACTTCACAAAATTCTGAAGATTTCAACTCTACCTCAAATAAAATACTTAAATAGCAGTAAACTGTGTGGGGTCAAAGTTAAATAAGATAAGATTTGAATTAAAACAAAAAAAACCTCACAACTCCTGGCACAGCCACGGAGCGCTTTCGAATGGATGTTTTACACGACACAAGATAATAACCCCCTTATTCGTCACTTATTAACTTTATGTTGTTTCAATATTCGTGACTTTTATCTGTCACTTTAAATAAAATTATGTCTAACAAAACATGATTAAGCTATATCTATATACAGTAGGTACGCGGTACCGTTCAACGGGGTGAGTAGGTAGGGACAAAATTGAAGTTCAAACCTGTAGGTATGATTTTTTTTTCATATGTGACAAGATGTTTTTTTATACTAAGATAAAAAATGTTACGGTGGCACGAATTTTAGTTTAATAATGATTATCTGTCGTTTAGTTTCATAGTTTAAACAATAAACACTAAAATATAGGCAAATTTCAGCTCACCCCGTATTAGGGACAGAAGGAATAGGTACAAATAAAAAAATGACTATAACAAATTACCACACAAAAGGACAATTTATATTAAAATATACTAAACTACTTTTAGAGCAAGCTGAGCCAGAAATATTAAGTAGCAAGTGAAAACACTAAATATTAGTTCTATCCCTTCTCCCCCCGCAATCCCTTCTCACCCTGTTTTACGGTACATAGTTACTATGCTTCTTCGCAAGTTTCGCAACAAACCTCTTTGGTCGGGGGAGGGACCGTCTGCGCCGACATTTACTTAAACCCTAGAATTGGCGATGTGGTTACTTCCATCGATGTCATATTATATTCACCTTGGAATGTGGTAAGGTCAGAATGAGCAACGGTAACGAGTGTTGCCACTGCGGGCTTCTTAGTGTGCATCTCCAAATGCATGTAAGCGTCACTATCCCTGATGTCCCGAGCATCGTCGACGCCGCAAGTAACGAACTTGTTGTATAGACTCATGTCCAAAAAGCCTATGCCACAGAGTCGGTCCACGAGCATCGAGACCATCATGCCGCGAAGCATGCCATTGCATTCAATAACGGTGCCCATGTCGTCCTAGAAAAGGTGGAAGCAGGTATCAGTAATGGTTAACGATATTTCCGCTTTTTCGCCGTACCTACGTAACTATTTTACATAACCAGGACATTCTAAGGTAAAATAAAGACTATTACTGAATTAAAAAAATATATGTTCGCGGTTTAGGGGTAGCCCAAGGGCCACCCCCGGCGCACCTAAGCCTAATTTAATCCAAATTAATCATCCTACATTGGTTTTACCAGTGCCGGTTATGTACGGGGAACAAGCTGATATTTCACATAACGGTAGGATAGTCGCAAAGTTTCGTACTACTTACAGGTTGCGTTCTCGGTTTTTTTTTCTTAGAGTACAAAATTTTGCGGGTGTATCAGACCAATTAATTTTTGTGACACCCGTATATTATGTCCTAATTACGTTTCTCTCTCATTCTCTTTCTCTCGACCTAGTTTACAGTTTTACTTAATAAGAGACTGCATCCCATAATAGCTTGGGGAAAATAGACTGTTACAAAATGTGTAGATAAAATTGAATTGCAAGGAAATAGATAAAACCGGTTCATCAGCTTAAATCCATCTCGGACCGCTAATGTACGTACCATCCTGATAGTAGTTACTCATATGAATTCTGTACTCTTTCTAATATTTTTACAAGAATATAACAAGTAATATTCAGTTGACATTAGCAGACTTATCAGTAGGTAGGGGCCAATATGACTGAATGACCATATAGCACGGAACTGAACGAACAATGGGCTATTTACCTACCTCGCAAACAGGTTAAGGTGCCGCCCTAACACTTGGAGGTGAAGACGTATGTAGCATGGACATAAGGAAGTAATAAACAAATGCACGGACAAAAGATACTCAATACCTATTCAGAACTGACTGCTAAGAATTTAAGCATTTTAGTCTAAAATAAGTACATATTCTTCGCGTTAATTGATGCCATAGCCCATCCTCCCTAAGCACAAAGCACGTTTGAGTGTTTTTCTGCCACTTTTATACCAAAAATAAAACTGTCACGTGACTAAACATATCCTATGACAACGTAGCTCTAAGGAAAATTACCTATAACTTGCTAAATATTTATCATGGTGTATTTGATAATAAACCATGACACAAGTATCAATTTAGAGGCTACTTTACTTACCCGAGCGAATAATGAAAGTTTTTTTTTAGGGAAACCTTTTGATTAGATTATTTTTCTGAGTAACTTTACTGTCTCTCTGTTACATATATTTTCCAGCTACCAGTTTTATACTGTAGTCATACATAGGTAAAACTAACAATCTTAATGCAAAATACTCACCGGACATAGTGAGCCGAACTTCTCAGACTGTAAATAAAAACTTTTTTAACACTTAGTGAAACGTATGAATAAGCACACGAAATCGGAAACAATACTTTTAATTACACTTTTTCTGTATAAATTTGAATGTCTCACATTTTAAGACCAAAGACAATAATACATCCTTTTTAATTTTAAATATAGAAACAAAGAGTAGATATAAAAAGGTTGGTTGACCGGTCGGCAACACTTAGATTTTAGGTATTTAGACCATAAAAAAGTAAATAAATAAAGTAAAGGTACAAAACAGCTATTGATATCGATTATGTTAAGTTAAACATAATTTTGTAAAATTTTCAGTTTAACTCATGTTCAGCGTTCAATCCATTCCTATATTTAAATCGACTCGGGCACCATTGAAAAGACGCCACCATTAAGTAAATAGGTACTACGATTAATTGGTTTACTTTTTTATTTTTTCACAAAACAAATACAATATATTATAATACATGCAGATACTAAAACTAAAACTACTACTAATTATAAAACAAATTGTCATAAAACTATAAATAAAAAAGTTGCCCTAAATCACTGCCCGGTGGTATGGTGCCCAGAAGGCTGGCAGCATTGCCACGTTGAATGGCAATTCCTTTTAAAAACCCCTGGGATTATTGGTCATATATAGGGAAGGGATAGCTTGACAAAAATTATAGGTACTAATCGAATCACTTGGACGTTAAATCAGGTTAACAGCCATGACCCGGAAGGGAAAATTCTAAACACCTGCAACAGCAACTCAAATAAAATAAAATGTAACATAGTTTACCCGACAAGGCGCATAATGCAGGCAAAGGTATTTATTATCCAAGTTCCACATCTGATCGCAGTTGTCTTTGCTCATGATAACCACATCCACGCGACGCAGATGGATCAGCAACGGCACCAGATAACCCTGAAAATATTTACTGTCGTCACATTACACATTACACACGTGAGACCATCATCCTTGCGTGATAAGTGTTTCCGGAATTTTGACCTTCCATCCGGACTTCATTATTTGACTAGGTAAGGTATTTAGGAAAAGTCATCCACTTTTGCCCGCCATCATTATCTGTCTTGCGGTGTATTCTACTGAATAAAAATTCTATAGAATATGTACCAAGTACCTATTTTGTCCGTGTAATCCTAATTTCGTTTAAATGGTCACCCTACGTAACCAACCTCACCTTCCATTAACAGTGGCCTAACGTTGCGCTACATACTGTTTGCGTTGGCCACATAAGTACTTCTATTTGCATTTCGTTGTATGAACCTTGATGAACCTTTACATACATGTCACCGTAAGTACCTATTTACATAGGTACATACATAATATTTAATATATTGTATGTTTATCATAATTTACTTACAAGAGCCACAAACTTGAATTTATTTTTGTTTTACCGCTAACATGATGTTTTCACAGTTTATTTTGAAGACTGACTCCGATAAGTTTGTGGTACTGTATTTAAATTGACTCTACACTTCATGTCGCAATATTTCCGCAATTTTACGTTACTTTGATGTAACTCCCTAAACAAGACGTCCCTGAAAACATTAATATGCATCTGCGTCCTTCGTAAACAAGATGTAAACTCGATAGGCACCTACTATTCTGTACCCGCGGCGGTTTCCTACTTAAAATTTAATTTAATTTTACCTTATTATGTACCTACTCTATAGTTTAGTGAAAGATATTTACGTTTCGCCTGCTCCCCCACCCGTAGAAACTGCACTTGGCTATGATCCCATCTTCTAGGGAAGGCGGTGTGCTAACATCCTCCGGCCGCCCATATCGAATTCGGTTCAAAATGTAGTCTGCATTGGCGTCCCGCGAGCGAAATGAAAATGGCTCAGTGAGCACAAGCAACGCTATGTTGTCGGTCGCGCATTTCTCCCATCGCGAAGTATGATTGTAACCTGCAAAAAGAGGTGATAAGTATGGTTATTCACCATGATATGGCATGTAAATTAGGTACCCTTGTTTTGAAATCACATCAGTGAAAATACCCCTCGAACGAAAGTATTTAAAAAAATGACGATTTTTCAATATACGAAAACCGTATATTGTCTACTTTGTTCTTTGTTTCTCCATTGTTTTGTAATGATTTGTGGTGTTAGATAGAGTATTTGTATTGTATCGTATTGTACGAATAGAGTAGAAGAAATTGCTCTATCGTTTATGACGTCAAAGTAGGTAGGTACCGAAGGGTTGGAAGGAGCATTTAATTTGAAGGAAATGCTACTTGTCTACAGGAAAGTTTGCTTCCAAGAAAGTTTTCATGGGATACCGTAGATCACTGCACTAGAATAAAATTTATAACAAATAAATTTATATTGAGATAGATAACATTATACTGTAGTAAATAGTCTTGGTCATGGTAACCATTAAGTATTGATAGACCACCCAACGTCGTTTTTCCTTGTTATTTTGCGTATCAATAAAACACATCACGGACTTGTTAAAAAAATGTCAGTAATGGGTGTGTTGATCATGACTGTTTTATTCGGTTAAAGCGTCTTTGAATACATAATCAATTGGTAGACAATGAAATTGAATGAGGCAGGGCGCAATCGCGAGATACGCAGTTAAGAAATTCATTTCCGTATTTTTAAAGGTCTTCTCTAACTAATATACCTAAGTTATTAGTTAGCATAGGTTTCAATTATCCTATGTGTGACTTTAGCTACTCATACAGTAAGGAACAAAGCATTTCGACTGCCACGTCTTCTACGTAACTAAAATCAACGAGCTTATCCATGAACCAAAACCAAGCTCCTTGCTAGTAAACGGGTGTCGGGTGTACGCGGTCTTCTGAGCAGCAGTTAAGTAAAGTTCATGGACACATTGTTGGTTTCCGTAGCGCAGAAGAAACTGCGGTCAAAACATTTCGTAGCAGTACTCTTAGACATTACTATTTAATTTATTTATATTATTGGCGGGTGGTAAGACCTCGTGCAAGGTCCGAATCGTAACCACCGACACCACCGTCTTACTCGCTAATCCTGCCGCTAAGCAAGAGTGCTTGCGCTGCTGTGTTCCGGCGTGGAAAGTAAGACACCCGGTGAAATTACTGGCACATGAGGTATCTACCTCAACCCTCTAGGCTGGCGACGCATCTGCAACCCTCTTGTGTTGCTCGTGTCCATAAGAAACCCACTTGCTCGTTTGCCTTCCTTGTCGTATATTAAAAAAGACATTACCTCGATGCACACAAAGATTTTCAACTAGTCTCTTAGTGCCCATGTATTCCAAGAACTTGTGGGAACCGCCGCTGACCATGAACTTGTAGTTTTCTCCCACTACGCACGAGGCCGGCGTCACCACCACGTGCGGTTCCACCAGTGCTCCCGCGCAGAACAGCATGGCGTGCGACAGGTAGTAGACCTTCAGGCATCCGGAAAAAGTCCAAGTAAAGCCCCAGTAAAGGTTCATCAAGAGTACAAAACGTGCCGTGTCGTTAGAAACCGCTTAGCTGCGCTAGACTTATTTGAACTGTTGTTTCTTTGAAAATTAAAAAAAACTTATTTATTAACAAAGTCCATGGCCCGCACGCGCGTTGTCCTCGCGTGATTAGGATCGTGCAACGGCTCGCGTTTTGTTTGTATATCTAGTACCGATTCGCTAAATTAGTCATTATAATACTCTTTGAACGTAAACGTAGTGACCATTGGCAAACATCGCTACAGCCAGCGCCGGGGCCATATTTATTCGTTTCATGTAGTAGAAGGGTTCGGAATAATATGCGAGAATACGGCTAGGGCTTAAGACAATGTTAAATAATTATATTAAAAAGCGTAGCGATAATTATGGTACACCATTTTAACTAAACAATTAGTAACGGCAAAAAACTGTACATTGGTGACCGCCATTATTCGCGCTCCTCTTCCGCATTTAAGATTTGTAAAACCACTTTTTTTTTCAAATAAATTAATCTTGCTCAATCAATTATAATATAGCTAAGATAAAAATAATGACTTACAACATATTGTGCTTCTGAGTTAAGGGCTTGTCTTCCCAAGAATCCGGCGGCATTATTAAAGTCTATGTCCACTGAAAAAATGATAGGTATATCGTGACCAAAATGTTATATGTACATAAGCCTATAAAGGCTAAACGGGTAACCGTATTAGTATGACTGCGATGTGACAACGATATTCCTAAATCAAGCCCTTTGTAGCAGTAGAGCAGCGACACTGCAGTGGGTGCGTTGTAAAAGGCTTGCTTAAGCGAAATTAGTTAAGAAGTTTTATTTACATATGTTCACAAATTGCTGCCAAAACTAAGTTTGAACCAGTTTTTTCATACAAAGAAATTTTAGCGGGGTTACTACCGATAGGTACCAAATCGCTTGTGATGCACATGTTACGGCGTGACGAAGATTTTCGAAGTTCGTAACGCGCCGTTCGTTCCGGTCACACTAATAGTCATTCATATGATATGAAGGGTTCTGATATGAATCGAATTTCAAACTTCCTCTCCTGAATTCGATACCCAGCATCTACGAGGCGTCTACGAGGCACCTACGAGCGTACGAGGAAACATCAAAATAGCAAAAGTTTCGATATTGGATAAATTTACTTACAATGAGAAGCAATTATAATAAAATATAATAACGGGAAATGGCGTGTCTATGTGTGGGAGTTAGGTACATTATTAATGTTAAAATTACGTAATGTGGCAATTCCTCCAATTTGTCCTGCTCCCATCTTGGTTGGCTGCGCGCTTAGTTTGTTATGATTCAAGATTTTTAATCAAAAGTTAACCTAGCTACCTACTGCATTTTAATTCCACGCTTCACTTCGAGAAATGTAAACTATTCTAGTGAAACGTAATATAAAACGTTCTCGATTATAAAATCAAGATTCAAAAGAAGCGGATCACTCTGGCGAAAATGGAACCACTCGTCATGTATGTTCGTTCATCTGTCCATCTGTCCGCGGTTTAGGCTAGCACAGTGACTCTTAGTATCTATTTAAAATCTGTAATTTGGTATAGGTAAACATAGGTATCATACCTACTATTAATAACACCGATAAAGTAGTAGAATAAAATAAAAAATATATTACAGGCTTAATGAGAGCTATTTCTTGATTAGCTTTAATTGTTTACAAAAAAAACAACACCTTGACTTTGACTTTAGTAAAATGCAAATTTTTGCTAGCGTCAAGTGTAAATATCTCAGCTAATAGTGGATTGCACACCGAGGGGGTAAAGCACTGTATTATGTCACGGGTGCGATATTGAAACCTGAGCGCAGCGAAGGAGTCTAGATTTAACTCTCGAGTGTAGCGAGGGTGTTTTGAGTTAATTCCCTAGCGTAGCGAGGGAATTAAGATTGAGTCCTGAGAGGAGCGAAGCATTTGAGCGCACCCAAGGCATAAACAGTTTTATGTCCGAGGACTATACTCTACTTTTCTCACCTTTTGCGAGACAATAACAACCAAGGTCACTAATTATGTTTGAGACACTAGCCCAGTAGTGTAATGATATAACTAGTAATATTTTTATTTGGAATCTTAGCAGTTCTATACGTATAATATTACAGCGTCAGCACACACTGGCTGGTGGCTTTTGTTTTATTTGAAACTAGCTGACCCGGCGAACTTTGTTCCGCCTTAAATTTGAAAAATTCCTTTGTAAGTGCATTTTCATAATAATCAAGGAATAATGTGTAGGCATGCTAAATTTAATGTATGTAGCTTTATTAGTACATTTCGGAATTTTCCAATCCTGTAGGAAAATCGGGATAAAAAGTATCCTATGTCCGTCTCCTGGTTCTAAGCCACCTCCCTACCAATTTTCAGCCAAATCGGTTCATCCGTTCTCGAGTTATAAATAGTGTAACTAACATGACTTTCTTTATATATATAGACTGGCTTTTCCCCGCGACTTCGTCCGCGCACGTAACGTCAGAGTGACGACACACCCCATACATCCACTCATGTCTCCAAGTATAAGGTTTTTATTGCCTATCCCGTGGGAAATTCGGAAAATCCCTTCTTAGAGCACCTACAGATCCTCTAGGAATAATTTCTACTAATTATAGTCTTAATTATTTACCTTGTGTTTTTATCCCGTGGGAAATTTGAAAAATTCCTTTGTAAGTGCATCTTTAGGCATGCTAAATTTAATGTCTGTAGCTTTATTAGTACAACATTTTGAGTATAACAATAAGAACTAGTGAGATTAATATTCGTAGTGGATTCATACCTATGGATTATAATGAAATTCAGTACAATATTACTACCCGGCTAAAGCCAAGAGCTATAAAGAGTTACTTTGAGTATGGTTTACATGATACATAATTAGCCATTGTCGAGCAGGTGGTGTGAAAATGGTTTATAGATACGTGAAAACATTTTCAGATGTATCGAATATGGTAAGCGTGTAACAATATCCTATTCTAGAATATACTATTTATTTATAGCAGACCGGTATCCTAAAATTATAGTGGTACCTGATGGTTTGACCTAAGCATAATGTTTTAAGCAGTTGGGTTCCAATCCGAGCTTCACGCTTCTGAGATTTCTTGGAATTTATGGGCGAAATTGTAGAGTATAAATATACAGTCACACACAAAGTTGAAAGAAGTTTTGAAGTTCGAACCAGGCGCCTCTTTTTTTAACCTCTCATTTAAAAATGAAACTTGGCGGTTTATGTGCTGCACAGTGAATGGACAGCTTTATGACGGAAAATATCTGGCCAAGTTAATAGCGAAAATACGACTGCTCACTGTCAAAAGTGAAATGTCACTGTCCAGTCAGGCAGGCTGTCAAATGTTCGCAAAATTAAAATCCATATTGATAGTGAAACAAAATAATGATAAAACAGTATGAATTAATATTGAATTTTATCTTTACACCCACGTGAATGTTACGAACCTAAACTGTTATTGTTACCCCCAATTCCAACTGCGATAAGCTTCGTCCGAAGCGCAGTGTTACTTGCAAAAGGCGCTAGTAACTCCAATATTGACTATTTGTTTTATAATTCGCTTGTCCATCCATAATGATCGGTGTTTCCAACACCTTCGTTAGTTTGTTTTTTCTAGTGTTTTTATTTAATATACGAGCTTCGTTAACGCAGTATAACAAGCCTTGGGGCGACAAATATGAGAGCAATACTTGCACTAAACTGTATCCTAAAAATTTCGTTAATTATGCCCCAGTCGGTAAGTACTGATTAATGTTTTTACACTTCAAAAGGATAAATAATTATAAATCAACAACATAACTATTTGTAATTAATTTGTAAACTCACTGACCTTTTTTATGGTGTTCAATAAAGAGTTACTTGTATTGTATAATACAACTCTAGGAAGAGCAATTTCTTTTTATAGGAACCCTTACCATGAAAATGCAAAATATTTACACACCAAAATAATTATATACATTTTATGTAGTACCAACTTCAAAGACAAAATCTTGTAACTTAAAATGTTTTTACTAGGGAACCTAACTGCTGGCAACTATTCAGAGAAGACTGGTCTGAAAGGGCTTCGACAGTGTGTGATGGCGTGCTGCCTAGTAGACACCTGCAACATCGTCTTCATATATGATGGCCGATGTTTCCATGTGGAATGTGTGAGTGATGAACTGTGCCTGCCCTTGCTGCGCACTGGCAGTCCCAAGTGGGAGTCTCATGTGTCTATGATACTTGTCAAACCAGTATTACCTAATGGTAAGTATATAAACGTTAGAAATAGTAATATTTTTTACTTGTTATAAGCTTTATAGAGCACTTGCAGCTGTAGATAGGGCTGCCATCCATCCAGGTTTCCCTGGATTTGTCCTAGTTTAGAGAGCGTCCAGGGAGCTTCCGGTTGAGGTTTTGTTTGTAGTTCAGGTCCACCTACGGATGGTAACGTGACACAACTTAACATTGTCAAATACAAAGTATGCTACTATTTTGTTTTTAATAGGTTTCTCATACAGACTTTGATAAATGATATGATAGAAGTTAAGTTAAAAGTTTGTTCGAAAATTAATAAATAATTTATGACTATTTGACCTAATTTTATGCTGACTGAATAAACTAAATAAAAAAAATTGTAGACATCCGGGTTTTGAGCTCCAAAGTTCGTGTATTTCATGCTTCTTGTCATGGTTGTCAAATTTTAGAGATGGCGGCCCTAGCTGTAGAGTATAGGTGGTTATCAAAAATACCTATATCCTTTTGTGTACACAACAAATCATATTTCCGATTGATGTGAATATCTGTTATGAGCTTGGTGGCATAAAAATTGGTTATTTTGATCAATAATTTAACCTGCTGAGTGCTGCTAATTTCTAACAGTTGTAGTGCATAAAACTTAGATGAGTGTCACAAATAGTTTAGTATTTCTGGCTATTTCAGCATATTCAATATTCATTATTGATTTGTATTTCAAATAGTTGTTTGGAAATCAGCAGGAACTCACAAAATTAAAAAAAATGCCATTTTTGTTATTTCTTACAAATTGCTTTGTATCTGCTTACAGTGATAAATATAAATGAAAAGAAAAGGCTAAGAAGTTAAACAACACTTTTTGTTGGTGTTTAGTTGGTAAAATTCCATTGTTTATTTCAGTATGTTCAGTTTATGGTGGTTTTTATTTATTTTTCTATTGCAATAGTATTTACAAGTAATAGTAATTAACAAGCAATATTACCAAATAGGTCATAATTTATATGTACCTATATGTATACATATACACAATAGTATATATTATTTTGAGGTTTTTCTTAGATTTCTTTTAGTTATAACATGGTAATTTTTTTTTAAAGTAGTTACAATTGTATTGTTTACTGTCTATTTTATTCTTGTTGATCGTTTTAACTGGCACATGGGTAACAAACCCCCTTATTCATAGTGTTACCAATCCATAAGTACTAGTATTTTTGTTTGTAACAAATAATCTCAAAAGTACTGGATCGATTTTACCCCTTTTCCCAGAGTACACACACATAAATCACGTCTTTATCCCTTATGGGGTATACAGAACCTAAGGTAACGAGATCTAAAGGCCACATTTAGCATAGACTAGTAAGGCTATGTTTAAATCTGTGCAGACCAAGTCACTGTCAACAGTTAGTCTGTTTTGTGTAAGTCTGCTGTGTCTTGGTTTTTTTTTTTTTTTTTTTTTTTAAATTTTATGTGCAATAAAGAGTTTACATACATACATACATACATACTTCAATGGCATTGTGGCAAACCTAACTTGCGTTTATAAGGGGGTATGTACTATGTAGTTACTGACATATGTAGTTTTTTTTTTCAATATCTATGTAGAAGAATGGAAAAGACCACTTGAAACACTTGACTAGAATGTAGCAATTTTTAGTTGTTTTTAAATATAATTATTGTCATTTTCAGAAAATTGGTCTGACATTCTGGATCAGTCCAGTTACAGAGATGTTGGCAATAACTTCTCTCCTGAGGAAGAGTCCATTTATGCGCCATACACAAGTCACAATCAGAACTTGCTCACAGAAGATGAAGAATCAAACTTCCTCTCGAATTTCCTTAATAATCTGCCAGTGGAAGAAGACGATGCAAGGCAGTTTGATAAATATAGAGACAATGACAATGAATTACTGTTGGATAGAACTAGTTTCTTTGAAAAAGTTCCCTGCGAAGTTGGCGCGACTGACGACTGCCCATTCAACTCTGAATGTATCCCACTAGGTTTAAAAACACGTAATGGGATCTGCAAATGTGTACCAGGCACTGAGGAGGATAGGCAGGGCGCCTGCGTCCAGATGTTGAGACCATTCTCTAAAGGACCTACAATTCCCATGGATAGTAAGAAGAGTGGCGAGATTTCAGATTCCAAGGCAGATGCGAAATCTGAAGGGGTGAAGACTGTCCAGAATTTGACTGTTTCTATTTTATCAAAAGAAGTAAGTTTAATTTTATGCTCAGATTCTCGTAAAACATCTATTTATTTTAAGGAGGTACATAGAAGTTTGGTTCTATTCTAGGTCCAACTGCCCGAAAATGAAGTCACTTTAGCGGCCTACACGATTCCAGACGAGAAAGCCACAATGAGCCATTATAATTACATGTGGACGCTTGTTGACCAACCCAGTGGCGGATTTACAGGTAATTAAATAGGAGGACTATTCAACCCACTAACAAGTAATTAACTATTTAATTTTCCTTTTGTTGCTAAACTTTCTAGATCCAAAATCAAAATTGACTTGTTTGTGGTTTATTTTTTTTTGTAAGTAAATTTTTCATTCGTATAAAATAACAGATGCAAAATACCCTGATTTGTATCCTGCGATAAAGTTGCACTGCGTCAGCAAGCCTAGCGCATGCTGGCTCCCGTTGGTTAAACACACTGGGCCAACATATACAAATCCCTGGTCAGTCAGGGACCGTCTTTTACACAATCATGAAGTAAAAGTAGAAGGCCAGGACGGCCCATATTAAGAAGATAACCAGAAGAACAGCCGTTTGCAGTTATTTCTTTAAATACCATTTTCCACAGGAAACATGAACCAAAACGGCGCAACAGTTACGCTCACAGACTTAACCGAGGGCCAGTACCGGTTCAAACTGACAGTCAACGGCACGGATTACTACGGCGAAGGGTTTGCCAACGTGACGGTTCTGCCGCCGCATCGCATCAACACGCCGCCCAAAGTTGTCATCACGCCGCAAACGCAGACTGTCAAACTGCCAAATTCCGGCGCTGTGCTTGACGGGAGCGCTAGCAAGGTAACGCTGGAGTTCATCACGAAGTTACAGGCCTTTGGAGAAACTTAAGGATATTTATTGGGTTTAATAAGTATTTAGAAATAGAAATACATAAGTAGACGTTTAATATTGCAACGTGTCACGTATGTCTGGCGCATTGACAACTGGCATTTACGCTTCCTTTATTATAATAACAATAAAAGAACCTAGTTTGATAGTTATATCAGTTTATACGTGACAGAGTCGGGAATTTTACTTCAAGTAGACGGTATACCTACATCAAAAAAAAATTATATATAAGAGGAGGCAAATGAGCAGACGGGTCACCTGATGGAAAGTATAAATATAGTAGTAGTAGTGAATAATTTGGTATAAGTTAAAGGAACTGTCTTTAAAAATGTACAAAGTTAATTTTTTATAGAAAAAAACCTTGGCGTAATCTATTTTGAAACGGCGCAACTTATTTGCACAAGTTTCACGCCTATTTCTCCACGCACTATGAGTTACATGTTTTAACCAATTTTATGATTTTGTGCAGGATGACGATGCTATAATATCATGGCACTGGGACCTCACCTCGGGACCTATTGGCTACCAGCCCCCTCTACAGGATGGGCCCACTCTAGTGCTGAAGGACCTCAAACAACCAGGGAACTATACTTTCAGGTTGACGGTTGAAGATTCCGACCATGTGAAGAATTCGACCACAGCTAACATCACTGTGCTGAACCATACCGATTATCCCCCGGAAGCTAATGCAGGTAACTTTATAACTGCACAAAGTAGGGCTCAAGTGCGAGTCGTAGGGTTTCGTACAAATTAAAAAATATAGTTCTATATTTATATAATTTTAGTTATATAATTTTAAACTCTTTTCTTTTTATATGTTTATATTTGCATATCGTCTGTATCTACTAACAATACCTTAAGACTTATAACTATCACAAGCTCATAGGAGCACGCGTGGCTCAAAATAAATAAATTATCATGGGCGTACCCAGGTTCTGGGCCAGGGGGGGGCTAATCAGAATTTTATAAGCTAGGTGCTTAAAAAAAATTAAATTAAAATAGATATATTTTATATAAATTCTTTAATTAGTAGGGACGTCAACATTATCCAGGGGGGGGCAGCTGCCCCCCCCTGCCCCACCCTGCGTACGCCCATGTAAATTATTGTTATGTTTATTATTTACTACAAGAAAAATAACTTTGTTTTTCATAGAAATCATAAGGTTTTGACTGACCTAACTTGAACGAAGTAGGATTGTCAAATATAATATAGACTATATGTATAACTAAAACTATTAATGTCACTCGTAATCGATTGTTTTAAATTACTTTGCCGTTTTGGTCGCTATTAGTTAACGAGTAGTAGCCGGTTAATTTAAAATAATCGATTACGTGATTAAGTCCCGAGTGATGTTAATAGTTCTGAGTGAAAATCACTAACGATTAAAACTGAACTAGAGTCTTTGGTTGTAAGCACAATGAATATTGGCAGGCCAAGACGTGATAATCTACCTGCCCAACAACAACCTGACGCTGAACGGCAGCCTGTCCACGGACGACCACGAGATCACGTCCTGGGAGTGGACCAAGGCCACCGAGGACGAAAACAAGGCTGTTGACATGCAGAACACGCATTCGCCGTACTTGCAGGTATCCATTTAAGTTTCAGTTGGTAGGTACTTACTTATTTTGTACGTAACTAAAATTTTATGTGTAAAAAAGACATGAGACCTAAATGTTTAATCTTGCGTTTAGACCCGATTTTCGACTCCCCTTACGTTTGTGGAATAGAACTGGAATAGATTGCACTAAAAATTTAGGGTTTTGCTTTCGTAGCTTTAACTCAATTCTGAAATAGGATTTTGAGCCCCAGATTTTTTTTCAATGGACGTTTTACAAGGAACCATTAAATCCCCTTTCGACATTGGGGTATGGCCTTTCGGCTTTATTTTTATAAAACACTGTTATTGTACAGTAGTCACTTTTTGTTTAAACAGCTATCGAATCTCTCGGAAGGCGTTTACACGTTCGTTTTGAAAGTGACGGACTCTTCGGGGCAGGCCTCCACCGCGGACGTCCACGTATTCGTGAAGCCGCCCACCAACACGCCGCCGGAGGCCAACGCAGGCTCTGATGTCGTAAGTGGAGCCGTGCCTTGATAAGCTAGCTGACGAAGATGTGTCTTAAGACTATAGGCTTAAATTGTGCAGTCCCTTTCAGGCGCACCGGAGCATGGGATATTACAATCAAATGCATGCTGTAAAATATGTTGGAAAGTGATGATTATGATGGTTGCAAAAGAAGCACTTTGTGTTTAATTTATTTATCAAGGCATAAATGTAAATAATAGCATGATGGTGGTGAGGTTACTAAAGTTTTTGAAACATCCACATATTCTATCAACTGTGAATTTTAATTTTCTAGCGAACGATTTTATCATAACTAATTGTGCATCAAAATCAATGGACCAACGAATGTATTGAAAGCTCAATCTATACTTTACTCACATGCAATAATGCCCAATCACTGCTATCACTTCATGGTTTCCACTAAAATAATGTTGAGGTATCATCAGCCAAATATGTGATCTGCCAACTAACGTTGAAAATCCTTTGCACGTCATAAAATACAATGTCGAGAGGGAGTAGCCGTAACTTGAAAGTGGGATAAAAAGTTATAGACCACATATTTGGCTGACCGTACTTATACGTAGGTACGCATACCTAAAGATGAGCAAAAGTTCATTGGTCCATTATCATTGCAGTTCATCTCCCTCCCCCAAACCTGGGTAACTCTCAACGGTTCCACGTCCCACGACGACCACCGGATAGTCGCGTACACGTGGCGTTGCCTCGACGGGCCCACTAACTCTACCATCATCGGCTTTAACGAGTCCGTGGCGAATGCCACAGCACTCACCAAGGGCCAGTACGTTTTCTCGCTGACTGTACTGGACGATAACGGCAATTCGGCGTCTGATAATGTCACAGTCACTGTTACGCAGAGTAAGTGTTGATATGATACTAATTTTGTAAATGATCGTATTTTTTGCATGAGGAAATTGGAAAAATGTACTAACTTAACTGATTATGCCAGATAATGATAACATAACACCCCCCCCCCCCCCCCCCCCCCCCATAAGACTCATGTATAAATAAATTAAACAATGGGACTGAACAACGGTTTTTATTAGGCATACATCATCACTACATAGTATAAAACAAAGTCGCTTTCTCTGTGCCCCTCTATGCCCCTATTTATGATTATATCTTCAATACTACACAACGGATTTTGATGCGGTTTTTTTTAATAGATAGAGTGATTCAAGAGGAAGGTTTTTATGTATAATTCTACGCAGACGAAGTCGCGGGCAGAAACTAGTTTTGTATAAACTCTGTATGATAATTAAATAATTACATTATTATCTATAGACAAGAACAGCCCACCAGTAGCTAACGCAGGCGGCAACCAGGTGCTGTTCCTTCCACTGCCGGTTCTGATTCTGAACGGGTCAAAGTCTTCCGATGACTTCCGCATCGTGTCGTGGAAGTGGACGCGGTCCGGTTCCGGTCTGGCCGCCGGAACTGTTGTGCTGAAGTCGGATACTGAACCTGTACTTATGGTGAGTTATGAGTCAACGTCATATAGTTTAAAGCATTCAAGTCGGTCAAATGGTTCGGTACACCATAGATATAGGATGGTGTCGAACTTTTTAGTCACTGGATGTTCCATACTAGTTGACGCTGACTGTACATAATATTCCTGTCGTCTATATTAACTCTAAATTTGCTAATAAATTTCTACAGTAATAAAATCTGCGACAGCAAATGAGTAGTTTTCAAAAAAAAATTACATAGTTAAGGGCTTAATTAATTCCGTTGAAAAAGTCGTAACACAAAGGAATCAATTAACTTTTGTTTTAATTAAGGCCCTTAACCTACGTCCAGTTAAACTGTTTCTTTTTTTCAGCTCACCGACATAGAACCCGGAAGATACGTCTTCGAGCTGACAGTAACAGACGACCAGGGAGAGTCCGACCACGACACGGTCAGCGTCCAGGTCAAACCAGACCTTTTAGAGAGGAACCAGCTAGAAATGACGCTCAATATACCGATATCGTCATTCACGCAGAGCCAGCTCGACTCTCTGATACAGAAAATGACGTTGCTGCTGAAGGACGATGTCAAAATAAATGTGACCGAAGTGCGCGGTGAAATAGATTCTGGCAACACGCAGCTTATATTTTTCTTGTGGGAGAACGTAAGTTTCTCAATGTATATACTACCTACTTGCTGCTGCGCGCAACTGTCTGCGGAGAATACGGATATGGCGCGCCCGCGGGCTCTATACAATTTTCTGAGATGAGAACTATCCTATTATTAATTCTAAACTTCTAATATGATGTATGCACAGTATGCATAGGTTCAGTATATAAGGTGTGAAAGCGGAACAAACAAACAAACTCACATTCTCATTTATAATGTTAGTAAGGATTTTATATTTCAAGACACGTGTTCTTTATTCACAGTGATCAACGGCCAAATGCCTTACGGGGTAGACAGAGCCTAGGGTAACCTTAAGGCCACGTTTAGCATGATTAAGGGCGTATAGGTAGAAAGGGAAATCAAAATAGTGATGGGTTGCTAGGCGCATCGACTATAACATGGTTCTTAAGACTTTCGCCCATTCCTCGATGGGCTTTTACCATCTGCGCGGTAAGAGAAGCAACTGGTAAATTTTATGTTTTTTCTTTACTCCCAGACCACCATGGAAGATGGCCAAATTATACTTTTTTTATAACCGCTTCGGGAGGCGCCCGCTCGGTGCGATTTTTAATCTTGAGGCAATTTCGTTGATATTACCAGGGCATGGCGATGGAAGGCATACGCGCGCTGTCCCTGTCCCGCACGGCGAGCGAGGCGGCCGGGCCCGAGGCGGCGGCGCGCGTGCGCACGCGCCGCTGCCTCAGCACGTGCTCGGGCCGCGGCGTGTGCGACGACGCCTCGCGCACGTGCCGCTGCGACGCCTTCTGGATGCAGAGCCTTTGGGCCGCGCTCAACCCGCACCGCGCGCAGCCCGACTGCGGTGAGACACCGCTATAATACTGAACTTAGTATCATGTATGTTCGTTCGTGGGGCAGAACGCGAAGCGTTTCAACCGCCTTAGTTTTGTTACTATTATCTGTGATTTTGTCAACTAAAACCGATTAAGTATCTCTCTACTTCACGACAGGTGTGTCTGATCCATAGACATATCTGCCAATTTTAGTAAGTTTTTTTTTTTTTATTTATTTAATATATATATAAAAATAACACAGAATTGGGGTTCATATGCCACTATTGAAAAACCCTCTGGGGGTTTATGTAATAGTAGGCGAGTTACAGCGGTTCAGTGCGTCGCTAACTAAACCAAGTAGGTACATTGTTGTCACTCTCTAGGTACTTAAGTAGTGATTTTTGAGTACCTTTTTACATGTTTTGGGATTGTTGGCAGTGTTTATCACTTCGCTTAATAATTCCTTTGGGAGGGTATTCAGTGTCGCGGGTATTAGGTAAGAGTTAGTTCTCCTTCCATAGGAATTACTATTACATGGCAAATTGTAAGCTGGCAAATAATCCAAACGGCGCAGTTGGTGCGAACGGGTCTTTTGTTCGATTGTGGGTATGGCAGCGCATTCCTCAGAGAGTAGGGACATACTGAATTTATTAAAAATATTAATTACCCTGCAGTGGCTAAATAAGCTACTGTAGTCATCTGCGTAGCGGGCTTTCACATAATTAGGTACTATCGTCTTCAACAATGAAACTTGTAATTTGTATATGGGGCGGTCGAAACGCTATGCGGCCCTCCTGATCCACGTTAAGATTTGCAAAACATTTTTCGAGCGCGTTCAGTTCAGTTTTAACAAAAAGTTGTTATGGTGTATGATGTAGTAAACGTGTTTTTGTATCCGTGTGCAGACTGGTCGGTGGTGTACGCGAGCCTGGGCGGCGTGGCGGCGCTGTGCGCGCTGAGCGGGGTGTGCTTCGGCTGCGCGCGCGCCGCCCGCCGCTTGTGCGCGCCGCGCAAGCCTCGCCCGCGCCCCAAGTACCGCCTGCTGCCCGTAGCCGATCACGAGGATAAGCCTTGTGAGTGTCCCCGCCCCCCCTCCCTATACGAGGCGTCTTATGATTGTTCCAGAATATTCCAGCACGCGGTTGTATTAGTTCGACTGAACCTATTAAGGTTTTTTCATCGTGATATTTGATTCAAAAGTAAGTCGCCTCTTTGAAGCGTTACCCTTTGAACATCAACCAAACATTTGTAGGTATGGAAACATTTTGTCCATCGCAATAAAAAACCTGATAAAAATTGCAAGGTATTCAGTCCACGCAACCCGAGCTTTGCGTTTCTTTTAACCTTTTTACCGCCATTGACTTGATATGGAGTCAGTACATACAGTGTAAAATGGACTTTCACTTTGACAAGATAAAATTGACAGTTGCGTTGCGAGTGACCCTAGAGCTACTTGGCGGCGAAAAGGTTAAACGAGTCTGATTTAGATAAAAATATAAGTAGGATACATTCATAAGTAGCCAACAACTGTCTGTGTCCCCGTGTCCTGCTAGGAAAAGGTATCTCCTCATCTCTAAGATAGATAAAATACATAAATGTATTGATTGGTGATCTACTAACACTTTAATACAATACAACGAAACCTACTACTACCTTCGACTCGCTAGTTGTTAACACCCATCAACCTGTTTCCACAGTTGCGAGTAAAGACATCTCAGAATCCGAAACGGAGTCGGACGTGTTGTTCGAAAGCAAAAGCAAAACGACGTCGTTCGCGACGCGCATGATGAACGGCGAGGCTTCCCACAACAGCTACAAGAAAAACGGCCACTACAAGGGTTCCAGGAAAGTGAAGACGTAGCTCAGAAGCTACGTGGTGAGACGGGCGTTTGCACAAATTTGTAGTTTACTTTGATATTTAAGACAGAAACCCGGATGCAAAGATCCGTGACAATCGTGATGGAAAGCCTAAAACGCCTGCCACATTGGAGCTACTACTGTCCGAAGATCGCAAATGTTATTAAATAAAACATATTGCCTTTTTGAAAAAGGCAGGGGGCACGAGGGCTTTTATAATTGCGTGTCTTTTTATTTACTCGGCAACGCTTTCGAATAGACCCATCGTTGCTAAAAAATGCGTCCAGAAACTAGACAAAGTCATTTACAAATATGTTCTCTATCTATAGGTACACGTAGAACAACAATGTGGTATGCCTTTGGTTTGACCATTACGTATCAAATCCGGTGTTCAAACAAACAGTTCTAAAGTCAATGTGATCGAAAACGTTTAAATATTGTTTAATTTAGCTGTTTAGATAAATTTTGATCTGCTTAGATTAGATTATTAATATTACATTTGTGCTATTGTTTTTGTTACAAAAAATACATACACAGCTCTTTATCTATGTTTCTTCCTTTAGATTTTAGCTAAAAAAGGCAGTTAATGCAAAAGCAAGCGCTTATTTTTTTATAACGATCAACTACATCGATATACAGCATAAATATATGGATCAGGAAGTAAATGAGGATCAGTTCACTTGGAATTGTTTGTAAACCATACTGTACTGTAAATTTTGACGGACATTATATGCGTGGTATTTTGAAGTCGTTGAACATGTCTTATTTCTCAATGTATCTGTCATACTAGTTGCATTTCCTATGTTTCGTTGTTTAGGTAATAATTATTCGAGCCATAATACTAAGTGAGGAAGTTTTATATTGTATACTTAATATCGTTTATACTATGTACTGCTGAAATGTTATGCCATCATGTCTTAGTTTACTATTTGAAGATGTATTATTTGAAAATATTTACGAATGTCTTGTTCTTGACTATGTATATAAGTATATACTAACTTATGTTAGATTATATCAGCGCTGAAGTAAGTAACACGAGACCGAAAAGTTTGTCAGTTGTCGCCGCCTTTCAACCAAAAGTTGTCACTGGGTTCACTTAGATTCATAGTGTGTAAGAAAAATGGTCTTATCCATCTCGCCCTGACAAACGCGTATTACATCGCTCTTTCTCCTGCGTTTCAGATCTGTTACTATGTTCTATATATATGGTTCTGACCAAAAGTGACGCCAAGTGGAAAACTTCATTTGTCATAATCATAAGAGTAAAATAGAAGTAATTTCTCTTATGGTACGACACTGATATAGGGTTGCAAGTTGTTGTCATGGTGTAGGTACTATAGCTATAGGACAATACATGACTTTAAAATAACCGGCCAAATTCGAGTCGGATTCGCACAAAGAGAGTTCCGTACCACTGTGCAATATTCAAATATTTAATTTATAATTTCTATTAGTATGGACTCCTTTATTTTCCTAAAAGTAACACTTGGTCAGAAGTAAAATTAATTTGTGAAAGAATAATATCAGTTATGGAAGTGAAAGGACCTATACATACATATATTATATGCGTTTGACTCTAAGTAAAGTGAATGAAGTGAGTGAGTGAAGAGTCTAAGCGAAAAGTATACATTACATACTACTTACATACATATTTGTAATAAACTACCATCTAGTACTTAATAATCTTATAAAGTAAATATTCCAGTTAGCGATAACGTTAGTCTTTAGCAAGTAGGTATTGGTACATACACTTTGCCATTCCAAAGTACTTACCTACTTAATCAATTTACATAAGCTATTTAAACTATCAATTCTATAATGTTTTCCAATAAACTTATTGAAAATACATGTAAAGACCAAAATGAAAATCTCTTATTACACAGTAGATCTCAATATGGCCACATCCACATTTTTATATTCATCCTAATTTTGCGTAGTAAGCACTTTCTGCATGTATGAGTAGTTGGAATAGACCATGAATAGACAGTATCAAGTCTCTACAATAATTACATTCATACTTTATACAGTACACATATATGCGTAAGATTATTTTTCATTGTACACGAACGAAGACATTGTTATCATAAAAGATACGTATTCATAGAATAAGGAATCGTTTTCCTCGATATTAATCCCTTGTTCTCAATTTTTTCATCACTTCATAATATAAAACAAAATCGATTTCCGTTGTCTGTCTGTCTGTCGCTATGTATGCTTAAATCTTTAAAACTGCGCAACGGATTTGATGCGTTTTTTTAAATAGATAGTGATTCAAGAGGAAGGTTTATATGTATAATTCTACGCAGACGAAGTCGTGGGCAGAAGCTGTGTTTTATAAAATATAATTTGCACTACGTGTAATTTTTTTTTTTTAGGTTTACTTACGACTAAAATAAAAAAAAATGTTATGCGTTTATAGGAATACAATAAAACCATAGTATAATTTTTTTTTAATCCAGATGCAATTCATTCATGAAGTTTCACTAGATTAAATGTATATCAAAATAGGTAGTCAAAGGAATGATGTTATAAATGGTTATATGTATTATAATTAGATATAAGGATAAAAAGACAGTTTAATTATTTTGTAAAATTAAAAAGATAGATACTTAACAAACATTTTGATAATGCAATGTTGACAATGAAACTATTTTAATTGAGTTTACTTATTTCTCCACATATTGGCGATTTTTAATTACTTATTTATGACCATTACTTTTTAGATAATTTAATTCTAGTCGTATTTTAGTGATAATTCAGCAAAGGTATTTATTAATTGTCGTGGTATTCAAGTGCAATGTATTTTTTATATTTTTAAGGTTCACATCTGTTGATTTTAATGATTTATTAAACAAGGCTTTTATTATATTTGCTGTTTAATTTTTAGATGCAATTACACGTGTTGAATTGACGATGCATGCAATCCTTCTCGAGATATTACTTATTTTCTTATCCTTTTAATATTTTATTTGTTTCGCTTTTATTCCCCTTACTACCTATACTTACTTACTTTTGTTACCTTAGGCTCTATCGACACCGTAAGGGATATAGACGTGATTTGTGTGTGTGCGTGTGTGTGTGTGCGCACGTGTGCGTGCGTGCGTGCGTATGTGCGTGTGTGCGTGCGTGTCTTTTAACCATTCTTAGAGTACTTAAGGGGATATTTTGAAATTGAATGAAAATGCAAGGTTACCAAAACAGTTTTGCTTTATTGAACCAAACTTAAAGCAAGCGGCGGGCTTAATCTAATCACTGATAAGCAATATTATTACTAGGTCCTTTATAAAGTGATAGTCACTGGTACAATTGCCAACAACCTTTAGGTGACATATATCAACAAGGCTCATGAATGAATGGTTGTTGGCGACTGTACATACTACTGAATCTTATAATTATAATTGGATGTGAAGAATGATTACACACGTAATTTCCAAAGATTTGAGAATACCATAATGGTCGAGTTAAATTGAACCATACCTCTGCGTATTTGCGTAAACACAATAGAGTTAAGCGTCGATCGAATAAATAAGAATGGTGGGTTTATCTTATTTGGCCTTTTACTTAGAAACTATCCTCCGCTAAACATGAATTAGGTTGATTAAATAATGTTTATTACTGGATATATTTGCATCAATTCAAAGTGAAGTATTATGTCTATGATCAATTGATTATTATTATTTACGTATATTCAATAAGATTAATACAAATACTGGGCTACCACTGCTTACAATGATGCTGAAAAAAAAAACAGAAACTTGGAATGTAAATTACCCGCCTACAGTGTATTAAGTTGCTTATTTTAATGATATTTAATAAATTAATCCTTAACCAAAATAATTAAATACGAATCAGTTCCTTTGACTAAACTTACCATCCCTCAATTTTTCTAAATTTAGTAAACATAACATGTCATTCTTTCAGTTTTACAGTTTGTGAAAATCTATGGTTAGATTTTAAAAAGATAATTGTGTTATTTATATAGGTGGTTCACATTTCATTGCTACCAAAAGCTCAAATTTTTCATACCAGTTTATTCCTTCAAAACATTTACATGGCAACGTACCACATACCTACACTTGACATTAATTAGCAATATTTGTAAAACTATTACTAGGAAGTATTAAATAGTACCCCATGTCCCTTAATATTCCTAAACAGGCCAAAGTCTATTCCTAGTCAATGAGACATAAGTAATTACTACAATAAGCATTGTATTAGAAGACATAACTTATATAGCTAAGATGTCACTGATCACAACCAGCATTTTCAGTCAACCAGAATTTATAGCCGATTGTTAAGTAATCAAGTTACTATAAACCATATTTGCTGGTTTTCAATGATTCCTTAAATTCAACAACACCAATTTCTAGATATCTATACCCGCATAAAACAAATTAAATAATAAAAAAAGAAACACCTTGGTTTATTGTGCCTTTTTCTTTCCAGACTTAACTGTGTCTTGCACTTCTTTAGCCCATACAGCTTTATTCAGTTTGTCCCCAACAATATACAATGAGGCAATATATGCCAAGCCAAATAAATAAAATAAAATTCGCATAGGCCAGTTGAGAACAGCTAAAACTGGGTACACCCAAGTGCCAGTAAAGAAATAAATGACATGAATCCAAACAGCATAACCCAGCATAAAAGTGGAAAGAATAGACAATCCAATCTTTCGGGCTGGAAACATCCTGAATGACATTATAAGCTCAATAATCACATGAATCATAATATTAGTGTGCATTACATGATTAAGCCAAACTGGAAAAATAGTGTCCAAGCTTGTTGGCAGAATCAACTCCCGGTCAATGGCATAAATACCCCAAAATGTTGATCCAACAAACAGGGCAACAGGGAATGCTAATGTACTGAACAAAGTGTCCTTTACACGTCGAATCAAAGGTTTCTGTGACGGTGTCGGCTCGTCGGAGCCACAAACATCATTTACCAGAGCGACAGTGAAGTACACTGTTTGAATTATCTGAAATAGTTAATAATAGATATTTACCAGTAAAATTATTTTCTTGGTTATAGATAGATAAAACAAGAAATAAATAAGGCTGACCGACCGATGAGAAAATATGGGATGTAGAAGCGGGTTTTAGAAAGGGAATCTCATCTCAATCACTGATCAAGTCTTCTCCTTGCGGTGTATAAGCGAAAAGTATATGGCAGAGGGCCGAAAAATATACTGCTTATTCGTTGACCTGGACAAGGCTTATGACAGAGTCACGAGAAATGAGTTGTGGTCAGCATTATCCATGCATGGGGAGCACAGTAATCTGATACAAGCACTAAAATCTCTATGAGGATTCTAGTGCTTGTGTGAGGATAAACGGGGCGTACTCTGAATGGTTTAGCATTGAAAAAGGTGTTAGACAAGAATGTGTTGCATCACCGTGGCTGTTCAACCTATTCATGGATTCATGCCCGAGTGATTTGAAAGGGATTGACTGTGGACTAAGAATGAGTGGGTTAACCATCAAATGCCTCCTATACGCCGACGACCAAGTGTTGCTGGCATCATCAGAGGAGTTGCAGATGATAGCTAACATTTTATGTGGTGCATTGGAAATGAAAGGTATGAATGTTAATGTAAGCATTAATGTAGTGTGAATGTTAACGTCGGGAGGGGAAGGTCTAGACGGACGTTCCGAGACCAAATAGGAGACGTTTTGAGAAAAGGTCAGGCCAGGAGTATCCGAAACCGACGAGCATGTATGAAGAGATTGATGAATGTAGATGAAGCGAAAGAAGTAATAACGGAACTTACGGCATTAATGAATGTTAAATATTTTAACTTCCCTCCAAATGTAACAGTTGTACCAGAAGGACTCGGAAGTCTCACATATGTATGATCGTAATAACATCCATAGCCAAATTGTATAGCCCCAACCAGATGAAATAAGACTTCGAGGAGCATTTTGAAAGGACTATATTATCCTTCTATACGTCGAATTAATAGAACTCTTCGTTACTTTCTTCAGAACTAGGAAAATTTTATCGCGGATTTATTGATCCAACTTTGACATGCTTTCACAAGAGAAAAGACCATCAGTGTTGCCAGTCACGTTGCCAGGTCCAATCCACAGATTAGAGAGATATTGTACAAATATAGTCAGGGCTGCCAACCCCATAAAACTAAAAAACAGCAGCTCACTGATAAAAAAACAGTAGTTAAGTAAAAATCGGCAATTTCATACTTTTCTTCATTTACTTAAAACAATCACCTACATTTATTAGTTACCAGAACTCACGTACATTGTTTTACTATAACATTGATCACAACGTAATAAAAAAACTAAAATCAAAGTAAATTTATTTTCAACTTTTATTGTCTTGCCTCATCTTCAGTATTTTACTCATTTTCATTCTTAAAATCCTACTATCCTACTAATATTATAAATGTGAAAGTTTGTGAGAATGTTTGGATGTTTGTTACTCTTTCACGCCAGAACGGCTGGACAGATCTGGATGAAATTTGGAACATAGATAGATTATAGTCTGGAATAACACATAGGCTACTTTTTATCCCGGAAAATTGCGTAATTCCCGCGGGATAGCGATAAACGAATTCTATGCAAACGAAGTTGCGGGTAACAGCTAGTAATATTATAAATGTGAGTTTGTGAGTATGGATGTTTGTTACTCTTTCACGCCAGAACGGCTGTCCAGATCTGGATGAAATTTGGAACATAGATAGGTTCTAGTCTGGAATAACACCATTCAAATTTCCATTCCATTCCGTTCACCATTCCATTCAAATTGTAAAATAAAATACATACATACACAGATTCACGCCTTTATTCTCTAGGCTTGATGGTTCCTTCAATAATAATCGGACTGTATAAAATGTATTGTAATTAAAGATCGAACTTATAAATTGTATACAAGTAGTAGCGCGACGCGCACACAGATGCGGCAGCGTACAGTTGTCGAGCGAAGTGATTAGCGAGCAGCTGACGGCCGGGCGCAATTCCGCTCTCCCCGTGATGTTACGTCGAGGCGGCCTGGCGATATGGGCGTCAGGCGTTTGGCCTTAACACATATATATCTTAATCTGACGCGCTCGAGTATTTCAAAATGGCGAATTTTTTTTGCACATTCTAATAATGGCCGCAAGTTTGCGTCACATCCAAATCGTCAGTTTATTATAAAATATGAACTTTTTTAAGGTTCACTTAACAACCCCTTTAGAAAATCTGACGCGCTCGATTGTTTTTTTTTTTCATTTTCAACCCTTACATACGACCACCCCCATCATGGAAACAATCAGATTAACATACGTACATTTTCAAAAATACGTAGGACATGGATGCTATCAATATCTGACGCGCTCGAATATGTCCATTCAACAGTTTTTTTTTACATTTTTGAAAATCTATAGTCGCTCCCCCCACCGATGAAAAGGTATATATTATATGACATTTTTTTCTTCTTATCATCAAAGTTTCGCAATCCAATAGGTCTCTATGACGCTCGAGTAAGTAAATCCCGATTTAGCTACATGGGCTCCTCTACTTCCAGTGCCACTTTTAGCATAAACGTGGGTATAAAAGATCCTCAAAACCTCAGAATCATTAATCAGGGTAATAATTATTAGGTTCAAATTAGACTAAAAAAATTCAGTAGATCAGTAGACAAAGTTAAAAATCAGAATTACTCCTGAAAAATCAGGAGACCTGGCAACATTGGCACCGATGTGACAGATGTCAATGCTAGTTTTTTTTATAATCTTGGCCATGGATGCAAGTTTTTCGGGATCACGCTCCTCAGCAGCAACAGTCACAAACGATAAAGGATTGTGGTGATCAGTTTCCAAAAATTGAATTTTACTGCAAGCGATTTTTTCATTCGCAAAATTTCACAACATTTTTTTATCAATACAAGTTTTTTTACTAGACGCAAAATTACCCATTCGTGGCTGTGATACACCTTCGACGGAGCCTCGCTGAGCGAGGCTTCTATTTCCGGGCGTTTTGCCCTTCGGCGGTCTGAAGATAACTAACGAACCTAACGAATAAATTATATTAGAAAATTTAGCGAATGGGATATTGGCTAGTGGTAAAAAAATCGTAAAGGGAAATAACATCTATTGATAAAAAATAAAGTGGGAAATTTTGCGAATGGAATAAATTACAACTATCAACATGAAACTACCGTGAGAATCATTATTATGTAGATGATTCCTTGTTCCTGTGGGAAAAACTATATCGGAGAGACCGGGCGTAATATATCCACGAGATTGGCGGAGCACATACGCAGTATGAAGAAACAGGATGACAAGGGGTCTGCTGTCGCTGAACATTCTATGGAATCTGATACGACGCATTATATCAGGTTTGATAAGGTGTCAGTACTGGCGAGAGAAAAGTTTTTCATTCCGCGGAAAGTACGTGAAGCCATTGAAATAAGTCGGTATCCCAATTTCAACCGGGATAGTGGATGGTCGGTGCCCCCGAGTTGGAAAACTGTTTTAAATATTGACCAAACGGTGAGTGTGAGCGAACCTTTACGGAGTGACGTGATCAGTGTTGTGTGCTGCCCGACATTTGACAATAATAAAAATGACGATGAAAACGAGGGTAGTTGTGCGCCGCTGTCAGTTGCGTCGAACAGCCGCGGGAGCAGAGCGCTGGCGCGCAGTGTTCGTGTCGCTGCCGCCGGGGCGAGCGCTCTTGGAAAAAGGACTACGAAATAGTCCGAAATATGTCGAGCATCACTCGACTTTTTATACGTGAGTTATCCGTTTATGTATAATAATAAATTGCAACTAGTTAAATTCGATTTTCGGTAAATGAATCGAAGCACCCTACCCTACTACCGCATTCAGAAGAAAGTATCAAATACTCCACAGACTACTAAGAGATACTAACGTATAAACACGCACTTTAAGGCCGTCTACTCACGTCCGCCGCCGTCACCAGTGATAGGTCTCCAAAGAATTGTTTTGGGTTGTTTCTAGGTTTCGTTAGGTCAACCAAATTTCAAAAATAGTTTTACAAAAATATATGCAATCGTAAAGTATTTTTGAAATAGGACAAGGTAAATCGTATAATTGGTTGTTTTCCTCCAAATGGTATTCGAATTGGAGCATACTAAAAAAATTGAACAATGCCAATTGGCACATCGAATTCTTACATTTTGCGTGGCAATATTTTGCCAATTTCGAACTAGAAAATTATAAGGAACTAGAAATCGACCAATATCGTGGGCAACCATTGTGAGTAACAGACAGTGCCTCTCAAAGACACAAAAGTTGCCTTTAGGTTTCCTTTTGCTACTTAGTTGCACCTTTGGAAATAGGAATAGAATCTTACATAAAAATATTTATTTTTGAAGTAATCAGACATTCTTGAATAAGATGTTTAATAAATAATTATACCATCTTTAAAGTAAACATATTGATAGTAGTCACATTATGTTTAGGAGAATCGTTTATAAAAGATACCTACTGAGAAATGTAAAATAAATGAAATACCTACCGTGGGTACGTAGGTACTGTTTGCCGTACGCCGTACTTGCATTGTCATATTATATTATACCGAATTTCGATGCTCGTGAAAGGTGAATAAACGCCTTTATTATTTTTTTATGGAAAGGTGTAGCGACTTTTATAGTCCCATATCATAACCAAAAACAGCTAGATTACATCCAGTCAAAATTATTAGATGGGTGGTAATCTGGCATAACCTTCTTTTTCATTGTCTTCCACCGTACCGGTGAACGCGGGCGGATACGGTCTTGCGTACTTGGGTTGAGCTGGCGGTAGTTCAGGCAGTGCACCTCTGACCAACCGCCGAAGGGCAGCGTTGCGATGTCGCAGAGCAGTTACTTCCTCGTGAAGTTTCTCACGTTCTAGAAGCACAAAATCATAGCATTAGGTACACATAAGTATCCTCATGTGGTTGGTCGATGAGAATTTCGTTTAGAATGGGAGAGTACCTATGTATGTGTTACAATATTTGCTCACTATTTTTTGAACTAACCTTGTAAAATGGGCAAGTAATTATTCAGCCCTGCGAGCATTCCGTCCCAAAAACGGTCTTTCTCAACCGTGAAAATGTTTTTCCATTGCGCCCAGTACTGCTCTATCTCTTCCGTGGTCAGCTTACGAGAAGGAGTTGTAAAATCCGGCGGCTTCACACTGTCCCTGTAAGTAATACTGTATTAAGTAATGAATGTGAATAAGAATGATAGGCGTCTAATGGTATGCGTGCTGATATTTACAGTATGTCATAAAGTTTCCTTTTTTCTGGAGGCACGAAGACTGATATGAAATCTCCAAGCGCAGTAAGAACTTGCATGGGTTCAATTTCTAATAGGTGTCCCACTGTAAACAAACTTTAAGTTGTATTGTATACCACAAGACAAGCACAGCTGTGCAAAACACAAAATATAACACTAAAAGCGTATACAAACTTGGACAAAGAAACGGATTGGCGGCCTTAGGAGTTGCTACTGAAGGCAAGGAAGTGACTGTAACGCCGCGGCCGCCAGTGCGCCGCACTGTAGCCGAGCCGCCAGTCTCTGATGTAGTTGTACCCACTACGCCCACTAAACACAAGTTACACAGTTATTTCACTATCTTATATTTAACCCATGCAATAAGTTGTCAAGTAGTCATAGCTGCCCTTAGACACCCGCAACACAAACACCAGACGGATATGTTTATGTTATAAGTATGTGTAAATATATCGCACCTTCGGTGGAACAAAGGCACAATAGTTGAAAAACCCAAAAATGAGTTAAGTACGCACAAAGTTCAAAAAACTATGTCTTTACCTGGAGGAACAAAGTCACCCATTAAATTCCGCGTTAAATCGCCAGAGGGCGACAGTGACTATGTCTTATTGGTGCGTTTCTTTGGAGTATTTTGGTATGACAAAGTCTTATTGGTCACTTGCCAAACAGGCGCGATTGAAGTGATCTTTTGGTGGAGCAACAAGAGCGTCCTGTAAAATCATAAAATGCCCTTGTTTCACCGAAGGTGCGACATTACACTCAACGTTCTTTACAGAGACTATGGCAGTTTAAATTCACGTACCTATCTAATGGCAGGCTTAGTAACATAAAAAGAAAACAAGTAAATGTTTTTACCATTAACTTCTCCGCATTTTTGTATGATTTCATCCGCTTCAGCCATTAAAAGTTGATCCGCTGTCGACATTTCACCTCTGTAAGATACTAGAGCATTTTAGAATTAGAAGACAATAAACCCCCTCCCAACTTTCCACCTCTACGCCCACAATATGCTAAACGTGACCTTTATGTCTTGTTACCTTAGGCGCTGTCTTCTCCGTAAGGGATAAAGATAGGTAAGTAAACGATAACATTTTATCTTTTAATTAATTCGTTATTTTCTTACCTAAAACCAACGTGCGCTGATCGGGTCGTGCTCGCGGACATACTTCTTGCTACACTAGAACGCGCCCGTATTGACGACCTGTCGCCTAATAGATACAAAACGCTTCAATTTTCACTGATACATTTTGGTATCTTACAGTAGGTAATGGTATGAAAACCTGGAGATCTTACCACGTGATTTAGTCGCAATACTCGCATGGCGCGACGCTTCATCTTGAGACTGTGCCTAAAACATAAATTTCATGTACAATTCCAGTACAATAAAAAATTAACTAGATAGCTGTGTATAATGGCATTATGATTATTTGATGAAATTGATACAAACAGTGGATTGTTCTGGTGATTCTGACGCGATATCCATTCCGACACATATTGGACAAAAAGCATAATTCAAAAAGATTTTGCACAGAAGTTCGACATCTTCTTCGGCTTGAATCTCAAGCGCCTAAAACACAAAGAGAAAGATGTGTGTATAATAGCTAGTCTTAGAAGAGGCACTGTTTAGTGGGTATATTAAAGGGTACTCCCAGTTTTACTACTTTATACTAGTAAGCATAGATACCATAAAAATTGCATCCAAAGTGCATAGGTTTCTCGACGTTAACTGAAATCTTTCAATCAGCTTCAGTAAACGGTCTTCCACCAAAAACCCGGTGTTGTCTGCGACCAGTTGAAGAATGTGGCGGACCTAAAACAAGGACGGGTTGCGGTCATAATTATTTTAATATGATGAGAATAAGGGTAAGTATTCATATTATGGTAATAAATTAAAACGTTTAAATGATGTAGGTACTTACCAATTTATCTTTTGCTGTTTTTGCTACCATGTTTCTGGAATCAACAGATTCCTTGCTAGCAACTGCAACGACTTGGCATTTATTAACTTCCTCATGCTCTGTAAAGAAGTTACCATTGTTTTTGTCGTATTAAAGTCAACGTCGAGTCGCACCAATTTATAATAAGGATTAGTTAACATTACCATATTTAGAGAGTGGGCTTTTGGGTGGTGGAGGCGGCGGCGGCGGCGGAGGCTCGGCCAAAATATGGGCATGCAGAGCGACTTCAGCGCGCCTCAAATCTCTGCTTAGCTCCAGGCACCGCGTAGCTGACATGCGCCAAACTTGGCTGAATTTATAATTATTGACATGCGAGAAATGAGCTGATTTCTTCTCCAAATCGTCCATAGCTTGCATGAGCTTTATAATTTCACTGTCCGCTTTAATCTCTTCAATAGCACCATCTTCAGCGGCTTTCCGGATCTTTGCGCGCAACGAATTAGCGACGTCGGACATTTTGTTGAGTTTTCGCTTCTGTTGCGACCTTACGAAAACGTTTTCTTCTTCGCGTTTTTTCAATACCTATAACAAGGTTAAATCGAAAAATATTTCAAAACATCGACGTTGGGAATAAAACGTGTATTGCATGGAATTAATCAGCGCAAGTGCTTACCTGATACTTCTTTCACTTAGGAATTACTTATTGCAGCAGCAAAATCACAACTTACTTGGTAGTTATAGCCGATCTTTTCGGTATTAATGATGCACGTAGCTTTCAATTTCTCTAGCTCCTTTTGCAGCTCTTGTATCAGGGACTCGAGTTCGATTTTGGCCTCGCGGAATTTTTCATGATGATCCCACATTATAGCTTCCATTTCTTGTTTATGAGCTTCCAACTAGAATACGTTTTAGGTTTAGGAATTAGCTAGGACCTACTGCAATAGCACCACACGAATGGGAAATAAATAATACTCTTGTAAAACAACATTTCGAACCTGCTCGAATTTATATTCCATATGGGCAACTTCTTCCTTGTCTCGTTGTTTGTAAAGCGCTTCCCACCTCTTATTGTTGTGGTCGACCATCGCTTCGCGTTCTATTTCGATCGCCTGCTCTATGAGAGAGAGCTGTTTCTGGTAAGCTCTCTGCAGTATTGTCACTTGCTTTTCTATTCTGTCCGATAACTCTTTTATATCCTTGTCCTGAAACAACACTATTTTAAAATACCTACCTACGGAACGCATGCACGCATAATCATACAGGTAGTATAGTTAGGTAGTTATGTGGTCGATATTCAAAGTGTATCACGTCAAAGGTCCAACGTCCAGATTAACAACACCTCGTATAACTGCATGTCAAAAAATAGGTAGATTAGATTAGATTATTTATTCATTCAATAAAAATTACATCATATTGTTCATTGTCAATTTAGAAGAATTTAGATTGAACTCGTCAAGAGTAAATAAAATTAAATTAAATAATACAAATCAATTGAATATTACAAAAATGACAAAATCAAAAACATGACATGAACAACAATAATAATGAAACAATGAGGAACAATTAAATTAATTCTCCGCTAAGGGATCGTCACTGCTTATAAATAATTAAATAATAAAGGGTGAATTTAATGTACCTAATGTCAAAATGAATCGAAAAAACAATGCAATTAAATAAATAAATCAAAATGTCATAGTCAGAAACTCATAGTCAGAAACTCATTTACAGAATAATATGGATTTTTAACAAAAGGACTTTCAGTCGACGCTCAAATGTTTCGTCATTTTGTTCATTGTTAAGGACATTTTTAAGATTTAAGATCTGGGGGTAGGTGTTCATAATATTTAGGGCCAATAACACGCGGGTTTTTTCCCTTTAACGCCATTCGGTGGGGTACTGCGCTTAAGCGACCTGTGCTACGAGTGGTTTTGCCCTCAACACCCATTCGAACGAAACTACTAATATTTGTGCGCGTATACATGATAACTTGGAACAAATACAACGAAAATATGGTCATGATATCAAGTTCTGCGAAAATTTTTTTGCACGTCTTCCTCTGCTTAATACCTGCCAGAATTCGGATGGCCCTTTTCTGCAGAATCATAACGCGGCTAGATTCCGTGGAGTTTCCCCACAATAAGGTACCGTAGGAGAGCAGTGAAGGTACAGTCGACGTCAAAGATATCTTTATACTTTAGTGCCTTGTCGCTCCAAGCACTTTGACAACTTCATATGAAAGTTCAAACATGACATTGCAACACTAAAGTGTGAAGATATCTTTAACGTCGACTGTATATCGCGATTTATCTATAACAAAATAGTCCGTCGGAGTTGTAGGTATTTATTTTATTGTTATGTAGGTAATAGAGTAGCAAAACGAGGCAAGTGGGCATCACTGACCATCCATAGACATCCGCAAAATCAGAAGTTGCGAATGCGTTGCACGCACAAGATAGGTATAGGTATAGTACCTACCGGTACTTACCGAACAGGTTTATAAATACTATATATCTTTACGTACTTGTTTATCCAAATCGTCGTAATATGCAATATCCATGAGCTTGAGATCTTGTTTTAGCTCGCTAATCATTTTGGATTTCTGTTCTAATAATGCGTCGGCCTTTCGCTTCTGCTCTTTCATGGCTGCGTCAATATCCAGAGGGTCCTTAAGAGACAACATAACATCCCAATTTGCAGAGATGGCTTCATACTGCGTCTGCGCGTCTAATGCTTCTTCTTCGATTTTCTGCATAGAACCTTGAAAATAATGTATACTCATACTCATACTCATTTATTCGTAATAATTATAGTTATTACATGTCATTTTAATCATTATTTTATGTCCTTTCATGTCAAATGTTTCATGTTGTATGTACCTATGTATGTATGTATAACTCTTTATTATACATAAAACACATGAAAAAGATGAATACAGGACAACACAAATGCACAAAGGCGAACTTATCTCTAAAAGCAGCTATTAGGGCAATTCAGGACTTAAGTTATACTACCTACAGTGCTGCCACCTCAGTCGGATTGTAGGAGCAGGTACAGTCGCCACCAGATATTTTAGTTGGAGCAATGTAGGTGCTCAGTCGTGAATAAGTACGCGTTCAGATATTTTTGAGCACCTGGATGGCTTTAGGGTACCTACCTGAGGGCGACTGTATGTGATCATGCACCGTGCCAAAATGTTGATTTATACTTTGTTTAAAAAAAACTTCCTTTAAATATTAATATTCATAGCAACAAGGGGGCGTCCATTAATTACGTGAGGTATTCAGGGGGGGAGGGGGTCGAGCCGAATCTTACTAAATCTCACTTGGGGGAGAGGGGGGGGTCTTGGCAAATATCACGTAATTTTTTTTTAGCAGAAAATGGTGTAAAACTGCGTGAAAATTAAGTTAAATTAAAGTTGAATTAATTATTAAAATGACAACAATATTTGCAAATACTAGTCCTTGCTAGTCTTAAAAAAGTAATTAAACAAATTGTGTTATGTTTTTTAATAAATCTAATACTTTTATACCCAAAGTACAAGTTTTGAAAAATCTCACGTGAGATCGGGCTAGGGGGGAGGGGGGCGAGAAAATCTTACGACATCTCACCAAGGGGCGAGGGGGGGTCAAAGAATCCTTAAAAATGCCTGACGTAATTAATGGACGCCCCCCAATTAAATATTAACCGACGTCTCTAAGTGCATCAATTACTTACGCGTCTGCTTATCTGTAAACAAAGCGCGGCGTACGACCTCTCGCTCGTCGGTGGTGACCTTGACGTTGGTGACTTTGGCGGCGCCATCTAGCGCGAGTCTCTGTAACTCCTCTGCCGCCGAGGCGGTCGCTTGTTCGATGAGACCGGGCTCTTCTTCTGCAGTTCCTTCCTCAGGTGGTGCCTCCGCTCTGGTCGCGGCAAATTTGTCAGAAAAAAATGCAACACCGGCGAGTTCATGAGCTACTACTAATTATTTAACATTAATGAGACAGGCGCGTTGTGAAGAGAGTTGCTGACAATCAAAACACGTATAAATAAATGGCTGAACTGCATGCAGGGTGTGTGCAAGTGAGGGCTACTACACACCGGTAACTAGAAGGTGCGAACCGCACCCATAAGTTGTTACTAGGACGCAGCCTTGAAAGTACGCAGTTTACGCAAATACTAATAAACATTACGGAGTCTGTTAAATGAGTTTACCTATCGCTAAACACCTCATCTACTACTTCACCCGAGTTAGTAAATTTTCAGCATTCCAGCTTACCGTTTTATAGCCTCCTGCCGCCGTCTGATGCGGAGCGCTCTGCCGGCCTTCCGTTCGTCGGGGTCGTGAGACGTGACCTGAGGCTCCTTCGGTGCCAAGACATCTTCCTCGTCGTCTTCATGCTCAAACATTGTTCAAAATCGTAGTACATAGGCCGTCACAGTGCAGTAGTGCCGTCACTACAAGTAACAAACGTCAAATTTGTTTCCAAGGGAACAAGTTGATTGATGTCGCTAAGATGTCATCGTGTAAGGCGTGTAATAGCAACGGAGGTAGGCAAGGTTTTTTGGAAAAGTGCTCAATAACATCAACAACGACACGCAATACCGCGGACCTCCGTTCGAAATGAGGCAGTTACGTAGAAAGTGGCGCCCTGTTTTAAATTGTAACTACTCTTAGCACTGCTCTTAGCGTGTTTCAGTCAATGTGCGTTCTCTGACAAACGAAATAGATGTCACTGGATGGCATTCCTACCAGAGGTACATATTGTGAAAAAACAGGGGAAAAACCTCTTTTATTTCCCGTGGCACTACTGTCCAAAGATTTCTATTTCATAATCAAGTTTAACAAAGTCGACGGAGCTCCTATTTCTGGGTATTTTTGGCCCTTCGGGCCTGCTGAAGATCTAACATAACCTAATCCTACCTCCCATTTATATTTATTTTGGTCAGTAGTGCCATGGGTAATACACTAAAAAACCCCCCCCTCATTTACCCACAACACTGAAAATGTTTGCTGCATTGCAATGTATCTATATTGAAAACTATGACAGTTGGAGACAGCCCCATTCATTTGCCTTAATGGTATAGTACGCAATCGAAGAATAGTACGGTCAACCAAATGAAAGCCTGGGCCACTGTATAATTTTATCGCTATAATTAATCGGCTTGTTATTTTTGGTTTAGTGTCAATGTACTCCAACGTTAATTGTGAAAAGGTTCTACAGTGGCCTAGGGTTCCGTTTGGCTGATTGTAAAATAAAATAAATAAAATAGCCTTTATTCACTGCTTATTACATTTTGTTGAAACTTAACCTTTGGCTGATTGTACCTAGTAATAAATGACTAGTATGAAAGGGATTTGTTATGTAAACTTAATCAAGAGATTTAATCAAATAAAACACCATAAAACTTTTCAGTTCTTTTACTTAGTTCTTCTTACTGTTAAGGATGATACCATCATATTTCTGCTGGAACCACTTCATGGCATCCTCCTTTGTCAGGCGGTGGGGGAACCCAACTTTGCCAGTTTTGCGTCTCCTGTGCGCCACGTTGAATCCTGAAACAGGGAGAAGAGACATAAATAACAGGGAACTATTATTTTCATAAAAAATACTGTCAGAATGAAAAACGTTTGGCTAACAATGAAGCCTATATTTGCATGAATATGATATATTCATATCAAGTTCATGACTTAAGATTTATTTTTGTAGTTAAAGTTGACAAGAATTCTAATCCTCTTTTAGAGCATGGTGAACCAAATGTATTATTGTGAAATAAATAAAATTATGCTACACAATGTGCCTTTTGCCAAAGAGAAAGACATACAAAAACATAAATCCCTTTGACCAAAGATTAATTTTGCACATACTTTACAAAGTAAAGGTTTTAAATAATCTTCACTTTTGAACAAAATGTGCTTTTCCAATAAGAGTTTATTAACTATTTCTATAAATTTATCCGTCAAAGGAACTAATAATTTATATAAAAGCGAAAGGTCACTCACTCACTCATTCACTCTCAGACTAAATCACAATATCTCAAAAACTTCTCGACCAATCAAGGTGAAATTTTGCAGGGAGGTAGCTTATAAGTAGGAGACATCAGCTAAGAACGGATTTCGAGACGGGGCCGAATTTTAGTGGTCTTTTTTTATGAAAGCTCTTGACTTTTTTTATACCAGACATGAAATTTGGCAGGGAGTTAACTTTATGAGTAGATGTCAGTTATGAGCTGTTTGTGCGACAGGAACCTCTAAATTGAGAATACAGATTTATTCGATGAATAACATAAACGCAGCAACAGTTGGTATCACGTCGGACGACATTTTGTGCGACGCACAAAGTCGGCTCGCCGCGAGCGCGTTGCCTCACCCGAGTATAAAATGTGCAAACGTTTTGCTCGTGAGCAGCTTGCAGCAAGCCTCTGGCTGAGACGCTCAAATGCGTACGCACCTTTATACAACTGTCAATACCGCATTTCCTTGTATTTTAATGAGATTAAAGGTGTCTGTGATCTGGGTTGCAGTGAAAAGGGAGATAATTCAAAATTTTTACATTTAATGTAATTTTTACTAGAAACCCAGTTATAATTAGTTTCTTTATGCCTTAATTTCTGATACAAACCTGCTCCATTGATAATTTAAGATAATAACATACCTGGTCGCCCAAGGACAACATAGAAGTCAAGACCGTAGATACCGATGGAGGGATCATACTTGATACCAAGATCAATGTGCTCCTGAATACCGAAACCGAAGTTACCAGTGGCAGAGAAGTTGTCACGCCTTAGCTCGTACTCCCTCACCTGGAAGGAGAATGGATAATTTAATTTATTTTATTTTAGTGGTATTTTTATTTTTTATTAGGTTCAAACCATTTTTTAATTAGTTAATTGTGATGCGAGTCATGTAAACAAAGTAATGTTATTTCTTCTAGTATTCCAAGCAGTAAAGATTAGTGCTTGGAAGTTGCAAATCAGAAATAATGTTGTTGCATGAATTTACAAAGCAACACAGAAATAATTTGTGAAACTTGAACAATTCATGCTACATAATTTTTACTTAAAAAAAAGTAAGATTAGACCTCATCAACATCATTATTATCATGGCCAGCCACTGCCTCTCGATGAGAGGAGCTTGGGCTATAGTTCCCATGCAGTCCCAGTACGGATTGGACTGTAGTTCGCGATTTTGTTGCACAGAATTTAAATAATTATGTATTCACATACTTACAACAATTATCTTTACATTTCAACTAATTTACACAAAATCCAAAGGCCACCCACCGCCCACGGCCTCGCGCTGCAAAGGGCCTCGCGCCTCACAGCCGAAAATAAATTTTAAAAAGCATGGAAAATCCAAAAGTACCCTTCCTATCTTCTTGCACCATCAGAGGGCCTTGCTAAATGTACCTTGCCCACATAAGTTTAGTTTCAGTTTCAGTTTATTTATTAACAAAACAATTTTCATTGTGTATGAATATTACATAATACAGATACTTAAATTAAAACTAACTTTAGGTCTTACACCACCACTGTACCTAAACATTCCTCAGAAATCACCTTCAATATTGGTGAAAACCACATAAAAACCCATCAATTCAGTAGTTTTGAGTTTATTGTGAACAGATAGACAGATGCAGTGGAGGACTGTTTTGCTAGGCCGGATTGATGTAACTATGGAACTTCATTCAAATTTAATTTGTGAAGTTTCAACATAAGTTACATTCTATTATAATTTTAACCATTTTTTGATTTTCTTTAACCAACAGGCATTGGTTAACATCCTATGCTATGCAGTCTCCCCTCTAGAATCTTTCGTCCCCTACAACCATCTATTCTCCATGCTATATCGTGAAAAGCTGATTATCTTATACTACTAAGCACGCAACATCAAGTGGTAGGTCTCGTCTAAAAAAATATAGGAAAAATATTCATTATTTAGATATTAACATGCAGTGCCATCCCTTGGCAAACAGCTTGATACCTCAAAACATTCCACCAAGTACTGAAACTAAGATGAAATACAATTAGGTACAGTTTGACAACAAATATAATGCGCATCGGCAGTATTCGTTTGCGCAGAGAAGCGCAAACCAGTTTCTGTTGGTAGCCGAACGTCTAAATAATCTATATTGAACTTTATTTGCAAGCGCAACTGGCAGAGTATTGCTTGCTTTGCATTCTTAGCTCTGTCCCGCTTACACGATTTTGCCATTGTTCGTACGAAATCGATCGACCAATAACAGCGCCAGTTTCCCGCGCTACTAAAATTGGTATACTGCGCAGGTACATCGTGGAGCATTATTTTTGTTGTCAAACTGTATGTCAGTCATTAAACTTACTTTGAGACCTCTTTCAAGGATTTCCTCAGCCTTGGCACCTCGAACAGTGCAGTGGACAGCAATCTTTTCATTACGTCTGATGCCGAAAGATCGCACAGTGTAGCGAGCCTTGGAGAACACAGGCTGCTGGCCAGTCAGCTGTTCCAACACCTAAAAACAACCAAATCATCAAAGAGAGAAAGTGCTAGTATTTAGACACCGGCATTAGAACTTGGATGTTGCATCAGCAACATTGCTATTTACTTTCATAAAAATTAGGAAAAGAATAAAACAGTTCTTGTAACATTATTGGAACGAAATAAATGACAAAAAGTTTAACTAACACAGCATTATGAACACCAAAAGCAATTTCATTGACTTCTTAGAAACAAAACCAATCTATAGTTCGTCCAATCATTTATTTTCTCGATGACAGCTCCCGTAGAATGTAACTGCGCTTTTTACGCAAAAATTAACTTTTAAATGCGAGGTATAAAAAATATGACAACTGCCTAATTTTGTTCCTTGATCTCATATAATATTCATCTAAGACAAATTGAGTCCATATATGCAGTGATATTTTTTTAAAGTGCGATAAACAATAAACGTTTTCATAAAGTTACATTCTATGGGATTACAATTACAATGATTAATCCCATAGAATGTAACTTTATGAAAATGTTTATTGTTTATCGCACTTTAAAAAAATATCACTGCATATCTGGACTCAATTTGTCTTAGATGCATGTTATATGAGATCAAGGAACAAAATTAGGCAGTTGTCATATTTTTTATACCTCGCATTTAGAAGTTATTTTTTGCGTAAAAAGCGCAGTTACATTCTACGGGAGCTGTCATCGAGAAAATAAATGATTGGACGAACTATAACAACAAATGTGACCATTATACAGTTGTTGTTGAAGGGGCATTATGTGTAATTTCTTTTAGTATTCTGAACAGTAAGGGGTTAGTGCTCAGAAGTTGCAAATAAGAAATATTATTTTTGCATTGAACTCACGAAGAAACGCAGTGTGATGCGAATCTTTACTTAAAATATTCATGCTACAACATAACCCAAAAAATGCCCTTTGGTTAGTTAGAATACACCGGCATTTTTCATAATTTTATGGGATATCAGTTTCATATAGTGTAAACGAACCTTGGCAGCACGCGTCAGCCTGTCACCAGACTCTCCTACACAGATGTTCAGGCACAATTTCCTGATGTGAAGGTTTCGCATAACATTTTTAGTTTTGTCTTTCGGAGCCTTCTTCTCCTTCTTCACCTTTTTCTCCTTCTTCTGCGCAGGATTCGCGGGCGGTGGTACTCGCTGTAAAACACATGTTCAATTGAAGATAAGCACTACTGTCATAGAAATCTGTTGTTTTCTTTCATAAATAGCTGTGCGCAAGTTGTAGGTTAAACTTCGCAACAGACTCGATAATGCATGAAAATATGGTGTCACGGTAGAGCATTAGCAAATACAGAATCACTTTTGCAGCACCATTTTTCTTAATCAACAACGTTTACATGGATTCAAACAGATAAATTCACTCATTATTAACAAAACACGTACCGCCATGATCACAATTTCCTAAAAAAGAAATCTAAGGAGTCATAGACAATACAGAATGTTCTGTACGTCAGTGTCAGTTCAGACAGTGTCAAATCGGCCAACTGGGGTGACCATTCGTAAAAATATATTAAAAAGGCCGGGTTCCAATTTTTATAACGCTCCTACATTATTAGTTTCAAGTGTCAAAAAGAATGGCGCGACAGAACATTGAGATTTTTATCCAATTATGTAAACAAAAGTATCGCGTTTCTTAAACTATTCATAAACTTAAGTTAGGATTAAAAGCATGGAACTGATTTTTATCAAAGTATTCAACACGGATTTAATGGGGTGGATTTTAAGTTTATTGTTTTAAAACTTGTAAATAAATATCCAAAATTAAAGAGTCAAGTGTGGTGAAATGAATCTGAAACCGGAATTACTTATTGTTTATTTTGTAAAGAGAACAGTTTACTTAGAAATTTAGAAAACCGTTAATTTTGATGTTGTAAGAGCGTGCTTTACGAACATCTTTACTTCATAAGCCTTCTGAAGACATTTGGGAAGTTACTTTAGGCTTTCTTTCGACAAATATCCATGAACACAGTATTTGGAAGTCCCTCCTGTTCGCTTCCACTAACGTGCATCAACAAAAGAGTGAGAAGGACGGCATAATACGAACTTCGAATTTCGAAGTCCCTATCCTGCCGTTCCTTTTACTTTTATACTTAGGTATGACCATTAGTGCGAGCGTATCGTATATCGTTCATTTTTAGAGTTCCGTCCCTCAAAAGGAAAAAAATTGAACCCTTAAATTATTTTGTTTGTCCATCTGTCTGTCAGTCCGTCCATCTCTGAAAACCCTTTTTTTCAGGAACGCGTTTAGGTACAAAGATCTGCGGTCCCTCTAGGTCTAGATCAAACTTAAAAGCGCGCAACCAAATCTCGTCTCATTTCGCTAAAAATCACAAGTTTCGAAGTTTTTTCAAGGCCAGAGTATGGCAGTTTTTAGAATATTCAAACGGTTTTAGAAAGATGAAGTCTAAACAAAGTGCACTACAAATTAAAATTTTGAATTTGTTTTCACGTTTTATAAATACACGGTCGTTTGACATCGTTTTTTTTAAAGTTTACGCTATAGCTATTTTTCAAGGCTGATAAAATTGTTACATAAATGAAAATAAAATAAGAATTGTGCTTTTCTGATGCAAAATATTTATTGAAAAAGCATAAAATCAAAAATGGCTAACTCATCAAATTCATACGTTTTTTTAACAATTATTCCCGTTCTTTTTTTTATGAAATATATTGTGAAAATGTTTGAATCGTTAAGTATTAGCTTAAACGCTCTTAATCTAAAGATACAGTCATTAGAAAAGATATTTCCATACAAATTGTCGTGCTCCCAAAATATAGGAGGTACTTCTAGTACCTAGTCTTACAAATTTGAAATTTGGTATGAAGGTAGCTCTTATAATAAAACTAATGAAATAAATAGATCTCTGTCTGGTCTATGTAATAATACCCAATATAAAATGACATTACACTGCCAAAATTTTGCTCTACTTACACTAGATTTATTTTATTCATTTGCCGAATTTGTACGGTACCATCGGTGCGTGAGTCCGACTCGCACTTGGCTGGTTTTTAAATCTAAGTACTTGGGCGACCGAGCAAATCTCAACACATGCAAACCTCGAAAAAAAAACGCGTTTTCCAGAGGTAATACCTAATTTAGCTAGATCAATCATTAGCGCACGAAAGCCCTTAATTAACATTTTATCGAAATCGTTACAGCTGTTTCCGAAATCTCGAAAAAAAAACCTATAAAATAGTATGTAGGTACCTACTATAAAAGAATTGCTCGTTATTGCAATCTTATTTAATTAAATCTATGTGAAAGTGCTTTAATGGTTTTCTGGGCCACAAGAAGTAATTATGAAGGGGGGGGGGGGGGGGGGGGCATTTCTTTTTTACCCGCATAGTGTTTCTAAGTATCTACCTGAAAGGGCGGGAAACTTCGTACGAGGCGGACGCGGCTTTCTTTGCTCTATTGGAATTTTTTTATTATTTTGGATAGAATTGGTGTAAAGTAGTTTAAGTTGTATATATATTAGTAGGTTTTTCTTTATTCTTGTTTATTTTTGTGTAATTTGCTGTGTATGCTGGTAAGTTAACGTAGTTAGCTTTCAACTTTCAACTATGGGCGACCCGCCCGATGACCCGGGCGGTGGCGCGAAACAATCTATAGATGTGTTGATAGAAGCTTTAGAGTCCTCTATGGACACAGACTGTTCTGCTCAAGAGAACACGTCATCAATTTTAAAACGGAAGCGCATCTCGTGCTCTATATGCACTTTTTGCCAGAAGCGCAAGAGGAAAAATGGTAAAGAAAAATCAACCGATTGCAAGTGTAACAATATATTAAATGATAGTCACATTAACACAAATGTATGCAATAATAAAATCCCGGAATTTCAAACTCCTAGCCCCCATGCTACTACTAGTGTAGGTACAGCTGATCAAACTGGCAATAAGGATGCGCCTCCCGTGCCCATTGGTAGAACTCGTTTTCAGCAATCTGATGCGTCACCTTACGTTGTCCATATACAGAGAGAAACATCTTCTAATAATGATGGAACAACCCTTCATCCTGTAACATTTGGCAGATTCCTAAAAAAAAATAACATTAGAGGAATTGTTAACGGAAGTTTAAAACGTATAGGCCGTAACCGCCTTAGTATGTCTTTTGAAAAGTTTACAGAAGCAAATTACTTCCTTGACAATACAAACTTAGTACAAGAAAAATTCAAGGCTTTTGTGCCAACAAATATTGTCACCCGTATGGGTGTAATCAGGGGCGCCCCTGTAGATTGGTCTGATGAGGAAGTCATTGCTAATATTAGCACACCACTCGGTTGTGGGAAAATTATTAAAATAAGACGGCTTAAACGTAAAGTTACAGTAAATAATGTAAAAAAATTTGAAAACACAGAAACTATAGTTATCACCTTTGATGGTCAGATTCTACCAACACGTGTTTACATGTGCTATACTGCACTTAAAGTAGATCTGTATATTTATCCCACAGTACAGTGCTACAACTGCTGTAGATATGGACATGTAAAGATGCAGTGTCGGTCGACACCAAGATGTTACAAATGCGGGCAAGGTCACTCGGGTGAGAGCTGCAGAGTCGATGAGGAAGATTATTGGTGTATTCTATGCAAAGGACACCATGAAGCTATCAATAAAAAATGTTTAGAATACAGTAGGCAAAGAGCAATTAAAGACACCATGAGCAAAAGTTGTATTTCATACATGGAAGCTCAGAAACTACATCCTACAGTGTCTAGAGCATCATATGCTGATGCTGTTCTCACATCAGGGCAGCAATCTTCTAATGCTCCACCGGGAACTTCAGAAAATTTTCAAACTCCACCATCATCAAATAAGAGCAAACCTCATTCATATAAAAAAACGGTTTTCTTAACGCCAAGGGCTCCTCCTCGACTCTCACAGGGATATGACCGTGCTGCTCATGCAGAAATCGTTAAAAATCCTTCTATAACAAAGTCTAAGCCCATTTACCCTGACAATAGTTCAGAAAATAACATGAATACTACTGAAATTATAAAAGTTTTAATACAGTTATTGTCACAGTCCAATATAATTTCACCGTCCAACGTTGCAGCAGTTGTAGCTGCACTGTATCAAATCTCAAACACTAATAATAATGGCCCACAAAGCCACAGTACTTCAATGGAACTGTCTCAGTATAACCAGTAAGAAATCAGAACTTGTACATATTGTAAATAAATTCAATCCTTTCATTATCTGCCTTCAAGAAACATGGTTGAAGCAGGATTCTATTTTTAAGCTTCCTGGTTTTGCCTGTTTCAGGAATGACAGACCAGATGGGTATGGTGGGGTTGCCATACTCGTTCAAAACTCTCTTTCTGCAATCCCAGTATCTCTTTCTAATCACTGTAATGATATTTCTGTTGTTGCAGTGAGTGTAAATAGTATTTGTTATGTATCAATATACTACGCTCGTCCAAGTATTGCTATTTTCAATGAAATTCATCAACTTCTTAATAATTTACCTAAACCTTTTGTTCTATTAGGAGATTTTAATTCTCATCATCAACTTTGGGGATGCTCATCTACAACTTATTATGGTGAACAATTATTAGATCTAATTAATAATCATGACTTGTGCATACTGAACACAGGGGCAGCTACACGCCTGGCAAGAACCCCAAGTGCGCCCGACCTTTCCCTTTGTACTCCTGATCTTGCATCTCTTCTTTCCTGGTATCCTTTAGATTCCACATGTGGGAGTGATCACTATCCATTATTAATTACGTTTCCTTTTAACAAACCAGTCAAACATTTAAGACAGCCTCGTCTGAAATATAAATTAATTGATGATAAGTGGAATCTGTTTAAAAATAAAGTAAAACAGAGAGTGTCTGAATTGCCTGAACTATCTAAAGATAATATAAATCAATGCTCTCAATTATTTACAGAAATGTTGATTGGGGTAGCAGAGGAATCCTTTCCTTCAAAAAAACAAGGGTCCAACTTGATTCCTTCACCACCTTGGTGGGATGAGGAGTGTACAATAGCAGTCAAAGAAAGGAAAAAAGTAGAAAGAGTGTATGGTGCAAATATGACTGACTCAAACTTTGATCGCTATATAGAAGTTGCACAGTCTACTAAAGAACTTCTGAAGAAAAAGAAATTTGAAGGATGGCGTAAATTCTGTCTTTCACTTTGCCCTAATGTCAAGCCCTCCTTAGTGTGGGAAAATATCAGAAAATTTAGATCAGCGTTTAATAATTCTCAACAAAGTAAAATACCTCTGGGTTTAGCAGAAAACATTATGGACCGCTTGGCCCCGCCTTTTGTTCCAGAAGAATTTGTAATCAACCATATAGTGCCCAATCCTGTTTTAAATAATAGTAAAGATGTGATGGATCTGAATTCGCCATTTACTTTAGATGAATTGCAAGGGGTTCTTTCTTATGTTAAAGACTCTGCTCCAGGGGAAGATGGAATTCCGTATTCTTTCTTAACCCACCTTGATAACGATAGCTTAATTTATTTTTTATCATTGATTAATAATGTGTTTATCACGGGCTATGTCCCCCCTTCCTGGCGAACCCAGGATTTGATACTTCTTCTTAAACCTTCGAGGCTTGGTACTGATCCATCCTCTTATAGACCAGTAGCACTGTCATCCACGCAAACAAAAGTAGCTGAGCATCTGATTAAGAATCGCTTGGAGTGGTTCTTAGAACATAACAATCTGCTGTCTAACAGTCAGTTCGGTTTTAGAAAAGGTAAATGTACTCTTGACAACTTGAGTATTTTTACCACAGATATAAGACTTGCTTTTTCTAGAAATGAATCTGTAGTAGCTGCCTTTTTGGATGTAAATGCTGCTTACGATAATGTAAATATTTCCATCCTTAAAAATAAAATGCAGAATCTTAAAATCCCGTCCATGTTGATCAATTTCATTGTAAATATTGTAAGTGAACGTTTTATAAAGTATCCGGTAGATCCAAGTGGAAACTCCTTCATTTATAGAACGGTTTGGAAAGGTTTGCCACAAGGATCGGTTCTGAGTCCTTTATTATATAATGTATATACTTTTGATTTAGAATCATCTGTAAATAAGTACCTTAACGTGCTCCAATATGCCGATGATTTACTTTTGTATGCCACTGGTCAGATCATAGAGGAGGTCAGTGAAACTTTAAATACGGCTTTGGATGCACTTAATATATGGCTAGAGAATAATGGTCTTGACTTATCACCATCTAAAAGTACCGTGGTATTATTTTCGAGGAAACGTATCTTACCCACTGTACAGGTTGCTTTTAATAATATTCCTTTGCCAGTGAAAAACCAAGCTACTTTCTTGGGCGTTATATTAGATAATAAACTCACTGGTATTCCACATTTTGAATATGCCTTGCTGAGGTGTGAGCGTAACTTAAATATCCTAAGATGTGTCACAGGGGTTTGGTGGGGTGCACATCCCTTTACTATGAAGCTTCTCTATAATGCATTGATTAGGAGTGTATTGGATTACGGTATATTTCTATTGCACCCTGGTAATATAAATGCTAGTAAAAAGTTAGAGGGAGTTCAATCGAAAGCCTTAAGACTTATAACAAGAGCAATGAAATCTAGTCCGATTAATTGTCTGCAGGTGGAATGCTGCGACCCTCCTTTGGCATTGAGGCTACAGTATATATGTGACAGATATTTTTACCGCTGCTGCCAGTTAAAAACACATCCTCTTTTAAAGAAAATTTCGCAGCTAAGTGTTGAGGTGGAAGCTTCTAAATTTTGGAAACACAAAGATGCCCCGCTCCTTGTTAAATCTTATAATAAACACAAACGGATAGAAGCTGTCACTCATCAATCCAGTATTTTGCCTCTATATCAATATAATTTCAAAGCTTTAGTTACCAATCCGAAAATTGAATTAGATTTGGGAATATCCAAACATGATGACAATCAAAATATTCAATTTAATTACATAGTTGATGACAAATGGCCTGGATGGCACTACATATTTACAGATGCCTCCAAGCATACGACGTCTAGTTGCGTAGGTGTCGGTGTTTATCATTCCCAATACCAAATCGTTCAGAAAATCAAGCTACCCCCGGAATCTTCAGTATTTACCGGGGAAGTTTTTGCAATTTTAAAAGCAATAGAATATGCGGCTTTAGCCAAACTTCGTAACGTTGTAATCTTTTCTGATTCTCTCAGCTCACTACAGGCTATTTCTCGTTTCCCTTTTCAATCTCATAAACAGGCTCAGTTAGTGTTCAATATTAGGGAACAAATTCTACAATGCGCAATGAAGGGTTGTAACATTATCATTTCATGGATTCCGAGTCACGTGGGGATTGCTGGTAATGAGAGAGCTGACAGTTTAGCTAATGAGGCAGTCCATATTGGAGATGCCTTTCCATATGTTAATTATTGTCGGGACTTGATCAATCTGCCCAGAAAGCACTTGTATGAAACATGGAATCAACTGTGGATTAGTAACAGTAAAGGAAAATATTATCGTCAGATCCAGAAGTTGATTCCATGTAAAGCATGGTTCAGCAGAATGTTTTTTTCAAAAAAAAGTACATCTATTTTGTGTAGATTACGCTTAGGTCACGTTTGCTCCCCAGCGTTTCTATTCAAGTTCAAGATTGTTACAGATCCGCTTTGTTCTTGCGGCGAATATGGAGATGTTAATCATATATTTTTTTCTTGTGCACTCTACGATCGGTCTGATTTCATTTCCCAACTCCTGTCTATCCGCATTCCTTTCCCCACATCTATCACTTGTTTACTGTATTATAATAATTACGATGTATATAATATTTTAGTTCTATATTTAGAAAATAATAATATAAAGTTATAATATTAGTCTTTGCTATGCATATTAATTTTGATTTCCAAATATTTGTATTTAGAAAATAATAATAATAGTTTCTTTGTTAAGCACATTAATTTTAATTTCCTAAATATTTGCATTATTTTTATTTTTGTAACCCAATCCTATCCTATTTTTCCAAATTACCCTAATTTAAATATATTTTTTTATCCCGATGAGTTTCCCTAACTTTGAGATTGGCTAATCTCTGTATGGCCATAAAAAAAAAAAAAAAAAAAAAAAAAAGTATCTACCTTCTTTTGGAACTTCGGCACATTATATTAGTATGTACATATAAATACCCCTCTTTGACGTCGGCTGTTAGACGGCAGTCATAATTTAAGCAGATACACTACACCGCAGTTAAAGAACTCGACCAACTCTATTTTGAATCTTATTTGAATCTAATAAGACCAATTCGGTAATTAATAAAAAAAATGGAACAAGCACGACCGCTCGTTTTAAGCAAAGGTCAACGGTTTTGCTGTTCAATATGCTGCATTTACACAAACTCAAGAAGTCAACTTAAACAACATCTTAATGGCGAACCGCATCGATATCGACATCACAAGATAATGCTAACTTTCAATGGACATAAAAATTATGCTGTTGATACTGATGAATACAACGGAAGAGTGTATTTATTGATGTTTTTGGTTATTTCCGTGACGGTTTATTTCATTTGTTACGTAATTGCGATTTTGGGTAACCGGCATGATGTGAATCAAATGTCTGAATAACATAATATCAAAAGCATTAAAATCAATTTAATGGCGCCTTAAATTTCGCGCCATAATTTTAATTGGCGGAGAAGTCGTCCCCAAGCGTTCACGGCTTCTATGCGCACGAACGAGCGCGCAGAACAATGAGGTAGCAGCCATTTTATATCGGTGTCTAAAGAAAAACATAATTCGAATGGCCAATCTTAACGAAATTGTGTAATTAGTGCTGTAATTTATGTGTTTCTACACACGCTACTATAAATAGGTGTTTCTATACTTATGTAAGTAGAATCTTACTTTTGCCGTATATATAATGAATAAATTTATAATAGACACAAATGAGACTTTACCATTTTGCATAAAAAAGGAATAATAATAAATTTGTATCTCGTTCCCTTCCCTTTACGAAAGGTCGATGAATTTTCAATAAAGACCTTTTATAGGTGTACAGTGTTTATGTTTACTGATTATAAACGTTCCGTTGAATGTATCTTGTGTACCTATTAGAATTACGATGTGACATAACTTTCTTTAAAATAGTACAGATTATTGCGTTATAAACTTGTATTGTTTACATTCAGTAGAAGCGGTTTTAAATTATCTATTCGCTTAACAACCGGCGGCGTCGCGCAGCCTCAGGTCGAAAGTTAGGGACAAAATTCAATAACGAATTGGCCATTTTATTGATGGCCGGGGGGAGGCTGGGTGGAGACAGGCGGTCGGTGAGCTTCCGCCATTTAATTTTTGTCTAAAAACTATTTAAACTCTTTCTTTAATGGCTAATGTTTTGTTTACTATTTCATAAACACATTTCCAAGTTGCTAACTGAATGTATGTATATGATGAAGTAGATAAGCGCGCGCGTTGTGTGCTATAAATATGTATGTCTATACTATGTATTACCATTGTACCTATTGGTTGATATAAATGTATGCCTGTAGCAAAGTCTAGACTAGAGTTAAGGCAGTAGGTATTTAGAGCTTACCTTCTCTGGTCATTGGCCCTTCACCATTGGATTAAATGAATAATTACAGTGTTTGTAATGATAACCTGAGAATTGGCTCACTGTTAATATTTTGTTTCTTCTTTATTTATAATAATTGTCTGCTTAGAAAGTATTAGAAAGCAATAAGAATGGTTTAACAATTATTTTTAGCACCAATGATAAACTAATAAGACAGTTTTTACCTACCAAGTTATTCAACCAGTTTGGAATCTGATAAGAAAACCTTTCTAGTAAGACTTGAACCCATGAAAATCAAATAAGAATTTATTTTTGTTTTTATATATTTTTTTATTAATCAATTAAATCATGCTGGCCAGATATAACTGTTGACTCCCTATGAACAATTAATTTTTGTATTCAAAATTCCAATGTAATTTTGTTTCTTATAATTAGGAGTTCATGAAACTTATTTGAGAGTTACTAATTAGTAATTCTTTTGCAGAATTTGTTTAAAGATGTAGCAGATTTCATATATTCATTCTTCATGTTTCTTATTTTGAAGTATGAGTTGCTTAAATTAATTTGCATGTTTATTTGTGTATAGTATGATTTAGGTAATCCTCAGTGTGATTTACCTATTTGATTAAATTTTGTCAGTGCAATTTTGTGTTATAATAATTAGGTGTGAAGTGAAGGAGTAAAAAGATAATCCAAGTGTGCTGTGTATCATTCTGTTATGATTGTTTCCTTCCTTGTGCCACTAAATGTATCAAGAAACCAACTGCAGAACTGACAATTAGTTAAATGTTGAAGATGTTAGTTAACATAGACAAAAATGATTTTTTTAAACATCATGATTAGTAATATTACTCTCAATATGAAGAAATTATGTCGACTCATAGTTTTTTGTATAATAATACAATAGTCTCTTTATTTAAGCATATGATTTGGCTGAAAGCAATTTCATGTGATGTCTGTTCACCATCAATATATGTTTACTTGGAACAAAATGAATTGACTCATGTGTTTGAGTAAGTTTTAAAGGCAGATGGACATTAATATTTTGGTTTCGAAATAGTACTAGAAGATATAACATTACATAGTTGTTTGAAGAAAGAGTGGAAAAAAAGATCTTAAAATAACTTTAAAGGCAGTTTTCTGCACATTTGTTCATTGACAACCAAGGCAAAACAATTCCCTGAGAAATGTATAAATAGGTATCACAATTGTAGGCGAAATGTTGGCAAATGGTTGAAGAAGTTGTGCCTTATGTGTTTTTAGAATATTTAATTAAATTTATCATAATAATGCATAATTACAAATTTATGGAATTCATGTTACTAAGTTAACAAAGGTACCTGTAGGCCAGCTACCATTGAAAGTGTCATTCTTTGAGGGTTGCCTGCCTAACCTATAGGTACATATAATATTTAATACTTAATGGACATTTTCTGGCTGATACATACAACATACATAAATCACTTCTTTATCCCTTTATCTTTATGTGGTAGATAGATTCTGGCTGTTTCACCACTTTGAAAAACTATATATATTATACCTGATCTTTGATTTCGCTGTTTATATTGTGATAAAATTAAGAAAAAAAACGAAAACAAGTGATAAAAATCAGTGTATTGCTACAAAACTGCTCAAACTAAACAGTGGTCCATCTACATACATACACAAATCACGTCTGTATCCCTTACGGGGTAGACAACCTGAGGTAACAAAACCTAACGGCCACATTTAGCATGATTGTAGGCGTTTAGGTGGAAAAAGGAATCAAAATAGTGATGGTTTGCTATTGCTAGCCGCATCGCCTATCCTAAGAATTTCGCCTATTCCCTTGATGGGCTTTTATCATCTGCGCGGGACGAGAAGCAACATGTACATGTACATCCATACTCATGTACATGTCCATCTACATGAAAAAATGAAAATGAAAAATGATTTATTGTCACAACATTTTAACTCAACTATTTTAGTGGCTGGAACACCCTTTTAGGCTTAAAAAAGCCTGTGCCAGGGCGCACCGCTCCTCCCTTGCATACAATTATGATCATATGTATTAAAGAAAGACTTCATAATGCTTTTTTATATAAAAATTAGTACTTGAACACAAGAGTGTATAAGTGAAAATATAATGTAAAATCGGGTATTTGTTAAAAATCTAACACAGTATAATTTTGCTGAGCATGATAGAAGATGTTTTAATATAAGTGTGAGTGTATATAACTACATGTAGGCAATAAAGCAGTTTTGTTTGATAGACTTGTCTCTGTTCAGGTGGCAGCAGTTAAGGATGGGGATGCACCGGCACAGCCATTAGTTTTCCGGCGCACTGGGGCGTGGGCGTCGGGGGTGTGGCGCGGGGCGTGGGCGTCCCCGTGCCGCCCCCCGGCGACCTGCTCGCCACTATATCCATGTTCGAGCAGCAGATCAAAGCTGAACCTATGAGGTGAGACACCGGGGAACTGCAAACAGACCACAAGCTCTTGAGACTAACCAATGGTCTGACACTGAATTAATGCTAAATACGCGATAATGCTACTACTTGAGCACGACCTAGTGGGTGGTAGAGTCCTCTTACGAGGTCCGTCCAGATCGCTACCGGCGTTTTACTCGCTAATCCTGCCTCCAAGCAGGTTGCGTTACTCTGTTTCGACGTGGAGAGTAAGACAGCCACTGAAATAGTACATAGTACAGAGTTATTCTATCTTAGCTCTCTAGGCTGGCAACGCAACTGCAATCCTCTAGTGTTCCTAGTGTTCACTCGCACTCGCCAATGTGTGCGTATGTGCTAGACCGAGTAGTGGCTCTTGAAATTCATTGAAGTGGATGCGGCAATTTTGTATTTAGTATCTATTAGAACAATAAAGCAAAGAAATAAAATGTGTTTTCCATTTATTGGATCCACATTTTTTCCATTTATTGGGATATAACGAAACGAACATATTAAGATGATGGTGAAAATATTTTTTTTACTTTTCTCTAGTTTCTACACATCCCACGCCCACGTCCACCCCGGCCCGCCCACAATAGTCCGCTCAGACTCCAACCATGCCATCATCAACATGAATCATCATCCCGAGGACTCAAAGGACAGCCTTATAGTGCAACAGCAGGTGCAACATCAGCAGGATCTGATGGAACAGCACCAGCAACAGGAGATGCAGCAAGATGATGAGGTCAGATATTTTAGCAGATGCGGCGGGTAGGAGAATTTATGGATCGCTACCCCGATCTTCCTCATTAATCCTGCCGCCAAGCAGTAGTGCCTGCGCTGCTGTGTTCCAGCATGTAGAGATAAGACAGTCGGTGAAATTATTGGCGCATAAGGTATTCCAATTGCGAGTTTTAGACTGACTACACATTTGAATTCCTCTGGTGTTGCGAGGTATCCATTTGTAGCCGTGCTAACTTACCAGCAAATGATCCACTTGCTTGATTTCCACTCCAGCAAAAATATCACTAAAATATCCGACATTTGGAGCAGTCTGTTAGCAATTATCAACTTATGGACTAGTGAGTCGTCTCATACGTTGCCGAACCTCTCGGAGTCTCATTCAATCTATTTTTTGCAGTTAAGCTTTAAAGGAATGGACGATGAAGGTGTCGAAATGGATATGGATGGCCGCCAATGCTCTCAGGTACTTGATTCACGTATGCCTTTTATTGTAACTTCTACATTAATAATAGGTACACATAGTATCCTGTGATAGAACTCTCTTCAAGCTTAACATTCGAAAGTATGAATAAAGTATAAAATGTCCATGGTTTGATTACACATTACGCTGTCGTAATTCAAGCACGAGAGTACGACACTCAATTTGTTCTTTCTTTGGATACTAGATGGGGCTGCGGGAGTTACTACACCATTTTTATTCTCATTTATCTCAAATGTATTTTTTTTTTCAGGGAATGGGTGTTGATATGGGATCAGTTCAAACTAAAATGGAGGTATCAAATGGTGGCCAATCAACACCACGTTCCAAACCGCAAGCCTGTAAGGTGAGACTAAGTTAGAGCCCTACAATAATATTTTTTAATTTTCATTATTTTTAGGGTTCCGTACATTAAAAGAAAAAAGGAACCCTGATCTTAATCACTTCTTTGTCCGTCTGTCTGTCTGTTCATCAAGACCCTTTTTCCTAGGAACGCGTAGAGATATAAAATTGAAATTGATACAAAATACTGAGGTCTGCAGTCCCTTGGAGTTGTAAAAAAATGAACTTTCTAAGTCAACGAAATCAAAAGATACAGTCATTTGTGTTTACATACAAATTGCAGAGCTCGAAAAACCTATGGGGTACTTTCAGTTGTCATAGAAATTTGAAATTTCGTATGAAGGTAGCTCTTATAGCACAACTAATGAAATAAGTCTAAAATCTGTTTTTTATTGTTTGTCCGTCTATATAAGTATCTAACCAATATAAAATGACCTCACACTCTAAACCTAGATTTTATATTAACTTGGCGAATTTGTACGGAACCCTCGATGCGCGAGTCAGACACGCACTTGGCCGGGTTTTTTTTATTTCTTGTATATGAATATATAATTCTTAACTACCGAATATACTCTTAGCTGTAATGATAATTCAGCCGTGTTTATATTTTGTTTTGAAAGTTTGGCTGCCATATAGGTTCTGTTGACAATACTCATTGTAATGAACTTAGCATTTTGATCCTTCGAACCGGATATAAAATTTGCAAGCAAGTTTTCATGAAATCCGTCTTGACAGGTTTGCGGTAAGGTATTGTCGTCCGCTTCGTCATACTACGTTCATATGAAACTTCACTCTGGAAACAAACCCTTCCAGTGCACGGTGAGTCCAAAAATATTACATCTTTGCATGGTCTTAAATTTCGAGTTCAAGTCACACGAAACAAGTTTGCATTTTTGGAAATGGTTGAATCGAATTTTCATGTAGTTGTAACATCGTTTCAAGCTGCTTCGGCCCTTTTCACTGATCAGGGTGCAGCGAGGTTGTCTTTTGGCGACCTTTTTATCGACGGTTTCCACAGCACTGTCTGCCCTTCCTATCAACCTCCTCTTATGATTATGTACTTATGCCTAAAATTCATTGGTCATTTAAATCCAGGGAAATCCATTTATCAAATTTAAGAACAGACTATGTAAAACTTTTAGAAACTAACATTGCCCCCTTATGCGTCGAATTAGGTTTGCGACGCAGCTTTCTGCCGCAAGCCTTACCTGGAAGTCCACATGCGAACGCATACGGGAGAAAGACCCTTTCAGTGCGACCTGTGTCTCAAACGGTTCACACAGAAATCGAGCCTTAATACGCACAAACGCGTTCACACCGGTAAGTTCGAAACAACCGCGTTCTGGTAGATGATAATTTCGCTAAGCTCAAGCCAACGTAGCGCTCTTGAGTGGAAATAACGTCTACTTGAACGTGTTTTCTCTTTTCAAATGCTGTATTCTATGTGATGTTAACTAACTGGTCTAACGGTGGTTCCATTATTAAAAGCCTACGCAAAAATTTGAATAGAAAATGAAAAAAGAATAGAGGAATCTATTGAAATAAGTAATCTATGCACATCTTTTCAATGTGGTCGTGCGTTTAAATTAAAAAAAAAACCCTTTTGTGGATTGATACTTTATCGCACGATCAACACTTAAAAATATCGATTTGATGATGTTTTGTTGGGTCTTAAATTGCGGAACGATCCTTAGTCAGTTTTTTAGCTTTGTATAAAGTACACTCAAAATAGGAATTAAGGCATGTCTTTAACTTTTAAAGCACACTGGACAGATATTGCTAATATCGATGGGTCCTACGTACAGTAGGCTAATCTGCAAAAAAATCTATGATCACTCGCGTTTTGTGTACTTTTCTATGGATACGCCATTCTACATAGGACTTATCGATATATGAATAGCTACATTTTAAAGCTATATCAGTTCTTTGTAGCGAAAATTAATTTGATGCTGCATTAATTGTAAACATGAAATAAATTATTAAATTGCACCTACTCAAGTAGAAAAACAATTAATGGAACATCTAAAGACTTGTGCAGTTTTAATGTAATTTCCATATTTAGTTATTTGATGTTTTATTTTTCTAAATTGTATTTGTAATACAAGTCTACCCACATTTTAAAGTAAGAAAAACGTATTGGCATGAGAGGCACGAGTTATTCGATAGGGTAATCAATCGGCTATATCTGCTTAAGTATTCGGGACGGAGGTTTTAGGGCACAATTTATCTTGGTATATGGAAGTTACATTATAGTAGAAACATTAGCAATACAAACTTAGCTCCCTTGTTGATTGTACCATGAGGGGATTGTTCCAAACCTAGCATCAATTACATTGGATTATTATATTTTCACTCGAGTCAACCTCCTCCTGTTTCCGCGAAATCAACAGTAAAGTATAGTTTTGTTTTGTATTCCTTTTATTTTTTTCGTATTGACAACAACCTAATTGCATATTCGCTTATGTCCTATTTTGACGCCCTGATATATTCAATATTTTTATATGTATTGTCTTTTTATTATTTTTATTTCACAATATTGGCTAACGTAATTGGATTATACAATTCGGCATTCTTAATAATATCCTTGCAGATTGTTTCTTAAATTTTGCGTTCCTTATTGATTGACTGTTTGGTATTGTATTGCTTGTATGTCAGATATTTTATGCGCGAATTAATTGGTAGGTACTTATGTAATCTCGTTGATAAAAAAGAATAGCGTGCGTGGCGTCCAAGTTCAAATGGCACTCGGGCATTTTGAATGGGACTGCTTTTACTCGCGTTAAACTTTTTATTGCTAGAGAGAGAAAATAAAAGGTGAACAAGACGTGAACTAACTATTATCTCTTCTCATAGTTCCCGTATGCCCAAAGTTATGTATCTCGCATACATTAAAATTAGGCTTATTTTGTTTGCTTATAAAGATTGCATATTAACTCAAGTTGTTATTTGAAAACGCGAACGCGGCCTCTGGATGGAGCTTTTAAATAACTATATACTTACATAATTTATGGTTATTATCTATCTTTATCTGATTATATAGATTTACCTCTAAATACGACACTGGTGCGACACACAGTTCCATCATGGAATAGGTGACAATACATATGCTTAACATACATTGTGAATAGTTTTTGAGTTGTGTTGAGTAGAATGACACAAATAAATCAGGGCGTGAGGAAGGCTATATTGTGAGGTAAACAGGGGGAGGTAAAGGACCGGCAACGCGCCGGGCGCGGTGCTGGTTCTTTGACGGCTCAGGTGTTTCGTGAGTGGAGCGAGTTAGGATGCGTTGTTGGGGTTCTAGATGAGCACATGCGCGCCTTGATGGTGAAGGAGCGGCCCTACAAGTGTGAGCTCTGTGCCGTCAGGTTCACGCAGAGCTCCAGCCTCAACCGCCACAAGAAAATACACACGGGTGGGTTCTTCTCCTCTCTACCGCCCCCTCCGCCGTAACGCTACTCTAACATTACCTTTGCCATCCGAACTTACCCCGTAAGCGTCCCTCGACGTAAAGCACTATTTTGACTTGTACGATGATTTCGTTCAGAGGAACACAGACGCGCGCTGCTGGCTAAGGAACGGCCCTACCAATGCGGCGTCTGCTATCTGAGATTCACGCAGAAATCGAGTTTGGGCCGGCACGGGAAAATTCATACCGGTGGGTCCTTACTATACATCCTGCGAGCTTGAGCGTGACGATGCCTTCTTAGGCAGATCGGTTTGATCGGTTTCTACTAACGAATGCTACATAGCCTACCTCCCCCTGAATGTGTGTGAATGAGCAGACCTTGTCAGTTTTTAACGAGCTAGGTGTAATAGTGAATAACTTGTTTGAGAGGGAATTGAGATGCTATATCGAAAATCGTATACCTTATAGAGGAGCACAGACGAGCCCTGTTAGAGAAAGTGCGGCCGTACCAGTGCCACATCTGTTTTATGCGCTTCACTCAGAAGTCCAGCCTGGGCCGACATGGGAAAATACATACTGGTAGGCATTTTGCCCTAAAATCCTTAAGTAGACAATTCATTTATTTTAGAGCTCACGTTATCAGGCACTCGGCTTGGCAGTGCGTCGCGGACGTTGTTGTAGCTGAACTTTATTGGTATTTCTAGAGGAGCACATCCAATCGCTGATCAACAAAGTGCGCCCCTATCAGTGCGACATCTGTGACAAGCGGTTCACGCAGAAGTCCAGCCTGGGCACTCATAAGCGTATACACACTGGTGGGTCCCAACATATTACATTTTTATTTTCATTCGGTTTCTAAGCCACAATCTGAACGTTGCAGGCTTCTGATAGCTCACACTCGTTGCTGTTGTGGCTTTGACACCCTCGTTTTGTGAATAGTTTTTAAGGGCTGCCCAGTACCCGATTCATTATTTTGTTCGATCCAAACAGGTTTGGCGATTCGGAAGTGTCGTATTGTTTCTCTAAGATAAACCACGGCTCTCGTATTAGGTAGCGCGTGCTCAAAAACTATTCACAAACGGTATAAAGTAAAGCATGTGTACGTTGTGAGGATTTTCGTTAAGTTAAAGTAGGAGAGAGAGATGTCTGATGGACAAATAAATTGCTCGTAATTCCCTCATGGTAGCGCGGGGCTTGCTTGGATGCAGCCTGCCGGCGCGCGGGATTATTTGTCCATCGTGGTTTTGTTTTGTTTCTCTGTCCCCCCGCGTCCGCGTGCGCGTGTCGATCCGTGTCGTGGCGTGTCGTGGCGTGTCGTGGCGTGTCGTGGCGTGTGCAGGGGAGCGGCCGTTCCAGTGCACCGTCTGCCTCAAGTCCTTCACGCAGAAGTGCGCGCTCAATTTGCACGAAAAAATACATACGGGTTAGTAGCCCACATACATATACCTATCTAAACACTGCAGTACTCGGTACGAGTAGCTCGATCAAAGGCGAGTCACCTCATCACCAGTGTTCAGTATCAGCATCTAGCATCATGCTTCGTTCTTATTTTCCGTTGCCCGCCTAACCCGTTGTTTTAAGTTCCCTCTTTCGACAGCTTCCGATCTCGTTGCTTCCGACTAACATCTCGATATCGTTAACTACCTCGACGCGCGCTTTTCGTTCTTCCGCACTCACCATTAATTTTCCTCTTACCATATTTTATTAATGTGCCGGTCATTCGCCCTCATTTTACATGCACTACGGTGATTTAGCGATACCATTACTTGTATGTCATCATTTCTTCATGAATATTAATTCTTTCACAAAAGCGGTAATGCAATCGCCGCAAAGACGCATTGACAATTGGCGCATCGGTATCTGACATTCGGTACCGAATCCAAAGTTGGGGTCAAAATTGGGGTGGCGCCGCCCAGAGGCGTCTGGGCGGCGGAGCGCGACGCGTGGGATCGGCATGATGGCATTCGGCAGCGGACCGGTCCGCGCGCGGCTGCGTCGGCGACGTGCGTTACTCGCTTTTGTGTGTGCACTGGGCGCAGTGCAAGGGCGCCCTTACTCGTGCGGGCTCTGCCCCGCGGCCTTCGCCCGCCGCCCCTACCTGGACATTCACATGCGCACGCACACAGGCGAGCGGCCCTATCAGTGCGACGCCTGTCTCAAGCGCTTCACGCAGAAGTCCAGCCTCAATATACATAAGAGGACGCACTCAGGTGGGTACAGCCGGCAGCCGGGCCGGACTGGCCCCCCGCCCGCCCCATGTCTCTCTCCACTCACACTCTGCCTCTCCTCCAAATCTCTCTCATTTTATTTGTCGTGCTTGTGTGTTTTATTCTATCGAATCGAGCGTCCGTATTATGTGTCAATGTGATGCCTCACGACGGAGCATCGAGCGTAGTGTAAAGATTTGGAGCGGAGTTAGCGGCGAGCGGCGACCAGTCCGCGCCGGCGCCGCGACCTCCGTCGCGAGGGCGCCTAGCGTCCTTGCCGCTCGGCCGCTGCTATAATATCTATGTTGGGCACCAGTCCAGGGCAGACCGTTCCAGTGCCTGTCGTGCCCCGCCGCCTTCACGTGCAAGCAGTACCTGGAGATACACACGCGCACGCACACCGGCGAGCGGCCCTATCAGTGCGACATCTGTCTCAAGCGCTTCACGCAGAAATCCAGTCTCAACATCCACAAGCGGACGCACTCAGGTACGTCGGCGCAGCGCCGTAGGGACGTATGAACGATATGTGGGCTACCGTGCGCGGGGGAGGTAGGCGGCGCGCCGCTCTCGCTAACCTCCGCTTCGTCCACAGTGCAGGGCCGGCCCTTCCAGTGCCTGCAGTGCCCGGCCGCCTTCACGTGCAAGCAGTACCTGGAGATCCACAACCGCACGCACACCGGCGAGCGCCCCTACCAGTGCGACGTCTGCCTCAAACGCTTCGCGCAAAAGTCCACACTCAACATCCACAAACGAACGCACACAGGTCAGTTGCACCTCCGCACCCTACTGTTATCATATATCAAACATTTTTTTATCTCTGGCTACTCTAGTCGCTCGACCATTTTTTAATATTCACTTTACCCTAATAGAATGTTTACAATGTGCGATTGTCGGTGCCACATGTCAGGACTGTTTGACCGTTGGGCTCGTGACGTGCGACTGTTCGGGATATACTAATGTGTGATGGTGGTTAGTGCAAGGTCGGCCGTATCAGTGCATGGAGTGTCCGGCGGCGTTCACTTGCAAGCCGTATCTGGAGATACACATGCGCACGCATACGGGCGAGAGGCCTTTCGAGTGCGATGTCTGTTACAAGCGCTTCACGCAGAAATCGACGCTGAACATTCACAAGCGAATTCACACCGGTACGCCTCCGCCGATGCAGCCACTCTCAGCCGGCCGGACCGCGCGACACTCAACATAGTGTCTCACAAACTATTCGGGATTTGATAAGCCCAAAAATACTGTTGCCTGACTATGTAACTAAAAAAGAGGAGCATTTTAGTTAAGAGTCCTGCTGTGCAGTTGCGTTAGTATTTATAACTCTGGGAAATTCAGAACTCAATTTCATCCAAAGTTGAAAATTGAGACACGTGCGTGCCAAAACTAACTTAACGTGGTATGCGGTGCTCAACGAGTATTTTGATCCATTTTATAATATTTAAAAAAATATCCTCGTTACGGTATGTACCAAATTGGGGCATATTTAGACACTGGGAACATCAGATCCTGAAAAACGATTGGTCCTATTTGAAACAGTGCGGTCGGCTAACTGGGGCTGCGCGGTTCTTATTTCTTGAGTTTCTTTTCTGGTCGGATTATCGAAGCGCTGGTAGAGCTCTTGAAATAATAGTTTTAACACACTTTAAAGCATTTAATGGTGCAATAGTATGCCTCCTAGAACATAACACGTGAGTTTTCTGGTGTATTGAGGATAAATCGCATGTGTAAAGAGTAATGTACAAACACAGAATAGTAGAAAATGTTGTAAACGCCATTCAGAAAAATAGATTCGCGTGTATTTCGGTAACTTGTTCACACAAACCGCCGGCTTTATTTGCCTGAATTGATAAGTACTTATTACTTTATTTTTGAATTGAACAATTAAGTAAATCGGTTTGTGTGAATTCTTTACCAGGGTACGAAGACGTTCGTTGCATCGTTACGAAGACGGCAAATTGCGATAACAGGTACATTTTGTCTTGCTGGACCAAATGATGTGGCACCGACAACTTGTTGTATTCTTAATCTCTTATATCATTAGCTACATCATCATTAATTTCATTATTATTTTTTATAATTTCCTGGCTTCGTTAATTTCAGAATGCGTCATTATCTAATTGCATCTTGCCGTCTTTCTAACATCATTTTGCTTTCACATTTGCTTTTTTACATATTTTTCTGAATCATTGTTAAAATTATCAATCACTCAGTAAAAGCTTTTTAAACTAAATAGAGCTTTGATTAAGTTCATCAAGTATTGTTTATAATAGATTTATTTGTCGTGTTGCAGGAGAACGGCCATATGCCTGTGATATTTGTCAGAAACGATTCGCTGTTAAGAGCTATGTAACAGCACACAGGTAATCACATACTGTATCCTACTGAAACTCATATATTTCAATGAAAAATTAAAAAAATATAAGGCGACTTAGTAACTAAAATAACAGACAGTAAAATTTTCAAGGATAAAATATACTAAAATACAGTACCCGCGTTCTGAATACACGGAGAACTCTAGAGTCCCACCATTGGCATCACTAAATATAATTCCCTGTCTCATTGTACAATTACTAATCGTCATTTTACCTTATGAACACAGATGGTCGCACGTAGCCGACAAGCCTTTGAACTGCGACCGCTGCTCGATGACTTTCACGTCCAAGTCGCAGTTCGCGCTGCACATCCGCACGCACACCGCCGGCTCGTGCTACGAGTGCAGCGTCTGTGGCCGCACCTTCGTCCGCGACAGCTATCTAATACGGTGAGAGAAGACATCAATGTAATACAGTCGTTGACAGCGTTACCCGCTCGTCTATATGCTCAAACGGAGAACTGAACCAAGTCGTCGGTTCTTGTAGGAAGCAGATCTGTTCCTTGTCTCCCGGTCTATGGCTTTCACTTCAGAATGATCTTGTTCATCCCCAGTACTTTTCCATTTCAATTGGAAGACGTGACAATTGAGCTGGGTATGCTCGCAACATGCGGATTGGTTGTTTTATACATTACTATCTCACGTAAGGTTAATTCTACTTAAGTATTTGTTTGTTCACAGACATCACAACCGCGTGCACCGTGAGAACCACAGCAACGTGTCTGCGAACAGTATCGGCACCATCAACAGCGTCGCGACTAACACCAACAACTCCAACAATAGCAACTACGACTCGCCCGGCGTTTGTGACTTAAGGTAACATACCTACCATGTTTTACGAGATATACATAATCAAATCAGTTGCTATAATGTAAAATAATTACGCTTCTTTCGTAATAATTGGCAAATGTGCAGTTTTTTTTAACTAAGTACTTGTTGCTAATTTGTTCGTTTAACCTGTCTGTTTTAGTTTTGTACCCATGGTCAACCGTTACATGACCTCACAAGGGACACAGGTCTCCATGCAAGACACGCAGAGTAAGATGTCGGCGATGTCCCCACAATCTATTGCGTCGATATGTAAGTCTAACGCTAGAATTAGGGTCAATTAATTTAATAAAAACCATTCGTCACTAAAATTGTTTGCAAAAACAAAACTTTTCGATCCATTCAATTGGTTTCGTTTTTCAAAGCAATTGCCAGGGTAATCGGAATCATTTTTTTACGTAATACCAATTTTTCAAGGCGGTCGGAATCGGAATCACAATCGTCTTCGACGACGAATACGATCGCGAGCGAGTTACGTAATAAGCCTGCTGTATGTAGGGAATATTTCGTTTTCAATCAATGACTGATGTTTCCGTCAAAAAATTTTTGTTCATTTTCGAAGGTTCAACTTTACCGTCTCTTATTATTACTTAGGTCCTTGGTTATCTATAATATAAAAATGAATCGAAGAATGTGTTGCTAAGCGCAAATCTCGAGAGCAGCTGAACCGATTTCGCTAATTCTTTTTTTAGAATATTCCTTGAAGTATGGGGATGTTCCTTACAGAGAGAAAAATTAAAAAAAACGACTGTTAGGCGGTACGAAGTTCGCCGGGTCAGCTAGTATCAAATAAAAATAACTAACAAGATTTTCCCACAGCGTCTCCGCCGCCGCCGCATACGCCCACTCCGCAGCCACAGATGTCGGGGCAGATGCATCTCGCCGACTGATCGCCAAAATAGGTATGAATACAAGCCATTTTGTACTAACTACTACAAGATTCAAATAGTGGTCAAACGAGGGTGTCACCTTCTCGGCAGATGTCATCTTGGTTGGATTAGAGGTTCAGGTCACAGTGAACTATGTTTTACTCTTACCAAAGTGGCTTCAGTTGGAGAGCCAGATCACCCGTTTGGCCACCTCTGTCTTTAAGGCTTATAATGACCATTCTCTTTTGCATTACAGCTCTCGGTTGACCTGTAAGCCAGAGTGCAATATAAAATTACGTGGCAGCCAGCAACAAGAGCAGCTATTGTATCACAATAAGAAGTTTAATATTAACTAACGTCATCTATAACGTGGAGAGTTAAATTCTCAGTCAGGATTGTTAGGTTGTCAGCATGGACTAGTATGGATTGGCATTGTTTATTTACGTAGAGTTTATTTAGCTACTGTTGAGTTCGTCGGGCGTGACGCGAGCGCGGAAGCGACGGTGGACATCACAACAGGACGAGAGTAGCGAGTAGTCAGTAGCGGTACCGCCTATGATATGCATTGTGATTTATATCCACAACTGTGATTTATCTATACCATCACATAATTATATTAAGCTTCGTGGTGGCATTCATAAATCGATACTTAAAAAAAAGTCTCATCATTATAGATTGTAGGCCTAAATTTTTGATCTCATATTCTAATTTGCTTAGTGGTAACTTTTGGATCGTGAATGGTAAATCTCCAACTGTGAAATTCTAAATTTTTGACGTTCGCCGTTCGCTTGTCGTATACAGTCTTCGTAAGGCGTAGTGATTGTAACAATATCTTATTGCGATGCTTTAACTTAGAATGTGTCGGTGTATAATGAAGTTCAATAATTTTATAGAGCTGTTACCGATGAGACGTACGTTGATCACAGAAGATTACTAGATGATACTTCCCTTAGTAATCCATAAGACGGTTCCAGTTTCATGTAAAACTAATAATAATGAAGAAGTACAAAATAACTCCACAAACTGCAGAGTCCTCGAGAGGCAATATTGAAAGCTTCACAAAAAGAATAACTTTAATATGATGTTTATTGGAGAAATCCAGAAAAGTGCCTGTTGCAACATAAAATTGGCAATATTTTTGAATCGTATTACGTTCAGAGTAAAGTTATGTTCAGTGTTCATGGTGCCGCCGCACCGTAGGCAATAAGCGCCCGCGCACGACCGTGATAGTGGTCAGCGGAGTGCACGGACAGAGCGTATAATTTGTGAAGCTTCTTACTATAACTTTGTGTGCCTTCTAGCGGATAGCGACATTAGGCAATATCAATCATAACACCATTGATGAAAACTTCATATACATTAACTAAATTTCAATGTGAATGTTCATGTAGAGTATTTTCTTGAAAATGTCGTACACAGAGTGTTATTGTTTACCAATTAGGATAAAAATGTATAGTATAAAACGCCCTTTCCGTTTCACAAAGAATTCGTTAAAATCCAAACTATGTATTTCCCCTAGAGACGTTTTTCGAGTAATAGTAATAACGAATAGTATATAGCGCAGTAGTCTTCCAATATCTCGAGACAAGTCTAGTGCACGACGCAGCTCCGGCCCGCTGCGAGGGTTTCCTTATGGTTTGCCATTTTGATATCAAAGATAGATTGGTGCCATTTCTTGTAAATGATGTGGTAGAGTAAGTTTAGTTAAGTCTGCAGGTCAGGGTAGAATTGGAAATAGAATATTGTAAGAGTACTCGCCTTCTGTAAGTGTGTTACGTACCGACATCATCATACCTTAATTATTTTATTTGGTATTATTTCTCCTTGTTATTTGTTTACCTTGTTACATAGAGATACATTATTTTATTTCCATCTTGTTGTGTGTGTCCATGTGCTGGGTTGGAAATTGTAAATATTGGTAGGTTATTTATTGAATGATACGGAAAAGAATACAATCCACAAAAGGGACTAACGATGTGTCGACAACAAACTAGTCGAAATTGAGGATGACATCAATTTAACTAAAATTAGAATACTTAGTGCGGGACTACTTTTGGGTAAAAATAGAAACAAAATTTCCTTGTAGATGTATGTACATATAATAATATACATATGGATGTTGTTTAATAGTCCTCGATATTTTTTTATATTTTGATAGTTCTGTATTAAAAAAAACACGAGAAAATAGGCCAATGTCTCATTTATCATTTTAAATAAATAAATAAAATATGTACAATATAATAAGATAAAATATCTTACATATACGAATACGACGGATGCATTTAGTTGCCCAGAAATAATGGTATACTTAAGTTAAAAGTTACGATTTCAGATTTCTTCAAGTTCTTCTACATTTTAGTAAGTTTCTTACCAAGCCATTGAGAACAGTATTATTTAGACAACTTTAACTTGAGTTAAAAGAGTAGTGTAAATCTTTCAGCTACCATGATAAACTCACCATTGAAAATTATTAAAACATAGTTTGTAAAGGCATTGTGTGGCACTATTTTGAAGGTGCTTCACAGTGTTGACACCATGTATTATCCATAGATATTATGAATGAAAATAGAAACACCAACATAGTGAATTAGGAACATATAAAATATATAAATGTATATTGTATTACTACTTCCAGATGGCTCGGCAGGGGTTTTCATATGTTTTATGCCTAGACTTAGTAATATATTTTCGTTGTAGTATGTTCTCTTCGTTTATTACTGTTTTTTTTTCATAAATCTATATACATAACATAAGAGTAACAAAACCATCGTTATCCTGCAAGAGCCATCGTCGAAGTCGATACATGGTCCTTTTAGTTACGAAATATATTGCTTAATTGTAGTAATGCTGAAACATTTCTCTACATAATCACACTCCCGAGGAATATGTTTCGTAAAGCACTAGGGCCCATAATATATAATATGACAGCAGGGAAGAAACATAAATTATAAAGTCTACTAGTGGAGGTATATAGTTAAGACCTGTAATTTTGCATCTTCACTGCTACAACTATTTTACATACCGATGTTAGTTATTACATGTAGAGAATTAATGAGCCATTGCGATTTACGTAACCGTAAAAAAATTGTTTATCGTCTCCTCTACTTATTTTCAATCGTAGAAAAGACTGAATTTCTTTAAAAGAAGAAAAAAAAAACAGAATTGAACAAGAATACTCACAGGAATTCATATTGGCAGCGTTAGTTTTTTTTGTTATTTTTTACCATCGGCGTTTGTTGCGATGGATCAACCTGTTGTTTTGTAAGCCCCCTTTAGTATTTGGTTAATGAAATCGTACATATCCTACCCCGTGAACGTAATGTATAGTTCCCGAGGCCGACTAGTCTAGGGCGCCGGCCGCGGCCGCCGCCGACCAGTACACCCGGCGCGAGTAGGTTAACGAGCAGATAACAGTGAGCCTTGTGTAATCATAATGTCTAAGGTACATATATTTAGTTCTATTGTATCATTAGAGTTACGCGAACTTCCGCTTTGCCAATTATTGCGTTGCTTACATATTGTAATCATTATGAGAGTACAGCCTAAGGATTTTAACTTTTTTTATATACTGAGAGCTATTTCTAAGTCACTATTATTTTTACAATTCTCATCTATCTATACGATAATAAAATTATACGTGGCTTTAAGCCATACTTAACCAAATTTTGGAGTACTTTACATAATTTTAATTCGAAATTTTTATAAATTCTCCAAGCAAACATCATGGCATGATGGTTTTGGTACGTTTGTCATTTAGTTATAGCTCTTCAGAGTTTTAATGACCAATACTTTAAATACTAAACTGTTTTCTTATTGTTAAAATTTTTAGGCTAGTTTATATTTTATGTAATAAGTTAGGTTTGTTAACTGTGGTGTATTAAACCTGCACGTGAGTATCGCTCTTACAGCCTCCTTTAATCAAAAAAATTAGTTGTTTTATAGTCTGAGTACTTGTGATATTTTTACTAAATATTTTGATTTATCTATCCTATGAGTCTTCATATTATATGTATCCTTATTGTTTACGATTGTTTATTGTTATACTTTGAGTATGCAACCTTTTATACACGAGAGGGAGAGATAAGAAGGGGCTGTAAGAGTATTTATGTAGTCAGCATTATGTATATGCTTTAATGTGATTTTTTAAATGTACTCTTTATTATAGTCTCATCAATCAATATAATTAGCGAACTAACAAAGTGTTTTAAATTTTTTTCAGTTCATAGTGATTTATGTCGAGATCAAAATAAATACAGAGTTTATTTAATTTTATGAAAAAAATATACATTGTAAAACTATTCTTTAGTGCTCATTTGCAGAGCTCTAATAAAAAAAAAGAAACTATGTGAAATGCAAAAATAACAAGTCACGATTCTTTTAGAAGTCGCCATGTAGTGGAGAAAAATAAACGTGCCATGATATTTGTGGCTAATTTGATTGTTTTAATTATTTAATTTAAGACCCCCTTAAGACTCTTTAAGTTAAGACCGTACAACACAACTCGTTAATTGTCGCGTCGTTACTCGCATAATCGGTTCGGTGAAGGAAAACATCCTGAAGAAACATGAGTACCCGTAAGGCAACGGGACCCGGGCCTACGTGGGAACTATAGCCCAAGCCCTCTACGAGAAGAGGCCTCTGCCCAGCAGTGAGATGTGGCTGGAGATGATGTCGATGACATAAAATATTTCAATTTCACTTGTTACCATATGGCCGCTAAATTAAAACAATTTGCATATCGACGGTGAAGAACCAAGAATCTCCTATCTTGTAATTTCGGATTAATGTAAGATAGGAGCTATTCGTTCTCTCAATAGAATTGAAACTATCAAACACTCAAATTGTCAAATTAATTGCCGTTAAACCTAAACCAATTTCGAATCTTAAGCGATTTAGAAAGTTAATGATTAATTTTTTAGACGCGAATTCTTAAATGAAGAAAACAATTCATATCGAGAATTACTTTAATTGTGAAATCCTTAATTGAAATCTTATATTGTAGCAATCTCAGTTAACAATCGATGACTATTTCTTCCTTTACTACATTCGCGTCACCAGCTGGGGCTAACGTATTGTCTACAATGGGGGCGGGGCTCTTGAAATATTTGTTGCTCGCATGGTGTTCCTTCAAATACTCCCCTCCGAGTTCATAGTACTCTTGCTTGGAGACGCACCAGTTTTCAAACTCGTTACTGCCGGCAAAGTCCCGGGCTCCGTACCAAGCATCGAGGCTGGCATTTTTGGCGGTTACCACTTTATGCGTTGACTGGAAAGGTCTCATTTCAAGAAGTTCTCTCTCTAGTCTTTCTTTGAGACCTGAAATAAAATAAAAAAAAAACATTCAATTTATTAAAAAAATAACTTGGCCTGCTACTGCTACGTTTTTTGTTCATTATTAGTTACTGTTAGGGCTTCTTCCATTAAAAAAATGTGTTTTCTATTTACAAAATAGGGTGGCAAACTAGCAAGTGGCTCATCTGATGGTGAATGAGAACCACCACCCATGAGCATACGCAACACCAGAGAATCGCAGATGCGTGGCCAGAACAGATGAAAAACTGTACTAGTTATTTTTATACCTAACTGATGGCCTAATCTATCTTTGTGTTTACCTGGGAACTGAGAACAAGATCCGGTTAGAAATACATTATTGGCCAACAACAGCTGATCTTCTGGGCTAAAATGCTTGAACACATATTCCAAGGTCTCTGCCAGGCCAGCTTCTAGGTTACCCATCATCGAAGGCTGGAACATCAGTTCGGGCGCACTGTAAGATAGACAAATGGTTGTGATAAGGTTTACTCAACTTCTACAAAATTGTTTTTGGGAAGGTGACGAAACTATAACAAATCTAACAGGTTCTACAAAAATAAAAAACGGCAAACCTTTCATTTAATTAAGCGTAAATATTTCTTCGACTGAAACTGTCGTAAAATAAAATAACACGTTTTACGCGTTTACTAAAATTGTGTTGCTGTTACGTCCACAGAAGCTAGACAACGCGAGCGAAATTCTAACACGTTTTAACACTTACGCCTTACGCGTTAGAATGCGTCAGAAATTCGCTAGCAGCGGGTTAGCATTTACGTTAGAGGACGTCTTGTCTTTGCCCCTGGCTCACTGATTTGCCATTAACATTTTCGTGACGGGTGCGCCTCAGGAGTCAGTTATGCACTGTTATACTGTTGTCACCAAAGTCCCTTAATAAGGCCTTACAGTAATATATTACTTAAGAAGTCACATCAGGTAATGTTATCTAAAATGCGCCTTGTGCACCCCCCACGGGTCGAAGCAACAGGGAGGTGAGGCTCTCAAGGTGGGCTTAACAACCACTTGCTTTCCCTTGCCCATAAAGGGACGTCAGGCAGGGTGCAAGGAACCCGCAAGCTTTGCAAGGCTGGTCTCGGCCTTGCCTGGCACTGACCGCGCGGGCTCGATGGCGAGGTGCAGCTGGTGGCGCTGCTCGCTGGGCGGCGGCGGCTCGTGCTCGCGCAGCGCCTCCTCCAGCTCCAGCAGCCGCTCGCCGTCCGCCTCCGAGTCAGAGTCTGCGTCGCGGCTGATGCTAAACAAATAATATCAATTGGATTTGATTAATGAACGACGGAAGAAAATGTAAATACCATAAACTCCCAGTCAAATATGTGAGTAATAATGAATATGTGGATGTTAATTACTTTTTCAAGCAAAAACGTCATTTATTGATGTTACTCTCAAAAGGCGTGGTAGCCTAGTGGTTTGGCCTCTCAAGCAGAGGGTCGTGGGTACAAATCCTGAAAGTTATTCGGAATTGATGTGCCAAATTACATTTGAAATTTATCATGAGCTTTTCGGTGAAAGAAAACATGGCGAGGAAACCTGCACGCATCTGCAAAGTAATTCGATGGTGTGTGTTAAGTTCCCAATCCGCATTGGGCCCGCGTGGGGATAGCCTGAGCCCTGTCATTGTGAGAGGAGGCCTGTGCCCAGCAAGTGGGACGTATATAGGCTGGAGATGATGATGACGACTGTCCAAAGACGGAACCGGCTGAAGCGCGTACAGTGATTAAGTAACAAACAAAGATTAAACGCGTCAGTAAAATAATTTGCCTATCTACAGAATCTTTCTTGCCTACTTAAATTTACGATAAAACATTTATTTAAGTCACCCATACGCCAGACTTCTTTATTGCGATGACTTACGTTGAACCTACTCAATTGAACGAAGGTTGCTTTTGCATTGAAGTAATGGACATATAATATAGGTCGTTGGCGTCGAAGACTAAACAATGTCAAAAGTATGGCAACGAAATATTGAACGTCATACCTCTTATAAGCATCCCAGTCGGAGTCCTGGTTGCCGAAGTCGTCCCCGGCGGCGGCGAGGCGCGAAATGACCCGCATGCGCTCGGCCGCGGCCGCCGTGCGCCGCCGCAACATGGCCGCGCGCCGCGCGCGCCGCGCCTCGCGACGCGACACCAGCTCGCGGTACTGGAACCGTACACGAATTATCCGAGACACTCGTATATGTATATACATATAGCTACATATAAGTTAAAGTGTTACCTACACAATTCTGCAACACATTAATGGTTTGTTAATACTAGCACCTGTTGCAATAGTTTTGCCTATAATATTTACACGGAACAAAAACCATTTGAACCAGAATTATGACAGATTATGTGTGTAATAAGTTACTTTTTCTGATCATTAAGTATGTTCTGTATCGTCTTCCAATGGCCCCAAGGACTTGAAACTTGGTACATGTGTTTATTAGAGCATCGATGATAATGATAACTCATTAAATACCGTCGATTAAAAAGGGTGTAAGTATTTATTTTTCATAAAAACGTATTAAGTAGTTATGTTACGCTAAATATGCGAGCTTACATTCCGTACTTACAATTACGGTCTTTCCCCGGGTCACAAGCCCGGATCCTCTTGAGAGGGCGTGATGCGAAATAGTTATATTACAAAACCTTAGTTCGTGTGTCATTGAGCCACAGCTCGAAGGCTTCGGGGTCCGAGGGCGGCTGGAACCGACCGCTGGGGCGAGGCTCCGCCGCCGTCTCCTCAGCCGTCGCGGCGGCCGCAATGCGCTGCTTGTTCTTCTCTATGCGCTGGTTTAGGTTTGTTATTTGTTTCTGCAAAGAAATATAAGGGCCTGATTTATCACTCTCTGAGAAGTACCTGATATATCTGACAAATGTCTATGATATTAATATTGTTGACTGATAATGATACAATACCTGAAGGTCCTCGTAACTTTTTATCTCAAATCCTTTGATTGCTTCGTTGAATTCATCAGTATCACCTCCCTCGATCATGTCCTGTACAAATGAGAAAACAATTTTGAAAATGATCAGTAAACATAACTATAAGTTTTCAAAATCATGAATAAAATCATAATAAAGAAGGATAATTCACCTGTATTGATAGCAAGTGATTCAATTGTTCTTCATCTTCTGCCAGTCTTTCTTCTCGCTTTCTTGCATTTATCTCAAGCAATCTTCGCGCCATTTCTTTCTTTCTCTCCTTTTGCTGTTCAGCTGTACAAGTAAAATGTTATTTTAATATCTAGGTAGACCATGCTCGAAATTTATAACAATTTACAATTAGTAAAGTCAAACCTATTGCCATTTTACCTGTCAAGCTTGAAGAACTGGTAGTTTGCACGTAAGGCAGTTGAACTTTCTTCACATTGGCTTCATAGTAGTCACCATTAAACCATTTTTTGATCTCTTCTTGGTAGTCAAGAGCTATGTAACAGTGTTCCTGTAGAATTTCCTCCGTTCGCGACATCGTGATAGCATTAACATGAACTGGATATTTTAGTTGGAGCAGCTTGTGCAGGTAGGAAACCATTTCACTGCCACCTAGAATTAAAAAATGGACTGTGTTGCGTTTTGTCTACTAAGGAATGGAACAACAAGCGCCCCAGGGCTTACGCTCTGGGCGCTGCATTTTGTGCACTCTGTCTAAATATAGCATACAATTTTATTATACGCCGCAAAGAAGTCCATGCAAGTAATTCTTCGTCTCCTTACACAAAAATGCTCCATTCTTTATAACACACGGAGGAGTTTGTGCCAAAAAGTGATTGACAAAAAGTGGTGGCATGTTGCAACAGCAACTTTAGTTTTTTATTTTAGTTTTCAAGTTTTATGCTATTTATGTCAATTTTTTTTGGAAACAAATAAGACGTTTCATTAATCAAACTCACCTAAATTAATTCTCCTAGCATGCTCATCAATGATTTGTCCCCTTATAACTGGGATGATGTGTATGGTATGATACCCACAGTTGACAATAAGAGCTGTGTCTCCAATGTCGTTCCTGTACATGCTGAACAATGAATCAACTCCATAGCTCACTCCTGGCACACCATAGCCTTCGAAAAGTAGCTCCGACATTACTGTAAAATACATAAAAAAGATTGACACTTCATTGAGTAGTGGTTTTCTCCATATTAATTCAGTTTTAAGTCTGGATTTGATTATATCTGTATTATACATTTACTAACTCATTCAATACAATAGATATTATGTAGGCATAGTGACCATTAGGAAAATGGCATTTTAAAGTGCGACTTAGACCATTATAGCGACATAGGTATATGTTAAGTTTTAGGCATGCATAGAACCAATGTTACTCACACTGTCTGCAATAATTGGGAGTGACAAAAGCCTCTGTCATGACAATGGGATGTGGGACACTACCCTCACTATCTATACCTAAATGAGAGAATATGTAGTCGCAAACTTGCTCCTGAGCTTCGAAATGCGTTACAACATTTTTATCAAACTGAGTTTTGAGCTGGAATCTGAAAGAGTAAATATTCGCCTAAAAACTTATGAAGTACAAAAGAAAATTTTATTAGAAGGAAGTAGTGAAATGTTAATTACCTTACTGCCTCAATATTAATGATATCATTTCCGATTTGTATTGGCGGGGTTACCGGCGGCTCTGCATCTTTCTTCACACGGTCTTTGCGAGGTCTCGCTATCAAGTTCTTGAATATTAAATGAGGTTCATCGTATATAGACCAGCCGACTCTGCACTGGTAAGACCCTGATTGAATTTTGAATTCATTAGGTGTGAAGAACGGCTAATAGTTTCATAAAATTGCGAACGATTCTTACCGTTGTCGATAACTAAAGGTATATGGCCAAATTTTAACGTTGGCTCGTATTCATGGACAATATCAGGCACCGTTTTATAATCCTTTAATACTAATACATTGTTATCCATAGCTTTAATACAAATTATCAGCTAATAACAGAAATAATAAACCCAGGTGGAGTATTAAAGCCGCAACAACACAATACAATACTATATTGCAATCAGAGACCTGTCAGTCTGTCACCCACCAGCTTGATAGACGTCACTTTGAAGTTTTCCACTTTTGCTGCATGATGTTCGAGATACTTAAAAAAACGTCAAAAGCACGTCTTGTTATTTATAAAGATTATAAGGTGAAAATCACACATTTTTGGAGGTGTAAATTTGCTGTTTATGACTACAATAAATACTGAGGTCACGATCAAAGAGTCATGACGTCCAACTTGACCGGACTGTACAGTCAGCATCATATAGTATGAAACATCCAAGGTTACCAAATAGTTTGACACACCATACTATTTCTATGGTGTACCGAACTATTTGACCGACTTGGATGCTTCAAACTATATGACGCTGGCTGAACACAATACATCTATGGGGGTGGTAGCAGGGTGGTTGCCATCCTCAGGCATGACGGCATAAAGCACGGCCTTTCATTGGTAGAGCATTCTTTATTGTTAGGTTTATCAGTTTGGTGTACCGTCGAATGGTATTTTTCAAGGTGCACCTATGATAATGATATACTATCTAAAATAAAACTGAGGGTGTGCACAGCATTTCCACTCAACACGCTCCTCTCAGCTCGAAGATAGGAAAGAATCCTATCTTTTTTCGTGCAACGAGAAAGCTCTTCAGGAAGGATCATGATCCGTTAAGAATTTATGAATGAATTCCATTTACATCTTAGGAAGAATATGATTTTACCGTTGTCTCATGCCCGCTACTCTAATATGTTCAACTATATTTTCTAATAGTTGAAACTTATTGGGTGACTTTACTCCATTTTTTTTTTCAATAATAAATAATATAATCTAATACAGGTTCGGTTTTGGCGCTTCGCGGGTCGCTGCCGCGGCACGCTGACTTCGCTCGCTCTGCTCGCGGGGTATGATCGCGGTTTAACCCAACACTCCTCACACCTAAGTGTCGGTCAATTTCTATTAGAATGTGTGTAATTTTGGATGCTTTTTTCAACATGTCTAGATTAGATAAAAAAAATGCAAGTGTTTTTTATTGAACCCTGTTTTATTAAATGAAAATATTGTGATTGAACTTATTGTAATTTTCAGTCCAAACAGTTCAACTACATTTAGAAGTTGAAAAAATTGGAGAGAAGTCATCCAATATGTTCAACAGGTTAAACAGATAGTTGAACATATTGGAGTAGAAAGTGTCATGCAGCATATTGAAGGCTGCTGCCAGGCTATTGCCTAGTGTCTAGTACCTATGGATTAATTTGCTGCAAGGATTTTTCTTTGACCTACCGTAATTTCCAGGAATAAAATTTCGTTTGCGCTATTTATTTACTTTATTCACAATACTGACGTAGCTTATAGTAAATCTCAAGTTGCTACAATATTTTTCTCTAATAATTTTAGTTATTGATAATATGATAATACATAATCGTAACAGTATTTCTTCACGAAGCCATTTTATAACATTAAACCGTTTTTATATAACAATTATAAATAGGAATGTGGATTAAACTTTGATATTCCCAAATAAAATAGTGTTGGTACACAATAAATATTTGTCTTATTTAATTGGACATAATTAGTTATAATGAATTGAATGTGATATCTTTTTATACTGGGTAATATCATCGTGACGGGTTTTATGTACAGGTTTAGTTACATCTCTAAATGTATGCAAAATTCACTTTTAGTCGGTGACATTTAATTGATTAGTTGTAACTGTAATACAAGCCCATTCTCTAGTCAACAATATAACATAACAACATATAAGCATTAAATATAATATATTGCTTAGGCTTTAGCTCCGACCACAGTGCCTGCCTGTTTGTCGATCTGCTCCTTCTCCAACTGCTTGCCCAGGTATTCCCTGAAAATACGTCCGATATTTAATACATGAAACACAATAACCGCAAATACGTGAACTGTGCGGTGAGCGAGTATTTTTCAGATATAAGCAGTCATTTATCATTTTGTAATATTATGTTCTAGTAGCTCGTGTTTGCCTTTTATTTTTGGTTTTTGTTTCTAATTGCATCATTTGTTGGTAGTTGTTAGTAAACAACGTGGAACGGATGTGCGAGAGGCAGTGGCGTAGCTACCTAGGGACTAGGCGGGGCAGTGCCCGGGGCCCTCAAGCTCAGAGGGCCCTCGAATCCTTACCAGAAAATCTTGATCGAACTATTATTGTTAAAACGTAACCAGTTTAGATAGTAGTGCGGCCCCATTTTTTATTTGCACCAGGGCCCTTGTTACCTAGCTACGCCACTGGCGAGAGGGCACACTGTGTGGGAGCGCCATTACGGACGGTCAAAATTTCAATTACTGTGACTATTTTGTTAGCGTAACGTAAAAGCAAGACAGTATTGTGACAACACTCCCCATATTGAAGTACTCACCAGTTGTGGACCATAAGTTTCTGCACGGCGAGGAGCGCCTCATACCGCACGTTGGGATCCTCATGACTGAGCAGGTACATGACGCGCTGCTTTCCACCCAGCTGCTCGATGATGCTGCGGATAATAACATTTGTATTCACAGAATCCATACTATCCGACGAAATCAAAACGCTTTAGCAGTCTAATATGTAGTTTGACCTATCGCTCCTAAAGAAGATCATAGCTTTGAACCTTTGAGTTTTTTGGAATCCAAATTCTATATGAAGTTCAATGAAGCAAAATGTCGAGATGGAATCTGCACATTGTTGCGACGCAGGTCAATAAATAACTGTAAAGTTCTCAATGCACACTGGAGGAATATTGCCGAAGGTCCGTTAACCTAGAGTGTAGAAGGAACGTTGATGCTCATCTTTATATTGAGGAGCCAATGCGATGAATTTGCTACAGGCCCCAGACGTTATAGTTACGCCACCGTCCTCAACGGACAATCACGAGCACACAGTCAAGACTGACTTTCGAGTCTTGGAAGAATTAGTTACTTATGTTAGAGCGTTTTCACATTATCCGAACCGTTTTTTTTTTATGGTGCTGTTATTACTAACGTCCGGCGTTTGATGGTGCCGCCAACATATCTGTGTCAGATCCGACAACCGATATCGGAGCAGACAATGTGAAAGGCAGATACATATTACATACTTTCTTGCCCCGATATAGTATTGACGACCAATACCGATATCGGACCGGATAATGTGAAAACGTTGTTGGGGTTGTGGGGTGTACTCACTGCTTGCCGCGCGGGTAGTGGCGCACGTACTCGCCCACGTCGTAGCAGGCGACGGCGAGCACGACGGGGTCGCGGCTCTTCTCCAGCAGGTGCACCAGCGTGCGCAGCAGCTCCTGCCCGCGCTCGTTCAGCCGCGCCGCGTTCTCGCGCCAGAACTTGGCTGACTTATGCACCGGGGACCATTCCAGGCTGCAAAACAATGTTAAAGTTACTTTTAAGTAATTTCCCGCGATCTTCACCAGGTGATCAGTGCATCTTGTGGGGGCATTTTCACATTGAATCTACCTATTATCTATTAGGTACGTGGTCGCCACTCGAGAACCAAGAAGAGTCCGCTGTATGAGGGTCGCGCAAGACCGGTATACGGTCACATATAGAGGCTTAATTTGAAAACAAGGACAATATTGAGAATCACAAAATAGAGTCACATTAAATCAACATGACTGTTTCAACCTGGGGAAACCTACTGCTGAACATTAGTCCGCTTAAAAGACTTCCACAAGCAAAAGTTAGAAGGCTACATACATGCTACATACATCGGGAACCTCACGCGAGCACGGAGTGACGAATTGCGTTCGATTCTTAATCCCAACTTAATTACTCAGATTTTTTCTTCATATAAACTCTAGCATGTCCCCAACTTTCCGGCATGGATGGATTATGTCAATATAGGATCATGGATAACAAAACATGCGCTGCCATACAGATCGATATTTCGTGATATGGATCGCGAAATGCGTCGATCACACGATAATTCTTACTTATTTCTTTCTTTTATTGGTTGTCCGTTGTATCTATTGTCTACCTTGTTCTTTGTTTCTGTATTGTTTTGTACTGATTTGTGGTGTTCAATAAAGAGTATTTGTATTTCATATCCATGCCACAGTAACATGCCAAAATATATGGAACCTAAATCCAAGGAATCGATTTCATCACCTGGGGTATTGTCACTCACCGGCCGCTCTTGACTTCAGTAGCATACTGGTCGAAGGAGCTAAGGTCCTGCACAGAGGCTTGCAGACGCTCGTTTAGATAGTCCACGTCGTTCATGATGTCCTCGTCGTCGGAGCGCTTCTGCTCCAGGATCGTCAGCTGCTTCAGCACCTTGCACTGCACCATCGCGATACAATGCTCCTTAGCCACCTGAAGGGAGGAGACACGATTAGCTGATCTGATGCAGCCTTATGTTTAGATAGACAGGAAAGTTTGCTGCGCCCTTTAAATACTAGGCAGTTTACTAACGATCCCAAAATATAAGTGTCAAATGTAACAGTTTGTGTAACTTTAGATCTTTATTTACGTATTTTCGTATTAAGCTATGTAATTTTTGGGAATTCCCATGGATTTAGGAAAATTGCTTTTTGCGAATTCAGTAAAATTCCGGAATTGCTACTGCGAGACGTACCGGTTCACAAGAGTGAAGACATAGGTAAAAGATAGGACTTCATAGACAGAGCCCATTTTACCTGGTGGTCTTCAGGCTTCTCGATGAGGTTTCGGAAGACGGCGAGCACAATACGCGTGACCTTCTCCTTAACGGAGTCGCTGAGGATGTCCGCGAGGATCGGGATCGCGTTGAACTTGTTCATCTTCTCCGCCAACAGCGGGTTGAAGGTCAGCACCCACAGGCAAAACACCAGCTGGTATTGCACCTGGGATCAAAAATAATGATTTAACTCGCGTGTTAAAACGCCTTTTATAAAGTAATAAAATCAATAGTTAAGGAAAACACTATCGTTACTCGTAAAAATACAATTGACTGTGTCAGCTAACGAAGTCAGCTAAGTTAAACATTTATGAACTTTACTATTTAATATAACGTACGTTTTATCGTATTCCTAAAGGTAATTTGCGGGAATCAGGGAGTTTGAAGCGATGCTGTGAGCTTGTGGTACCCACGTTATTATACAAAGCTCTACGCCAATTTTTATATACCTGGAAGTTGACTCTTGAAGCCAGGATCGAAAGCAGGGTGGAGATGCCATCGACCGAGAGGAACGCAAAGCGGTACTCGTCGACGCGGAGCATCATCTGCAGGCAGCGAGCCACCGACTGGATGTAGTCGTTATTCTGCGCCGAACAAAACAATTAATTAAACCCAGTGAAAATAAAATTTAATCCACCGGTCAATCGAACTAACATAATGCGCCGTGTACACTGAGTAAGCAGCATCGCGACGCAGACTTCTATCTGATTCTGAGGGAGGTTATTTCGCTTCAATTGTGATGAACCCGAAACTGCCGTACGCAAAGTAGAGTTCTTACTTTAATAGGTTGCCGATACTTATCAAACCAGAACTTCATTTCAATGTGTACACGGCCTTGCAGTCTATTTTGATCACCACATCAAAATATTACCTTTTTTTGTTGCTTCGCCGAGATTAGGTAAATTTTCGCTTACGTCGATTTTCGGTTATCGGTTTGATTTGCACAGGTAGGTAAGTTTACGTCATTTTTAAACGGATTATTTGTTTAAAAATGTCATTTTGCTTCACATTTAGAGTTAAGAATTGGAACGAAATGTGAATTATATTATATTTATGTAAGCTGTTCTCGCCCGGCTGTTGTTCGATCAGATTAGATTTGATCGATCGTGAAAAACGCGTCTAACGAGTAGGTTCTAATTTCTATCGCGTAGCAGGCCAGGGGTCGGCAAGTAGTTTTACGTGGGATCCGTATACTGTGAGAAAATTTTATGGAGATCCAGAAAAAAACAAGTAAACCTAATATACGTAACGTATTAACATTACAGTAACTTGGCGGTCCGAGGTTTGACCTTTCGCGGTCCGCAAACGTACCGCTGTCCGCCTGTTGTCGACCGTAGCTCTTTTATCAAGTTTATGTTCTCGAAGCCCGGTCTCAATAACTCAAGAAACCGAAAAAACAAGAGGAGGCGTCATACATAGCATACCGGTATAGTGAAACCGGTGTCTTCGGATGTGCAGTCACAACACAGAAATCTTGTTGATTGTTTGTTGGTGGTAATTTCTATTTAAAAGAGTAATAAATTATAGGTTTGCCAGCAAAGAAAAAAATATAGAAATGTACCAGCTGCTTCTACTTCTCGCGCCGATCGTAAAAGCCCATCGAGGGAATGGGCGAACATCTTAGGATCCATGTTACAGGCGATGCGGCTAGCAACCCATCACATTATGATTCCCCTTTCCACGTAAGTATAAATTCGAAAAGTAAACCTATGGTCGGAAATCGAACCCGGATCCTCATCATTCCGTGATAATCTGGGGAATAGCACACATCACGGGATGATGAGGATCCGGGTGGAATTCCAGGCCATAGCTTTACTTTTCGTTTTTTTTTATGTGTTCTAGTTTTCAGTGTCATTTAGAATCGCACATGTATGTAGCTATGTACAAAATGTTACCCGGTAATATAATTGGAACTTGATGACAGCGGCACATTGTAGTACAGGGATATGATGAAAACTGCATAGGTATAACTTGTTACCGCCTAGCGCGGAGTAGCTGAAAGATATTAGACCATGACTAATTTGCAAGTAATAATTTGGCTACACAACAACGGAACTCTCTACCATTGACACAGAACAGAACACAGCTGTAAACACAGGTAGGTAGGTGCAGATAAGGTTGCTTCTTGTCAGTTAACATTTTATTTTATATTTCGTTAAAAAATACAGTACGATCATGCTAATAACTGGTACGAAACACTTCGATTTAACAGATTTTTTCCTTTGACTCTTTTCTGTGACTTTCTGAAACAAGGTTGTAATAACTGCCGCGCAGTTTGCGTTACGTAAGCTGTGCATAGCTTATACTTGGTCGTCGTGCCTCGTTAGCTTGCCATTCCTCTTGTTTTTTCTGTAACGTTGTTATAATCAACTAAAAGCCCACTAAGCATAAACAAAATAAAAACAAAAAAACTGAAACTCTTCCCGCAACCATCCTTCCATTTTAAATCACTGCCCCGAAAAATTACAGTTCTCACTCTAAAAGCGATCTACCCGTCTATAACAGAACAACCAAATTGATTTAGTAGGTAATTGACTTGTTGGATATAAAAATACATTCCATGGATTAACATTTTACTTGGATTCGATTTTAAATACCTACCTATTTTTTTTATAGATGTTTGAATATACCAGTCTCAGAAGTAAATTCTAGGTAAGAAATAAATTGTATTTATCTGTTAAGAATTGCCTAGACCTTCACACGTCAGCATTATTCACAACAATTCTCAGTAAAGCTCACGCGTCTACACACAACTTAAATAAATGTTAACAAAAGCATGCCTTAAACGATTAATGAACATAAGGAATATTAATAAAATTAGTAACAGCTTTAAAACATGTTAGCAATCGTTACGCACAACAGTCCTCCATATATCCTGGGCTACACAGAGTACCTTCTTGGGCCCGGGAGGCAAGTCTTGATGCTTGGCGAGCTCGTCGAAAGAACTATAAAGGCTCGAGTACTTCTCGTGAGCGTCAGTAGCCTTGTCCTTGTGGTGTTTGTGCCTGTCCACGTGCGGCTTCTCGTGAGCCAACATAACCTGCTCGGCATGTTCTAACTCAGCAGTCATTTTCTCCGCCTTACCAAAAAACAAACCTCTCAGTAACAGTCACATGCGATACCCCCGGCTGATGAGTGATTCTTGCACGGTGATCGCTAGCTGTTATTCAGTTGGTGGTTAGGAGTTTAGGAGTCTACATTAATGGCTTCATTGTAGTAAACAAATTGTTTAAACATTCTATAATATGTCTCGATAAAAAAGGATTTGAAAATAGCGCCATGGGCTCCGATTCCGTTATTTTTCCATCTGTTATCAAAGATCTGGGTTAATGAGAAAACCCGTTCCTTATGTGGGGTGCCGCTTTAATTGTTAACTTTATTTTATATCAATTATTTGTTATTAATAATAATAAATAATGATAATTAAAACAATAAAGTTATAGGCGATGTGGCTAGCCACCCATCATTATTTTGATTACCCACCTATACGCCCACAACCATGCTAAACATGGCCTTCAGGTCTTCTTGCCTTAGGCTCTGTCTACCCCGTAAGAGATAAAGACGTGATTTATGTGTGTGTGTGTGTGTGTGCAGTGGCGGATTAAAGGTGGTAGGGCCTTGTGCAAGGTCCGTCCGGATCGCTACCACCATCTTACTCGCTAATCCTGCCGCTAAGTAGCAGTGCTTGCACTGCTGTGTTCCGGTGTGGAGAGTACGACAGCCGGGGAAATTACGGGCATAAGAGGCATTGCATCTTAGTCCTCTAGGTTGGCAACGCATCTGCAATCCTTCCGGGTTTGCGGGTGTCTATGGGCAGTGGTGATCACTTACCATCAGGTGACCCACTTGCTCGTTTGCCTTCCTAGTCATATAAAAAAAAAAAAAAAAAAAAAAAAGGTCCAGAGCGACCTAGGCAATCACTTTATCGGCGCCCCTGTACCGGCCATAAATGGCCATCATAATACTATGAAATGAAATGAAATGAAAGAAACATCCCTGTTTATTGCCAGGGTCCAAGGCTGTTTTTCGGTAAGAAACCCTAAAATGCATAAACACCAGTTCCAAATCCTTTTGAAGACAAAATGTTTAAAATATAAATTTATCAAATAAAGCCCACTACAGTGTTATTGGAATTTGGTAAGATATATGTAGAATTCTGCAACAAGCTTGTGCTAAAAGCATTACAGTAAGTAAATGTAACAAAACTATTTTCTCATATTACTCTTGATTTATGATGTAGAGATAAGATTTTTTGTGCCGCTACGAATTTTTAGATTTTTTCTTACAAATAATGAATGATAGAGAAGAAAAGCATGAAGTATTACATAGAAGCAAGTATCTAGAAATAAATGTAAAGATACAGGGAAAATAGGTATATCAGTTTTCCACTAATAATTAGTAATTTTAATGTGTGTTACTTTTAAATAGACTTGGATACATTATAATATAAATTATAGAAAAGAATGAATACATAATGATGGCAATGACAACATGTTCATCGAATATTTCACTACTACCTTACAACTGTCCCTAATTAAATTAATTCAATCCTGAAATTATTAGAATCATCAAACTGGTGCAAAAAAAGGTGCAATCCATAAATCCTTGTCTAGTGAAGTGTTCCATTCATGAGTCCTACAGTTATCAAACACGGCCAAGCAATAATGAAGTTATCAACAAAATGACAAATCACATGGTAATTTATTAACTGTAACAATATCACAAATTGATGCAGTCATGCATAAAAACCAAACTTATTTACACATGTTTACTTACATATCAAATTCATCACAGTACAATGAGTAACAAAGATTTCAAAAAGGACACAGCATAAAAGTAGATCCAATGTCATATCCCTTCTCTTCCTCTTTGATAATGGTAGGTACAAGAGAAAGTAATAAAAAATAATGTTCTCAGCTAATGTTGTTTCATTCTGATTAATACTTCCCAAATAAGTGGTAAATGGTTTTGAAACTTACGTTAGATTTGAGTTGGTCCTTCAGCCAAGAGAGGTAAAAGTGGAGGTCAGACTTCTCCATGAGCACGGGGTACCAGCAGGCTAGCTTGGCGATGATGCGGGCGGTCATGTGCTGCACGAACTCATCGTCGCGATTGAGCAGGTTCAGGAACGGCTGCCAGGTGTTGCTACCAAACCTGTTGGTGCGGAAAATCTTCACCCTGCTCTTGTCCTCCTGGAAAATATGTAAAAAAAATTAAATATAAAAAAAATCAATACATTAAAGATTTAAAATATTAAATGTTTTTTTTATATAGCATTAATATTAAAATAGCATCCTTTAGGCCGATGTCTACAGATTCCCAATTCTACTGATTCACATATCTACAGATTCCCAATTCTATGGAACCCCAATTCTTCAGATTCTCAATTGTGTAGATTCACAATTTTACAGATTCCCGAATCTGCAGATTACCAATTGTACACATTCCTAAATCTACAGATTCACAATTATACAGATTCCCAATGAATATAAGTTTAGTGTCACTTAAAAAACGTAAGCATACTTTGCAATAGTTAGAGTGCCTTTCCACTACAACTATGGTATGCTACAGTGCTATAGATGCATGCTTGGTGCCATATGAACCAATGGGCATTATTTGAGGATTCAAATACACACAGCCACAGCAACATATTGTAGCATAGCTCTAGTGGAAAGGCGCCTTTAGCAGCATATTACACATTTTATATCTTCATGCTCATGTTCTCAATAAGGTTAGATACATACAGCACACAAATCCTGTTTCTGTGGCAGTTCTACAGTCTGATTGTCATGCTATATGTCATATTACATTTATAGAAACATTATCTGAAGTGCTGGCAATCTGTAGGAATATGTAGGATTTGGAATCTGTAGAATTGAGTGAACAGGATGACACTGAAACAGTGAGCTACACTACACCTTTGGCTTCATCTGCACTTTCCATCATTTATGTTGCAAAAAGCATTCTTCACTTGAACAAAGTAAGTAAAGAAACACAAGGTCCATTAGGAAAATCATAAATGTTTGTAGTTAAATCTTATCAAGTCTGTAGCAATGTATCAACCAATTAAGTTCATCTCAAGAAAATTCTATTAATTCAAAAACCATTCCTCACTCCATTTTTTGCTCTACTTAATACCTCTAACTGATTTTGTGGTTTTTTTTTTTTTTTTTTTTTTTTATATGAATAGGAAGGCAAACGAGCAAGTGGGTCACCTGATGGTAAGTGATCACCACTGCCCATAGACACCCGCAACCCCGGAGGGATTGCAGATGCGTTGCCAATTGATACATTAGCCGAGTTAAAGATTGAAGTACTGTGTCTTAAAGATATATGACTAATTGTAACAATAAACTTTGGGAGTTTTTTATCCAATAAGAAATTTGAGATTTTGAACATTGATCCAAACTTGACAAGTTTTCACAAAAGGAATGAGAAATGAATATATTGTTATTTGAATTAAACAATACTTTTATTTTCTTAGTGAATTGTCTATCATTGTTAGTTATCTTGGACCTACTAATTAGTTATCTTGGATACATACTTTTTATACCCCCATATTAATATCAAATTCAGTTAGTTAGTCTCAAGGGTCACACCCGAAAATTGTATGCATTAATTTTCTTCAAGACTTACAGAGAGGACATCATCGAGCAGCACTAAGACGTACTGGATGGTTTGATCCTTGCTGACATGAGTCAGCAGGTTCATGAACACCTCGGCACACTGCTCGGGGTTTTTGTCCGGCAAGTCCTTGTGCTTCTGAGTGTCCAGCTTCACAATGAAGTCGTGATCGCGCTGAGTAATCATCTGCGACCTAAAATAGCGTGCCACAAAGATAGAATCAACATTCCAACTATTCCTTACATATTTTTCTTTACAACAAATACTTACTGCAGGTAAGACTGCCATTTTACTTCCGATTGACGGATTTCACTGGCCCTGATTTGTAAAACGCTGGTGGCAGCGATCATATCTGTAAGGCATAAAGAATGTTATACAAAAATCCGTGTTAAATCTCATTCCAATAAGATAGCAATGTATGGAATTACTTACCGATTTTATCATCCCCCAGAGTGGGGATAATGTTACCTACATTGTCCTCGTTAACTTTAGCCATTTTGGCTAGGAATTACAGAATATTGATCACGCCAATAATAATTGGAATAAAGATCATAGAATTCAATAATTCCGAAAAACAAGGAGACAGCCTCAGCTGAGAGGGTCTTGTGACTACTTAAAGTGAAGTTGGTAGCGAGCGGATGGAACTCTATATCTTACCTTCTCTAATATAGACTTTTCGTGCTGGAAAAAAAGAGATAGGTATATTAATTTTGATGTTGTCTACCCTGATAGTTGTTCCAAATTTGCAATATAACAAAATTAAAATGTCATATTGTTTCGTTCAGAAATGCATAAGCCAATCCGTGGTATATCAAAAGTATATAATATTATGTTAAAACTTGACATTAGGCGAAAGAAAGAGATGACAGAATTATCATCCTCCTTTTTCTGTCCTATCAGCTGTTAAAAATAAATGTCAGTCAGATCAGAGCAAATCAAACGAAACTAAATTTTGCAAGGACGCTCGCAACGTTGTTGTTGCTTTGCTTTTGTATTATTGAATAGTACTTACAGTTATACTCTTCGGCAGGATCGCGTTCTCGTCCAGCCATAGTTAAAATTTTGAACCAGTAATATTATCGCAGAAAATTTAGTGCATTTTAATGCAGAAGTCATCAAAAAACGGACTGATTCATAATTTGTGCTTGAAATTCGTTGGCGTGACACATTCGGCTGTAAATAAATTTGGGAACCGGCCAGTTCTATTGTCATGAGTTCTTTACAATCACAAAGCGAATGTCAGAGCAGTGACCCGAACAATGTACTATCATTTGCATTGGAATCATCGCGATTTCCGTTAGATAGTTCGATGCGAATTGTATTTACTGGACATTATAATGGATTTACAGTTGAGGTGCGATCAGCGGATGAAATGGCACTGTTATATCACATGGGATGTTTTGGTAAAGGTTCTGCCTCGCGTTCCAAGCCCAGAGCAGCTCACGACTGCAGCCCATCAATTATGCGCAAAAGGCAATTTTTGAAACGTAATTATTGGTATAGAAAGTTTGCTAATCATGACGGGAAACCTGTTGACAAGTTATTAACAGACCTAGATGAATTAGTAGCCAAAATAATCCATGATAGTCGGAAGAAATCAAGTAAAGATGTAATAGACCTTGTGTCTAGTGATGAGAGTGATTGCAGCAATGATGCTAATGATTTTGTCGAACAAGTAAACTCGGACTCCTTCCAGCAGCAAGAGAAACAAGATCTGGTTGTAATAGTCCCAGATAGTGACTCGGAAGAAGGCAACTACTTTGATAATTTGAAACCGAAATGTTGTGTTAATAAGATAAAGGTTCAAGAAAAGTTGATGCTTACCCTGCAAGAGGCTTTTTTTTTGTGTTATGGGCTAGGGTGTCTCCAAGTCAGAAATAGAGAGGATAAGCTGCTCACAATAGAACAATGTTGGCAGCTATTTACAGAGACTGACAAGAAGTTTGTACCAAAATATGTTGTTTATCACTACTTTCGGTCCAAAGGCTATATTGTCAAGTCTGGACTCAAGTTTGGGGGTGATTACGGTAAATACCACATAATACTCAAATTACTATTTGGGGTCAGCTGGTTTGAATGTTGATGTTAATGTGGATATGACTTTGCATATTAGTTTACATAATGTCTTCTTATATGTATATCTATAATAAATAAAGTTAGTGCTTGAGTTTGAGATAATATAATCATGAATATAGCCACCAATAAGGAATATTTCTTTAGGCCTTGCTTGGCCCTAGTTCAACTCATAATATGTGAGAAATCTTAAGAAGTCACTTGGCCTGTACTTCAGTTTTATTAAGACAGAATTAGACATGGATGATACAAATCCAAAAAGAAAAACATTAATAATTTCCTGAAAAATCTGGGATCTTCTATTTTTACAAATTTTCTTTTTTTTAACAACTTTAAAAAAGGACAAGGTTCTTTATAAATGTTATGTAATCTATTTTGATGATTTCTTTGTGTTCTGTATTGTATGTGTTAAATATGATCCATATACATTTTATCAAAACTGGATCCACTCTAAGCAATTTCATTCACATTCAAAGTGTGTTAATGTTTCTGTTTATTATTTAAAACTTCAATAGAATTTTGATTGGAAATTGTTACAATAACTGCAACTTTGTTCCAGTACTGTATAGGGAGGCTCCTGGGGTGATGCATGCTGACTACATAGTAGTCATTAAATGTGAAGAGGACCAGTTTACTTGGGTGTCAGTACTTGGGCATGTGAGAATGGCCACTACTACTGTAAAGGTATACAACATATTGAGAATTCATTTATCTATGAACACCACAGCCATAGCCTGGAATCACTCTTAGTGATTTCATTTGCTGCTGTAGGAATTTAGTTAAACCATACATGGTACCTAAAAGAGAGAGAGAGAGAGAGAGAGAGAGAGAAGGTGGAGGCTTTTGCCCAGGATATACACCAAATAGAGTAGGTAAATTAAAAGAAATAGTATACAAACACAGACTTTCCTGTAACTCCCACACTCTATTAGTGCCTGTAAAGCTCTAATCTACAGTAGAAATTTGTACTTTGAAACAAGTTAAATCCCTAGATGACTGGTGGATATTTATTTGGATGGTTTTGGCTGTGGCATTCAAAAGCTTAATAAAGTAATTAGTTAAACATTTTTTTTCCAGGAAGTTTTGATTGTCGAAGTTGTGGAGCCCACTGAACCACCATTGAAGATGCCTGAAGGGCTGAATGCTTACAGTGTGCGGGAAACATTACTAACAAGGAACATTCCAGTTACAATAAATGAAGACATTGAATGAAATGCATTTAGTTTATTTTTATTTAGACTAGTTTCTATTTTATCTCACAAAGTTCTAATTTTAATAAGAAATTAGGCTCTTCTAATAGCTTTTTTAATGCCACTTTTTCTAAATTCACTTCGTTCTTTTAAATATTCTTCAGTGCATAGTTGTCTAAAGCTGTCATTGCGATACCAACTTGCTAGGCAGTCTTTGAGAGCAGAATTTTCTTTTCGGCATTTGACGACCATCAGTAAAGAAGCATCTTTGCAACATCTCTCAAACTCTCCAACCTCTTTAGTGCATTTTTCTGTCTTAGCTTTTTCCCTCATTAATTTGGGTATCATCACCTCCAATTCTACTTTTCTTAGACTGCGATCATCAGGATCACCTGAAACACAAGCTTTTTAAAATGAACTTCATTGTATACAGTATACTGTTTATGTAAACTTCACCCCTAACCTAACCCGTGAGGCCCTTCAGAGAACTTGCTGGATAAAACACTTTTGTCCTCTGCCATAGTTGTTTTGTAGATGGCTAGTTTATATATTTTTTTCGACTGCTCGCAGTGCTCGTGCAACGCAGTTAGCTAAAAGATTACAAAAGCACTGCCTGCACTGGACACTGGACTGAAACGAAAATGTCAGTTTAATTTTGACATTTGTTACGGTATTGCCACCTCAATGGGAGCGGTGTAATGGTCGTGTCGTGTAGGCACGCCTTAAACCACTTTTACACTACCATTACACTACAATACAATTAGTTTATTTTCATTTTGCTGCCTCATTTACACCAAAAGGGTTTTTTTCGGTAAGAGAAAGAGACGGTACGGTACCAACTTTGAATTTAAGAGTAGACCTCGTGTAGGTACTTTTTCTGTATTTTTTTTGTTAGCAACACCAAACTATACGTGAGCTTGCATTTTCGACGTAAACGAATTGTCATTCATTCATTTCTCATTCATTTTAAAAACCACGAATTCACCAGGATTATTGAAAGTTTTCGTAGTTCATAGTCAATGAATTTAGTTTCTTGTAAGTACGGTGTCGTTTAGAAAAGTGCTTATTGATTAAAGTATTGAATTAGTGCAGTTTTCGGTGTGGTGTGAACGGCACTCGTCAACGATGAGGCTTTTCGGTATTGAGTTAGCGTTAGTAATGTGGTTTGTTTTTTCTTACAGAGAACAGAAGTTATAAGTGAAATATGGATCGTCTTTTGCGTCTCGGTGGAGGGATGACGGGGCTGTCTCAGGCGCCCCCGCCTACCGACGCTCCAGTGGTAGACACAGCTGAACAAGTTTACATTTCGTCTTTGGCTCTCCTCAAAATGTTAAAACATGGTCGAGCTGGCGTTCCTATGGAGGTTATGGGTCTCATGTTAGGTAAAGTAAAATTACTTACAAAGTTGTGAGGTTCCGATTATATAAATGAGTATTTTTTGTAATTACAATCATATCAAATCCAATCATAATAAAATGCAATCACCAACAAAAACTGATTTTATAAACTTTATTTATATAGTAATTTATAAGCTAACATCATTGGTACCATAACATTGTTTATTTATTACTTTGTATGGAATTCAAATGGTAAACAATGTTTTATTTCGATATTTTCTACTTTCCAACAGGTTCTTTTGACATCCAATATCCATTTGCATGTAGAAAATTACCTTTGAATTTTTAACATTTTTGAACCAAACAAAAACTTTAAACTTTGCAAGTGAAATCTCGGAGTATATCCATAAAGTTTATGCACCAAAATCTCATGAAAAGGCACTACCTGTTCAGATTACTGAAAAATTAGGTTTTTCGAAAATTTTAAACTATAGCCCTGATAATCAACAACTATAACATGAATTGTACATAATTTCCAGGTGAATTCGTGGATGACTACACTGTGCGCGTCATAGACGTGTTTGCTATGCCCCAGACGGGTACTGGCGTGTCAGTCGAAGCTGTGGACCCCGTCTTCCAGGCTAAGATGCTGGATATGCTGAAGCAGACTGGCCGACCTGAGATGGTAGTAGGCTGGTAAGATTTTTGTGTTACTAGTTTAATATGTTACATCTTTATATAATACATTAAAGCTTCAAATGGTAATAGCTATATTGTATTGTGATCCAGCTACTATCCCATATAGGGGCCCAAAAATATCTAAACTTATGCATGTATATATATTTTTATACAACAAGGAAGGTAAACAAGCAAATAGATCACCTGGGGGTGATCACCACAACACAAGAGGCTTATAGACGCGTTGCCAGCCTAGAAGGCTAAGATAGCATATGGCATACCTCATGTGCCAGTAATTTGACTGACTCTCTTATAGTTCTAGAGCCCACGACCAAAACCATGTCTCATAGCAATACGGCAAAAACCCTATAAGATCGTTAGATTGTATGATTCTGAACCCGACTAGGTGTGTAGTAACGGTCGAAAGTGTAGCAACAGCGTGGGAGGCCATTTCTGCTGTGTCTAAAAAAAAAGGCAGTCGGTATTATAGCAATACATCTGATAGTGAAAATGTACATTCTTTTCTAATGTGGCCCCATCGAACCATGCGATGATTTCGCCAATGTCAAGGTAATAAATATAGTATTCAAAAATCTTGTGACAAAAATGTCGGCAACGTTGTACGGTAGAACATGGTCATAAGACCCCCCCCCCCCCCCTGTCGGGCTCTTAGCCAACGGATAATGATATCCCTCGGAGACCGCCAGGAAATCATTAACCGGTGCCCAGGGTGCACCGGAACAAGCACTGCACTTCCCCTCGGACGGATCCAAAAACGAACCGCAGCTCTTGATCACACGCGGAGGTAACCCGACTCGCACCCCGAAAAAGTTTGTTTTCAGACATTTTGCGCGTAGCATATAGCCTGAGCGCATTTTTGAAAATGTCAACAAATTTAGCCGACCTGTATCATAGCAATACGGATATATATTTTTTTTAACTTTTCGTATTGCTGCCAGGATTACCAAAAACCTGTTTTCAGACACTTTAAGTGTAGCATATACTCCCAAAAACGAAAATAACGTTTTGTGCGATTTATTTCAGTCCTTCAACTTCAATGTTACGGTTTCGGGTAAATTCTTTGTTAATTATCATCTAATAAATTCAGGGTCGCAACGTATTCATTGGTTTGTAACAGAGAATTCAAAATGCCTCAATACGATTTTTAAATGATATCTGAGTATCGAAAAGTTGTCTGATAGAGAAGGTGCTACGCTTAATTTGTCTGATATACATTTTTTGTACATGTGGACAACTTATTTTATCATGTCCAACAATTTTCAGACATATTGCTATGATATCGATCGGTAAAATTTGTTAACATTTTCAAAACGGTCTCAAAATTTAATGCGTTCACATTTCCGTCTGAAAATTGTTTTGTTCGCATCAAATAACCAAAATTTACTAATAAAAAAGATTTTCAGACGTATTGCTATGAGACATTTTTTTTGTCTCATTTTTAATTTTTTTAAGTGATTTTACGGGTTTGCGCTACACCACTAACGTCTGAAAAATATGTTTCCGGTATCTCAGAACAATCATTCAACTACAGTCTGCAAATCAGACATATTGCTATGATGCAGTTCGGTAAAATTCTTTGACAATTTTGAAAATTCGGTCAGATCAAACGCTACGCGGAAAATGTCTGATATTGGTATTTTCGAGTTCAGGATAATCGTATCTATCGATTTGATGCGGTTTTGGCCGTATTGCTATGAGACAAAAATTTTGGTCGTGGGCTCTCGTACTATTACTCTCCACGCTGGAGCACAGTAGTCACAGGATTAGGGAGTGAGATGGTGATAGTGATACAGACGGACCTTGCATGGGGTCCTACCACCCACATTTGAACAATAATGTATCTGATAGCAAGTCTGATGGTGAATCAGGCTTCTCTTAAACATGGGCGGCTATTGACGCATTAAGATAATTTTGATTTAACTATGGAACTTAATTCTATTTTGTTTCAATATTTAGAAGATTTTTTTCTATTTCCAGGTATCACTCACATCCTGGATTTGGTTGTTGGCTGTCAGGTGTAGACATTAACACACAGCAATCTTTTGAGGCCTTATCTGAGCGCGCTGTTGCTGTTGTTGTAGACCCCATTCAGTCCGTTAAAGGCAAAGTGGTCATTGATGCATTCCGCCTCATCAACCCTAATATGATGGTCCTAGGGCAGGAACCTAGACAGACCACGTCCAACTTGGGGCATCTTCAGAAACCTTCAGTACAAGCTCTCATTCACGGCCTTAATCGCCATTACTACTCTATCAGTATAAACTATCGCAAGAATGAATTGGAACAGAAAATGTTGCTGAACCTCCACAAAAAGTCCTGGATGGATGGACTCACTCTATCTGACTACAAAGAGCATTGTTCCATTAATGAGACGACAGTGACAGACATGCTTGACCTTGCCAAGAACTACAACAAGGCCTTAGAAGACGAGGAGAAGATGACGCCAGAACAGCTGGCTATCAAGAATGTGGGCAAGCAAGACCCCAAGAGGCATTTAGAGGAGAAAGTAGACATCCTAATGTCCAACAACATAGTTCAAAACCTAGGAGCCATGCTGGACACCATGGTGTTCAAATGATCATAGTGCGAGACATTTTGTACCGTAAAGTGTTATGTAAGGCTATAAAGTGGCAAATAAAGAAATTCATTTATGCAGAACCACATGTCTCTTGTCCACTCATGTATAATACTTATATATTATGTTCTAATTTACTTAATTGTATTGTGAAATAAAACAAATTCTTTTTTAAGTTACTATTTTTAATGTGTTAATAGAACAGCTTTCGAGGTGCGATCTGTTGACGAATAGTTTCCAATCGTTTCTCAACAGTTGGGTAGTGTTCAAGATTCACGAAATCGATATCAAACATTGGATATAAATGGCTCTGTGAATTGACAATATCTCGAATAATCCTTTTTGCTTTGCGGAATGCTTTTTCGGGATCATCCATATTTATCTGCAAATTGTAATCAAACAATAGATTAGTTCGTACGCTTTTATACTTCAAGGCTACGCTTGTATCGAATATACCTTTTATATGGTACAGGATGCCGGTTAAAAAGTAAAGGCGACGCCCCACTGCTGTTTAAGCAGTGCACGGACGTATCCCCACATAACCCACGTGGGTCCCTTGTTCATTTCGTGCGCAGCGTGTGTGTGCACTGCTGTGGAAACGACCGCCTACGTTTTGATACGGAGCGAATATGTGCCCACATGCGTTGCGTGACCGTGCGCTGCAGAGTGGCGTCGCCTTGATACAAATAATGATCGTGTACTACACGATAAATTACTAACAGTATCGTGGAATAGGCCTGGGCAAAGTCTGTGAATTCCTTCGTAGTCGTCCTTCAAATTCATGGAAATAGTCTCTGAAGGAGTCTGCAATGAAATGTGAGCTCAATCATTGTTTCCAAATAACTCCATGGCTACGGCGGGCGGTGTTGGGTTTCAATTATCTAATAATTTTGAACGACGTTCGTATTTTGTGGGATGGAAAACGGAGGGTTACCTTGACGTAATGATTCAGGTGTCTGATAATAGAATCCGGCTCTTCGGTCTTAGTGCTCGTGTTATTGTATGTTTCGACTGAAAACGAAAAGTAATGGCAATGTAAAGTATTGAAACTGCTAAAGCTTATCTGCGTCAATTCATTGTAAGATAATCGTTTGCTCGGCTAGCTCACTTAGTACCTATGTATTCTGCCGTTTCATTAGTATTTGTATTGGGCTAATACAAACCATCGAATAAAATTGTAATACACCCCCGTTTAGTGAGTTAAATGAATCTTATAATTTAGGCGGTCTTGCGCGGACATTTTGATCTTGGGCTGCCCAATGAAAGTAACAACCACGTAGTGGTTAAGCGATTTTTTTTAAATCGTACTTATGACATTTCCACCTTTGGTTCGTTAATGTCACAGTATGAGGATTAACGACTTGCTGGCCTGATAACCAGAAAGACCTAATGATAATCGTTGTTTCTTACACGAAGCACATGCGATGTCGCTGGACTGCAGCAGGCCTGTCTCGACCAGAAAGGCCAGCCACAGGTCGAGGTCGTCCGGCGAAGTTTCGTACACGTTACGGCTGCGTGCCGGCGGCGGCCATTGCAGCTTGTTGCTGATCGATCGCAGGTTCTTCTTATCTGCCGAGGCTGGAGTTTAATTTAGACGATGGTATTGCATATAAGTGTATTATACCGGTCATAGGTCGTAGGGCATTAATACCTTTCATACATACATAAATCACGTCTTTATCCCTCACGGGGTACACAGAGCATAAGGTAAAAAAACCTAAAGGATTTTTATTTATTATTATTATTATTATATTTTTTGTTTACTTTTACGGTTTTACCGTTAGAAATTAAATTTCTAAATGTCACTGAAAATTAGAACACAGAAATCCGAAAAGTAAAGCTATATGGCCGGGAATCGAATCCGGATCCTCGTCATTCCGTGACGCGTGCTGTACCCCTACACCACCCATAGCCTAGGGTAGTCTTCGGATTTTTCTACCTGTTACTAGCTGTCACGACCTTGTTACTATGCGATTTTTTGTCGCTAAGCGTCATCTGTTTGAATGATGTGTCTGTACGACGCAATTACAAATAAAACTCGTCGGAGACCTTAAATGATAACAATGATATGAGTAGCTTTTACTGGACCGGCAAGACGTGCAACTGCATCCAGTGCTGCTGTATCGGGCAGTCAAGCCGGTCGGCGACTAAAGCTTCTCAGAGCAGAGTTCTTCGCATGCTAGTCGCAACATTGAATATGTTGCGATTAGATATGATAAACACGTTAAAGACATTTTATCACGCAAAAAAAAATATATTTAAGGATAGGTAGGTAGGTACCTTGATGTCTCGTTAGTATTGTGACCAGTCACAAGTAGACTGAAGTGGAGGGAAGGTAGGTAGGTACATACTGTTTTTTTACCCTTTAGTCTAGGTCTAGTGTATTTAAGCGCTCGAGTTTAATGAACATAACCTACCTACATTTGATTTGTTTGCTTACACTTAGCATGTCAACACACTATGCTGACAACATCACAAAATCAGGTAGGTACCTATCTCGTGAAATGAAATTTATTTCGCGCGATAAAAGTCCCGTTTGACTAAGCTTAAATTACTTCTAGTATGCTTAAGTACTTTTAATTCACATCTTACATTGTTTTTGGGAGCCGGCCTGAGGGTCCACGGTTAGCCCTGTTATTTCCGGGGCATCTTGAGATGTGAAAGTAACGGATTTAGATGATTTGGTGCTGTCGGGCACGAAACCTAGACGTTTAGCAATAAAAATGTTAATACCTGCCATGCGAAGTAATTAATATTACAACGATGACAAAAGACAGGAAAAAAACGCATTCGCAGAAGCAGCCGAGAAGGTAAGCACCTTCTATGTAAGCACGTCAAGAACATTAGGTAGGTTAGGTACTTTTGGCTTCTTGGCCACTTCGACATAATTATTGGGTAACTAGCTACGCCATAATGACTGTGTCTTGTCTTTCGTTTAAGGTTACTCCCGCATTATGTTCATCAGGGATAATGTAGGATTAAATGGTGAAGTTTTTTTTCAAATCGGTCCAGTAGTTTCAGAGCCTATTCCATGCAAACAAACACAATCAAATCTTTCATCTTTATAATATCTACTTATTAATGTATTATAAAATATTACATTAAAAATTAAAGATTCGTAGGTATTACCTTTCCATGTTGAAGATGTGTATTTGCTAAAATCAAAGCTTTTCGGGTAAGACACGTTGGATGCTTTCTCATTTTTGTGCACCTTAGGAATTTCCTCAATACATATATCCTTCTTACTTCTGTTAATTCAATCAAAAAGTAAGTGTCTAATTGTTCAACATTCTGGTAGGTAACACTCAGTAGGTACTTAGGAAGGAAATTTAACGAAGTAATTAACAGACTACTATATAGATACAGTCAACTGCAAAAGTATATAGGTACACGTTTGACCGCTCAAAAATATCTGCTCGCCACTCTATTGTCTGTTAATAGAAGAGTACGGTATACCTACATTACCTACCTACTATATTCGCAGAGCGAACTGTATACTTGACTGTCTGTACGAGTACCGTCTAGAAGCGTTTCTTTCGTCGAACGAGCTGGGACCGACGTCACTGGCAGTCAGCTCCTCTGTGCCCTGCGATTCCTTGTATAAGGAGTACAGACTCGTGTCCATTTGACTGCCCTTGCATACTTCTCGAGATCTCTTGCAAACTCCTTCTAGCGATGACACGCTCTGTAAGTAATTCCATTCGTGGACTCAAAGCAAGTGGATATAAGTTACTAATGTTTAACTAGGTACCTGTATTGCACTGTACAGCTAAGGTCACAAATATGGATTCGCGCAAAGTAGCAAAAATTTGTATTGATATCTACATCAACCTTAGCCACAAATACTTTGTGCTTTTTACATTAAGTGACATTGAGTAATTAATCTCAATATTTCCTTATGATATTTAATGAACAAAAAAGATTTAGGTACCTACTTATATCTTGCTATGTTTTTGTTAATTTAATTAAAATGGACCACCGCAAAGTATAATGCCTGATTAAATAAATTCACAAAGATAATGTGTACCTACTCTGCTCAGTGTAATTTAAACAAGACTTCTAAGTCATTCCTGATAAACAACTAAGTTTTACAAAAAACGGCGCGAAGAGTAAGCCACACGTACAACTCTGTTTTTCTTAGTAGTTCCTAAAGTACCAAGTCTCGAATGTACCTATCTCATCTCTTACTCTAAGCGGTTTCCACAACTTAGCACTTATCTAATCTCCTTATAGCTCAATGCTCGCTATAACAATACATACTTAAGCTAAGGTCGTACAGAACGTGGTTCGCTAAGGAAAGATTAACGCGGAGGCGTTAGACGAAGAGAGATTCATGCCTCCCGAAACGACGTAGCCTGCAGGTCTAAGAACTACCTAACTGAGCAATTTGTTGTTGTGAAACTGCATATTAATGCGATTTACACCAAGTGTTTTGCAAATCGTTCAACTTTGCAGAAAGGGTAGAATAAATATCATGGATATAGCCGATTTTTTGGTAAGCGTATGTCCTCCGTTGTGGCCTTCGCCTTAGCGTAATCATAGCTAAGTAAAATACGTATATTCTGTCTGCATTTAGCGAGGGACATTGACACTGTCGGTCGGTAAGCAGTTCCGTTGTACTCAGCATAATGGTCTCTTCCCATTAGAGGCGGTGAAGCGCAGAGCATTTTTGCGAGATAAAAATTCAAATTTTGCATTTAGGTAACAACTCACAAAATATTTTCTTCCGACCCCATTACAGCTAAGACTGTATTGTTGAGAATGTAGGTACGTAGTTAACCTATGTTACGGCAGAGAATGTCTTTATTATAGTGAACAGTATGAATCCCAATTGGTGCACACATTATTATAGTATATTTAGGAGATCACTTGATCTGGGACTGCTACGTTTTATAAGTAACTTTTATACTATTATACTTACTTAAATACTCATACGTAAGTTCATTTCGCAAATACATACATAATCAATACATACTTCCTATTGAGTTTATATTCCGACTACTATGTAAAAGCAGTAGTGACCTGACAGATAGGTGAAGCAAGCCGGGCTCGCTCGAGGCGTTGTAATCCGTCCCTTCGGGATTTGTCGCCAATAAGCTGACCGACCAACCGTGAGCTGACTGCTGTACTCCCAAACAGCGTGATCCTTATTAATACTCCCGGCTTTTCTGCTAAAATTACCCGTGTACGCCTATTTGTATTCTAAGATTCCGGACTAATAAGGAAACGCTACGACGAGCTACACGCTTCTACGCCGTAGAATATTTACTCGTAGAAGTCTACGAATGCATCTTTTTAATTAATAAAAAGAAAAAAACTCACTCAGACCAGGTAGCCTGCCATTTTGCATACCTACACATTAGGTATAATGTAGACTGGATATAAAGATGGGTTTTCGACCATTCCCGATATTATAGGTAACTTTATTGACTACCTTTGTTAATTATACGTTAATGGCATTGTAAATTAGCTCAAGAAACCAAAGACAAACTTCGAAGCAGATATTACCCCCAAAGTAATCCTGTTTGTTCCAACATGCATATTCATATTAATTCTAATATTCAAAGAGCCTGCGAGTGTCTAGACTGGCTGTGGTAAGCTCTTGTCTGAATCTCAAGGCTTCTTTTTGCTCGGAATTAAATGTTTCAATAAGAAAATGAAAGACGGCAGCGGTGCCCAGGGACGCCGCACTAGCGTGGGAAGAAAGTACACAAGTGCTTTTATCCCTATACTTTTCCTCGTGCTTGCAAGAATAAAATAACACGGCTGCCTTTTAGAATATAAATTAGCAAATACAAATATTTATTGAAGACGTTATCATCTGGAAGTTATAATGTACAGGCCTTATACTCCGAAATTCGATTTTCGAACTTCGTGTCATGCCGTCCCTTTCACTCTCAAATTAATGACTATTAGTGTGAGCGGAACGGAACGAAACGAACTTCGAAAATCGAATTTCGGAGTAGCCCCTCAGTCGCCATCTGCTATATCGCGGCGGGCGAGGTCCTCAAATAATTCGGAGCAACATTAAATTTCAATACATTCGTTACACTAGATAAGGTTACTAACATCAGAACACGCAATTCGTCATAAATATAAGAGGAGCGACTTTTCAATAAACTAGGAACGTTCAATGAGGTAAAAATATTAGGAAGCACAAATCGTCAAAGGTATCGATAGTTAGGCTGATCATAAACATCCAAACATTTGTGGAAAATATACCTCAAGTTTGTAACAAATTGTTTAAATTACAGTGTATTATGCAAGCAAACGAGTACAGGTGACAACTTTCATCTTTGCATGACGTATGAGCAATAGCTGACTGAACTAGCTGTTGCCCGCAACTTCATCTGCATAGAATTTGTTTATCGCTATCCCGCAGGAATTACGCAATTTTCCGGGATAAAAAGTAGCCTATGTGTTATTCCAGACTATAATCTATCTATGTTCCAAATTTCATCCAGATCTCTCCAGCCGTTCTGGCGTGAAGTAACAAACATCCAAACATACAAACTTTCACATTTATAATATTAGTAGGATTTGTACGTGAAAATTATGTAAACGCCAAAACATCGCCGTGATTCTTTTTAGAACGTTTTCATTGTAGATTGATTTATTTCCAAGTAATTCAATTTTGTATCTATTTTGCTGTCAAAACTTTCGCGAACGCTAACAGTTACATTCAATCTGAAGAAGATCTGTCAGCCCAGTGGCGTAACTATAGGGTGGCAGGAGTGGCAAAATGCCACGGTCATATAGCTCTACGGGGCCCCGAACTGGCTTGGTTCAGAGCACAGATGGGACACTGATGCACTTCTTTATATTGAGGAAGGAGCCCCATCTGACGAATTTGCCACGGGCCCCAGACGATAAAGTTACGCCACTGTGTCAGCCATAACTTCTTTATTGAAACAGACCTTAGACAAACAATTGTAGAGCCGAAAATGAAACACGATTGTATAATATTTGAAAACATATTATACTGTCTACTTACGGAGGTCATAAGAGTCAGTAAATTAGCGCCTCTGGCGTACTCTCGGGCAGCTTTGCGGGCTTCGCTGTCCATGAGAAGGGAGCACTCCGACTCTATCAGGAATTCACTCTGATTCTTGTCCTCCGGCAGACACTAAGATAAAAATTGAAAGCAATGAGACATTTAACGCATTCACTGCCAGCAAATGCTACATCTTTGGTAGATCAAAACATTCCTCATAGCAGCGACAAGGTTTTACAGTGCCCTACGGTTGAAATTAACTCTGTAGAAGAGAAAAGCCGCAACTTTCCCCAGGCTTAAAATTACAGAAGTGTGACCTGTGTTTTTACTGTTTTTACAGAACAAAAAAAAATGATTGAAACATAAAAAAGTAAAACATAGTTTGTCCAACACAGATAATGCCAAGCTGCTGAAATGTCAATTTATTAATGTAACAAAACCCCATCCATCATGTTACTGATAAGGGTGTTTAAGTGAGGCAAGGACAGCTTTTTACTGGCTCGGCACTAGATGAAGACGTGATTTATGATTTGCGTCAGATAATTTATAATTTACGTCGATAGATCTTAAATCACTTAATTTTTTATTTCCAGCCAGTCCAGAAATTGTTACAAACCAAAAGCTTTTGGCTACTGCTTGACTTTCCAAGTAGCAACAAAATGCAGGAACTCTACTGACGGACAAAATTTTACAAATCAGCTCTATCACAAGTAGTACATCGCCACAAGGTCTGGCGGTGTTGTTTGCGCGACCTCTCACCGAATAGTTTACGTACCTATATGCTGCCCGTGCAAACCGATTTATGTCGGCTTGAGCAGTGGATTATCTCATTCCAGCCAGTCAGGCAGCTGCAAACAGATCGCCGCGTATCGTAGCAGTTAGCAGTGTACTATATAACCCAATCGTATAAACTTTATAAATACATACTCGTACCAAGTGCACCTACCTAACCTATAATATATAGTAGTACAAAAATTTCCGTCGCATTTGTAGCAGCTAATATGTCCGCAGCAGCCGAGTTAGGATTTGTGAATCGTGTTAAGAAATTAAAATCTTTTACACATGGTAATAATAAATAAATATTGCCTTCGGAGTCGAGCTCTACAGAAAAATGCACGTTTCACAGCAGTTTTCATTTGCGGTATAATATGGTAAGTACAGGTATTAGGAAAACGATGACACTCCGAGATCGAGTAAACAGGCCAGACTCTGCTCTCGGTAGAGTACTCAGCGCTTACAAATTGCGTCGAGCACTCGGTTGAGTGCTTCACCGACCGAAGCGGCGAGACAGTAGCTATCGGACCCTATTCTTGCTAGTCCATCGAGGGAATGGGCAAAAATCTTAGGAATCAGTTTATAGGCGACGCGGCTAGCAACCCATCACTATTTTGATTCTCCTTTCCACCTATAGGTACGCCCACAATTATGCTAACTTATGCCACACTTATGTACTGTCTAACCTGTTTACTCAGTATTTTATGATCAAAGCTTAATACCTTGAAAACTCCCGTTTACTTCTGTATTGTGTTACCGTCCCACGAGAGGTGGCTCGACATTGCCTAATGCTTTGATTGCAACACTTAACTGAGTACAAAGGCGAGACAGCAAATTGGTTCTCAACCGAGAGAGTGGGCGAGTGTGAGTGAACACAAAGTACACACTTCTCTCGCCACGGTACGTGTGGTCAAGGCATAATTTGCCGCGCGAGATGTCGATACGGCTTAAGACTGAAATCATAATCATACTATGAGAATCTCGTTGAGAATGCCGGTGATGATGATGCGGCCAGAGAGGAGCACTTGTAGCGTGGATCGTTCAAGGGGCCCCTCCATGAGCGACTGCTGTTTTTCGTGCGTGGCATTCCGCGCCCTAAGAAAAACAAAGTTAATTCACCGATGTCCACTAGATCAATGTTCATCAGGACATTGTATCGTAAATAGAAAGTAGTTTTACGGAATCTCGCAATCGAGATAGATTTGTCTCCATGATTAGCGTCATGCATAGCGACTCGTAAATGTGAAGGTTACAAAAATAAAAAGTTAGCAACTAGCAAAAAACTCCACTTACATTCGCCGCTCTAGTTGTTTATTGGCTAAAGCCCTCTTATTGTTGCATGAGGCGAGTATTAAATAGGGCCTGCGCCCACGCAGTTTCAACATCAAGGCACTAATTAAATCCATACTGCAAACTCGCACCCTGCCGTCCATTATGAAAGCTTCTTCACGACCTGAAAAAATAATCATTTATTTACAGAGTTAAGTTAGTCTCCAGATTGTAGACTAATTACAAATAGTCTACGTGATATAAAAAAAGTAGCTGGGACACGTGATTGAAAAGAAAGCATATTAAAAAGAAAATGCCCTATTAATTTTCGGAGCTTTAGGCCACTTCTCTCCTGTCAGTTTCAAATATCTCTGTGTATCCGGCACAACGGCAACAAAACATAAATTGTATGGTTACGCCTTAGGGTTACGTCCCCAGTATATAAAAAGCACTTTGTGGGGTTACGTACTCAGTCCATACGATTCGCCGTCCATTTCGCTATAGGTGAGGAACTCGCCGGCGAGCAGCATGTCGTCGAATTTGTTACGATTCACCACCCTGTTATATTGACAATAGTTATACCTATGTAATAGCATTGCAGGCGCTACAACTTTGTTATCATTTATTTCCATTTTTATTTATAGCACATAAATAGGTAGGCAGTTCCGACACAAAAGCTGCGTGTTCGTTGCATATTTTAAAACTTGATTGTTGTGAGAGCAGATATCGCCGCAATTCAACTGTTAGAGTTGTAGTTCTCCAAATTGCAAGGCAAAGTTCTTCGTAATATGATGCTAATAACCTGTAGTGATCCTGATAATGGAATTCGGCCGTTGTATGCTGAATAGCGAGTTGAATCCTCGCGCTGCATTCGTCTGCCAGCCGACGGGCCAGCGCACCTGCAACTCATTTAAAACTTTCATTAGATACAAAGTATTTGTCTTTACAACTTAGGGTAAATCCATATTTTTAACCTTGACTGTACATGCCCAAAAAAAGAAGAGCATTCTAGAGCAACAAATAAGTTGCATCGAGTTCGAGCGGTAACTGGCATTTTTTAGGGTTCCGTTACGGGGCTGTAATGTAACGTAATGGGGCTGTGTTGTCTGTCCGTACATATAATTACGACAGTACTAGCTTTTGAATAGTAGAATTATGTGTGCTAATTGGTTGAATTAATTAAAGCAATCAGGTTAAGTGAGTCTCTAGTCCCCATAGGTATAAGAATCGTGTTTCTCTACCCAATTATTTTAATTTCAGACATAAATGTAACATTATGAGGAATAATGACCGAGTTAGAATTATGTTTACTATTTAGGTACTTCAAACAGTTATTGAGGGTCTATCGGATAGACTCTATCCTGTAGGTACCTATATATGGGTGTCGAGTCAGCGCACTCAAAACTGAATGCATCTAGCAACAGGTTTATGCATCGTAAAGGGGTAATGGAACGTATAACCCGCGCTTTACTGCTTTCAGTATTGCAGCATGCGAGCCTTTAACACTAGTGATCTTTTAAATGAAATTTGGCACGCTTTGAACTTCTGAATTATGTCATGGAAGATTGTGTCAAGTCAACGATGTGAATAAGCTTCGTTGTTTAAAATATTCTTAACTGTTTTAGGCTTATGGGGGGAGAGCGTCCATCAAGTTGCGTTGTACACACGTGCCATATCTGGCGGCGTGACCGTGTCGTACCTTTGCCGACGCCCTCGTAGCCCACGAGCACGACGAGCGGCACCTCGGTGGTGTCGGCGGGCGGCGTGTGCGGCGACACGTGCCCGCGCGAGAGCTGCTCCACGTACAGCAGGCGTAACAGCCGTCGCGTGGCGAACGTTGTCATGTCTGGCAGCGTGTCCATTTTTGAGCTTCTCTGGACAAAATAATAATTTTGTTCTTAATATGTATCTACTTTTGTACTGTATGAGATAAAGTTTGATCACCGTCTACATCAAGGATTCCCAATCTTTTTTAGTTCACGGCGCACTTTTGAGTCTAGCGTTTTGTCTCGGCGCACTAACCGAGCTAGCTATTCAAAATTAAAACATATAGTCGGAAGGATTTTCTCACGGCGCCCCTCTTGCTTTCTATACGGCGCACAGTTTGGAAATCTCTGGTCTATATCAAGCTTCCTTTTCTTACCTGCATAACAGGGTTGAGTTCCATAGCATTTAAGCTCAATAAAAGAGGAAAAGTATCAAACACGACGTCCTGATAGCCGGGCACTGAGCAGATGGGGTTGGCGCGCATGTCCAGTACGGTCAGCCGACGCATCTGACGCATATAAACAGCTAACTCTAGAAGGATGCTCAGGCGGTTGTTGCGGACGTGTAGCTCGCGCAATCTGCAATTAGAATACGACGTCATACGTGACGAATTAGGAATGATATATAATTTTTGAGGTCTAAAAAGATATGATATGCGCCACAACTATTTGAGAAGGTATCAAACAATTATTCCATACGGTCGAACAATATGAATTGTGCACGAGAGACGTGTAAACTTGGGGCTCGGATGCATTTTTTTTCTACCTTGTGCATCCTGAGAATATTCTCATCGACTTCAAATTGTTTTCATTCAAGTTAAGGTACTCGAGATGCAGTAAAGTCCAGAGACCAGCTTGCGGGCCAAACTCAAAATTGGAAATGTTATTGTAGGACACATCTAGCCACAGTAAACGTAGATGATTCAAATTCTCGAGTCGCTGGATGTGGTTGAATGAGAGGTCTAAGTGCCGAAGATACCTGGAACGATTGTTAAACATAAGTTATAATTTAGTGATTTAAGAGCGAGAATATGATTTTAGTAAAAAGAACACGCAGCTACTGTACTTTTGTTGGTTGTGGTGGGCTTAATTTGATTTGCAAGAATTGTTCCATAAAACATAAGAATTTTTAATTAAATTTACGATGTTAGGAGTCCTAGGACAAGCGAGTTAGTGCGATAGAACGCTCGTTCCATTTATCACCTACTCGAGATAATAATCGTAATACGACTTAAAATTTCAGCCCTCTCAGTACAAGAAACTTAATAAAAACTTGTCAAAAACCTCAAATCTTGCAGGCCGTTGATAGACTTTATGTTGTTATGAGACAAGTCTAAAATCGTGAGGGACCAAAACATAGCGAGATCCCTTATCTTCTTCACAGAATTGTATTTATAATGTACTTCGGTAAGAAACCACTGCGCTGGAAATAGAAAGGTTTGCCTGTTAAGATTTTGGTCCGCTCTACATCTGCCGCATTGTTTTCGTAGAACCGATTTCTTTTCCGGATGGGAAAATCAGGTGCGGTACTGATCTCGGCTTACGACGACGTAGCGGGGAATGAGGAGATCAGTGAACAGCGACCCGGTAAATAGCAAAACCTTCTTCTATAATGGATAAAAGCCGATGTTTTGTGCCAAGAAGGGGACTACATGTCCTACATTGCTTCGACGGGAAGCGCCCGCTTATTCAGGTTAGAGCGAGCCAAAAGAGAGTTATCGAATTGAACGGCAACGAGCGAGCGGGGACCGCGTACATTACGCAGGTACGTTCGTGTTAACCTTTCCGTTTCCACACCCGGGGACAGGTAAGTAATCCTCTACTCACATATCGATACTGAACTAATGTTTTATTTACGTGTGCTATATTCCAAGACGGAGTTGAGCCTGTTGAAAGCCACGGAAATGAATTGCAAATAAAGAAGATACGATAGTACGGATAGATCTGTCAGCAGATTAGACGATAAGTCCAGGTACACCAAGTATTTGTATTGTTGCAGTACGTCGATATTAAGCAGATGCTGCAATCAAAGTTTTCGAAATTAATTAGGTATAAATAATGGCTAAGTTAAGTTTTGTCTTAACCAAGGCGTTTATCGCAAATGGGGTTTAAATCAAACTTTCCATTTAGGAAAAAAAACACATGTCGTTTGCAAGAGGTCTTAACATAGCTATGTGTGTAACCGATAGCCCACTGAAGACCCGGATGGCCTAAATTAGTTAGCAAAACCAGCGTTTTAACCTTTCCAGAGAGATTTAATTTGATATAAACGTAGTCTCCTAAGATAGGTGTCCTTTTTAAGTACGAAAGGCATGTGGTGACCACGTCTCGCGTTAGTGTCCCCGCAGTCATCTCTGCCACATCTTCGGGCTTGAGGATATGGACTATCGGTGAGTACATGTCAGCATATAGCTCAGGAAAGTTGTAGAAGCAACCCCATAAGTTGCCCTCATTCATCAATGGTGTCACATTCGGTGGAAACTGAAAATAAAGAATATTTCATTTAACGAAAAACCACGTTTAATTTTAACACGAGGAAACATGACCTCGCAGTGAGCATAACACGGTGATAATACAGCTTTATTACTTACTAAAAATAGTATAACACAACAGACTGAGATTGTAGAAAATCAATGTGGTATGGAGAAACAAAATATTTGTATCCTTTGAAATGAACTCTCCGGTTTCAAGCGACCGGGAAAATCACGGCATTTTCCATCGAAGTTAAAACGACATCCGATAAGATATTTTTACCTCGGGGAAATACAAGCCGTGGAGAGTGATGAAATGTGACCCTACTCAGGGGGACGTACATCAAATTGGCGGGGACGCGATCCTGCCGTTACTTTTGAGCCCTACATCACCTCAAAAGATGTTTAACGGCCCTTTTACCTGTCCCGCATATTATATGGCCGAGAGGCTTGTTGACGACAATATTTCATACGGAACTTTATATTCATGAATATTACATGCAATGCTGGAACAAGTTTTAGGTAACTCGTCGCCGAGTTGGGGGAAAATATTATTATTAATAACAAATGCCAATTCACTTTCTCTTACTTTACTGGAAACTGAAAATGGGTCCTGTCCATTTACTATGTTCCAGTAAAGTAAGTGACTGTAACTTGCTTCTAATGTCTCAGAATTACCTTAGTTACTCCGTTTTAAAGTAGACGACTGTCACACTTCTAGGAGAGCTGTTGTTTGTTTTTTATTTAATTCATGATCTTTATATTCAACAAGGTACAGATTATCGCAGGAACAGCGAGCGAAAACCGCGAATGATTTATGACACTTACACACATGCATCAAAATTAAAGCTTTGTAAACTAAACTTAGCAAAGGACAATTGAAATACAGATATGGATTACCTGTTCAGCGAATAAGACTTCGTCGCTTTTATGTCCCACATCAGATACGAAGCATTGCATTGAGAAGAACTCTTTGCCTGTTAGTCCGATACTGCGGGCTCTAGTGCTGCTATGCCCTGGGATAAAGTAATAAGAAGAAAATTTATTTGTAGTTATTTTACTCCCCTTTTATACCTCGTTCAGATAATAATAAAAATGTCTCAAATGCAGGGAAAGGCTTACGTAAAACCGAAATCTATACTGTCTTATAGCAACACGCTTAGGGTGCTACCACAAAGTTTTGTATAACGTTAAACATTTAATAACAAATTTCCTAATAACTTTACAAGTTTTAACAAAATGGAAGTGTTTTTTTGTGTTTTATAACGTTATACAACACTTTAACACCGGTGTGGGAGCAGAATGGACAGTAGCTTGAAACTCAAAAGTGGTTTTTACGTAGTTTTAAATTCAAAGGCTGGTACAGAACCTTCTCGCAAAAACGTTAGCGTTATCTTGTGTGAATGATAAACGCCGTCCATTTCCATCCCGGACATATTTTTCCGCTCTCATGCTCACAGCCCTGCTCAATGAACCCCGATAGATCCTTAAAATGTGTTTATGGGTGACAAAGCAAGAAAGAATAGTGCCCGCCCGACTTATGGCCTTGTGGAAGCTCTCATGTAGGGTCACCACTTCAAAAATTTAAAAGAACTGTCTAAAATACATACATACATACATATATCACGTCTTTATCCCTTACGAGGTAGACAGAGCCTAAGGTAACAAAACCTTAAGGCCACGTTTTGCATGATTAAGGGCGTGAGGGTGGAAAGGGAAATCAAAATAATGATGGGTTGCTAGCCGCATCGCCTATAACATGTTTCCTAAGACTTTCGCCCATTCCCTCGATGGGCTTTTACCATCTTCGCTACTGTTTAAAACTCGGGTATTAAACAAAGTCCACACGGGTCAAGCCCTCGCGCGGAAAGCAGTTTCAGCGGACGAATTCGTATTGTAATAACAAAAATAAAATAATCCACGTTGTCGAATGTCGGAGCAATCTAAAAAGGCCGATAAAGTTCCGAGTTTTTTCCCCTTTCCACCTATACGCCCACAATCATGCTAACTGTAGCCTTCAGGTCTTCTTATCCTAGGCTCTGCTTACCTTGTAAGAGATAAAGACGTGATTAATATGTATGTATTTATGTATGTGTTAAATTCAGTTAGTATGACAAAATCCTTTTCATCACACTTGCTCGTAAACGGTATCAAAACATACAGGTTAACTTGGCCGTAAAGCCCCATATAAAACCTTCGGGCTTTTTTCTTGTCATGAAACTCTAGGGTGGTAAGTAACGCCCGTGCCCGCGACGCCCGCAACGCCAGCGACACCCTCAGCGCCGGCGCCAGCCGCCGCCCGCGCAGCAGCCCACCATCGCCACGACAACCCCTCCCACCCCAATACCCGCGCGCCGCCGCCCCCCGCGGCCACCGACTGGCCAAACCCCGCGTCTCCAGCACGCGGTTTTTTTGCCCTATAATTTTATTTATTTACTCGCAAATTTGATGAAAAACATTGTATGTTTCACGGGCGGTACGGGAATTACGAACCTCGACTCAGAAAGCCCTCAGTCTTCGACTTAGGGCTTCTACTAGAGCCTCGATCGTAATTCCTTAATACACAATGTACTATATTGTGTCCGGATAGATTCAGAAAGATGGTAATCCTACTGCCACGTGCGAATTCTACATGGGCCATAAACAAAGAATTACGTCACTGTGTCCACGATATACTGCGTTAAAGTTCCACATTTTTCAATCGTACTGAAAATGATAAAATATATTTATGTAAAATGATTGTTTCATATTGTGTTAGTATGTCGGTAGGTTGTAACTTTTATACATATCCTGAAGGAGTAACAGTTCCGTCGCACCGTTAATGGGATTATGAAAATTAGCATCTGAGTTGAGTTGGGAAATAAACCTAAATAGGTAGGTATTAAAAGTAATATGTAGTACGCAGAAAAAATAATAAGGCCAAGGAAGTTTCATTATTTCTTCATCTTTAATATTACTTTTTGGGAGTAAAAAGCTAATGAAGCTTCTTTTTCTTCATTAAAGAATTTTGTCGGCAGATTTTTTTTAATGAAGTTTATACCTAATTTTATGGTAATTCCAAAGCTTAATTAGCAGCCTAATTCACGATTTGACTAACTAGCAATTTAGTTTTACATTTAATTATGTCTCAAACAGGTATTGGCACAGATGTTTCAAAACTTTAACCCGTGTTTTATATATAAGGGTTGTTTCACACGTAGGTACCACAACCACATGCCAACTACAACCACACTGCAACCACATCACGTGATTGGGCGCATATTTTGTATTGAAAATTAATAGTATAATTCACACATTTTGCCATCATTTATCGACTGCGGGTGTGATTACGCCCACTTCGCAACCACATCGCAACCACCGGCGGTACCTACTGCTTTAGGGTTGTTTTACATGTACCACAACCACACCACGTCGCTGCGATTCACACGTAACCACATCGCAACTACTAGCGGCAACCACATTTTATAGGCACCACAACCCAACTGCAAAATGCTGCAGCGACACTATTCACACGTAACCACTGCTTGACCGCATTTTAACGCTGCGACGTGGTGTGGTTGTGTTACGTGTGAAACAAACCTTAGCTTCACTTACAAGTGAAGCTACTACCAACTAACAATATAATCAAATCTTGGACGAAAAATTTAAACCTGTTAATAATTTAGACAATCGAAACGCAGAGCCGACCTTTCATACGGGTAAGTAAATGCATTCATACTTGATCTAATAATATCCAGGGGTTCCGACGGAAAATAATTGAACTTAGACACGTCAGTCCAAGTGCGTAGCACACTGCCCACACGTAAGTACTTGGACGACACTTCTCCAGACTGTAAGAATTTCTTCGGATCCTTGATGAAGCTTTGATTTGAGTCAACTTGATCCTTTGATTCCTCGTTACTATCAGACATTGTTGTTATTTTATTATGTCCTTTTGTACATTTATTCTACCGACGTCTGAATGTCAAAAAAAATCGGACAATACATGTTTTTTTAACTAACTCGATAAAGGTAAAACCTTTTTGATTTAAATAAAAAAGTTACAAGTAGGTTTTAGCGAGAAGTCCAAGAGCCATAGATAGCTTATTAGCGCCAAGAGACAATATATAGTATTCTACACGTACCTACGGAAACAGCAAGTCACTACATAATATAAAACAAAGTCGCTTTCTCTGTCCCTATGTCCCTATGTATGCTTATATCTTCAAAACTACACAACGGATTTTGATGCGGTTTTTTTAATAGATAGAGTGATTCAAGAGGAAGGATGTATAATTCTACGCAGACGAAGTCGCGGGCAGAAGCTAGTAAAAGATATAAAATAAAGTAATATAAGTTTAATATTTATATTAGCTACAAATAAAACATATTAAGACAAGGGGAACAACAATAAAACAACTAGCATAGAAGAGGTTTAACGGGAACTAGAAGAATAACTATACGATGGACCGCTTGTGACTGGACTTGTTACTCTTCTCGAGCGGATCCTCTTAGGCTTGATTCGTGTAACATTCTTCTGGACAATATTCTTCGGAGTTTTCCTCCTTCTGTGTATTTTCTTCGTAATTATAAGATGCTTTCTAATATTCACTTGCCTAACAATGTTCGTGATCAATATTGATGCTCTGCTTTTGGCTAGTCTGTGTAATAATTGACGCTTGGGCAAAGCAAGACTCCAGTTTTTCTTTCTCGTTACTGGCTTTCCACTGTTCGTCCCACTGGTTCCACTGGCACTTGCTTTAGGCTCAATTATGTTGTCATGGCTACCAATACCGAAATTAATTGTATTATCTGAATCAGACATGTTAATTCTTGTGTTCATCTCGTCATTAAATGCTTGTGGTTCGGTTTTTTCGGGAACAATCTCCATTGTATTAAGAAAAAAAAAACGTTTAACAAACTCTTGTAATGTTCTAAAAAGTGTTTGAACTGTTAAACTGACGTTCATTCAGTACTACTTCAATCAGTTTTCATTGTCATTCGATCGTATTCAAAACGTATTTCGATTATTCTCACAGTTCACAGTTTGCTCGGAAAGAGTTTTTATGTGTCTGTTTTTACACAGATATAAACCAAACCGGATGATCCCTAAATATTGCTCGGTCAAGAAAGTTACGAAAATTCGACCTTTACAACTTATAAAACGTAACTCTATAACTACCACACGGGACTTAATCGCGTAACAATGCAATGAGTATGTTGGTTGTCGTTATATATAAGTGAGAACAGCGAAAGTTTCAAACATTACATTATAAGATACACATACATACATACATACACAAATCACGTCTTTATCCCTTACGGGGTAGACAGAGCCTAAGGTAACAGGTACCTGCAGGCCACATTTAGCAAGATTGTGGGCGTATAGGTGGAAAATGGAATCAAAATAGTGATGGGTTGCTAGCTTCATCGCCTATAACATGATTCCTATTTTCGCCCATTCCCTCGATGGGCTTTTACCATCTGCGCGGGTAGAGAAGCAACTGGTACATTCTATGTTTTTCCTTTGCTCCCAGACCAGCATGGAAGATATTGATATAAGATGTACTTGGCAAACTATAAAAATCGTACAAATTACGATGAACAACTTTTCAGTTTAATTAAAGTTTGATTAAATTAAGTAATTTTAAGTAACAACTGCAGATAAATATACAAGAACAATTAACAAAACTAGGACTTAAATCTATACTTAACATTATAAAATAGGTAAAGTTTGTGAGTTTGTGACGTGACGTTGTAGGGGATAATCTCCTAGGAGGATTTTGAAAATTCTTTTACCAATAGATAGCCACATTATTTGTGAGTGTCATAAGCTATATTTAATTCTGCGTGGACTGTCGCGGGCAACAGCTAGTAAATCTATAAAAGAGTTGCACCGAGCCATAGACCCCAAGATGATGTCAGTATTTCCTCCCTGTATGTATATGTGGTAACTACAGAAGTACTTACGAAAAAGAATCCACAACGAAAATCACAAAATATACTAAAATAATAGAACATAATTGTTAATGGTTAGATAAACATTTTTCTTTTACAGGAATTAAAGTTTTTGTAAAAATTACAGAACCTATTTTTGTAATTATGCAGAAAGAAAATGCTCGAGACAAGACAGGAGCCCCATTTAACGTGAGTACTAACTCAAACATTTAACTAGAGTCCTTACTTGACGGGTTAATTACTTTCTTACCTGATTTCGAGATCAAGAAAACGGTACGAAAAACTTAGTCATAAGGGATTATCAACGTTAGTTTCCATATTATGTTCTTAATTTCTGTGACTAGTTTTATTGAAAAAAAAATATGAAGCACAAGAATACTGCTAGTAATAAGCTAAAGGCTAAGCCTACTAGCTTTTCGGGTTAGCATGTTAATATTTTTCCATTATCGGAGAATAAAATAAAATATACATACATAATTTGAAATTGATTTATAGTAACGCAGACACGTTTAAAGCTTTGAAGCTAATATAAGTAGGTGCATATGGCTATTAATTGGTCATGTAATCCCTTCCTATCATCAACATTTCTACTTAATTTAATTAAGACTTCCTACATATATCTTCCGAATATTGTATCATCAGCATCACCAAATTATAACGAACGTCTATTTTCACTTAGTTGATAAAAAACGTTGATAGAAACGGGTTACAACTTTTCCCCGGCAAATTCCTCGAGAGGTGGAATGAATTTTGATGTGAAGTTTAGAAATAAGTCTCTCGCCGACTTCCAGCGACCTCCACGAGGATGGAATTTAATTATCTTAAAAGTAAGGAGCAACTTGCATCATCACATTTTCTTACGTCGAGCCGAGAGCAAATAGGTCTCATATCTTTAATAACTAAGAATATCTTGCTTATTAAGGTCTGGTTATACATGTATAAGACGAAAAGTCAACTGTGATTATTAATAAAATTTAAAGAAAATTTAAGAAAGTTTAATGTATATTTAGCACGTACTAGAAAAAAATAGTAAGTATGGTTGGTGCAGCAGTACCTATTCATGTACGGTCTGTCAGTAATATCGGAAAGAATAAAGTTCTTAAAACCAAACGAGACTTTCATATAGGTATAAGATGTTTTTATGTGCTTTGTTCTATCCGGCGTTACAGCCGGTGACTGTGTATATATACATAGGTACATACATATGTATATCATTTAAAATAAGCATTACTCTAGGCTCGGTCTACCCCGAAAGGATAAAGACGTAATTTATATATATGTATATACTATGTAAAATTAGCATTGCTGGTAATTTTCTTTCAAGTGATCTCTAGAACTTTTGCCAGGCAGTTGAATTGACTAGAGTCGAACTCGTACGAGCTAGCTGGATTAAGCCCCTCACGTGTTGGGTCTTGTACCATGATTGACTAACCGATATACAATGCAAAGCGTAAACCGCTGAAGCTAGGGATCTTGTAAACTTATATGAATGAAATTTGAAATATACAGTGTTTATACAATGCCTGCTTGGGTACAGAAAATTCATGCTTCTAGTTTTATCCACAACGAAGTTAAAGGGGGGGTCGAAAATGGCCTGAACTGCTTCGAGAAAAGGATGGTACGGCCGTGTCGCTTTTTTTGCTCGACTTGGCGGGGGCACTTCCGTGCCCCCAGATATCTTGAGTAGGGGAGACCGAGGCGAGTTGAGCCAGAGGTGAGTTGATACAAAGCCGATTTCTCGGAACTGTGACAGTTTATCGGGCTGGTAACTTCGCTAATTCGTTGCTCTTTCTACACTCCACAGTTTGTGTGAAGTTGTGACCTCGCTAACTGTCATAGGTGCAGAGAAAAAGGCTTTGTATCAACTCACCTCTGTCTCAACTCGCCTCGGTCTCCCCTATCATAGGAACGTACCAAGACAATATTTTTTGTGTAACGAAATGCTTCAATTTCACGTTTTTATTACTTACATTGTAAATACTAGCGGTGTGGATTGATTAAAATATGTAAGTTTGTAATACTTACACGTAAATGTTCTCATGTTAATAGGTACGTAAAGATATCAATTGGAGTAACTAATATTCGAATAGTGGATATAAGAGTATAATAGTATTTTTACGAACATGTAGGTACGTAATATTTTCATGATTGATTTATTTTTAATCAGGCTTAAGCTAACTTTACATAAGCATTGTAAAACAACCAATTTAATGTTATTATTTTTGTACTTGTATCCTTTGGTGTTTCCAATATTCATCACAAAACGTATAATAAAACAAAAACTATTCTCACGCATAATGCTCTCTACAATTTAAATTACGATAAGTACCGACACATTATTAAATTTAAGACAGAATCAAGAATATATTCTCAGCAACTTTCACTCCATAAGAGCTTTTGATTACGTCTTACGAAATGTTTCTACTTCACTTCAACTTTGCACATTATTTTTATAAATTTAGCTTTTTTCCCTTTTCCTCCAGGAACGACAAGGTCATCACTCACGTGCCTAAGACGGAGGGAATTTGAGTGTACGAGCATTCGCTCGGCACCGTGCAATTTTGCGCGTTATGGTAAGTAAAAGTGCCGTGGAAAGACTACCTACGAAGGGAATTTTTCTTTAAGAACGTTCAGCGTTAAACTTACTATAGGTATTGGAAAGACGATAAAACATCAATGGAACTTTTGATGTGCTAACACACTTAAGACGGTGGTGTGATTTATTCTAGGCAAGACTTGAATGATGATTTAGTACGAAAGTGATGTACTACGAAAAAATTGTGGCTTTATCATTTAACTTTTGTGTTTGCGAAATCGTTGATATAAGTGTCAGTGAGATTTTAATTTCAAGGGCTAATAATGACTAATAAGATTTAAAGAAAAGAAACAAATGGTTGAAGAAATATGCACATAGAGTTAATATTTAATGCCCTTAATTGTTAAAGTGATCCATTTGTACTTTTAAGTTACATACATAAACCAAATTTTTATCCCTTACGGGGAGACAGACCCTAAAGTAACAAGACCTAAAGGCCACGTTTAGCATGATTGTGGGCGTATAGGTGGAAAGGGGAATCAAAATAGTGATAGCCGCACCGCCTATAACTTGATTCCTAAGGTTTTCGCACATTCCGTCGATGGGCTTTTACCACGTGCGCGGGAAGAGAAGCAACATTATATGTTTTTTCTTTGCTTCTAGACTAGCATGGAAGTAAGTTTAGCGTAAGTTTCATTTTCATCAACATCATTCATGAGTTGGTGAAATGATTACTGCGGCAACCTTTCTTATTCCACTACGATGAAAAGGTTTGTTCGTCCCGTTTTTTTCATATAAAATGTCCGAATGACGTTGAAGTGTTCAAGCGGACATTTAAGCGGGCCCGACACTCCGCGTCAAAGAAACGTGCGGGGTAAAAGGTATACCGCCAAGATGTGGGCCAACGACTTTAGGCTTTTGTTCCGAAATCCATTTTCTAAAGTTGTTAAATACGATTTTGTCAACACAATAGAACAGCGACGGCTGTTTAGACTTATCAGGTGAGTACAGGTAAACCGGTTCAGATTGTAATGTAATTTAAGATACCTACCTACTATTACATACACTGTGTCTTAAAACGAATCCGCAAATATATCAGTACGTGGTTTAGTTAATTTTATTGAAAATCCCTGCAACTGTTTTTTAAGATTTTGTTGACGTTCGAACTGTACGGTGAACTGTGGTGAAAAACCTTACAGGAATATTCAATTCAGCTATTTAACCCAACCAACATTTCAGAAAAAATGTAAAACAGACACTTTGTATTTATAGTGAATACAAGTGCGTTCATATAATTATAGGATACAATTTAAATGAATATTAGTACCTACACCTACCTACTATTGGTAGTAATAATTCTCAAAATATGATTTGGTTATTGATTCGAAAACATCCATAAGAGTGGACTGCAATTTTCCAACCACGTCGTCTTCTAAGTTCCCATTGAACTTATAACGACTTCCTTTATTAAAAATATTCGGTACATTTATTCCTAGGTATTTTACTCGCCCAAAAAATAAATTCCTTCCCCGAAGGTCGCGGACGCTAATAATTGGCGCGAGTCCTATAAGACACGGCCTTGCTCTCCGTTTTCCTTTTTTCCGATTTAATTGCCCAGAGCCAGGGTCAGCTTTCGCCTTTCAGTTTTTCATTGTTTGAAGTGAGAAATAATAAAATCTGGCACGAATCCTGTTTTAGAGAACACGGCGAGATTTATAAGTGACGGCGTTGAACGTCGGATGTTTATACATATTTAACTTTGAAACCATTTTAATAATTCACTTGCTAAAGTACCTACCTGAAGTATGTAACGGTACATGTCCTAGGTATTCTTGTTTTTTTTAGAAAGATACGACTTATACTAAAATTTAAATATAATAATAAATAATAATATTAGTAACAATTTATTTATTTGTACATACATACATTAGTGAGTTACAAAGAGAAAAACATTTATTACAACATACGTGAGGTGCTTAAATTATTATTTTACAGAGTTAATTGTACCTACCCACAGCAAGCGGTGCACAATGGCATCGATCAGCAAACGCCTTGCCTTGTCAATCGGTTTCAACCACAAAATTCCCGGGGAGAGTGTGGCGACTAGTTTCCAAAAATTTAATTTGACTTTTAGCGACATTTTCATTCTCAATTTTTCTCAATTATTTTTTTGACAATGTTTAAATTTCATGAAAAGATATTTTACTAGACGCAAAATTACCCACTCGCAAAATTTACCAATTTTTTTTATTATTTGCTTTGATAAACCTTCGACAGAGCCTCGTTATGCGAGGCTCTTATTTTCTTTCTATTCGGGCGTCTAAAGATTACTAACGAACCTAACCTATCTAGTGCCTTAAACTAAGAATAAATGATATTGGGAATGGGATATTCGCTTGTGGTAAAAAAATCGTAAAGGAAAATAACATACCTACTGAAAAAAAAAAAAGTGGGAAATTTTGCGAATGAATCGCTTCTAGTCAAGTTCGATTTTCGGTAAATTAATCGAAGCACCCGAAAACAAATAATGCTGGTGTTGGTGTTGGTAAATAGAAATGACTGTATAATTCTGAGCAATACTTTGTGAGCAGCAAATCCTCTGAGTGCAGGAGGCGGCTTGATCCGGAGCTGTTCTGTGCTGTTAGGGATTTGTCTTCGAGGATGTCGGTAAACACTAGTTGTAGTTTAAGCTCCGGAGTGCTTATACGTATCTTATGTTGAGATGCATTTGTAGTGCTTATTCCAAGTTGTTTAATCAAGGTAGAATTAAGCTTTTTCAACTACGAACAATTTTTAAGCAACGAATTTCGAGGTATGCTCTAAATTAATATTTAAATGATTTTTGAAATTTAGATACAAAACTTTTATTTTATTGAATCAGGGGTTACTTTGCGGAGGTCCATTTTAATGATAATTTTTTTTAATGAGTAGCGGAGTAGCAAGGGTAAATATTTTTTGTTCATTACAAAAGTTTTATTAAAATTCATCAATTGGTTAATAAAGTGCAAGCACAATGTTCTCACTAATAATTAATAGTAGAGTTGCACTGGAGGTATCTCATTAATATAGGTACTTATGATTAATAAAATCCATTAAAGCTTCATAGTTTGTTTATTTCCATCGTAGTTGAGTTGGGACAAGGAGGGCGTAGTATTTAAGCGTAAACTTGAGGGAGGCGCATAGGGTAATAGGTTGGGAACCCCTGCTGTAGTCCCTATATATTGGTAACCATAGTTTTGTTCCAACGTCTTTCTTTTCGTAACACTTAACGATATATTTTACTTTTGAGCTCCAATAATGGCAAAAGATGAACAAGCAATTCGTTGTCCAATATTTTATAGCATATCAACAGCATAGCATATGAAATGCAAAATACAATATAAATTATTCAGTATTCGTCATAAAACGAAGAAGGCATCTTACTTTTTCAAACTTCAAAGTGCAACTACAGTTCCGCGGGAGAACTCAATCGTGAAACTTTGCCACAGACGCCGGATGATAGCAAACCGGTAGATTTTTGAAAAGATTTTTTTAGCGTAGAAACGTCAAACAACAACAATGTGTCATAATTCTGAGCTGTGGGGGGATGAGCGAAGTGTCTCCGCGTCTGCAAAGAGAATGGAAAAGAAGTGTCCCGCTTTCGGTTGGCACACTGAGCTTGCCGCCGTAAGGGAAATTTTCAATTTGCAGACTTGCTCGGAGTAGTTTGTTGTTCTTGTTACGAATAATTACTGAAACGCAGTGGTTTCAGTTTCAGTGGTGTAAGAGTGTGTTTGATAACTTTTCAGTTGATTTTTATGCAAGAACAGAGTATGTTTGAAACATGTTTGTGTTTGCAAGTGAAATCGTAAGTGAAACAGTAGGTAGGTAAGTGCGTGTTTTCTTTGTTTTGGTTGATTAAAGTACGGAAAATAGCTTCCTGGATAGCGGATAATTTCGTTTTTCTCCAAGTCAAGCGCTATCATTACAAAAACTTACAACTCCTTAATTGCTCTGGTTTTCATACCGTATTTTGATTCGTAAAAGTTGGCTCTATTCATTTTGTGACACTATTCGAAAAAATTGAAGTACAAAACAAGAACACCAAAACAAGACAAGAGCGCTTTGTCTAAAGCACTTTAAAAAGCAAAAAACTTCAATTCAATCAAGAGGCTTCGATACACAATGTTTTTCAATATCGTACCAATAATAAGTAAATAATAATAAATACGAGTATAAGACTCGGTATCCTTCTAACTTTGAGTAGGGGGCGAATAGTTGTGAAAGTTTTTGACGCTCCAAACTTAGCCTATCTTGGAGGAAAGTATGTTAGAACTACATTTAGTATAGGAGATACAATTTGGTGTCTTTAAATTAGGGTATGCGCAAAGGCCCAATTTGTGCCGACAAACATTAAAGGGTACTAGAGGGCAGTGTAATTAGAGAGGTCAGCAGTTAAATCTTGGAACAACGCCGTTTAAAGTTGGCCGTCGCTGCCGAGCCGTCCCGACGCTTACGACCAGACACCTGCCTAGCTTTATAGGCCAGGGTCGATACCTTTGAAAATGATAAAAAGTAAAATAAAATTATAGTAGGATGAAACCCATTAGAAAAGGTAGAGAATATTACAAAAATTAAAGGAAAAATAAATTACGGTCGATCTGAGGTCGGGAAGGGGGGGGGGGGGTGAGTTTTTAAGGGTGAAAAACGGTTTATCTCGATTTCCGGCGAAACTACAAGTCTTATGAAAAAAAGTTAAATGGCAAAGTTGTAGGTAATAAAAAGATCTACAACTTTTGCTTTTACACTTTTTTCACATAACCTCAAAATTTATGTGAAAAATTCAAATAACCAAGTTTTTGGTTTTTTATTTTTATCTTTTGCAAAAATAATAATTTTTTCACGAAACTTGGTGAAAACTTACCTTTTTATGTCCCGAACTTACAGTAATTTTTTTGATTCAAAAGATTCATTTTTTCACCTTATTTTGACTTAATATCGAAAAAGCACCCTAATTTTCAATCGAAAATTCTCACGTCAAAATATCTGTTTTTTTTTAAAAGTCGGTGGCCTTTTTGTTCGTTGATATCTTTACTTTCCGATGGTATAAAAAAATATATACATTACAATGGTAATTTTTGTCAGAAAATGCAAATAAAGGAAAAAATCATTATGTTCAATTTTGAGCTATTTATTTAAAATTTACACCTTAATTACTCGTTAAACGTAAGATTACATGTTACATTGATAAACAAAAAAATTACGAATCCATAAAACATAAAGATTGGAAAAAACATGCGAAAATAATTATTCTAAATATTTAAAAAAATAGGATTTTAAGGAGATTTCATCTAAAAAATGTGACTGTTGCAATATTTTTCAGTAATAAAGTTGATTTATTAAATTCTAATTACATTTATGTCATAGAAAATCTCATCTTACTAATATTATAAATGTGAAAGTTTGTTACTCTTTCACGCCAGAACGGCTGGACAGATCGGGATGAAATTTGGAACATATATAGATTATAGTCTGGAATAACACATAGGCCACTTTTTATCCCGGAAAATTGCGCAATTCCCGTGGGATAGCGATAAACGAATTCTATGCAGACGAAGTTGCGCGCAACAGCTAGTAATATATAAATATACATGTAAATCGTACTATTGAATTTCGATACTTTATACTGATTACGTTATTCATAGTAATTTTCGTAAATACAATAAAAATAGGATTTGAATCCTATTTTTAAATATTTAGAACAACTATTTTCGCATGTTTTTTGCAATCTTTATGTTTTATGGATTCGTATTTTTTTTGTTTATCAATGTAACATGTAATCTTACGTTTAACGAGTAATTAAGGTGTAAATTTTAAATAAATAGCTCAAAATTGAACATAATGTTTTTTTCCTTTATTTGCATTTTCTGACAAAAATTACCATTGTAATGTATATTTTTTTATACCATCAGAAAGTAGAGATTTCAACGAACAAAAAGGCCACCGACTTTTTAAAAAAAACAGATATTTTGACGTGAGAATTTTCGATTGAAAATTAGGGTGCTTTTTCGATATTAAGTCAAAATAAGGTGAAAAAATGAATCTTTTGAATCAAAAAAATTACTGTAAGTTTGGGACATAAAAAGGTAAGTTTTCACCAAGTTTCGTGAAAAAATTATTATTTTTGCAAGAGATAAAAATAAAAAACCAAAAACTTGGTTATTTGAATTTTTCACATAAATTTTGAGGTTATGTGAAAAAAGTGTAAAAGCAAAAGTTGTAGATCTTTTTATTACCTACAACTTTGCCATTTAACTTTTTTTCATAAGACTTGTAGTTTCGCCGGAAATCGAGATAAACCGTTTTTCACCCTTAAAAACTCACCCCCCCCCCCCTTCCCGACCTCAGATCGACCGTAATTTATTTTTCCTTTAATTTTTGTAATATTCTCTACCTTTTGTAATGGGTTTCATCCTACTATAATTTTATTTTGTCTCAAAAATTATCGACCCTGGCCTATTATGACTGGTCTTAACTAGAAAATGTGTTTTATGTAAGTCAGTGTTACCGTATGAGCATTAAATACTTGGTATTTTTTAAATAAAAACATAATAGCAATTGATTTTAGGTGCTAATTTGACTTGAATTTCTAAATGTCAATGAAAATTAGAACACAAAAGTAAAGCTACGGCCGGGAATCGAACCCGGATCCTCGTCATTCCGTGACGCGTGCTATATCCTTACACCACCTATAGCAGGTGGGTAGTCTTCGAATTTTTCTACCAGTTACTAGATGTCACGTGACTTTTGTTACTATGCGAAATTTTGTCGCTAAGCGTCATCTGTTTGAATGATGTGTCTGTGCGACACAATTACAAACTCCCGTGGAACATCTACTGCTCATCAGGGACGAGAGAAGGCGCTGTTTTTCAAATGATACGAGTAGGTACTATCAAATGAATCAAGAATTTTTTATTTCTTGATTTTTATGTTTACTTTTACGGTTTTACCGTTAGAAATTAAATTTCTAAATGTCAATGAAAATTAGAACACAGAAAAATCCGAGTTCAAGTTTAACGGTTAAGCGATACCCCGATACCAACTTTATAGTGGGAAGTGATACGTTAATAACCCTTCATATAGGATGGTTTGTAAATATTATAAATAACTAGATTGCCCCCTTTGATACCTATAACAAGAAAAATTGTTAGCTAGCAGAGTTTTGATTTTTCAGCATTGTTGCACTTGCAGCGTAAAACTCTTCAGGTTATCGTACGAAATAGAAATAGATAAATAAAACATTTACCTCAGGATCTAGCCCCGTATCATGTCAGTTACATCTTATTAAAACCCATGTCAGTTAGTATAAAATAAAAAAATGGGTAACATGCCTTTTCGAAGAAAATTGATAGCACTATGAAGCTGAATCAACTGAATAAAGAACCTGGGTAGTTTATCTTCGAGAGTAGTAAATATGTTAGGTAATACATTATGTATTCTGATGAAGTGAGCAGTTCGCTGCAGATGCTGCGCATCGTAAACTCTGTACGTGGCCAGAACTGTTGCAATTACGTTCGTCGAACCTAGTTGTTTTTTCTGAAATTTCATCCTTAATAGAATTTCTGTTACCGGAGAACGGCAGAAGCGCTCTCTTTGGTCGTTTCGCATTGGCTTTTAATAATCTAAATAAAATTGGTTTTAGAGTCTTAACTTTTTTAAGATTGAATGAGATTGAAAAAATACTGACCATTTCCCCAGTTGGCATTAATCCTTTGATAACGATCGTTAATTGCGCCTCTAAAGTTTTTGCCGAGTTAATCTTTATATCCGTTTTTAAATTCATTAATCAACCTTAAGACGACATTTATTGTTCGACGGAAGTTTAGGGCACACTGTTTTATTAATACACTTTATACAAACTTGTCTAAGGGAAGATCAACAGAAGTGATTAATGATATTCTTCAGATTTCTTCACAAAAGCCTTTTTTAGAACGTTTACTTAGGAAAATGTCTACAAATTTAAATAAACTGGCCATCATTTTGTATCCCTATTGACTCTTTCTTCAATTTCGCCTACAGTTTGTGTTTGACACTTTTAAAACAACCCTCTGATTGTTTTCAAACTGTCAAGTTGTCAGCTGCCAGCGGGTAGCGGGTAATGAAATGTAACCCCATTGGCTTCATTTCTGCACTGATTTATTTCTATTTATGTCAGTAGGTAAGTTCGCTACGATTACAATCGATTATTGCTCGGTGTGTTCCACTCGAGTTGTACCTCGGTGTGATGTGGTAGTGATTCGGGCTGTCTTTTTCGTTAGGTTTCCGGACGCATTTAGTGAAGCGTAGAGGCTGCGTAGCGCTGGCTAATCGTAGCATGCCTACGCCCCTTACGCGTCAATGTGTTTTTAGTTCGCTACGCTTTACGAGCATTACGAGTGTGTGTTTATGAAACGAACGGAGTGTGTAATTTGTAGTTATAAACATTATGTTAGTAAAATTAATGAACAACCATGAGACATCAGTATTCAGCAGGCTTATATACCTAACTCGCTCGCATTCGCCATCGTGTTCGTTTTGAAAATTCTTGTATGAATGTGACAGCTAACTGATTCCGATGCCAATTGTCAGCCCATGCAGAACTGTCAAAATGAACACGATGGCGATTGCGAGCGAGTTAAGTAATAAGCCTACTAATTAAAACATACTACGGTAATATAGCAATCATTTACTGTGTCAGAAAAAGATAGTTTTTGGGATCACGACCACGAAATCATCATATGTATTTAATAGGCGTCTATGAGTGCGGGTTAACTTTTTATTATTACCTACCAAGGATTCCTCACAGACAAAAATAAAGACAAATAAATAATAGCACATTATTTCGGGACCATAAATGTTGATCTAGGGACGTGAGGTGTCAAGTGTCGTGTTTGTGGACAATATTTTGTTTTGAGCGTAATATTTCTGTTTGCGTTTGGCTGGTGTTTTTCTTTCATTCCACGATGGTGCGGGGTCAGACCGAGGCGGTTTATCTTTTAACTTTTCGAGTTCATTACTTAAATAGGGTTTCTGGTTTATCTAAAGGTAACCTGGTTCATTCCATGGTTTTGGCACCATGTTTATTTCGCTGAAATGTTATGTAGATAAATTAAATATGAAAGAAAATGTATTGAAATATAAGGTAGTATACAGACAGTAAAATTTTACAGAAGATGAATTAAAAATGCACCTGCAACGCATCTGTGATTCCCCAAGTCTTGCAGGTGTCCCTGGGCGATGGTGATTACTTTCCATCAAGTGACCCGTCTGCTCGTTTGCCCCCTCTTATATATATATTTAAAAAAATTGTATATTATTTGTCAATTAGGGAAATGAATAAAAAGTGAGTTGTAGTTGAAATACTCAATCGCATGATAAAAGTATAAGTTTGTATGTATTAAAGTATAACAAAACGCTGTAGTATGATTCTGTTTCATCAGTTTCCTAGTCACAAGTGAAACCTACTTTTCTCTGATTGAATAATAATAATAATTTATTTCGATCCTCGCGTGCTCATAGCGTTTTGTTAGTTATAAAGGCTTTAAGTATTATTAGTAGATACAGAATACGATTAATAAAGATAGAATTAGATCTTAAGCCTTAATATTTACTGAATGAAAAAATAAATAAGCAGCTTAACTTTCAAACAGCTTGCTAACTAGAACTAAGCTTCAATGCTATTAAGTACCTAACAAAAAAATATTGCAGCCATAAACTTAACTCAATTCTACCACAAGAGGCCACAGATAAATAAAAAAAAAGGCTTCAAACACACGGATTCCTATTGTTACCATATTACTTCTGTATGCCTTTTTTTCTTTTTTGGTTGTTATATGTGGTGTTCAATAAAGAGTTATTGTATTGTATTGTATTGTAATGGACTCAGTTATTGAAAACTAATGGCCAAATGCTGGAAAAAAGCAATCTTGGATTAACGTGAAGGTTAGTGCAATAGTGTCAAATTGATAGAACTATCTAGTTAAAACCAAGTAGACCGACTAAGTCGAGACTTATTTTGCCAGGAATTGGCCACACCACAAGCTACATACTTGCATGAACAACCAATCACGACGACATTACACTAACACAGGCGAATTTCCATTTCTCTCGCAACAATCACCTCGCAGAACTTAGAAAAGTGCTTGACTCACCAACTCAGAAACACAGTACGTACTTGTACACAATAAACCTCCAAGTGTTGTGGTCTGAGTGAATTCCTGTCGTCGATATTTGTAACTGTCAGACGTGTTGGTGTAGACAAAAGGAGCTGTAATGGAAACACCTAGTAGCGATTGTTCGGATAAACCTGCTCCGATGATTGATTACGGAGCGGACAAAGGATCCAGTTGCAGCGGTTATGGATCACGGCTAGTTGTTTGTGTCATTTAATATCGAATGGCTGTAAGATGTTTCATTAACCTGAATCTTTTTTTTTCGTGCGGAATCTTTGCTCAGAGCGGACGTGTTAATTTGTATTAAATTGGTTATTTTATTTTATTCAACTAATTTATTGGACTCAGATAGTGGGAGATTTGTAATTTATCGGTGCCTCCTTGTTTGTCCTGGGATTATTGCCGTATGAACCCGCGGCCATTTTGGATTGTGTCGGACCTTTCGCTCACTCTTTGGCTCGTGTGAGTGCGCTGCTGTGGCGGTGATCTTCGTGAAATCTCAGTGAAATAAGAATAAACAATCAACAGTAATTGTGATAAAATATTTTTGTGAATTTGCTGGGATTCGATCGTGCATCCGCTGCGTGGTGAGCGCCCGCTTTACCGCCGAGCCACGGATCGTTAGACGCGGCCGCTCGAAACTCGCGTTCGCTTTGGACGTGACAACTGCGGTGTTTTAAACTGAACCTTACGTTCGTGGATATAAGGACGTCCCTTGTTTCAAGATGAACTGTGTTGCGTGTAATAAATCAATTGATTCTGGATCCTTGCTGAGATGCGTGGGATGCGTTGGTGTATATCATTACCAATGTCTCGATATTACTGCCGCTCAGTTTCGGGAGAATGTGTCAGAAATTAAAAAGTCATGGCTATGTTCCTTTTGCACTTCGGTTAACTCTCGGAGGAGACGAAATGACTTCACTCTTGTTGAACCCTCGACATCGGAAACAATTTTAGATGAATCGATAATGTCATGCGATGCCACATTTGAGGAGTCAAAGCTTGGAGAGGGTGTGCCTGCTACGAGTGAAGAGGATTTCGGTGCAGAACTTAAGACGCCTCCTAATTCTTACTTTAAACCTCATGATAACAACCAGCAGTCCGCGGCACTGCAGTCGGAGTTACTTAATAACATTCTGGCGAAGGTCTCAGAAATGCAAACACAGTTTTTAGCTTTTCAGGAATTGAAAACTGAGATAAGTCAGGCTAGGTCAGACATTGCGGAGATAAAAAGTGGCCTGAATACTAGATTTGAGGAAATACTGGTTCGAGTTGAGAGCGTTGAGTCACGTGTGAGTGTCTTAGAGCAGTGTAAGTCCGAGCTTGATGAATTTAAGCACAATATTAAAGACATAATGGAACAGTCTCGACGGAATGAACAGTGGGTCAGGAGATCCAATATTCAGATAAACGGTGTTCCTGAATCTGAAGGGGAAAATTTATATACGATTATACACTCCCTAGCAAACTTAAGTGGTTACCCCCTGGATAAGAACACCGACATTGACTTCGTGACTCGCATTGCCGTGAGGGATACCTCGAACACCAGGAGACCAAGACCAATTATAGTCAAAATGCAGGCTCGCTATAAAAAGGACGATTTTATTTCATCACTTCGCAAGCTGAGAGACCTGAAAGCATCTGACCTGGGAATTGTTGGCAACCCTAACCGTATATATGTTAACGACCATCTGTCTAGCTTTAATAAATATCTGCTTAAGGAGGCTAAGCAAAGAGTTACTCAAAAACAGTATAAACGCTGCTGGGTACGAAACTGTACGGTTATGGTTCGTAAGACTGACAAGGCTCCTGTATTGTTTATAACGTCAGAGGAAGCTTTAAACAAGATAGCATAGGAACTGATTTATTGAAAATTATTTTATATTTACATTTTATATGCTATTGCCTCTTAAATTACTGTTTATTCTTTAGTACCGTATTGCACGTTTGCGGAGTTACATTGTTTTATGTGTTTAATTATTTAAGCTTACAATATAGCACATTGAGGCCCTCTTGGCCAAAAATTAAATTTTTCAACTTTTTAAATTGTCATTTTAGGTTAAGACACAAACTCATTATTGTATTAGGTATATCAAAGAAATGCGAACTGTTTTTATTGCTGGAGCTGTTGTACGTTTTAATTATTATTTTTAAATCTTTTACCAATGGCACTTAGCATTTATTACCAAAATGCACGAGGATTGCGTACAAAGACAGTTGAATTTTTGCGGAACGTTCTAAACTTTGACTATGATATTGTTTGTATTGCTGAGACTTGGCTTGCCGAGGGTTTTTTCGACTCTGAGCTTTTTGATTCACGATATAATGTGTATAGGACGGATCGGAACTTCGATAGAATGGAAGTAACTAGAGGGGGCGGAACACTTATTGCTGTCAACCGTGAACTCCACGTCGATTTAAAAAACACTCGTCAGGTGGTCGATCTTCCTGATGCCGATATCACGTACGTCGAGATCCCTTTTAAAGAAGGTTCTCACATAAAAAAACTTAAACTATTTTCATGTTACTTTCCTCAGGGAAAGCCACAGCAGGAATCGCAGTCTCTATTTTTCGACTTTCTGTCAGATTTATATACTGATTTCTCTGAGGACGTTTTTATTGTTCTGGGGGATTTCAATATTCCCGATGCCATTTGGGTTCCATCGGATAAATCTGTATCAGGTTATGTTATGAATAATCCAGATTGCAACGTTTTAACAAGTCAATTGTCGGAACTCATGAATTATACTAATTGGTTACAATTTAACGGTTTCCCTAATAAAAATAACAGGCAACTGGACTTGGTTTTGTCAAGTCATCATTGTGACGTTTTTACGGTTGATCCCTTAGTACCAATTGACGCTCATCATCCAGTATTTTGCATAAAACCAGAGATTGGTGCAATTGAGCGAGTCTTAAAGCCTGCTTCGCGTATTGTTCGCCGATTCTTTGCAGCGGATTATGACCTTATTAACGAACGATTGGGTCAAATCGACTGGAAATCACAGTTATTCGATTCTAATATTAACAATGCGGTCGAAAGATTTTACTTAATTATTAATGAAATTATAAACGATTTTATTCCTACAAAATTGAGCAATGCCAATGATGGTAAATACCCCGTATGGTATTCCCGTTCCTTAATATCATTAATTAAGAAGAAAAACAGTGTACATAAAAAATGGAAAATCTATGGCAGACAATCTGATTATAATTGGTTTTCCAGCTTACGTTCAAAGACGAAAAAAATCGAGTCTGAGTGCTATAGTTCTTTTATAACAAGGGCTGAGAACAATATTCGTCATAACTCTAAATCATTTTGGTCATTTATAAAATCAAAATCCAGTGATAAAGGAATACCGGATGTACTTTATCTTGGTAATGCTTCAGGGGACAGTGGTCCAGTGATTGCTAGAATGTTCAATGATTTTTTTCAATCAGTTTTCGAACCAGAAGTTATATCCAATCACCCAGATATCCAATCTTCTACAACGTCTAGTACCCAGTCGAATTATGTCTGCGGAGACGGTGTCATCAACAATGTTATTTTGGAATCAGCTGTGGTTGAAAGGTATCTTGGAAATCTAAAGGAATGTAAAGGAAGTGGACCTGATGGGATTCACCCAGTTTTTTTTAAACGTTGTAGGAAGACCTTAGCTAATCCTATATCCATGTTATTCAGATTGTCCCTGACGACTGGTACTATGCCTAAAGTCTGGAAGGAAAGTATTGTAGTTCCTATCCATAAAAGTGGTGATAAGCATAATATTCAAAATTATCGCGGTATATCCAAGCTTTCTGTTCTGCCTAAATTATTTGAAAAAATAATCTACGATTCTTTATTTTATGCCATTAGACCGAAGTTAATCTATCAGCAACATGGTTTTATAAATAAAAGGTCAACCGAATCGAATTTATGCGAACTGATGGACTATGTTCTGAGAGCGATGGATAAGGGCTTCCAGGTGGATGCCGTTTACACTGACTACTCAAAGGCCTTTGATAAAATTTCTCACTCGATTTTAATTAAGAAAATGGAATGTTTTGGTATACATGGTGATCTGCTGAGATGGTTGTCCTCATACCTGCGTGATAGAACCCAGGCGGTAGCTGTGAAAGGCTATACATCAAGTTTTGTCCCTATTTCGTCTGGCGTTCCCCAAGGCTCCCACCTGGGCCCCCTATTATTTAATATTTTTATTAATGACGTTGTTAGTTGTTTCCTGCACTCTAGGGTTCTCTTATATGCTGATGATACGAAGATTTTTACTATAGTAAAATCAGGGGCAGATTGCGTTAAGTTCCAAGATGACTTGAATAGACTAGCTCAGTACTGTACAGTTAATATGCTTCATCTCAATTTACAAAAATGTTACACTATTTCTTTTTCTCGGAAGCGACATCCAGTCTGCTTCGATTACTCACTAGGTGGTCATACTCTAACGAAAGTCACCGAGATCAGGGACCTTGGTGTATATTTGGACAGTGAAATGCAGTTTACTAAGCATTATAGTAAGATAATATCTAAATCATACCAAATGCTGGGTTTTATATTTCGTCAGGGTAAGAACTTTAAGGACCCTAGTACTCTTCTTCTTCTGTATAATGCCTTTGTCAGATCCCATTTAGAATATGCATCTGTAGTCTGGAGTCCTTCTTATCAAGTCCACATAAATAATATCGAAAAGATCCAGAATAAATTCATCAGACGGATGAAATACAGTTTTAATTCATTTGACAGCGGTTGTATTGATACACTTCAATTACGAAGAGAAGTCAAGGATCAGATATTTTTGTACAAATTAATTAATAATGTTATCGACTCTCGGGATCTCTTAAGCAGGATCTCATTTAGGTGTCCCAGCTTCCGCACTCGTTCTACCAATTTGTACGCTACGCCGCTTTGTCGTACTAATTATGCCAGAAATTCATTTTTGATACGAACATGTTCCAGTTACAACAAGAAATACTCATGTGCTGACGTTTTTCACATGAAATTAAATGAGTTTGTGTCCGCAGTTAAAAGTATTCATAAGTAAAACCCAACTGTATTTATAGTAAGTTCATATTTAGTATTTAAAATAAGTATTGTGATCATTTTATGTTAGGGCATCTTTTCTGCTTCTTTGTTATTCACAAGAATCATAGTATGTTTGTTAGTAATTAATAACTAGGTACTATTACTTTACGTTTTTTTTTTTTAAATCTTTGAGCATAAGATTTCATTCAGAATTAACTACAGGTGGAGACTGTTTTGGCTGATGCGTCAACTGAATTTGTCTATATCTTAAGTTTTAATTTTAAGCTGTTTGTTTCCCAATAATAATAAATAAAAAAAAAAAAAATATTCAGGTAGGCGCCACTTTGAGCAATATTTTTTTTAGAATTTGTATGGTCGGGTTAAATCTTGCGATTGAATTTTGACCCACTTCCAATCATCGGATAGACACAATACAATACAATATAATCAACCAGAAATTCTGTTCGTCCGGTCAGAATCGTCTCCACAAGAGGGAACTAATGGTAGGTCGACTGACCTCAAAATTTGGTATATTTACATAATATGTACAGATGGCAAAGATAAGATAAGATAAGATAAGATAACGTTTATTGCCATTAAAAATAAGAAATAAAGAAATACAGCAAAGCAAAGCAAAGCAAGTACAGTCAAGAAAAATACATTCAGAAAGAAGCATCTAGGTATTTCAAATGAAAGTTTAGGTTAGGTTGTTAATTCTATTAAAGTAGAGTGGTTAAAATGCGCATTTTGACCAGTCCTAGGGCGACAAGTGATACTTTTAAAATAATACCACATAATATTTGTAGTTTTGCAGCAATGCAAAATGCGTAATTCTTAAGGATGTTGCTTTTAAATTTATTACACTAATTATTCAAAAGAGAAAAGTTAGGTAAAACCAATTAATAGACTAATCGTTTTAAAAATGTTACAAAGTTATATTATACATGAAACTTTCTGCCTCAAATTAGAAACTTCTCTCTGGCGTTGTTTAACTTTATGGATAGAGGAAATAGCAAGAACAACACTGGCCCATTTCAGCTGCTTATTATGCGGCCTAATTTAAAAACACGAAGTTAAACGAATGAAATAATAAAACAGCCTTAACTAAACGAGGAAAAAAGGGCATTGTGTTTTTGATAAATTTACGCTATTTATCATTGCAATTTATTCACATTGATAGAAGATTATTCTCGACCTAGTTTGACTTTTGTTTCGCGTCTCGTTGTGTTCAAATAATCACAAACGCGGAGAGTGACAGTAAGGCTGGCAACGCAACTGAAAAAATCCAGTGCTGCGGGTGGTGGTGCTCACTTATTATCACTATCAGGTGACCCACTTCTTGTTTGCTTTCCTGGTCATAAAAAAACTATTCGAAAGTAGTAAATCTGTATCGCAATTACAAAATTACTGCTCGAAAGTTGACCAAGTGAATTAGAGCTGTAACTTTCTATATACATGGTACATACATTTATAGGCACCCAACCCTACTCGTACATAAAATTCAATGTAAATTGTCATGAACTGATACCGGTTACCTTGTTACTCTGCAACCACACGTGCAAGATAGCTACGTTTGTTCGAAACACGACTTCAAGCAAAACCCTACTTCGAACCATCACTTTTACTATTATCGCAGGTTTCGAAATATATTTTACAAAGGTGTTATTTTATGAATTCAGAGTAATCCTGGTTCTTCAGTAACAAAGAAAATCTGTTTTATAGAAAATCTAAGCTAAAAGGTGCCCACGTGAACATAACGACACAAAGTCCACATCAGTTTTAATTTTATCCAATAACAACCTACGCATCTAGTAATAAAGTTACACATTTCCCAAATAAAATCATACGATATTTTGTCTTGGAATAAAATTATTATCAACTGTCTGTCAATACACGAGTAAACCAGTATAGTTACATATATTATTTTATTGATATTAAAACTTCACTCTGAAAGTGAGGCGTTATTTGGCGAGCATCGATGAGGATCGACCATGTTAAATCTTGTTATTGAGCGAAGATGAAATCGTTAGCTACGTGGCAACCTATTTGTCATGAGAGTTGGTAAACCAATCTAGCGTATTTGCTCAAGAGATCTGATTGTAAATAGACTTATATATGTGGTTGTTTGGAATATTAATGGTCACAGAATGAAACAGCAGATCGAGGAACCCCCTTGAAGATGACGATGTAACATTCGCATTGTATTCCTAACAGGCGCTGGTAATGTGGTCTCGTTAATACTTAATCCTTCTTACGCTGTATGAATAGAGCGTTTGTCCGCTGAAGCACCCGCATAGTCGTTTTAAGGCGAATAGGAACGATATCTATAGTATCAAGAAGTGTTTTGGTGTTCAAATGATGATTATACAAAGAAAAATATACATTTTATTGCCAATTAAAGAATATTACGGTTTGCAGTGGAATGCGAGTCGGATAACCTCGTGTGCTCAAGCGTTCCCTCTCTGATAGAGAGACTAAAAGGTGAGAGGCTGAGTAGTGTTTGGGCTGGTGCATCTTGAGCAACAACGGTTAACTAATTTATTTAAAAATTAAGCGTTGGCTTGCTGTCTACCATTAAAAAGTAAAAAAGCGTGTTATCGACCTTATTGTTTATGGCATATAAAAGTATGTATGTATGTATGTAAACTCTTTATTGTGCAAAATAAACAAGAAAAATACAATTGACAAACACTGAGATACATGCACAAAGGCGGACTTATCCCTTAAAAGTGTATTGACGTCTTGGTAAAGTACATATATTTATACCGTTGACTGTACCTACTAATTTTTTATGATAACTATTACTCTGAAAGCAGTGACAATATAGATATACGTATGTTTCTAAAACTGTTTTGGTTCAAAACGAAGCTCGTGTTTTATGACGTGACAAAACACCCAGGGTGTCGCCCCCGGCGCGAGCAAACAAAGGCGTTTTATAACTTTTTCGCGGTTAATTTAAAGGGCGGGACAAAGCGCGCCGAGCGCTAAAGGATACACTCTGCCGCCTCTCACAGGGGCAAACACACCGGGACCGCGACAGAATTTTTCACCAGTCAAGTTACACCCGAAATATGAAGCGAAAGCCGCATAATAAATAGCAGTTCTTTAAATATAAATTGGAAGGGAATCTCAGCACTCAGACAAATGAGAAAACTTACCTATCTCGGAAAGCGGGCTTTAAATCGTATTATGTACGAAATTACGATCTTTGTCGCTGAATTGTTGTCGAAGACAAATAGCATTCTTGATTGTGTGATGTCAGACCAGATAAACATCTAATTTCACACAAAGATGTTGATAATTTGATGAGGGCTGGGGCGCGTTGTTTGTTAAAACGCTAACTGCTCTTTTTCTTAATCTTCACGAAACAAATTGTGTTTGTGACATTTCTTACCTTAGCTTTTTTTTGATGGCATTTAATTTGAGCGCAAACCGTTGTAGAATTTGAATAAATTGCACAATTAAATTTTCTTGAAAGTTTTATATCTCTCTTTGATGCCAGTTTATGGTTTATTTCGTAAACTCTGCCCTAAAGAGATTAGACGCGAATTCTGCGAAGGACGGTGTCAGTAGGGCTCGCAAATGTTTTTACTGCCAGGATTTATATCAGATGTACGGGACGGCGGCAGAATAATAGCCTTGTTCCAAATAACGATTGTCGTGTATATTGTTTGGACCATTTCAATGAAAATCATGATTTTGACAAAAAAAATTGACTGGAACTTAAGAACAACTTAGTATTCGGCAAAAGACAAATAATATACTTAGTTTGTTTAAAAAAAATACAATCATTTGTTGTCGAAACGTCAAAAATTTAGACGTAAGTTCATCAATCTATAATGTAGTACGAGTATCACGAATGTCATGTTTGTTGTGGTAACGCCGCAGGAATCACTCATGCTAATGACTCTACGCTATTAGGGAATGAAACGATGTTTCTGTGCTTATCATAATTGATGAAACACTCGTTCCTCCGGCTGGAGTCATGTCGGACGGCGCGGCCACCATGACGTCTCCTACTGTGCTGCTCAACAACTTGGTGCAAGAGGATGACGCTCCTTACATCGACCCGATATCCAAAGGCTTTATTGTAACCGAAGCGGTAATAGGTTTCAACAGGCTTTCCGTGTTCGGTAAAATAAAACCTATCTACGTCATACTTGCGTCTGTGTATACCTTTTTCATTTGCTGCGTTATAATTTTCATGGGCATTTTTCGCGAAAGTGGAAACATTTATGTCGTAGTGGTTTTCATAGATGGAATAGCATACATAATCTGCGTTGTGATTAGCACAGTTATGTGGAAGCGATTGCAGCTTTATTTTAACGAGTTGCAGAAGTTTGACCGGGCCGTGGGATGCAGGCCTAAGAGAACGGCTTCCGCCATCAAAAACGTAATCCAGATGGTTATTGAAATAATTCTGGTGCTACAAAGTTTGCCCTATGAATGGTACGTGGCAGGTACAGTTTCGGTGCATCAACTCGCAGAGCGCATGATTTACATCACGGAGGTTCACTTTTGCGGGCATTTACTCAGCCTCCTCGTACCCAGGCTTCGCTTGATAAACTATTACATGAAAATGTCACTGAGTGACAAGAAACAGGTGGCATCTCCGAAAGTTGACAAATTGCCATATTTCAAAGCCAATAATTTGGAGACTCAGAATTGTCAAATGAAGAAATTGATGGAGCTTTATTGTATTGTTATCAGTGCATATGACCTTTTAATTGACGCTATCAAATGGCAAGTAAGTATCTCCCCAGGACCCCGATTTTTGAAAGGACATCACTCGAAAGTACCACTAGAAAGTGGTATAAATCAGCTTATATCTCCGAAACTACAGCTCTAATCTAAGTTTTGACTAGTGCACAAGATTAATGAGAGCTGTGATTGTCTTCTATGCTACTCGTATTTCACACATGTGCTTTCAAAAATCGGGCCCTGTTCTGTTTCAGTGTTTTATAAACTAGTTTACGCCCTCGGCTTTGCTCCATTTGCAGAACCTCCTTATCTCGTGTTGATTAAAAAAATGTTTAGGTACATAAAAAAGAGTTTTTAGTCAAAATCACAGCTTTCTTAGCCCAAAGATTTGGCTGGACATTGATCTTTCAGTAGTCAGTCAGGACTTTTATTTATTAAGTAAAGATTAAGAATTACAATTTAATTTACCTTAAACATTTATTTTTCAGTTTTTAGTGGTGCTCACATCGGCGTTCATATCCATCCTTGCGTTTTCTTACATCGCCTCTTTGACGTTGATTCGCGGACTCGTAAGTAAACAACATACGAATACAGTCTGAGAAATCTTATATAACAAACTATCGGTAATGTCGTTTTCACCTCACTTGCTCGAAAAGGCTGTCTTTCTCCTTCAAAATCTGCGTGGAAAAGTGCTTTTTCCCCGCTTGCGTGGAAAAGGTTTTTGAAATTCGAACGTGACGATGACCACCATTGCCCACCTACTCATATACTCAGAAATTAGAACTTTGAACTACGTATGTTGTCGTCTCGCTTATACGAATAGTACTTAATTAGATGAATGAGAAGGACGGAATAATACGAACTTCAAATGTCGAACTTGTTATCAGACCCCTAACTTTTTCATCCGATAAAAAAAACATAATGTCGCGTTCAGAAATGCGATCCGGTATCCATTATTAATTTATTTTAAAATCCGTTACTTCCTAAGTTATTTTCAAGATTTGCTAAGTTTCGTTACTAATAGAAAAAACGATATTGGTTTTTATTAATTATTTTAATTTGTGGTTAACCACAAAAATAGCAACCAAGCAGGAAAAAACAGATATTATGATGCAAATTCAGAACGCGCCCCATTTTTTTTAATTCAGTCTAGTTAGTGCGATTTTTTAACTTTCTTTTTAAAAATATATCAATGATTAGAAAAAAAAAGTTTTTAGAGATTGCTCGTCGGGAAACCGAAAAGTTGACCAAAATTGTTGTTTGGTTTATGATAAAACAGTATTATACAAAAAAAAACTGATTTACTATTGGACTGTTTTTCTTTCATCCACCATTTTTCTCGCTGTAGTGAGGTGAAAAATTGTGTGTTTTGCTCGGCAGCAAAGTTGTTTAGTATCGCGACGCTCAGGAATCATAATATCCTTCGCTTGATGATGATAATGGTGTGTGGGGACACCTGGCTGGATCAGGCGGGCTGTCTTTCCGCTGTGGCGATCATTCAGCCCAGTTCTCCTTGGCAGGAGCCGCCGGTTACTGTCCCAGCATCGCTCCCACACAGCAACTCTCCTCAAATCTTCGTGTCTTCCTGCCGAAAATAAGGACATCTTTTAGTTTGATGTCTCTAAGCTCGTCCTCCTTCGCTTGCTCGGGTTTCAATTCAGGCACTCGCGCCAAACAAACACTTTGCAGCCTTGCATAACAAATAACTATTATCTGCGGATATGTGAATATGTAAAAAAAATACGAGATGGAAAAGCGTTTTCTACCGCGGAAGCTTAACATTCTAAGTGGGTGAGAGCGGGATATGAAGTGACGTTCGGGCGGCGCACACCCATCGCTTCCCCAACGCCGATTCCTCGGCATCAATTGTCACTTGTATTCACCGTTAATAACAAAGACATATCGTGATGCGTGCAACTGTGTCGAAATATTGAGACAAGTAACAACTCACTCACACTCACAAGTCAATATGACAATCGGCCTAATTGTTTTTTTTTGTGATGTAGAAACTGTCATAAAAAGATATAAAGCACTTTCTTGGTCGACTCCTACATTAAAAGTTGCTATCGATTTTTTTTTCCATTCACGTAATGTTTCAGAGACCGTTTGCATTTGTGGTGTCGGAATGGGCTTTCATGGTAATCCGCATGTTCCCTATGTTTGCTCCGTGCATGTTCGGTGACCAGATCCATGATGAAGTACGCCGTCTCAGAGAGCTGCTCGCTTCTAGACTTTACGAAAACAAGCTAAGTAAGTCTTACTTTCTTAACTGATATTTTTAAAAGAGGGAAGGCATTGCCACACATTACGATGCCTATATCCAAGGTACTATCCTGAATTGGATTGCACCAGTTAGGAATCCTAATTGATGCGATCTTCATATCTTTTTTGTGAGGGTTGATTGTCATTTCAATAAACGCCATAGATCATAACCGTCTAACTTTATCAATCTAATGTCAATTGGAATTATTAGTGTACTATTGAATCAAAAATACATATAGTGATATAATTTGATTGTTTCATGATACTAAAAAAATAATAAATATCTTCGCAGACAAGCCTGGTCGCAGCGTCGCGCGCGCACTACTCGCACTCACTGAGGCTCGCAACCTGTCCTTCTCGCTCCTTCAGATCTTCGACATTGACATATCTCTCCCTTTCAAGTTTATGGGACTACTGTTAACGTATCTTATTATTCTACTGCAGTTTGAAAAAGTCATAAACCCTTGAGTGCTTAATTTCGTTCAGAATTGTATCTAGCCGAAGCAACTGTATTTTGCGTGTCATTGTTTTATTAGCGTATAAATTGTTTCTAATTCGTTCAATCTTCTTGAGCACCTATTAAGTGACAGTTCAGGAGTGCACTGCATGCGGGTTGAGAAATGGAATTCGGTTTTCTTACGACGTGCCTTTCACCTAAGAGTTTGCTTTGAAGGTAGCATTTCAAATTTAACTCTGTAATTACCTAAGTTCCGGAAGAGGTTTAAATCCCTTTGCGTCAAAGTGAACTGTAATCTGTGACTTCCGAAGACTCTTTTGTGCTATGTTAGGTGTGAACTAGACTATTAAGCTAAATAAATATAATGAAGTATGTTTGAGTCATATTGTGTTTTATTTGATATTCTTTATGTGTTTGCGATTTTTATAAAGTTTGTACTAGCATGAAACTCATTTAAAAAGGCTTATACTGAGTATTTCCTTCAAAGCCGACTATGCCATTTTCTACAGCGTCACTTAGAAGTTTCAAATACTGATTGGAACGTTTGTTTTAGAAGAGGTTTAAAGACATGCCTATTCCGGACTATTAATATCCCACGAGATGTAAAGACCGGGTCGGGTTATTAAATTGAATTAGTAATAGTCTGACGCTATTTTATTCGGACACTTTATATTACTTTCGTATAACAGTCATATAAAGTCGAATTACTAAACGCCTACTTAACCTGATTTAGCTTAGAGATTTATTTTGTCATCAAGTCATTATTTATGAAATAGCTATTTGTAAATAAAAGAAAGGGACAAAATATAGCATATTTAGGTTTATTAACATTTAATATAACGGGGGTAGTGTTTATTGCGCTATTCGTCAAATCATTAATGTCGGAGGAAGGCACTAAACGCCACTCCGCCACCGCATTGCGTTGGTATAATTCGTAATAATGAGTGATACAATTTATTGTTAGGACTCGTTTGTTCTGCGCTACTGTATTCTACTTTATTACCACTGTAATTTGATTACACTCTTGTAATTTTATGAAGAGGGTTTGGGACAGTAGTTAATTAATTTTAAATTTTCCGTTCACGGGACGCATGCAATGTAAGCTGATAGCGACGAGAGGCTTTGTAATTTAATATGATTGGGAAATGGAAACACATATTTGACAGATTTTTCGAGTTTTCCCGATAATGTTTTATTTATTTAAATAAACAAATAGTACAATTAACCAAATTTAAAAGTAAACATCCTTATGTAACATAAGGAAAAAAGCGGTGATAGCCTAGTGGTTTGACTTGTGGCCGCTCAAGTAGAGGGTCATGGGTCCGAATCCCTGGCTTGCACCTGGTAAGTTTTTTGAAATCTATGTGCGAAAATACATTTGAAATTTGTCATGAGCTTTTCGGTGAAGGAAAACATCGTGAGGAAACTTTGTACACATCTGCGGAGATATTCAATGGAATGTGTGAAGTTCCCAAATCGCACTGTGCCCGCGTGGTAACTAGTAACCCAAACCGTCTAATTCTATTGGAGGAGACCTATGCCGAGAGGGACGCTGAATAACGTGATTTTATATATATATATTTTTTTTATATGAATAGGAAGGCAAACGAGCAAGTGGGTCACCTGATGGTAAGTGATCACCACTGCCCATAGACACCCGCAACTCCTAATTGAGGAAAACATATAATTACAATAGAAAAAAATTATAGCGAATCCATCACTCATCAATAATTTTGTTTGAAGTAATAAAAAGCGTAAATTGACGAATATATTTCGCGATTCCATCGGTGCTGTGTCTGTCCGTTATCTTACTCGTCAGTTTCACTTTTTGTTCAACGTTAGCGAGAGACATCGAGACTGGAATAAGGCAGCCATAAACTACGGTTCCCACGGGATTACTCTGACACATGTAGAAGTAACAAACTAAGTTGAAGAACATAGAACTCGCTCCATGCCAGCTTTACTATATTTGTGTCGTAATCGCAAGGGAAGTTTAACCACAATTCTTTTGTTATTATGGACGTATACTGTTGTTTGTTACTGTAGAATATACTTGTAAAACCGAAGTTAGCGGCGTTCAGTGCACTAGACAAGTTGATTTTTACTGCAAATTACAAAATATTGTTCACCTTATCTTCATGATATCTCATTATTCATCATTTTTTATTCGAAAACTACAAAATGGCTTATCTTTATTGTTACTCATACAGATGAGAAGCAAATTACAAAAGACTTACCAAAACTTTTTGATACATGTGTCATATGCGGATTATGTATTTATTTATAGTATAATGATAAAAAAACCGAAACAAACATATTTACAAGTTAAAAGTTGATACGAAAAAACCTTAAACTATCTTAAAAATCTAATCCTAAATACCTATATTTACAAATATCGCCCAGATCGTTGCCATGGGGCAAGGTGCCCATAATGCTGGCTACGTTTCCTCGTTATTCGATTGTGATTGTTTCAAATTATAACTGTAGTAAAAAACGGCTATGCATGACATGTGGTGTGGTGGTAACGATAACGAATGCTGAGCAGATTGAATCTGGTTTGAGTTTCAATTTGATTAAACAAACATAGATCAAATCACATAAATATCGACTTACGTGGTTGGAAAAGAGTGAAGAGTGTGTTGCTATGTAAGTAAAGTATTATAGTCAATCAATTTCAATGAAAACACATTGCATGTCACTAGATTTGGATACGTATGCAGCCAAAAGGTGAACGTTATTGTTAAAATTAAGCGCCCGCGTGCAGTTCTGTCCGCCCACACACAAACGGGCGTCCCAAAAAACTTTTGACAACGAAATAGATTGCAACACGAGCCGCGTACTGCAGACATTTTAATTAGAAAAATAAAATATTTCCTTTTTAAAACCCCTTTTTAGCCTGCAACGTTCATATAGTTAAAAACGCATAGGTAAACATAGTAAAGTATATAATATAAGGTAAGTAAATCAATGATGTTCAAATTTACATCAAAAGCGCTTATTTCGTCTTAAATAATCGTTTTGAAACTTAACTCGCGGTTTTATCTTTTTCTTGATATCTCGAAAAACAATCAAAGGGAATTAGGCTTTTTTAAAAATACACCCTTCGAATAAGTCAAGTGTCTATTTTAAATCTTGCAAGTGAATTCTGACCCATTTCCAGTTTTCTGATTTGCTTTGAATTTGGTACCCTAATAATAAAAAGCAAAAAAATACGAAACATTAACTAAGTACGTTTATAAATATATGTATTATAAGATAATAATATAATATGCGGCCTGTAGGTCTTCTTACCTTAGGCTCTGTCAACCCCCTAAGGGGTAAAAACGTGATTTGTGTGTGTGCGTGTGTGTGTAATAATATAAAAGATGAGTTTAGTTTTAAACCTTACCTACGAGAAGTTACTTACCTAGTTTACTTAAGTTCCGGCACGCAACCTGACGCAACTGATCGATAGCTGAAGCTTTAATTCAGACACCATTTTAATAACTTCTACAGTAATAAAAGATATTTCCGATATTGGAGTTGGTAACTCGCCAACTGCCTTTGATCACATCGTCCTTGCCCCAGCGAGGACATTATCACCGCATCTTGAATCGGGCGTGCAAACAGATTTGCCAATGTCATTTGTTTCAGATGGCTGGCAAAGATTTTATTCATATCCCAATATAAGCCCACTCCATACATAATCCTGGAGACAATAAATCATCCGGAGGCAATCCCTGTGAATATTGGAAGCGGTTGGCGGCCGACACTCGCCGATTGATCGATGGACTCGCATTTATTTATTTCAACACAGGTATTGTAACACAAATTCGAATTAATCTCCTTAATTAACTTGCGTTGCGTTCTATTATAAAAAAAGGAAACCGGGGAAAGCGGAAAAGTAATTGTTTTTGCTGCCCTAGATCTCTGGGGAGGGTTAGTTGTCATAAGCATTTTCTTAATCCTGTGACAGCAAAAGATTCATCAAAGTGGGTATTCTCGGTGCTGAGCTGCTGAGTAAAAACGGGCAAGCTCGAGAGACGAGGCACGACGTTTTAGGCTTAGTTTCGCCAGTTTTGTTTGCGAGTTTGTAGAGAGTTTACGTATAATTTAACACTTTATGGCTGGTTATGTCGGTAATTTGGTGTGTACTTTCCTCACTGTTTAAGGTATGCAGATTTTACGACAAAAATTCAACAGCGGGGGGAAAACGACTGTCGTTGTGTATAATGGTTTTCGGAAGAATATTCCGCATTTCATTTTGTTTGTAAAGAATTATCTTGTCTTTATGTTCTTGTGGTTTTAGTATGAAGTAGCATTATTAAACTTTTATGGCTAGTAGATATCTTAATCAGTGCAGTTTTAGATCAAATCGTCGTTGAGATAAAAAAAAATATACTTTCACGTCTATTTGTAAAATTATTTTTTAAGTATTACTTTAACTCCGGGTTGATCCAATTTAAATGGAATGAGATGAAGTTTTACTTTAAGTATACCTAAATGTATATAACTAGCTGACAGTCCAGAAAGGGCACCGTTGTCGGCTTTGCCTAATCCAATTATATATACCCTTTGGAAAGCCTTTGGGAAAACCAGCGTAACATACGGATATGGGGTGATGGCATACCACTGTCGAAACTTTCCAGTGAGCCGTCTGCCCTAAGTTAGCTCAAACAAGATTCCTCAATGTACAGCTACCAAGTTACTTAAATCTTCGTTTTAAATTTCCTTCTCCGTTAGGGTAGCAAAGACAATCTGGTGGCGAAATAAGACAATTTGTATACGCAAGACAGGGGTCATTTATCACGGATCATTTAGGCTATGGCTTCCCAATTAATCATCTGTAATCCTTACGTGGACCGGAACCATCCGTCCGGTACCATCATTGTTATTTATGAGTTTGTAAGTTACAAATTCATTGATTATTTGTTAGTCTTAAAAAACTTACTAACATCGGTTTTATCGACATTAAAATCACACGAAAACCGTTCACACAGGAAATTGACTTATTGCGTTATTTTCCGTGCCTGTATTTATTATATTCAATAACAAATTTGGTGTCATTTCCCTGAGACATTTAAGCGAATGTGTCTGCCACAAATAAAGTAAAGCGCTTTACGAATTGTACATAATTAAACATTGTTTTGAACAACGCCTCAAGGCAGGTAAGCCCCGGTATTGCTTTGTGCGTGATATTAATGTCTCGCGTCTTTTGTTTCACACGACGATGAGCAAACGGGAGCAAGTTTTCTTTAGGAAATTAAACGTCACGTCAGAGTGTCATTTGTAACGCTATATCGTCGACCGCATCCGAGGCATGGGCTCGCATAGCTTTCACACTCGGATTTTTGACGATACTTTGCTTACAGTCACGGATAGACACGGTGAATGCGTTGATTAAGCTCGATTAATTTTGAATACCTAATCTTTATTAAGTACTCCGTCGGCGCAGAATTCGCTTATCGCTATCCCGTGGGTACTATGCGATTTTCCGGGATAGAAACTATCCTACTGTGTCCATCCCCGAAAACTATTTCTCTGTAACACATTTCATAAAAATCTGTTCTTTGGTTTAGGTGTGAAAGCGTAATGACAGATAAAAAGACAGACAGAGTTACTTTCGCATTTATAATATTACTAGGAATTTATGCGTCTTTAATTTACATTTTGATTCCATACGCCCACAATCTTGCTAAATGTGGCTTGTAGGTACCTGTTACCTTAGGCTCTGTCTACCCCGTAAGGGATAAAGACGTGATTTGTATGTATATGTATGTAGGGGGTGCGGGGTTCACGATGGTGTTGGCAGTTAAATGAAATAGTTTGTTTATGTTCACTCAGTAGAAATATAATGGTTTACAAAAGAACTCTTAAATGTTAATGTAAAATAAGGATTAATAAAATGTTATGAATACACCCGATCGCGACGATCTTTAATAATGTACTAATTCCAATTTAATGCACCGCGATTGACCGCGGGCGCTTGACGTCATGTGTAAGGTGCAGTTGCACCGAACATCGTATATAATTTACATTCATATAACTTATTTAACGAAATGTTTGTTCAAAGCTAAATTTGTTTTTATTAAATTAACAAGTACTCCCTTAATCGCATTTGTTAATAAAACAGAACTCAGCCGTTGTAAAAGCCTGTAAGCATCTCTAAAGATCTAAAGAAAATCGTTACTAAAGTAAAGCGTAATTACCCCAAATTCCAGCGAAATAAAGCAATTCTCCTCTAATTTCATTCTGTAACTATTGAATGTTCTCTACGCAAAAGGTTGTCTTTTGTTAAGCTGTGGCAATATTTTGTGGATTCCATTCTTCAGTGTGGCCACAGTATAATGGGCAGAGGTTCGCTTGATGAATGTTGGCAGGTTGCGGGCAGAGTCGTCGTAACGAAGACGAATCGCGATTCCCCCTGACCGATGAGCAGATGCTGACAAAAACCTAACGTTATTACCGACATTTGGCATTGGCACGAACGATTCCCACTTACGTTGTTTGGGTTTGTGATTTAACGTGGAAGAGTTCACTATGTTGCTGTCAGTTAGGACAGTGATTCATTTGTTTTGCTTGTTTTGTAAATAAGCATTGAGAAAGTTAAGTAGGGTCTTTGGTTTAGTCTATCACTAACTTGTCTCTATCAGTTCTATCTCTAGATAGAACTGATAGAGACAAGTTAAATTGATCCCTTTCAAAAGTGAGTAAGTGTGCAAAATAATGTCTCATGTTAGCAAGTATTGACCCCTTTTTGATGCAATAATCAGAAATAATAATGAGTTCAGATAAATTCTTCTTGTTGACTGTAGGTGCTTGAATTGTGATTTGTGATTCAATCTACAAATCGAAAAAACCTTTCAAGTCAATATGACTACTAGAAGTGGGTGAAATTTGACTAGCAAGATTTGATATAAACCAATCACACGAACATAAATTGTGTCTATGTAAAATAAAAGTGATAACATTGCTTTTGCACAGTAAGAATCACCGCTGCGGTCTAAAGGCTCTTAAAGTAACAACAACAGGTGATAAATAACTCTTGTTAGTTCGGTAGTTCCCAGCAGATTAACGCGAACAGCCCTCGAGATAGAGCCTTTCAGTTCCCCTGTTTAATCGCTGTTAAACAACTCAAATACCCGGCAAAAAGTTTAAATCACCTCTGCCGCATAAGATTGTTGTATTAAAGTTAAATAGAACTCAAACAAAGTTTCCGCGCAGCTGAGTACAAACTTGTTATTGATTTGCTACGCTACGGTTCGAAATGTAGTAAATTGGCATAATGTAGATTTAAAGTACCATTGTTTTTCTTCAGGTGTCATTTCCGACGCCCGCCAAGCGCCATCAATCAGGCCAATCCGCCGTGAAAAAGGGTCCATTTGTTACCTGTTTGATGAATAAAAGAGTGGTTGCGGTATCAAAGCTAGATGTCGATAATGGCACTTTTCCACGAATATTTAGGTAAGTTAATACCTCGACAACGTTATGGTAAAATTACACGGCCACCGGTTTTTACTAAAATCGAAATAAGAATGTCGGATGAATGCGTCCTTCCCGTGTTGAACTAAGTACATGCATACAAACACTGAGGAGCAAAAATAACGGATCATTTCCAGTTTTCCATATCACTACTATCAAAGCAAGGAGTATAGCTATCGTCTATTAATCATTATGTGATCTATTAAGAAAGATTTTAATACTTTAACATAATAAGAAAGTATGTTTTTGCTAACGGTACTTTATTATCGCGTTGTCATTTGTATTTATGTGCCAAACTTCAAGTCAACTGACCAAAACTGGGTCAAAATCTGCCTGAGAACAATGAAGTTGTATTAAGATAATGAGTTTTTTTTACCGTCGAGTTTATGATATATGTTCGTACATCAATCATCTATCCTATCACATTGAATAGATATATTCCTGATACACTACATGTATATGTAGTAACGCGTTCCGGTACTCGCGGTGTTTACTTAAGTACCTACATCCCGGCGACAACTAAGTACGACCGATCAAATTATCTGTTCATCGCGCGGTCAAGATATTTAACACACATATAATTCTGGCAATACACGCAATGTATTAGGAAATCACTCACAAAGTCTCAGCCGGATCGTTAGGTAATATCATGCCACCACAAAACTAATAAGTAACTAAATAGTTGTTAATACTGACACTGTAATTGAATTAATAATGCACGGTAGCTTTAATTGGTTAGTTTCACGTCTGCGGAGGAAATCGCGGCATCAATTATGAAGTTACACTTACATTATCTACAATTAAGGGGAACTTCACTCGTAGGCGCTGCGAGGCTGCCGTAATGCTCTAATTACTTCAATCTTTGGTTTAACTTACCCTGTTTACTGTATTCAGTTCATAAATAATAGGTATGTACAGCATTATCAGGCGATGAGGTTAGTTGGGTAGAACAATATTCAGTATTGAGTTCAAGTCTTAGTCAAAACAATATTACTTACTTACCTACCATTTTTTTCCAGTTTTGTATGAAATATTTTATTTAATTATTAAACTAAAGACATGAAATTAATAAACACGCAAAAGGTGTAATTTGGGACGTAATGTAAAAATATCCAGTAAATAAAAGACGAGTTGTTTTAGATTTGTCAAAGAACTTCGTCTGAGGCACGTTATTCTACCAACGTTTTACCTATATACTTGCTCATTATTACACATAAACGGATAACTCACGTATAAAAAGTCGAGTGATGCTCGACATGTTTCGGACTATTTCGTAGCGCGCAGTGTTCGTTTCGCTGCCGCCGGGGCGAGCGCTCCAGGAAGAAGGACTACGAAATAGTCCGAAACATGTCGAGCATCACTCGACTTTTTATACGTGAGTTATCCGTTTATGTGTAATAATGATTAAGTCTCACGGTAGTTTCATGTTGAAAGTATATACTGGCTTTCGATTATCAGAGTTAAGTATTTCTGTTCCTAATATAACAATCTTTGAGAAAACTTCGTGTACATTACTAAGCCTTCAAATCTAAGCAAATTTAATGTTTCAGAGCTAGAAAAGAGATAAAAGGTTGAATGCGAGAGCTACGTACCTACGTTAAGACCCTAAGGAGCATTTTCGGAAGATCTAAAAGAGGAACAGTCCTCGAGCTTCTTTACGAGTGGGGGATTAGAGCGGGGAAGTCAAAACGCGCACCTGAACGGCTCACATATCTCGCCGTGAACGAGGTAATGCCGCTTCCAAGGCTCGTTTCCCCCATTATCTGTGAGAACAAACTGTAAATCTTGAAATGTGCTGCCGACTTACGCGAACAAGTGACGCTAATTAAATTTTAATCAGCTGTGGAGTTGCCGCAGCTTTACCAATCTCAATGCAGCCCCTTCACGACAACGACGATAAAGGCTCTCAGCAAATTAATTAGTACGGCATTAACAACATTTTAATGAAACGACAACGTGTATCTCGATTCCAATTCGAACATTAATTAAATGTTTGACTTCCTGAGAAAGCGACAGTTGCAATAACGAATTGTACGTTCGAATGTAGCGCTGTAGTACGTGTTGCCTTGAACGTTTTACAAGCGATATGGTCATGTCATGTCATATACTTAACCGTATATAGCTCTTACAATTAACGATGGCGAGTGAGCTTTATTTGTCGTAAACACATATCTGCATACGTATCAAAGTGTGCGTGTCTTACAGAGCGATTTTCGAGCTTCATTTATCTGTATTGTTTATGCTTACCTTACCCACTTTCGTTCTCACACACACGTTGACACATATATCTGCAGATATGTGTTTACCACATACCACATATAAAGCTTACTCGTCATCGTTAATTGCAAAGAGCTATACGACTCTATACCAGTTTTACTACAATACTTATTGAGTTCTTACTCGTTACACTTTACCGGGAGAAGAACAAGTCTCAGTAAACATTGATCATGAATATTGATCTTAAGAAGTTTCACACTACCATTTTATATTTTAGTAGAAACAGACTGGCAATAAATAAAAAGGATGGGGCAGGGCGGAACTACCTACTAATGGGGAGTATAATCACGCGGTAATGCGGGGCGCCGGCGGCCGCTACGATGAATGGACTCCAACCTGCGTGACAATGGGACGCGGATCTTAGGACAGCAAGAAAAACGTAACTTCCTCAATCATATACTACTTTTCAGACAAAATTAGATGAGACGAACATGTTAGCATCCATTTCGTTTAAGTAGTATCAAGGCAGTTCAAAAAATGTGTCTTATTTATTGCGTGCTGCCATAAATACGAGGGTCTAGGCTCTAGGCTCCAAATATGATTTAGTGCCATTAGGTGTCAAGACCCTTAGACTGGACCTTAATTAGCTTAAACTTATTAACTTATTTTTTTATTTTCTCAGCCCAAGATAATTTTAAAACGAAATTTATTTCTGCTACCATTAATAAAATAATGTTGATTCAAACTGAGGTGGATTAAAACAAAGTCTAATTACTCAAATGCAATATTGTTTTTATAAATGCTCCCGTGGCAAGAAGTCTGTATTATTCCCACGTTAAATGGCAATGCTTACCTGTTATAAAAGGTAGGTAACTGTTTGCTTAATAAATAAAATGGTTTTCTAATCCACTTTGATATAACGTTATCGCCGTCGATAGTAAAAATATTTTCGGATAACTTCGCCGTTACGTTATCCCGTGGTATAGATCGATATCGCGTCTCGCGCCTCGCTCAATGAGAGGACGCTTAATAAACAATCAGTCTATTTATTGATAGCAATAAAATGGCTCCATTTACTCAGTTTTCAAGTTGAAAGTACACAGTTTTAGTTTGGTAATATTGTATAGATATGCAGCTCCTTGCAAATACTATTTCCTCATATTTCCTACTAGGTTGGTTAAAGCATTTTCGATTCTTTCATACCATACTTACACAAGAATTTATGAACGGACGTGAAAAAAAGATGCGTCGGTATTCCCCATCTCCATGAAGAAGGTAAAACTGATACAAAACTCCGATGCATTTATGAAGCAACCTTCTATCTCATTCTATCTCATTCACCTTTACTGTGACCTAGGTTTCGCTGCTCTCTTTAGAACACAAAACCACAGAAATATTCAATGTTCAATGAAAGTCATTTGGGTAGCTTCAACTTCGAGTACCGACTAGTGGTCGACCTCCTGTTTTACCTTGGTATAACTTCATGGTATTTCACCACACCTAGTTGCATTTACTCAAGAAAAACCAAGGCGGCTTTAATATTTAACTCACAAGGTTGGTTCCATTACTCAGATAATCATTGCACGTCCCGTGAGCAAAATGTTGTGGGGAATATTCAATATTGTTTTCACTGAGAAAGTATGTGGTATAATGGAATGGTACCTATAATGAAAATAAAATGTCGAGCATATCAGACGAAAGTTCCTTAACTGAAAAAGTTCGTTCCGGTTTGTTCCGCTTAACTTTTGAACAACAGTTGGGAAGCATACTAAATTTGCATTTTATACGTATCACAAATTAGTCTTTGTAGCCGGTCTAATTGTAAAACGAATTACGTCACTCTAAGTAGCTGTGTTCGTGAGCAAATTTCACTCTGTAAAGAGAATTAGCCTCCACACAAAACAAACTTAAGTAATCTCAAATAGACTCAAGTAAACATTTTCTTCTAATTTAATGAACAGTTTTGAATACAGGTTATTGCATTGATACAAATCTAAGTAATTTGAATATACAGAAAAAACTATCAATTTTATTCTGAAACTAATCACATCAGGGATGACTTACCTAGTTATAATCGTCGACTAAACTGAGCTGAGTTGTGCCGAGTAACCGCGCAAGTAATAGTCCGAAACATGTCGAGCAATTTTATTCTCGACCGCGATTACGACACGAGAGTTATCCGTTTTTGTTAACAATGCGTCTGTTAAACTGTTTAATTTTTCATCGTTATATAAAAAAAAGAATTAAAATTCGAAATGAAAATTATCTATTTATCAAAACGTTTCTTGAAAGCAATAGAAAGTGCCGATAGTTGCGTTCCTGTTTCAAAGTAAGTTAATGTTGAATGGTCTAGAATTCTGAATTCGTGGGGTGGCCGCAGTCGGGAAGATCAAAGTAAATGTCCCATTAGGATCCAGAGGTTGGGCACCGCGGCCAGCGGTCGCACCCGATTGCGGTTGGGGCCATACATCTCTATTACGTTTTATATATTTACGTATTTTAGAATTAAAGGACGGTAATGTGTCATGATTAACAAGTTGTATTGCTGATGAAACTTTCTAACCAGCCAAGCTATCTTGCGTATTATAGAAAAGGTTATGGTAGGAAAAACACGTTTTTTTTTAGTTGAGTTTGAGTAAGCCCCAGTGAATCTCGTTTTAAAAAAGTTCAGTTCTTGTATGTACATCTCGCTGGATTTAGGTAATCCTAAGTCATTATAAGTCCGTGGTAATACCTACTAATAACATTATAAGTTAAATCCCGCCGAGAGATACGAGTACCTACCTCTGTAATATACTCGTAATGTGGATAAGAGATGTTTACTGTAGTTGTTAGGAACATGACGAAGATAATATAGGATAACAAAGCAATTTTAGTCTAAACCTCACTCGTTACTTTAAATTCAAGTAGCCCCAAAACTTTTGGCAATTTTAATTTACGTAGTCATAACAGCGTAATTACGTCCAGAATAGCCCCCGGGAGGAGAAGAAAGCGTTCATATAGTTTAATTACGGCCCTGTGGGCGGCGCGGCTAAGAAATCAGCACAAAGCAAAGTCAACCGGGTTGATACCGCGAAAATTTTCATTTGGAATTTATGCTAATTTGAAATGAGCGCTGAAAGAAAGGCCGCGAGGCCAGATTAACAGAACGAAATTGTTTGTTTACGGATTTTCTTGTGATAAGGCGAGCTTAGTTTATGATTAATATGCCGCTTGCGAGGGGTCATCGATAATAAAGAGTGTGCAATAAGCGAGGTCGTCGGTGAGTAATGGCTGGCGCATATTTCATGCGGCTGTACCTACATGCGCGGACTCCGCTACCCGTCGGCTTGTCCAAGGGTTCTAACTGCTTTATGCCAGCCCCACGCTGGGAAACGGGGAATAACTTTTTCGAATTAACAACTTTTTAAAGCTTCAACCGCAGCAAATTCATTTTTATTCCATGAACATTTAACTGGTATTAGTGCCGACGGCCAAGCATATTTTTTAATTCCCTTTTTCCCGTGAATTATTAATCATCTTGCGTTGCATAAATTTAAATAAAAACGGCAAAGATTCACGTCGCGTTGAATACCCGAGATTACCGACGATGTCTTCAGGATTGACTTCATAATATTCTGATTCAAATTTGAATAATGTGACCTGAGGAGGAGTCACTTGAGAGTAGTAATCAGTTTAATTTCACCGCGCTCGAGCTACGAGTAAACCGCATCTTACGGCAACGGGACGTTATTGACCAGATTTACTGACACTTATATCCTGAGCGTTAATTAATAATGGCACTATTTTACTTAGGCAAAGGAAATGGAGTAGGTATGTACATGAAATAAAAAACAGAATAATTTTAGGTACAGCAAGTGACGGTACCTTTTAGCTTGGAGTGTGCTTAAGAAGTAGGTAAGTAATTTAACATTTTTAGAAACACAAGCTTTTGCCCGCTACTTCGTCCAAGCGGAATCAAAATTTGCGAAGGCAAGTCATACTTTAGTTAGTACAAAGAGATTCGTACTACCTGGCCGAAATAAACGCGTTTCTTAAGTTATTACTCTCAATGAATCATTCTAGGCGATTCTTGACAAGATGTCCTGTAAGTTTCATCTCAGGACAGATGACAGAGCTATAGGCCGGAAAGAAGAGACATCAGAAGGATCCTTGTTTGGTTTCAGGAAAGGTAGTATATCTTAGCTTTTCAGCGGACTATTTGCATTGCGTCAAGCTTTTATATGAGTTCAACTTTTTTTGAATAAAATCGGACTGAGTTTGAAAACGTGTGTTAAAAATAAAATGTTACCTATTTAAATCAAAAGCACTAAGGAGTATTGATTGATATCAACTTCAAAATAACTTTATGCCCCTTTGTACCCCTTTAGGCTATGCGTTGATCCGTCATTCATTCAGTCAGTCATTCAGGACAAAGCATTTTATGTGTATAGATATTGATTTTTAGACATAAAATGCTTTGTCCTGTATGACTGACTGACGGGTCAATGGACAGCCTAAACCGCTGATCGTAGAGACCTAAAACTTGGAGAGTGTGTCCTTTGTATGACGTAAGCATCCGATAAGAAAGGATTTTTCGAAACTCTACCTCTAAGGGGGTGAAAAAGGGGGGCTAAGTTTGTATGAGACAACGCGATTCCTTGGTCCGATCTATTCAATTTTACATAAACATTCTTTAACAGAATTGATGGAACACAATGTTTTGTAATTTCTTGAAATTCACCCCCTAACGGAGATAAAGCGGTAGAAAGTTGTTTTGGGGGTGATTTGCTTCGAAGTTGATATCAATACTCCTTAGTGCTTTTGATTGAAATTACAGTTTATTTTGACACAGTCATGTTTGAAAACTCAATACGATTTTATTCAAAAAACGTTGAACTCACATAAAAGCTTGGTACAAGGCATATACCCTTTAAAGTTGGAATGTCTCAAAAGTCACCGCATTGTTACTAGTACCTACCGCATTTTGAAGGTTTCTAAACTTTAAAGTGGTTATGCCATTTTTAGAAATTCCCTCGAGGTAGGGAATAAATGGGGTTTATAAGTCCGCTGCGAAGGCGCCCCATCTCCGTAACTATAATTACTAGAGTCTTGAAATTCGGCACACAAGTAAAGAATCATAAAGAACTGCTATAAATTAATTCCAGGACTCAAAGGGATTTATATTCTTACTTTGAAATGGTCCTATCTCCGTAACTATTATTACTAGAACCTTTAAACTCGGCATACCAATAGGTTATTATGATATCTGAAAACTATTTTGTATTTTGCAAAATTCTACTGGGGTAAAAAATAAAAAGGATCATTATATGATTTAGATCCTTGGTATTTCGTCGACACGTTCCTTGAGGATCAAAAAGGAGCATTTAAAAGGGATTTTGCAAATTTCTCACGAGATAAAAGGACGGGATACGAAATAATGACTTAATGTTTGAAGAAATGTTTGGATGAAGGTGGTATGTCTTTTTGACGTTACCTGCGCGGACGAAGTCGCGGGCAAAAGCTAGTGTATAGATAATAGAAGATTAATATCATACCTTATAACAGTACACAAGAAGATAATGAAAAGCGAAAATATTCGAAATATTATTGTCTCATCGCCTCCCTAAGAGGAAGTTAAAGATCAACGGAAGCCCTCAGCGCGCGCCGGGCAGGCGGGGTGCGAATACCCCGTTACTCCGAGGAACGTCTCCTGAATATTAATCTGTACAATTATTCCAACGTCCGAAGGGAACTGCGTAAAAATACAAAAGTGCCTTCTTCCTACAGTATAATTAGGTGCTGGAGATTTTTCACTGCTAATTGAAAAAATCTAGCTGCTGGCCAATGTTGGACGACAGAATTATTTCTTTTGTGAACTCTATTATTTCTTATTAGCTACCGTCACAATGTTGATTGCGGCTGTCCCATCACCTTGTGCATGCTTCAGTTGGATCGTTACTACACCATCTTACTCGCTAATCATGCAGCCAAGCAGCAGTGCTTATGCACCTGCATGGAGAGTAAGATTGGTAGCCGGTGAAATTACGTACATAGCCCTCTACTCCAGGCTGGGATGTATCTAAAACCCTTTGGTGTAGGGTGTACTGAGTGTCCATGGGTAGTTCTCACTTACCAGTAGGAGACCACACAAAACGAACAAGAAGTAGCAATAGGTACAGGATTTAAAATAGAAACAGCAACAAGTTAACATCAGTATCGCAGGGCATCGGCAGCGGGCAGAGTGTGCGTGTAACGTGCGACCTGTTAGCTTCCGAACATCCGATACCGTTTTATTATCTCGGTAGCAGATTTTATTAGTTACTAAAATAGAAAAATATTCTGCCACAGTGGCAATTTCGGCTGCCATCGCGGTTTTACAATAAGCCCTATTTTTTGCTCGTCTAATGTATGTAAGTAGATTATCAAGCAAGTTTAATTAATTTTCGCCTGATAGAACTGCGCATTTGTTGTGAATGGGATAATAATTTCTTGGTTCCGTACCTAGAAACCAATTTACAGGATCACTTAGTTGTACATCTGTCTGTTAAAATCACAAACGCGTGGCGGTAACGCAAATTTATTTTTCTTTTAGTCAAATGAACAATTTTACAAATCTGATCAGTTATATTTTTAAAATTTAAACAGGACCCTCAGTGAGCGAGTCTTACTCGTATATATCCCGTTTTTTTAATCAGAAATCAATCACAAAGTCAAATAATATTTTAATACTTAACATGTAAAAAAATGGTTTATCGGATTGCTAGTATTAATTTTTGGATAAAGGTCAGGTCAGGAGTACCTACCCGAAACCGACTACCATGTATGAAAAGATTGATGAATGTGGATGAAGCGAAAGAAGTATGTCAGGATTGTAGCAAGTGGAACAAAGTAGTCTCATCCTACCCCTGTGGGAATAAGGCGTGACGGTTTTTAAAATATTTTTTTATGTATGTATGCATGTAGTATTAATCTATTAACAGCTTTTGTACGCGAAATCCAATTAGCAGCCGCCAACCTGATTATAGTACCTAAATGAAAACGTAAAGTCACGTTTCACGTTAATTGAATATTTTAAAAATGTTTCGGATTTAGGGAAGTAATCAAGACTATTTTTAATAACTTCAAATTACATTTATAGAAACTATTATAAATGCAGAATAAAATTAATGTAAATATCACACAAACATTATTTACTCTACAAACAAGTTACTTTATTTATGTGGCAAAATGGGGCCACCCCGTGGGGACAACAGCTGCGTCTCCGTTTGTTTTCAACCTCCAGTCAAATTAGCTCAATAGACAGCACAGTATCTTTCAGACCAATGATCAGAATGGTTAAATTCTATACGGGGTTGTTGAGCTATTCAAATCGTTAATGTCAGTGTAGATTTGGCGAGTGGCCAGAGCTCGGGCATAAAAGTTCATTAATCATGACTCGCACCAAAAGGCGACGCCTTGTATAATTGATTTAATATAAAACCTTTGCGTAACAGCATCCGTGCTCGGATACACGAATCGACTTCATTATCTCCAACGGAATAGAAATGTCCAATTGTTGGCGAATATAAATACAAATGCTGTTCTACATTGTATTAGGTTTTCCGTGCGCACCGTAACGGCGGCCCCGCAGTTTACTCTACGCATTATAGTTTAATTCAATCGGGCTTCAAGATTGAAAATTCGCTTTACTTACTATCAAAGACTTTTATCGCGTAGTGTAGGACTACCTTTGCAAGGTATTCACATACTTGGTGAATGTACTTTAAATTATAAACAAAAAGTACATAGGATTTTAGTTTTTTTATATATCTACAGGCATAAAATTATATCTTTTGAAGGCAAAAGAAAGTTCACTGGATCTCTAAACACAAAAGACAGAAAAATAATTTTATGACAATAACAAATTCTTGATTGAAGTAGGGATACTTGACAACATGAACTTACACAAAAAAACAATAAGTATTCATTAAATTATTTCCCAACGCATTTGTCATTTTGATTCGGGAGTACATAAGTAGCAGCATCGGCTCTTGATTTTAATATTCAAAATTAATTTCCGTCCCTACTGATTAATATTAATTCATTTGGAAGTGACCGAAAAGTTACGTAAGTAAAAGCCATCTATTCAATTCTACTTTACGGCGTCCGTTTCTGTCTTATAATTATTATGTTCGGAATGTCATAATGCTCTATTATTAATCTCCCTTTAATGAATGTCTCGTGCTTCCTTTTCGCTATTTAAACAATGTGAATCGCAGATCAAAGCGGGATATAATTCGGAGGCGGGTGTCTGAGGCGAGCCGTGAACAAGTGCCGGTCACCCAGAATGTGACGTTAATGAACAGCCTCCAGCTAGCACAGCTCTTTGTTCTCCTTCTTTCACAACAAATATATTTTTTTGAAAATTATTAACTTGTCTTGATGTTGACGACGTGTCTTGTTGATATTCCGTTTTAGAGCGCCGCTCTTGTCCAATATTTTAATTAATTTTTGGCAGATTTATCACGGTTCCTATTTTGTGTTTTTGTGTTAGCCAATAGGAGTATAAGGATTGGTTCATCGTTTCAGAATAAATTATGAATTTTAATGAATAATGAAAATAAATAACAATAATAATGAATACTATAGTTATTTCGGTACTCTAGTACCTACCTCGCAAGTTTCGTGTGACTTCATAAGGCGTCAAGGCTCTGGTGGCGTTGTTTGTTAACATAATATTAAATTTAGGTAAACTCTTTATATAATGTCGGTAACACAAATTTATTGAATAGGCGTTACTTTGCGGAGGTCCATTAATGAACAAAACACATAACACTACTTGATATTTTTAATCGGTGATGATATCAAACGCTACTAAATTACATTTTTTGTTACTTTAATGAGTATAATAAGTTCTATTTTTAAATCGTATTTCACAATATTTTGATCTTAGTGACATTTCAATGTCGAGTGGTTCGCAAAGTGTGAGAAGGACACTTGGGCCTCCATTCGCGGCCGCAAGCTCAACAAGAGCAAAGTTGGGAATTTATAGCTGTCCCTTATATCGTGGAGTATTGTGAGTGAGATGGGATAACATTGTTTCGCTAGGGGTGGTAGGGTTAGCTGGGTCGAGGGCCGCGGCCGAGTGGCCGGGCGCGGCGTCAGCGCGACCGCGCTCTCGAGCAAGTTCCACTCACCACGACGACGCTGTAATCTCTTAACGATTCTCACTCGATACTGACTTGTGCAGTAAGAAGGCGTTCCAAACTAGAACTTTCTTAAGTAGGTAGGTATCAACTTTCGATGCGTAAACAGACATAAGAATATAATATAACATAGACCTAAGGAATGTATTATGTAACTAACCAAATTCTCACGTATTTTGTTCTTCACTAAATAAATTATTGTAGTTTCCGTACTCATAACAGCAAGTGAAACTAATAAAATTTATCTCGACAATCTCAATCAAATAACTTTCTTACCAATAAAGTTAAAAATAATCTTCGGTTCCCTATCGTTTGCCACAATTTCATATGTCTTAACATAATCATAAATGTATTGTTTGCCACAACAAAACTTTCTCTTAAATTAAACTGTTCATTGTTCAGTATTGTAATAAAACCATTTCAAAGCTCCTGAAAATATAACGTCATCTTCATCAACACTTTGTAACAGTAGGTACTACATTATAAGTATTAAAATACGGAGCTATATACGAGTACGTACCCGCGCTAGGTAAAATCGTGTAGCAAAATATTTCTTTCATAATCTTGCGCGCGTAACTCGAACTGCGGACCGCAATTTGCGGCCTTTTGGAGTGAAAAGTCAGAAATCGCTAAGTGCTTTCCGATTTTTGCGGTAAAATGCCTATGATTAAAATTTTCAAGAGAAAGAATGCTGAAACCTGCCTTTTCATAAGATGTAACTATATCAGGACCGGGTTATTTTGCATCAAAGTATCCGCTGTTTCTCGTTCGTTATTGAAGAAAGAACTGTGGAAACTGTTGGCTACAACACACAAACTTTACTTTTATAATATAATTGAGCAACCGTAGCCCATTCGCGAGATTTATCGAATTTATTGTCTGTTAAAAATGCTCTTAATTAAATCCGAACCGAAGACACGGGCTTCATAGTTCTAACTTTTAATCAAAGGAACTGGTGCATCCGAATAATGAGCGTTTTTATCGCATCAATCTAAAAAGCTTTTCGTTTCCAGTCGAGTGAATCCTATCTCGCAATCATCGGGAGCGGTTCACAAGGACGCTGCTCAAAGAAATCACACGAACAATTATCTAGAAAAGAACAATATCCTCCAAGTCTCTAAGGTAAAATGTTGCCACTAACTAACTAACCACTATGACTAGCGTGACTTGACACACTCACACTCCTATACAGTATTTTATCATGACACATCGTGTAACTACAATAGGTGTAAGGTTTTGTATTTCACCACAAGTTTTACTTTGGAATTTCACTAAACATTTTTCTTTACTTTAGTACAAACATAGTGAACGGCGCATTTTTGTGTCTTATAAGCCACATAAAAATGTAATCTGGAAGACATAAAATCACAATGAAACCGAATTCAGTTATCTCCGTACGTACATAAACAGTTTAGGTTCGTGCCGCGCGAAGTGTGAAAAGCGTAAGAATGAGAATTACGTTACAAAAACAATTTTCAGAGTGTGCTACTTTACGATGTTCCGCTTTCGTAAATTGTGGATGATCCACAGCAATTTACGCATGGTGCGTGCACACCCTTATCAAGTTCCACGCGGGTGTTTAGATGTTTATGCCAAATACAAAATAATCCCGTATTCGTATGGGATAAACAGCGAAACATTATGTATATAGCATAAGGCTCTCCGGACCCTCATGTCACTGCCGTGCATGCCATGGAAAAGAACGAAAGGTCACGTTTAAGCTTAGCTTATACTTGCCTTATGTAAAATCTATCCCTGGGGGTTCAATGTTTCCTGTGTCGGATTAATTCCGTTAATTATATGTGTGTATATGTGTGAAAAGATGTGCTTATGGATCCGGTACAATTCGGAGCACCTTAACATTATAAAGTATTGTCACGTATATCTTGTGGCACAGGTTTGTAGGGACAAACAAGGGTGTTTGTATAGTTAGGGAGATTCCTATCACGTTCTTCGAACGCGGATACCGATACTGTTACGTGTTTTGTATCAGATGCATAATGTTGTAATCCCGGTTCATTCGATTTCTTGGAGCCGAAATTAAATTAAAAAGGTATTCTGCCGTGGAAAGTTAACAAAGATCCGAAAGCCGCGGTGGATTGCGATAATCCTGCCTTTGTATTGCGCGCTGTCCCACGAAAGTAGCTATAGCACACGTAAGCCTATTTTGTGCCTATTTGTCTTGCACGTGAGTACATAACGGAGTAGGTATACTCTATTTCACAACAACGCAAATGTCAAACCTCTTTAATATTTTTCTACTAAACTTCTGTGACGGCTTCACAGAAGGAAAATATTATAGTAATTCCATCACGTCACAAATAACATACCATAATGCTTCAAAGAGTAAAATTTTATATTTTACTTACATGATATTAATATGGCCATGTGTAACGTTATATACGAGTATAAGATTCCACAAGTTGACAAATGGACTAATTTGGCCTCCATTTTATTGTTATTATTAATCTCAATTTGCCCTCCGGAGCGTAGGGTGCACAAATGATAATATGACATGTCAAGCTAGCCATTTCGTGTGTCGGCCGTGACGGATTACTGCGGTCGCCAGTGCCCAGGCCTCGTTCCTGTCTGCGGCGGCGCAATAGCGTCACTGCCACCACAACGTCACTATCTCATAACCCGTAAACTGTTACAACTACATTCCTCCCCCATTATTGTAATACGTCCAACAAGTTATTCTTTTATGTATAAGCCAAAAGGACCGATAAAATCAACATTCCTTTCAAGTGGAACCTTTCCTTCCCAGTCGATCCTATCTAAATTTTAGATACCTCTCTTATAAATAGACAAAGTACCTAAAGTAAGTTTCTAGCTGTGCTCTGAGCGTGGTGAGGCTGAAGATGACGGAACACTAGGGGCGGTGATTTTAAGATGAGTTAAGTAGCTGTGACAAACATGGCTCCTTTTATGAAAAGAGCCTTCGTCTGAGAAAAGTATAATGCTTGAGGAAAATTTGCAATTTCACTTACCGGATGGAAATATTTTCATTCCGTCTAGTCATTCTTTCCATTACACGCATTACTGAAAACAAATGGAAATGTAGGATCGGATACGGATGCTCGGCTGGCCTTTATTAAAAGCCACAATAGGGTCTTAAATTTCTTCGAAAATATTGAGAATTGTAATAGAAAGATATTTCAGGATAAGTTCAAAATGGATTTCAGCAAGAAAAGATTTATATGCCATACTAGCGACCCGCCCCGGCTTCGTACGGTATATTAAGCATGTATTATACATATAAACCTTCCTCTTGAATCACTCTATCTATTAAAAAAACCCGCATCAAAATCCGTTGTGTAGTTTGGAAGATATAAGCATACAAACGGGCTTGGGGACAGAAAAAGCGACCTTGTTTTATACGATGTAGTGATTTTTTGTATTCAAGGTTTTAAAGATCGAGTAGAGTTGTATTACCAAATAATCTTTTTTAAATTGTAATAACCGTGTCTGATGTTAATTGCTACTGAATTTTATTTATGCCTACTCTCGCGCAGGCAGCTTTCTCGCCCAAAGAAAAGACTTGCTATAGCGATACATACAACGCGGGAATGCTGCCTGCGTGATGGGGACATGAAAGGGTCCAAATTACCCAAATTTTATAGATTCAAGCACGTTTGACGGAGCAAGGTGCCATCATTTCTAGAACGCAATCGCTCTCGAACGAACAAATCTTTGCAATGCAGTCAGCCGTCGCGTGTGTCGATTCCTCAAACCCCCGGATAATATTGATTTAACCTCTTTTCTAACAAAATACATTGTTGCGAACCAATCCAACTCGTAATTTATTTAGTCCTATTTGCGGACTGACTTTACGGTTATGCCAATTTAGATATCGAACTTCAACAATTGGGTTTATCTTTGTCATATCCGATCCGGAGCCCAAGTATGCCGACAGACTCGGCACAAACGTGACGAGAATATTGACACTTGTCACTGTAAAGCCCTTTATAAGGAGGGCTACATAAGGCAGACTTTCGTTACTCGAATATTTGTTTGACAACAAAATATACTTTGATGGTGGGTTTTTCCTGATTTCCTTTCGCTGTCGCGCAGCTTTCATCGGCGGAATCAATTTGGGGGATCGCGACGGGGGAATCGAGCCAGTCAATGTAGCAAAGAATAAAAGGCTGTCATAATTAAGATTCAGAAAAGAGAAACAGTGGGGCCTATCAGATCATTATCGTTAACTTTGACTTTTCGATGTTAGCGTTTGACGTCTTTTGTGAAATATGGCTGTCCCTTTGTATGTCATAATCAGGTTGATTTGAGCTGGATTTAACAATAGTAATGTGAATAATCGCGTTTGTAGCAGACAGGTCGGTGATAACGCCGGTCGAGAGTCGAGAGCCGTCGGTTGCCCGCTCGCCCGTGGGATTAAACTCGCTCACCGCGATTATTGAACGATCTATTTCATGTTTTGTCACCCCACTTGAATTTTGGATTTTAATATTCAAAAATGTTTTTCAAGTTCGTTAATCGAAATAAAAAAAGTAAAGTCATGCGTAAAACGAGGCTGATGATTCAGATTGGCAGGTCAATGTTTCTTAATTAAAATTTTGAATAAGTGGGTATGCGCGAACACATATAGGATATTGTTGTTGATATTACGTTTTTTTTGTGGAAGGAACTGATTTTTTTCCGTAATTCATGTATACACGATACGATATGTATATACGAGTATATCACACGCGGTACAGAATTCTGGATTCATTTTAAATAATAGTGTCTATGTTTAGGTTACAGAAATGAACATGTGAATTAAATTGCAATTCATTCACCTCGGTGTATGAGTAATTCCGACTCGCATTAGATGTTTTTTCCTATCCTACGAGTATAGGTGTTTTGTATATTTGCTACGGTAGGTGATTTTTTCTAAAGCAATAAGAATTTCAAAAAAGAAGATAAAATGGATGTTTTTTGGCCGGTTAATTGCTTCATTTTCGTCACTACTAGGTACTTTTTCATACGCAAGTAATTTAATATTTGTAGGTATCTTTTATTGTATGTAGCCTTCGTCATCTATTGACGACTAGTAGGTGCCTATTATTTTTTAGGAAATAGCATGACAATCAACCAAAATGGTACTCTGACCGTAGGTGAGCAACACTGCTAATAGACATCCGAAATTGCAGATGCGTTGCAATACAATACCCCATGTGCAGTAATTTCACCGGTTTCTTACTGCAGTCCACGCCGGAACTTAGCATCGTAAGCATTTCTGCTTGGCGGCAGGATTAGCGAGTAAGATGGTGGTAGCAACCTGGATGGATCTTGCACAAGGTTCTATCACTATCATCAAGCATTGTCACCAAACAACGCATCTAAAGTACTATGTAACTTTACTACCTATTCTACATAAAATGGGTTTATGGAGTCACAATTCTCATCTAAAACCATTAAAAATAGGGTTGAACTTTATGATGTATGTTTGGCGGTTTCATGTGGCAGTTCTGAACTATATTGATGCAGGTATTTTACGAGGATGCTTATCATAAATTTTACGCAAATACTGGCAGGAGAGCAATAAAACGGTTTAAAAAGAGATGGCTGCGCAAAAATTCCATTTTATGAGATACGAGATACACGAGACCGTGTCATTCGTGTGAGAGAAATCTGATTTTATTCAATTTTTTTTATTGTTTATACCCTTTCCTTTCTTTCCTTTTGTTTGAGATAATTACCACCAGTGCGATAATGCCAACCGAAAATATTGGCCAGTTTGCTTATTAAAATATGACCGAAAGTACGTTGGTTTGTAAAACCATGTTAAAAGTGCGCATATACATAGGTACGTAAAATGAATAAGTAAACAAATAATAAGTATGTAATTTAATTAAAAGTAGTTGCGGCCATATCTCTTATTGCTTCAAATTTTCTTAGGCTTCCAAATTCTCAGGCCCAGTTAAGAGTCAGTGCTTATAAAAACTGTACTTATTTGTCTCTTCGGTAGCGTAATGAATGAAGGTTAGCAAAAAACTACTGAATCCATAATGACCTACTTTTTACACCACCGTGAGCAATCAGTCAGCTTAGGCAGCAAACTAGGGGTAAAAAAAACAATGTTTGGGGTCAGCGTCTGTCCTATAAGCGGCGGACGTGAGCGTATTAATCACTATCTACCCCGGCCATACTTAACTCCCCCAATTACATGTATATACGACTTATTTGGAGGATTGACATCATCGCCGAGAGAGCCTATTTCTAGGTAAACTCGACGGCACAGAATATTAAGTAGTGCTAAATCCATCTTCAGTAATACGATCGAATGATATGATTTTATCTTCATACCTGAGTTAGACTAACTTACCTAATTATGTATGTATTCAGAGCAGGGGCCTTACCATGACGTCTTAATGCTCTATTCAATTCAATGCAATTAAAAAAAATATAGCTCCATCGATACTATCGATGATTCTGACAATGTCGAGGTTGAAGTAGACACTGTCGTTACATATAAATTTAGTTTTAGGCCACATTACCAACATCTTATGGCGACGTCGTCCACGGCGGAGTGTGTGCGAGGAATGTTTGAGGTTCTGTGAGGTGATGGATGCACGCGCGTCCGTCCTCTGCCCCTAATTTATTTTGTTTTTAATTTTTTTTATTGTATTTGTTTTGATATTTTGTCTTACTTAGTGCCATAGTCATGCTGTCATGCTTTGTAAGTTAATAAATAAATAAACATATTTAACCGTTGTTCGATGGCTTTGATGTTCGGTAGCGGAACTGAGTTGACGTCTTAATGCTATTCAATTCCGATTCTTTAGCTGTAATTTTTGACACGTCTAATATAGACCAGACAGCTATCGATACAACTTGGAATAGCACTAAGACGTCATGGTAAAGCAATTTCATCAATTACCTGTATTTTTGGCTGTCATTGTGTCTAGCCGTCGCTGCCCTTTATATTTTATATACCTACCTTAGCATCGATTGCTTTAACAGTCATTCGTAGTCTTCGTTTGGGGACAAATGCAAACGACAAGGGCTGAAAATACGAAATAGTCAAACAGAAAGTTTGTCTTTTAAGGGGGTACAGAAAGAAGGAAACTGAAACGCGTATCGCTGTGGAACTTTTTCACTGCAAATGTCATAACGACTTACCTACCATACATCTGCCAAAGAAGTTATTGCGAAATTGTATGACAGCGGTACGTGGTTCAGTTTCTTCGACCGTACAGTAGGTACACAGGTAATTAATAGTTTGAGGTTGACCGAGGACTTTACCTTTCATTTGTTTTCATCGGTGTACCGGATTTGACGTTGATCAATGGATGAAACATGATAGCTATCGTAAATTTCTGCAAAATCGGGCTCGTTTTATGGTTATTATTATATGACGCTCATGATCATATTATAAATATATACACGTGTTAACAAATTCTAAATTCATTACTCTGGACATGTTTTCTACGGGGTATCGACTGCGATTACCTTTGATGAGCTCCCGATATTTTGCCGCAGTTACATGTATATTGATCACGGGTCTATGTGCCAAAGAGAACGCGTCTATTAATGCCATGAATCGTGAATAATTTAAAAGTATAATTGGTAGATAACTTGAGACCAGAACATTCTGTTTCATCTAGAATGTTTTCGCGACTTGCATTCAAACTTGTCTACGTTACGGGTCATGAGATCTAATGGGTTTAACATTAAATTTCAGATTAGGAATCATTGTAAAGGTTTTGAAAGAGCTTCCTAATTAGACACTTGCCTATTTATTATTTGATCAAATATTAAACAGTTTCGCTCATTCATTATTTTTACAAAGCATACGCTAATTAAAACTTTGCTTATTCAAATATAATTCAAACGTTTTGTAATTATTACGTGACCCATGTTAATTGCGTAGGCGATGGAGAAATGTTATGAATGGAATCAGAGCGTTCGGGAATATAATTGTATACGCGGTATCCACCTACTTTGTGGTATTTCGGGAATCAGGTACAGTTTGATAGATTGTGTCAATACCAGGGTAATAATGGCCCGAAGCGTGTGAGTCGCTGTGCTGTATTTTTTTCGTAATTGAAATCGACGAATATGTCCTACTACGATCACGTACTTACTTCTGTCGATTGGTGGTTACATAAGTAGGTATTCATCGATTTTTGCGACACGACACGAGTAAGTAGATGTTGGTGTCTGAAACCAACTATTTAGCCGGGACCATGCCGTTTCCGGGACACTTGACATATTTTTTTTTTGAATTACTTATAAATTCAATCTTTTACAAATATATTTTTTTAAGTAACAAGGTCGTCGAGAAATACGTCTTTACTTTACTGCAGAGGAGGTTCAATACATTTCCTTAATTGCTTGGCGGCAGGATTAGCGAGTAAGGTGCTAGCGATCCGGAGCAGATCCAAAGGTAAATAAAAATGCTTTTAACAAATCAAAGCGTGGGTGTCTTCCGTGTCTATCTTCGTCAGTATTCTCAAATCCGATGCTACGCTACGTTATTCTTATAATTTATTTTGTATCATCATTCTATTTGCGTGATACGTGTCCCAGTACGCGTGAGTTTGCAAAAAGTACGGGAGCGTCACGTTGCGTCGCTAACATTAACATAATTGTAAGATAAACGTAACCGGTCGACGCTTTTAGCCCCCGACGCTTCTCGCATTATCGTATGTAGGCTCAATTTGGATCGTTACGCCTTTTAATGAAAATAAGAAACATTCGCTGGGAGTTACAGGATAACGCAACGCTACGGACTTTAAACTAAATTTTGTATTAGATATATTAGATTAGCGCCAGTCTGCGACATCGTTCGCGTGTTCTCACTTTTATGAGAGTGATGAAGTTTTAAGGACCGTACTTATGTTTTCTTCTCAACAACAGATTTTAGTGAAACAGTTATCAAGATCAGCGAAAACAAACAGAGACACACTGTGCCCGATACCGAGGTTAGTACAGACTGTTGCAAAGAAATGGTAGTATATGATAGAGTGCTTGGACGAGGCTAATAATTTGTATGGTGCCTTAATGTCAAAGAGTGCCTAGTACAGTAATCCCATTAACCTTATTAACATACAGCGCGCTTGTGTCAGCTCCCGGCGCTTGTTTGTCCCGAGCAAACTTCATTTGTATGTCAATTCCAGTCGTAGAAAAGGTAACAAAAACAATAATTTGGACGCAAAGTAATTATGTTAAGTGGGGATGCTCGTTAGAAAGAAGTAGGTTTCTGTTAATAACGTATATGGGACAATAATCATGAATTACTTATCGTAGTTGTTCCATTGCTATTCTATTAGGTACTGATTAATATTACTCATTTACAAGTTTTTGTCGAAACGTAATAAAATAAAACAAAAACGAGTTGATCCGAACACCGAAAGTGGGCGAATTTCCACTTTGCAACATATGGTATTCACTGACTGTGGCATGAAGAAATACAAACAAACAATACCTTATCAGTCAAATTAGAGCTTGTTATAAGAACAAAAATTTTATAGATAACAACAGAAAAAAATCTTAATGGGAAAATGTTGGTTGAGATAATACTACATAAAGCAATATTGGTAGCCACACCACTTACAAGCGATCTCTCGCTTCCAAAACATTCATGTATACCTACTCCGTTTACCATCGTATTAATTAGTAGTAAAATTATCTTGTCGACACTGTTCTAACTTTCTCTAAACTTTTAATTTATATAAATCGTTCGGCATTTGTTCATTATCCGTTTGAATATAGATTGCTTGTCATTTGGTTGTCGTAAAACAAGCAAGTGTTACCTAATTTTAGTTTATTAAGGGGCGATTTTTCAATCGTCAGATAAGCCCAATTCGACTGACAACTCTATGGGTATCTGTCAGTTAAGTGCTTATCTGAGAATTGAAAAATCGGCCCTAAGTATCATTAAATTCGAAATAATTTGTGATTTGAGTATGTCTTTTTACATTTACAACCGTGTAACACGGGCTTTATTTATACCGTTTCTGAACGCATCCGCGCCACCTCTCTCGCTCGCTCCGCATCGCTATCTCGCTCTCTGATCTCGAGGCTACCGAGCCGAACGCGTGTGCGCGAGAGTTATTGCTATATTTTCTGTTTGAACCCACTTACAATTAAGTTTAAACTGTAAAATTACGATGATTATACTGACTGAAGAATCAAGAGGCATTTTCATTGTCACAATGGCGCCCAACTAGAGGACAGAAATAGCAAGAACCAACACCACGAGAAAATTTTCTTAAAGTACAACCGCCATCTTTTTCGACACCGCATTCGCTATGCCCATGACGACGCGAGGAAAAGCCAATGAAGGCCAAACCCAAGAGCGACAAGGCAACGATTCTGAAGAAGTTCAACACGGTGAAGAACACGACAGTCCTCGCAGAGACTCCGCGCGAGGCCCCGAGGCGCGCGCGCACCACGCGCTCGGCCCCGAGGCGCGCGCGCACCACGCGCTCGGCCCCGAGGCGCGCGCGCACCACGCGCTCGGCCCCGAGACGCGCGCGTGCGACGCGCACGGCCCCGAGACGCGCGCGTACGGCGGGCGCAACCACGAGGCCCGCGCGGACGGCCCCGAGGCACGCGGCGAGTACGACAACGAGAACATGGACGAGTATACCTGGCGGCGGTACGAAAACAACAGAGCACCCAACATGATCGGCATTACGCAAGAACAACTTTCGAGCCTGCTATCCAACGTCATGCGAAGCGCGATGCAGAACACCATTAATTCACCGACTCTTCCGCCTCATCACGGCGACGCGACGCAGTGGGCGTCCTCGACCGCAATCGGAGGATCATCTGGAAATATGGCAAAATGCACGGCGCGTTTCGACGGACGCGGAGCGGACAAAGCTGATAGAATAGAAACATTCATAGATGCCGTCGAAATATTCATGGAATGCACGAACGTCAACGAGGACCACGCGCTACGTGGCCTGAGCATGTTATTCACGGATGACGCGGCGATCTGGTGGCGAGGAATCAAGCAGGACGTGAAGACCTGGAAAGAAGCCACGACGCGCATGCGCGGCATGTACGGAGCCCCGCGCCCAGCCTACAAGCTGCTTCGTGACCTATACGCGACCGAACAAAACGACGAGCGATCCGAAATATTCATCTCGCGATTACGCGCTATTTTTGCTAAATTCCCGTACGAGTTAGACTCGACGTTGAAATTAGATATAGTTTACGGACTTTTGAATCGCAAAGTGCGCAAAAGTGTGCCGCGGGATAGTGTTGTTAACATCGAGAGCCTTTTAATCAAAGCGCGCGATGCGGAGGAAGCCAGAGACGAGGTAGGACCTAGGGTTTTATCTAATATAAACAACGAAACCGAAATTCCCGCGCGGCGTCACACGATTGACACAGCTGTCAAACCGCGTGACGCAGACCGTAATAATAGCGCGCCTACGACGCTTTCTCGATCGAATGTTCCCTCTAGTTACCCTAGTACGATCGAACGCGAGCGTAATTCAAAACTTCGTCCGCGGTGCGGTTATTGTAAGAGTTTTGGTCATAATATTGACGAATGTCGTAAAGCGCAAACGAAAGTCGGTAGCGACAGTGATACTAAGCCCGGTATTAAATGTTACGGCTGCAATCAGCCAGGGGTAGTGAGATCGAGGTGTGATACTTGTAATAAAAAACCTGCGCCGCCTAAACCGGCAGATTTTCAGGCCCTCGCTAGTGTACATGGTACTGACAGCTCGCGCCCCTTGGTAGATGTTTCTATAGCTGGACGGCAAGGAGTTGCCATACTGGATACCGGCGCCACGCAGAGTGTGGCGAGCCCCGGCCTGCACAAGATTTTGGTGAACTCTGGAATAGAGTTTGCTTCAACCCAGCGGACAGTAGCTCTCGCTGACGGATCAACACAGGTACGTGATGTTCTTACTGCTAAAGTTTTAATATCTGTTGGAGGCCGTGAGGCCCTGGCAGATTTTCTGGTTTTCCCTGACAGTGATTGTAAAACTTTATTAGGCAATGATTTTATAATGAATGCGGGAATAATCATTGACATTCCCCGTTCCTCTTGGCACTTTAAGGACAGCCCTAAAGTGAGTTTTGATTTTGTCAAGTCATACTATTTGTCATCAGATCAGTCTGATTTAATGAGGGCAGATATTAGTTCTCTTACCTTGAGGAGTGATGAAGGGAATGCATTATCCATGGAAGAGAAAGCCCAACTTAATAATGTAATCCTTACCGGAAAGGAGCGATTTGCTACAGAGGGGCCGGCCACAGACTTTGCAACCCATCGCATCAAAGTCCCCGAGGGCCAGCAGCCCATAGCCTGTCAGCCTTTTAGGATGTCCCAAAACCGGAAGGATGCACTAAAGGTAGAACTTGACAAACTGCTCGCTGCTCATGTGATAGAGGAATGCGAGTCCCCATGGGCAGCAAATGTTGTCATGGTTCCAAAGAAGGACAAAGGCATGCGGTTATGCATTGATTTTCGCAGATTAAACGAGGTGACAGAGGCTGACAGATATCCACTGCCTAGAGTAGAGGATATTTTGCATGCAGCCAAGACTAGCAAATATATGACTACTTTAGATTTGCACTCTGGCTATTTCCAGGTTGATGTTCACCCCGATGACCGTGATAAGACTGCGTTTATCACTCCTTTCGGAACATTTAGGTTCACTCGGATGCCAATGGGTCTCCGTAATGCCGGAGCCACATTTCAAAGACTTATTGACCGGTTTAAGTCAAACATGGGTATCTACAAGAGTACAATACTTGCATATTTGGATGATATAATAATCCTATCTCCAGATTTTCAAACCCATTTGGCAGACCTGCAAGCTGTTTTCACAAGACTGGGCAAGTTCAACCTCCGGATAAACCGTGACAAGAGTTGCTTCGCTTGCCAGTCCGTTAAGTTCTTAGGACATGTTATTGTCCCCGGTGGCATCCATATGAACCCTGAGAAGACAGCCGCTATCACGGCCATGCCTTCTCCGAAGAATGTCAAACAACTAAAATGTTTTCTCCAAACTTCCAGCTGGTTCCGGAGATTCATCCCCGGCTATGCAGACGTCGCGCGGCCGCTCACGGACCTGCTGAAGAAAGACAGCACCTGGCGCTGGGACGAGCAGCAACAGCGAGCCTTCGAGAGCATCAAGACACTCCTCACGACGGCGCCGATCCTGCGGCAGGCCGACGAAACGCAGCCCTTCGTGCTGCGAACGGATAGCAGCGGGTACTGTCTTGGAGCTGTGCTAATGCAGGGGGAGGGCTACGACGAGCGGCCGATCGAATATGCGAGCCGGCAGCTGAATGCCGCCGAGCGAAACTACACGACTACTGAGCGGGAAGCCTTAGCGGTGGTGTGGGCAGTCGGCAAGTTCCGTGGCTATATCGAAGGCGCTCAGGTGAGTGTTAAAACTGACCATCAACCTCTCAAGTGGCTAATGAATAACAAGTCTCCTAGCGGCAGACTTGCGCGATGGGCACTTACTCTCCAGGAATTTAACCTGCAGATCGATTACACGCCTGGCAAGTCCAACGTGATCGCTGATACGCTCTCGCGGCCGCCGTGTTTGCAAGAGCCGCAAGACGACTGCGAAATATGTTCTGCAGTTGTCGATTTTCCCGCGCGTCCAGCGAGCGACATACGCGGTAATCAGATGAAAGATCCGGAAGTAGGTAAAATCATCAACGATCTGGAGTCCGACGTCCCCTTTAGGGGGAGGCAGTGGGCGGATCGCGGCTATGCACTTTCGGACGGCATACTGTACCGATACGCACCAGAAGGTGACGATGATAACGCTTGCCTTGTTATTCCAGAACATGAGCGCGGACAGGTGATGGCCGACTACCATGACGCGCCTACCGCCGGCCACTTCGGCGTCGAGCGGACCCTGCAGCGCCTCGCGCACAAATACTACTGGCCCGGCATGCGAGCCTACGTCGCAGACTACGTGAAGCGCTGCGCCGCGTGCCAGCGCTACAAAGCAGACACGAGGAAACCGGCGGGACTGGTTGAAACGCCCGCCACGACTCGCCGATTTGAGGTTGTATCCGTTGATTTATTCGGACCTCTACCCGAGACTGCTGATGGGAATAAATGGATTCTAATCGTTGAAGACGTGTGCACGCGCTGGGTCGAACTGTTCGCCCTGAAGCAAGCCACTAGCTTCGAATGCGCGAAACTACTCACAACCGAAGTATTCTTGCGATACGGCGTCGCACGCCGCCTTATCAGTGATAACGGTGTACAATTTATCTCTGAAGTAATGCAGCAAGTTTGCCACGTCTTAGGAATACAGCAGTCTCTGATAGCCTACTATCATGCCGAAGCCAACCCAATCGAGCGAAAAAACCGTGATCTGAAGCCACAGCTGGCTATACTCGTCGGCAACGATCACAACACGTGGGACGTGCACCTAGCGGCTATACGGTTCGCTATGAACTCTGCGACCACCGCTAGCACGGGTCATTCACCCGCTTTTTTGACGTTTGGCAGGGAGCTCCGCGCGCCGGCCGACGCGGTTTCGGACATGCACGCAATCGTATCGCGCGACACGGCCGTGGCGAGCGTGACACCCTACCTGCGGCGGCTGGCCGGCACGCTACTGCTGGCGCGCGACGTGCACGAGCGCGCGCAGGCGCGGCAGAAGGCGCACGCCGACGCGCACCGCCGCCCCGCCCCGGACTACGAACCCGGTACCCTCGTCTTGCTCAAGACGCAAGGCCTTAACGATACGGACAAAGGTCAGACATCCAAGTTTATTCCGCGGAGGGATGGCCCCTACCGGGTACGCGAAGCTGTCGGTCCCACTACATATTTATTAGAACGTGTAAGCGATGGTGTCCTATTAGGAAAGTATCACACCTCGCATCTCACTCCCTTCGTTGGTGAGGTCCAACCCGCAATTAGGGAAAAACGCAAACGTGGCAGACCGCGTCGTTACCTAGACTAAGTTTTTTTATTTTTTTTTTCTCATTTTCCTACCACGAAAACGAGGGCGTCCTTTCGTGCTAGAGGGGGAGGCTGTAACACGGGCTTTATTTATACCGTTTCTGAACGCATCCGCGCCACCTCTCTCGCTCGCTCCGCATCGCTATCTCGCTCTCTGATCTCGAGGCTACCGAGCCGAACGCGTGTGCGCGAGAGTTATTGCTATATTTTCTGTTTGAACCCACTTACAATTAAGTTTAAACTGTAAAATTACGATGATTATACTGACTGAAGAATCAAGAGGCATTTTCATTGTCACAACCGTAACTTACTTGAGATTCTGCAACATTATCATACTTGACGCTCCATAACCGATTATTACCGTTACCTATGTCACTTATACGTCCTTGTCGAATATCTTGGAGACGCGTTTGAAGTGATTACCACGTAATTGAATACACAAATCAGCGGGGGTCGTCCCTGTACGGCATAGAGGAAATAACCAAATAGAGTGGCCAATACTGCAACAGATTACACTTAGGAACAACACACTAAAATTTTTGCGATTGTTTTTTCTTTACACAATACTCTAGTGACTTGCTTGACCGTGGTCGGCCAATCAGAGTGTAGCAATCGCTACACTGGGTTGGCGAACTTTTTATCACATAAATTATATGACATTTATTTATTAAATACCACATGGCCACTCTATAAGTTACTTCCTCTATGATGTACGAGTATGGTAATGTAAGAGGATGTACATGGTAAGTTGCTTTATGGATTACATTTATGCATAATGTATTTCAGAATCAGTTTTGTCAGTGAAGCGTTTCGCCACATTCAATACAAAACGGGGGTAATAACTAAATCAAAGCGAGCCTCTATCAATCGGAAGCAAAACGCAAATCGTAATAAAATATTCACTGCAATAATTCTGTTTTAATGCCAATACTGTATAAACAAACGATAAATAAGCTTTACAAAAGATTGGATTTAAAACTATGTCACTTCACAGTGATAATGATTAAGAATTTACTAGTTTTAGAATTTAAATACTTAAACAATTTTTAAAGTTTTCAAATGTCTATGAAGATTTGAGAGTGAAAGTATTGATTAATAATACTACGCGTAAGAAAAAAATATAGATGTGGCAATTTAATGCTATAGATTAAAAATATCGCGAAAGTAATTCAGTGAAACACTTCTCTTATTAAAAACAAACATTGACCAATTTCAAATGCGAATTAAATTATAAAATTAACCATGTCGTACCAAATTTATCGTTCCGAAGTTATCGTTGAACATGCATAATTAAAAAATGCGGACAAAAATAGGTCCCCTCTTTTTGAAGTGTGTTAATGCGATGCCCTCATCATGTTGCGTTGAGCAAGTCGTTTTTATATATCACCGTTTAATTTTGCGGCGCGAACCTGGCGCGTATGAATAATTGGCAACACACATTTAATTAAGCTTGAAATGTGTGCAGTGGTTCGCTCTTGTCTTAAACGTCGTGTATTCTTAACTTCATGCATAAATAATAAGAGGAACTGAGCGACGCGTTGAATTTAGTCTAACCCGTAACACGTGACATTTAATTTACGATTTGTATACTTACCTAAAATCGTGTGCCACGGATGAAACTCCGTACTAGGTAATACGATAAGATTTTCGTTAGTTTCATTTTTACCAACGACGAAACGGAGAAGGTATAGTTCAAGGTTTTAAAGTTAAGTATGAGAAACTGTTTGTGTGCAATGAGAGGTTGTTTGTCGGTAAAAACGAATGTTCTCACTTTTCTTCAAAACTGTTTCAATACATTTATATACAAAAAATTGAGAATTCATAATTAAAACAAACTTTTTGTTGGCGGTGTTCTTTGTCGACTGTACATACCATATACCTCATTTCAACAAGTCAATCCGACCTCAAGAAGTGCTTCTTCCCTCAACTTGCAAGTTTTGTTCCTGTCATACTAACTAACCTATATATGAATGTCGTCAATCACCATAACATATTGTATGTGTTAAAGTCAAACTATTTTGGTGGTCTACCCTACCTTTTTGTCTGCCTTTAACTCTACGTACAATCAAACTAACACCGGTGCGGTGTCGAATAAAACAAAGGCGGCTGAGTAAACGAAGCTCAGCCAAACGAAATAAAGCTATTGCAGAAGTCGTGACCCATCGCACCTGTAGCCAAATTGGGAGAGTTCCCTCGGATAGTGGCTGTACGGTCGAGTATTTCCATAATCCTTCACAAATATATGCGGCGCACGCGTCTACCCACCGCGTCTTAATTACGACCACTCTTATGACGAACGGCGTTCTCCGGTGAATATCAAGTGAGCACGTCCACATCGGGACCGACGTATCTTCCGTATATGAAAAATTGCATTCCCTGCTAACTAGTACTAGGTACGAGCCATATTTATGTAATTCCTTTTACAAGCGCTCCTTTTTAGTTCACTTGTACCTATGTGGAAAACATAGAGGAATTAACTAAGAGAGTAGAAACACCTCTATAAATGTTTTTCGTTTTTTTATTGTGATTGACAAATGTTTCCATTCATTGGTCGATGTTCAAAGTGTACAGCGTCAACGGGGTGACTTCATTTAAAATAAAAAATTACGATTAAAGCTTCTACAGGACTAAATATTCAATATAAATAACCCAACCACCTGCTGAAACATTCTAGAATAATTCTAAGACACCTTGTAGGATCATTTGTAAACTACAATTTAAAAATACATTTTGGTACAGGTTAATTAAAACTAACTTAACCATTTTGTTGAAAATTTTCGGATTAATTTCAGGGCAAATATTTTATTGACTTTGTTACATGTAGCTAGGGGATAAATGAAATAATATTGAAAAAAAAAAATTTAAATAATAGCACGTATTACCACTCTATGGTGTAATTTCTCTGTGGTGGAAAATCACCGATGTTATCTGGCATGTATCGAGGATGTTTGCCCTAAATAATTACGTCATATTACTTGGTATTCTAGAACGGCGGTCGGACATAAAGGTTTATTAGGAGACGAGCGACGTCACGGCTCGTAAACCGACTGACGGAATTGTCGAGAGCGTGAGCTCTATTGAAATCACCTCATTTCCTCTCGCCCGCACTTTCCATTTGCCTATGGGCTTGGAAGGGATCAGGACGCGATGAGTGAGGGCTGCGATTGACGTCTCGAGCATCTTATTATTATGAGGAATCCTTTATTCTATTGATGGGCCTAAACGTTTACGCCCGGCCGTAATGACGGGACTGGCGAACGTAATCTCGTTAAATGAATCTAGTTTTTACGTTCTGTACCTACGAATATTTCGAATAGCTGATAAAATGTGACATTAATGTAGAGTTAATTTTTCAGATGGATCTTAATGACCATTATCGTTATGAACCGCGTAATTCTGCTTAATAGTCACCAGACGTCGTTCGCAACCCGCATAAAAGTTTGAATTGAAAACATTAATTAAGAGAAATTATCGCTGGGTGTCTGACATTTGAAATCAAATTGCTTCATTGAAATGATAGGAACGTGGAATGCCTTTCAAGTCACTGGGCGCGTATCTACGAGTGATCGGGGAGTTTATTTTCGGGTTTTCATTTATATTCCGAATGGCGGATCTTCGGAATCGGATCCCTGTGACGGTATACTATTGTCTAAGTCCGACTGAGAATAGGCCGGGGATCGATATCACTTCCGCTCGTCCTGTCTCTTCACTTTTACTGCTGCTGTTTCAACGTCCTTCCTCGCATTGTGTGCATCAAGTGGGACGTAATCATATTATTCAGCATAATACGTACGCAACGTTCTTGAGTTTTTCATTCTCGGAAACATCTCATATATCTCAGCTCAGCATTTTCCTCACAAGGACGTGCCTGCGATGAATACTATGTTATGTTGGCGGTATTATTATGCTGGTGTAGGTACACTTATTCGGCTCGTGTAAGGCACGTGTATTTATTTACATATTTGACATTATTTAGATACTAAATTCAATATGAGCATACTATATTATTCAATATGTAGGTTTCACTTGTGTAGGGGGAGGGAGGGTTGGTCTCTCTATTAACTTTACTCTTATGCTGTCTCGCTGAAGTGGTACGAAGTTGAGAGAAATCCGATACCTAGTTATTTCCAGCGGTAGAATAGTAAGTAAACAGTCATGATTTCAGTTTTCAGTTTTAAAATCGATCCAACATTTTGAATTTATTTTAAGATTATTGTTTAGTTACAATACCTATTTTTTTTGGGGTTTTAATTAAAAAAATGACTGTAATTCTATTAACCGTAATATATTTGAATCACAATCAAGATAAAATTAATTGATTGTTTTAATTTAAAAAATAATATTTTTTTGCCTTAAATGTTTGTAGAGTTCAAATAAAATAACAAGAGAACTGTTTTGCTAAATTCTTTAATATCTTCTCTATTCACCACCAAAATTGTAAACACGCTTTGGTACAAAAAACATAACAACCCTCGCAACAGCACAAATAAAGTGGATAATCGATACACTCTACAGTTAACAAACAAT